>CM056056.1:71006990-72265740 GCA_029574335.1 Rana kukunoris | reverse complement strand
CTCCCAGCGGCCGCAAAAATATCGCAGTGTAGATCCGAAGGCTTACGAGGACGTAAGCTTCTCGGATCGAAGCCCGAAGCCGCCGTATCATGGTTTGAGGATTCAAACTAGTGATACGGCGCGCAAAATTTGAAATTACTCCTGTCTAACACCAGTTAGACAGGCGTAATTGCTCTGTGAATCTGGGCCGTTGTGTTTACACTAATATCTCCCCGTTCTATCTCTCTGTAAAACGATCACGGGTATGCCCGCAGTAATCGAGTCTGTGAGTCCCGCGGGCGCACTCACGGTGATCGCGGCGCGCACGTGCCCGCAACAACCGCTTCTTAGAGGGGACTTTCAGGTACGTCCTTTTGCCTGCCCGTGCCATGCTGCAGACATATATCTGCAGGCGGCAAGCGGTTAATTCAATTCAAAGATGTACCCAATTGCATTTTCCTTTGAAGTTTATTTTATTTCATAATATCGCCATTAATAGGTCGGGATTTAATTTGGCAGCAGATTCAAATACGTTGGTTTTTATCTTTTAGTAGGAAATTGGAAAGCATTAGATAAAAAACATTTCCAGTAATTCTTAATTTATATAATTAGCATGGGATTATTCCAACTCCAATACAACCCTAGAATTTTTTTCCCCAAAACACACAAGGATAGGGCAAAGGTGTTCATTTTAAATAACAAAGTATAGCCCAGAATTAAAGGGGTTGTAAAGGATTTTTTTCCCCCTAAATAGCTTCCTTTACCATAGTGCAGTCCTCCTTCACTTACCTCATCCTTGGATTTTGGTTTTAAATGTCCTTATTTCTTCTGAGAAATCCTCACTTCCCTTTCTTCTGTCTGTAACTCTACACAGTAATGCAAGGCTTTCTTCTGGTGTGGAGGGGGCGAGCAGGCAAGCCAGGACGCTCTCTACATTGCAGATAGAGAAAGGAGCTGTGTGTTAGTGGGCATCCTGACACTCCTGCTCGGCCCCTCCCCCCTCAAGAGGCTTTCTCAACACCGGGAAGAAAACCTTGCATTACGGTGGTGAGTTACAGACAGAAGAACAGGAAGTGAGGATTTCTCAGAAGTAATAAGGACATTTAAAAGCAAGATGGAAGGATGAGGTAAGTGAAGGAGGACTGCACTAAGGTAAAGGAAACTATTTAGGAAAAATTTTTTTTTTACAACCCCTTTAAGATTTGCCTTTCAGTATTTTCAACAGTTAATCTCAGCGCACACAGGTGAAAAGAATCTGTTTGCATGTTTCCTAGGTGTAACATTACAAAAAGATCAGGTTGAGTTTGGGCTCAACCACGCAATTTTAAGACAGGTTTGTTAACATAAAAAAAAAATGTACGTGCATGCTATGGTGTCCACACTATAAGATCAAATGTCATCCAGAATGTCATAAAGGTTCATTTGAACTCAAGCAGTGAAAAGGGTTTGTTTAGTTTTTTCTTTATTCCTCATGGGGGCTAGATCAGATCAGGAGGGAAACTACTGAATCGGATCATTTATAATATGGGTTGTAGTTCACTATTACTATTGTAATCTGTTACTAAAGTGGAGAACACCTGATGATCTCATTTTCTATGTGACCACAGTTTGGTAGCATTGGGATTACTTTGTCTGACATCAGCATTGCAGCATCCACAGGCATGGTTTACTTACCTTGTCCCTGGATCCTGCGATGCCTCTCCGCTGTGTGATTGAGCGGTGTCTCCTCGCTCAATTCACACAGTGCCTGTGGGCCACCGAGCTCCTTTCCCTGAGACGTTACGACGCACGGGGGCGGAGAACGGCGCCAAATTCAAAAAAGTAAATAAACACAATAGATACAGTATACTGTAATCTTACAGATTACAGTACTGTATGTAAAAAATACACACACCCCTTTGTCCCTAGAGGTCTGTCCAGTGTCCTGCATGTAATTTTATATAATAAAAACTGTTCTTTCTGCCTTTATAGCAACCAAAAAGTGTCCCTTTATGTCAAAAGTGATTTTAGACAGCTAGAAAACAGCCATAATAAATTAAAATCTCATCAATAGCTGGGTAAAAAATGAATAAAACCTGAATATGTCAGAATTATATCACAATCAACCAGGCAGCGCTGGACATATGCAACATTTAAACTTTAAACAAATAAATATACAAATATTGAATATTGTCCTTGGAATAGAAAAGTTCTTAAATGAAGAATGGCAGTCTTTAATGCAAATATTGGACTGAACAATCCTTATTCAAACAAAGTCCACTATAGCCCAAGATGATAGGTTTGGAAAGACACCGCTTCACGTCTGTGCTCATAGAAGAAAGAGGGGGGTGTGTGAGAAAAGAGAACCCCCTCTTGAGTAGCCTCTTACCGCAAAGAAAATTTATATCGGCGTGTCACAGGTGCAATCTCAGCCTCAATCACTGTTCAGCGTCTCTGAATGGCTCAGGGTTCATACATGAAAAAGATGGTAGGAAACAGACACATAGCGTGATCCTGCTTAAAAATCTTTAATCGCCCAATAAAAACGTCATCCAATACACTCACATGTATAAAACTTTAAAATGGCATATCTCACTGATTTACCCAAATCGGGTCAGGTTAACCACATCACCAAACGCTCGTTGCTGGTCAAGATGCGAGGAGGGGAGTGATCTCTAATGCCGACTGACAATCAGACTGCTTCACTTGGTTCAGCCCTGACTAGTTTCATCCCAAGGGATATCATCACTTGCAGAATTGAGCGATAGCGATTTGTGGGGAAATTCGTCATAAATAAATAAAAGTAATGACAGTGACAATTCTGCAACTGAGCAAATTTCAATGATTTTGAGTTGATTACATTATTGAATAATTGTTATTATAAGTATATTATTTTTTGATAGAATTATTTATTATATTATAATTTATGATTTTGTTTTTCAAACTTTTTCATACCCGAGATGTCTACTAGACTCTTGTTTGGACAGATTTAAGTGAGTTATTCCTAAGAATTACAGGCCTACAGTATAAAACGCCAAATTTCCTTGCAACAAAATAATGTTACCGCTTTCAGCACCTAAAATCTTAAATAATCATACCGCCAGGGAGGTTAAAGGAAACTATTTAGAAAATAAAAAACAAACCTTAACAACCCCTTTAAGCTGGCCGTACACCATACAATTTTCATATTCAATTTTCTTTAGATTTACCTACTACTATTTAACTACTTAGTGCAAGGCCTTGTCTGATTCCATACAAATTGAAAGTGTTTAGGTTTGACCTCATATTATATGGTTTTGATAAATCTAAAGGAAAGTTGTACAAGAAATTTGTATAATGTAGGGCCAGCCTTAGTGTTCTCATGTTTGAGAATGTTTTTAGATTCATGTACTTTGTATTTACCCACATAAGAGCATTGGAAGGAGGTCATCAATAATGAGAAGCATAATTACTTTATTAGCTTTGGCTGTATTTAGCCCCCAGTTCAGACATGATCTTAGCTATCAATGCTAGATTGACAGTCATGATAGTGTAGGAACTAAGCACACGTTTAAAAAAAAAAGAAAGAAAGAAGGAAAAGGAAAGTTGCTAAGATATCCTACAAAATGCATGCCTAATGCATAGCTCATCCTATTTTCTACAACACATTGCCCTGTAATGGATTTGTCTATAAATAGGGAGAACTAATGATGAACTGGGCTGGGCTATAATCAATGAAACCAACTTGGCACATGCAGTGTCTGCTTAGGATTCTGGTCATGCTTGTTTAGAAATATGTTGAGACATGCTAGTTTTACCTGGGAATGTGTTACGATATTAATGAATGTTATGAGTCAGCAAATATATATATAAAGTATGTGTATATGTATACAACAATGGCAACATGTCTGTCCTTTTTAACAGCAAAAGTTACATATTTTCTCTTAATTGCAGCTTGCAAGTCCTTGGATGTGGCTGGTTGTCTTTAGATGTGGCTGGTTGTCTGTAGATGTGGCTGGTTGTCTTTAGATGTGGCTGGTTGTCTTTAGATGTGGCTGGTTTGGTTTCTCTTTATTAATGCTTCTTTTCCTTTATTTTCACCTGGTAACGCACACAGGGCCGGCCTTAGGTGTTCAGGCACCCTGTGCGAGCTAATCCTGTGGCGCCCCCCCCCCCCCCATCTTCATCCCAACGCCCCCTGGTCACCTAAACATACACAAAGAGGACAAAAATGGGGCACAGTTCCTCCCAATGATACCAACAATGGGGCACAGTTCCTCCCAATGACACCAACAATGGGGCACAGTTCCTCCCAATGACACCAACAATGGGGCACAGTTCCTCCCAATGACACCAACAATGGGGCACAGTTCCTCCCAATGACACCAACAATGGGGCACAATTCCTCCCAATGACACCAACAATGGGGCACAGTTCCTCCTAATGACACCAACAATGGGGCACAATTCCTCCTAATGACACCAACAATGGGGCACAATTCCTCCTAATGACACCAACAATGGGGCACAATTCCTCCTAATGACACCAACAAAGGGGCACAGTTTTCCTCCCAACTACACCAACGATGGGTCATTACTCCTCTCACTTACATGACAAAATGTGGCATTTTTACTGCGTCACTGGTTCCCACAAAGTGTCAGATTGTCAGTCGCAATATCGCAGCCCCGCTATAAGTCACTGATCTCCGCCATTACTAGAAAAAAAAAAATCCATAAATATATCCAATAGTTTGTAGACACTTATTAGGATATTTTGTACCGAAAACGTTGGCCTAAATCAGTGGTCTCCAAAATGCAGCCCGGGGGCCAGATGTGGCCCTTTGCTTGCTTTTATTTCAGCCCTTGGGTACATTTCCTCCTACTGCCACCAATGATAGGGCACAATTCATCCAATGACACCGATAATGGGGCAAAATTTCTCCCAATGATGTGACACAAATTTCTCTCAATGACACCAATGGCGGGACACAATTTCTGCGGACAACACTGATTATAGGGAAACCATTACTCCCATTGACATCAATGATGGGACACAATATCTCTTAATGACACCAATTATGGGGCACAATTTCTCCCATTGACACCAAAGATGGAGCATTGTTTTTTCCACACTGACATCAGGACCTTTTGTACTCCAAATGGCCACAGTCTGGCCCCCTTGAAGCACAGTAAACAAGGCATTTGTTTAGGAAGTTTGAAGACACCTGGCCTAAATTTATGAAAAAAACGTAAAAAATAAAAAAAAAGTTATATAGCAGAAAGTAATTTTTTTTTTTTTTCAAATTTGGTCTTATGTTAAAAAAAATATAAAAAAATAAATAAAAAAACACTGAAAAAATAAAATAACGCAGAGGTGAGCAAATACCACTGAGAAAAAAAAAATACACATTTTATTTGTGTACAGCGTCGCATGACCGCGCAGTTGTCAGCTTTAGCCCCCTTTCACACTTGTATGACTTCAAAGTCGCACGATTTTACCGCGATTTCGGACCGCGATTCGCTGCCGTGATTTCAATGAATGCCTGTGTAAGTGGCATCAAAATCAGACCAAAGTAGTGCAGGGACTACTTTGAAGTCGGCACTACTTAAAATCGTGCCAGTATGAATGAAAGTCATTGAAAATAATGGAGAATGACTTGTCTCACGATTTTACAGTCCAAAATCGTGAGACAAGTCGTATAAGTGTGAAAGGGGCCTAAAGCGGAGGTTCAACCTAAAACTACTCTGTCCCATAGCATCCAGCATACTGGCGTCAGCGCCAGTATGCTGTTTTTTTTTTTTTTATCGCTCTACTTACTGTTAAATGAAGAATTTTCTTTTCTCTCCACCGCGGGTGAATGGAGCAGCTATGTCGCGTCACACCTTCCGAAAATAGCCGATTTAGGACTTGGCTCTTTCCGGCGCTATACGGCGCCTGCGCACAGACCTAGGAGCTGACTGCGCAGGTGCCGTATATATAGTCGAGTTCTATGGCGCGTCACGCCCTCCGAAAAAAGCAGAAATAGAACTCGGCTATATACGGCGCCTGCGCAGTCAGCTCCTAGGTCTGTGCGCAGGCGCCGTATAGAGCCTGAAAGAGCCGAGTCCTAAATCGGCTATTTTCGGAAGGCGTGACGCGACATAGCTGCTCCATTAACCCACGGTGGAGAGAAAAGAAAATTCTTCATTTAACAGTAACTAGAGCGATAAAAAATAAATAAAAAAACAGCATACTGGCGCTGACGCCAGTATGCTGGATGCTATGGGACAGAGTAGCTTTAGGGTGAACCTCCGCTTCAAGTTACACAGTGCACATTGCAAAAAACGGCCTGTCATGAAGGAGGGGTAAATCTTCCAGAGGTCACGTGGTTAATCAGTGATTTACCCCCCCCCCCTCCCTTCATGACAGGCCATGTTGTATATGTGCACTGAATAACTTAAGCTGACTACTGCGCTTTGGTTTTTGATCACCTCTGCATTTTTTTTCCTTTTTTTTTTTCAACAAAAGACCAATTCTGATTTTTTATTTTTTTTTATAAACTGGCTGCATGTGCTCATTGGAGTACAAGTGAGGTGAGAGGAGGGATGACACCTGTCAGCCTTCTAGATCAGGTGGAGGGGACGGGTGGCCTTACCGTTACATTTGTAAGACGGCAGTCTGTCAGTCCCTTCCTGTTCCCTGGTCCCGCCGTTACAATTTGAACTGCATGCCTTACGCATGCACGCAACGGCGCCGCGCTACCCAGGAGTCAGGACAGTACCACCTGACCTGGCCTGAGACAAGGAGAGGAGGAGGGAGGAAGGGAGGGCGAGAGGGCGTGCCAAGGGGACCAGTGTGATTGTTGTCAGACACTTCGGGTGCGTCGGCGCCACCCCCCCCCCCCCTCCCTCTGCAGCGCCTGCTGAGCAGTGACCCGGACGGCGGCGCAGCCTCCCCACACACACCATTCACGGACAGTAAACTGACTGTGAGCTCTGACGGCCGCACAACGCCCCTCTTGTCCATGGCGCTCTGTGCGGTCGCACAGCCCGCACACCGCAAAGGCCGGCCCTGAACGCACAATTCTTATTCAAAGATGACAATGCTCACTCACTGTATCAATGGAAGAGCAGTGTTGTCACCCGTGGCTGCTCTCCTGATTTGTACGAAAAACACCTTACGGTGCTTTGAAATCTGTTTGTAATTTAATCTCAGTATAAATACAGCTATTCTGTGAAGCCCTCAGAGGTTTGTTAGAGAACCTTAGTAAACAAACAGATCATAAAGACCAAGGGCCCTTTCACACGGGGCGGATCGTAATGATCTGCCTCCGTGTGTCCGCTTTTGCTCAGCGGGGATCCCGCACACTGTGCAGGGACCGCCTTGTCTTTCCTCCGCTCTCCTCTATGGGGGAGCGGATGAACACGGACCGTATGTCTGTGTTCATCCGATCCAATCCGCCAGACGGAAGAAAAATAGGATTTTCTACCATCCGAAAAAACGGATCTTTGCGGAGGCGGACAATTACGGGTGTCAGCGGATGGTCATCCGCTGACACCCGCAATTACATAGGGACCCATGTATGTCCCGTTTTCATCCACAACAGATGAATTAAAATGCGGACATACGGTCCGCACATGTGAAAGGGGCCTAAGGAACACCATAAAGTTCAGGGATACAGTTGTGGAGAAGTTTAAAGCAGGGCTACGTTATAAAAAAAAAAACACAAGCTTTGAACATCTCACGGAGCACTGTTCAATCCATCATCCAAAAATAGAAAGAGCATTACACAACTGCAAACCTACCAAGACATTCCTGACCACCTAAACTGACAGGAAGGGCAAGCAAGGAGAGCATTAATCAGAGAAGGGGCCAAGAGGTCCATGGTTACTCTGGAGAAGCTGCAGAGATCCACAGCTCAGGTGGGAGAATCTCTCCAAAGGACAACTTTTAGTTGTGCACTCCACAAATCTGGCTTCTATGGAAGCCAGATTTACAGCCTTTACAGTGACCTAGTCAATTCAGACCATTTCAACATTTCCTGTTCTCAGCAGCCGGTATACCTTGCTTTCTCAAATAACCCTTCCTGGTCCCCTCCTCAACTCTTTAAGTAGGTATTAGTGCTAGGAGGAGAGACTGATTTCCTGTCAGGTGATCACTGTGATTGGCTGCTACAGTGGTCATATGACTGGCAGCCCATCCCACTACTTCCCAGTCAAAAACAGTGCTGTCTTTAACAGTTTAATCACTATGCTGGGCACTCGCAGTGAGTGTATTCACTGGTCCCCATGAACGCATATGAGTGGCAAATGGGTGTTGTAGCCCTCCCCAATCCTGCTGCTGCACATGTGGATTTTGTGGTGAGCAGGAGGTTAAGTTGTGTCTGTTAAGCAGTACAACATGTTGGATCCCATGCTTAATGGGGGCAGTCCTTCTGTATTGAGTCTCTCCAGCTCACAATCCACTAACAATTTCAGGCGGCATGCAGTGTACCTGCTCATGGACCTAACCTAACATTGACCCTTGCTTGAGGCCATATACCTCTTGGAGTCTTCTTTAGCTTCACCGGCCCCCTTCTTGGCCTTATCTAGGGAGGAGTTCTCAGCAGTTATACAACAGTTTTCAAATTGTAAATATGATTGCTGACTGAATGCTGAGGTTTTAAGCATACTTCAATGCCTTCCACTCCAGAATTATGGTTCTTACTGATGTGGTGAAGAGCAGCTTGTAGCATTTAGTAGAGCTGTTTTTAGTCTAGGCTGCCTAAGAGGCCTCAAGACTATAATAACCTTTATGATACATACTTTACACTAAGGCATTCTGTATGGAGACTGAAAAACTCCTGATAAACTACGTATTTGCACCTTCAAAACATTTTACAGTTCAATATTCTTTTAACCCATTGCCGACAAGCGTATATATATATATATATATATATATATATATATATATATATATATATATATATATATATATAATGTATATATGGCCTCACAAAAGGGCGTCTGTCTGTCTGTGCTGAGAATGTGCTGCACAGCCCACTCCCAGAAAAAGGGTCTCCCACCAATGATTGGGGACCGGGAGGCCCGATTCTTGATCACATGATCACTGTTATAGCCTCTGATTGGCTACCACAGTGATCAGTCACTGAACAGCTGAACCCTATGTTGATTTCTTCTCTTAAATGAAGAAAAAGATGCAACTTACAGTATATCTGTTTCCTCTTGCTATAGGGGGAAGCTGTAAACAAAACAAAAAAAAAAAGAAGAAGCTAGATCAGGGTTTGATTTAGGTCATTGTCAGGGTTAGAGTTAGGCCGCGTACACACGACCGGTTTCCTCAACAGAATCAATCAAGAAACTTGGTGGGAGAGCTTTTTTGCCAAGGAAAACGGTCGTGTGTATGCTTTTCGTCGAGTAAACTGTCGAGGAACTCGACAAGTAAAAAAGAGAGCAAGTTCTTTCTTTTTCTTTTTCCTCAACGAGAGTCGTCATGTTCCTCGTCAGGCTGGTTTTCCAACGAGAAACATGCTGGTGTGTATGCTTAGAAACCCGCGCACCTTCGGTAAAAGTACTATTTGTAATGGAGATAGCACATTTGTCACCCTGTAACAGACTGAAAAGTGCAAATGTCTCTTACCAAACTTTTACCTAACACCCAGTAACATGAGATTAGCAAAAGCAGCCCCAAGGGTTGTGCCAGTGGAATTGAACTCCCCCTGCTGTTGTATGTGTTGAAGTCACCGCGTTTGAGAACAAGGAGATTTTGTCTTGACTGTGTGTACGCAAAGACAGCTTGTCAAGTTTCTCGACAAGCCTAACAAGGAACTCGTCGAGGAAAACGATGTGTCTTTTCCGACGAGTTCCTCGGTCGTGTGTACGAGGCCTTAGGGTCAATGTTAGGGTCAAAGGTCATGGTCAGAGTCAGGGTTCAGGATCAAAGTTTGGGATCAAATGTTAGTGTCAGTGTATTTTAGGTAGGATTAAAAAAAAGTGTCAGTTAGGGCTCATTTACACTTGCTTTGACTTCAACACACAATAAAGCACCTACCGCTTCAACATGCTTATATGATGTGTTTTTGATGCTTCGTGATGCTCTTTTGAAACTTTGTTGAAACTTCACAGATGCCCTGCAGATTGCATATCTGCAATTTCTCCATAACAAAGTGAAGCTAAAGCTGAATTAAAGACTCTCAAAAGCTGCAGGTGCTTCAAGCGAGCTTTGTCATAGAGTTCTATGGTGGCTTTGAAGATAGTTTGAAGCACCACTAAAGTGACATGGGGTATAATTTTTGAAGTGAAGCAGAAGCAAAGCAAAGCAAATGCAAGGTGTAAACAGCAGTCTGTAAGCTAACCATTTTATTTAGTGACAGGAGATTTGACTGGCATTCAGAGAGCTTTAACAAAGCGTGTCCGAAGCCTTGTTTTGAAGTAAGTGTAAACTAGCCCTTAGTGTCAATGCCAGTGTGGTTTAGATAGGATAAACAAGCAAAATATGCACCATTGTTTCTGGGCCCTACCACAGGTACAAACAACAAATAATATACACATGTGTAGTATCACTGTGATCTTCGGGGGTAGGAACATATATTTTGGGTTGTTCTTTGGTGGTAGATTATGGTAAAAGCAAGAAAAATACAGCTGAATTGAAATAGAAAAAAAATATTTCTACTATTTTGTGCCAGTTTTCCATTGATAATAATAATATTTATTTTTTAAAAGGGATATCTGTTATTATTTACCACCAAATGAAAGTCAAATTTGTCCTGAAAAAAAACCAAAACAAGATATACTATAATTCGCCTGGAGACATTAAGTAGTTTAATATCTTTATGTAGTTCTAAAAATTTCTCATGCAATCCACCAGGTCAACATTCTAGCCTCCAACGATAACCAGTTCAGTCTTTAGATGAACATATTCAGCTAACACCGAGGACCAGGTTATTCCTTTTAATGTCTTGAAAGATCCTAACAACAATTTCAACTTGAGAAGTTATAGATACCTTGTCAATGCAGGAGACCTATATTCCAAAGGCATCATGTCTCCTGATTATAATTTTCAAGCTCCAGGTGATTTAGTTGTCCCTGAAATGCTGAATCTCACAACTGAAGGATCAATCTATCTGGACTCAGTTTTGATGAACATCACTCATCAGAGAGGAACCAAAGGGGACTAAGAGAGTTTAAATGGATTCTTCCCATGGCAGACTTTCATGTTCTAGGCTTGTCAGCCAGTAACATACCAGGTGTGGACAACTGGCAGGCAGACTATGCCAGCTGACAACTCTTTGACCCAGGTGAATGGTCCCAATATGTGGAAGTATTTCAGGATCTGTGTCACAGGTGAGGGATGCCAGATGTGGACCTACTTGACTCCAGGTTCAACAAACTGGACTGGTTTGTCTTCAGGTGTAGAGATCCTCTGGTTGAGGCAGTGGATACTACAGTTTATCTGCAGGATCACTACAATCTGATCAATGTCTTTCCTTCTCTGAAACTCTTTCCTCATCTATTCCACACGATTACAATGGAGGGCATTTTAATGATACTCATAGCTCTGAATTGGCCCACGTTAATATATTATTTCAACCTGATCAACCTGCTGGCAAACACTCCATGGACTCTTCCAGATCAACTGTATCTTCTTTCTCAAGGACCAGTATAACACCCTGCTTCATGTTTACTGGCTTTAATGGCATGGCTGTTGAAGCCCACATGTCTATTCTGTAATACCTACACTGTTAAAAGCTAGGAAGTCTACCTCTCAGGCTTCGTACACACGACCGCTTTCCTCAACAGAATCCATCAAGAAACTTGGTGACAGAGCTTTTTTGCCAAGGAAAACAGTCGTGTGTATGCTTTTCATCGAGAAAACTGACGTGGAACGCAACGAGAAAAAAAGAGAACAAGTTCACTTTTCCTCGTCGGGAGTCACAATTTCCTCGTCGTGTTCCTCGTCGGGCTGGTTTTCGACTAGAAACACGTTCGTGTGTATGCTTAGAAACCAGTGCATGCTCAGAATAAAGTATGAGACATGAGCGCACCTTCGGTAAAAGTAGCGTTTGTAATGGAGATAGCACATTTGTCACGCTGTAACAGACTGAAAAGTGCAAATCGTCTCTCATCAAAGCAGCCCCAAGGTTTGTGCCAGTGGAGATTCGGTCTTGACTGTGAGTACGCAAAGAAAGCTTGTGAAGTTTCTCGACAAGCCTAACAAGGAACTCGTCGAGGAAAACGATGTGTCTTTTACGACGAGTTTCTTGGTCGTGTGTACGAGGCCTCACAGTGTCTACCAGTGCACATGGTAAGCATACTTTGTGTGGGGCAAAGAATGACGTTTTCACCTCAGGAAATACTCTGTGGGGCAAATCCAGTTATTTTTGCAATTTGGCCTGGATTAGCATTTGGCCTTGAGTAACATCAAAGGGCAAATCTTGACCCTTGCAATATTATTACAAAGATTGCTAACTTCCCACTCGTTGTTTAAGACTTTTGTACAGGGTTTCTCTTAATTTACTCCTACTCAAAGACAGTCTTTTGAACCTATCAGGAATATTTCCACAATTACTCTAAAGGTTGATTTCCTTGTCATTATCGCCTCTGCGAGATGTGCGTCTGAGCTGGCAGCTTTCTCTTGTAAAGAACCTTTTCTGGCCTTACTCAAAGATATGATGGTGTTGAGACCCAGAGACTCTTTCCTTCCTGAATCAGAACATTGTTCTCTCATCTCTCTGTCCATGTCTAATACATCAGAAAGAAATTTCTCTAGTTTGTTCTGTGAGGGTTTTCATTGCAACCACTGCTTCCATTAGAAAGACTGACTTTATTTGTGTCATCCCTCATGGTCCCCATAAAGGAGAATAGCTTTTTGTTCCAGCATTTCTCAGTGGTTTGGACAGATCATCATTCACACTTATGGTCTTAAGGGTGGGTTCCACCCTTTCCTGGTTCAAGTGTACTTGAGCTGTGATTGCCTTTGGGGCTTTTCAGTATTAGGCAACAGTTTCACAGTCTTGCAGGGCTGGTTCTCACAGTTTCCTTGCGTTGTTACTATGTTGTTTTTGTTGCCCACATGTCAGTTATTGCTTTGGACATCCCAATTGTCTTTTAATCTTGTGTACCTTACTGAATTGAAAAACTTTTTGTAAAATCAGTTTCTTGTTCATTAAAGGTCAGAGGTCCCTGTGTTTTTGAGCATGCTGGGAGTGGAAAGGGTTATACTAGGCTGCTCTGCTTTGTTTCGCCAACATCCAAATCTTCTAGTAGGTGGCTTTGAATCCTGTGTCCTTTCACATGGATTTCACAGTAAGTACAAAAACACTGTTTTTCTGTACTTACAGAAAGTGTTCTTAGCCTAATAAAAAGAAAACCAATGCAGCCACCACATCCAAGAACTAGAAAGCTGCAATATGTTACATTTTTGTTCTTGGGTTTATATGTTATTTATGAAAACCTGTCACAAACCAGGGCATTTCAAAATGTTGAAGAAAATACAGTGGCTACTTTTAAGGAATGTCAATTCGATCTGTAGATTCAGAGATATAATTAACCTAAACCGTATACAAGTTTTTCCGTCAAAAGTTGAGTTACCTCTCACACCTCCCGAGGCTCCCTATTGAAAAACACTTTTAATAGGAATTGTCTGGATTGGGATTTTTCATCCCATTTTTATGAAAAAAGATATCTCTAAGTCAGTGTTTTTCAACTCCAGTCCTCAAGGCACACCAACAGGTCAAGTTTTCAGGATTTCCCTCAGATGAAATGGCTGTGGTGATTACTAAGGCAGTGAAACTGATCAAATCACCTGTGCAAAATAATGAAAAGCCTGAAAACATGACCTGTTGGTGTGCCTTGAGGACTGGAGTTGAAAAACACTGCTCTAAGTATTCGTTAAACCAAAGCTTTTTGCTTTCATTTCAGATAGATAGTAGTGAATGCTTAAAACACCCATCAAGATTTTTTTCCCCCATATGTGTGCTCAAGTTCTAACCCCTCATCACTGAGTCCAATACTAAAAAAACATGGTTTTGGCTTTGGATACACTAAGACTTTAAGACCACCATGTTCAGACTACTTCTAAACAAAAGATATTTTATATTTAAAGAGAAGTAGAGTGCTAAACCACAGGTTTGTTTTATTAGAGACATGGCCTCTTTACCACGTTTCCCTTGGTTTGTGTTCGTTTCTTTGTTTTCGCTTTATTGTTTTCCCTAAACCTCTTCTTACATATTTTCTAGAGTTTGGTTTACAGTCACTAATTTATGACTTCCTAACACTGGTTCATGACTTCCTAGAATGAAATGTGGTATCATTCCCAAACCTTGCAATATTTTACTAGCCTCACATGCAAAGAGATTATTTTTGCTAGTCATCATTGATCAGTTGTATTTGGCATGCCAGAGGTTCCAACCCTTTTACTTGCACGCTTGATATTGTTTGTTATTTTATATGTGTCATAGCAGATTACAGCATATTATTAGTTGCAAAGCACACAGTTAGGCATTCATCCCTGGAATATAAAGAAGAGCACAAAAAACATGTCCCTAGCCTTAGAAAAATGGTGACACACCAATTGCCTGGAATTTTCAGCTGTCACTTTTTTCAAGGTGATCGCTGTATCCAAAATATGGATTTTCTTTTAATAATAATAATAGTAATAATGCAAGTCTTATATAGCGCTGTCTTACCCTAACTTGCCAGGCAAGCTTTTGAAGCCAGGCAAGCTTCTTGCCAGGCAAGCTTCTGAAGCCACAGCCGAAGCTGTAGCTCATCGGGTCTCGAGGCGCTTATATAGTAACATAGTCACTATTACCCAAATCAATGGTACTCATTTTACCGACCTCGGAAGGATTGAAGGCTGAGTGGACCCCGCCAGGATCGAACCTGCGACCCTGAGGGCTCAGGTGATCACAGATTGCTGCAACAGGGCATTAGCCCGCTGAGCCACCTTACCAGCTTTTGATCAGATATGCCAAAGTTTAGGGAGAATTTTAGGTGCATTAAAGATAAAAGTTAAAGGGGTTGTAAAGGTTTGTGTTTTTTCACCTTTATGCATCCTATACATTAAGGTGAAAAAACACCTCGCTGTCACGGGCCCCTCAGCCCCCCGTTTTACTTACCTGAGCCCGTTCACCTGCTGTGTGTGTCCCCGGTGTCCTCTTCTCCACGGAATCTCAGCGTTGATTGGATAGACTGATAGCAGCGCAGCCATTGACTCCTGCTGCTGTCAATCAAATCCAATGACGCGCCCGCTCAGTGTCTATGGCCGAGTGTATGAAAGGGAGCATCCCAGAGGGGGTTAGCTATTACGGGGAGGAGCCAAGACAACCGCCGAGGGACCCCAGAACAGGAGGATCTAGGCCACTCTGTGCAAAACGAACTTGCACATTGGAGGTAAGTATGTTTGTTATTGTAGGCCATAAGAAAAGTGTCCCTTTTTGGTACCTACAGTACATTTTACAGATCATTTTTTTCTGCATTATATAGAATTCAGCATTGACTTTGAAGTAGCCTTTGGTCAAAAGGAATGGATGGCTGCACACTGAGTTAGTGATGAATCTCTTTATTGTAAATTCCATAACATGAATGACACCACAGGACAGGCAAACAGGTACAGGTAGATGCGTTTCACACAGCGACGCTGCTCTTATTCATTAGGTATTGAATAAGTGTAGCAATGCTGTGTGAAACGTGTCTACCTGTACTACTCCCAGGCTAGCACCCCTGGGAGGAGTGCATTCCCCAGCCTACCTGGTTCCATCAGTACCTGGAGCACCATTTTCTTTTCCTATTTCTTGCATAGTCTTTGGTCAAAACATTGTTTTGTCTCTCTGTACACTGCATGCTCTAGTTTCAGAGTTTAGTCACACTAGCCATTTTAGCCTTAACCGGGCATGGGGCATGTTTCACCCCCTTGGTCCTGCTCATTTAGTTAGTGTAATTGCTCTGAACTATGGGTATAGTTCAGTGTACTGTACCCAGGACTGCCTGGGGCCCATTTCACTTGGAATCTAGTATGATTCCCTTCAGTGTGAGCACACACCGTACCCAAACACAGAACTCTCTATAGTTCCAGGTCTGGATGGAAGATGTGATGATGTATGAGTGCCTGGGAATGCTTCCTTTCAAGCATGCATTGTGTAAGTACTTTTTTTACATATTTTTGGAATGTGAACAGTTATCTCCCGCATGGAAGAAAGTTCTTTCCCTTATCAATAGACTTGTAGGTAGAAACATTGTACTCACTCACCTTAATTGCTTACTATTTCAAAATGACCCAGATATACACCCACCTCTGTTATAATTGGTCCACATGATATGTGTTATTACACATTGGACAATTGCATGCCATTAGAAATCTAGATTTGTAACATTTCCACAAATATTAGCGAGAATAGAAGATATCAAGATCATGGAGAATAATTTCCAAACAATTAACAATAAGAAGAAATCATTTAAAATAAATTGGGATCCTTGGTTTAGCTACAAAACCTCAACCAATGCAAATAATTCACATAAGACACCTCCATATGACTGTATCCTAATGTTATTTTTTAAATATCTTTTTTCTATTTTATTTTTTTCCCTCTTTTGTTATTTTTCTTTTTACGATAATAATTATTTGAAGCAACGCTTAGTCATACATGATATAAGTTCACCATCTGTTTACAAGTTCACATTTTTAATGTACCCTTAATAGACAACTTCCCATATGTATGTTCTACCATTGTTGCTTCAAATACTTGTAAGAAACCCCTTTTTTCCCCCCAAATATTTTTTATATTAAAAAAAAGTGCAGACCAGCAGGGAAGTAGGGAGTAACGTGACCAACACACACCCTCAATTTCCAGGTCATACACAGGCCTAAACTTTAATACATGCCTTAGGTTTTGTAAGTATGGCAGTTTTGTCAGTTTGGAGTAGTCAGCCCGATGACAAATGATTGCTAACTGGCTGACATATTAGTTTCTTCAATTTCTTTGTTTACTTTAAGAAGTGCATCATGAATGAAATCAAAATCTGGGTTTACCTGTTAAGTTGGAAAGAGCATGTTTGTATCTGTTTCTTTTGTCTATAAGAACAACCTGTAAATTGCCTCTATTTCTACATCTGTCATCCAGGTAAAATATCTGCTGACACTGTGCAAATAAAGGTAGATCCACATACATAATGTGTTTCCTGAAAGTGTCAAAGGTCACGTGACGTCTATAGATTTTCTTTGTAACATTTTCATTAACTTTAGTAAAACCTGGAGTAAGCCGATACAGAGTAGGCATGTCCCTGTACGCTCATTTTATGTGGTGTATAAAAAATAAATGGATTCTTGAAAGAGAATTGTTAAATTGTCTTCATAGAGACTTCAAGACATTCTGAGTGGTTTAACTTTGGACACATGAGCTGTTTACATTGTAACAGGAAGCTGACTTTTGCATATTGTATGAGGCCCTTCCACCCATGGCTATATAGATTTATTTATTCATGGCTTTGGGCTAGATGGGCTAGAAATCACAGTATTTCTGCTTTGGATGGAGCATTCTGGTGATAGTTACATGTAAAATTGTTATTATTTAAAAGTGCCACAACGCTGTATCATACAAGGCTTTCAAAAGAAGATCTGATGAGAAACATTTATGACATTTGGATTAATTTAATAAGACTGTTGTTTTGGGTGCTCAAGGTTGTTTGGTCTACCACTTGCCAGCTGCCCTTTAGCAGTTTGTGCTGATATTACGTATTTGTGTACGTGATCTGACACTTCCAGGTAGGGGAACATCGGCACATGCCGATGATCAGGCAGAGAAACAGAACTGTGATCTGCCTATGTAAACAAGGCAGATTGCCATTCTGACAGCAGGGTACTTGCTAAGTAGGGAATAAATTATATTTCTTCCCCTAGTAAAAGCACCTCACACAGTATAGTAAAACACTGGCTAGGCACACAGTGACCCCTTTGATCGCCCCTGATGTTAACCCCTTCCCAGCCAGTGTCATTAGTACAGTGACAATGTATATGTTTTTAGCACTGATTAGGCTGCGTACACACGATCAGACCGGTCCGATGAAACTGGTCTGCAAACCAGTTTCATCGGACCAATTCGATGGTGTGTACGGACCGTTGTCCGTCGGACCAAAGTTTTAAAACTTGCTTTAAAATCTGTCCGATGGATACCTGTCCGTTGGACAGATTCGATGGTTAGTACGCAAAAGCATCGGACCAAAAACCCGCGCATGCTCAGAATCAAGTTGACGCATGCTTGGAACTTCGTTTTTTCAGCACGTCGTTGTGTTCTACGTCACCGCGTTCTGGTCTGATCGGATTTTTGGTCCGATGGTGTGTACACACATCAGACCATCAGACCACTTCAGCCTGGTCCGATGAAAACGGTCCAACGGACCAGTTTCATCGGACCGGTCTGATCGTGTGTACGTGGCCTTAGTGTCATTGGTTCCCAAAAAGTGTCAAAAGTGTCAGTTAGTGTCAGAATGTCCGCCACAATATTTCAGTATAAGTTGCTGATCGCTGCCAGTACTAGCAAAAAAAAAGAAAAGTAAATTAATAAAAATAAATAAAAAATATCCCATAGTTTGTAGATGCAATAACTTTTGAGCAAGCCCATCAATATACGCTTATTGGGATTTTCTTCCAAAAACATGTAGCAGAATACATATTGATCTAAATTTATTAAGAAATTTGTTTTGTTTTTTTGAAAAATTCTTTTTATTAAAGATTTTTAAACAAGACATACAAACATTGAAAAAGAGGGTGCCAAGGCAAAACACCCGGCCCCTCCACGACCAACATGGTCAACCACATAGGCAGACTACCTAACATAAGCTTCTGACTGTCCTTACCGAACACAACAACCCCATCCCCCAACCCACCCCCCTCCCCCAACAACCCAAAACTCAGTTCACCACCACCCTCGGACAACAGCTTAAAAAAAAAAGACATGGGTATACGAGTCCTCCAACCATAATAGGCATGTACGGCTACAAAATAATGACATTTTAGAAAAAACAATTAACATTCAACTCCAGTGGACCGAGCAGTACAATCAGGGGATAGACCGATGGGTATCAGTGCCTCCACCCCCCCAACCCAATAGGACTATACCAACAGGCCCCCCAAGTTAGAACCAATGGAGCACAAATCATTTTAATTTACACAGCCGGCCCTCCTAACCCACAGTAGCGTCCGAATTGTACCATGCCCGCCACACCTTGTCAAACTTCTTCTCACATTCCCTGGAAAGGTACGTTGCCTTATAGAATGGGATCATGGAGTCCACAACCCCCTTCCAAAATGCTACACTTGGGGAAGCAGGTGATTTCCATTTAAGTAGAATGGCCTTCCTCCCATAAAAGAACAATATATTCAACAGGGTCCTAAGGGACTACCACCTCCACCAGACCCAAAAGACACATCTGTAATGTCAAAGGAATGGGCACCTGTAGGATTGTTTCTATGCAGTAAGCCACCTCCCCCCAAAACGTCTTTATCTGCTGGCATTCCCAAAATATATGTTTCACATCACCTGGCGAAAAGGAGCATCTCCAACATTCTGAGGTGACAGACGGGTACAGAACAGAGAGCCTCGCAGGGGTGAAATAGATCCTGTGCAAAAATGTAAAGTGTATCAGTCTATCCCTAGCAGACCAAGTGCTAAAAAGGATGATTCCACATGTCATCCCAATCCTCACTATCTAAACCAGGAACCTCCCTTTCCCATCGCTCTCTACACTTAGTTAGTGCCACCGGGCTCTTTTTGAACAATTCCTTGTATGTGACAGAATGGGTTTTAGGGAGATCATCCACCATGAGTAAATCCTCCAATGCCGACGCTATTGACTCAACCGCCCTTTTCTGGAAATGAGCCTGGAAAGCGTGTCTGAGCTATATAAACCTGAAAAAAAAGTATGAGTTGGGAAGATCATGTCTGACCTTAATCTGATTAAAAGTGAGTAATATCCCATCCCTAGTTATGTCCCTAAGAAGCTTAATGCCTTTAACCACCCACACCATCAGGTCTGGGAAGGAATAAAAGTGCGGCAGCCTGGGGTTCCCCCACAGCGGAGTCTGTGGCGAGAAACCCAAGTAGCTGGGGCAGGCCAGTCCCACCGCCTCCTCCCAAGCCCTGACAGTCGCCCGCATGGACAACGTCAGCGGCCAGCCAGACCCCGTCCCCCTGTGGACGGCCAACCGGAGGGTCTCGTACGACTCCAAGTGGGCTGCCTCCACCACAGTGGCAGAATCCCCAGCATCAGCGGTAAACCACCTGTGTACAAACACCATCTGCCCGGTGAGGTAATGCTTCCTCCAATCAGGCAGAGCCAGACCCCCATGTCCCCAGGGCTCCTGGAGCACCTTAAGACCTATGCGTGGTAATTTGGGGGCCCACAGAAAGGAACTAGTTATACCATCCAACTGTTAAAAAAAAGATTTAGGAATCTTCACTGGAGCATAAGAAATTCGGTTTTTCTCCATTTTTTTTTTATTGGATATGTTTTATAGCAGAAATTAAAAAATATTGTTTTGTTTTTCTTCAAAATTGGCTTTTTTTGTTTATAGCGCAAAAAATAAAAATGCAGAGGTGATCAAATACCACCAAAAGAAAGTTTATTTGTGGGGAAAGAACATCAGTTTTATTTGGGTACAGTCTCACAAGCCTGAGCAATTGTCAGTTAACCTCCCTAGCAGTAATCCCGAGTGTGGCTCAAAGTAAATTTTCATTATCAAAATCGATAACCCTGAGCCACAGTATCCTGGGAAAGTTACTTACCTTGTCCCCAAGATCCTGCAAAGTCCTCTGCCTGAAGTTCTGTGTGCCAGGCTTCGTTCCCTGCGAGCGTCGCAACGCACGGGGACGGAGCCCCGGCGCCATATTCAAAAAGTGAAAAAACATAACAGATACAGTACTGTAATCTTACAGATTACTGTATCAAATGATTTCACATCCCTTTTGTCTCAAATGCTTTGTCCAGTGCCCTGCATATGGTTTTATTATATATACGTTTCTTTCTGCCTGGAAATTTGAGATTGTCCATTGTAGCCAAAAAGTGTCCCTTTACGTCAAAAGCTAGAAAACAGCAACAGTAAATTAGAATCACTTGCAAAATTAAGCGACAGTGATTTGTGGGAAAATTCGTCATCAAACACTGAAAGTAATAACAGCGACAATTCTTCGACTGAGCAAATTTCAATGTTTTTGATTTGATTACATTATTGAATACATTTTATTATTATTATATTTTGTTATAATTATTTATAATTATTTAATATATTATAATTTATGATTTTGTGTGTCAAACTTTATCATACTCAGGATGTCTACTAGACTCTTGTTTGGGCAGATTTAAGTGAGTTATTACTAAGAATTACAGGCCTACAATATAAAACGCCAAATTTCCATGCAAAACAATTGTACCGCTTTGAGACGCAAAAATCTGTCATAATCATACCGCCAGGGAGGTTAAAGCAATGCAGTGCCGTATCACAAAAAATGGCCTGATCAGGAAGGGGGATAAAACTTCTGGAGGTCAAGTGGTTAAAGGTTCCAGTGATGGAAATCCAGTCCTGGCCTTGGTTGACTTATCCTTTAGGGTCCATGCATGATTGGCAGCAAAGAAAATGCCAAAAATTCTGGCAGAAAAAAGCAGCAGAATAAACACTCCTATTGAGCATATTGTAAACGTTTTTAGGCGTGTTTACGCATGTTTGTGTTTACAAGTGTTTTTCCCATTTTTTTATTTACATTTAAAAGCCTTTAACAGGCCTAAACACCACATTTAGGCACGTTTACATGCATTTAGGCGTGTCAGGCATTTTTTCTTCCTGAAAACTCCTCTTAAAAAAGCACACATGGGGGTAGATTCACGTACATCGGCACATCTTTGTGCGGGTGTAGCGTATCTTCTTTACGCTATGCCGGCGCAATGTTGAGAGGCAAGCGTGGTATTCACAAAGAAAATGCGCTCAACGTTGCGCCGGCGTAGCGTATAGTTGTCGGCGTAAGCCGACGTAAGTCAAAGTAGGTGGAAGTAGGCTGGAAGTGGGCGTGATATATTAAAATGAAGCGTGACCCCATGCAAATGATGGACTGAGCTTCAAAAAATGAACTGCGCATGCGTCGTCTCTTGGACGCATCCCAGTGCACATGCTCACAGTCACGTCGAAATAACTGCCTAAGATACGTCGAAACACTGCCTACGACGTGAACGTAACCTACGCCCAGCCCTATTCACGTACTACGTAAACGGCGTACACAACGTAAAATTCGACGACGTCCGTTCCATGGTCCATACCTTTGCATGGGTTGCGCCTCTTATATGAGAAATAACTTTACGCCGGACGTAACCCTTACGCAACGTAACACGAGCAAACCGAAAACCCCCGCCAGCAGACAGCGCGCTGACGTGTCGGTGACGTGGCGGTGACGTTGACGCCGCCACGTCACCGCACCAGGAAGTAAAACACTTCCGCGCATGCGTCAAAATCAGTCGGCGCGTGTGCGAGAAGACATGTCTGCTGGTTAGCATACTAACCAGCAGACATGTCGGGCGGACGGGTTCCCAGCCGACAGATTTCAAAGCATGCTTTGAAATCTGTCGGGTGGCCAAATCCGTCTGTTTGCCCGTACACACGATCGAATCTGTCTGCTGAAACGGTCTAGCAGACCGTTTCCAGCAGACAGATTTACTGGTGTGTACGAGGCCTAAGGCCTTAGAGAAAAAAAACATCCAGGTGTCATCAGCTTTGGGTCTGCATATAAACCAGGAATTCCCTAGGAATGAATAATGACAGTAAGACCAAAGGTACACATATTCCAAGCATAAACAATGCAGAAGATCAAGTATGACTGGAATGGTTAAGTAGTAGTAAGTTTGTGTGCACATGTAGGTTGTTATTTTACAAGACATTAATAAGTGTTTTTTAATGTATTGTTATTACTTATCCCTTGACTTTGTTCTCATTATGAGGTAGCACGTTTTCATTTACATGAATAAATCTTATTGTGTGTCAGAGAAATATTGAAAACCATTTTGTAAAGTTAATATATATAATTAAAAAAAATGAGTTAATTATATATACTGCATCGTTAAAGTGTATATAAGCCTAAATCAATTTTTACAGTGTGTTTTGGCATCATATGCCAGTCAGTATTTTCCTGACGCATTCATGGCAGCACACACTGGGTTGTGACTCCGCCCCCACAACCTGACAGGATTGGTTAGCTATAAATTTGAAGGGGAGACGCCCCACACCATTCTCTTTTTTTATCCTCACCTGAGGAATTGGACGGACACGCAAGTAATGCCTCTTACCACACAACTCTCCCGAGTTATTTCCCAGTGTCTGCTGCCATGAATGCGTCAGGAAAACGGAAAATTGTATACTCACCTTTCCGTAATTTTCCTTTCCTGACGCATCTTCATGGCAGCACACAGATGCACACCCTGCTGTTTAATGATGATAGATACAGAGAATGGTGCGTCTCCCCTTCAAATTTATAGCTATCCAATCCTGTCAGGTTGTGGGGGCGGAGTCACAACCCAGTGTGTGCTGCCATGAAGATGCGTCAGGAAAGGAAAATTACGGAAAGGTGAGTATACAATTTTCCGTTTTTTTTTTTACATGACTTCACGCAGCAAGCTAACAACACAAAGCTACTGCCTCAAAATTCACAGCAGCATTTTCACCCTGCCACGCATTCTCCTTCAGTTGGCTCATAATGAGAGACATGATGAGCTGCCCAAAAACACACTGAAGAAGTGCTCATAGTTTATACATTGCTATATAAAGAACTATGGTCTCCCATTTAAAAAAAAAAAAAAAAAAAGGTTCTGCAACACTTAATTTTAAGAGCAACTGCACTTTACCCTCCTGCCAGGAGAGCTTTTGGCCGGGAAAACCGTCCGTGTGTATGCTTCCTCGCAGTTTTCCTGACAGGAAAACTCCCGGGAATCCCGGCGGGAAAATAGAGAACCTGCTCTTCTATGTGGAAACACTGCGAGAGAGCATACACACGGCCGGGATTCCCGGCCAAAGCTGTCCCCGCAGTTTTCCAGAAGGGAAAACCTCTCGTGTGTTTCCCGTCGGGATTCCCGGCGGACTTTATACAGCCGGGAATCCCAGTCGTGTGTACAAAGCTTCTCAGTTTTCTCTTAGTCCCTCTTCAAAGTTCCACAATTTAACTTTGTGTTTTCCTGACTATGCAGGCTTTAACCAATAACCCAGCAGTCAAAGATGGATGACCAAAAGATCCGACTTCCAGCTCGAACTTTACTGGATTGTTCCAGCGGTGACAAGCTCTGCAGTAAGTTGGAGATCTCTGCTTTGAATTCATATATATTGTATATATATTAATCAAACTTTTGCAAGTTGCATCCTTTTTTAGTTATTTTAGCTTGTAAAGAATGACAAAACAGTCAGAGACAGTTATAAAAGCTATAGAGATGTGTTGTCATGTTATGAATGCTTAGGGCGTGTTCACTAGTGTTGCTCACGAATATTCGCATTGCGAATATTCGTTACGAATATTGCATATTCGAGTATTCGCGAATAAATCATATATTGCGGTGAATATTCGCTATTGCGAATATTCCTATTTTTTCTAATTTATTTTTAAAACAGATCACATCCTAGTGATCTCCATCGACGTCTAAAAGCATTGCTGGTATGATTAGAGAGAGAGACCCTGGGCCGAGTAGCTGATGCGATCCTTTTATGCTGCCGAATATTCGCAATGCGAATATTCGGCAAAAGGAATATTGCGCGATTATTTTCTCTGCCCTTCTTTTGCATCAGAGCCAATCAAAGTTCTCCTACCACAGTTGTCAGAGGTTAGCAACCTCCATAGCAACCAATAGGAACCTGCCTCCCAGTTACTCCCAGTGCTGACGAGAATTTCACAATCAAGTTCGCATTCGCATTAGCGAAATTTCGCAATATTGTTATTTGGACAAAATATCACGAATATTCAATTTTAGCGAATATTTCTCGAATATTCTTCTATATATTCGTGATATATCGCAAAATCGAATATGGCGTATTCCGCTCAACACTAGTGTTCACACCAGATGCAGTTGGATGTGTTTTTGAGAACATTCCCACTACATAGACAGTCAAAAGTCCAGGTTATCCTATGGGCAAATTCATAACATTATGAAGAAGTGCAGTGCAGTGAAAACAATAAGGCAAGCTGCAGTTTTCCATGTGCCAAAACACAAACGCATGTAGACACACTTACACAGTGCAAAGCACAGCACTGAAACAACTCAGTGATTGTCTGCTCTGGAACCTGGGAACTGGGCCATGGGAGGAAGGGGAGGGGCTCATTTTCCCAATGCCTGGAAGTACTAGAAAATTAATCTTTTCTCCAAATGGCTTAAAGTGTTACTAAACCCAGGACCCTGCATTCTCTATATCTGGTCTCCCACAGTACACAAAACATGGAAATGCAATTTTTTTTAGTAAATATAAACTGCTAAACACAGTTTTCTTTATCGTACATCACGGGACACAGAGCGGCAATCCATTACTATGTGGGTTATAGAGTCTACCTTCAGGTGTGGACACTGGTGTAATTAACTACACAGGAAGTTCCCTCCCTATATAACCCCTCCCATACTGGGAGCTCCTCAGTTTTTTCATCAGTGTCTAAGGTGTTGGTCACGAGTGAACATGTGCTCTTAGGAGCTCCACTGGAGGGATCCATGCTGGATGTAAAAAACCTCCATAAATCCGGATCCGTCCAAGGTGCTTCATAGCCAAAGTGGACGGTACCCGGGCCTCGGTACGAAGAATGAGGTTTAGCCTATAATGCCTCTCTGCGGAGGGCTGGATCCTGAGTTCCAGAACTTTGTGCCTTCTAAGGACCAAATGTTTTTTCTGCTGCCAGGATGCTATATAGGTCCAGGGGAGTTGGTGTTCCTGCCATGGACCCCGGTCCCTGAAGGTCTAGGACAATACCCACGGTGAAGGGGGAAGATTGGGCCTCTTGCTTGGCAATACCCTGCAGCGTGGAGAAGGTAAGAGGAGGGCCTACGGGACTTGGTTCGACAGTAGGTCCTCCGTGGGGGACTTGGGTCTCGCCTATATTATGCTTCTATGCATGGGCAATGTAAACCACTATGTCTTCTGAGACAGGATGGCTCAGGGCACCCATATACCTCCCCTAGCCGGCATGCAGCCTGGCCCACCATGTCTGTTAGACAGGATGGCTGCAGTACCTATATATCTCCCCTTGAAGGGGCCGGTACATAAATAAAAAAAAAATAAAAATATGCCCTTAATCCTATACAAAGGATTGTCTTCCTTGAGTAGTTGCAAGTCTTATCTGTGTTTCCACTACTATGGGCAGTAGAAGACATGCCTGATGTTTTTGCTTACCATGCTTTCCAGAAAACGGAAGCTTAAGTGTTAGCTGATCTATTGTGTCCCACTTCCTCCGCTTCAGGCTCTACCATGTTGCACGTGCTCACCGGCTCAGTGCAGTCGCAGAGAAGGCTCTTCAAAGGGCCCGGACGTCAGAGCTCTGTAAAGCTAGGGGGACACAAACGTAAGCACCTTGTGTGAGTTGGATACAGATTCATCTAAGACGCCTACTCGCATCTAGCTGTGCAGATTAGCAGGCATTGTGTCAGACTAAATTCAGCTATTTGATGCACCTGGGTTAAGTGCCTCTGCTTTAGCTTAGGACTTGGTCTCCCCATTGAATAAGGTCAGGGGTAGGAATATAAAGAGGGATCGCCACCTGAACCTGGTGGACCCTTATTCTCCTCTGAAGAGACTTAAACAGCTCATAGATTGAGCCATCAGACCTGTCAGGCAATGCAGCCTTCCCCCAACATTGCAATCACTCTGCATGTGTTTTGTGTTTTGCAAGAAAAAAAAAAAAAGGGGGTGTCCCCCTTTTCCTGCTTTAATCCTGAAACAAAGGGATTAGAAAGCTTGGGGATAAAAGTTTCACTGTCAGAGGACAGGAGACAGGAGCTGCAGCCTAACAAGGAGAAGCTATCAAAAGCCCTACAGGTTCTGATTACACCTCTATCTTCTCCTTAGAGTGTAAAGAGAGGTTTTCCTATAGGTGGCTAGTAAGACCTCCATATAATCCTCAGCCTGGTGTCGGCTTCAGGCTAACCAAATGCATCGGAGGGATGCACAGTTGCGGGCACACATTGCTAATGTCTCTTAATTGAGGAAACACACATCTGCAGAGGATAATTTCCTCTTTACCAGTCCGCATGTTGCATAACATACATGAGTTTGGAATGCATGTGGGATAAAAACAAGTAACAGAGCAGATTCTATTGTGGATCGCATAAACATACATGTTTCTGTCTATATGGTGCTGCATGTTTCCACAAAAGAGGTCGCATAAAAGATGCTTGTAATGCTGAATCGCATAAAGACGTTTGTAGGCATAAAAATGCTGAAATCACACATGATTACCTGATCACCCAAGTCCTTGTTTCCCCCAAGGATGTTTGGTTACACAGAAGAGGTTTGTTTCCATAGAAAGGCCTAAAATCGCATAAAGTTGCTTGGATGCAAAAAAGATGCTGGATCACACATGGTTAACTGATCATCAGCGTCCTGGATTACCCAAGGATGTTTGGTCACACAAATAGGCTTGTTTCCACAAAGGTACCTAAAGTTGCATAAAGATGCTTGTATGCATAAAAATGCTGAATCACACATGATTACCTGATCACCCAAGTCCTTGTTTCCCCCAAGGATGTTTGGTTACACAGAAGAGGGTTTGTTTCCACAGAAAGGCCTAAAATCGCATAAAGTTGCTTGGATGCAAAAAAGATGCTGGATCACACATGGTTACCTGATCATCAGCATCCTGGATTACCCAAGGATGTTTGGACACACAAATAGGCTTGTTTCCACAAAAGTACCTAAAGTCGCATAAAGATGCTTGTATGCATAAAAATGCTGAATCGCATAAAGGATGCTTGTATGCATAAAAAGGTTGAATCACACAGGATTACATGATCACCCAAGTCCTTGATTCCCCAAGGATATTTGGTCACGCAAAGAGGCTTGTTCCTACGGAAATGCCTAGAATCGCATAAAGAGGCCTGAAGGCATAAAAATGCTGAATCACACAGGATTACCCGATCACCCAAGTCCTGGATTACTCAAGGCCTAAAGGGATCGCTTAAAGATAATTGAATGCAAAAAGAAGCTGGATCACACATGGTTGTTGGATCAACAGAGTCCTGGATTACCCAGGGATACTTGATCACATAGAGAGGCTTGTTTCACAGAAATGCCTAAAGTCGCATTAAGATGCTTGGGTGCATAAGGATGTTGGAACGCACAGGGGTGCTTGGTCACACAAGGGTTCTTGTCCGCACAGTAGTGCTTAAAATGCATAAGATGTTGATTGCATGGAAGATGCTGAATCGCATGCATGGTTACTTTAAAGTTGCACATGGTGGCTTAATTAAGCAATACATGATGCCTTGTGTTTGCATAGAGATACGTGTCTGCATGGGTTCATGTTGCACATTGTTGCATAACACGTTTATAGCACATGCTTGCTTGCAAGGATGCTCGTTCCAGAGCACACATGCTATATGCATGTTGGGCGTGAGACATATTTATATGATTTCATGCTTCCATGAACACACACTGCCATGTACACACGCCTCCATTGAGGCATATGGCTTTAACACTTGCCACATACACATATGGGGAGCCAGTTGCATATGTGTTTATTTACTTGGGACTGCAGAGGTTGTCTGCGTTGTGCAGGGGAACAGCACTATCTCCAGTTGGTGGTCTTGCCCTTTTGGGTTAGCCTCCGTGTCTGGGTTGTCAGGGTGCTAGGGCCCGCCTCTAGCAGGTCTGTAGGCCCAGGGTATAGCAGTAATGGCATACGGAAGCAGACTCCTGCTGATGGATCAGTCAGCAGCATGGCTGGACCTAAGGGTGTCCAGCATGGTCAGGTATCTGGATCTCCTGGGTTAGGATTCCAGTCTAAAGATACATTCTTCATTGACCAGAAGCTGGGTATGTTTTTGCACCAGGAGAGTACTTTTGGCCTAAGACAAGACCATCGCTATAAGAAAGATGGTCTAGGTGGTTACGGCAAGGAACAGTTCCTTACTTTTGGCCTTCTGCTTAAGGCACTAGAGAAGATGCTGCTTCATTCAAGACAGTTCCCTATACTTTTATTCAGGACTGTTATAAACAGTATTGTGTTGGCCTAGAAGGAGTGGATCTTGACCTAGCATTATCCAAAGAACCGGTCCCAGAGATAGGCTGGAATTCCTCTTGGTGGTTCTTAACTAAAGGGTTTGCCAGGTCAGGAAGAGACCTTGGCCCAGGGGAAGTAGTCGAGCTCCAAGGGAGCCTCATCTGTCAGCTAGAGCTACCGATGGAGCATCTGGCTTAGGGGCCTGAACGTCCAGGGGCTGGTTGGTTCGGTCAGAGTTCAATCAGACTATACCATATTAAGTGATTTACTTAATTTACCAAGGAGGAGCTTGTGCCTTGCCTATTGACATTTGTCATTTCATGAAATGCAGAATTGGCAGGCGATTCGCTGTAGCCGTCAACAAGTGTCTCCAGGAGAAGGACCTCTACACCCCGACTGTTTTCCTGACCAAGGGCCACAGAAATAGTACCCTGTACATAAGATGTATTGGCGTCCAGGCTCAACAAGAAATTGAACAGCTTGAGGTCAAGGACAAGGGATCCACCCGCATGCGGGGCAGATGTGTTAGTAATCTGGTGGGACCAGTGGTCACTGGTTATGTCTCTCCCCCCAGTGCCGCAGCGTTTGTGGCTTCCATGCAACATTAGAGGATGGCGGAAGCTGGCCTGATTACTCCGGCATAACCCTGACGACCTTTTCTGTGCAGGGACAGTAGGGGTGGTAGTAGAGGACCCACGGTCCCTTACATCTTGTCCAGGCCTACTTCGAAGGGGGTATTGCATCCTGTCGTGCAACAGGTGAATTAATGGTCTGGCTATTTTAGCCCACATTCTTCAGGATCAGGGTTTTTAGAATCAACGGCACTTCCTTGATTCATACAGGAAGGCTGGCCTCCAGGACCAGATATCCCAGGATCGGGAGAGCCCATGTTCCTGGTATGAAACAGATGGTGGCATCCTTGGAAGTTTGTCAAAGATAAAATTCCTGCCTTCCTGCATTTGGAAAGGAGACGGAGCCAGCCTTAAGTTACATCAAGGATCCGATCTTGGCCTTGCCTCCAAAGGTCACTTGCTTCACACTCTTTGTTCCGAGCCATTATACAAGGGGTGACGCGCATAAGTCCACCAGTTTAGTCGCCCTTGTGCTTGGAGGATTGGCTCTAGTTTTGTCGGCTTACAGGGTCAGCTCTGTGGGCCGATGCACCATATTTCCCTTCAGCCTTTAACAAAGGAATTGGTGTTCTTGGTTGTGGTAGCCTCCAAGAGATTTTCAGTATTGGCAACCTCTTGGTATAAAACCATACTTATTCTTACTAGTAGGGTGATGTTAATCCTCACCCAGCCTTATTTACTAGAAGGATCTAGTGTTCATTTGAATCTAGATATTCTTACCTCCCCCTTTTTCAAAACCTTGTTTTCGGAAGGAAAGTTTATTGCTTTCTCTCAGTAGAGATGAGAGCAGTTAAATATCTATCTGAAGGTTCAGATATAGAAATCTGAAGTTTTTATTGTGCTGCCAGAAGACCCTAGATGTGGGCAGGCAGTGTTCAGCTATTAAAATGGTTACACTCTCTCCTTTGGAGTAGAAGGGTTAAGGCCTATCTGAAGCGGCTGCTCGGATACGGAAAGCTGATGTTATTGCGCTACCAGGAGGCCCCAGGAAGGGGCAGGCAGCGTCTAAAATCAACTGTTTTCAAGATTGATTCATCAGGGTATTATTCAGGCTTGTGGTTCGGAGAGTGGGACTCCCCCTGTTTCTTGAGGGGGAAGGTGCTCCGTACCAGGATAGTAAGCGCTTTATGCGCAATGCTTTACCGAGCCTTTATGACGCAGATTTTCAGGGCCGCAACTTGGCGTCTGTGCTTAGGTTCACTGATTCTTGTCAGATGTACATAGGAGGGCAAAAGGATGCAGCTTTTTGGCGCAGTATGCATCTGGCAGCATTATAGATCCTCACATCTGATGGCGGCCTGCGTTGTTTGTGTCTCCCTCCCCTCAGTAAGCATTGCTTTCGGACATCCCACATAGTAATGGATTGCCGCTCTGTGTCCCGTGATGTACGATAAAGAAAATAGGATTTTTTATGACAGCTTACCTGTAAAATCCTTTTCTTGGAGTACATCACGGGACACAGAGCTCCCGCCCTCTTGTTTGGGGATATTGGGACACTTATTGCTTTGCTACAAAAACTGAGGAGCTCCCAGTATGGGAGGGGTTATATAGGGAGGGAACTTCCTGTGTAGTTAATTACACCAGTGTCCACACCTGAAGGTAGACTCTATAACCTACATAGTAATGGATTGCCGCTCTGTGTCCCGTGATGTACTCCAAGAAAAGGATTTTACAGGTAAGCTGTCATAAAAAATCCTATTTTTCATCAGTAGTATATTGCAGACTTGTGACTTATATCAGTGCCCAGCCAAGCACTGGTTAAAACTTGTAGGAGGTTTTTCACACAACCAAGCTGTATCGTGCTATTAAAGCTGGGGTTCACCCAAAAATAAACTTTTTTACATTAGCTACATCCCTCCAGCATACTGCTAACATCTGCAGTATGCTGTTTTTATTTTTTTTGTTGTACTTATCGTTATACGAGCTATTGATTATCCGGCTCCGGGCGGGGGATTACTTCCTTGTATAGGCGTTCCTAAGTGAAGAGGCGTTGATTGACGGGCTGCTAAAGCGCGTCACGCCTTCCGGAAATACCCAAAGTGACACTCGGGTTTTTACGGCGCCTGCGCAGTCAGCTCTACACGGCAAGCGCAGGCGCCGTAAACGCCCGAGTGTCTCTTCGGGTATTTCCGGAAGCCGTGACGTGCCTTAGCAGCCGTCAATCAACTCCGCTTTATTTAGAAACGCCTACTGCCCGCACGATTGCCCGCTCGAAGCCGGATAACAAGGCCTCGTATAACGATAAGTAGCAAAAAAAAACAAAAAACAGCATACTGCAAATGTTAGCAGTATGCTGGAGCTAATGTGAAAAAATGAATTTTCGGGTGAACCTCTGCTTTAATATAAGAAATGTATGATACTGCGCTTAGATTACAAAGACAATAAGTAGACAGCAGCTAGCATAAATTGTGGGCAACAATTTACAAATTGAAAGTGAAGAAGTTAAGCGCTGCATTTCTTCATTTTAAATAGTGCTATTAGGCCCCTTTCACACTGGGGCGGTGGGGAGGCACGCGGTAAAGCAGCGCTATTTTTAACGGTGCTTTACCATCGTTTTCGTGGCGCTATTCGGCCGTTATCGGGCGCTTTTAACCCCCATTAGCCACAGACAAAGGGTTAAAGCCGCCCACAAAGCGCCGCTGCAGCGCCGCATTGCCGGCGGGTTTGCGAGGCTGCCCATTGATTTCAATGGGCAGGGGTGCTTTAGGAGTGAATACAGCGCCTCAAAGATGCAGCTAGCAGGACTTTTTTTTTACCATCCTGCCAGCGCACCTGGTATCTCTGGTATCATGCGATCTTCTGCCCACAAATGCTAAGCGTTTGCAATGTGCATTTGGGGTGCCCTTACAAGATGGATTGGTACCCAAAGCAGATTGCAAAAACATTGGGCCAGATTCAGGTAGAGTTAGGCTGGAGTATCAGTGATACTCCAGCCTAACTCTCATTTTGAGCCGGCGTTTCTGTTTTCTGTAAGCAGAAAACAAGAAACGCCGGGTTGGAGTTCCTATACGAGCGGCGTAATTGTATTTCGCCGTCGTATCAGAACTGCAATTTTAAAAATGGCGCTCGGGGCGTTCCCGCTGATTAACGCAGAGAATATGTTAATCAGCGAGAATCGGCAATTCACGATCGTATTCGGGCCCAACACAGTGACTTTCCGACGTTTCCGTAAGAGATACGCGGCGTAAAGAAAAACCAGCCCCCTAGGGGAGTATCCTAAGTTAAGTATGGCCGTCGTCATCGCGTCAAATTTAAAAATGTTTGCGTCGTTTGCGTAAAACGTCCGTGGATGGGGATTGACGTCATTGACGTTCACTGACAGAATTTGGAGCATGCGCACTGACAGTCGACGCATGCGCAGTACGTTCACCGCGGGATCGCGTCTAGTTTAAATAATACACGTCCCCTACCCGCCCAATTTGAATTCCGCCGGCTCATTTTCGCTATGCTGCCGCAACTTTAGGAGCAAGTGCTTTGTGAATACTGTACAGTACTTGCTCCTAAAGTTTCGGCGGAGTAACGTAAATGAGAAACGTTACTCCAAAATAAAGATTCGCCCATCTACCTGAATCTGGCCCATTGTGTTTTGAACATGGTGCGAGAAGCACACACAGAATGCATCTTTCCTGTGCTGCGTTCTGTTGTGAACCGGTCCTAATGCTTGGCCATGGAAACTAACATAAAGTAGAATATCCACTTAAGGACCGCCGCATGTACATTTACGTCGGCAGAATGGCACCGACAGGCACATCAACGTATATATACGTTGGTGCCTTGGGGGGGATCGGGGGTCCGATCGGACCCCCCCCCGTACATGCGGCAGTCCGCGCGGCTGCAGGAGCGATCCGACAAGAGGGGGCGGCTATCCGTTTTCACCCGCCCCCTCCGGATCGCTCCCAGCCAATGCGCGCGCCCGCCCTCCCTGTCACTTCCTCCACCTGTGTAAACACAGGAAGGAGGAAGCTATCTGATCTCTCCCTCGGCGTTTGTTTCAAGCGCCGCTGAGGAGAGATCACAACACAACAAGTAAGTCTGCACCAACAGCACACTTACACACACACAAAAACACATTTAACCCCCGCGATCGCCCCCCCCTCCCCCCTGTCACAGTGTCACTGAATGCAGTAATCATACATGTATGATTACTGTATTTAGTGTCAGTGTGACAGACAGTGTGACAGTCAGTTAGTGTTAGTGTCAGGATAGCCCCCCCCCCCCCAATAAAGTTTTAACCCCTTGATCACTGCCCTAGTTAACCCTTTCACTCCCTATTGCCAGCATCACTAAGCGATCATTTTTCTGATCGCTGTATTAGTGTCGCTGTTCCGCTAGGTAGCTAATTTTTTTTTAATGCAATTTTTTTTTTACTAAAGACATGTGGCTAAATAAATTTTGGCCTAAATGTTTGACTAAAATTTAGTTTATTGGTTTTTTATTATAACAAAAAGTAAAAAATATTGTTTTTTTTTCAAAAATGTCACTCTATTTTTGTATATAGCGCAAAAAATAAAAATCGCAGAGGCGATCAAATACCACCAAAAAAAAGCTCTATTTGTGGGGAAAAAAGGACGCGAATTTTGTTTGGGAGCCACGTCGCACGACCGCGCAATTGTCTGTTAAAGCGACGCAGTGCCGAATCGCAAAAACCCCTTGGGTCATTTGCCAGCGTATTGGTCCGGGTCTTAAGTGGATATAGATGGATGCACAGTATATTGAAGTACCAAAGATAAAGATTGCTACTTTCTTTGATTGGCAAGTCAACTTATAATAACTGAAACCATTCAAATTTCTTATTCACTCTTTTATAGCTGCCCGAACTTATCAGTATGAGGTGATCGTGGTGCCTGTCTTCCTAGTTGGGATTACTATCATTCTGCTTGCCATTATTTTATGGCTTCGGTACCGAGGATGGAAATCCACAAGGAAACAACCTCAAGGTAATTTCTTTCTCTGCTGTGAACGCACCATAACCCCCCCCCCCCCCAAATAAAAATTGCATTCTTACATTTTTGCAAATATGAAAAGATGCATGTGTGTGTGTAGATACAGTATCTCACAAAAGTGAGTACACCCCTCATATTTTTTGTAAATATTTTATTCTATATTTTCATGTGACAACACTGAAGAAATTACACTTTGCTACAATGTAAAGTATTGAGTGTACAGCTTGTGTACATTTCCTGTCCCCTCAAAATAACTCAACTCACAATGTTTAGGTACCCATCCCCACTTTCGTCGCCACGGCGAGGTACCTCAGAAGTTCGCCCCTTCTCCTCCCTCCTCCTACCCTTGTTGCCAGGCCAGTAAGAAAGTGCAACGCACTTCGCACATGTGCAGTAGGGAACCCGGCTGTGAAGCCGCAGGGCTTCACTGCCAGGTTCCCTTACTCTGAACTGCGGCAGCAGCACCTGAGAGCTGATGCAAAGATCAGTTGGGGAGCTGACATTGCTGAATTCCAGGACAGGTAAGTGTCCTATTATTAAAAGTCAGCAGCTATAGTATGTGTAGCGGCTGACTTGTAATATTTTTGCGCCAAAAGCTTAAAGGTTGACATACAGCCAGGTCAGAGTTATGAAGTGTGTGTGTGTGCTAAATATCTTTTCATTTCAGCAGTCAGAGCAATCTTGTTATTTCTATCAGTGTCTGGTTAAAGCTTGTAGGATGAGGTTTTATTCTCCTCTGGCTGTCTTATGAGTCTGCATGACCCCTGACCCTCTGTCTAGACCTGTGCTGATCACATGCACTCGCCCAAGAAAAAAAATAAACTCTCAAGAAATACACACCAAAGTGAGCATGTGCAGAGTGACTCCAAAGGTTCTGTCTTATGAGGAGATGAATTGGGGATAGTGAAAGAAGGGGATGTTTATAGAAGACAGGATCAAACAGCCTTTTTACACAATGCAGAGGATTTAACCACTTAGGTTTCACAGAGAGTATAACAAGCATGCTTTAAAGGGGTTGTTAGGGATTTTTTTCCCCTAAATAGCTTCCTTTACCATAGTGCAGTCCTCCTCCACTTACCTCATCCTTCCATTTTGCTTTTAAATGTCCTTATTTCTTCTGAGAAATCCTCACTTCCTGATCTTCTGTCTGTAACTACACACCGTAATGCAAGGCTTTCTTCCTGGTGTGGAGAAAGAATCTTGGGGTGGGGGCGAGCAGGAGTGTCGGGACGCCCACTAACACACAGCTCCTTTCTCTATCTGCAAAGTAGAGAGTGTCCTGACTTGCCTGCTCGCCCCCTCCCCCTCAAGAGAATTTCTCCACACCAGGGAGAAAGCCTCGCATTACGGTGTGCAGTTACAGACAGAGGAACAGGAAGTGAGCATTTCTCAGAAGAAATAAGGACATTTAATAGCAAAATCGAAGGAAGATGTAAGTGAAGAAGGACTGCACTAAGATAAAGGAAGCTATTTAGGGGGATTTTTTTTTCTTTACAACCCCTTTAACCACTTTAGCCCCGGACCATATTGCTGCCCAACGATCAGAGCACTTTATGCGATTCAGTACTGCGTCGCTTTAACTGACAATTGCGCGGTCATTCGAAGTGGCTCCCAAACAAAATTGGCGTCCTTTTTTTTCCCACAAATAGAGCTTTCTTTTGGTGGTATTTGATCATCTCTGCGGTTTTTATTTTTTGCGCTATAAACAAAAATAGAGCGACTATTTTGAAAAAAATTCAATATTTTTTACTTTTTTCTGTAATAAATATCCCCCAAAAATATATAAAAAAACTATTTTTTTCCTCAGTTAAGGCCGATACGTATTCTTCTACATATTTTTTGTTAACAAAATCGCAATTAGCGTTTATTGATTGGTTTGTGCAAAAGTTATAGCGTTTACAAAATAGGGGGTACTTTTATGGCATTTTTATTATTATTATTTTTTTACTAGTAATGGCGGCGATCAGCGTTTTTTTTCAGTACTGAGACCTTATGGCGGACACTTCGGACACTTTTGACACATTTTTGGGACCATTGGCATTTTTTTATCGATCAATGCTATAAAAATGCATTGGATTACTATAAAAATGCCATTGGCAGTAAAGGGGTTAACACTAGGGGGCGGGGAAGGGGTTAAGTGTGTTCCTATTTGTGTTCTAACTGTATGGGGGGGTGGACTCACTAGGGGGAATCACTGATCTTCTGTTCATACATTGTATGAACAGAAAATCAGCGTTTCCCCCGCTGACAGGAACGAAAGCTGTGTGTTTACACACACAGCTCCCGTTCCCCGCTCTGTAACGAGCGATCGCGTGTGCCCGGCGGCGATCGTGCCCGCCGGGCACACGCACGGGACTCGGGGGCGAGCGAGGGGCGCGCGCGCCGGCCGCCGGCGGTGCGCATGCGCCCCCTAGTGGCCGTCGAAAGTGGCGACGTAGAGCTACGGGCTCTCGTGCAGGAGTGCCGACCTGCCGCCGTATACCTGCGACGGCTGTTCGGCAAGCGGTTAATTGGTTGCTTGAAACCAATGATGCAGGCCAAACACTGATAGTGGGCAGAGCCTGATACTGAGAGACAGCAGATGGCAGTGGGCAGTCTCCATAGCAATTAGTGGGCTGGGAAACAGCTTTGGAATCTGTTCACTGTCATCTGCGATCCATCACAGGCAAGACAGATGTGATGGGTGGTCTCCAACCACCCAACAACTCACCTCCACGGTCGTTGCACCTGTAGGGTAGGTGGATCTTGGTGAGGAACTCAGAGACACTAGTTCCCCACCAGGTCCACATTCTTTGTGAATTAAAGCAGACAGGAGTGGCACATTTCATAGCTGTTTTTGGTCTAGATAGCAGATAAGCAATCCGCTCACTGCCGTTAGCTGTCAATCACAAGCAAAACAGGCCTGACGGGAAACTAGTCTCTCAGATTTCTTTATCAGGCTCCCCCCACACCACAACAAATTTTGTCTTCTATACACCTCTGTGTGTGTGTGTGTGTGACAGGTGCAATGGGCAGTCAGGGAGCTCAGTATTACTGAGCTGCCCTGAGGAAGGAGTATCCAGTTTCCAACAGGTACATAAATCTGTCACAAGCCCCGACAATTGTGGTGCAGAAGGCAAACAGAATAAACCAGGGGTAGTATCACTGCACCATATCAAGTTGACAAATGCAAATAAAAATCAACATTCAAACCCTTGGGCTAAATAGTGTCTAAATCTGCAATCTGGCACCGTTCTTTCACTTTGACATAGGAAATATTACTTACTATTTATCCTTTTTACGTGTATGAGTATAAGTTAAAAAGGGACCTTTCCCTTCATGCTGGAGTCCTGTAAACATGAAAGGCATGGAAATTAAAGCGTTTGTTACCCCAACACTTCATTTTCCTGATATGTGCCTGCTGTACCATGTACTTGTATGAGAAAGTATCCTGCTCACTTTGTATTGCTTCCTTTATTGAAATCCCTGGTGTTCCTGTACCAGCTATCACTACTTTTGGAGGATTGTAAGTCTAGTTCTATTTCAAAATTCCCCATTGTTTTCTTCACAATGTTATATTTTCTTGTTTAATAAAGTATGAAACAGATGTTATCCATGCCCTTATATTCTGCTGATTCCTACTACTTAAAGAGAAACTGCAGTCTGCTCACATAATTTGTAACAAAACATCTTTGCCATTCTGAAGCTTCCCTCCAACCACTTTGCATATTATTTTATATATACTGATTTTGTACTTGCCAAATATGCTGCAGAAATCTACCTCCACTAAGTCTGGCTGCAGCCATTTTAACTGTGGGCAGATGAAACTGCTGCCTGTTCACTTCCTGGATTTACACAACCATACACATATATATACACACACACATATACATAGCTCCCAACTGTCCCTGATTTCCAGGGACGGTCCATGATTTGGAGCAATGTCCCCCTGTCCCACTTTCCTGCTAATTTGTCCCTCATTTTGGTCTAAACCAGTGGTCTCCAAACTGCGGCCCGAGGGCCAGATGTGGCCCTTTGCTTGCCTTTATCCGGCCCTTGGAGCACTATCCCTGCCAATAATACGAGACACTATTCTGCCATCTGACACCGACGATGGAGCACCATTTCTCCCACTGACACCACTAATTCCTCCCTATGATACCAGCAATGGGGCACTATTCCTCCCCCTAATACCAGATGTTTACTCCCACTGATGCTATGAAAGTTTTTACTCCCGCTGGCCAAAGTCCGGCCCTCCAAGAGTCTGAAGGACAATAAACCGGCCCTTTGTTTAGAATGTTTGGAGACCCCTGGTCTAAACCATATAGTTGTATATAAAATTCACTTTTTATCTATTAAAAGGTGTTTTCCAGTGCATCTGATTTCTAAATTGCTGCATTTGTAAATTCCAAAAAGCCAATATAAATCATATTTTTTTGTACAATTCTCACATCACTCACATCACTGCTTGCCTGCACACTTCTCTTCTCTCGATGAATACTCATGGATCTCTGCAGTCTCTTGTTATCTACACCCTCATCAAGCCCCCTTCAGCTCTACAGCTCTTATTGGCTCTCCTATAACTCATCCTTCCCCCCTTGCTGGCAAACTCTCAGGCCTCGTACACACGACCGGTTTCCTCAACAGAATCCATCAAGAAACTTGGTGGCATCGTTTTTTTGTCAAGGAAAACGGTCGTGTGTATGTTTTTCATCGAGAAAATTGTCGAGGAACTCGATGAGAAAAAAAGAGGACAAGTTCTCCTTTTCCTCGTCGGGAGTCTCAATTTCCTCGTCAAGTTCCTCGTCGGGCTGGTTTTCGATGAGAAACACGTTGGTGTATATGCTTAGAAACCCGCGCACCTTCGGTAAAAGTAGCTTTCGTAATAGAAATAGCACATTCGTCACGCTGTAACAGACTGAAAAGTGCAAATGTCTCTTTCCAAACTTTTACTTAACACGCAGTAACATGAGATTAGCAAAAGCAGCCCCAAGGGTTGTGCCAGTGGAATCAAACCCTGCCGTCTTACGTGTTGAAGTCACCACGTTTGAGAACAACGAGATTTTGTCTTGACAGTGTGTAAGCAAAGACAGCTTGTCAAGATTCTCGACAAGCCTGACAAGGAACTCGTCGAGGAAAACGATAAGACTTTTAGGACGAATTCCTCGGTCGTGTGTACGAGGCCTCACAAGAGTATTTTGTGTATTATGACATCCAAGAATGATATAGAACTCTCATTGACTGAGAGCTAATACTTTAAACCCGGTACCATAGAAATATGTGCCTGATAAATTAGGAAGTCATTATTACTAGGGACCCAGCTCAGGGTTGGGGGGTATTGCCATAACATTATTGGAGTCAGAGAGAAAAATGGTAGCTGATAAGGACAAAGCAGAATTATTAGGTAGTACAAATCAAGAGAATAGAAAGCCATGGATACAATTTGTTTCACAGTTCCAGCAACACTCGGAAATATGTACAATTGTAAAGAAACACTAATGCCGCGTACACACGGTCGTTTTTTGCGATGAAAAAAAACAACGTTTTCTGTGAAGTAAAAAACGACGTTTTTGAAACGTCACTTTTCAAAGACAATTTTGCATACACACCATAGTTTTTTCACAAAAAGCAAGGTTACGTTCACCACCCTTTTCCATTGAAGCTCGCTTCAGAACTAGCTTCTGGGCATGCGCAGGTTGAAAAACGTCGTTTTGAACGACGTTTTTGCTACACATGGTGACTTTTTGTGAAACAAAAAACGATGTTTTGAAAAACGACACAAAAAATTCAAGCATGTTGGAATTTTTTTTTGGTCGTTTTTTTGAAGACAAAAAACGACGTTTTGCCCACACACGATCAATTTAAATGACGTTTTAAAAAACGTCGTTTTTTTTCATCGCAAAAAACGACCGTGTGTACGCGGCATTAGGCATTTTAGAGAAGGAGCTATCCTATTATTCAAGCATTCTAGAGTTTCCCCAACCTTTAAAACCAAGGTAGATCAAATAGTGTTAAGGTGGTACATGCTGATTTTGTGGTAACTACTATGCCAAATACACTTACCTTTCTGGGTCTAAAAGGGGTTGTAAAGGTTTGTTTTTTGTTTTATAAACTGGTTCCTTCAAGCCAGTGCATTGTTAGTTCACTTACATTTTTCTTCTAAATGTGTTTTTTTTTTTGTCTGAATTTCTCACTTCCTGTTTCTCCTCAGTAAGCTTGCCCACATCACCCGAGCCATTCTGGCTGGGGGTTAGTCAGCATGCTCACCCCCTCCCTAGGGACTACATCCCTGAGGGGAGATGCTGTGAACACAGCGTCTCTCCGCAGGGATGTAGTCCCAAGGGAGGAGATGAGTACGCTTAATTCAAAGGGGGAGGCTTGTATTTAAATTAAGCGCGCCCCCGCGTCGATCAAACTGCGCATGCGCCGGCCTTAAAAATAGCCCAGTGCGCATGCTCCAGCTCACGTCGGAAAAAATGAATGAAGCCGACGTGAGCGTCGTTTACGTAAATCCCTATTCGCGAACGACTTAGTAAAACAACGTAACTGACGGAAAAAGACGACGCTGACCCGACGCCATACTTAACATGGCAATGACAGAACTTCGTAAACCTACCCCTCATATAGCAGGGGTAGGTTTACGCTTGCGGAAACTACGTAAACGATGACTGGGCGGCGTAAAAACGTTCGGGAATCGTCGGATTAGGCTCATTTGCATAGGCGAATGAGAAATCATCGTAAAGGCCACCTAGCGGCCAGCGATGTCATTACATCTACGATCCGACGGTGTAATTGTTTTACACCTGTCGGTTCTTCACTGTATCTATGCGTAAGTGATTCTAGGAATCACACGCATAGATACTCAGAAAAAAAAACAGAGATACGACAGTGTTTCCTACGAAATGCCGGCATATCTTTTTTGAGAATCTGGCCCCATGTCTTTCATGTTCACAGGACTCCAGCATGAAAAGAAAGATTCCTTTTTATATATCCTCATACAAGTGTAGCACTACCCACAAAGGAGCTGCTGGTTTAGATTTGGGCCTGTCGTTACCTTACTGTTCCATACGCTCGTTTCAGGGGTTCTCCTTGAAGAGTTGTCCATAAGAATGTCTGCACCAACACAAAGTCTCTTTCAAGGGTTTAATTACCCAAATCTCCAACAGAGGGGTAGAGGGATGGGGAAAGACTCAGGTACCTTTGCTTTGCGGATCACAAATACAACTTAGATCCAGAGGATTAACTCCACACTGGATTTCAGCCACCACCAAATAGGTCTACTCTCACTGGCCTAGCAGCTGGTGCGAAGCTTGTCAAAGTCTCTGCCACAGACTTGTAAAGTGTTGTCAGGTCGTCCCACGATCTTCTGCCACAAGATTGCGTAACCACTTGCACACTTTGTATAGTTCCAATGAAGTACACACGGTGCTAGAATCTTTCTGCCGGACTGGCAGCACAGTGAGGTAAATTTGCCAGGGTACGTCCAACAATTGAATCCCACTGGTTCAGCTTCCTTCCATAGGCAAGGTAGTGAAGGATCATCCCTGGATTAGTAGGCCCCAGAAACTCCTGGGCCCATTCTTGGTTGCGAGGCCCCAGCCCAGCCGGCCCCGAGGCTGCGAAACAGCTCACACATCCCTGAGGCCAGGAGGGCCATCAGGTCAGGATCGGAAGACCAACCCTACCAAACGGCGTCTGTGCCTTAAGAACCCCTCTTTAGAATGCACAGCGGGTTGACTACGCCCCCTGAGCTGCTTCTGGGAAAGAGATACCCAATACATCCAGCCTACTGCCTTTCCAACCTTGACCTGTGGTAACAGCGACACCCACCTTCAAGGGGAAAATTGTGCAACCCAGCTGAACTGAAACAGAACCAACAATTTGGCATAATTATTCTGAGCTAAACTACAGCTCGAGGCAATTAGAATTTAACATATAGCACATACTCAATGGGAGCATGGCGCTACACAACTAAAATTGATACATAGCACTAAGGTTTCATTTCTTTCATGTTCAGAGTGCTCCAGTAAGATTTTTTATAAATCATCAGATTGGTAAAAAGCTACATGTTATGGGATATATCACTTGCCAAAGAGTGTTTATAGTGTACATATTAAATACCAGTGTGGGTTGTACTATGTGGAGGAGCCAACCCAGAAAACAAAGGACAGGTTGGCCAAACATGAATATTCCTTTCAGGCACCACAGTTGGAATTATCCTTGGTGTGATATTTTATACAACATAATAATTCAATGTCTCAATTGAGATTTCTAATCATTGATCACATGCCTCAATCAAGGGCAGTGGATTGCAGATTTTCTATTTTAATAAATTATTAAATTTTATGTACATTACAAAAAAAAGGATATAGTGCATCTCATATTAAAACCTTACACACACAAATATAAACCCACAAAATGTGTTACTTAGAGCCGGTTCACACAGTGGCAACACGACTTCTAGCACGACTTTGGGAGGCAACTTGGACACGACTTGTTAGTGATGAGCGGAATACGCCAAAAAAAAAAAATAAATAAACGCGAAATTTCGCATTAGCGATAATTCGCATTGGCGAAAATTCGCAATTTTTTTTTTTTTTTTTTTATAAAATATCACGAATATTCGATATTAACGAATATTCGCGAATATTCTTCGAAATATTCGCGAATATTCGTTAATATCGAATATTCGTGATATTTTATTAAAAAAAAAAAAAAAAATTGCGAATTTTCGCCAATGCGAATTATCGCTAATGCGAAATTTCGCGATTTTTTTTTTTTTTATAAAATATCACGAATATTCGATATTTACGAATATTCGGTATATTTTATAAAAAAAAAAAAAAAGCGAAATTTCATTTCACATATGCGAATTTTCGCCAATGCGAATTTTCGCCAATGCGAAATTTCGCTAATGCAAAATTTCGCGATTTTTTTTTTTTATAAAATATCACGAATATTCGATATTTACGAATATTCGCTATATTTTATAAAAAAAAAAATAGCGAAATTTCGCATATGCGAAAGCGAAAATGATTGCGAAATTTCGCTATTTTTTTTTGGATAAAATATCACGAATATTCGATATTTACGAATATTCGCTATATTTTATAAAAAAAAAAAAAAAAATGCGAAATTTCGCTATTGCGAAATTCGCGAATGCGAAATTGATTGCGAATTTATTGCGAAATTTATTGCGAAATTTATTGTGAAATTTGAAAAATACGAATATTCGAAATAGCGAATATTCGCCGCGATATTCGAGATATTCGCGAATACTCGAATATGCAATATTCGTAGCGAATATTCGCAATGCGAATATTCGTGAGCAACACTATTGAGTATAAATCATCAGGCAACTTACAAGACAACTTCAAGTTGCCTCCAGGACAGTACAAGGCAACTTCAAGTTGCCTCCAGGACAGGAGGCTTTCCAGTGGCCAATCAAACAACAATCAGCTCTGTGGAAGGGAGGGGTAGGGAGGGGTTTGCCTGAGAAATGTATGTTATCTTCCTGTAGTGTTGCTTCAGTTAAGAGAGTGATCAGACTTCTGAAGCAACTTCCATTACCCCCCCCCCCCCCACACACACACACAGCCCAATAACAATATACAACATTTGTGAAACTTTGTATTAGCATAGGGCTAGGTGTTCCCCCACTCCCCTTATGTTTAAATCTTTGGGTTGCTCAGACACAATGCAGTGTCGTATTAGAAGTAGAGGGAGGGATTTAAAACACCAAATCATATGCCCAATAATTTATTGGTATTCTCATTATTATTATACAGAATTTATACAGTGCCAACAGTTTACGCAGCACCTTACAATATAAAGAGGAACAGTATGATTATAATACAGTTCAAAACAGAAGGAATAGGAGGGGCTTGCCCATGGAGCATACAGTCTACAGGGAGGGGGGTGTGGTACAAGAAGGTATTAGTTGCAGAGGATGATTTGATGAAGGTGACTGGGGTATGAGTTGTCAAGGATCTCCTAAAGGCGGACTGGGTAGGAGCTGACCAGACATATTGGGGTAGGGGGTTCCAGAGGATAGGAGAAGCTGTGGAGAAGTCCTGGAGGTGAGCATGGGAGGAGGTAACAAGGGAGGTAGGGAGCTAGAGAGTGAGAGGTCTTGGAAGAAGCAGAGGGGACAATTTGGGTGATATCTGCAGAATAGGTTGAGTATATAGCTGGGGGTGATGTTGTGGATGGCCTTTTTCCTTGAGTGTACTGTTATATTAGGTGGGTACCAAGTGGCATCAGAATGACCCTGCTATTTAACATTTCCAGGTCATGACCCTGGAAAGTATAGAAGCCACTAGGTCAACATGAGAAGTCAGCAACAGCCGGCTCTATATTCTGTACAGTATGAGGAAAGAGGGGGGTGGAGGCACCCTCCACCCCCCTCTTTACTCATACTGATTTGCTGACAGAGGTCATGGACACCCTCTGAGGATGGCTGCCTTCTTCTGCTTTTTTGTTTCATAGATTGACTTAGAAGTGCCATTAGAGCCACTATTACTACTGATTTATACAGGCATTACGTCACCATGAGCGGCGGAATCCCCCCTCTCTATGAACTTTATTCTGTACAGGTGTTCTTTAGTATTTCAGTTGAGCTGACTGCTGAAATGTTTTTTAAGGGACCCTATCAGGGTGATAGTCATCTATCACAGTCAAGGTTCCTATCCATGGATGCAGGGTGCCATAGTTAGACCTGGGGCAGACATATGACTGTGGTGCAGAGATGTGCCCTTCCTAATATCTAGCATGGTTTCCTGAAGATAGACAGTGACAGACCCCAGTGCTGGAAACCTTAACTCAAGGTAACAGCCATTGTGACTGGTTCTTTTATGGCATTGAGAGTCATAAAGTGGTTAAACTGTAGGCTGAACAGGCAATTCTGTAAATATGTAAAGAAGTTAGGACTAGGCCTGATGACCTTCAAGATAAAAAGCAGAGGAACATTTTCTCCTCTATTCTCTATTTCTAATGTCTGCTAGATTGCCTCTACAGAGAACATAGTCATTACCACAGATGGGCAAATCACTTATCAGTTGCAATGAGAGATGAAAGATATGCACATTATTCTCACAATCGCTTTATCAATGAATCTGCCAACACCTGCTCAGCCTTTCAATCTAACTTGTGCAAATTTTATCCTCATTTAAAGAAAAGCAAGAGGCAAAAGGGACAACATTTAAAGTGCTGTGGAGTCTTTTTAAAATGTTAAAAATTGTAAATGAGTAATAGCAAGTGATGTCAAAACTTTCACAAGCGTATTGCTATTTGTTAATAGTACACCTCCAGAATATTCTTAGAATTTTAGAGCAAAAAGGAAAGAAGGCCTACATTACAACAATCTAGTTATTATATGAGTATCGGTTAAGAATACATGGTGTATACATTTGTGTTTACCTTTATATTCTCAGGAAGAAGGATCAGTACTTTAAAGGTCCTCTGGTGATCTTATTTTATACCTGTCTAAAATGTATAATCCTACTAAAACATATGCATCGTAAATTTTGAAACCCCCACTAATCCTAAAATTGATGCATCCTACTGTGTTCCTATTAAAACCAGTGGAAGAACTTGCTGGACCTTTTAAGAGCTGCACAGTATAATACTGGAGTGAGAGGAGCTTAAATGTTTAGGGCATGGCTAGGATTTATTTCTTGTTTTTATCAGTGAAAACATTAGCTACGTTTTTGATGCTGGAAACACAGGAAAGATGGATGTGGCCAGTATGAAACCTGAACTGTGTTATTGGTTCTTCTTGCCTGTACAAAAAAAAAACAATTAAGGCTATCTATCCTAAGCAACAGCAAAATTAGGACTACTATCCTTATTGGGCAGCAGTCAAGAAACCCTTAAAAAACAAAAAACGTAACCTGAAGAATACAACTGTTGGAATTAATAAGGCCATGGCCGTTTATTATTGGTTTTAAATACTGGATAAATTCATCATCGTATAACTCAAATATATAAAATTCAGCACAACCTAGCCACTACGACTGCATAAAACATATTTCAGAATAAATAACTTCCCATATAAGAAATTCAAAACTTCGCAATAAAAAAGAAAAATAGTGGGATTGTTTCCAGATCCAGATGAAATTCTCTCACAGTCCAATGATTAGAAACAATAAAAAGAAAAAAGAGACTATTTGGGAGAGATAACCACTCTTCCAAATTAAGGAATTTTAAAGTGAGAAGTGTCAAATGCTGTAAAAAGACAAGCACACTAAACACAGATGATTTTATGAAAATGTATCAAAATTTTATAATACTTATTAAAAGCAATTCCAAAGATTAATATGGACCACAGTAGTTACAAAAGCAGGATAAATGACAGTATGCAGGTAGCCAACAAGTTTCGCACAAAGGTGCTTCGTCAGGGCCTTGCAACTTCTTTTTGGATTATGTGGTCTGTGTGTGACATAAAAAATACACCATTAATACACATCAAATGATATAATATAGCACATTACAAATTCATATCAGTAAAGAAAAAATTACTGTGTGCTCACCAATTCTTCTAATAACTGAGTTATATGTGCCAGAACGCAGCCCAAGGAGCCCCAATAGTGAGGGGAGCAAAAATGCCAAGGCACTGACCAGTGGTAGTCAGATCCACTTTGTCAGACGATGTGCAGATATTAGAGCGAGTGGAGACCCCAGTAACAAACCAAAAGTCTGTAAATTATTAAAATACTAAATAGGGTAACGTGTATATGTCTACGTGTGATAACTGTTAGAAGACACACACAACCAAATCAAGTTGGTATACATGCAAATATGTGAATGGCCAGGGACCTATTCAATTAAATTAATTAGTGCCAAAGGTAAGCCATTGTAATGCAAAACAATGCATAACCCAGAATAATACTTGGATAAATATATAAGCTATCAGGTATATAGACAGATAGAGAGATGGACTGGAACAGTGGATAAATAGACATCAAATACAATACACGGCAATAACAGATAAAAAAATAACAAATACAAAATATATATATCCAGAGCCAAATGTCCACTTAATACACTGCTCCACATCCCATCCTCTCATCATATATCCCACTAATTATGGCCTCCCTAGGAAAATACTGAAGGATAGGGTTTAAAGGGGTTGTAAAGGAAAAAACATTTTTTCATAATAAGCATCATTTACACACAGACATTCCTCTTTTCACTTCCTCATTGTTTGTTTTTGATCAGAAGTTGCTCTATTTCTTCTCTGTTCTCTTCCTGCTTGTCTGATTTTATTGACCACCGTGAAGGGAGGCTTTACTGCGGTGGTCAGTAACGTGCTTGCCCTCTCCTGGGAACTACATCTGTGTGGCAGTAACGCTCTCTACGTGTTAGAGACTTCAAGGAGGTGTGAATTACTGGGCGTGGTGCAATGCATACTGGGAAATGTAGTTCTTAGATGAACAAATGATGCAAACCAGGAAGTGAGTGAGAGAACAGAAACTAGAACGCCGGAGGTGTTATAGATGAAGGAATTTAATAGGTATTTACTAGTTTGTTAACAGAATCATTACACTATTCTGTCTGTCTTGCAGACATTAATTTGAGGGAAAACATGTTTTTCCTTTACAACTCCTTTAAGTATATGTAATTGGCATAATAAGATGTCACTATAGCAGGGTACTGATGGTATAACAATAAAGTCAACCAGCATACACTCCTAAAAGTACATTGCAAATTGCCATGTAAAGCCATGCAGATATAAAAGCAGGGGATATTTACCTGAAGATGGTAAGGCATGTATTTAATTTCCAGCAGAGGGGGTATCTTATCCAATCCGTCGCAATAAATAACCAGACCACGTTATTCATTTTCTTTAAGACATATATTAATTCCCCATTTGCCTTTTATTTATTTTTTGACAAAGGTGACACCACCACATAAAAATAGCCGTGACCTAAGGGGAGGGGAGCACCACAGCTCTGTCTTCTAAGGCGACTGAGACTGACTCGATGGAACCCCCTTTTCATAACCCTTTTAGGGATCTGGAATCAACTGGTTTCTTTTAAAAAAGGTGCGCAACTTGGCAGTGGTCACCTGTATTTCCCAACCAAGCCACGTGAATCTCTAAAAGTCTCCACTGAGAGCCACGGGCTCCCCAGGGGAGACTTGAAACTGCCTGTTCCTGCCGCTGTCCCATGAGGAAAAGAGGAGATGGAAACTGTTTCCCTTCTTTTCCTATCAATATATTTTATATACAATTATGTAGAGAATATGACCTTGGTGAAAATAATGTTTTTCTTTTAATGAATAAATATATGTTGAATAAAGTTAGTTTTTAGTAATACTATAGCATTTATTTCGGGTTAGTTTGTCAAATTACCTAGAGCAGTGTTTCCCAACTCCAGTCCTCAAGGCACACCAACAGGTCATGTTTTCAGGATTTCCCTCAATTCAAACAGCTGTGGTAATTACTAAGGCAGTGAAACTGATCGAATCACCTGTGCAAAATAATGGAAATCCTGAAAACATGACCTGTTGGTGTGCCTTGAGGACTGGAGTTGGGAAACACTGACCTAGAGTATCAATTAAAATATTATAATAAGCTGTTCGGTTTACAATTGTTCTTTGTCCTTATTCACCAAAGGATGTAATCCAGCCTCTTAAACTAATGACATTACACAGCTAGTTTGATTGTTATTCACCTGTAAAGGTTACCATAGAAAAAAGTTTGTTTGTCAGAAGCCTATTAATGAGATGTCATTCAATCATAACATGGAATCCTTTATTCCTATTTGGTTCACAAGCATACAATACCTGAACTATTGTAGAAGGAAAGTGAAAATATAAGTTATACTTAGAGAAGGAAATGTGGTGAGAAAAGCAACTAGAGAAGATTTAATGCCAAAACCCACTAAAAGCTACTTTGAGAGTCTTTAAAGTAGTATTAAATGCTATTTAAAAATAAATAAAAATAATCTGAGATAAAACAAAAATGAAGAATTATGCTGCTACTATTTAATTTGTAATACCATGTATGAATTTCTTAAAACATAAAAATAGAGCTAAATTCAAATCAAAACATATACTACAATGTGCAAATTTAAATATATAGCGTCAAATTAAAATAATAACATTTATTAAGTATTTAATAAAATGTATATATATATTAAAGTGCTATGTGCAAATTGTAAGCCAAGCCCATAAAAAGCCACCAAGTCATTTGAAGCAGACGATTCCAAGGGAAAAGGTAAATTCTTATTGACATTCCACTTAGTCAGCTAGTCTCTTGACGAAACACATAGGGAGGCAGGGGTTGGATCACATGACCAGTCATTGGCATGTGAGCAGCCTCTCCCCTAATCATGGAAAGCTCTCTTCAGCATAACGTAGAAAGAAAACTGTGGGGAAAACTGGCAATGAATAACTGGCAAAATGCAGACGCAATATGGAGTAAACCCTTAAGAGCATAAAGCAGACAAAGATATCCGCTCTCCATTATAGATGGGTTATATAAGGTCTTCCAGATGAATTTCCTTGATCAGCTTTCTTTCCATCATCGAGTTTTACTTCTCCTGCTGCATTTAAAATAAATGACAATCAGAAGATGAGCATGAAACTCCTTGTAAGAACTGTGGCAGACTTGATGTGGTAAGATGTCAGCAAGTAAACCAACTCTCACACATACATCCAAAAATAACACATACATCCAAAAATATTTTTTTTAGCATCCTTTAATGTTCATCTGCTTGTCTGGCCTAAAGATCCTGTCCTTTACAACTGTAATATGTGACTCTTCACCTAATAATGTATGTACATTTTTTTTAATTTTAGTTCTGGATAGAGTAGGAAATGGTTATAACACCTATCCTGTTTTTCTGCCTCTGTTTCCTTTTACTTCCTATCCCAGAAGCAGTACAGGAAGTAAACACAAATCTCTCCAAAGAAGGGGAATATATCCCTTTTTAGTCAGTCTTCACCAAACAGGTTAACCCCTTCGGAAGATTTTCCCTCGCTTCCTTTTCCTATGTTACTGTCAAATTTTGCATTTACAAGCATTTTCTGTACCAGAGTCACTGGTAGCCAATTCAATTTACTAACTTCACTGAATGGTATAGGAATAGTTAATTTCCCAAAATCCGATGGCAAAGTTAGGTACATTGTAAGTAGACACAGGTAGACATGTGCAGACTGGAATATTTTGTTTTGTTTTTTCGTTTTTGTTTGGAAAATACATTTATTTATTTACTCCCGAAAATCGTTTTGATTTATGTCGTTTTCGTCGGGCAAGTTTTTGTCCGAAAACGAAGATTTTCAATGCTTTGTCGAATTTTCGTCGTTCAATTCGACAAAGCATCCAAAATCGTCGTTCTGAATACAGTGAATAGGTAGAAATTGAACAACGAACATTCGACGATTTTCGATGCTTTGTCGAATTTTCGTCATTCAATTCCTACCTATATTCACTGTATTCACTAAATACAGTGAATAGGTAGGAATTGAACGACGAAAATTCGACAAAGCATCGAAAATCGTCGGATCTGAACGAAAACGAAAATAAAGCATTTTTTATGTCGGATCTTTCAGTTTTCGTTTCTTGCGCTTTCGTTTTCGTTCGTTAAAACGATAACGAAAACTAATGCACATGTCTAGACACAGGTTGATTTATTAAAACTGGAGAGTGCAAAATCTGCTGAAGCTGTGCATGGTGGCCGATCAGATACTAACTTCAGCTTGTTCAATTAAGCTTTGACAATAAAGCCTGGAAGCTGATTGGTTTCTATGCAGAGCTGCATAAACTTTTGCAGACTGAGGAACGTAGTAGTCCCTATTGAAGAGAGACTTTGTGAGTTAAAGATAATTGGCTTCATGGAAGACCAGCAGATCTGGGTGCCAGCAAAATACACTATCTATGTGGGTTTTTTTTTTGTCTCTTGCCTATATATATAATTCTACCCATGGAGAGATCCCAATAAAAAAGCACAACAAGTAGTATACACGAGATTCTCCAATTTTTTTTTTTTTTTTTTTTTTAGGTAATACTCAGCCTTTGCACTCAAAATCATGAACTCTTGCACTAGACACTGACCTTATCTTCTGTATCTCTGTGTAGGTCATCTTATCCAGCATAGCCTTGGAGTTGTAAACTCAGGGATCTCATTGGATGAACTGTCCTTGGAGGATGTGCTGAAAACAAAGGATCCTTCTCTTTTAGCACTGGAGACACCATGGGATAGAATAAGACAACCCATGCAGCTAATGGGGGAAGGAAGGTTTGGTCCCCTATACAAGACTGGCCTGAAAGGGCAAGATGCCCTCTCGGAAAATAGAGAAATTGTTTTGAAACAACTGAAAGGTAGGTGCATACAAAAACATACTGAAGTGTAGAGAATATTTAGAAATACATGTGCATGTTAGAGGTAATTTAACCAAAACTAACTAGAAAACTTTTTATGCATAAGGTGTTAAATGGTTTCTTCACTTTCAGTAGAAATGTGCCTTAAATGTTGTCACCTCTAGTACTATCATTGTAGCTTTATACAAGAATTTCATTTATTATATTTTTTTTACAACTGCTCATTTTAATTCCATTTTATTTGCCGATTTCTTAGGCAATGCTGAGCCAAAAGATGTCCGTGATTTCCTGCAGAGGGCAGCATTTCAGGCCTGGTTGGGCACACACCCTTACTTGGTGGACATGATTGGGTGCTGTTCTAATCAGAAGCCTTACTATATGTTGCTGGAGTGTGTGGAGCCGGGGTCACTTTTGCAGTTTCTCTGGGACTGTCGGAGGGTAAGGAAAAAAACATACTGTTCGTGTGTTCGCTAACTAATCTCTCACATGGTGACTTTTTAGGTGTTTATTCTAGAGATAATAGCTTCCACAGATTTGGGGATTTTGACAGCACCTTTACTGTTAACAACAAAAGTACGAACAACGGGCCATAATTTGTGACAGATTGAAAAATTATATCATTAAGGGAAGGAAGTACTAATTTAAACACAAAGAAAACATTGTAGAAAATTATAGAAAAACTCTAGTAGATAGTGGTGATTTTAGAAACCTCTCAAAAAATACAGTAATCATGGTTAAGGTTTATATTTTAAAGTAAAAAATAAAAATATGCTTGTACAACAGGCAATACAGCCATTTTCTTCTTTTAGTTTCTTTGATGATCTGTTTTTTGCTTTTTCTTTTCAAATTGGAATGTCACAAAATGCCTTTTAATTCTTGTCTATTTACGGCAGTGCAATTCCATGTGGTATAGTGCGTTACAAAATGATCTGGTCAAAATAAAGTAGTGCATTTCCTGTTTTTTACAGTGCATACCACTGCAATGCACAGTAGTGTGAATTGAACAGAGAGACAGTCTTGTTCATGTGTTGGGACTGTGCTGTGTGTTGCCATGTGTTCAGCACCTCAAAGCGTCTGGTGTTAATATGCCCTAATTGTTATTTTAGCTAGTAACAGTGTTTCAACCTTCACAGACTTGATTGGTTAGTAAAATGATAGCAGTGAGATCTGGAATTCACTTACAATATGTGACCCCTTGACCTCCAGAAGATTTACCCCACTTCATGACCAGGCCACTTTTTGCGAAACGGCACTGCTATATTTTAACTGACAATGAGGTTGTAGTGAGGTTGACATTGCAAATGTGAGTTAGAGAATGTAGAATAGAGCAAGGCTGTGATCGAAGTAGTTTCGAGGCAATGGGGTCCAGGAGTAAGTGGTAAAAGAAAAAAGTGTAGCAACCTCCTCCATGGCAACAGGGTTTTAAGACGGAAATACTAAATGTGCGCGTGTGCATAGCATGTTATGTGAGGCAGAAATCTGCAGCAAAATGGAGATTTCATCATGTATAGCATCAATATTTTTGAAGTGATTGACATTCTCCTGGGCAGTGAGTGAGTTAGTGGGTGGAAGCAGTGGAAGACAAAGTAGAGAGAGTTAAAGGTAGACATAAGTTGATGCGTCTGCATTGGAGGGTGTTATTGAGATTGATAAAATAGGTCTGTTTTGTAGTGCAAAGGCAGGAATTGTATTTTTGCAGGGCACATTTACAATGGGGGAAGTATTGCTGTGATTTAGTTTTAGGCCACAGACACTCAAGAGTGTGGCTATGTTTTTTGAGACTTCTGCTGTCATTGGTTTTCCAGGGTTATAGTGGTCTGGTCTGGTTCTGTGGGTAGTAAGTGGATTGTGTCCAGAAAGTGAACTTTTGTAGACAGAAGTGGCTAGGGCAGAGTAGAACAGGGGAGATATTTTGTCATAGAGGTAGTTTCTTGCAGAATAGAGAAGGTAACAGTTAAAGTGGCAATGGTTCTCTTGGTAACTTTTTGTCGGTTGGATAGATAAGAGGTTGAAGACTAAAGCCCTGTACACACGATCGGTTTGTCTGATGAAAATGGACCGATGGACCATTTTCATCGGACAAACCGATCATGTGTGGGCCCCATCGGTTTGTTTTCCATCGGTGGAAAAAAATAGAAGATGTTTAAAATTTTCCTTTGGATAAAAAACTGATAGAAAAAAATGATCGTCTGTGTGGAACTCCATCAGAGAAAAATCCATGCAGGCTCAGAATTAGGTCGATGCATGCTCGGAAGCATTGCACTTTTCTCAGCACGTTGTAGTGTTTTACCTGACCGTGTTGGACACGGTCTGATTTTTTACTTATGGTGTGTAGGCAAGACTAATGAAAGTCAGCTTCATTGGATATTCGACGAAAAAAATCTATCGGACTAGATTCCATCAGATATCCGATCGTATGTACAGGGCATTATGAGGCAAAGCTAATAAGGTAGTAATCAGAGAGAGGAAAAGGATTGTTGTGTGCTGACATCAGGGTGCTGACATTAGCTTGAGTAGAAGTGTGTGTCAATTGTGCTAGGTAAAAAGAGGAGGTCATTCTTTTTTTTTCAATAAATGTTTATTAAAGAATAGAATAAAAATATACCGGGTATAGTATGGTATAGATCAACATAAAAGGGAAAACAAATCAAAAATAGTGATCATAAAAAATAAAAATAAATAAAAGCGGTAATGACATATACATTAGTACATATGTTAGAAAATTGCCGTACATGAATACAAAGCCTTACATTAAAATTATAGACATAACATAGTAACAGTTTTACCTTGTGTTACACATATTGGGGTAGTTTCTCTCAGATATCCAATAGGATATTACATATCTCAAGTATGTTTGATATAAATTAATATGTTTGATATAAGTTTCCATTTGGTTGCATCAGTTTCAGGTTGTGAAAGCCATTTGTATGCCATTGAGGTTACTCTACATTCAGGGTTTCTTTTGAAGCATAAGTTCTCGAAATTAGTGAGTGGTCTAGCCATAGAGTTTATTGTTCCAGAGAAAATTATGTAACTGTATATATAGCCAGGAATTTATTGGGGAATCACTGTATTCTGAGTGAAGAGTTTCAAAGGATTTTAATTTATATTCATGATTGCAATAATGGGCTAGTAGTGGGGTATTTTTTTTGGTGATGGGTATAGACTGCCTTTTTTTTCAGAGGTTATTGTGAGAAGTTTAGAAGTAGTTGGAGTGGTAACATTAAGGTCTTGTTCACACTTGACTACATTTTTAACGCTTAACAAATGCTCCTATAGCATTAGTATGGGTATTAGACTTGCGTTAATGAGCTTTAGTATGGGCATTAAAATTGCATTTTACAAGCGTTAAAAATGCTCCTTAAATGCTCTATGGGCAGTTTTGAAACGTTTGATGAGCGTTAAGGTGCTTTAAAACCGTTCCACAAATGCCTATTTCATTACAGTAAATTAACTAATCTTAACACCCCGCAACTGCACCGCAACTGCCTGCCAGAGCATTTGCAAGGCGTTACCATAGACTTGAATTGAAGGTGTTGAAAGACTTCAATCGCCTCCTGACTCGACAGGAGGCTTCAATCTTGAAGTGACGCAATAGTGATAGTGTTTTGTAGTGTGAACAGCACTGTGTGCAGTCTATTGTATCTTGTGCATAGATGTTTGAGGGGCATTTTTAAAAAAATGTGAAGGTGTTGAAAGACTTCAAACGCCTCCTGACTCGAGAAGAGGCTTCAATCTTGAAGTGACGCAATAGTGATAGTGTTTTGTAGTGTGAACAGCACGGTGTGCTGTCTATTGTATCTTTGTGCCTGCTTTTAATGTCAGTGTGAACTTAGCCTAACAGGGATGTTAAAGTCACCAGGAATGATTGTGGGAATTGCAGAGAAGAGAAAGTAGGGTAGCTAGTCATCAAGGAAGCTTAATACTGGCCCAGTAGGCCTGAAGCTCACAGCAGTCCTCAAAGAAACTGAAGATGAGTACTGTGAGATTCAGAAGAGGATATGTTAGAGAGAGAGAGGTGATAAGTACTTCTTCAAGATAGTACTTAAAGAAGATGGTATCTGTTAGTGCCAACCCCATATAATGCTTGCCCTTGCACCACCATAAAGATTACCTAAATCTATACCGAGATGTAGTGGGGGTACTACTTGTCATTTAGTTGATCAGAGTTTATAAATGACACATGGCTAGCAGAGCAACATGCTACATATTGTACAATGTTTCTCTTTATTGTAGCTACAGTCCATAAATATACTAGTTCCTGATGTTTATATTAGGAGTTTTTTTACAGTGTGTTGTCTTTCTGGGCTTGTCCCATTTATTATGTACGAAATATACCTTTTACTTGTCTAGGCTTAGCTTGTGTATAGACAAATGTTGAACGCTTTAATGTGATAGGAGATAAATATTACACGTTTTACATACTTGTGCAGTGGTGTTAGTTTGGGGTTAGTGTACAAACCTGTGCAAGGCACAGAGACCAAATTGGTATACAGTTACTAAGAGTATAACTCCAAGGTGTGCTGGGAGTATTAAGGTTATTGATAAACATGAGATGACAATTGTGAAAGCGGAGTTCCTCTCCCCCCCTCCAAAAAGTGAGCAGCTACAAATACTGAGACTGCTGATTTTTACTATTAGGGCACTTACCTGTCCAGGCATCCAGCTGTGTCCTCACCCAAGGCCAATTCTTGAATCGGCTGTCTAGTGACAGGGAAACCAGATGATAAGCCTTGCAGCTTTATAGCCACTTTCCTACTGAGCATGCGCGAATCACCCTGCGCTTTGTGAATGGGCCAGCTGTGGGGGGAAGGAAGAGGGGACAAACTTCAGTCTCTCATTGCACGCAGCTGGAAGTGGTAGTGAGTACCTGTCAAAACCAGGTACCCACTGCCCCCTCCCCATGAAAGGTGCCAAATGTGGTAGCAGAGGGGGGAGGAGGCAGACAAGGGGAGCTTCCCCTTTTGGGTGGAGCTCCGTTTTTGCCTTTAGGCTTCACTGCCGGTTTCCTACTGTGCATGTGCGAGTCAGGCTGCACTTTATGAATGGTCCCCCCATCTTCTGAGACACACACAGATCCCAGAAGGTAGCGGGGGAAGGAGGAGGGGCTGGGTATGTTGTAGATCGCTGTGCGGCAAACTTACCCAGAAGTGGGAGCGTGTACCTGTCAAAACCAGGAACCTGCTCCCCAAAAAGTGACAAATGTGGCAGTGGAGGGGGGTACAAACAAGCGCAGCTTCCCCTTTTCGGTAAAGCTCTGCTTTAAATGGTAAAACTTGAAAAAAAAATTAAATGGAGCATTTAGTATTATTTCCAATGCGATACCCAGCACACTGGTGGTGGAAATTGGACCCTTATCAATAATGACTTTTTGAATATCTTGCATCTTAAAAGGCTGCAAAATACATGACCACATAGCTGGCGAGAACAAAGCCAAAGCACCTGCCCCAGGGGAGCTATAACATGCAGATACATATTCTGAGAATGATCATTTGAGGGCAAAGAAATCAGATAGCAATGAGAAAGTCCCTACTCTGTACAGATCACAATGTTATGCTTGTTTGGAATGTAATAATCCTCACTATTCCCAACTCCCATTACACAGGTGGGCAATAAAGGATGATTGGCTTACAAGAATGCATACGTATGTGTCATAAATGATATCTTATCCATGTTTTCTTTTACCTTTCAGGATGTTGTGTCAGTGCAAGGAATACTCTATGACATTACAGAGTGCCAAGTTTACATTATCGCTCTACAGATTCTGTCAGCACTGGTATGTGAACTTGCAGATTTCGTGGCACATTTTGGATGGGGCCCTGTTTAGTAATTGGTGCCAGTGGCTTAAAAAGCACATCAGTTTTGTATCCGTCATCCCTAAACATTGCTGAGTTGTGGGCAGCCTGTGATGTATCCATAATGTACCCATAATTCCCCCTCTTAAAATTCATGGTGGAAGGTTAGCAACAAATGCACAATAGAGGGGTCCTATTTAGTGCTTTTTTTTCTCAGAGAATAGGTGCAGGAACTCCCATCTCCAAGCACTAACCCCTGGTTCCACCCCTACCCACCTCTGCGCACAACCCTTTGTTCCACCCCCTAGCTATCTCCTAGTATAGCCCCTTTTAGAGAATATACAATGGAATGGAATAGTATGGAATTTGGTAATGATAAAAAGAAAGGCAATAAAATAGATCCCCCATAGCCATCAGCAATAGCGCCTTCCAGCAACAATAGACCTCCATCAGCAACAACAAATCTCCCAGCAGCCAGCAACAGTAGACCCCCTTCCTAAACAGTAACAATTGACTTCCAGCAACAAAAGTTCCTCCAACAGCAACAATATATTTCTATGCAAAAATAAATCCCCTCCAGCAACAATAGATTCTCGAACAGCCATCACAACCCAGCATCCGTTGCCATTGCATGCATTGAGTGCTGGAGGTGCCAGAGCTGCCTTCCCCCGTGTTCCTATTAATACCCATTAACATTGAGTATCTCTGTTTCTAGACACTAACAAATTGCAGACTAAATTGGTCCCTCCACAGTCAGATTCAAGCAAAGCTTCTAATGCAGCATACGCACGGTCGGAATTTCCAATGGAAAAGTCAGATGGGAGCTTTTCATCGGATATTCTGACCGTGTGTATGCCCCATCTGACTTTTTCCGTCAGATTTTCTGACGGACTTAGATAGAGAGCAGGTTCTCTATTTTCCAGACGGAAAAAAATCCTATAGGAAAATCCGTTCGTCTGTATGGAATTCCGATGCACTAAAAACCATGCATGCTCAGAATCAAGTCAACGCATGCTTGAAAGCATTGAACTTAATTTTTCTCGGCTCGTCGTAGTGTTATACATCACCGTGTTCTTGACGGTCGGAATTTGGTGTGACCGTGTGTATGCAAGACAGCTTATTCCGATGGAAAAACTGGTCGTGTGTACAGGGCATTAGAGACTTGGCTCCAGACTTGGCAAAGCTGATGCTTTGTATCAAAGAAGAGTTGATCAAATGGAACTAAGCCACAGTGGGCAGGTTGCCCAGATTGTGATCAATGCATTGAAAAGTCTGCACTTCTCAATCCCTAAGCTAGCAATTTTACAATCCCTCCTCAAAAAATGGACTGATCTTGGAGCCCCATGGAAGCAGCATGGGCTGCTATATCTTTTGTTAAAGTGGAGGTTCACCTAAATATAAACTTTTAACATTGCATTTATGAGATTAATGACAATTAGATTCGGCTGTTTTTTTTTTTTTAAATACGTCCGTACATACCGTTTCCTATATGTATTCTCATCGCCGCTTCCGGGTATGATGGTCGGGGTTGGGCGTTCCTAATTGATTGACAGGCATCCGACCATCGCATACAGCGCGTCACGAGATGCCGAAAGAAGCCGAACGTCGGTGCGCAGACGCCGTATAGAGCCGCACCGACGTTCGGTTTCTTTCGGCACCTCGTGACGCGCTGTATGCGTCGGTCGGATGCCTGTCAATCAATTAGGAACGCCCAGCCTCGACATTCATACCCGGAAGCGGCGATGAGAATACATATAGGAAACGGTATGTACGGACGTATTTTTTTAAAAAAAACAGCCGATTCTAATTGTCATTAATCTCATAAATGCAATGTTAAAAGTTTATTTTTAGGTGAACCTCCACTTTAAGCCCTGGTGTTAAAATCTCCCCAGAAATATGACATGATGCACTTTTTACTTTCTTCAGTACTACACTTACCTCTCTGCTTATTCGTACTACTATATATAGAAATACAACTAGTCCGTTCATGATGAACTGTTGATAGTATTTCATGCTATTTTGAAGCAACCTCCATATTGGTTCATGCTGCTGTTGTGTGTCAATGTTAACATTTTGTGCTTTCTTGATTTTTTTGTTGTACTTACAGTATATTTCTTGATTACATTTCCTTTTTCTTTGATGCTCTGTAATATGGTTAACAACTCTGACCACAACCACTCTGGTTCCTCCACAGGAATATCTGCATGAGCGTGATCTTGTGCATGGAGATGTAGCAGCAAGAAATGTTCTTATTCAGCATAATTTTATCACTAAACTGACAGGCCTGGGAGGAGCCTGTGAAATGCAATCAAGTGGATCTTTTCCCATCCGGAGGCCTACTCCTCTAAAATGGATGGCTCCAGAGCGTCTCCTTCATTTGTCTGCTACCAGCAAATCTGATATGTGAGTCCTCAATAGTATTGTCCTTTTTCCTTACTAAACCGTTGAAGTGCAGAATAGGCCACAGCAAATGATAAAGCTTACATGCTCTTACACATGCTATTTTGTTTCAGAAAATTTAGATAGACAGTGCAAATGTAAATCCGGCCATAGATGGAGCGATTTTATTTCCTGCAACCACAGGTCAGGAAATCGCTTGATTCCCTCATCAACATAGTCATTGTTGATAGGGGAATCCCTCCTGCAGAGCCATTGTGTTCTCTAGACAAGGGGTGGGGGGACCGTGGGAGCTGCCTCCGCTGGGAGAACACAGTGATTACTCCTGGAGGCTAAAATAGCTGCTGGCAACAGTCACATGTAAAATCTAACAGTCTGGTTGAAGCCAAGTTGATTGATTGCTCAATCAACTTGGCTATATTCAGCCTGCCCATACATAGTTCTCGACCAGTCCCTGCTAAACCGGACAAGATTGTCTATGGCTAGCTTGAGACAAGAACAATCTCATTGACAAGATGACTATATAGCACTTGGCATGATTTGTTGAACCCTGGGTTTCAAGGAAAAGGGCCTATTATAAAGATGCATGAAAGGGCAGCTATAATAAATACAATAATTTTTCTTTGGTCGACAGTGTTTAACAACCTTTCCCAACCAGGGTTCCTCCAGAGGTTGCTAGGGATTCTATAAACAAATAGAATTTTCTGCCTCTGAGATAAGTGCCCAATGACTCCAATGATGTCTTCAGGGGGTATTTTTCCCTATTGACCCCCAATATAATACACATTCTTCCTAGTGACCATCACGCTAATATGCAGTGAGCTGTAGGTATATATTAGCAAGGGTTCCCCAAGACCAGAAAGTTATATTAGTAGTTCCTCTGTGTGAATTTTTTTGAGAAAGACTGACTTAAAAGAAGCAAATATCCCAACTTTCTATGTACTGGTTGCTGACCTCTCTTTACCAACTTTAACTCGCTCCAGTATATTTTGCTAACTTGGGCTACTTCTCTAAGCCTCTTCTGCTTATTTTGGTTTGCCTAGCTGTGAGATTTGTATATCTGGGTATAACATCTCCTTATCATTTGGTGCTGTATGCACATACCCACCCAATGCTAATTTCTTCCCTTCTTTTCAGATCTTATTCCGACCTAAAGACTTGGTTTTGCTAGGCATGCTATTATCTAGTTCACAAATCTTGGCCCTTTTCTGACCTCACTGCCTGCCACCTGGTACCTTACACCTGTCTGTCTGCCTCTGCCAACCACACACTGTCTCACTATGCCCATTTCTGTTTATCTTGGCACTCATACCACTTTATTTCCTGAAATACCGTCTTCCCCATCTTTAGGGTGTGCCATACTAAAAAAGGTGCTTGAGACAAGGTTCTCCATCACATCATTGTTCCAACCCACATGCACAGTAACCATTTTATTTTGTAAGAGCAAATAAATATTTGTGGTAAAGATCATTGGTAGCAAGTTTCTGATGTCTCCTACAATAACATTGTGCAAAGCTTGTAAAAAGGAATGTAATACTGCACTATTTGAACTTTACTAACTTGTAAAACTTCCTGTTCAACAACATAAGACATAGCTATAAAAGGACTGATCTGTCTGTAATTTACCATTACTTTATCTTTATTAATGTATTGAGGAGTAAAATAACACACAGTATACTGTCTACATTTTCATTGCTGTTAGTTAAAGTGGAACTTTAGTCAGAAAATTAGAGCGGTGTTCCTGACATAAAAATATAAAAAATAAATTAAAAATAATAACACATACTGCAGCTGCTGGCTTTTAATAAATGGACACTTACCTGTCCTGGAGTCCCTTGATGTCGGCACCAAAGCTGATGCTGCCACCGCCATTGCGGGTAAGGGAACCCAAGCAGTGTAGCATTTCGGCTTTACACCGGGAACCCTACTGTGCATGCGCGAGGCCCCCCTCCTCTCTCCTATCGGCCCAGCGGAAGAAGAGGGAGCCCCGTGGTGACGTCACGGGCCGTGTCCCGGACTCCAGGAAGTGGAAAAGAATACCCCTCCCCCCGAATGGTGCCAATTGTGGCACTTTAGGGTGGAAATCCACTTTTAGTTCTGCTAGATCACATTGAACTGGCCCCTTTTGCAGATATAGTTATATAAAAGAAAGAAATATGTGACTCTATACTATTTAAAATCCAGTAATACACTTTTGTATCCTAAACATTCTCAGTTGCTCACTATTTTTACTGTAAGCACTTTGCCAAAAATGTGGAGACCAATCTCCTGACAGTCTAAGGTTTTTTTTTTATCTTAATTTCTTTTTATTGTTTTCAATTTTAACAAACAAACAAACATTTTATACAATGACATATTGTTGATACAGTTAATTTAGTGTGCCTTGACCCCTCCCCACAAATAATCATAACCTGTGCATATTCAATATATAAGTCTTTACCCTCCCTCCCCTCCTAATTAAAAAAAAAAGAAGAAGAACAAAGAGAAAGGCAGAGAGAATATCTTAGTCTGAGGTATCTATTAAACAGTTCAAGGAAATACTCAAGGAATAGAAGCCAAGGGCCCAGTAGGGTATTAAATTGGCATATCTGGGGCCCAAGGAGAGGCCAGGAGGGCTTACTATTTCCTTCAACTCTTTCCTCCAACTAGGTAGCATCTAAAAGCAAAAGATTAACGGGTCTATACCTCCATCATAATTCCAATGGGAACCCCATTTCCCTTAACCAGGACCCCCATACTCTTTTAAATTTATTATAATTTCCTTTTTTAATAGAGGCCACCTTCTCGCACCATATCAAGGCGTTAATAGTTCCCACCCAGTTCTCTATGGATGGAGGGGCCTGCGCTTGCCATCTCTGTGCTATCAGCTTCCGGGCTTGGAATAAACACCTTAATACCCCTTCCAAGACTTCAACTGGGATGGTGTGGTTTCCCATGCCTCCTAGTAAACAGGTGGCTACTTCTGGTTCCAGAGAGGTCCCAAAGATCCTATTAATCGTGTTAATCACTTATGTCCAATATCTAAAAAGCTTAGGACATCTCCAGAACATATGAATAAGGTCCCCAGACGCATTACATCTGGGGCACTCATCTTTCTGTTTCCACCCTAATAAGAAAATTTTTCTAGGAGTATGATAGGCCCGGTGTAGTAGAAATAAATGAGATAATCTCTGAGCTGGAGCTATTGAGACCAATGCCCCCCTGTGTAGAATGTCCTTCCACTGCTCCGAGGTTAACAGTCCAATGTCCCTTTCCCATTTTTCTCGACTCTTAGAGACCCCCGTTTGGTTTATAGCTTTAATACCCAATTTATGGTACAATAAGGATATTTGACCTTTCGTGGCATTTGTTTGAATCAACTTAAAGAAGCACAGGAGTGTGAGATCTAGTTATTGGATGATTGTTAAACTGGGTTTGGAGGGCGTGCCTAATCTGTAGGTAGTTAAAGAAGGTTGTATTTGGTATTCCAAATTCTTCCTTCAATTTCGAAAACGTTTTAATAAGATTGCCATCATACATATGTAGCAGCCGTGTTATGCCCTGCGTTACCCAAACTTTAGGGATTTGTATTTCCCTAAGTTCTGTTAAATTATCATTGTGCCAAAGCGGGGTGAATTTGGTTATTCCCGTATACCCCAGTAAAGCTTTAGTATTCCGCCACAGTTTATTAATTAAGTTCATAGTTGGGCATTGATAATAAAATGAACCTGCTTCCAGGGCTTCTATTATTGTTTTATGGGGGACCTTTAATAGCATTAGCCTAAAGCAATTATTGTGTAGATTTTGATTTCCACAGCCAACTAGATGCTGTAGCTGAGACGCTAAGAAATATGTTCTTGGGTGGGGGACCGCCATCCCCCCCCTCGCCTGCTGGGAGCTGCATCGTCTGCAATCTAATTCTAGGCTGACCCCCTTTCCACATCAGGTCTCTGAACAGGGTTTCTATTCTTTTAAACCACGTCTGGTTTACCCAAATCGGAGAATTATGTAGGAGGTACAAAATCTGGGGGAGCCAGATCATTTTTATAAGATTGCATCTCCCCGCGGCCGAGAGAGGGAGGCGGTTCCAAATATCTTTTTTCGATTTAAATTTTATTAATAATGGAGCTATATTGTTGATGATGTATTCCTTAGGTTCCTTAGTTATCCAAACCCCCAAATATTTCAGTTTACTTCTGCTTAGGTGCTCTGGGCTTCAGAAAAATGGCAGCCTCCAGCATGAAAAGGAACCATGGAAATCTGTGGAAATCCTGCGAAAAATTATATAACAGTGATAGCTGCTGGCACAGGTCGATAGATACTAACCCAACCCAAACAATATAATACGAAACAAAGTGCAGCGCTCATCAATATCAAGGAAATTATGAGCATATGGTGGTTAAACGTAAAAAAGAAAACTCCTCAAAACACCATGCACAAGTGGCAATACATAAGAGAAATCAAACTAATGAGTGTGAAGAGGCCATAAAGTACAAAAAGGGTGGTGATTCTTCCTGGAATGACTCCAAAAGCAGGCAAAAAGCTCCCCAAAGCATCCAGTGGAAGTACAGATAAGGATGGCTGCTTACCAAAAGATGTTGGCTTTCAAATAAATGAAAAAGCAAGTAGCGCTTTAGGGAATGTATCCCTAACAAATCCACACTGGTTATGACGGCCTTGGATACCCTCAACTCCTCGATTCCATTTGCAGTATTAGGGGGCATTTATAACATAAAAACTCATATTATAGTACATATTAATGTTGACTTAATTAAAAAGACTAGTTACACTCACATTGTTGAAGATAAAAGCATGTGTTTCTGTGTACAATAGCTGCAGCAAAACTACAACCTTAGCAATAGTCCTTCCAGCCGGCAGCCGCTGTACGTGGTAACGTCATGTTTTGTACCTGCAAACACAACATGAGAAGTATCGAGCTCGGCTTCCTGTAGAGTCCTCTGATTTCCTTGGGATACATTCCCTAAAGCGCTACTTGGCTTTTCATTTATTTGAAACCAACATATTTTGGTAAGCAGCCACGCTTACCTTTACTTCCACTGGAAGCTCTGGGAGCTTTTTGTCTGCTTGACCCTCTTTTTCTTCTGGAATCATTCCAGGAAGCATCACCACCTTTTTTTTATAGTTTTACGCCAATGAATACAGTATTTAAAGCAGAGTTCCACCATTTAACCACTTCAATACAAGGCATTTTCACCCCCTTCCTGCCCAGGCCAATTTTCAACTTTCAGCACTGTAATGCCGCGTACACACGATCATTTTTCAGCATGAAAAAACATGTTGTATTGTTTGGTTTGCGCAAACGTTTTAGTGCCTACAAAATATGTTATTGATTTATGGCATTTTTATTATTATTTTTTTCACTATTAATGGCAGAAATCTGCAATTTTCATCATGACTGTGACATTATAGCGGACAGATTGGACACTTTTAACACTATTTTGGGACCAATGACAGTTATACAGTGATCAGTGCTATAAATATGCACTGATTACTGTATAAATGTCACTGGCAGGGAAGGTGTTAACACTAGGGGGCGTTAACACTGTGTTACCTGGAAAGTGATTCTAACTGTGGGGGGATGGGGCTGACTAGGGGAGGAGACCGATCAGTGTTACAATATGCTAGGAACACACAATCTGTCTCCTCTCCCCTGACAGGACGTATATCTGTGTGTTTACACATACAGATCGACGTTCCTGCTCTGTCACACAGAATTGCGGGTGCTCAACAAACATTGCGGCCACGGGGCACGCACATCGGCACATCGTTGACATGGCGCGCGCGCCCCCCTATACCGCTGAGAACGTCATATGACACCTGCCCAGAATGGAAGATCATATGACTATGGACGGGGAAGGAAGTGGCTTACTGAACAAGCTGAAGTTTGATGCTGATTGGCTGCCATGCAGAGCTGAACCAAGTTTTGCGCACTCCCGTTTTAGTAATTCAATCCCAGATCTGCAGAGAGTTCTTTGTCATGAGGTGCCATGTTGACCTTCCAGTGACCAGTATGTGAGAGTGAGAGCGATAACACCAAATTGGGCCCGATTTGGAGATTTTTACTTTAGGGGTGTACTCACTTTTGTTGCCAGTGGTTTAGACATTATCGGCTGTGTGTTGAGTTATTTTGAGGGGACAGCACATTCACACAGTTATAAAAGCTTAACACTCACTACTTTACATTGTGGCAAAGTGTTATTTCTTCAATGTTGTCCCATGAAAAGATATAATAAAATATTTACAAAAATGTGAGGGGTGTACTCACTTTTGTGAGATACTGTATGTCAAGATTTCAGCTGTAGTTATTGGATGTTCTGTTTTTCCTGGACCTTCATGTCCTCTTTTTGGAAAAAGCAATGACAAAGAGGGTTATTTACTAAAGGCAAATCCACTTTGCACTACAAATGCAAAGTGCACTTGGAAGTGCAGTCACTGTAGATCTGAGGGGGACATGTAAGGAAAATAAAAAACAGCATTTTAGCTTGCACAGGATTGGATGATTCAATCAGCAGAGCTTCCCCTCATTTTAGATCTTCCCCTCAGATTTACAGTGACTGCACTTCCAAGTGCACTTTCAGTGCAATTTTAAGTGCACTTTGCAGTTGTAGTTTTCACTTGTAGTGCAAAGTGGATTTGCCTTTTGTAAATAACCCCCAAAGTTCCAACAAAAAAGTAGAGGAATTTTTTCCACGTTTTACTGATGTTTGAGATACCGCATTTTACTATATTACCAATCTTTTCAAGCTCTCCATATACATAGGGCCAGATTCTCAGCGGCGATACGACGGAGTATCTCAGATACCCCGTCGTATCGCCGTTTTTTTTGCCTCGTATCTATGCGCGTGATGCTTAGCATCACTTTTGCATAGATACGCTGCAACATCCGACAAGTGTAAAACCATTACACTTGCGGATCGTAGGTGTAATGACAACTCCGGCCACTAGGTGGCCTTTACGTTGTTTTCTCATTTGCATATGCAAATGAGGCTAGTACGCCGATTCCCGATCGCTTTTACGCCGCCCCGTCGTCGCGTACGTCGTTTTCGTCCGCGTAACGTTACCCCAGCTTCTATGTGGAGTAACCTTACGAAGTTCCGTCGGATGCCGTCGGGTGCCGTCGGATGCCATGTTAAGTATGGCGTCGGATCAGCGTCGGCTTTTTCAGTCGCTTACGTCGTTTTACTAACTCGTTCGCGAATAAGGAGTTGCGTAAATGACGCTCACGTCGCGTTGATGTCGGTTTCAACGACGCTTTCCGACGTGAGCTGGAGCATGTGCACTGGGCTTTTTCCCCGGCCGGCGCATGCGCAGTTCGTTAGACGCGGGGGCGCGCTTGATTTAAATACAAGCCGCCCCATTTGAATTGCGCGGGTTTACGCTGGGCGATTTACGCGACGCTGGCGAAAACTACGGAGCAAGTGCTTTGAGATTAAAGCACTTGCTCTAGTACGATGCGGCGGCGTAGTGTAAATGGCTTACGCTACGCCGCCGGAATTCTTAGAGAATCTGGCCCATAGTCTTATTGGACAAAGCTTTACTAGCCCTTTCTATACTACAAATAGACTTATGTAAACTGGCACTGCCTGTATAATACTGTGACAAATGGTTTCATATGTTGGATTCTATGGATTCTACATTTGCATACTTGTCTTAGAATATGTAAATCATATGTTTACTATGTTATGCTAGATGTTTTTGGTTGCATAGTGTGCTGGAAACTATTATTTTCCCTTGTGGATTCTTTGAGCTGTAAGGAAGCCTATCATGGGGTGGGAAAGTGAGTCCATGGCACCAAATGGGGATTGGGGGTGGAGCCCCATTCTCTTTTTAGTAATCATAAAAATTAGTTCCTATTCGCACTGAAGTGATCCATTATGGTGACTTAAAACGCATTATGGTGTGCGTTGATGTGTGTCGCATTAAGCCATCCCATTTAATTATGTATGGGCTGTCAACAGATAAAAAAACACTTAGGCTCGGTTCACACCTAAACCAGGCGCAGATCGCACAGGAACGCTGTGCGTCCCTGTTTTCCATTTCAGGGACGAATCAGAGCTGAATCTTTGCTTGAATCCTGCCCGAAAACAGAGCCAAAGATGCACAGCGTTTCTGTGCTATGCGCTCCGCAGCCGCCCCGGAGATATGTGAACTGGCTCCATAGAGAGCCGGTCACATTCTCCTGCTATGCAAATTGGATGCGGGGAAAACCGCATCCAATTCGCATAGGTGTGAACCCTGCCTTATGGCCCTTTTTTCAAATGCAGCATACCACAATGTACGGTATGTGTGTTGTGATGAGTCACTTTGCCTTGCAGGTTGCATTCTACTATACAGTGTGTTGGGGGGCCATTCACAAAGCAAGTTCATTGCCATGCATTGCGGTAATGCAAGTAAATAGGCATTGCCACAACATACAAGTGTGAATGGGCCCTATTGGAGACTTTAATTCAAATGTACTACCATTATATATTTTTTTTCTTAGTAGTAATACTGTTGGTAAGTTAGTGTTTGAGAACCCTGCTATTTGAAGCAGGATGAGATTTTAAAATGTTGAATGTGAAGCTATGTGAACCTTAGTTACATGGGATCTACAGTATAAAGTATACATTTTTGCTACATGTTTAAAAATAATAGTCCATTGCTTATATCATTTCATTTACTGCTTTACAAACTGTTTTATTATATCTGTATTTGTTTCGTTTTTTCCTGATGTGTGAAATCTGATGATTGGTTTTTATTTATGTTTTTATTCCTTTTTGTTTATTTAGATGGTCCTTTGGAATTCTCCTTTATGAAATGATAACTTTAGGTAAGTGTTGATATTTGTAAAATAAGGTAGACGGTGATGCACTTATAATGATCATGGTAAGAGGTGTATTTTGTTTTTTTGCTGCCCTAGGCCTGACTAAACTCACGCACCCCCTAATTTAAATATCACCCACCCCTACCTGTCATGGCAACACCCTGTGTTGTTTAAGACCCGCCCTGAGATTTTCGAGTGAGGACACTAGTTCTGAGGGCCTGGGGGGGGTGGCAATGGATTCCCTTAATTTACTTAGATTTCCTCCTACTTCCTGGTTCCCCATAGAGCAGGAAGTGAAGGGAAATCTTTGCAATGGGACAGGGATGGTAAAAAATAAACTGACAGGGGCTATAACCCTCCCTTACTCTACCCAAAATGAAAAAAAAAAGTGTTGCCTATAGTTCTACTTTAAGTAGATGGTGCAGCAGAAACATATAACACAGTGAGAAAGGTTTGTGGTCCAGGATGATAAAACAGTCAAAATTGGAAGCGCCCCCCCCCCCTCACAGTTGTGGAATGCCGGCCGCCCGCATACCAGAAGCAGCGCGGCCGCTTTATGGGGGCGCTAGACTAATTTTCCTAACAGTGTAGCGCAAGCCGGCGGGGACTCTTTTCGTGCTGCCCCCCTGCAAAGTGCTGCCCTAGGCCTGGGCCTTGTTGGCCTAGGCCAGGATACAGCTCTGATCATGGTGATAGCTATGATGGCTGTTGGTATTACTCTCACCAATTTGACCATAAATGCTATTTTATGTGTAAAAAATAGAGGAAGAAAGTGTCTGTAATCCAGTAATCCATAGCAATCCAGTATACATTCAAAATTCTAGCTGTAATTTTATGGCAAATATTATGCAATCACTGTGCTACGTGTTTGTAAAATGAGGAAGCTGGAGGTGCACTAAAGGAAGCTCCAATCAGGATATAGGAATTTAAATGACAAGACTAGTTAAGTGATACAGAATTACAAAGCTTTTGGCAGGTAAATTAGTGACTGGTGCATTTAACTGCCACTTTAATATGACTCACCTTTGCAGCTGTGTATACAATTATAATTTACTTCCTAGTTACCCTCCTTTGTCACATGACTTGTGTGTTATTTAACCACTTGTTTACTGGGCACATAAACCCCCTTTGTGCCCAGGCAAAATTTCAGCTTCTGGCACTGCGTTGCTTTAACTGACAATTGCGCGGTCGTGCGACGTGGCTCCCAAACAAAATTGGCATCCTTTTTTTCCCCACAAATAGAGCTTTCTTTTGGTGGTAATTGATCACCCCTGCGGTTTTTATTTTTTGCGTTATAAACAAAAAAAGAGCGACAATTTAAAAATATATATATATTTTTTACTTGTTGCTATAATAAATATCCCAATTAAAAAAAAAAAAAAAAAATTCTCAGTTAAGGCCGATACATATTCTTCTACGTATTTTTGTAAAAAAAAAAAAAAAATCACAATAAGTGACTGCTTTGCGCAAAAGTTATAGCGCCTACAAAATAGGGGACAAAATTATGATTTTTTTTTAATATTTTTTTTTACTAGTAATGGCGGCGATCTGCGATTTTTATTGGGACTGCGACATTACGGCAGACACATCGGACACTTTTGACACATTTTTGGCGCCATTCACATTTATACAGCGACCAGTGCTATAAATATGCACTAATTACTCTATAAATGTGACTGGCATTAAAGGGGTTAACACTAGGGGGTGAGGAAGGGGTTAAATGTATTGCCTGGGTGTGTTCTAACTGTGTGGGGGGAGGGGGGTGACTGGGGGAGGTGACCGATGCTGTGTCTCTATGTACAAGAGACACAGATCGGTCTCCTCTTTCCCTGACAGGACGTGGAGCTGTGTGTGTTTACACACACAGCTCCACGTCCCTGCTCTGTCACCGCCGATCGCGTGTACCTGACGGACGCCGCGGCCGCCGGGTACACGCATCGAATACTCGATGATGCGACAGGACTGTTTTTCCCCGCCGCGCGCCACCCAGTGGCGCTCGCGGGGAATTACAAATACACCACGTCCAAAGACGTGACACCGGCGCCTCAGGTCCGCGCTGTTGACGTATTTTGTCAATAGCGCAGACCCGAAGTGGTTAAAGAGGATCTCCCGTGGCCCCCTTTTTTTGGCATTATATTATTGAAAGCATATCAAATGAGTACTCACTTCTCTGCTGTTTCTAATCATCCGCATAGCGATTTCGTCTGTAATCATAACTTTTATTTTGTCAGGAACGCCGTTTCCATTTTGTTTGTGGGCATGAGAAGCCCACAAGCACTTACTTCCTTGTTTTGGTGAATGCTGAACTCCTAGCATTCACCGCTCGTTCCTGCGCATACTCAGTTCCATCGCCGCCATCTTGCTACACCTTGCACTCCTGCACAGTAATGATAGAGTGAGAAGGGGGCAAGCGGACATATTGTTACACACACCGAAGTTTTAGACTTCAGAAACACAAAATGGATACTGTATTTAGGCATATAAGCTATGTGTTGAAAATAAGTGTGAAATCTAAAACTCCGGTGGGTGTAACAAGATGTCCGCTTGCTCCCTTCTCATTCTATCATTACTGTGCAGGAGTGTGGGGTGTAGCAAAGAGGGGACAGAAAGCTGAGTGACAGATGCTGTAATCAAAGGTACTGTCACAGAAAAAAAAAATACCGTCCGTTTTGTACTGCATTAATGCTATTTGATTAACCTCTTGCCGACCGCGCTATAGCAGAAATACTGCTACAGCGCAGTCGTGTTATTTTGGGACGACGTCCCTGGGACCTCTTCGTTTAGTAGCGTGATTGCGTGCCCCCTGCGACGCGCTGGCGAAAGTTTTTGTGCTCGCCGGGATCCACGGGACCCGACGCAACACAGATCACGGTGAAGAGCCAATGATAGCGGCTCTTCACCACCTGGTCGCTCCCTCCAATGAGGGAGCACTCTAATGTAAACAAAAAAAAGGGTCATCCTGAGGTTATGTCTTCTCTCCTCACACCGATACAGCGTGTGAGGAGAGAAGTGATTTTTTACAAGTGAGTGATCGTTTATTGTGCCCAGCAGTGCCTAGCAGTGCCACACAGTGCCACTACACTACCCATCAGTGCCCCTACAGTCCCCATCTGTGCCACCAGTGCCACTACAGTCCCCACCAGTGCCACTAAAGTCCCCACCAGTGCCATTACAGTCCCCATCAGTGCCACCTCTGCCACTTCAGTGCCCATTGGTGCTGCTAGTGTCTGCCTGTGCCGCACCAGTGCCACTACAGTGCTCATCAGTGCTGCCACTGCTCCATCAGTGCCACTACTCTGCCCAGTGCCACTACAGTGCTCATCGGTGCTGCCAGTGTCCATCAGTGCTTATCAGTGCCACTACAGTGCTCATCAGTGCCCATCGGTGCCACCAGTGCCACTACAGTGCTCATCAGTGCCGCCAGTGTCCGTCAGTGCCACTAACGTGCCCAGTGACAATACAGTGCTCATCGGTGCTGCCAGTGTCCATCAGTGCTCATCAGTGCCACTACAGTGCTCATCAGTGCCACTACAGTGCTCATCAGTGCCCATCGGTGCCCATCAGTGCACCACCAGTGCCACTACAGTGCTCATCAGTGCCGCCAGTGTCCGTCAGTGCTCCATCAGTGCTCCATCAGTGCTACACCAGTGCCCATCGGTGTCCATCAGTGCCGCCAGTGTCCATCAGTGCCACACCAGTGCCCATTTGTGCCACCAGTGTCCATCAGTGCTCCATTGGTGCCACCAGTGCTCCATCAGTGCCACTACAGTGCCCATTGTCACTACAGTGCTCATCGGTGCCACCAATGCCCATCGGTGCCGTCAGTGCTTGTTAGGGTCTCAAGAAATGAGAGAAGCTGTCAGTACTTCAGGTGTGATCAAATTGTTCAATTTTCAGAAATTGGTACCATAGCTTGTAGACCCTATAACTTTCACCCAGACCAAATAATATCCCAAATTTTTTTTATTTTTTTTTACCATAAATATGTAGCAGTATACATTTTAGGCCAAATTTTAGAGGAAAAAATTCTTTTTTGCAAAATGTTATGATAGAAATGAAGAAAATTCATTTTTTTACAAATTTTCGTTCTTTTTTCATTTATAGCGAAAAAAATAAAAACCGCAGAGGTGATCAAATACCACAAAAAAAAAAACTCTATTTGGTTACCACTGTATGAATGACTGAGTTATTGTCATTCAAAATGTGAGAGCACCGAAAGCTGAAAATTGGTCTGGTTAGGAAGGGTGTATAAGTGCCCAGTGGTCAAGTGGTTAAGCACATTTTTAAAAATAGGGTGGAGCTCCGCTTTAACCACCTCCCAATTTTTTATAATTCAGCAAAAGCTACAGAATTTCACCTGTCTCCTAGTAGTGGCATAAAAAAAAAATGAAAAAACACTTAGTGAATGCAAAAATATACAATTTTCTAATTAGTAAAGTGTAAACCCAAAGTAAGTGCATCCACATATAGCTTTTTATTGAACCATTATTGTGCTATTTAACCAGTTTGAAAGCTCAAACAGTAATGTTCAAAGTTCAGTAATGTATAACAGTCAGGGATTAGGTTTCACTGATATGGCTACCATATATCTAGTTGCTGTGGTTATTTAACTATGTACATCACCTTTGATCATTGAAATGCCTTATTAAAGGTGAAGTCTATGAAAAAAATGAAAATGAATCAATTAAATGTATATGACTCACCTAATCACTTCACTTCACAAGCAAAAATCATAATGTTGGAATCTTTGTTTTCCCAAGTGAACTAATGGCCTTGATTGGGACTGCTTCAAAGCCATTTTCAATCTGTTCCATCATTTTTCCCTTGGTGTTATGTACTCAGACAATTGACAGACAAAATGAGCAGTTACATCCTACATGAGCAGTAATTGCCCATGATGCTGCCAAGACCCCATCCACACAAGAACACACATGCACACCAACATGATACGTTAGTTGCAAGGGCTGCTAGTCCAAGGAACTGCAGTGAAATCACAAGCATAAGCTGTTTGCATGTAATACAGTCCCACAGATTGTTATTTTTACAGAATGAAGGTGATTAAAAGATAGGTGTACTTTTAGCTCACTTCTGCTTCATTATCCGCCTCTTGTCTACTAGCGGTTTTAGCATTTAATATACTCAGCTCATTGTCTTCACAGTGCAGCATGCCCACTACTCGAGAAAGACAAATTTAATAGTCATATCACATTTTTGGAAGTTGCATACTATGCAGGGCCGTTTGAAGGAATTTGGGGGCCCCAAGTAAAATGGGGACCCCCAAGCACACCCCCGCATGCAAAGCCTACGTTAGTGCTACACTAATTTTTTACACCCATGTTCTTACTCCTCTCCCCCTCCCTAGTCCCTATGTTTTTCTATTCTCACCTCCCCTTCTTCCCAGTAGGCTGCTGCTGTAGCGTAGCCGAGCTTCTCTTCCTCCTGTCAGTCCCATGTTCTATCATTATGTGTCCCCAGTTCCCAATCAGATATTGCCCGGACTGGGCCGTGTACCGTGCAGTACAGGAGATTCAGTTTCCTGTGTTCCTGGCCAGACTGAAAGGAAGTGAGCACTCATTACGCACTTCCTGTCAGTCCGGCCGGGAACAGGAAACTTAATCTCCTGTACCACGAGCGGTACCTGGCCGGACTGACAGGACTCCAGGAGGAAGGAAGAGGAGCTCAGCCACGCTACATCTTGAGAAGGGGAAGTTGGGGGCCTGTCCTGTAGCAACGGGTCTGATACTAGGCAGCATTCAAATTCAGTAGTGCACCAAGATGGGATTCCCCAGCAACACCTCCTCTCATACCAAAAGGGGTGTATTTACTAAAGCATATGCATAGTAAATGTTTACTTTGCAAAGTGAAACATTTGTAAGGAAAAAGTAATTGCGCAAAGTGCAAAGTGAAACTTTACTTTGTGAATAAGGTGAAAAAAGGGAGGAATTAAAAATATCAACTGGAGTTACTGTGTGAACATGCATTTCAGTTTAATAAGGACATATCTTAACCCCACAAACAGTTACCTTGTGGTTGAAGAGTTATTACTTTTAAATAAAAAGGTAATTTTAAGCCATATTCCCCTAGTAAATGGTATGTTCATTACAGAGATGGTTAATTTATCTTAAAAACCTACTGTGCACTAGAGCGAAAATGAACACGCAGAATCCGAAATCTGAAACATCCGACATAAAAAAAATGCTTTATTTTCATTTTCATTGCTACAACAGTTCGATATAGATAGGAGACAATAGCGATCTGTGTCTATCGAACCTGCGGTCAAATGTGCCTTACCTCAACTCTATTAGTCCAAGATTATTCTACATAGAGAGGAAAGATTCGACATAGAGAGAATAGTTTTGACATTATAGAGACAGTGTTGGGGTAGACCATTCAACATGAATGACGAAGATTCGAGGAAGCAGCGAAAAACATACAAACATCGAATCTGTCATTGAAGACTTATGGCGTCTGTCGAAATTTCTAAGAAGATTCGACAAGCAGCTAAACTGTACGACGCCGCAATCCTACGTTTCCGGTCAAATGCTCGGCCCATAGTCTATAGAAAAATTCTAATGTTGATTGACTAGTAAAAATTTAAAAAAATAATTATTACTAATGTCATACAACGATAGAATTCTTCTATAGCTTGTAGGCGAAACATTAGACCGGAAATGTACAATTGTGGCGTCGTACAGTTTAGCTGCCCTGTTGAATCCTCTTAGAACATTCGACAGACACCATAAGCCTTCAATGACAGATTCGACCTTAATTAATTTTGAATATCGGACAAATGCATTTTTTTTTACGAAAAAAAATTAAATAAAAACAAATTTCGGGAGTAACTAAAAAGATTTATTTTTCAGACGAAAACTAAATTCTGAAACAAAATATTTCAGTGTGCACATGTCTACTGTACACCTAAGTACGACTCCGCTTCCTAAAACTCCTCTTCTCAGTACCTCTTTAGTTCAGAACAGGGGTCTCCAAACTTAGTGGTTGAAGAGTTATTACTTATAAATAAAAAGGTAATTTTAAGCCATATGCCCAAGTAAATGCTATCTTCATTACAGAGATGGTTAATGTATCTTAAAAACCTACTGTACACCTAAGTACGACTCAGCTTCCTGAAACTCCTCTTTTCTGTACCTCTTTAGGTTAGAACAGGGGTCTCCAAACTTTCTAATGAGAGGGCCAGTTTATTGTCCTTCAGACTTAAGGGGGCCCAGACTGTGGTTATTGCGAGTAGAAAAGGTCTGGACATTAGTGGGGATAAACAATGCCCCATCCTTGGTGTCAGTGGGAGGAACAACGCCCCATCGTCAGTGTCAGTGGGAGGAACACCACCCCATCATTGGTATCATTGAGCCCCATTGTTGGTGTCATTGGAATGAATTATGCCCCATCTTTGGTTTAATTGGGAAGAATTGTGCCCCATCATTGGTGTCATTGGGAGGAATTCTGCTCATTCATTGGTGTCAGTGGGGGGGATTGTGCCCCATTGTTGGTATCAGTGGATGTAAACAGTGCCCCAAGGGCCAGATAAAAGCAAGCAAAGGGCTGTAAAGGGCCACATCAGTTTGGAGACCACTGGTTTAGAAGGAAGGCTCTGTGAAATATGTGGCACAGCAGTGCTCACTCACAGGGCATAGTAAATATGTGTCACAGAATTCAAGGAAGTAAATATGTGGGGAACTTCACAAAGTAAGTTTATAAATGTCAAGGTCCTTCAGATCAGGCTAGAAATAACTGAAATATAATGTGGAAATTAATATATAATTTAAAATGTACCCATAGATGTGCCTTAATCATGTCCCCTCACTTTTTATTTTCAGGTGCTCCTCCATTCCCAGAGGTTCCTCCTTCCAGCATCTTGCAGCATTTGCAGCGGGGTAACGTCATGAAGAGGCCCTCCAGCTGTAAACAGATTTTGTAAGGGACTATTATTTTCATTGCTTTCAAATACATTGTTATGGTGATAACTTTGATATATTAGTCGAAAAATTTCAGGAAATGCTCTGGTGTTTTCCGCAATGACTAATTAGATATAAGCTATCATTTTCTAATTTGAGCTAGAAGAATGATTGCTGAGATGTGATTGGTTCAATGTCTTTTTAAGACATCTGTTATGTGTTCTCTGTTTAATGATGTCTTTGTCTAATCCTTTGTTTTTACAGATACAACACTATGAAATCTTGTTGGATATGGAAGGTATCTGACAGAGTTTCTCTCTCTGAATTGCGTAAACGATTAGAAAATGGAAAGAAAACTGCAAACGACAGGATAGTGCTGCAGGTCCCTGAGCTTGTGGTACCTGAGCTGTATGAGGGTGTAGCTGGGACAGAGCCTATCAAAATGGAGACTGATTACACTGTTCTTTAACGGCAAAGTCTTCAAAGACGGACTTTTACACTGTTCTTTAACAGCAACGTCTTCAAAGACTGACTTTTACATTGTTCTTTAACGGCAACGTCTTCAAAGATGGACTTTTACGCCGTTCTTTAACGGCAACGTCTTCAAAGATGGACTTTTACACTGTTCTTTAACGGCAAAGTCTTCAAAGATGGACTTTTACACTGTTCTTTAACGGCAACGTCTTCAAAGATGGACTTTTACACTGTTCTTTAACGGCAACGTCTTCAAAGGCGGACTTTTACACCGTTCTTTAATGGCAATGTCTTCAAACATGGACTATTACACCATTCTTTAACAGCAACGTCTTCAAAGATGGACTTTTACACCGTTCTTTAACAGCAACGTCTTCAAAGACTGACTTGGCTGGGTAAAAAATGACTTGAAATTATTTATTTATGTGAACCGTAATTTTGTTCTTTCTTTTTTTACATGAAGGAATATTTTTTGTGTACTTAATATGAAAATATAAAAAGAACTCTGATTTATTCATGGGGATGTTACATTAACATTTCTGATCCTACCTGAGCGGTCCCTGGACAGTAGGAAAAGATCATCCTCCATTAACAACTCTCTATCGCTTCATTATCAACTGTGATTGGAGGATACTTATTTAACTACGCTCTGCTGTCACATTGCTCAGTGATTTTTTTCTCATCTGTTTACAAAATTATTTAATTTTTTTATATTTTTGGGGATTGATTGAAATGCTTCAAATTTAAAGTGAACATATAAGTAGAGTTTATAAACCAGTAATAGCTGTCTTAAACTAAAGAAAAAATTTGGGACGTAAAGGTATGTACAAGATGTGCCTGCATTACAATTATGATCCTGTTTTAGAAAAGTGGAGAGCTGTGCTTTAACTTTTGAAAAAAGGCTTCAATAGTTAAGTGACTTGTGCACATTTAGGAGAAGGTGGACCCTGATGCTTCACTGTAGCAACAGAGAAACCCCCTCTCATGCTTCTGCCTGGGGTACAGCGTTTTCTCTGACAACAGCTTATATAATTATGTATACTCTCCTGTAAACCATTTTATGTACTGTACTTTGTTTTTATTGACTATGCACTAGTTGCCTGACTGTCACTGACTGACTTCAATATTGTCATTGTCATGGGCCCAAAACAAGCAGGTAGACAGGTCAGAGAGAAGTCGGAACATCTAATGGCTAGTACACACAATAGGAATTTCTGATGGACTAAAATCTGATGGAATTTTTCGTCAGAATTCCGATCAAGCTGACTTCCATCAGTTTTGTATGCATACTGCCAGACAAAATTCCGACTGTACAAAACGCGGTGACGTAAAACACTACGGCGAGCCGTGAAAAATGAAGTTCAATGCTTCTGAGTATGCGTCGACTTGATTCTGAGCATGCGTAGGAATTTTCTCCAACGGAGTTCCACACAGACGATCAGAATTTCCCATAAGATTTTATTCCTATGGGCCCACACACGATAGGAATTTCTGATGAAAAAATTCCATCAGACTGTTTCCATCAGAAATTCCTATCGTGTGTACAAGGCATAAGTGGATGGTTTAATAAAATATGGAAGTCACTGAAACAGCACGACAGACCGGCAAGTAGTATTTTTTGATCATTTCCCTGTGTTTTATTTCTTTGCATATGCTGCATGTGAAGAAAATTGATACTCAATAGTACACAAACTCCTGCAATAAAGTGCAATTTTTATTTTATTTTTTCACAAAGTGAATATTCAGATAAATTGCAAGGTGCAATAAAACAGATACATATATAACTTATAATAAAATGACACGCACATACAAAAATTGCTTAATTAAATCATGACTATATGACTCATAAGCACAAATCTATTTTCACTTATAGATTAAATGAATAATGAAGAACAAATGTTAAGGGATTTTCCCACAAGGAGATCAAATAGTGATTTGAGAGATCATCTATAGGCAGCCTTGGTCCGCTCCCAAGTGGTTTCCTAAATATCTTGATACTTCCTGGCTCCAACCAACATATGCATTTGGAAATAAGCAGAAGAGCTAATAGTGCATTACTGTATATAGGGTTTATTTGTAAACATAACAGATTGCACTTACAGACTGAGTATATGTATGAGGCATATGAACATCCCACAGACATGGCCACTCCACCACTTTATTAGACCGTGCTGACGTGACAACCGATAGCTTCGCTCCAACACGTTTCCCCTCAATAGGCATCATCTGGGATTCAAGGGTAATTTTTCCCATATAGTGTGCTCCTGCCTTCCTCTTTTACACAATAACACAGCTCTGAATCCCTAAGCATGTGGTGTCAGCCCTGCCTACTCTCAGCATCTCCTCCCCCTTTCTCATCTCCATAACCCCTCATTAAAAACAGGAAGCTATTAGCTCACACAGTTTCTGGTGAAATCAATAGGTACTTATTAAGCAGATATAACCAAACATTTTCAAACGTATTAATATCTAGCACACAGTGTCTGCTCGTGTCTGCTGCTCTCATAGTTAACAATAAAAGCCTCCATTCCCTCTGTATTAGTACAAGAAGTTCCCCTGTGTCTGTGTTATATCATAAATATGCTTATCTGTACTGATAACACAGCATCTTCCTGCGATCATGTGACTCCTCGGCTCTCTCTCTCTCCTCTACTCCCTGGCTGACATCAGCTGCAGTGCTAGGCTCCGCCCTATTGAACTGTCAGCTAGGCAGAGGAGGGGAGAGAGGAGGCAACTGATCACAGGAAGACGCTGTGTTATCAGTACAGATAAGCATATATATGATACAACAAAGCCACAGGGGAACTCATTGCTATAATACAGAGGTGATAGAAGCGTTTCATAGAAGTGGCTTAACAACCACTTTAATGAAAACAATGTAAAAGTCTGGTTTGGTTTAGTTACAGTACTTTAGAATTGAGGATCCTCTGTTCTGGAAATGCTGTAACTATATCTATGTGCGATTTTTATTTTTTATGTTTTACTATCTGGAGTCCATAAGCTATTAATCATTTGTTTTTAACGTCTTAACACTGGCTGTACACATATATGTGGCAGCATGATGGTGGGCTTTAAAGTGGGGCTGGCACATACTGTATATGCATACAGCTTGCGTCACTTTTTAGTGGTAGCGTTTCCCAGCACTGTAACCATGCTGTCAGCTACAGCTACCGGTCACTGTTTACAATTGAGAATCGAGGGAAGGGCTTCCAATCATGTGAACACTGTGATTGCCAATCACATGACTGGGAAACCCATGTAACTCCCACTTGCGCTGGCTGGAAAAAGGTTAATTTAAATATCCCAAAATGAGTTCTTTGTTTAATACACTTAGGAAAAATTCACAATTGGATTCTTTCTATTTTTTTTAATTAGGCACTTGCTTAGTTAGAAGTGTACTTATAACTCCTTTCTCGAAAGCATAGGATATGGATCAGTTATTTTTTTTATTTCGTTTGACTTCTGTTTCTGTTTTAAATCAGATTGTGATGTGGACATTCAAACAAATTACATATATCAAACAAACAGTATGCAAATCTTCACTGCAGGCACTGTGGGGCAATTCATCTTCAAATTATACAATAGAGGCAGCATAGGTGTGCGCAGACTATTGCATTAGGGTGTGCACGCCAAAGCCCAAACACACACTACTGATCACTCATGATGTTCATTCAGAAAGGGAAGGGGATGGTAAATTACATATTTACTGGCCCCTTCCCCACTCCTAAAACATCCCAGGAGTGAGTGAGTGAGTGAAAAACTTGTAAAGCGCAACACTTGCGAACTGAATCGCCTCTGGGCGCTGTTTCCATTCCTTCGATAAGGAAACGCTTTGCCTTTAGAAGAGATGAGAGAGGAGCAACAGCCGATCGGAGAGGAGGGAAACTGGCAGCACTGTGGGGGGAAAGATGGGAGCCAGGGCAATAGGGAGAATGTGTGCTGCACAGGGTGATTAGGGTGTGCCTGGGCACACCTGGCACACCCTGTGCGCACGCCCATGAGAGGCACTGAAATTGCAGCTTTTCTACCTTTGTTCTTTCAGCAGGGTTGTGGCAGCCTGACAGCATTCTCATGTTAACAAACACCAGGTCTTATCAGCTGTTAAAACCACCTTAAAATTCCTGCTGTGATCTTTAGGATTCATGCACATCGCCGATTAGGATACTACATAGCTCAGATTAGCATATTTGCTGTAGATAGCTGCGGGCAATGTCAGCCTGTCCAATGTATTGAAATGGGTGGTGTATGGCCCAAATCAGCCATGTGCATGAGCCCTTAGGATGAATTACTCCATAGTGCCTGCAGCTACAATTGCAGTTTGTTAAGAGTATGTACTGTAAGTAAATGAAGTAACATGTTGATTTTAAACCCTAACCCCGTTTTTTGGCCTAAAATATATTATGATTTTATCTCTATAAGTCCTCCCAATTGCTGTTGTTTGGCCACTGTTGGAGCTTGTAGGGAGTAACCACTAATCAAGAAGATTAGAAAACCTACTCTATTTGCTATTGTTTCCTCCTGGGATAAGAGGTGCTGGCAAATACCTTTGGCACTACTCATTAGCTCAGCCTTTCTTTCAAAATATGTGAGGTACTGTATGCTGCCCTGAGGGTGGTGGGGTCTTACCTTACCTTACCTCCAACCTTCTTCTAAATAGATTGATGTTGTCTACAGGGTAAAAGCTTCAGGTCACAAAATGGCTACCTCCACCTTTCTGCAATTAAAGTTATTTAGATTTAAACCAAGTCATGTATAACTGATGGATGAAGTGGCATTTATTATTTAGTACCTTAAAGGGTCACTAAAGGATTTTTTTTTTAGCTAAATAGCTTCCTTTATCTTACTGCAGTCCTGTTTTCATGTCCTCATTGTTCGTTTTTGCTATGATGTTGCTGTAATCCTTCTCTGTTCTGGACACTTCCTGGTTGTCTGTTTCCGATGGAAAAAGTCATGTGAGCTTTCTCTCTGTGGTCACTAATCAAGGAGCTGTGATTACTGTGTGTCTAAAACCCCTCAGAACCAATCACTTTCATTTTACAAACCATCACTGCTCTCTATTGGCTCTGTGTCTCTGTACATCACAGAAGCATGAAAAAGCATGCAAAAACGAAACTGAAACTGCAGGTACATTATATGATTGATTTTTAATCATTTTTAAAATGAATCAGTTAACTATTATGTCTCTATACCCTGTAAACAGTCATTTCAGCAAAAAAAAAAAAAAATGACTTTAAATATTTAGTACCTCAAAATTCAGGCACTGCTTTGCCCTAACTCCCTCACCTCATGTAAGGTAACCTTACTGTTATTCATATTTTTTTCTTTTTTTATAAAAGCTGAATTCCAGGAAACTTAAAAATACGTTTTTTTGCACTGAGGCCGTGCCCGCACTGCTAGAGTTACCTGCTTGTTTAGGTCTGGGGGGCATGGAAAAGTAGATTTATTTGTCTGATCCTCTGCTCCTCCAAGCTGTAAGACCTGTCCCTGTAGGCCTTCTCACGCATGCCCCAGGGGTTTAAGGTTGTAACATCATCAAGGCTGGTGCCAGGTAGACAACCCTGCATTGGAGGCTGAGAGAGAGTTTACCATGATGGAAGAGCGGGTGTATCAGGTAAGTACAATTACTTTTACTCTGCCCTAGACTAAATGAGCAGTTAACCCTTGCAATGTGGGTACAGCCCAATGCAAGGATGAATTTTCAGTTTTCCCAGAGTTGGGGATCAGAAATTACACCAGCAGGTGGCACTACAGACAAAAGAAGTGAACGAGAGGAGGGAGCTCTTCATTATGGAAGTATCCAAAATTGTGTCCAAATTTAAGGACATTGAAGTAATTGAAATTTTTGTACTGATAGTGCATAGCTAATGATATTACAATAAAAACCTGAAAAAAATATATGCAAAATTATTATTGCCACTTTATTAGCTAAGGAAGAGACCACAAACTTTGGCACCTTAATCTCAGGCTGCTTTAATATTTTGAAAACACTGAATGTTGCATATTTTGTGTATGTTCAAATATTTTATATTTAATAAAATATATTTGTTTGCTTAATATGCATGTATGTTTTTTAATTGTTTTAATTATTCATGCTAAAAATTAAAGATTATTCATGGGACACACATGTCCAGAGGCAGGTACAGCCCAATGACCTGTTAAAAGATCAGATTCTCTAGCGAATTATACAACACTGCTGCCAGACCATACTATGCTATCAGCTGGTAGCTAGGTACAAACACGTGAACACTGTTAAAGTCTTTGGGACATGAACGTGAAAAATCAAAACTGCTAATTTTAAAGGTTAATATGCAAGTTCCAATACCAGGCCCTTCAGCCTCACCATGCCATCAGTTGTCGCCACTGTGCCATCAATTGTCGCCACTGTGCCCATTAATTGTCATCACTGTGCCAGGCCATCAAACGCAGCCACTGTGTCATCAATTGTCGCCACTGTGACATCAATTGTCGCCACTGTGCCCATCAATTTTCACCACTGTGCCATGCCAAACACAGCCACTGTGCCCATCAATTTTCACCACTGTGCCATGCCAAACACAGCCACTGTGCCATGCCATCAAACCCAGCCACTGTGCCATCAATTGTGGCCACTGTGCCATCAATTGTCGCCACTGTGCCATCAATTCTCACCACTGTGCCCATCAATTGTCACCACTGTGCTCATCAATTGTCACCACTGTGCCCATCAATTGTTGCCACTGTGCCCATTAATTGTAGCCACTGTGCCCATCAATTGTCGCCATTGTGCCCATCAATTGTAGCCACTGTGCCCATCAATTGTCACCACTGTGCCCTGTAAAATGCTGCCAGATTGCCCCCGCCCATCACTTACCTTTCTGTGGTCAGCCATCCTGCTTCCACTGTCCTTTGATGTCTTCTCCCGCCCTCAATGACGCTTCAGCCAATCAGGTGAACCTGATTGGCTGAGACGCCTGTCAGTGTTAGCCAGTGATAGGCACTTCCAAAGCCAACCAGCTGCCGTTATTCAGATGGACGGCGCTCACAGGGGGCCGGCCATCTGAATAGTGGGCAGCAGCGACAATACATGGATTCATGCAATGCATGAATCTATGTATTGTTGTCAGTGGCGGTGCAGGAGAGAGAGGGGGCGTCGCTCATGCACCCTCTATGGACGCGCCACCACTGCATCCTAGGCTACAGGGCTGTGGATACATAGGATTTTACAAAAGAGAGAAGCCACCATGAAACAGGTCACCTAATCGGACTCCCCTTTTGATCTTTTTTTTTGCTTACTTATTTTAACCTCCCTGGTGGTAATCCCAAGTGTGGTTCGGGGGTTAAATTTCAGTACCATTAGCGTTAACCCCTAGCTACTCAAGGGATGGCATCTCAGGATCCTGGTCCAGGTTACTTACCTTGTGCCCAGGATCCTCCGATTTCCCTCTGATGTGTCTGCAGGCTGTGTCCTCCTGCAGATGATCTGTGTGTCGGGCTCCGTTCCATGCGAGCTTCACAACGCATGAGGACAAAGCCCGGTGGCAAATTCAAAGGGACAGATTCTCAAAGACTTACGTTGGCGTATCTCCATGTACGCTGTCGTAATTTTGAATCTGCGCCATCGTATATGCGCGCCTGATTCTCAGAATCAGTTATGCATAAATTCGGCCTACGTAAGTCTCCTACGCCGTTGTATCTTGGGTGCATATTTACGCTGGCCGCTTGGTGGCGCTTCCGTTGATTTCCGCGTTGAATATGCAAATGAGGTAGATACGCCTATTCTCGAACGTACGTGCGTCCGTCGCAATTAGTTACGCCATTTACGTAAGACATACATCGGCGTAAAGATAAAGCTGCTCTCTAGGTGGCGCAGCCCATGCAAGGTATGGACGTCGGAACAAGCGTATCTTTTTACGTCGTTTGTGTAAGTCGTACGCGAATAGGGCTGTGCGTAAATTACGTCGTAGGCAGTATGCGACGTATCTTAGGCATTCTATCCAAAGCATGCGCACTGGGATACGTCCACGGACGGCGCATGCGCCGTTTGTTAAAAGCGTCAATTATGTGGGGTCACGATTATTTTACATATAACACGTCCACCTCTTCCCCATTTGAATTAGGCGCGCTTACGCCGGCACATTTATGCTACGTCGCTGTAACTTAGGACGTAAGTGCTTTGAGAATACTGCGCTTGCATTCTAAGTTGCGGTGGCATAGCGTAAATACGTTACGCTACGCCCGCTCATAGTTACGTCGCCCTACGTGAATCTAGCCCAAAAAGTACACAAAACATAACACATACAGTACAAGGTAGGACGTCGGAACAAGCGTATCTTTTTACGTCGTTTGTGTAAGTCGTACGCGAATAGGGCTGTGCGTAAATTACGTTGTAGGCAGTATGCGATGTATCTTAGGCATTCTATCCAAAGCATGCGCACTGGGATACGTCCACAGACGGCGAATGCGCCGTTTGTTAAAAGCGTCAATTATGTGGGGTCACGATTATTTTACATATAACACGCCCACCTCTTCCCCATTTGAATTAGGCGCGCTTACGCCGGCACATTTATGCTACGTCGCTGTAACTTAGGACGCAAGTGCTTTGAGAATACTGCGCTTGCATTCTAAGTTGCGGTGGCGTAGCGTAAATACGTTAAGCTACGCCCGCTCATAGTTACGTCGCCCTACGTGAATCTAGCCCAAAAAGTACACAAAACATAACACATACAGTACACTGTAATCTTACAGATTACATTATTGTATTACATCATTTCACATCCCTATTTTCCCTAGTGCTGTGTCCAGTGCCCTGCCTGCAGTTTTATATTATATATACTATTCTTTCTGTCAGGAAACTTGAGATTGTCCATAGCAACCAAAAAATGTCCCTTTACGTAAAAAGTGGTTTTAGACCAGCTAGAAAACTGTGATAGTAAAAAGGAACAATTGCAGAATTGAGCAATAGTGAATCGTGGGGAAATTAATTTTATTATTATTATCATATTAATATTTTTTATAATTATTTATAGTTTAAAACAAAGTATCACACTAATTAACCACTAAAATACAGCTGATTAAAACATGATAAAACAGCGCATAAAAAGTCCAGTGTAGATTTAGAGTGTTAGATAAGGTCCATAGATCAGTAAGTGCAGCTGAAAAAGGCGTGAGGAATGCTTGGGAACAAATGGTGATGTACCCTCCACCGATCTCCAATTTCCACCAAAACGTGAGGCACACGCCCCCTCAGGGGTTCAAATTCACCAAAAATACAAAAGACCAAGCCTTGTATATCAGTAGATCATCCTGACCAGACCTCCAACATCAATCACGGGACAGCAGGGGTTAATTTATAAAGCTCCAGTAATATGGATCATAAAAGAAAACAGAAGCACTATATAGTGTAATACTGTTTAATTTAATATAAAAAGACCCATATAACACCGCCCCGCATCATATCTACGTACATTAAAGAATAAGGTAAATGAACAAAAATAGAGTGTAAGGTTCACCGCTCTCCTCCGCACACTGGGGGTCGCGCTTAACCCGCGGTCACGCTGCTGAAGGCGCCTCTCTTGGTAGCGATGGTGAGATGGTGGAACGCACTCTGTATGTTTCCTGGTTACGCCGTCGTAGCCACGCCCTGACGCGTTTCGTCACATCCGACTTCAACAGTGGACGCCCTCTGTTGAAGTCGGATGTGACGAAACGCGTCAGGGCGTGGCTACGATGGCGTAACCAGGAAACATACAGAGTGCGTTCCACCATCTCACCATCGCTACCAAGAGAGGCGCCTTCAGCAGCGTGACCGCGGGTTAAGCGCGACCCCCAGTGTGCGGAGGAGAGCGGTGAACCTTACACTCTATTTTTGTTCATTTACCTTATTCTTTAATGTACGTAGATATGATGCGGGGCGGTGTTATATGGGTCTTTTTATATTAAATTAAACAGTATTACACTATATAGTGCTTCTGTTTTCTTTTATGATCCATATTACTGGAGCTTTATAAATTAACCCCTGCTGTCCCGTGATTGATGTTGGAGGTCTGGTCAGGATGATCTACTGATATACAAGGCTTGGTCTTTTGTATTTTTGGTGAGTTTGAACCCCTGAGGGGGCGTGTGCCTCACGTTTTGGTGGAAATTGGAGATCGGTGGAGGGTACATCACCATTTGTTCCCAAGCATTCCTCACGCCTTTTTCAGCTGCACTTACTGATCTATGGACCTTATCTAACACTCTAAATCTACACTGGACTTTTTATGCGCTGTTTTATCATGTTTTAATCAGCTGTATTTTAGTGGTTAATTAGTGTGATACTTTGTTTTATACTTTGAATAGATTAATTTATTTATCTTATTTTAAATAGCTGCTCATAGTAACATATATTGCTTGATTGCTCTCAAGTGGAGATTCTATATCTTGAGATTTGTATATGTGATTATTTTTTTTTTATTATTCTTTATATTTATATACCTTTATACTTGTATGGTTGGTATATTATTTGATTTATCCAACTCTTAGTCTAAGTAATACCTGTCCTTGGCGCCGGGAAGTGCACAGTGGATTTCTTTTTGCTGCCGTTCCCCCCCCCCCCCCTTGTTTTTCTTTGTGCACTCTTCTATAATTATTTATAGTTATTTATTATTTTAAAATTTATGATTTTGTGTTTCAAACGTTATCATACCCGGGATGTCTACTAGACTCTTGTTTGGACAAATTTAAAGCGGAGGTTCACCCTAAATATAAGCCCTCCCATGTGATCCAGCATACTGGCGTCAGCGCCAGTATGCTGTTTTTTTTTTTTAAATCCATGTACTTACTGTCTTATGCAGAATTTTATTTTTTTTACCCCGCGGTGGACGGCGCCAGTATAGCGCGTCACATCTTACGAAAGTACCCGAAAAGGACTCGGGTAATCTCGGCGAAAATGCAGCGCCTGCGCACAGACCTAGGAGCTGACTGCGCAGGCGCCGTATTTCTCCGAGTCCTATTTCGGCGTTTTTCGGAGGGCGTGACGCGCCATAGCCGTAGGACTCGGAGAAATACGGCTCCTGCGCAGTCAGCTCCTAGGTCTGTGCGCAGGCGCCGCATTTTCGCCGAGATTACCCGAGTCCTTTTCGGGTACTTTCGTAAGATGTGACGCGCTATACTGGCGCCGTCCACCGCGGGGTAAAAAGAATAAAATTCTGCATAATACAGTAAGTACATGGATTTAAAAAAAAAAAACAGCATACTGGCGCTGACGCCAGTATGCTGGATCACATGGGAGGGCTTATATTTAGGGTGAACCTCCGCTTTAAGTAAGTTATTACTACGAATTACAGGCCTACAATATAAAATGCCAAATTTCTATGCAAAATTATGTACCAATTTGAGATTCAAAAATCTGACCTAATCATCCCGCCAGGCTGGTTAATCTTCCCCTACTGATTTAAGAGTCCCAAAGCACACTGCTGTATTTTATAAATTTACTGTGTATTTTTTTATTTTATTTTTTAAAGCAGTGGTATACAGTATTTCACAAAAGTGAGTACACCCCTCAAATTTTTGTAAATATTTTATTATATATTTTTTATGTCACAACACTGAAGAAATAGTGAGTGTATACAGTAGCTTGTATAACAGTGTAAATTTGTCCCCTCAAAATTTCTAAACCACTGGAGACAAAAGGGAGTACACCTCTAAGTGAAAATTTCCAAATTGGGCCCAATTAGCCATTTTCCCTCCCTGGTGTTAGTGTTACAAGGTCTCAAGTGTGAGATGGGGAGCAGGTGTGTTAAATTTGGTGTCATCTCTCTGACATACTGGTCACTGGAAGTCAGTGGCGGCTGGTGCTCAAAATTTTTGGGGGGGCGCAAAGGAAAATAAATTGCAGTCTCACTGTGCCCAAACGCAGCCACTGTGCCATGCTATCAAACGCAGCCACTGTGCCATCAATTTGCACCACTGTGCCATGCCATCAAATGCAGCCACTGTTCCATCAATTCGCTCCACTGTGCCATGCCATTAAACCAGCCACTGTGCCATCAATTGTCACCACTGTTCCATGCCATTAAACCAGCCACTGTGCCATCAATTGTCACCACTGTTCATGCCATTAAACCAGCCACTGTGCCATCCATTGTCACCACTGTTCCATGCCATTAAACCAGCCACTGTGCCATCCATTGTCACCACTGTTCCATGCCATTAAACCAGCCACTGTGCCATCAATTGTCACCACTGTTCATGCCATTAAACCAGCCACTGTGCCATCCATTGTCACCACTGTTCCATGCCATTAAACCAGCCACTGTGCCATCCATTGTCACCACTGTTCCATGCCATTAAACCAGCCACTGTGCCATCCATTGTCACCACTGTTCCATGCCATTAAACCAGCCACTGTGCCAACCATTGTCACCACTGTGCCCATGGTCGCCGCTGTGCCAATTGTCCCCACTGTGCCCAGTAAATTGCTCCCCCCCCCCCCCCGCCCGGCACTTACCTTTACTGGAGTCAGGCATCCACGTCCCAAGATGTCTTATCCCGCCCTCGATCACTGACAGGCGTCTCAGCCAATCAGGTTACCGGTAGCCAGAACCGGCCAACCTGATTGGCTGAGACGCCTGTCATCTTATCCAAGGGGCGTACAGTCTGTGAGCTCCGAGAATAAGCTTCTGGGACCCGAGGGCTGTACTGGGAAAGCCTATCAGAGCTGTTGGCTCTGATAGACATTTCCGTACAGCCAACCAGCTGGCGTTATTTATATGGCCGAACATGAGCGCCGACCATCTGGTTAACAGCGGCAGCGGCGATAATAACATAGATTTGTGCAATGCATGAATCTATGTTATTAGACTCAGTGGCGGTGAGAGCCAGAGGTGGCGGCACTCCAGCGCCCTCTATGGACGAACCGACACTGCTGGAAGTTCAATATGGCACCTCATGGCAAAGAACTCTCTGAAGATCTGAAAAAAAGAATTGTTGCTTTACATAAATATGGCCTAGGCTATAAGAAGTTTGCCAAGACCCTGAAACTGAGCTGCAGCATGGTGGCCAAGACCATACAGGGGTTTAACAGGACAGGTTCCACTCAGAACAGGCCTCGCCATGGTCTACCAAAGAAGTTGAGAGCACGTGCTCAGCGTCATATCAAGAGGTTGTCTTTGGGAAATAGACGTATGAGTGCTGCCAGCATTGCTGCAGAGGTTGAAGGGTTGGGTGGTCAGCCAGTCAGTGCTCAGACGATACGCCGCACACTGCATCAAATTGGTCTGCATGGCTGTCATCCCAGAAGGAAGCCTCTTCTAAAGATACCCAAGAAAGCCCGCAAACGGTTTGCTGAAGACAAGAAGACTAGGGATATGGATTCCTGGAATCATGTCCTGTGGTCTGATGAGACCAAGATAAACGTATTTGGTTTAGATGGTGTCAAGCATGTGGTGGAAACCAGGTGAGGAGTACAAAGACAAGTGTGTCTTGCCTATAGTCAAGCATGGTGGTGGGAGTGTCATGGTCTGGGGCTGCATGAGTGCTGTTGGCACTGGGGAGCTACAGTTCATTGAGGGAACCATAAATGCCAAAATGTACTGTGACATACTGAAGCAGAGCATGATCCCCTCCCTTCAGAGACTGGGCTGCAGGGCAGTATTGCAACATGATAACGACCCCAAACACACCTCCAAGACGACCACTGCCTTGCTAAAGATGCTGAGGGTAAAGGTGATGGACTGGCCAAGTATTTCTCCAGACCTAAACCCTCAAACGGAAGCTGGAGGAGCACAAGGTCTCTAACATCCACCAGCTCCGTGATGTCATCATAGAGGAATGGAAGAGGACTCCAGTGGCAACCTGTGAAGTTCTGGTGAACTCTATGCTCAAGAGTGTTATTAAGGTAATGCTGGAAAATAATGGTGGCCACACAAAATATTGACACTTTGGGCCCAATTTGGACATTTTCACTTAGGGGTGTATGACTTTCGTTGTCAGTTGTTAGACATTAATGACTGTGTGTTGAGTTATTTTGAGGGGACAGAAAATTTACACTGTTATACAAGCTGCACACCAGGGGTGCCCAACCTTTTGAAGAGTGAGGGCCACTCAAGCAACTTGGTAACCAGTCGAGGGCCACGATGAGTGGAGCTGGTGGATGACAAGTCATGGCTACTCTATAGGCCCTCCGATCCACCCAGATGAAAGGAGACAAATTCAATTCTGTTTTTCGCGGGTGCAGCGTAGTGCACCTGTGTCTATCCTGCAGTTTAGCTGAACTTTGCCATAGACACCACATGTGGCAAAATCCGGCGCTGTAGAGGAAGCAGCCGCTTTCTTCCTCTACCACCAGCTTCATTCACAACACTGATGCTGTTGTATGGGGGGATAGAAACCTACAATCTGAGCTTGCCAACCCACCATTCCAGAGCAGGAGGTCGCGGGCCACATCAGAGGGCTCGGCGGGCCACTGGTTGGCCACCCCTTGCTTTACACTCATTGCTTTACATTGTAGCCAAGTGTAATTTCTTCAGTGTCCTCACATGAAAAGGTATAATAAAATATTTACAAAACTGTGAGGGGTGTACTCACTTTTGTGAGATACTGTATATGTCATAAGACCATACCACTGCTCTGTAAATTCCCCTCCCCCATTCTATATATATCTGCAGTAAGAACTTTGAAAGGACATTTCTAAAAATGTTTGCCTTTTTCTATTCTCTCTACATTGAAGAAGTATTTATTTTTCCAGACAGGTTTCAGTTACACTGCCTTCTAGTCGTTAATTAACTTGTTAATGTGCTAGTTCTAGGATCATTAGTCAACAGGAATCCATAAACAAGATTTATATGACAGCCCACCTTTAACTCTAACTTGCATCGCACTGGAGAGCATATAAGACACAGGAATCTACGTATATATGTGCAGAGTTCTATTTGTTAAAAAATATAATTTTACACAACACTGAAATTTTCATGTTAATTTGGTTTTTCAGGCATATACTAGTTATTTTACCAGAAACAGAAATGATAATCAAGCACTGCTTTACTATTATAACATACCATTATTAGCGCATATACAGAATCAGTTTCGACTTTGCGCTTATTAGCAGATACTCCAGCCGCTTTAGGTAAGATAAGTAGGGCAGCAGTATGGAGTGCTACATAACGGGGATAGGTTTGCATATTCTAATGTTTATTTTATGTTTTATATACCTAAACAAGCCTGATTACTTTAAGCAGTTAGTTTCAGTGTGAGATTAAAGTGGTTCTAGGGGCAGAGGGTTTTTTAGCTTAATGCATTCTAAGGATTACAGTAAAAAAAAAAATTCTGCCACCCCAGCACCCACTTATACTTACCTGAGCCCAATCTCCATCCAGCAATGTTCACGAAAGCAGAGGCTCTCTCAGCTCCGCCTCCGTCTCTCTTTAATGGTACAGACACATCAGGGGGAGCCATTATCTCCTGCTGCTGTCAATCCCAATCATAGCCAGTGAGGAGAAAGCAGGGGGCAGGTTCTTATAGACACACAGAGCTGGCTCAGGAGTGAGCACAAATGGGCCCCATCGGGCTGTTCTATAGTGTTGAGTGGAATACGCCATATTCGATTTCGCGATATTTCACGAATATATAGAAGAATATTCGTGAAATATTCGTTAATATCGAATATTCGTGATATTTTATAAAAAATAATTTTTTGCAAAATTTCGCATGTGCGCGAAAAACACGCGAAAACTGAGATAATTTCCTGGATTACTAAACTAATATGCACTAAACACTAACTCTACTTACACAAACTTATATGACTAAACTAAAGCTAATTTTTTTTTTTTTTTTTTATACACAAAACACAGAGACTAAACACACACTAAACTAAGCTACCTTAAAGAAATGTACACTTACACTAACTACACAGAAATCTATCTAACACTAAGCTACACTAACCTGGACAAAACAACACAAATCTGAGCTTTTAGAAAAGCTGTTGGGTCTTTTGCTTTGAAAAAAGCATTTGGTTTTAGAAGCAGGAAACTCAGAACTGAAAGCACTATAGGAAGCACAATGCTAAGCTCTAAGATCGCAATACACAGGAAAAACGCACAGAAACACTCCACTCTCTCTAGCCACCTTGTGAATCTGCACTGAAACACTGCTGGGAGTGATCTTATATAATGGTCGTGCAGGCAGGTTCCTATTGGTTGCTATGGAGGTTGCTAACCTCTGACAACTGTGGTAGGAGAACTATGATTGGCTCTGATGCAAAAGAAGGGCAGAGAAAGTATTCGCGAATATTCATAATACGAATATTCGCATTGCGAATATTCGGCAACATAAAAGGATCGCCTCAGCTACTCGGCCCAGGGTCTCTAATCATATCAGCAATGCTTTTAGACGTCGATGGAGATCACTAGGATGTGATCTGTTTTAAAAATAAATTTGAAAAAATACGAATATTCGCAATAGCGAATATTCACAGCGATATTCGAGTTATTCGCGAATATTCGAATATGCAATATTCGTAACGAATATTCGCAATGCAAATATTCTTGAGCAACACTACTGTTCTATGCAAAACCATTGCACAGAGCAGGTAATAAGTATAACATGTTTGTATTCTTTTTTTTTTATATATAAAAAAATGTGCCTATACTTTAAGCACAAGACTTGGTAGCACTCACAATTGACGCTGACAAAGTTCAGTAACTGAAGACTAGAATTTTAGGTTTTAAGGTCAGTGCTAGAAATTAGTTTAAAGCTACATTTTAATTTGTCTTTAGTTAGCCTTCCCTGGTTCCTCCCACCCCCCTGATCAACAGGCATTTTCATTACATACCTTATTTTAGATTCAGTGTCATAAACACTTTTAGCTTCTCTATGCAATGCTGGCTGGCAGATCATGGTTGGTGGGAGGGGCTTGCAGGCTGCCAACAATCCACTAGAAGCAGCTGAATCATTTGTGAAAATAAATGAAAGTTTGCATACTGTATATATCATATGAAACATAACAGTGAAAAAAAAAAGTGCATGTCTTTAATTCCACATATTAAATTCAGGTGAAAAAAATAAAGTCCACAACAAAAAGTCTTGTGAAGTATTGATGCAAACCACCTATCAAGATGTAGAATGCACAGAAGTGCAAGTGCCTTTAAATTCACATCCTTTTCCCTTCAGTGCAAGAAAGGTCCCACAGTGGTGCCAACATTTTTTTTCTTCTTTGTTCATAGCTGTCCGTGTCCCTTTTAGGGAGGGCCATTCTCACTATTGATTATGGTGACTATTTTTTCCAGTAAAAAAAGTGATTGGCAATCCAACATTTTTAAATTAGGGTTACGTTTCAGGCCGCGTACACACCATTAAATAAATCCGATCAAAACGGTCTGTCAGACCGATTTGATCGGATTTATTTAATGGTGTGTATGCGGCCTGAAACGTAACCCTAGTTCAAAAATGTTGGATTGCCAATCACTTTTTTTACTGGAAAAAATAGATTTGTCTGCTGGGATAGATTGGTTTTATCGCTGTACACACGATCAAACTAAAATCCCGGATGGCAGACAGCGCGGTGACGTGGCGGTGACGTTGACGCCACCACGTCACCGTCACCAGGAAGTAAAACACTTCCGCGCATGCGTCGAATCCATTCGACGCATGTGCGGACATGTCGGACGGACGGGTTCCCAGCAGACAGATTTTAAAGCATGCTTTAAAATCTGTCTGCTGGAAAAATCTGTCTGTCCGCCCGTACACACAATCGAATTTGTCTGCTGAAACGGTCCATCGGACCGTTTTCAGCAGATAAATTTGATCGTGTGTACGCGGGCTCAGAGTTAGGTTAAGAGTAATATATGATACCAAAATTAGCTTCCTCAACCCTTCCACCCAATCTTGCAATGAAGGATGCCAGTGCCCAGACTGACACCCTTGTCAGCCATCCAATAGCAAATCCATCCAAAAAGGTCAACACCACAGCAGGATCTTCCAAAATTATAGTAATTTATTGGCACATCAGGTTAAAATCCAACATACCATACCAGTTGATGTGTTTTAGCAACATTGGCTTTAGTCATAGCTGACTAATAAATAAATTGATATATAATTTTAGAAAATCCTGCTGTGGTGCCTACTTTTTTGGGGATAAGAGAGTAACTTGTTATCTAGAGGTTAAAGCTAAACTCCAGAAAGATAAAAAAACTATTGCATTAAAAAAGGCCCAGTAATCATCAATTGTAAGTACCTACATTTTTTCTGGTATTTACAGGCTACTGTACAGCAAAGCTCAAACAGGGAGGAAAGGAGCAGCACAAGGGGCCAATCAGGTGTAAGCAGTGGCCAACCCACGCTGATAGAAGAGCAGAGTTTTACTGCCAGTCATAGGGTAGGGTGAAAGGAAGACCTGTAAGTGAATGTGAAGTTTCAGTAGAGCAAGCTAATGTCTCCTTCCCTGCCAAATGAGACTGTGGTATGTAGAGCAGGACTTGATAGACAGAAATACAAACCTCTTGGCAGGTAAAATTGCTTGTATTTTTTATGCTGTTATATATATACATTTTAGGGTTTAGTAAGAAAGTGCTGTAAGGTTTAGGACCAGCCTAAGAGCCGGTTCACACTGGGACGACTCGCGTCCCATTCTATGCAATAGAACCGTTCTAATGCTCCGACTTAGAAAAAGGTTCTTGCACGACTTTGGGGGCGGCTCGGGGTGACCTGCATTGACTTCTATACAGAAGTCATTTTGCTAATCGCTTCTGAAGTCGTCTTCAGGACGACTTGCAGTGTCTCCCCCGAAGTCGTGCCGCCGCAGTGTGAACCGGCTCTTAAGGTTAATAGTATTTTTAAAGTATAGATTAAAAACAATATTAATTGAATATTACATTTGTTATGCTATAATAATCTTCCGTTAAGCTGCCATCTAATTATGAAAGAACAAAACAAAACAAAACAATCATGCAACCAAAGCAATTGATTGTGGGTTTAAAAAGATTTGCCTATGCATTTTAATGGCTCTTGAAGTAATGCCATGTATCTTAGAAAGGCAACATATTCTTTAGTACTTAGCAGCTTTTAAATGCGCCATTTAGTCAAGCCATGGCTATTCCAGGTGTCAATTAAGGAAGGACCCAAGATTCATACGAGCTAATGAAAACAATACAGCCGTGAGAGGCATTAATCCAAGACGTTGGCAGTAGCATGAAACCATGTGTGTGTTTTACATTCTGCCTGGAAATGAACTGAATTAATTAGGGAGGGCCACCTAGAGAACAAGGAGGGATTTTCATGACCATGACATTAGTGGACTGTTATTTCTTCTGGGACATTCTGTTGGACTGTCAATGTGTCAGTCTCTCTTCATTATAACTAAAAAAAAAAAATCCCAATTTTTTCTTCTTCAAAGCACATCTGACCATCTATTTTTAAATTGATGATTTCCCTTTTTCTTTTTTAACAAGTGTGTTTGATTTCTGGTTTGATTTTGTGTCTCACCATGTCACACATGGTAACTGAGATTATAGCTTTTGTGCTCTCAGTGTCAGGATGGGTATTGGTAAGCTCTACTTTACCAACTGACTACTGGAAGGTCTCCAGTATTGATGGCACTGTTATCACTACTGCAACCTTCTGGTCCAACCTCTGGAAAACGTGTGTGACCGACTCAACCGGAGTCTCTAACTGTAAGGACTTCCCGTCTATGCTGGCATTGGAAGGTAAGACCCAAAGACCCTTTGACTGGGGCTTGTGTAAAGCTTGGGTGGGATTGTTTGAGTTAACAATGAATTATGAAAACGTAGCAATGCATGTCAATGGGATATTTACATTAACATATTATACAGACCTAATGTTATAGGTAGCTGCATTCTGTGTAAAAAGATCAAATTCATGATCAAGCATTCTGTACTGCCAAGGAAAATAGATAAATAGTCCAATGTTCATATTTTAAGATGTTTTTATCTTCCTAGGGGGGTATGCCAGACAGTAAAAATGTACTCTTATACAAATTATAAGACTCTGCTTAATTGTTTGAGCATAGAGTTGATTTCCGTCTACAGTATATCCCCTGCCACTCCAAGGTCCTGGCATATTTACTTCCATTCCCTAAGTGTAGGAACTTTCCAATGGTTAACTCCTACAATAGCTAGTGGAATCCCAAGGTCGATTGGAACTACAACTTCAACTTAGGGGTCTAGAATCACAGTTTAGGAAGGGCAAAGCACACAGCTGAGTGACATTCAACGCTTCCACCATTTTGAAAGTCATAAAATGGAATTTAAATTTAAAAAGGTTCTCCATCCAAATAGAGCATATTATGCCTTGTACACACGATCGGAATTTCCGATTAAAAAAGTCAGACGGAATTTTTTCATCGGATATTCTGACTCTGTGTGCCCCATCAGAGTTTGTCCTTTGGAAATTCTGACGGCCCTAGAAAGAGAGCATCTTTTTTTTCGGAAATTCCGTTCGTCTGTATGGAACTCCGACAAAGAAAAAAAACATGCATGCTCAGAATCAAGTCGACGCATGCTCGGAAGCATTGAACTTCATTTTTCTCAGCTCGTCGTAGTGTTATACGTCACCGCCTTCTTGGCGGCCAGAATTTGGTGTGACAGTGTGTATGCAAGACAGCTTGAATGGAATTCCGTCAAAAAAATCTGTCGAACTTTATTCTGAGGGAATTTCCGATCGTGTGTACGGGGCATTACAGTACCAATAACATATAAGGACATGTAGCAAATAACTATCTGATAAGCATTGCCTCAGTCTGTTCGAAAAGCTCTAAGATTTGTGACCAAACATGATCACAAATGCTGTGTACCAAATACAAGCCTAACCACATATATTTCATCATTTATTATTGTACAACTAAATATAACTAACATTAAATTGCAAATATTTTTTCAAAGAGGTTTTCCAAGTAGCCAACTTAAACTACTTTTTTTTCAATTTTTTTCCTACTTTCGTTTTCACTTTTTCTCTCTGTTGATGTTTAGACAAAATCCAATCTCCTGCTTCTCTCTATTTTGTAACTGATGCTTCCCTTCGTATTCTCATTGCAGCTTTCCTGATTTTCTCAGGCCTGGTCATACCAGTAGATGTTTTCCCTATTTTTTTTGTAATTCTTTATTTATCATCAGAGAAAGATGGTACACAATGCCATTTCACAATGACAGGTATAGGAACTTAACAGATAATAAACAGGGTCGATGTTACATACATTGTTTTCTCACAATATAAGGGCCTAGAATCGACAACTGGGGGGTAGGTGAAACTTTCTGCCGCTTTCCCTTTTCTATTCCTCATTGCTGCATTCCCATTTGCCCTTAATGCTGCCCACCTCTGCCCTCCGGGCTACATTCCCCCCTATCCTCAATGCTGTAATTCTCTCGTTCCTCAATGTGTCATCCACTTGCACTTGTGCTGCATTTCTTCTTGTCCTTAGTGCTACATTCCTCCTTATTCGCAGGGCTCTTTTTTTTATATTCCCAATGCTGCATTTTCCCTTGTCTATAGTAGGTATGACCCCCCCTTTGTCCTCAGTACTACATTCTGCATTCATGCTGCATGTCCATTGTATACTCTGTGCTGCATTCCTCATTGCCCTCAGTGCTGCATTCCTCATTGCCCCCTTGCTCTCAGTGCTGCAATTCTCCCTTGCTCTCAGTGCTGCAATTCCCCCTTGCCCTCAGTGCTGCAATTTCTCCTTGCCCTCAGTGCTGCAGTCCCCCCTTGCTCTCAGTGCTGCAATTCCCCCTTGCTCTCAGTGCTGCAATTTCTCCTTGCCCTCAGTGCTGCAATTCCTCCTGGTCCTCAGTGCTGCAACTCCTCCGTGTCCTCAGTGCTCCATTTTTACTTGTCCTCTGTGCTGCTTCCACCTAATTTTCACTGCTACAACATCCCCCTTGTCCTCAGTGCTGTAACTCGAAAAAATGACTCAGTACAAGTATCAGACTGTAGACCCTTTGTCCTCAGTACTACATTCCTCTTTGTCCTCAAGGCTGCATTTATCCTATGCTCAATGCTGCATGTCCATTGTATGCTCTGTGCTGCATTCCTCATTGCCCTCAGTGCTGCAGTTCCCCCTTGCTCTCAGTGCTGCACTTTCTTCTTGCTCTCAGTGCTGCAATTCCCCCTTGCCCTCAGTGCTGCAATTTCTCCTTGCCCTCAGTGCTGCAATTCCTCCTTGTCCTCAGTGCTGCAACACCTCCCTGTCCTCAGTGCTCCATTTTTACTTGTCCTCTGTGCTGCATCCCACCTAGTTTTCAGTGCTACAACATCCCCCTTGTCCTCAGTGCTGTAACTCAAAAAAATTACTCAGTACAAGTATCAGACTGTAGACATGTGCACAACAAAAAAATTTGTTTCATTTCTTCTCGTTCCTTTAGATTCGTAAAGATTCGTAATTTCGTAAGACGCGAATTTTCATATTCAGACTCGTTCATATTTTCGTAACAATTTTATTTTCGTTGATACTGAATGATTCGTAATTCTGTCTAATTTATTTGATTCGAAATGAGTAATTTTGTTAGATAATAATTTTCGTTTATTCGGTACACTACTTGTAATTTGGTAATTGTTACTTTTGTGAGATTGCCTTTCGTTGATTCGTAACATTGTTTTGTTTTCGTTGATTCGTGTCTACTACCGTGCTTCGAATGGATTCGTACTTTCATAAATACTTTTATAAATACGCTGTCATTCGCAATCTCATATTTTAGTTTCTTTTTCAACACGTGGCTATAGCCTCCGCCCCTGTACGCCATTTTGAGAGGGTGAACAGTGCACACACTGTCCCACAAAAGCATACAAAATTACAATTGCAGGTAATAAAGAATGTTAATCCTTGCTTAAAGGGTCACTAAAAGAAAACAAAAAAATTGCTGAAATGACTGTTTACAGGGTATAGAGACATAAAAGTTAACTGATTCCTTTTAAAAATGATTAAAAATAGATAAAAATCAATCATATAATGTGCCTCTAGTTTCACTTTCGTTTTTAAAATGGTTTCATGTTTCTGTGAAGTAGAGACGACACACAGAACAAAAACAAACAAATCCAGGGCAGTGTTTTGTTTTTAAAATGAATCTGATTGGTTCTGAGGAGTTTTAGACACACAGCTTAGACCACAGTGAAAATCTGCCATGAGTTTTTTTTTTTATAAGGAGCCAGACAACCAGGAAGTGTGGAGATCAGAGAAGTATTACAGCTACTTCAAAGCAAAAACGAACAATGAGAACATGAAAACAGCACTGCATTAAGGTAAAGGAAGCTATTTAGTAGGGCTGTGCAAATTAACTTTTAATTAATCGATTAATCTTTAATTTTTTTGATCGATCAAAATCTTTTTGATCGATTAAAATTCTTTTGATTGGTACTCACCTCTCCGCCTGCTTCTGGGCCTTCAGGGAGTTCCGTCGGAGATCCAGTGACGTGCCTTCATATCTGCATGACGGTGGGACATTACTATCTGCTACACGCAAGGGCTGTTACACTTCCCTCTATCACTTCCCTCTATCACCCTGGGATTCCACAGCCATCCACTGGGAGTTGTGATAGTTCCCTTCACGGGACATCTACATGCCAACAGACTGATATTAACCTCTCCTCATCTGGATTCAGCAGTGGTATCGTTCTACACATTTTTATACCAGTATCATACTTAGCTACATGTTTTTATGACTGCTTTTGGTACCGTTTGGTATAACTTGCACCATTTTTACAGTTTATGTAGCTACATCGATTTTATCTCCAGTGCAATATTTATTTGTTTACCTATTTGAAGACCTATAAAAATTTTAATGCTCTTCCCATTGAGCGCTGCCTTTGTGTGTTTTTTGTATCCTGCTATACATTATCCAGTGGTTGGTAGCTGCACTGAGAATCAGCCTGCAAGGAGATCAGCGAAAAGTAGTTGGATCTGTATATGCGTCATAATTAATCGAAATTAGTCGATTAATCGATTAAAAATAAAAACGATTAATCGAACACAAAATTTTTGATCAGTAACAGCCCTACTATTTAGCTAAAAAAAAAAATTCCTTTAGTGATCCTTTAATTTCTAATAAGTCCTGTACTTACTCCCAGTCCACTCCCTCAGTCACGAGACCTGACTCCTCCTCAACTGAATCTAAAAAGATTCAGGAATGCATTGTGACTCAGACCCAAAGGGATAAGCTGATTGGCTAAGATATTAAGTGAGATACATCACTCACTACACTGCCCATTCGGAAGAACGATTCGAGAACACAAAATTACGAACAGACAAAGAAACTAATTTACGAATAAAAATATGAACATACGAAATTACGAACAGACATAGGATTGAAAATACAGAATGCAAATCATTCGTTATAGATGTCATTTTTGTTCTTTTACTGTTTCGTTGTTTTGTATTTTTGTACGTTTTTCTATTCGTAAGTTCGTATTTTCGCATTTTCGTTATTTTGCTTACTCGTAATTTCATAATTTTTGTATTTTGGTTCTTTCAGCTATTCGGATGTTCGAATTGATCCGATTGTATGAATACTAACAAATTCATACGAAAAACGATTTGTTACGAAACAAATCGCACATGTCTATCAGACTGCTTAGCACAAGCTAGTAGATCACCAATAGTCTGTGGGCCACAGATTCAGAAACACAGCTTTAAGATCTGGCTTCACATCAGACATCATATAAAATCTGAATTTTTTGAGTGCTGGTAATATTTTTAACAACATATAAATGTGAAAATAATATTTATTCTATAGAAAAAAAAATATTCTATTAGTAAAAATAAAATAGAACCATTGCTTTCTGTACAAGCCCCACCCCTTGTGTCTTATTATTTTAACAAAAACTACAGATTGAATACACTATTTTAGACAGAATGAGATCTTGTTTTTATGACGAGTTACCGTATTTATCGGCGTATACCGCGCACTTTTTCCCCCTTAAAATAAGGGGAAAATCGTGGGTGCACGATATATGCCGATACCCGCTTCCCGCGCTTAGTTTGAATGCCGCCGCCGGCGCCGACATATACCGAGCGCAGTACACTCGGGTACATTCAGCTCAGCAGAAAATCTAATATTTTTAACTTTGAATGAAATCATTTGAATTCCTATGGATGGTTTCAATGTAGATTTGTGTGATTTTTACAGTGTCCAGACAAAATGTTTGTTTAATGGAAGTCAGTGAGTCATTTAATAGGTCTGTTAATTTCTAACTCCAGCTAACATTTCTATTTGTTTTATTTTCCTACTGTTTGAACCTCCTCCTTCATACGGGACACACAGCCCTTTACAGGACAGAAATGAACCCTGATGTAAAGAGTATTTGCTCATGCTCACAGTTACATCTTCTCCATGTAGTAAACTCCCCTACACTGTCTGTATATTTTGGGGTTAATATATTAAAGGCAAATAGACTGTGCACTTTTCAAAGTGCAGTTGCACTCTGTAAGAGCAGGTTCTCCAGAGCTTATTAAATCATCAATCATGTGCAAGCAAAAAATCTTTTTTTTCCCCCTTCTATGTGATTGGACAGTGTCGGTGCGTTCATAAAGGGCGCAGGAGTGATGCCCCCTCTGTCCTGCACCAGTCTATCACCATAGATAGATTCATGCATTGCCTATAAGTGTCCAATCATAGCAGAAGACGGGAGAAGACATTGAAAACTCCAAACGTGGAGTGCAGCGCCGTGACCTGAGACAGGTAAGTGCTGGGAGGGGGCACACTGGCAGCAATTGATGGAGCACAGTAGCTGCAGTTGATGGACAAGTAGCAGCAATTAATGGGCACACAGGCAGCAATTGGGGGGGGGGGGGCACAGTGGCAGCAATTGATGGGGCACAGTGGCAGCAATTGATGGGGCACAATAGCGCCAATTGATGGGCACACTGGCAGCAATTGATGGGTACAGTAGCTGCGTTTGATGGCAAAGTGGCGGAAATTTATGGGCACAGTGGCTGCGTTTGATGGGCACAGTGGCTGTGCTTGATGGGCACAGTGGCTGCATTTGATGGGCACAGTGGCTGCGCTTGATGGGCACAGTGGCTGCATTTGATAGGCACAGTAGCTACATTTGATGGACACAGTAGCTGCGTTTGATGGGCACAGTAGCTGCGTTTGATGGGCACAGTGGCTGCAATTCATGTTTTTTTTCCAGTTTGTTTAAACCCCCCCCCCCCCCCAAATTTTGAGCACCAGCCGCCACTGTGATTGGGTATGGGTATTCTTTGCAAGGTGAAGCTTTACCTAGTTTCCTTAAAGCGGTTGTATAGCCCCAATTTTTTTACTCACCTTTAAGGCAAAAGGCATAATGAGCTATGCACTGCATACTAGCCCATTATGAAATACTTACCTTAGAACGAGGCGTTGGTAACTTACCTGGTACATGCCGAGGTAGCTGACATGTTGCCTCGGCGTGTCTTTCGGGTATCGCGGCTCCAGTGCTGTGAGTGGCTGGAGCCGCGATGTCGTCACATGCGCGAAGGAGACTTTTTTCCAGCAAGGTCCGGCGTCTGCCGGGCCTTTAGCTGAGAATCCCCCGTGCGCATGCGCTGCTGCAGTTAGCGGCTCATTGTGAGGGGAACATCTCCTAAACCGTAAAGGTTTTACCTTATTATATGCTTACCTGTAGGTAAAAGTTACAAAACAGACTATACAACCACTTTAAGCTGAGGATGAATTGCCCTTGCAAAGTGCACAGTCTAGTTGGCCTTAGTAAATCAACCCCTAAGCCACCTCTGTTACCGGAGATCTAGCCAATGAGTTTCATGTTGCAGTTTTGCACATGTAGTGTCTGGTAGGAGATAGATGTCCCTCATTCCAATCCATCATATGCTATCTTGGAATCTCAAAATTGGTCACCATGCTCAACTGTTTTTTTTTTTATGTTATTTATTATGTTATTTATTTATGGCATTTTTATTAATACATTATTTTCTACTAGTAATCATGGCGATCAGCGATTTTTATCGCGACTGCGACATTATGGTGGACACATTGAACACTTTTGACACTATTTTGGAACCATTGTCATTTTTACAGCAAACAGTGCTATAAAAATGCACTGATTAATGTGAAAATGGCACTGGCAGTGAAGGGGTTAACCTGTAGGGGGGTTTAGTGTTCCCTAATGTGTGTTTCTTACTGTAGGGGGGCGTGGCTGGGGGTGTGACGTCACTGATCATCGTTCCCTATGACAGGGAACAGACGATCAGTGACAGGCTCACTAGGAAGCACGGGGAGAAGTTTGATTACACTTACCTCTCCCCGTTCTTCAGCTCTGTGACCCGATCACGGGACACCGGTGGCAATCGGGTCCGTGGGACCCACGAGCGCGGTCACGAAGCACAGGACAGCTGGGCTTCTTAAAGGGGACGTACCTGTACGCCCATATGCCCAGCCGTGCCATTCTGCAGATGTATTTTGTCCTGCGGCGGTCCTTAACTGGTTAAACTGTTGTTTACTGTGAATTAATTTCTGAAAGAAACTGTTCCACCTTTTTTATATCGCTGCTGAATATAAAAAAAAAAAATTGGTCCATACGCCCAAACTGTCTGTTTTAGTCTACAATAGATTTTCCATGAAGCTGCAAAGGTGTGTATGGTGTAAATATCTCTTTGAATAGCAACTGGTGTTTTCACATACAGTACATATTTGTTTAATTGTTATTCTTGGCTACATTATATATGATTGTATCTTGACAGAGATAAATATGGAATTAATAACTATGAAATTAGTGGTTAGCCATGTGAAAATAATATATTTGCATTATTATTTTTTCCTTAGGGTATATCCAAGCCTGTCGTGGTTTGATGATAGCAGCAGTCAGTCTGGGATTTTTTGGGTCGATTTTTGTACTTGTTGGGATGAAATGCACCAAAATTGGAGGCTCAGAAAACACCAAAGGAAAACTCACCTTCTTCTCTGGCCTGCTCTACATACTCAGTGGTGAGTTCTATACAGTAGTCACCAAAAACTAGGTTTAAAAGGAGTCGTGGTGACTCGCCACGTCTCATTTTAAACCTAGTTTTTTGTTTTGAATAATGTGCGAAGAATTATTTTGTTGCAGGCACAAACTGACCCCACTGATTGCAAAAAAATCTACAAAATCCTGCAGAGTAGTCCTAAAACTTGCAAGATCATATCTGCCCAGCTTACAAGCTTTTCATTCTATGGCTAGGGAGGGAAAAAGAAGTGAGGACCAGGGAAAAACTGCCCTCTGTGGCTTTTTAAAGCGAGAGGAAAGACAGATACTCCCATCCCCTCATCCACCCGTCAATGGCTGACAAAATTTGGTGGAACCTACAATGGTGAAATGTCCAGTATGTCATATTATCTTTTTGATTGCTTATGGCGCCACTTAAGAGGTGAAAGCATATCCCTGTGTCCCTTTTACCAATCCAGGGGGTTAGTAAATGTAAAGAGAAAAGTATCACCGCTACTCCAAACCAGCCCAGGTGAATAAACGATAAGGAGTGGCCTCAGCCTACGTGTCTCCACCAAACCACACACCCCAGAGGGTATGCTGGGAACCAGTGGCGGCTGGTGCTCAAAATTTTTTGGGAGGGCGCAAACAAACAAAAAATAAAAACAATTGCAGCCTCACTGTGTCCATCAAATGCACCTACTGTGCCCATCAATTGCCACCACTGTGCCCATCAAAGGCAGCCACTGTGCCCATCAAATGCAGCCACTGTGCCCATCAAATGTAGCCACTGTGCCAATTGTCACCACTGTGCCATCAATTGTCGCCACTCTGCCATGCCATCAAATGCAGCCACTGTGCCATGCCATTAAACACAGCCACTGTGCCATCAATTGTTACCACTGTGCCATTAATCGTCACCACTGTGCCCAGCAATTGTTACCACTATGCCATGCCATCAAATGCAGCCACTGTGCCATCAATTGTCACCACTGTGCCATCAATTGTCACCACTGTGCCATCAATTGTCACCACTGTGCCCATCAATTGTCACCACTGTGCCCAGCAATTGTCTGCAGTCTGCAATGCATGAATCTATGTTATGTTACAGTGGCTGTGCAAAAGCGAGGAGGGGCGGCACTCCGGCGCCCTCTATGGATGCACCGCCACTTCTGGGAACATATAATAAACATATAGGGCCAGATTCAGGTAGATGAGAGTATCTTTCCTCTGGAGTAACGCTTCTCATTTACGTTACTCTGAAGACCCTTTCAGCGCAAGTCCTGTAATTCACATAGCAGTTGCGCGTAAACTTGCGCCAGAGTAACGATAATGCGCTGGCGTAACCCGACGCAAGTGGAAGTGGGTGTGATCATATATAAATGATGAGCGGAGCCCAGCGCAGAGGCTTACGTTCAGCGCATCATCCACGGAGCATGCGCAGTGAGTGCGGCTCCACTCGCCCCCTTGTGCGCATGCTCACAACTTCCGTCGGCACCACTTCCTGGGAAACGTCAGCGCAATGCGTTCCGCTGGGCGCTTAAAAGCGCTGGCGGAAATGCCATTCCGGCGCAAAAGTAGTTCCATTTCCCCCCACCCCAGGGAAGATACTTTTGCCCTGTAATGGCTGCTCCCGCTACCCCCAAAGAGAGGAGGAACCTAAACTATAATGCCCAGGAGGTCTCTGTGATAATCTCGGCTATGGAGACGTTTAATGATTTCCTCCATGGGAAAAAAAGCAGGAAGACCAGCCGGGAAAGGAAGCAGGGTATCCTGGCCACCATTGCTGCCAGGGTCAATGTGCTAGGGTACTCCACCCGGACTGCAGGCGACATTCAAAAAAAAATCAACGACCTGCGGCGCAAGGTGAGGGGCAAGGTGTCCACCATTCGGAGCCATGAGCGGGGCACAGGTGGTGGTCCACCATGTCCTGTCACCCTGACCGCGGAGGAGGAGGTGGTTGCCCGCTGCCTGGACAGGGAGCAGTTGGAGGGGGTCCCTGGCTATGACTCCGTAGAGGAAGGCTCCAGGACAGGTAAGTGATTTTTACCCCCTTTTTGGTGTGTTGCATGTGGGGGGGGGTGGGTACATGTGCCAAGTGTGTGGGACCACCAACATGTGTCTGCTTTGTGTCATCCACAGATGACGGAGCTGGGCCATCATCTCGTGCCGGCCAGTCCACCCCAACCTCCCAACGGGATGCTGATGACGAGGCCCTGGGTGCTGGAGACACCGAGGTGGAGGAGGAGAGTACCCACACCACTTCAGCAGAGGTGGTTGTGGAGGAGCCTGTCCCTGAACAGGAGTTTATTTTAATGTTGGAGGAGTCCTCCTCCTCTGCAGGGCCCTCTGTGATCCCCTCCCCCATCCTAGGTAGCCCCTCAAGGGCGACTCCATCCCCACGGGGACAACCTTCTTCTGCCCCCAGGAAGGCCACCCGGAAGACCAGGGGGGTGTGTGATCTGGTCGAGGACCAGGTGCTGTTGGACCACGCCAAGCAGACCCAGCAGATGGGGGAGATTGCTGGCCACCTGGACCGGGTCGCTGACAGCCTGGGCTCCATGTCACAGCTGCCCAGTCGTGTGCAGGGCGTTGTGACCAGCCTGGGGGAGGTGCAGGCTGATATCCGGCACTTGACAGCAGCTGTCCGAGACAACACAGCTGCCATCCGGGAAGAGGGGAGGCAGCGGCAACGTGACCAGCGGCATCAGATCACCCGCCAGCTGAGGATGCAGGCCCAGACAAACCTGTATCTGAGCCGTATCGCTGTGGCATTGGAGGGCAGGCAGCCAACAGCTCCCAGGAGTGGCCCACCCGGGGATCAGCCTCCTCCTGATGCCCCCCCACCCCCACCACCACCCACTCCCTCCAGGCAGATGAGGAGCCCGAGAGTGCCCCCAAGGAGGAGCCCCCGTCATCCCAGATGAGGGTTTTTTGTTTTTTTGGTTGTTATATATTTTTGTTTATACTCAGGATATGAGTTTTTGTTTATTTTTGAATATTATTGTTTATACTCAGGATATGAGTTTTTGTTTATTTTTGAATATTTTTGTTTATACTCAGGACATGAGTTTTTTTTTTTTTTTGGTTCTCAGGTTATGAGATATTTTTTTTAATTTTGTACTGCACACGGTCAGGAGTGCAGGGGACAGTGTGAATGGTGTGTGAATGTGAGAGGGTGGCACTCCTGAAAGTAAGGGGTGTCACCCTCGGCCGTGGTGGTGAAGTTAACCCCACGGCTGAATGAATGACGTGTGAAAGGTGTGTGAATGGACAGTGACATCATTGGGGCCTTGACGCTGGCGTTGCTGCTCCCAACTCCTACATGCTGGACTTGGGCTAATCCAATGCGATGTGCATGTGGTGTGTGTGATCCAGTGGTGTACACGCGTGCACTGTCTGTGTGATTAATGTATTGGTTTAGTGTCCAAAGATGCCTACGGCGAGGACCCTCCTGACTGCTCTTCCATCAGCAGACTGGTTCTCCTCTGGCAGGTGGGGACTGTGTGGGTCGGGGGTCAGGTCATCACGTATGTCAATCTGCAGGCCTTTTCTCATAGCAAAGTTGTGCAGAATACAACATGCAGCGATGATCTGACACACAAAGGTAGGGGAATACAATAGGGTCCCCCCGGACTTATCCAGGCAGCGGAAACGGGACTTTAGGAGCCCAAATGTTTGCTCCACCACTCCACGGGTTTTGATGTGTGCTTCATTGTATTTTCTCTCTCCTCTGGTTTGGGGGTTCCGGAAAGGAGTCATTAGATGGGGTCCCAGTGCATATGCAGAGTCACCTGTAAGGTAAAAGACAGGAGGATGTTAGTCATGCATGTGCGACTTCTGTTGTGCATCACGGGAGGGGATAGTCATGCCTGACTCCCTTGTCACTCACCAACCAGCCAGCTGTCCCCATACATGTTCTGCTCGAATTCTGTAGGGATGGGGCTCTGACGGTATATGAAGCTGTCATGGCTGGACCCGGGGTGTTTGGCACGGACGTGCCATATGAGGCGTTGGGCATCAGCTATCACCTGTACGTTGATGGAATGCCAATGCTTCCGATTGCGGTATATGTGCTCTGTGGCACTGGGAGGCTGGAGTGCCACATGTGTGCAATCAATGGCCCCGATGGTGCGTGGGAATCTGGCAATGTTGTAGAAATCTGTCATTGCCTTCAGCCGCAGCTCCTCAGTGGTGGGTCTGATGAACTGGTTGGACATGCGTCTGAGGATTGCAGGGACAACCTGGTGCACACATCTGCTTATGGAGGACTGTGACATCCCAGCCACCACTCCACTTGTACGCTGGAATGATCCACTGGCAAGGAAATGAAGTGTTGCCAGGACCTTCACCAGTGGCTGCACTGCTTGTGAGCGGTGTGTTGGGCTGGTGATGTCATCCTGCAGGGTTGTGGTTAGTTCAAGTATTACATCAGGGCTGAATCTGAAGAGGCGATACACCTCCTCATCCCCCATGCCAAAGAGGTTCATACGAGTGCGGTATATCCTCTCACGTGCCCGCCTCCTCCGTAGCGAGGGACCCAGTACTAGTCTTAGGACCACAATTGCCCCTGGCATGTTGGCACACAGAGGTGTTGTCCTTGCAAGTGTTGTTGTTCAGCAAGCTCCTATCGTCGGTAACGCTGCTGTAGCTGCTCTCCTGCTGACCTGTGGCCGTCTGGAGTAAAGATAAAGCAGCCTTTTGTAGAAATAACTTTGCGCCGGACGGACGAGATACGCGCGGCGCATGTAGCCAGCGTATGGTGCTAATCCGTTCGTGAATTGGGAAAAATACCTCATTTGCATATTTGCAGGGGAAATCAATGGGCGCGACTGATGCGCCCAGCGAAAATAAGCGCTGACGATACTCTGGCGTCGGAACGTTCCGCCGGTCGCAAATGGCCCGTTATTGGGCGCATCTAGTTTGGTGGGTACGGGCACATAGAAACGACGGCGCACCATCACAGTTACGCGGCGCATATCGAAATACTCCAGCGCAAGTGTTCCTGAATCTGGCCCATAGTGGGATTTTCTTAAATTTGACTGCAAACGCAGCTCCAGCCAAATAGCCACAGATTTCAAAAGATCAGTGAAGGAGTATACTACCCCCCACATATATCCAGCTGTGTTTGCCATGACACATTATCAGATTGAATACACATGTGTAATAGGCCTCTTCAGGGCCATCTTTATTATGAATTGGACCTTGGGAAAATATTTTTTGGGCTCTCCCAAATCCACTTATCAACTATTTATGGGCAGTGGGGGCTCAAGAGACAGCTGCTTAGCGCCCCATAACAAGGACTGGGCCCGGGGCAGCTTCCTCCTTTTCCCTGTGTTAAAGATGGCCCTGGGCCTCTTGCACACGATATTCCTGTTTGAGCATCTACTTTTTTCACGCATATACGTTTGCGCAATTTTGCACGCGAAAATGCATTCTCACGATTTCGTTTTGCACAAAATGCGAATGGGCGTGTATTCGCGCACATTTGCGTGCATGAGGCGTAAATTACTGACCAAAAATGCAGATTTTTCTTACCATCTTTAGACTTGTTTATTAAAGCCGAAGAAAAGTGTTCAAAATTTTATAAATATGAACTTTATGGAACAGTGACTTGAGTCACTAAGACAGGTAACATACAAAGACACAAACAGAAGCTCTGCCAGTAGCCAATCCATCCTCCTATTGTCCAGTGTTCATTTCTTTCAGCTAAAAAAAATGCAGATTTTTCAAAAAAAATTTAATGAGGAATTTACAGCTTTTGTTTATGTGTGTAGAGGCGTTTATGTGTGTAGGCGTTGATGTGTGTTTAGGCGTTATGTGTGTAGAGGCGGCTTTAGGCTTTGTGAGGCCTTAGGCAAAACTTGACATGGGGCCACACCCATGATGGGAAAAAATATTCAAGGACAAAAGCCTCTTCCCAACAACCCTGGCCTGAGGTTGTGGGGGTCTACGGGCAGGGGACTTATCGTAATCTGGAAGCCCCCCTTAACAAGGTGGCCCACAGATCCTGCCCTTTAATATCTAAGGGGTGGGGCCATCCGGTGATATCAGCTGCTGAACCCGCCCCCTTGTGATGTCATTGACTGAGGGCATGCTGGGTCATTGACGTCACAAGAGGTGGTGTCACCGACATTCACTGGTTGTTGGGGACGCTGGCTCCTGAGTCTGGGCTCCTAACACTGTCTGAGCACAGCAACGTTAAGATCCCCTGTCCCTCAAAACTGGGGTAATGCATTGGGTAAGTTAGATGGCCGCGAGGCCCCTGTGAGTGTGAGGCCTTAGGCGACCACCTAATTTGCCTAATTAAAGGGCCGCCTCTGCCTGTGTGCATGGGCACATTACAATTAATGTGCTGTATTTTAGCTCAGTACAAAAAAATCTGTACTGAGCTTTTTCAAGCTGCAGTGTACAAGAGGCCTAAAAGTGTATCTAGAGCTGGAACATTTTTTTAGGTATGGATATAATAGGGAAAAGTTAGAACTAATTTCTGGTTTTATTACTATCCAGGGCTCCATTACAAAGATTTCACCCTACTTTCTGTTCTAGGGACACCGTTTTACCAGACAAGAAATGCAACAAGGAAACAGATAACAATAAATAGCTGACAGATATTCTAGCATTTCCCTACTCAACCGTGTCTGTGTTGGAACTTCCTGTCTGGTGAAAAGTTTATCCCTGAGGCCGTGTACACACGGCAGAGAACCTCGACGGGCAGAACACATCGTTCCGCCCGTCGAGGTTCTCTGCCGGCCGTCAAAATCGGCGACCCGCCCGTCGGGAATGGCAACCAGCCATTCATCCAGGCGGGCCGTCGAGCAAATAGAGAACATGCACTCTATTTCTGCTCGACGGGATTCCCGACGGGATGCTCGCCGAGAGCGTACACACGGCCGAGGTCCTCGCTGGAATGCAGCTTCCAGCGAGGTTCTCGCTGGTTTCCAGCGAGAACCTCGGTCGTGTGTACGCCGCCTGAGACAGTGAACAAGGTGAAATATCTCTCCAGGGCAGTAGTAAAACCTGACAGGGGTTCTAATCCTTTTCTTATCTATCCTTTAATTAAAGGAAATAGTGTTAGTTATAAAAGTGTGGTCAGCAGAGGGAAGCATGAAGTGCTCTAGAACGTCCTGGTAGATGGCTGCGCTGACTTTGGACTTGATAAAACACAGTGGACCAACACCAGCAGGTGACATGGCTCCGCAAATCATCAATGACTGTGGAAAACTTCACACTGGACCTCATGCAACTTGGATTATGTGCCTCACCACTCTTCCTCCAGTCTCTGGGACCTTGATTTCCAAATTAAATGCTTACAGTAATTTTCCACAGTTCGTGATGATTTAGGGAGCCATGTCATCTGCTGGTGTTGGTCCACTGTTTTTTATCCAATCCAAAGTCAGCACAGCACTCTAGCAGGAAACTCTAGAGCACTTCATGCTTCCCTCTGCAGACCAGCCTTATGGAGATGCTGATTTCATTTTCCAGCAGGACTTGGCACCTGCCTACACTGCCAAATGTACCAATACCTGGTTTAATGATCATGGTATCACTGTGCCTGACCTAAACCCCATAGAGAGTCTGTGGTGTATTGTCAAGAGGAAGATGAGAGACACCAGACCCAACAATGCAGATGAGCTGAAGGCTGATATCAAAGCAACCTGGGCTTCCATAAAACCTCAGCAGTGCCACAGGCTGATCACCTCCATGTAATTTTGCATTGATACATTAATTCATTCAAAAGGAGCCCCAACCAAGTATTGAGTGCGTACTATACTGCACTTGGACATACTTTTCAGTGAGCCAACATTTCTGTATTATAATTTTTATTTTATTTTTGGTCTTATGTAATATTCAAATTTTCTGAGATACTGAAATTTGGGTTTTCACTAGCTGTAAGTTATATTCATCAAAACTAAAATAAATAAATGCTTGAAATATATATATTATATTTATGCGTTACACACACAGTGATATAAGTTTCACTTTTTGAATTGAACTACTGAAATAAATGAACTTATTGATGATATTCAAATTATTATGAGGCGGCGTACACACGGCAGGGAATCTCGACGGGCAGAACACATCGTTCCGCCCGTCGAGGTTCCCTGCCGGCCGTCGAAATCGGCGACCCGCCCGTCGGGAATGGCAACCAGCCATTCTTCCAGGCGGGCCGTCGAGGAAATAGAGAGCGTGCTCTCTATTTCTGCTCGACGGGCTTCCCGACGGGAAGCTCGCCGAGACCGTACACACGGTCGAGGTCCTCGCTGGGATGTGCATTTCAGCGAGGTTCTCGCTGGTTTTCAGCGAAAACCTCGGCCGTGTGTACGCCGCCTCAGAAGCACACCAGTATAGAAATAATTCAAGCTTTATATAAGTACAGATGAATAATAACACATAATGCAATGTACAGACAGATATTATCAAAGGGCCCAACAAGAGTCCTGGTGCACATATACCCAAGTATACAGTATATAGTTAATAAAAGCGATACCTCCAGTTGACTATTATAGCAAAGTTCAGTTTCAGGGGCCCGATGATGATCAGCATTCATCTTGGTGTCAGAGACCTGAAGACAACATCTGCCATGCTGGGGAGACCCTTCAGTCATTGTCCAACCAGCCTGGAATGTAGCATTTTCCAGCAGAAATTGTGGTGTGCCACTGAAACTAAAGCCCCGTACACACGGCAGAGAACCTCGTCGGGCAGAACACATCGTTCCGCCCGTCGAGGTTCTCGCCCGGCCGTCAGATTCGGCGACCAGCCCGTCGGGAAAGGCGAGCAGCCATTCATCCCGACGGGCCGTCGAGCAAATAGAGAACCTGCTCTCTATTTCGGCTCGACGGCATTCCCGATGGGATGCTCGCCGAATCCGTACACACGGTCCAAGGTTCTCGGCAGAATCAGGATGCCAGCGAGGTTCTCGCCGGTTTCTACCGAGAACCTCGGCCGTGTGTACGGGGCTTAAGAGTCAGTCTATCTACTCAACGCTTACTCCCCAGTAGCATCTTATCTGTCATGCAACTGGACCGCTAACTACCAAAAGTGACCGTTGAATGCCTAGCCTGGCTCTAGCCTATGCTGGTTATTGAGCCCTGAGCTAAAGTTAGCTATAGAATCCAAGACCAGAAGGGACAGGGTTGAACAAAAATGTAATACATTGCATCTTATCAATCATTAGATGTGGTTGCTGCATTCTTTTCCTATTTTTAGGATTTTTTTTTTCCATCTGCTTTCACCTGGTGGTCTGGCCAGTAACACACCTCCCGTATTAGAGTGCCTCCAGTCTGGATAAAAGAGCACAGGGGCAGATTTGAAGAGCAGCATTATCTGTCTGAGGGGAGGGAAAGTTAGATGTATTAGCAAATTTAGATACACTAATAAACTGAAGCCAAACTCAAGTTATCACTTCATAAGCAGTTACAGCAAACTGTTTTTTCCTTATGGGATAAAGATTTTACATTATTAAATAAAAGCTGATCATTGTGAGCACCCCAGTTAGTAGTAAATGATTTTTCACATTCCTGTAACTGCAAGAGAGCTTGTTCTTCTGTAAAACAACAAACTTACTAGCTTTATCACCAGATGAAAATAAAAGAAAGAAAGCATAAAAATAAAAAAAAATGAATACAGCCATCACATCTAAGAATTGGTGAGCTGCAATGTAATAAATGTTTGATTTTGGGTTTAATACTGCTTATCTACAATAAGAGGAGCTGCATGTAAACTCTATTGCAATAAACAAGTTCATCAACTAATATATTGGAAGAAAAATTGTGGGGTGTGGGGAACAAGTGTGCAATTAAATCTACCCCTAGAACAGTGGTCTTCAAAATATGACCCTCCAGTTTTTCAGGAACTACAATTCCCATAATGTCTAGTCATGTCTGTGAACATCAGAGTTTTACAATGCCTCATGGGATGTGTAGTTCTGCAACAGCTAGATGGCCGTAGTTTAAAGATCTTTGTCCTAGAAGGTATCGTACCCAATAAACATATGTACAGACCCTTGGAAATAGGTGGATCTTTACATTCTAGGGTATATTATGCCTCGTTTCCATTGAATGGAACGGTTCGGGTCAGTAAATTTGGAGAGGTTAGAATGGACCGGTCTATTCTGGTGAGCGTTTCCACTGCAAATTGGACCGTCAGGGACCATACAGGGTTTAGAAAAAATTCCTAGCGCATCCACCAATCAGTGGAATGTATGGTAACTCCGCCCTAACTGAACCGTTCTATTTTCTATGGCCCCACATCTGAAACAGGACGCAGAATGGTCCGGTGCGGTTCGGTTTTATGGCACACTTTCATAATGGAAACACCCAAAATAGCGTACCGAACCGATCCGCTCAGTGGAAACTAGGCATTAGACACCAATATATATCATATATCTAAAAATTAAAATTTTATTCAATATCATAATCAAGCCCGGATTTACTCCCTTTGCCGCCCCAAGGCCGAGTCCTTCAATGTTGCCCCCGCCTGTGCAGTACAGGGGGGAAATTATCCACAGGGAGACTTTTTCGGCAGGACACTGAGAAGCAGGGGGGGTGCTGCTGCTGAAAATTGCATTGACATGACAGGGGGGAACTCCCAAGACAAAATGAAAGTGGTGAAAGTGTCCTCTCCTCCCAGCCACAGTGCCGTCCCTGCACCCACTGCCGCCCCGAGGCCTGGCCTTGTTGGCCTTGTCTGAAATCCGGCCCTGATCATAATGTTAGGCCCATATACTGGATCCCAAGCCCAATACAGAGATCTATACGACTACCGTCTGTGCAAATATGTTTTTTATATATGTTTAAACCTTATGAAATTGAATAAAATGTTAATTATTGTATACATCTTATGAGTTGGTGTCTAATATACCCTAGAATGTACATCTAAAGTCCCACCTATTTCCAGGGGTCCAAACATAACATACTGGAAAGTGACAACTGCTCAGGTACAGTAGCACAGATCTAGCTATTTGGCACTGTGCATGTGAAATATTAACAACAGGACAGAGATATGTCACAAAGATTCAGATCAAGAAGTTATGGGCAGCTACAGTTAAACAGCTAGAACACAGAAACAATGACCTAACAGTCTCGGGTTCTATCTTGCATTAAATACCGCAGCAGCTCCTTTATGTGGACATGAAATCTTCAAACAAGCTCTCTTTCTCTATTTACTTACTCTGGGGTTATCAACTCAGCCACCAGGGACAGGAAGTGATGTACATAAACAACTCTGGACATTGAGTAGCATAGCCACTTGCAAATGCGGACAGTAGAGGGCAGCATATCCCTAAATGTGAACTATTTATCATCCATGTTTCCAGGTCTGTGTGCCATGACTGGAATCTCGCTTTATGCTCACAAGATAACCTCAGAGTTCTTTGATCCATTCTACGTGGAGCAGAAGTAAGTAAGCCATCAGAATAATTTTAGCAATCTTCTAGTAGAAGAAAATTGTTGTTTGAATACTGTGATTCCTGTACACAGGTATGAACTAGGAGCTGCACTGTTTATTGGATGGGGAGGATCGTCACTTAGCATCATTGGAGGTTCTGTCCTCTGTTTGTCGCTGAAAGAAAGCATAAAGGCAGCCAGGTAAGCAGAGCATTTCCTTTATCTGAGCACATGAACACCTCACTCACTAATTAGGGTTGCTTCTTTGAGGTAGGTACAGCCAGAACAAAGCTCTACCCCTCTAGGCTGACTGATCTGTCACCGTTATGAATGAATGATTAGCGCAGCCTGTTCTTTTATAATAGTAAAAAGCCACTCAGATCTGTGGCTTTGTGTGATATATCTGCTGATGCACTGTGTACTTGTCTCAATCCAGAGCACTAAGTGTTATTTCTCTCTGCTACCCCATTCCTCTGCTATCAGCATGTGTCACTTCTGACAAGTTTGTCTAACTAAGCGAAAAAGGTGACATGGGAGGGATCTCCATTACATGGTTTGTGATTGACAGAATCAGCTCTGTTCCTGTGTGAAGGGGGAGAGAATGTATGTGTGTGTGTGTGTGGGGGGGGGGGGGGGTATTCCCTTCCCTCCAATCAGCTTTTAGAACTATTCCCAGTGAGCTCTGCACAGGGTAACTTCAGCTCCCTGCCCCCTGCTGAAAGCTCAGACAAGCTGTATAAATAATGCACTGCAAATGGCTGTAGATACAAGAGGGGTGCAGATAAACAGTTACAAAGTATGTAGGGAATACTAAAGCAAGGGGGAGGGGGGGGGGATTTAGGGAATTTGGGACTTTGAGTGAGGTCATGGCTTGGTAGAGTCATGTACCTCCATCCTTGTCATTTGAATAAAAAATGCTACAATGTGGCGGTAGACCACAGTGATGCAAAAGGAGGATGGATGGGACTTTATATGAAGCTCATGATGACAAAGGCATGTGAATGGTGGAGACATAAATATTTATTTAATGTTGCATACAAAACATGGATGTGAGCATTAATTACATGTACAAAGGTTTTTGTACATGTAATTAATGCTCACACCCATGTTTTGTATGCAACATTAAAGGGGTTGTAAAGGTAAAAAAAAAAAATCCCTAAATAGCTTCCTTTACCTTGCAGTCATCCTTCACTTACCTCATCCTTCCATTTTGCTTTTAAATGTCCTGATTTCTTCTGAGAAATCCTCACTTCCTGTTCTTCTGTCGGTAACTCCACACAGTAATGCAAGGTTTTCTCCCTGGTGTGGAGTGTTGTGCTCGCCCCCTCTCTTAAGGGGGGGCGAGCAGGAGAGTCAGGATGCTCTCTACATTGCAGATAGTCCTGTAATTCAAGGGAGGGGGTGAGCACGACACTCCACACCAGGGAGAAAGCCTTGCATTACGGTGTGTAGTTACAGACAGAAGAACAGGAAGTGAGGATTTCTCAGAAGAAGTAAGGACATTTAAAAGCAAAATCAAAGAATGAGGTAAGTGAAGGAGGACTGCACTAAGGTAAAGAAAGCCATTTAGAAAAAAAATTATTTACCTTTACAACCCCTTTAAACAAACATTTATATCTCAACCATTCACATGCCTTTGTCATCATAAGCTTCATATAAAGTCCCATCCATCCTCCTTTTGCATTACTGTGGTCTACCGCCACATCGTGATAAAAAAAAATGCTCGAGCAAAAGCGCTGTGATGTACAACACGTACGACGGCACTATAAAGGGGAAGTTCAATTCGAATGGCGCCACCCTTTGGGCTGATTATGCTAATTTACCGTCTCACAACTTGCTTCTGAGCATGCACATTTTTTCCCCCGTCGTTCAGGCGTACATACGACCGTATTTCACGACGACGTGAAAGCATGTTCTAAAAATGCTCTGGAGCCTACACACACCACGAAAAACTTTTGTGTGTACGCGGCATCAAACTATAGATGTTTTGACAGACTTTGGTAAGGCTTTTTTTTTTTTTTACTTTCCATCTATTAAATCCTCTGCCTTTGTTGTTGTAACTTTGGATAGTAAAATCTCACTCAGTTTACCTAGAAGGGAGGAGGGATACTTCCTAAGAGGGCCAATGAGAGCTGCAGGGCCTCTGTCTAATCCAGGAAGTGAACAGGTAGCAGCTTCAGCTGCCCAGTTTAAATGGTTGCAGCCAGACTTAGTAGAGGGAAATTTCTGCAGCATATTTGGCAAGTACAGTACAAAAGAACCACTAATATATATATATATATATATATATATATATATATATATAAAAATAATAAAATATACAAAGCAAATATGCTTCAGAATGGCAAAAAGGTTTTCATTACAAATTATCTAAGCAGACTGCAGTTCCTCTTTAAGGCCTGGTTCACACCTATGCCAGATTCATACTTGTGCAAGTTGCAGTTTGCTTATTGAAGGTGCATTTTGCATTTTTCAATACATGCTTTTCATCTATCGAAGTCTATGGAACCAAAAACCAGAAAAAAGTCCCTGGCTCTTTCCATAAAATGCACAGATGTGAACTACATCCTTAGGAAACCATGTTAAATGGACTGTAGTGTGTTTCTGGAAAATTGAAAACGCGCTAAAAAATGCATGGGCGTGAACCAGGCCTAATGCCCCGTACACGTGATCGGAAATTCTGAAAGCAAAAGTCCGATGTGAGCTTTTGAACGGAATTTCCGACCGTGTGTATGCTCCATCGGACTTTTGCTCTTGGAGTTTCCGCTGGTTCTCAAATTTTCCGATTTTCTGTAGCAATTCCAACGCATGCTCAGAAACAATTTGACGCATGCTCGGAAGTATTGAACTTAATTTTCTCGGCTCGTCGTAGTGTCACCGCTTTCTCGATGGACAAAAGAACTTCTGTGTGACCGTGTGTATGCAAGCCAAGCTTAAGCGGAATTCTGTCTGAAAATCCATCCAAGGTTTTTCCGTGTGTATGTGGCATTAGTGGTTAACACAATGCCAGAAATCCTAAAAGGCACTGCGGAGCTTTATTTTATTATTTTTTTTTACTTAAAACCCCCACATGTTTTGCAAACACAGCTTCATTTTATTTATTCTTTTTTTGTAATGCCGCGTACACACGGTAGTTTTTTGCGATTAAAAAAAACAACGTTTTCAATCATGAAAAAAAACGACGTTTTTCAAACTTCATTTTCCAAAACGACGTTGCATACACACCATTGTTTTTCTACAGCGCTCTAGCAAAGCGTGATGTACACCACGTTCGACGGCACTCTTTTCCATTGAAGCTCCGTCTCATAACTTGCTTCTGAGCATGCGCGGGTTTAAAACGGCGTTTTCAACGTCGTTTTGCCCACACACCATCACTTTTTATGACACAAAAAAACGACGTTTTGAAAAACGACACAAAAAATTCAAGCATGTTGGAATTTTTTCTTGGTCGTTTTTTTTAAGACAAAAAAATACTTTTTGCCCACACACGATCAATTTAAATGACGTTTTAAAAAACATAGTTTTTTTTTCATCGCAAAAAACGACCGTGTGTACGCGGCATAAGAGAGAGAAAAAAAAAAATAAGAACACACACACACATTTGCAAATGTTAAATACATTACATTTTTATGTTTATATACTACACATTATTCGAACAATAAACTTTAATATCGCTTTAAAAAAAAAAAAAGAATTCCAGATATGTTAAATTTTATATAGTTACACACTGAACCAATGCAAGTATGTATGTGCCATACCTGTGGACGATGTGGAACTTTGGATTTGTGATGTCACAATCTCCATCTTGTCCAATAAGAGAACAATTTGGATGGATTAAAAAAAAAAAAAAATGCATAAAAGTGCTCCTTGGATGGTGCCCCTGCTAAACTATGAAAGTTCTGTGTTCACAATATAGCAGAACAGCAGCTCGACAATGCACCTGGAAGTTAGCGGCAATCATTGTAGTAGCGGTGCCTACCACAGCGATTTCCAGCTTCCACAGGTATGGCACATACATACTTTATGTTGATCGAAACAATGTCAAATTGCCATACCTAAACTTCACCTTTACAAGTTTTAGTTTTCTTTAGAATAACCTGGTCCTCTCTGAGCAGCGCCCCAGATATCTTATTTTAGGGTGGCTCCTTTCCCTCGCAATGTTCCTATGGAGGCACCCTTGTGTGTTTGTAGGGTGTGTGCGCTTCCACAAGCCCACAAGTATGGAAATCTCTTGCTCCTTCCTCTTCTAAAGCTAATAGATGGTCAGCTGCTGGAGACTGCTCTGTCCTTCCTGATCTTATACCCAACTGAAGTTCACAGAGTTGGAGCCAGATGTTTGCAATTGTGGTTGGACAAAAAATGTTAAAGGGGTTGTAAAAGGTAAAAAAATTTTTTTCCCCTTCTATAGCTTCTTTTACCTTAGTGCAGTCCCCCTTCACTTACCTCGTCCTTCAATTTTGCTTTTAAAAGTCCTTATTTCTTCTGAGAAATCCTCACTTCTGTCTGTAACTCCGCACAGTAATGCAAGGCTTTCTCCATGGTGTCGAGTGTCGTGCTCGCCCCCTCCCTTTGGACTACAGGAGAGTCAGGATGCTCTCTACGTTGCAGATAGAGAAATAAGCTGTGTGTTTGTGGGCGTCCTTACTCTCCTGTAGTCCAAGGGAGGGGGCGGGCATGACACTCCACACCAGGGAGAAAGCCTTGCATTACTGTGTGGAGTTACAGACAGAGGAACAGGAAGTGAGGATTTCTCAGAAGAAATAAGGAGCTTTAAAAGCAAAATGGAAGGATGAGGTAAGTGAAGGAGGACTGGACTAGGGTAAAGGAAGCTATTTAGGAAAAAAAAAAAAAAAATTGTACCTTTACAACCCCTTTAATGGCTAGGATTCAGAGTTTAAAACTACTTTATGTTCAGTGATATTATACACCATTTGTCCATGGAAGTGCCATTTAATGATACTTCTTTGTATTACAGAATTACTTATTCCTACAATGGAGTGACATCAGTACGATCAGCGCGCACTAACCTCCAAAACCGCAACAACAGCCACAATACACAGAGGGGATTGCCTAAACAGTTTGACAAGAATGCCTATGTGTAATTGACTATGGTGGTTTAGAAGCCATTCTGGCTACATTTGAACCCGGCATATCCAACATAACATCCAGAATTAAAAGAAGACATTGCTCCCATACTGTTTGATGGAAGTCAGTCACTATCCCAAAATATTAGACTGCAACATAGGATACCTTGACGTGAATTTGAAGATTGCTCTGTGTGAGGTTCATGTGTCTAATCCTATTTTCGGTAGAGACCTAATCTTATGGACCAGGTTATGTCATTACCACGCAAATCCGAAAACAAGAACGTGGTATTAAGGATGGCCTGCAACATTCTTAATACATGAATATGTGTGAACACCGCTCCGGGTGAGTCTCCCATCTCCACCTCCAGTAACACACAGACCAGATGCTGGCTCCATCCATTAGACTCCAATGAGCAAAAAAAATTATTCTGGTTGGCGGCACGTCCAGTAAAATCACCTTTATTTCAGCAAGTCCATAAAAACATTCCGTAAACATGAGCTGCCATTTTTACAGTGTAATCAAGAGGTTGCAGAGAAAGAAATAAAGATGCTGTCCTGTTTGAGCTGCAGAGGGTCTTGTCATTACTCTAAGCAGTTTCAGCACACATTAACATGAGACAACTAAGTTTAATATTAAAATGTTCAGTGGTCATGTCCAGAAACACATAAAGCTTATATAATAAAAGTAAAGCAAGCAGCAATAAGATTGTGTAAAATGTTGTAACTTCAAGAATTCATTCAGCTTTTAGTTTTCTGAATTGGGATCAATAAATGATTTTTGTTTATTTGCCATTGGTTACCTACGAAAAGATGAAATGACAAATCCCTGCAGGCTACCCTTGCCAAATTCTCTTGAAAGAAAAGCCAATTGTCTGACTGTTATGCTGATCCAATGGCTTCAGTTCTTCGAGTACCTGCCCAGAATAAGTACAGATATGGCATTTTATTTGTCTTTTTCTGATCTGCCGGTGTTACAGAAGGGAACTGAACCCAGTAGCCAGGCAAGTAGCATGTTCAAAAAGAGTTCGAAGTAATGTCAAAAAAAAAAAAAAAAGGGACCAAGGGAACACTCTTGGACCCCTAACTTTTATTGGAATAAAGTTGTACCTGGACTTCTTGGCAGGGGTGCGGTGCTTCAATTTCTATTTTTGGTACAAGCTAAGGATTGGGCATAGAAAATACCTGCCTGGAAAACATTTACATCAATACTTTAGGAGAGTCGTTTGGGTGGGATAACCCTACGGGTCTAGCAACAATTTTTCAACTTACCTCAAAATATCTCTCTTGCATCAGCCTACTCCAAATAAGCCTATGTGTGTATATATAATATATATATATATATATATATATATATATATATATATATATATATATACACACATACATATACATACATACATACACACACACACAAACATTTACATACACACACACACACACCAATTTATGTACTGCAAGCCTTAAAACGTGGGTCTTCAAACTATGGCCCTCCAGTTGTTCAGGAACTACAATTCCCATCATGTCTACTCTTGTCTGTGAATGTCAGAGTTTTACAATGCCTCATGGGATGTGTAGTTCCGCAACAGATGGAGGGCCGTAGTTTGAGGATCCCTGCCTTAAACTTCTTGGGCCAGATTCTCAAAAAATGGCGTATCTGGTGGCGTTGCGTATCGTATCGCAGTTACACTACGTCTATGCAAATTACTGGAGCAAGTGCCGTATTCTCAAAGCACTTGCTCCATAATTTTCGGCGGCGTAGCGTAAATGTGGCATCGTAAGGCCGCGTAATTCAAATACTAAAGGAGGGGGCGTGCTGTATTTAAATTAAACGAAGTGCGCATGCGCCGGCTGGGAAAAAAGGCCAGTGCGCATGCTCCAGCTCACGTCGGAAAGCGTCATTGAAACCGACGTCAAAACGACGTGATCGTCACTTACGCAATTCCCTATTCGCGAACGACTTAGTAAAACGACGTAACCGACGGAAAAAGACGACGCTGACCCGACGCCATACTTAACATGGCAACGATGGCACTTCGGAAACATACCCCTCATATAGTAGGGGTAACCTTACGCGTACGCAATCTACGTAAACGACGACGGGGAGGCGTATTAGGCTCATTTGCATAGGCAAATGAGAAAGCAACGTAAAGGCCACCTAGCGGCCGGCGTTGTCATTACATCTAAGATCCGACGGTGTAATTGCTTTACACCTGTCAGATCTTTAGTGTATCTATGCGTAAGTGCTTCTAAGAATCACTCGCACAGATACCCATTGAAAAAAACTGCGATATGACGGTGTATCTGAGGTACACCGTCATATCTCTTTTGAGAATCTGGCCCCTTGTTTTTTAAAGAGTGGCTAGTACACAACAGAGGGCAGAAGATGTAATACACATTGTAGCATTAAACATTTGGCTGCCTAGTAAGTTCCTTTAAAGTAAACCCATCATGATCTATGAGGGTTGCCATTGCTGGTCTCCCGAAGATTCTCCTTCTAGATTCACAAACCTGAAAACAAGCATGCATGACCAAGAAAGTATCCAGTATTAAAAAGCCAAAAAATTGTTGGTACAACAGGCAGGAGTTTTAGTATTCAAGGAAGATGTCTCATTGGTGTAGATGTGTGAGGGAGGAGTTCTTTGTGGCGGCTCTACTCAAGGAGGGAACCTAGGACTGCTGGCCCCTTCAAAATGTAAGGGTTGTGACTGTTTCAAAAAAAGAAATTCTCAAAAACGTACAATTGTTATAAATACTGTTTACTGAAAACTTGTATACAAAAATATAGGGAACGCATTTTAGAGAGTTTAAACTCATTTTGTGTTGTGTGTTGCCTATTCTCTGTATACAGGTTTCCAAATAAATAAAGATTTAGAATGATCAAAAGCTTTCGTTTTTTGTTTTTTTTATGGCGCTCCCCTCCTTTCTCTCCACACCCAACTTTTACTTTTTCATGTCAGGTTTACTTTAAATTAAAATAAAACATGTTATGCCAACTGCTTTTCCTGAAACCATACTTGCATATAAAAACGCTGGACACTAAATCAAAGCCACATAATACAAAGTGGATGTGTTTACCATTTTATTTAAATATAGGGCTACAGTCAGGATTAGAATACATCACTGAATCAAAAAACAGAACCTAACAACAACAAAGTGTAAAAAAAAACTGAAACAAAAACTCAAATATGTAGTTTGAAATGACAAGAGATGGAATTACTTTGGTCACAGTGAAATCTTCACACATAGCAATAAAAGCTACGCAGAATACATCACAATAACCAGGACTGGCTCACATTTCTTTCATAGAATATGAAACTGCCATACATCCAAGAAGTAAAATTCCAAAAATTGCTTTAAGAGTAATGATAAAGCGATTAATGCGATGGGAACTTAGGCAGTGTAGGTATTGTAGACAGTACGTCTATAAACCCAGAAGTGATCCAATGATTGGCACAGCTCGAGTCTCCTTTCTGCACTGTAAGGCTACATGTACACTAGCCTACCCTGACCGCGGCAAACCACGATTTTGCAGCGGCCGACGGTCAAATCGTTCCTACCCTGAATGGGATTCTTCTGCGTTCAGGGAGGTTTAACTTCACCTAAACTCTGCTAAAAGTCTATGTGTACATGGACCCATACGGTAGGCTTTTATGGAGTCGAGTTCAGGAGCTGGTTGTTTGATCACCACATACTGTTACTAGAGGTCTTTGCAAATGAAAATTAGGGGGAAAACCACTGTCGTTATCTGATGGTGCACAGAGTTTACCATAGCAACCGCATGGCGCAATGTTATACAAGGACATACTTTCCCCACTCTTTGTAAATTCAGCCTGTGGTGTCTAATTTTAATCTAACAAAGATTTTAAAATATCTCATTGAGATAAACCACGAATATATAATTGAATTTCTGCAGCTAAAGTTAGTTACATTTTTTCCCCCCTTTTAAAAAATAAAAATCAGCCACAGGGGCAGTACTTGATTGAAAAAAGTCCCTTGTGCTTGTGGTTGCTACCCTCTTCAAAATCTCCAGTCCTCTGCCTCCCTGCAGCAGTTGGACCCATCATAAGTACCAACTATGCCTTGCCTTTCTGTCCACCTCCTCCATTCAAAAAAGCCGTCTTGCAATTAAAAAGAGTGCTATGTGGGGGCGTGGCAATGGTGAAGGCTGGCCTTTCATTTATCCACCCATGCTCTATTTTTATTTTGCGAGAAGCGATAGTACGGCGTCTATGAATAGATCAAACGGGGGGGGTGTGTGTGGAACGGGTGGGCAAAGTTGGCACCTGTGCTAGGTCCAGTGGCTAAAACAGAAAGATCATCGCGGAGGGGGTAATTGGAGGAGAACAGGCGTCTGGGTGCAGAGGAATGAAGATTTAAATGAACACAGCAGCTACCAGCACAAATACTGTCCCTGGTGCTGATTGAATACAATTTAAAAATAATAATAAAAAAAAATAAAAAATACTTTCTTCTCTCAAAATAAATCAAAAAGTTGGCAAAGGGGCACAAGTCAAAGCCACGAATTCCAATGCAAATTTATTTGGCAAACAATGAGATATGGATTGCCATTAGCATCACTACAGAAAGGCAAGTCATGGATTTCTTATTGGATATACTGTAATTAACAGGTCCTGAAGAGAAGGTCTTCTACACCTTTCTACCAGCAGCAACCTCTACAAATGCTACTAAATATTTATAATATTGTTGTTAAACAGCATACATAATAATATATCACATCCTAGCAAAGAAAAAATAAATTTAAAAATAAATAAAAAAAAAAAAAGTAGAAAACAGGCCATTCAATTCTGCTGACTCATTACTCTCTTTAAATCTTGCAACGCTGCCATCTAAAGGACACTTGCTGTATAGCATTCTATATAGATTTCTTAACAAAAATAGATTTAACCGAGCATTCAAGATTTTTATTCTTATAATAATAGTACATCACTAAATCATTTGTGGATCTTACGAATGACCTAATGCTTCTAGATGAAAATTGTGTAGTTTCAGAATGCTGTCTCTAAGTCATTTTGAACACATTCAACTGCACGTTCTGACAAGGTTAAACTAAATGTGATACCCAACAAAATAATATTTGTTACTTCATACTGCACCAACAATGGTGATGACAAGCAACAGAACTGTGGGAGCTGTAGTGGGGGGAAAATTGCACTATAAATGCTGGCTATATACAATGCAATTTTCAGGCAATAGTGCCCAGCTTTGATTGCAAAAAGAACGGAATAGGCTAAAGTGTACGTAAACCCCAACAATGAACTTCTTATTTGCTCCGTTTTAGTCTACTTGTTATATTTTTTTAATAAGTATTAAAATAAAATAAAAAAATGCTGATTTTGCCAGAAATTTGGTGCGCTGAGAATTTCCTGTGCTCTCTGCCTATATACAAGGAAAATGGAAGGAGATGAGAAGGGATTATGGAAAACAGGAGTTGTGGAAATGGAAGGAGATGATTGAGAAGAAGAGAGGTCTGTGTTCTTTGTAATCCATTAAAAATTAGATAGGCAGGGCTGTCATTATGTGGCTAGGAATTCAGAGCTGAAATTTCCCAGTGCTGCCATGTGAAAGAAAAAAGAAAATATATACTTCTTTTTTTTTTTTAAATACCCTGGTACATTTTTACAATACATGCACATTACCCCATGTTTTTTATATATATATATATATATATATATATATATATATATATATATATATATATATATATATATATATATATATATGTTTATATAATAATAAAAAAACATGGGGTAATGTGCATGTATTGTAAAAAATGTACCAGGGTATTAAAAAAAAAAAAATATATGATATATATAATTATTTTTAAATTTGTCTTGACACTAGAAAGCAACCCAATTCCCATAATCAAACCTGTTGGTTATTGGTGGCTTCAATAGATTTCTTTATTTTTGCAATATAGCTGGTTGGCGTTGGCTGAATTTGCCATGTGTATAGCCAGCGTCAGGCCAACTTATTAAAAGTTACAAGCAGCAAGTATATGCAAAGTGCAGCAACTCGCAGCTTTCAATTCAACTTCACCTGTAGTCAGGTAGATTTGCTCTTACTAGATACAGGCATACCCCACTTTTAAGTACACAATGGGGATTATTTACTAAAAAAATCAGGCTCACTTCTGCATAGAAACCAATGAGCTTCTAACCCCAGCTTGTTCAATTAAGCCTAGTAATAAAACCTGGAAGCTTATTGGTTTCTATGCAGAAGTGAGCCTGATTTTGCACTTTCCAGCGATAGTAAATAAACCCCATTGCGTACTTAAAAGTGGGGTATGCCTGTAAAAGCCTCAAACTGCAGAAACCTCAAGCTGTACTTTATAGCTTGCTTTCTAACTGTTAAAAAACAAGCATAGAACAGCTGAACATTGGCTGTCAGTTAAAAAGGTTCTCAACTCCCTGTATTACAGTGTATGGAGAAAGCCGTTGAGCGTTACAGACAGGAAACAGTAGTGGGATATCATTTAGTGCCATGGGCCAATGGGAAAATGTTGCTTGGTGACCACTAAAGAAATTCTTATGTGCATACACTGACATGTGAGAATGGAACTAGGCTACTTAATTCTCACTGTGGCCAGCGCAGCACCATGGAACCCTTTGGCCCTCGTGTTTTCACCCCTTTCCCCTGAGATGCTTCTTCCTAACAATTCAATATGGGTCATTTAACACCTTTGATCCTTATTGAGTCAAGTGTTTTTCATCCTAGTCCTGCCAGGTTCTAAAACGTAGTGATTTTCCCACCAAGACCCCCTCCATTTAGACTTTCAAGCTGCCCAACACACTCCAGCCCCCAGCAGCTGGGTTCCATGAGCTGTGCAGACGTAGAAGTTAAGTATTTGGTGATATGGTAGGTGAGGGTGGTGATGGTGTTGGGTTGGAAAATTCCACACTTGCTCTCACTTGCCATACACACTCTCGTCGCTATAAGCCACATACAGGAAGCAATCTTCTTCATGGTTATCCTGAAAGACACAAAATTATAAATTGGAATCCATAGTAATTATTTCCCATCATTAATACATAACAGTTCAAGGAGCAAAATGCAGTAATCTAGAGCAATGACTAAGCTCACAAAAATACGGAATAGTTCTGCATATACCTTCTTGGTCTATTACCAACTACGCTAGCAACACTTTTAATTCTTATTATTTTTATTGAAAAACAACTAAAGGAAATAAAACAAACTGATACTGTTCTGGATAAAGCCCAACTCCAGGAATGAGACAAGAATCTACCCTTACATTGTACCCTCAAGGCACTGCAAAGGTCTAATGCTCATTAGGTCTAGGGGAAGCTGAACAGGCTGTATAAAAACGTATCTTATCCTCGCTCAGGTTGGTTCCAGCAATCTCCACCTCTCCCTCTGGTGCCCCGGGTGGCCCCTTAGCATCCCTTCCCCTCCTCCATACACACAGTCAGTGTGAATGAAGTGATTTTTAATTGTAGGAAAGAAAGGTCACTCCATCTATGGCCAGCTTTATAGAGGGGAAATCTTCCAGTAAGGACACTAGTTCTGGTGAAACACAAGGATTCCCTCACTTAAGCATCGTACACAATTGGATTTTCTGCAGACAAAGCCTCAGACTTTTGTCCGAAGGTTGTGTGCCTGGATTTTGTCTTGCTTACAAAATGGCACACAATTGTCGGCCAACAAACACGAACATAGTGACATACTACGTGTTTTTTCAGCTCTTGACCGCCACCCTTTGGGCACCTTCTGCTAATGTCGTGTTTGGTGAGCATTGCTTCCGAGCATGCGTGTTTTTACACAATCGGAAAATCCGACAACAGACCGTCGTCCACAGAAAATGTTAAAGCCTGCCATCTAACATTTGTCCGCTGAAAATCTGACAAATTGTCCGATGAAGCGTACAAACGGTCTGATTTACGGCCAAGAGGCTGTCACCACACAATTCCCGTTGGAAAATCCAATCGTGTGTACGAGGCTTTAGGAGGGTTCTCCACCCTGTTCCTGTTTAGGCTTTGTTTTTCCGTCTCTGGTTATGTTGCCAGCCTCAGATTAGGTCCAGGCTGGCCAATGGCTGCTGCTGCTATTAATCTGCCCAGTGAGGAGGGAAACTACAGCGAGAGAGACACTGCTCTCTTGCACAACTTTGGAACTAGGTCAAGTATGTATAAAAGGGCATAAGGATGGTTGGAGGGATCCACAGCACAACTATTTTTTTTAACCTTAAAGCGGTTATATATTCTTTTTGTAACTTTTACCTACAGGTAAGCCTATAATAAGGCTCACCTGTAGGTAAAAAAAAAAAAAAAATATTTATTTATATATATATATATATATATATATATATATATATATATATATATATATACACACACACACACACACAGTGCCTTGCGAAAGTATTCGGCCCCCTTTAACTTTGCGACCTTTTGCCACATTTCAGGCTACAAACAAAGATATAAAACTGTAATTTTTTGTGAAGAATCAACAACAAGTGGGACACAATCATGAAGTGGAATGAAATTTATTGAATATTTCAAACTTTTTTTAACAAAAAAAAAAAACTGAAAAATTGGGCGTGCAAAATTATTCAGCCCCCTTAAGTTAATACTTTGTAGCGGCACCTTTTGCTGCGATTAGAGCTGTAAGTCGCTTGGGGTATGTCTCTATCAGTTTTGCACATCGAGAGACTGAAATTTTTGCCCATTCCTCCTTGCAATACAGCTCGAGCTCAGTGAGATTGGATGGAGAGCGTTTGTGAACAGCAGTTTTCAGTTCTTTCCACAGATTCTCGATTGGATTCAGGTCTGGACTTTGACTTGGCCATTCTAACACCTGGATATGTTTATTTGTGAACCATTCCATTGTAGATTTTGCTTTATGTTTTGGATGATTGTCTTGTTGGAAGACAAATCTCCATCCCAGTCTCAGATCTTTTGCAAACTCCATCAGGTTTTCTTCCAGACTGGTCCTGTATTTGGCTCCATCCATCTTCCCATCAATTTTAACCATCTTCCCTGTCCCTGCTGAAGAAAAGCAGGCCCAAACCATGATGCTGCCACCACTATATTTCACAGTGGGGATGGTGTGTTCAGGATGATGAGCTGTGTTGCTTTTACGCCAAACATAATGTTTTGCATTGTTGCCAAAAAGTTCGATTTTGGTTTCATCTGACCAGAGCACCTTCTTCCACATGTTTGGTGTGTCTCCCAGGTGGCTTGTGGCAAACTTTAAACGACACTTTTTATGGATATCTTTAAGAAATGGCTTTCTTCTTGCCACTCTTCCATAAAGGCCAGATTTGTGCATTATACGACCGATTGTTGTCCTATGGACAGAGTCTCCCACCTCAGCTGTAGATCTCTGCAGTTCATCCAGAGTGATCACGGGCCTCTTGGCTGCATCTCTGATCAGTCTTCTCCTTGTATGAGCTGAAAGTTTAGAGGGACGGCCAGGTCTTTGTAGATTTGCAGTGGTCTGATACTCCTTCCATTTCAATATTATCGCTTGCACAGTCCTCCTTGGGATGTTTAAAGCTTGGGAATTTTTTTTGTATCCAAATCCGGCTTTAAACTTTTTCACAACAGTATCTTGGACCTGCCTGGTGTGTTCCTTGTTCTTCATGATGCTCTCTGCGCTTTAAACTGACCTCTGAGACCATCACAGTGCAGGTGCATTTATACGGAGACTTGATTACACAGGTGGATTCTATTTATCATCATTAGTCATTTGGGTCAACATTGGATCATTCAGAGATCCTCACTGAACTTCTGGAGAGAGTTTGCTGCACTGAAAGTAAAGGGGCTGAATAATTTTGCACGCCCAATTTTTCAGTTTTTTATTTGTTAAAAAAGTTTGAAATATGCAATAAATTTTGTTCCACTTCATGATTGTGTCCCACTTGTTGTTGATTCTTTACAAAAAATTACAGTTTTATATCTTTATGTTTGAAGCCTGAAATGTGGCAAAAGGTCGCAAAGTTCAAGGGGGCCGAATACTTTCGCAAGGCACTGTGTGTGTGTGTGTGTAAATAGATAGATAGATATCCTAAATCTTTAGGCCGGATTCACACTAGCACGTTGAGAATTTCAGCTCTCTTATCTCTGCAGAGATATAAGAAAACTGTTCAGCAGATCATCTCCGTTTTAGCTGCGAATTTGGAGACCTGGGAGAGGGGAGTGGGGAAGTGTATTGAGGAGAATGAGAGAAATCCTGATGCGAAATGAACACGTGCGAATCAGATGCGTCCCCATAGGAGATAATGGGCCTGAATTTGCACCTAAGCCGCACCGCAATGCCTAGAAAAGGCACACGTTTTTTCGGCAATGCGCAGTGCGAATGCATCGCACATATGTGAACCAGCCTCATTGAAAACAATGTATTTAGAAATGTTCTGCGAATTGGATGCAGTTTAAGTCGCACTCAATTCGCATAGGTGTGAACCCGGCCTTACGGTTTAGGAAATATTCCTTTTGCAATGAGCCAATGACTGCAGCAGCGAATGCGCACAGGGGGATTCTCGGCTGAAGGCCTGGCAGACGCCGGACAGAAGTCTCCCACGCGCATGTGTAGGAGTGACGAAACCGCGGCTCAAGCCACTCACATCGCTGGAGCCGCAATATCCGGAGGACACGTCGAGGCAAAATGTCAGCTACCTCGGCGTGGACCAGGTGAGTTACCGACGCCCCGTTCTAAGGTACGTTTTTCATAATGAGCTAGTATGCGGTGCATACTAGCTCATTATGCGTTTTGCCTTACAGGTGACAAAAAAACAATATGAAAATCAAAAGTAGTAACCTCCATACTTCTTCAGCATAGTAGTATGCTGCAGGAGAAGGAGCCATTTGCCCTATATGCCTACACACTACTACTTGAAGGTAAGGGCAATATGAGACCGGCTATTGGCTATGTTCATCATTAATCATCATTTTTAGAAGATCCATTTGTTCCACTTTACCATCCCATCTACAGACTCTCTTTTAGATATTGCACATTTATTTGCCACTTGTGGGGAGTTGTACCTTCAATTGCAGCTTGCCAGCTGGTTTACATCACTCACATGAGCACAGAGTTTTGGTTATAATAATTTTGAGCTTTTATGTTGATTTCACCTATTTACTCTAGCGCTTATCACTTTATATATTTTTATTCACTTGTTTAGTAGTTTTGTGTACCCTTTTAGATATAGTTGCTTTAGTATATATTCTCTTTTTTTGTCAACATTTCGTTACTCGCAGTAGCGCAATAGACTCATACCACTGAACTGTACTTATGTGTCAATCCCACAATGGGGGTTATTTACGAAAGACAAATTCACTTTGCACTAAAAGTGCAAAGTGCATTTGAAATTGCACTGTAAGTGCACTTGGAACTGCAGTCGCTGTAAATCTGAGGGGTAGATCAGAAATTAGGGGAAGCTCTGCTGATTTTATTATTCAATCATTTGCAAGCTAAAATGCTGTTTTTTTTATTCTTCTTGCATGTCCCCCTCGGATCTACAGCGACTGCACTTCCAAGTGCAATTTCAAATGCACTTTGCACTTGTAGTGCAAAGTGGATTTGCCTTTAGTAAATAACCCCCTTTGTTTTGTACAACGTCCCCTCTTTTTATATTGGAAAATAAAAATTATTGGAAATTAAAAATGCACCGACTTTATATAGCAAACCTATGACCCGATCTTGTACAGCCACGCTATGGACTCCCAAAAACTCTATTGTGATTTACTGCATGTTGACAATTGCTATTATCTTGATCATCTCCTGTGCTGTTGACTTGTAAATTTCCCTCATCGGTCAAACTTGATCAATTCACAAACATTTCATATAACTTTAAAAGGGGTTGTAAAGGTACAATTTTTTTCCCCTAAATACCTTCCTTTACCTTAGTGCAGTCCACCTTCACTTACCTCATCCTTCCATTTTTCTTTTAAATGTCCTTATTTCTTCTGAGAAATCCTCACTTCCTGTTCTTCTGTCTTTAAATCTAAACAGTAATGCAAGGCTTTCTCCCTGGTGTGGAGTGTCGTGCTCGCCCCCTCCCTTGGACTACAGGAGAGTCAGGATGCTCTCTACGTTGCAGATAGAGAAAGGAGCTGTGTGTTTGTGGGCGTCCTGACTCTCATGTAGTCCAAGGGACTACACACCAGGGAGAAAGCCTTGCATTACTGTGTGGAGTTACAGACAGAAAAACAGGAAGTGAGGATTTCTCAGAAGAAATAAGGACATTTAAAAGCAAAATGGAAGGATGAGGTAAGTGAAGGAGGACTGCACTAAGGTAAAGGAAGCTATTTAGGAAAAAAAAATTGTACCTTTACAACCCCTTTAAAAATGCACTGAATTTTTATAGCAAACCTAAGACCTGGTCCACTCTATGGACTCCCAAAAACTCTATGGTGATATGCTGCATGTTGACAAATGCTATTATCTTGATCATCTGCCTATCTCCTGTGTAAATTTCCCTTACTTGATGAATTCAAACATTTCATGTAACTTTAACCTAATACCCACTTACCTCGTACAGCTGTCCCATGGTGGCACTGGTTGGGGGAATGGTGTTGTTGACAAAGAAGAACAGCGCGTCTTCAGGTCGAAGGTGTATCCGCTTCCGGATTAGAAAGTAAAACTGTCCAACTGAAGGTTGTGAAGGGAAAAAGCAAAAAACACAGGTTGATCAACAAGGACATCACGGTAAACAAACAAGAAGAGAATAAACAAACTCGTAGAATATTTCAGGAGCACTGAAGGTCTCCCTCCCACTACACGGCGACAAACAAATTGCAACACCTCCTAGACTACTAATAGCAGGTATTCCTATGTGCTGAGGATAGCAAGTCAATGACGTGAGATGTGGCAATATATGAAACATATGAGAGGGGTGGGGGGGGACACATACCAGTGAGGTCTGATGGTACAAGATATTTCCTCTTGTCCAAGTCAGGGACACGAGCTTTAGGAGCCTTCTCAACAATTACCTGAAATGAAGCACAAAGAGTGATGGTGACAGATATAACTCGGGGTGTATTTAATTTGAACATCAGTATTGTTTATTCTTCTCCAAAACGTATGGTTAAAATTCTTGGCGACCTTTCAGCTGTAAAGAAATAGGCGCACCATTGTAGACAACACAACTATCCCATTAATTCTTCTACAATGCGCAAACATAAGCAGCACTTTGTTTGGTGTATAAAGAATTAATCAAGATGCAAAACAATGGAATTAATTATAAGAAATTAAGGCTGCATTCACACCTAAGCGTAGGCGATTTGCAGCGTTTTTTACCGCGATTTGCCGCGACAAATTGCAGCGTTTTTTACCGCGACAAAGCACAGTGTTTTTTACCGCGATTTTGTACAGATCATTAGCACCAATGTAAAACGCCCAAGCCGCCTGATTCGCGTGACAAAAAAGGGTCCGGGACTTGTTTGAGCTTCAGGCGTTCGGTGTTGTGAACCATCTCCATAGAGAATAATGTTTTTTTTTCCCCCTCTAGCGTTTTTGAGCGTCGCGCTTCAGAGAGGGCATATGTTGCAAATATTTTATCATGAATGGAAACAAACATTGTCATTTTAGCCAGTTATTAATGGGACTGGTCATATTAAACCTATAGGTCCGGTTCACACTGCCAGACATCGCATGCGATTCACAGTGCACCCCTGTTCACATCATATGCAATTTCAGCCATATAGATAGTATGGCTGATATTGCGCCACATTCGGTCCAAACGCGCACAGGACCCTTTTTTTGTTTGGACAAGAATCAGTTCGTATGGGTGTTCATACCTATGCGATCCGATTCAAGTCCGAACTCTCAGTTTACAGTGCGATATGCGAGCTGAACGGGGGGTGTCGTTAACATTGTATGACACCCCCCAGCAGTTTGCATGGTAGAGTGAACTGCCGTGCGAGTTAGGTGCGATGCGGGAACCCGCAGTGAGTTTTCGCATCGCACAAGAGTGAACCGGACCATATACATATTAGAACGTATGACCAGATTTCCCGCTAGAATGTTCGAAATAGGGTTGTCCAGATACCGATACTAGTATCGGTATCGGGACCGATACCGAGTATTTGCGGGAGTACTTGTACTCGCGCAAATGCTCCCGATGCCTAAATAGAATACTTTTTTTGTATTTATCAACATGTTCTGTGAAAATTCTTTGAGTTTTTTACTACTGCGTGACAAGCAAATAAAACATTTTTATTCATTTTTACTCATTTTTATTCTTTTATAATGTCTTGAGTTAGAGTTCTTCATAATTCTAAAGAAAATATCCTTAGTCTGTATTGTGGCTTGAAAACTGTCACATGACATTTAAAAAAAGTATCGGTATTCGGTATCGGCGAGTACATGAAAAAAAGTATCGGTACTTGTACTCGGTCCTAAAAAAGTGGTATCGGGACAACCCTAGTTCGAAAGCCCATGATGGTTCTCCATACAAGTCCTGCTTATTGGCAAATAAGGTAGTACGAAGCCCAAAGACCAAAGTTTCATTTATTCCAGCTGACCGATTCTTATGCCGCGTACACACGACCGTTTTTTAACGTTTTTTTTTGTGATTCTTGTCAAGCTTGCCTTGCATACACACGATTGTGTAAAACAACAAAAAAAAAAAATGCTCGAGCAAAGTACATGACGTACAACGGCACTATAATGGGGAAGTTCCATTCGATTGGTAACACCGCTTGCTTCTGAGCATGCATGTTTTTTTCCCCGTCGTTAAAGCCTACAGACGACCATTTTTCACAATGTGAAAAACGGTGAGAAAAAAAAAATATAGAGCATGTTCTAAATTTTTAATGCCCATTTTTCACGTCGAGAAAAATGCTCTGGAGCCCACACACAGTCGTTTTTAATAACCAATTTAAACGCTCGTGTGTACATGACATTAGGCTATTTTCACACACACACACACAAAAAAAAAATGCAATCCCTTGGATCTCCCTTTCACCCTGGAACACGAGCCACGTTAGCGGTAAAGCGCTGCTAGTTTTAGCGACGCTCTACCGGCAGAAGAAGGGTGCTTTTAACCCCAAAGAAGGGGTTAAAAACAGCCACAAAGCTCCACTACCAAAGCGCTTTGCAGGTGCTTCGGCAGCGCTACCTATTGATTTCAATGGCAGGGGCAGTTTAGAAGCAGTGTAACACAGCTCCCGCACCGCCCTAAAGATACCCCCCATCCTGCAAGCACACTGCCGCAGTGTGAAAGCACTTGGGCTTTCACACTGGGAGGCTTGAGAGACGCGATTTATTTTAAGCACTAAAACACCTGAAAAGCACCTTCAGTGTGAAAGGGGTCTAAATCCTATGGGACTCTTCTCACCACTGCACTGCAGGTGCAGTGCGTTTTGAAAAGTCATGCTTGCTGCACCTTCTGTGTGGTTTTCAAAAACGCACCCAAAAAAGCTGAACCCCATTGATGGGAATAGAAAACATGTCAAAACCATGTTTTTGGTTCATTTCAGTCATGTGTCCAAGTTTTACAGGTGCATGCTGGGTAATAGACACACAGGAAATGCACTGGAAATGCAGCAAAAATGCATATGCTTTTTTTTGCATCTGAGCAGCGTGAAAGCAGCCTTACATGTGGTGGCTCAAATAGTTTCCATTTTTATTTTACTTTTATTTGGTGATCTGGCCACTGAAGTCCGATTTTTTAAACCACTTCCTGCCCAAGGACGTCATATGACGTCCTGTTTTTTTAGTGGGGATATCTGAATGATGGGTGCAGCTACAGGCATCATTCAGATAGCACTGTTTTCTGCTGGCGATTCTGTGCACCATAAGAAAGATCATAGTGGCAGTTCCGCCGCTTGATCGTTCTTATAGGTGACGGGATGGGACACCCCCCCTCTCGCCACCATCTGGTGCTTCTCTGGGCTCTCCCATGCCATAGGGGGCCCGGAGAAACGATCGGCCGGCGCCGGATGGGAAGCATAGAGATGACTAGTGACCAGATAGTCCCCAGTCATCTCTATGACCGTCAGAGGCCCGGGTGCAATGTTTTGATGTCACGCCCGGGTACCCGCAATCGCGGCTGTTGGCATGAGATCGGTGATTTTTTTTTTCACAATCTCATATTTTCCAGCCTGGAGGAGAGATGCGGGGTCTCACTGACCCCGCATCTCTACATAAAAAGGACCTGTTACAATATATTCCTATTACAGGGGATGTTTACATTCCTTGTAATAGTAACAAAAGCAAAAAAAAAAAAAAAACGTCCCTGTCCCCAGTAGCTTGCGCTCAGAAACGAACACACACGCAAGTCCCCCCCTTCATATGTAAATGCCTGTCAAACCACACATGTGAGGTATCACAGCATGCATTAGAGCGCCAGCAACAACCTCCTCTGTAACAAAGTTTGGCGCCATTTCATGAGTGTGCGCAATTTTTAAAGCGTGACATGTTAGGTATCTATTTACTCGGCGTAACATAATCTTTCACATTATACAAAAAAATTGGGCTAACTTTACTGTTTTGTTATTTTTTAATTCATGAAACCGTTTCCCGCCTCCCCCCCTCCCCCCAAAAAAAACAAAAAAAAACAAACACATATATAGTTATGGTTTTGGCATGTAGGAGAGAAGTACCAGAAAAGGCCCGGTATGGAAGGGGTTAAAGTAATGCAGTGCTGTATCGCAAAAAATGGCCTGGTCGTGAAATCTCCTGGCGCTGAAGTGGTTATAGAGTAAGAGCCGGTTCACATTGCGGCGGCATGACTTTGGGGGCGACTCTGCAAGTCGTCCTGAAGGCAACTTCAGAGGCGATTAGCAAAATGACTTCTGTATAGAAGTCAATGCAAATCGCCCTGAGCCGCCCCCGAAGTCGCACAAGAAACTTTTTCTAAGTCGGAGTGACTTGCGTCGCTCCTATTAGAACGGTTCTATTGCATAGAATAGGACGCGACTCGTCAGGCGGCTCGCCCCAGTGTGAACCGGCTCTTACTCCAATTTTGTTGCGCAAATTTCCCCTCTGGGTGATCTCTGTGCATTGCAGAGATTTTAACAAACTTTGTTTCAGATTTCTACCTTTCATTATCCTGAAGGCATAGCAGTTTGCCAATTACAAAATCATACACATGGACACAGAAGCAATCAGCTGCTCTACCTAATAAGGAAAGTGGCAAGGTCTGCATCCCTTCAGACATGATTTACCCTTTGGAGGATCTCACCAAAAATGTAATTTTTGTTGCAGGGGTTGCCAAAAATCTGACTTGGAACTCTCCCCTCCCCCCAGACTTCCAATGCTGCTGTCCAAATGTGCTCATTCATCCAGAGTGGAGGCCCTCTTATTACAGGAGATGGGTTACTGGCCTCATCACCAGGTGAAAACAGAGGCAAAAAAAGCAGAATAGAAAATAATGCAGCCAACACATCTAATGATTGATAAGCTGCAATATAACAAATTCACTGACATTATGTGTGAAAATTGCTAACAATAATTTATCGTTGTCTTAAAAAAAAAAAAAAAATCTTTTTATCTTTTTTTTTAATTTTTAACTCTGCACTGCAGAAATGACAGTTGGAAGCTAACTGGTTTTCTATTGGCAATAAGGAATTTTGCTGTCACACTTTTCATATATAAGCTCCACAATAGGCTATTATGCTTTGCATGTATCACAGCTGAATGGACTCAACTGGGACTTTTTTTTTTTTTTTTTTAATACACCATTCACGCATGCTAAACCCAACTATAAAGCTATAATTAGTAATTTTCTAGGAACAATGCTTTTTTTGTTCTTGAAACTTGATCAGTTGTAACATGCTTGGGGGGAGCAGGGGCTACAAACAGGTGCTTTTGTTCCACCTAGAGAATTCTGCTACCCCCCCCCTCCATCTAATGGCCCGTACACACGATCGGATTTTCCGACAACAATTATGTGATGCCAGGGTTTTTGTCGGATAAAGCCGTTTGTGCGCTCCATCGGACAATTGTTGTCGGAAATTCCGACAACAAATGTTGGCTGTGTATGCTCTCAAATTTTCCGACAACAAATGTGTGCCGTCGGATTATCCGATCGTCTGTACCCAAGTCCGTCGGAATAAAATTCAAAGTACAAACACACATGCTCCGAACTAATGCTAACCATCAGACAACATTAGCAGTAATTTCCCAAAGGGTGGCGCTAAAGAGCTCAAAAAAAATGTTGTTTTGTCATTTCGTGTATGTTGGCTGAAAAAGTTCTGCAGTCTGTATGCAGAACATGTTCACGGCCAACGCCCATTTTTTTTATGGAAATCCAATCGTATGTATGAGGCGTTAGAAAGAATGGGAAGTTTTCTGAAAGATTTATACTATGCTTAGTTGAGTCATTCTTCAATATAAAACAGTGCTAGAACATAAACCCCGTTTTTTTTTTTTGTGCGCCTCTGTTCTCCGTTTCAGGGACACATTTTTGCCTGAATATGGCCCTGAAACAGAGCCAAAGACGCACAGCTCTGCAGCCGCAATGGACATATGTGAATCGGCTCCATAAAGAGACGGTCACGCTCTCCTGTAATGCGAATTGGATGCAGGGGGGAGATTCACATCCAATTTGCATAGGTGTGAACCCAGCCGAAAGCTGTACAGTATACTAACCGTACCCTCAATAGATTCTGTCCAACAGTCAGTTTTCCCTGAAAGTAGATTATTGCACCTTGTTATGAGACCCCCCCCCCCCCCAACATGATAGTATAAGTTGGGATGGATGTTTCATCTTCCTGGGAATGCTGGGGCTTGTGTGTCTATGGTTGCTAGGATGCCAGCAGTCCTAGGAACCAATGATAGGTGTGGGAGGGAAGCCTTCTAATGGAGACAGTGGGCGATTTGTGTAGGAGGGGGATGCCAAGACCACAGGGTGCTGCATATTTGAGCGTCACACACTGATTAATAACGAGGGCGAGTACCCTTACTGGCATGTTGCACCCCCCTTGGAGTGTTTCCCAGGGTATGTGCCATACCTGTAACAAACAGATGGCCCCTGCCCCCACCTATTACTGGCCTTCACAGCAAGGAGCACATGAAAAGGGTAAACGGATGAAAGACAAAACTCCCAGCTCAACTCACCAACCAGTCCTTCTTATCTACTGAATTAACCTGTCCAACAGTGTGCATTAAAAACAGGGATTTAATCACACACACATATTTGCAAACGCATGCGTAAGCTGCAAGGCCTCTTCATGGCACCCTGTATTATCTGCAGTCATAACCCTTCTAAATTTATGAGAGTCTCCACAGTGGGAGCACATGCATTGTAATGGATAGATAAGGGGCAGGAGGACCTGGAGGTAGCCTAATCCTCAAAGGCATAGGGGCACATTGAACCCCAGCACAATGGGCAAAGATACCCAGTGTGTTCCCTGATCAAATTTTCACCAGTAACAAAGAAATGGCCCATGCACCCACCTATAACTGGCCTTCACAGCAAGGAACACATGGAAGGGCAAACACTTGAAGACATCTGCCATACCCTAGATAGCCCACTGACTGCGAGGGGGCATATCTTTGTTTCAAGCCCTGGAGATGGGCTTTAATGCCACTTTATATATAAAGTTTTCTTACACTTTAGTCAAAATGACAGTTCCATAATATCAAAGTCTCCCTTATGACAGTGCTGTAATATAAAACTGCCAACCTTAAAAAAGGGGTTGTAAAGGTTAATGCCTTGATTTCTAAATAGGTTCTTTTAGGCTAGTGCATTGTTGGTTCACTTACCTTTCCCTAATGCCGCGTACACACAGTCGTTTTTTGTGATGAAAAAAAAAACGACGTTTTCTGTGAAGTAAAAAACGACGTTTTTGAAACAAAAAGCGAGGTTATGTTCACCACTCTTTTCCATTGAAGCTCGCTTCATAACTAGCTTCTGGGCATGCGCGGGTTGAAAAACGTTGTTTTAAACGACGTTTTTGCTACACACGGTGACTTTTTGTGAAACAAAAAACGACGTTTTGAAAAACGACACAAAAAATTCAAGCATGTTGGAATTTTTTTTTGGTCGTTTTTTTTTAAGACAAAAAACAACGTTTTGCCCACACACGATCAATTTAAGTGACGTTTTAAAAAACAACGTTTTTTTTCATCGCAAAAAACGACCGTGTGTACACGGCATAAGATTTCCCTTCTAAATGTTTTTTTTCCCCTTTGTTTGAATTTCTCACTTCCTGTTTTTTCCTCTATAAGCTTGCCCCCATCATCCATGGGGGTTAGTCAGCCAGAACAGCTTACTGAGGAAGAACAGGAAGTGAGAAATTCAGACAAAGAAAACAACCCAAAAAAATAAAAAATTAGAAGGGAAAGTGAAGGAAGAGGTTAGTGAACCAACAATGCACTAGCTTAAAGAAGAAGTTAACCCCCCCCAAAAAAAAGGAAAAATAAGCCCTGCAAGAGTGAGTAACTTGTATAGCACTCGCTACAAATGCAAACTAAATTGCCTCAAGACACATGCATTAGGAGCTAGTATGCATAGCATACTAGCTCATTATGAAGTACTTACCTGAGATCGAAGCTCCCGCAGCCGACCTCATTTGCCTCCTCTGTCGCCGCCATGTCTCCCGGAGTGACATCCATGTATCGCGGCTCTGGCACTGTCATTATGCCATTAGCAGCGGCACACTCAGTGCGCCTGTCTTTTGCAAATTTCTCCTAAACAGTGTACAGTAGGTTTAGGAGATATTTCTGGTACCTACAGGTAAGCGTTAATCTAGGCTTACCTGTAGGTAAAAGTGGTCTGTAAAGGGATTACAACCACTTTAAAAAAGGAACCGATTTAAAAAATAAAAAAACAAGCTTTTACAACCCCTTTAAGACTGGGGCACAATATCCCGGTCTTCCTAAAGGCAGTGCCATCACATCACTGGCTCTCTTATAATGTGCCCCTGATTATACAGTACAAATGATGCCCCCCCTGTGACAGAGACGTAATATTACTGTACTTTTTATAAAGGAGCTGTAGTGTCAAAGTCCCTTTATGACGACGTAATATCTTGGCCACACGTCTATCTCTTGACAATAATATAATATCCCTGCCCTTGCCCTCTTATCACATTGCTCTAATATTATCATTATTATTCAGGGTTTATATAGTACCAACAGTTTGCACAGCACTTTACAACATGAGGGTACAGTAACAATACAACACAGGAGGAATCAGAGGGCCCTGCTCATTAGAGCTTACAATCTAAACGTATCTCTCCAATAATAGTGCTTATAATGTCACAGTCTCCCTCATGACAGCGCTGCAATATCCCTGTCCCCATTATAACAAGGGCACAGTGTCACCATCTCCCTTATCCACACACTGGGGTCCCAGATGTGCTCCTCTTCAGGACACAATGTTCTTCCTCTTTCTATTTAGGTCATAGTGACTGTGTATGGGACAGCGGCACCTCGGGATGCCCAGACTGCAGTCAATGTTGTTATTTTGTATATTTTTTTCCCTGTACAGACACATTGTCTAAATATTTGGAAGAATTAGGAAATGTTGTTGCTCAGTCCTAAAACACTGAGTGGGCGCAGTCTGCAGCCACCAATCTGGTGCTTCCATTCATTTTGTAGCCTGCACTGGAATAAAGGGAAAAGGGGGATTAGGCTGTTTTCAGGCTTCTTTTTTCCTCATGGGATGCATGGCAGGGGGCAGTTTCAAGTTTTCCCTGAGGTATTTAGGCGGGAAGCATAGGGATTGGTCAGAGTAGTTGGTGTTGCTAAGGGTAAAAATTGAGCCTGTGATAGGTGGAAAAGGTTTTTGAGCGGGAAAGGTCAGGATTGGTCAGGATTTTCGGTTACTAGGGAAAAATTGGAAAGGTAGAGGCTCAGGATAGGTCAGGTAAGACCATCTGATCTTCCAGAACATTCCAAAGCGGGAAAAAGCCCTTTTTAAGGAGCTGGTTCTGTGGGTTCAGGGCCAAGGGTAAACCAGCAGTAGGATCTCCCCACCCCCCCTTCCCTTGTCGCGGTATAGCTATTTGGTAAATCCATTTGCTTGTTGGCAAAGGGGATAGTGTTTTTTGAATGATTTGAGACAATTCATGCAGCTTGAGTCTTAGTGGCTGAGCTGTGTATTTTTTATTTGGTACAGTTAATTATATAAGGTGTAATATGGAATGATAATTTTTAATGATTAAAGAAACCAATAGTTATGCCGCGGCCTGCAATTTATCCAGAAAAAAAAAAAAAAGGGTATGTTATTTGTTTAATTTATGTTAATAAAGTGGTTTGTGTGTATATAATTAATAAATTATTTAAATAAGTTCTTAATTGTGTGTGGTCTCAAGTTGTTGTTGGTATGTCCAGGCATCCTGCATTTAATCCCATAACAGAAGCTACATTCTGATTGGTTGACGGTCTCCCCCTTGCCAGGGCCGTCTTAATAACATCATGGGCCCCTGGGCAAAATAATGCACCGGGGCCCCTACCAGTCTGCCCCAATTTTCTGCAACTGTGCATTAAGACAGCCCTGCCCCCTGCTCTTCTACTGTTCACATGGAGTTCAGGAATAGAGGAAGCAGCAGCAGTTCATGCAATACTGAAGGGGTTAAATGAAGCATCAGAGAAGCCCTCCCCTCCCATTGCAGTGCTGAGAAAGGAGGAGCACCATCCTTCCCCAGGGGCCACATCCAGCTGGACAGGGACATCCACCTGCCACCGAAATCCAACAATCTATGTAGATTTTTTATTCTCGATCGGTCATATTATTGCCCATAATGGATTCCTTATGCCTGCGCACTTCTGGGTTGGGAGACGACAAAAACAATAGATGGATTGCAAGCTCTACATGAAAATGGGCCAATAAAATGCGATCTTTAGGATTTTTTTTGTTTTTGAGGTTTTTTGACATCTTGTTTTTATGCCAGCCCCCTTTCCTCGGCCTATGAACTCCCCCATTGTCCTCAGTGCAATCCCAAAGGCAAATCACTTAGATTGTAAGCTCTGATGAGCAAAACCCTCTTGTTCCTTCTATATTGTATCTTTTTTTTATTTTATTTTGTAGACTGTTGACACTCTATAAATCTTGTATAATAATAATCCCATTGTCCCTTTAATTATTTTACTAGTGACCAAATCATTGTGTCATAGCTAAAAATAAAAAATTAAAGCCCCCGATCACCTGTATCAATCCTGTACACCGCCATGGCCTTTATTCCAACACATACCTCCCACCTATTAGATCATCATAAATGGGTAACCAATAAGATCACAGGGGACCCCACTTTATGGCTTTATAACCTAAAAAACAAAAAATAAAAGTACAGCTCCCCCTCCCATAGCAAGCAATGAGTAATCACATTTCCTGTCTGGGGGTTTGCTGATTGCAGGAAGGGGTTAATCCTGCAGGTAGAATGCACCCAGAGGAGGGTGGCTCATACTCACTGGCACCCTGTCTGGGTATTTTTTCCTGATCTTCTCCCCCTCCTTCTTCCTGTACTCATAGGGGTGATCCTCTTTGTACTGAAATTTCATGGCTGCCCTCTGCGGTGTCCTGCTGTCTGCACAACAGATGATCAGATCCTATAAAGCTCGCTGTCAGCCTGTCTGCTAGGGAGCAGGCAGAGAGGGACGGGTGACGTCACCGGCCACACCTCTGGGCGGGACCTATCCAGCCAAACAAAGGGCACGTCGCCTTAACCCCTCCTTTGCTGCGACGCACTGCTCAGCTGATGGAGGAGACAGGGAGCGACCCAGGGAGCAATCCTCCTCCTCCTCCTCCTCCTCCTCCTCCTCCTCCTCTGTTTGTTTTTCATCCTCATCATCATCTCTACGAGTTGCAACATGCCCTGCCAAGACAGGGGGGTCTGGGACTTCTAGTCCTATACAGGGGAGGCTGGGACTTCTAGTCCTATACAGGAGAGGCTGGGACTTCTAGTCCTATACAGTGCAGCCTGGGACTTCTAGTCCTATACAGGAGAGGCTGGGACTTCTAGTCCTATACAGGAGAGGCTGGGACTTCTAGTCCTATACAGGAGAGGCTGGGACTTCTAGTCCTATACAGGAGAGGCTGGGACTTCTAATCCTATACAGTGCAGCCTGGGACTTCTAGTCCTATACAGGAGAGGCTGGGGCTTCTAGTCCTATACAGGAGAGGCTGGGGCTTCTAGTCCTATACAGGAGAGGCTGGGACTTCTAGTCCTATACAGTAGAGGCTGGGACTTCTAGTCCTATACAGGGGAGGCTGGGACTTCTAGTCCTATACAGGGGAGGCTGGGACTTCTAGTCCTATACAGGGGAGGCTGGGACTTCTAGTCCTATACAGGGGAGGCTGGGACTTCTAGTCCTATACAGGAGGCTGGGACTTCTAGTCCTATACAGGAGGCTGGGACTTCTAGTCCTGTACAGGACAGGCTGGGACTTCTAGCCTTATACAGGAGAGGCTGGGACTTCTAGTCCTATACAGGGGAGGCTGGGACTTCTAGTCCTATACAGGGGAGGCTGGGACTTCTAGTCCTATACAGGAGGCTGGGACTTCTAGTCCTATACAGGAGGCTGGGACTTCTAGTCCTATACAGGGGAGGCTGGGACTTCTAGTCCTATACAGGGGAGGCTGGGACTTCTAGTCCTATACAGGGGAGGCTGGGACTTCTAGTCCTATACAGGGGAGGCTGGGACTTCTAGTCCTATACAGGGGAGGCTGGGACTTCTAGTCCTATACAGGGGAGGCTGGGACTTCTAGTCCTATACAGGGGAGGCTGGGACTTCTAGTCCTATACAGGAGAGGCTGGGACTTCTAGCCTTATACAGGAGAGGCTGGGACTTCTAGTCCTATACAGGAGAGGCTGGGACTTCTAGTCCTCTACAGGAGAGGCTGGGACTTCTAGTCCTGTACAGGACAGGCTGGGACTTCTAGTCCTGTACAGGACAGGCTGGGACTTCTAGTCCTGTACAGGACAGGCTGGGACTTCTAGCCTTATACAGGAGAGGCTGGGACTTCTAGCCTTATACAGGAGAGGCTGGGACTTCTAGTCGTGTACAGGAGAGGCTGGGACTTCTAGTCCTATACAGTGGAGGCTGGGACTTCTAGTCCTGTACAGGACAGGCTGGGACTTCTAGTCGTGTACAGGAGAGGCTGGGACTTCTAGTCCTATACAGTGGAGGCTGGGACTTCTAGTCCTGTACAGGACAGGCTGGGACTTCTACTCCTACAGTAGGGGGAACTCAACGCTAGGTTTACACTTATGCGATGCAGGAAATGCAGCAAATCCTGTGTGTATCCTGCAGCGCATTTCAATCAAACAGCGTCCATGCGATCTGTGGCAGTGTTAATGTTATCTTAACCACCTCAATACCCGGCAATTTCCCCCTTCCTGCCCAGGACAATTTTTAGTTTTCAGCTATGCTACACTGTACCCAAACACATTTTTGATCATTTTCTTCCCACAAATAGAGCTTTCTTTTCGTGGCATTTGATCACCTCTGCAGTTTTTAGTTTTTGCGATATAAACGAAAAAACACGCTGGGAGTGTGAAAGAGCTCTAAAGGCAGGTGTCCTAATACTTCTAGTAATATAGTGTATGTAAAGTGTTGCGTAAATTGAAGGCGCTATAAAAGTACCTGTAATAATAATGATGATAATAATAATAATATAAAAGCATACATTTAGGATAAAGCCGTTGTATACCCTTAAAAATAAAATAAAAAAACCTGCAAGGCAAAGGCATAATGAGCTAGTATGACTAGCATAGTAGCTCATTATCAATTACTTACCTTAGATCAAAGCCCCCGCAGCGGTCCTCGGACACGTCCTCTGTCGCCGCCATGATACCCGGGTATCTCCACTCTGGCGCTGTGACTGTCCGGAGCGGCGATGACATCATTACCGGTTCATGACTCGGTCAATCAAGTGGCCGCAGCCCGCAAACCCGGCAGGTAGACTGCGAGAAGATGGAAGCCTCTATAGTGACCATGATGGAAGATGGAAGCCTCTATAGTGACCATGATGGAAGATGGAAGCCTCTATAGTGACCATGATGGAAGATGGAAGCCTCTATAGTGACAATGATGGAAGATGGAAGCCTCTATAGTGACCATGATGGAAGATGGAAGCCTCTATAGTGACCATGATGGAAGATGGAAGCCTCTATAGTGACAATTAGTGATGAGCGGAATACGCCATATTCGATTTCGCGATATTTCGCGAATATTTCGAAGAATATTCGCGAATATTCGTTAATATCGAATATTCGTGATATTTTATAAAAAAAAAAATTGCGAATTTTCGGCAATGCGAAATTTCGCGATTTTTATTTTTTTTTATAAAATATCACGAATATTCGATATTTACGAATATTCGGTATATTTTATAAAAAAAAAAAAAAGCGAAATTTCACATATGCGGTCGCGAATATTCGTTAATATCGAATATTCGTGATATTTTATAAAAAAAAAATTGCGAATTTTCGCCAATGCGAAATTTCGCGTTTTTTTTTTTTTTTATAAAATATCACGAATATTCGATATATACGAATATTCGCTATATTTTATAAAAAAAAAAAAAAATTGCGAAATGTCGCTATTGCGAAATTTCGCTATTGCGAAATTCGCGAATGCGAAATTTGATTGCAAACTTTATTGCGAAATTTATTGCGAAATTTGAAAAATACGAATATTCGAAATAGCGAATATTCGCCGCGATATTCGAGATATTCGCGAATACTCGAATATGCAATATTCGTAGCGAATATTCGCAATGCGAATATTCGTGAGCAACACTAGTGAAAATGATGGAAGATGGAAAGCTCTGTAGTGACCATGACGCTGGAGGGCTTAATTTCAAGGTAAGTCTTTCATAATGTGCTAGTATGCAGCACATTATGAAAGACCCCGGATTAAGGATAAGCCCCGGCACTGCCCAGCGGAGCAACGATCTCACTCCAGTTGCCTCCCTTTCTCCTCCCGGCCACCGACTCCCTCAATCGAGCCATCCCCCCGCCACCTCTCCGCCTCAGATCCTCCCTTTCCAACCATCCGCGCCGACCTAGGGAGATTTGCGGCGGCCGCGTTCAGGAAAGACCGCGGCTTCACTCGCGGCCTTGCGGCGCGCCACAAAAACTCCCAGTAAATCCCCACAAAGCTGCCCTGAAACCCCCTCCTACTCTAGGAGGACCCCCATCCTCTCCCTGTCGCCCACCTGCCTTCCCTAGGGATCGATCCACCAGGCTGACAGCCCCCAGCTCAGGTCCTTTTTCCTGAGCTGTGGCCATCTTGGTACACCCCAGTACATCTCCCCCTATTCTGCCCCACCACGTATCCACCACCTCTGTGGCACTTGATCCAGGGTTTCGGCTGATCGCCCTTGAGGGGTCAGGAAGGAATTTTTTTCCCTTGCTGCAGCACATTTAGAGAATTGTCTCTCTTTGATAGAAAACTGGATGACAAAGAGTTATCTTAAACTCAACAGCTCCAAAACAGAACTTCTCCTGTTTCATGCCAGTCGCAAGAGTCAACTGGCAACAACCTAGACACCTCCGCCCATTCTGGGCCAAATCATCACCCCTAGCTCCAAAGTCAAAAGTCTCGGGGTCATTTTTGACACCTACATGACAATGGACGCACAAATAGGGTCAGTAGTCAGCAGATCTCACCATCTGCTGCGCCTACTATGCAGACTTATTCCATTCATTCCCAAAGAAGATGTGCCAGTCGTGGTAGGAACAATTGTGAACTCCAGACTGGACTATGCAAATGCCCTTTACCTCGGACTCCCTAAGTACCAAATCTCTCGTCTGCAAACCGTGCAAAATACGGCCGCCAGACTTGTGACTGGGAAAAAACCCTGGGAATCAATCTCACCTTCACTAAGATCTCTTCACTGGTTGCCAGTAAAAGACAGAATTGCTTTTAAAGCACTCTGCCTGACTCATACGTGCATCCATGGGAAAGGCCTGCAATATCTATGCGAAAAGATAGAAGCCCACAATTCCAATCGCGTTCTGCGATCCACCGACCAAAATTTGGTCAAGGTACCCAAAGCCAGATATAAGTCCAAAGGAGAAAGAAGGTTTGCTTTCCAAGGTTCCAGACTATGGAACACTTTACCAATCAGCATTCGGGTGGAGGAAAACCACCTGACCTTCAGAAGACAGATTAAAACTCTGCTCTTTTGAGGCCATGAGAGACAGGAACAACAAGCGCCCAGAAGCGAATTAGTTCGCATGTGCCGCGGTATATAAGTTTTCATTCATTCATTCATACCTTATATCAAACAGAGCAGTGCAGCGCAAACCTAAATAGCATAATATTAATATTAAAACGAATATGCTCATACCAGTGAAGACATAATTGAATTAATAACAGTGAAAAAATAAAATAAAATAAAATAAAAAGAAAGTCCACATTTGCAAAGTGCAAACAAATCCTGTGATCAAAACAGTCAGAGTATCTCCACCATGTGACTTGGAAAACCAATATTTCAAATATTTCAAACGTGATCCCTTCACCAGTAAAGATGGGTACTCTCACCTCACACCAAGACCCTTGTTTTACCAAAGGTCTAAAACGCTTAGAACAAATGGCAGGAAATCCAGATGGCTCAAAGATGTGCAATTGTCAGCTGAAGGACCCGGAGATATGCAAGCAGGGCCGGCGCTACCACTAGGCGGATTAGGCAGCCGCCTAGAGCGCACTGCCGCCTAGAGCGCAGCCATGGCCAGTCACCTACTCATCCCCGCTGGATGTAACCTCTAGAGCGGTGCGGTCCATGTGCGGTGTGTCTTTATGAGTGTACACTGTACTGGAGCGGTCCGGAGGAGAGGGAATGTCTGCTGCCGGGGATAGTGCAGGGGCGCGGGGAGGAAACTGATAGAGTACACTGATAGATCGCGACCCGCTCCCACAGCGTCAGAGTTGTTAGATGGGCTCAGGGCTCTGATGCCGAGGAGCTGAGCCGCCTCCTTCACAGTCACTGGTCGGGACTCGTGAGTGGGTGTGGCCAGCCAAGGGACGATCCCGCCTGTCACTGGGGGAAGGAGAGCAAAGTGGGCGGCCTCGGGGGTGATCGCAGGTCTTTCTGGGCACTGGGCAGAGCAGCAGGTAAAAAAAAAATGGTTCTAAAAATGCTGTTTTGTTTTTAAGGAAGCCACTGGACTAGGAGAAATTGGGTAAACATTGCTCAGTCAGGATAGGGCTACAGGAAAACAAAGATATCATCTTGATCTTTGTCATCTGTAGGACTTATATCTTTAGACTTTTACATAGAAGTAAATAGTGCTATTAGCTGACAAAGATCAAGATGGTATCTACTGACTGAGCAATCTTTAACTCAATTTCTCCTAGCTGTCACCCAGTCCCCCACCCTGCTGTCACCCAGTCCTCTCCTCTGCCTTGCTGTCACCCAGTCCCCCACCCTGCTGTCACCCAGTCCCCCACCCTGCTGTCACCCAGTCCCCCACCCTGCTGTCACCCAGTCCTCTCCTCTGCCTTGCTGTCACCCAGTCCCCCACCCTGCTGTCACCCAGTCCCCCACCCTGCTGTCACCCAGTCCCCCACCCTGCTGTCACCAAGTCCTCTCCTCTGCCCTGCTGTCACCCAGTCCTCCACCCTGCTGTCAACCAGTCCCCCACCCTGCTGTCACCCAGTCCTCTCCTCTGCCCTGCTGTCACCCAGTCCTCTGCCCTGCCGTCACCCAGTCCTCTGCCCTGCCGTCACCCAGTCCTCCTCCCTGCCGTCACCCAGTCCTCCGCCCTGCTGTCACCCAGTCCTCCGCTCTGCTGTCATCCAGTCCCCCACCCTGCTGTCACCCAGTCCCCCACCCTGCTGTCACCCAGTCCCCCACCCTGCTGTCACCCAGTCCTCAGCCCTGCTGTCACCCAGTCCTCTCCTCTGCCCTGCTGTCACCCAGTCCTCCACCCTGCTGTCACCCAGTCCTCTCCTCTGCCCTGCTGTCACCCAGTCCCCCACCCTGCTGTCATCCAGTCCCCCACCCTGCTGTCACCCAGTCCCCCACCCTGCTGTCAAACAGTCCTCAGCCCTGCTGTCAACCAGTCCTCTCCTCTGCCCTGCTGTCACCCAGTCCTCTGCCCTGCTGTCACCCAGTCCCCCACCCTGCTGTCACCCAGTCCCCCACCCTGCTGTCACCCAGTCTCCCACCCTGCTGTCAACCAGTCCTCAGCCCTGCTGTCACCCAGTCCTCTCCTCTGCCCTGCTGTCACCCAGTTCTCTGCCCTGCTGTCACCCAGTCCTCCGCCCTGCTGTCACCCAGTCCTCCGCCCTGCTGTCACCCAGTCCTCCGCCCTGCTGTCACCCAGTCCTCAGCCCTGCTGTCACCCAGTCCTCCGCCTTGCTGTCACCTAGTCCTCTCCTCTGCCCTGCTGCCACCCAGTCCTCTGGCCTGCTGCCACCCAGTCCCCCACCCTGCTGTCAATCAGTCCCCAGCCCTGCTGTCACCCAGTCCTCTCCTCTGCCCTGCTGTCACCCAGTCCTCTCTTCTGCCCTGCTGTCACCCAGTCCTCTGCCCTGCTGTCACCCAGTCCTCCGCCCTGCTGTCAACCAGTCCTCAGCCCTGCTGTCACCCAGTCCTCTCCTCTGCCCTGCTGTCACCCAGTCCTCCGCCCTGCTGTCACCCAGTCCCTCAGCCCTGCTGTCACCCAGTCCTCAGCCCTGCTGTCACCCAGTCCTCTCCTCTGCCCTGCTGTCACCCAGTCCTCAGCCCTGCTGTCACCCAGTCCTCAGCCCTGCTGTCACCCAGTCCTCAGCCCTGCTGTCACCCAGTCCTCCACCTTGCTGTCACCTAGTCCTCTCCTCTGCCCTGCTGCCACCCAGTCCTCTGCCCTGCTGCCACCCAGTCCTCTGCCCTGCTGCCACCCAGTCCTCTGCCCTGCTGCCACCCAGTCCTCTGCCCTGCCGTCACCCAGTCCTCAGCCCTGCTGTCACCCAGTCCTCTCCTCTGCCCTGCTGCCACCCAGTCCTCTGCCCTGCTGCCACCCAGTCCTCTGCCCTGCCGCCACCCAGTCCTCTGCCCTGCCGCCACCCAGAGTTCTCTGCCCTGCTGTCACCCAGAGTTCTCTGCCCTGCTGTCACCCAGAGTTCTCTGCCCTGCTGTCACCCAGTTCTCTCTAAAAAAAAAAAAAAAAGTTGGCAACTATGGGCCAGATTCAGGAAAGGTTACGCTGGCGGATCGAGTGATCCGCCAGCCTAACTGTGGCTTTGAGCCGGCGTTTCTTTTTTCTGTAACCAGAAAACAAGAAACGCCGGGTTGAAGTTCCGATGCGAGCAGCGTAACTGAGTTTCGCCATCGCATCGTTACTTCAACTTAAAAATGGCGCCGGGGGCGTTCCCGCCGATTTACGCTCAAAAAATATGTTAATGAGCGGAAATCGGCAATTCACGATCGAAATCCGGCGCGACGCAATGACGATACGACGTTTCCGGACGGGATACGCGGCGCATAGATATACCTACATGGGGTTGGAGTATCCTATGTTAGGTATAGGCGTCGTCATCGCGTCGGGAAAAAAAAAAAAAAACGTCGCTTGCGTAAAACGGTCATGAATGGGAATGTGACGTCATTGACGTTCATTCACAGATTTTGGAGCATGCGCACGGGGATGTTTTGACACTCGACGTATGCGCAGTACGTTGGCGGCGGGATCGCGCGTAGTTAGCATACTACACGCCCCGTACCCGCGACATTTGAATTCCGCCGGCTCATTTGTGATGCGCTGCCGCAACTTTAGGAGCAAGTGCTTCGTGAATGACAGCACTTGCTCCTAAAATTTCGGCAGCGCAACGCAAATCAGAAGCGTTACTCCAGAGCAAAGATGCTCTGGAATACGTGAATCTGGCCCTATGTTTGCTGTGTACGGCAGTTCAATGAGGGTCAACAAACATCACAGGGGGGTATAGACAGGGCCGGTGCTAGACTTTTGAGCCCTTTCTATGCCTTATAGAGATATAGAAATTATATTTTAGCAGTATACAAGTTTTATTTTAAAAAACATTTTTTTTGGGGGGGGCACAAGTAGCTGGTCTCGCCTAGGGCGCAAAAAAGTCTAGCACCGGCCCTGTATGCAAGTATCCTCAGTGGCACCAACGAATCAATATGCAAAGAAAAAAGGCCAGATCTAAGAGCTTCCATATAAACCAGGTCTCTTTAATGAGTAAAAAATGTGCAGGGTACTCACATTCAAGTAGAAAATACAGGCATAAAACACCATATCAGGCAGCTCAAATGAAGATGTGGGACATCAAGGAGTGACATGGGATGGTTCCTGACCCCGGACGCGTATCGTAATACTACTTCCTCAGCAATGCTCAATGCTGAGGAAGTAGTATTACGATACGCGTCCGGGGTCAGGAACCATCCCATGTCACTCCTTGATGTCCCACATCTTCATTTGAGCTGCCTGATATGGTGTTTTATGCCTGTATTTTCTACTTGAATGTGAGTACCCTGCACATTTTTTACTCATTAAAGAGACCTGGTTTATATGGAAGCTCTTAGATCTGGCCTTTTTTCTTTGCATATTGATTCGTTGGTGCCACTGAGGATACTTGCATATCTCCGGGTCCTTCAGCTGACAATTGCACATCTTTGAGCCATCTGGATTTCCTGCCATTTGTTCTAAGCGTTTTAGACCTTTGGTAAAACAAGGGTCTTGGTGTGAGGTGAGAGTACCCATCTTTACTGGTGAAGGGATCACGTTTGAAATATTTGAAATATTGGTTTTCCAAGTCACATGGTGGAGATACTCTGACTGTTTTGATCACAGGATTTGTTTGCACTTTGCAAATGTGGACTTTCTTTTTATTTTATTTTATTTTATTTTTTCACTGTTATTAATTCAATTATGTCTTCACTGGTATGAGCATATTCGTTTTAATATTAATATTATGCTATTTAGGTTTGCGCTGCACTGCTCTGTTTGATATATTTACTTCAGGAATTTTGTGATTGTTCTTTTGGTGTTCAGCTTGCATCCATATGAAATTCACTCTTTGAGTATTTTTCATTTTTACACTTATTATTTTTATTTTTTTCTGATCTTTATATTTTTGCGCTGATTGCACCCCCCCTGTTTTACATTATTCATTCATACCTTGCAGTTTTTTTTCTTTAAAGCCTTTACTACCGCTTTAATCTGCATTAATAAGCCCATGCACATATGACATTTTCAATGCTCATGGGAAGCATCGTACACACATCAGCGTATATAATGGTCCAAAAAAGAATTAATAAGAGAAGTTCATTGCTAAGGTTAACATCCAGACAGGGAAGGGGTTAATGGCAATGGTATTTCAGTTTTTGTGGGAGGAGGTAAGGACTGTGTTGTTGTGGTTTCTGCGCTCCAGTCTTGTGACTGTGTATCACATGAGGACTAGGCAAGGTAAACAGGTGACTCAGGCAGTATGAAGTAGCAGGTGTGTAATATGTGTGTAATGTGTGTGTCTGCACCAGTCTGCAAGGACAGCATAGACTTCCATTATCTCTATGGGACTAACTCAAGCCAAACATTTATTATGCAATTATTTGTAGCCGCTATATAAGCAGATCCAACATGACAACAAGATTGTTGCTCAATAACGTTGAATCCGACGACCATCCAAATCGAGCTGTTTTGTGAAAAGTAGGCTGAAATATGCGCAATCGCTTCCTGATCAATAAAATTGATTGCTGATGGAAACTAACCTTTTCAAACAAATTATTGATTAAAAGATCAATGAAATTGTCCACAGATTCCCAATCTCCTACAAAAGCGCACCCTGCGATTTTCAGTGGCAGGAATCCGCAAATTCCTGTGTCTAAAATGACAGGTGTGTGCAAGCATCTGCTATTTGTGACTGTTCATACAGCCAGCAATTAACTGCAGTGATCGTGGCTGGATGCACACATGATGCTATACGCACACACCTGTCATTCTACATCCAGGAAGGGTTGCTAATCGCCTGTCTGAATATAGCCTTATGGCCCATACACACAATCCAAATATCGGACGAAAACGATCGTCCGATGATGGATCGTACGATTTTCGGATCGTGTGTACACTACTTTCGAGAGCCGTTCACGACCGTCCATCCGATTATTTTTCGATCGGACATGCGCGAAAATTTTCCTCGTACGATGTCAGATCGTACGATTTTCGTTTAGTCAGTACAGCCGTCGTCCGACAATACAATACAAATACATTACAACACGTGACATCACTTTTGATCTTTTTTTTCTGTCGTACGAGAATTTTCGTGAGTTTAATAACCTATTTTATTTTACTTGCGATTATTAGGCGAAAAAAGTCGTACGATCCATCGGCCGATATTCGGATCGTGTGTATGGGCCATTAGGCTGGCTTCACACCAGAACACAGAGCTGCTACCCGATGCGCATCCTTCCACCGTTTCAGGTCCGATTTCAAAACAATGTTTTGGCTGAATTCGAGCCGCTCCGGAGATGTGTGAACCGGCTACAGTGCCAGTCACAATCTCCTGACATGCGAATCTGACGTGAAAAAAAAAACACATCCAGTTCGCAATAGTGTGAACCAGGGGCAGATCCAGAGTCTAGTCTCGGGAGGGACACTACCAGAAAATATTTTTTTTGGGGGGGGGGAAATGACTGGTGTTGGCACTTCAATGATCACGGCACCAAGGTTGTTATGGTATCAGGATGATTGAATATAAAATATATGATAATATAAAATTAAATGGTTCAACTCACCATAATGCGGAATCAGCGGGAGCCCTGAGTGTGTCACCTGCCACGCCACCTGCCACCAGATGCAGCTTGTCACTTGCCACATGTTGCGGATTGTCACTTGACATGTCACCTGCCACAAGTTGCGGATTGTCACTTGACACGTCGCCTGCCACAAGTTGCGGATTGTCACTTGACACGTCACCTGCCACAAGTTGCGGATTGTCACTTGACACGTCGCCTGCCACAAGTTGCAGATTGTCACTTGACACGTCGCCTGCCACAAGTTGCGGATTGTCACTTGACACGTCGCCTGCCACAAGTTGTGGATTGTCACTTGACACGTCGCCTGCCACAAGTTGCGGATTGTCACTTGACACGTCGCCTGCCACAAGTTGCGGATTGTCACTTGACACGTCGCCTGCCACAAGTTGCGGATTGTCACTTGACACGTCGCCTGCCACAAGTTGCGGATTGTCACTTGACACGTCGCCTGCCACAAGTTGCGGATTGTCACTTGACACGTCGCCTGCCACAAGTTGCAGATTGTCACTTGACACGTCGCCTGCCACAAGTTGCGGATTGTCACTTGACACGTCGCCTGCCACAAGTTGCAGATTGTCACTTGACACGTCGCCTGCCACAAGTTGCGGATTGTCACTTGACACGTCACCTGCCACAAGTTGCGGATTGTCACTTGACACGTCGCCTGCCACAAGTTGCGGATTGTCACTTGACACATCGCCTGCCACAAGTTGCGGATTGTCACTTGACACGTCGCCTGCCACAAGTTGCGGATTGTCACTTGACACGTCGCCTGCCACAAGTTGCAGATTGTCACTTGACACGTCGCCTGCCACAAGTTGCGGATTGTCACTTGACACGTCGCCTGCCACAAGTTGTGGATTGTCACTTGACACGTCGCCTGCCACAAGTTGCGGATTGTCACTTGACACGTCGCCTGCCACAAGTTGCGGATTGTCACTTGACACGTCGCCTGCCACAAGTTGCGGATTGTCACTTGACACGTCGCCTGCCACAAGTTGCGGATTGTCACTTGACACGTCGCCTGCCACAAGTTGCGGATTGTCACTTGACACGTCGCCTGCCACAAGTTGCGGATTGTCACTTGACACGTCGCCTGCCACAAGTTGCGGATTGTCACTTGACACGTCGCCTGCCACAAGTTGCGGATTGTCACTTGACACGTCGCCTGCCACAAGTTGAGGATTGTCACTTGACACGTCGCCTGCCACAAGTTGCGGATTGTCATATCACCTGCCACATGTTGCGGATTGTCACTTGCCACATCACCTGCCACATGTTGCGGATTATCACTCGCCACGTCACCTGCCACAAGTTGCGGGATGCCACTTGACTGTTACCAGATGCAGATTGTCACTTGCCACCTCACCTGCCACACCTTGCGGATTGTCACTTGCCAAGGTGGTGTTTTGCTTGTCAGAGTGGAAGTTGGTACATTACGAAATCTACATGCCTATGGGTGTGTTATTTCTCAAACTGTCATTTCTAAGGCTTCATTCGCACATGAGTGTAGTTCCCACTCATGTTTTTTGGGGATTATTATGGGTTAAATCGCGTCACACCGGGGAGCAGCTCATTTACTTTAATGGACTGCCCTACACGCGACAAACACTCCAAATTAGCTCCAGATCCTTCTCAGTCGCTCATTTTGTTGCATGGCAAAAGACACGTCTGCTTTCTGAATTTGGGGTGCCATTAACTAATGACGACGCCCCTCTAATCCATGCGCCCAGCCCCTAAACTACATGCAGGGTGCCGGATGCATTGATTTCAATGTTTTTTTTTTTCTTTGAAGCACTTGCTTAGAGCCAGAGGCTTAAATTGTGTTCAAAACGGGTGGGCTCGGGGCGCAGAGCACTGCGCCCTGAGCCCACCCAGTTGTGTGCTATTAGCAAATGATTATTCACTAATGTCTTCCTGTTTCTCCTCCCAGCCAATCGGGAAGCGGGTCCTGAGACCCGATTGGCCAGGAGTCCTAAGTCCTGATTGGCCGGGAGGAAAAGCAACTGCTGGGACCCCAGAGGAGAAACGAAGCGACAGTCTATCAATCGATGGGGGTGGGCAGCGGCAATCGATGAGTGAGGAGGTGGGAAGTGTTCCCATGAAAATTGAGCATCAGCTGCCACTGATTGGCAACTATTTTTATAGTCGATTAGTTGGTCAGCCGATAAGTTGAACTGCATACAGAATGCATTATTTGTTTACAATACATGTCAAAAAATACAGTGCAGTGCACCCTTCACATGTGAATATACACAGTGCAACACACATAGAGCTCAGTACACCATCCATACATGTGAGCAAGTGCCTGATAGCTCATGAATGTGAATGTGGGAGGAGCAATGTCTCATGGGACATGTAGCCCTGGCAAGGAGAAGAACGTGATTTGAAGGCAGAAGTTTTTTTTACCTTGCTATAGGGGAACTCTATATTATGCCTTGTGGCTTGCTTTAGGGGTACTCTGAAGACAGGAGGTGCAAGAAGCACTGAGAAAGTACAAGTATTAATACTTTTTCTTAAGTACCCCCGATATCAATTACAGATACCAATTTTTAAAGCTGTGACAGTTTTTTCTTTAGTTTTACTGCTACAGGGCGGCCGCTGTGTGCATGATCACATATATACATATGTGATCAGGGCTGGTGCAAGGATTTTTGACACCCTAAGCAAAACCTAATTTTGCCGATCCCCTTGGCTCCACCCCATTTTCCTGCTCATGTAAACCCCACCTTTTTAATGAAGTGTCCATCAAATGCAGCCTCACCAGCGCCCATCAAATGCAGCCTCACCAGCGCCCATCAAATGCAGCCTCACCAGTGCTTATCAAATGCAGCCTCACCAGTGCCCATCAAATGCAGCCTCACCAGTGCCCATCAAATGCAGCCTCACCAGCGCCAATCAAATGCAGCCTCACCAGCGCCCATCAAATGCAGCCTCACCAGCGCCCATCAAATGCAGCCTCACCAGTGCTTATCAAATGCAGCCTCACCAGCGCCCATCAAATGCAGCCTCACCAGCGCCAATCAAATGCAGCCTCACCAGCGCTCATCAAATGCAGCCTCACCAGCGCCCATCAAATGCAGCCTCACCAGTGCTTATCAAATGCAGCCTCACCAGTGCCCATCAAATGCAGCCTCACCAGCGCCAATCAAATGCAGCCTCACCAGCGCCCATCAAATGCAGCCTCACCAGTGCTCATCAATGCAACCTATTAGTGCCCATCAAATGCAGCCTTGCCAGCGCTCATCAAATGCAGCCTTGCCAGCGCTCATCAAATACAGCCTTGCCAGCGCTCATCAAATGCAGCCTTGCCAGTGCCCTTCAAATGCAGCCTTGCCAGCACCCTTCGAATGCAGCCTTGCCAGTGCCCATCAAATGCAGCCTTGTCAGCGCCCATCAGTGCAGGCTATTAGCGCCAGTCAAATGCAGCCTTGCCAGCGCCCATCAAATGCAGCCTTGCCAGCACCCATCAAATGCAGCCTTGCCAGCACCCATCAAATGCAGCCTTGCCAGCGCCCATCAAATGCAGCCTTGCCAGCTCCCATCAAATGCAGCCTTGCCAGCGTCCATCATATGCAGCCTTACCAGCGCCCATCAAATGTAGCTTTACCAGCGCCACAGCCCTCTGCCGCCATTGCGCCTTTGACACTATGTGTGAATGGAGCGGCCTGCTGATGCTGGACTTAGTTGCTTGCTGCAGAGAGAAGAGGGTAGGAACACCTGTGGCTGGGTGCCCTAGGCAGCAGGCCGCCCTAGGTGGCTGCCTACTTTGCCTAGTGGTAGCACTGGCCCTGTATGTGACCCTGCACTTTTGGGTAGCGGGGAGCGAGTGCGCACCACCAGCGGCTCACTCCTGCTGTGATTATTCATTCGGCACACAGGCAATTATGTAAACAAGGCAAAGCAGGGACAAGGATCCCATGTCTTCTCCTAGTACAAGCTTCTCACACACAGTAAAAAAAACACCAGCTAGGTATATATTTAACCATTTGATCACCCCTGATGTTAACCCCTTTCCAACCAGTGTCATTAGTACAGTGACAGTGCATTCCCAAAAAAGTGTCAGTTAATACAGACATACATGTATCCCTATGGTGTAGCGGGTGTCAGTCGCGACCCGGTCTTGTGCTCTGTGACCGCGGTGACGGTGTCCCGTGATCGGGTCACAGAGCTGAAGAATGGGGAGAGGTAAGTGTAAACAAACCGCTACCTCTCCCCTCTCACGATAAAAATCGCTCATCGCAGCCATTACTAGTAAAAAATAAATTATTAATAAAAAATGTCATTAAACTATCCCCTATTTTGTAGACGCTATAACTTTTGCGCAAACCAATCAATAAACATTTATTGCGTTTTTTTTTTTTTTTACCAAAAATATGTAGAAGAATACGTATCGGCCTAAACTGAGGACATTTTTTATTTTTTTATATATTTTTGGGGATAATTATTATAGCAAAAAATGCTTTATTATAGTAAAAAATATTGCAATGTTTTAAAAATTGTCGCTCTATTTTTGTTTATAGCGCAAAAAATAAAAACCGCAGAGGTGATCAAATACCACCAAAAGAAAGCTCTATTTGTGGGAAGAAAAGAACGTCAATTTTGTTTGGGAGCCACGTCGCACGACCGCGCAATTGTCAGTTAAAGCGACGTAGTACCGAATCGCAAAAAGGGGCCTGGTTCTTTAGCTGCATAATGGTCCGGGGCTTAAGTGGTTAAAGTAAGTCAGTACCGTGTTGCAAAAAATGGCCTGGTCATGAAGGGGGGTAAATCTTCTAGAGGTCAAGTGGTTAAACTGACACATACGCAGCACCTTTGCTTGTGCCTTGATAGAATCACTCCTACACACCCAGGAAGCCTCTGTACGTGCGTGCCAGATGTAGGCCTGTTTATCATACAATATGGTGACTATAACCTCTGACCATGCATAGATAAGGTATGCAGTCATCCTTGCTATATGTGTGTAACAATCATGTGATAGTAATGACTACGTAGGATCACGTGTGTGATATTATCCGGTATGATTGGATTATATATTGCTCTGTGAATGCATATGGAAGAACCTGCTATACTGGACACATGAGTCAGCAGATGTTGGCCATATGAACACCATAGCGTGATTCCTGTTTTCCTTCTCTCTGGCTGCCAAATTCTGCGTTTTATGTCACATGACTCAGTCATAAAGAACATCCCTCATTATAAAAGAAAGAAAAGTCTATATTTACTGTACACTCCAATGTGTGTTGTGTTGTGTTACTGTTTTGTTACAAGGCCTCTTGCACACTGCAGCTTTATAATGCTCAGTACGGCTTATTTTTCACTAAGCTAAAATACAGGCCATTAATTGCAAATGGCGCCATGTATTCTTCGGTAATTTTTTATTTTTTTTTATCTGCATTTTTGGTCAGTAATTTACACCTCTGTGCGCAAATGTCCATTCACATAATGTGAATAAGTTTGCGCTAAATTGCTTGAACGCATAAATGCGCGAAAATACGCGTAAGTACATAAAAATAAAAAAAAAACAGAAAAAAAAAATAGATGCTCAAACAGTATTGTGTGCAAGAGGCCTTTTATGGATCAGTTATTTTCTAAATGTTTAGTTTCCTTGTACCCCCCCCCCTTATCCTTTTATAACCAAGTGTAAAAGCTCTGGGCCAGATTCTCAGAGGCAATACGACGGAGTATCTCAGATACCCCGTCGTATCGCCGTTTTTTTTGGCTCGTATCTATGCGAGTGATTCTTAGCATCACTTTGGCATAGATACGCTTGAACATCCGACAAGTGTAATACCATTACACTTGCGGATCGTAGTTGTAATGACAACTCCGGCCACTAGGTGGCCTTTACGTTGTTTTCTCATTTGCCTATGCAAATGAGGCTACTACGCCAATTCCCGATCGCTTTTACGCTGCACCGTCGTCGCGTACGTCGTTTTCGTTCGCGTAAGGTTACCCCTGCTTCTATGAGGAGTAACCTTACGAAGTACCGTCGGATGCCATGTTAAGTATGGCGTCGGGTCAGCGTCGGCTTTTTCCGTCGCTTACGTCGTTTTACTAACTCGTTCGCGATTAGGGCATTGCGTAGTGACGATCACGTCGTTTTGACGTCGGTTTCAACGACGCTTTCCGACGTGAGCTGGAGAATGCGCACTGGGCTTTTTCCCCAGCCGGCGCATGCGCAGTTCGTTCGACGCGGGGGCGCGCTTCATTTAAATAGAAGCCGCCCCCTTTGAATTACGAGGGCTTACGCTGGGCCATTTTTACTACGCCAACGCAAACTACGGAGCAAATGCTTAGAGAATACGGCACTTGCTCTAGTACGATGTGGCGGCGTAGTGTAAATGCGTTACGCTACGCCGGCGAATTTGTATGAGAATCTGGCCCTCTGTATTTATTAGGTTTGCATCAATACCGTTTTTAATCAATGAGTACAAGTACCGATACTCGGCAATACTGAGTACTGATATTTTTCAGTGTGATTTTGTCAATACAAAAAAAAAATTGACGCAAATCGAACTGCAAAGAATCGCATGCACTTTCCTTGTGTGTATAAATTCTCAGTCAAGCTAACAATTACACTAACAGACCTATTTACACTATTCTAGCACTAGAGGATGCCACACTGCTTACTCCATGCACCCTTTAGCTAACATATTGAGGTTGATCTACTAAAAGGGTTGAGAACCTTCACATAACAACAAATCATTTGAATATTTATTATTATTTTTTTGATGTCACAATGTAGAGAATAAGATTTCCTATCATCTGTGCCAAAAAAATTGGGAAGGGGTTTGGAAGGGGAAGGGGAAGAAAAGAAAAATAAGAAAAGGGGAAGAAGAAAAAGGGAAGAAGGGGGATAGTAGAAGGGTGAAAAACATATAAGGAAAGGATACACAGGAAAAGCACTAACATTCGCCACATCCGTATATAGTATATATGCAAAGAAAAAATATCAAATCACAAAGTGAAAGAATGGCGGACTTTGAGGCAGTGCGGAAGTATGTTAAAAAATATATTTTAATACAAAAATAAAAATGATTATACAATTTTACAATATATAAAGAATATACTTGACATAGGTAAAATTTAACCCTATAGGTTACAAGAGTATTGGAGCAAATCCCTTGAAGTCGCCTACGCGTTTCGCCGTTGGGCTTCTTCAGGGCGAGGCAGAGAGGATTTTAGGGAAGGGGAAGAATGTAATACAGTCGTGTAATCTAGTGGAACACGATAAGTATATTCATCCACCGAATTCAGGCATCAAAGGTGCCAGGGTGTTCAAATATAGGTATTGTCATCTATTAAGGCGTCTTGAAAAGGTCAGTGATCCATGTAGTGACGTAAATACTAACAAAGGTCCCCGAATATCAGGAATTCTATGGTACAGCACGCCATTTCAATAGGTACCAGAAACTGTGTTATAACATCCAGTAAACAATAGTTCCTTGTCTGGAAAATCCTAAGATGGAACTAGAGCTGGGGCCGCTGCTTATGCACAATCAAGCATCCAAGCAAGTAAAAGCTCCAAAGTAAATTCTGGAAAAACGCTTTTTATCAACAGTGTGATCTACAGCAACCTCAGTGGTGCATATAGATGTTTGGTCTGTGTGTGCCCCAGGGTCACAACAAGCGTTGCTGTGACCCTGGGGCACACACAGACCAAACATCTATATGCACCACTGAGGTTGCTGTAGATCACACTGTTGATAAAAAGCGTTTGTCCAGAATTTACTTTGGAGCTTTTACTTGCTTGGATGCTTGATTGTGCATAAGCAGCGGCCCCAGCTCTAGTTCCATCTTAGGATTTTCCAGACAAGGAACTATTGTTTACTGGATGTTATAACACAGTTTCTGGTACCTATTGAAATGGCGTGCTGTACCATAGAATTCCTGATATTCGGGGACCTTTGTTAGTATTTACGTCACTACATGGATCACTGACCTTTTCAAGACGCCTTAATAGATGACAATACCTATATTTGAACACCCTGGCACCTTTGATGCCTGAATTCGGTGGATGAATATACTTATCGTGTTCCACTAGATTACACGACTGTATTACATTCTTCCCCTTCCCTAAAATCCTCTCTGTCTCGCCCTGAAGAAGCCCAACGGCGAAACGCGTAGGCGACTTTAAGGGATTTGCTCCAATACTCTTGTAACCTATAGGGTTACATTTTACCTATGTCAAGTATATTCTTTATATATTGTAAAATTGTATAATCATTTTTATTTTTGTATTAAAATATATTTTTTAACATACTTCCGCACTGCCTTAAAGTCCGCCATTCTTTCACTTTGTGATTGGATATTTTTTCTTTGCATATATACTATCATCTGTGCCCAGTCTTGCCACACAGAGTTAATCCAGCTCTTTTATTGTTCAGTGAAAATGAACAGACTTCCAGATAAAAACCTGTCTAAATAAAAAGTCCTTTCCAGTGGCAGCGCCGCGCAAATAACATACACTCACGCATTGCCTGAGTGTATGTTATTGTGGCCAGCCTAGTCAGATAACCGGACATAGGGCGCCGATTATCTGACTAAGGACAGCTGGTTGGCTGTGGGGAAGTGCCTGTCAGAACCAGTGGCTCTGATAGGCTTTCCCAGTACAGTCCTTCAGCTCCTGGATGTCTTATCTCGGAATGTAGTGGGCTACATCCCTTGAATAAGACTGACGCCGTCTCAGCCAAACAGGTTTCAGTGATTCTGTATATCCGTAACCTGATTGGCTGGAGCGTCATCGAGGGCGGCAGAAGACATCGAAGGACAGTGGAAGGAGGATGGCGAACCCCAGAAAGGTAAGTGCCAGGCGGGGGGAGCAATCTGACTGGCAGCATTTTACAGGGCACAGTGGGGACAATTGATGTGGGGACAATTGATGTGGGCACCAGTGGGGGACAATTAATGTGGGCACAGTGGGGACAATGGATGTGGGCATAGTGGCAACAATTAATGTGGGCACAGTGGCAATTGATGTGGGCACAGTAGCAACAATTGATGTGGGCACAGTTGTAACAATTGATGGCATGGCACAGTGGCTGTGTTTGGCATGGCACAGTGGTGACAATTGATGGCATGGCACAGTGGCTGCCTTTGATGGTCACAGTGGCTGCCTTTGATGGGCACAGTGAGGCTGCAATTGTGTTTTTTTTTTTTTTTTTATTTGTTTGTGCCCCCAAAAAATTTTGAGCACCAGCCGCCACTGGTTCTTTCCGTCCCCTTGCTTCGAGTGACAGGTTATCTACATATCTCGTGCACTAGCTTGGACACATGCACATTCCTGTATGTTTATCTTAATATGAGGTGATCCACAGTTCATTGTGAGAAATGTATGGTGCAGTAAACAGCCAGCAGAATATACATAGACAAGTGATTAGGGGAGATGTATTTAGTCAGATCTTGAGTGATCTTATTATTATTATTATTATTGTTGTTCTATTGCAATGTGGTGTGTCTGAGGTCACCTGATCACATATGCAACATTTCTTTATATTACCAGGATGTGTTATGTGGGGGAAGGGTGGATTTCTCACTTTTTATACTTACAGCCAGAAAGGCTGAACGAACTTGGGGCTGGTTCACATTAGTGCGCTGTGCGATATCGCAAGTGATTTGCACCACACTGCTGTTCAGATCACATGCGATGCCTGTGCGATGCGATTTCAGCCATACTAACTGTATGGCTGAAATCGCATCTCATTCGGACCAAACACGCACAGGACCCTTTTTTTGGTCCACACCAGAATCGCATGGGTGTTCACACCTATGCAATCCGATTCATGTCCGATTCATTTTTGGGTTTACATCCACTTTAAGTCATGTAAAAAGAACAAATTCTGTTTTCCAATTGAATTTGGACATGATTGGATAAGTGAATAGTCACACAATTTATTATGTGAAAATGATCCACAACCTTAGTAAATCAGACCAACGTTAGCCAAATATTTCATTAACTAGAAAATGTCACTCCACCTTACCTTCTGCTGCTTACCTTTGAATCATTTACCTACTGAATGTTACTATAACTTCATTATTCCAAATATTTACAATGAATCTCCCTTATGTGACCCAAAGACAGCCAGCGATAACTGGAACGCACCATGCAGCACAGGGTGATAATGAAATGATATCCCTGGCATGTGATCATATTTGTACTTCACTCAGAATTCCCATGGTAATGTTCATTGGTTTATTTAAAGGGATTTACATTTATCTCCACAGTGATGAGAATTTAAATGGCTCATAAATGAGTGAAATGTCAGTAGTGCACCATCTGCTGGTAGCTGGGAGTGTTACACAGGTAATTTTACTATCACTGTTATGGTAGCCAAACATGCTTTCATTTTTTTTTTTTTTTAATCCAGTCGTTGTGAGATTCAAACAAAATAAACAATAAAACAAACAATCAAATAGCCAAAACTTCCCTTTTAATCAATTTAGACTTAAAGGGTCACTAAAGGAAAAAATAAATTGGGCTAAAACGACTGTTTACAGGGTATAGAGACATAATAGTTAACTGATTCCTTTTAAAAATGATTAAAATAGATAAAAATCAATCATATAATCAACCTACAGTTCTAGTTTAGTTTTTGCTGTTGTTTCCTGTCTCTCTGATGTACAGAGCCAGAGAGCCAATAGAGGGCAGTGATGGTTTGTCTAAAACCCCTCAGCCCAATCTAGTTTCAGTTTACACACAGTAATCACACCTCCTTGATTAGTGACCACAGTGAGAAAGCTCCCAGCACTGTGGTTATAAGGAAACAGACAACCAGGAAGTGTGGAGATCAGAGCAGAATTACAGCAACATCAAAGCAAAACCCCCCCCCCCCAAAAAAAAAAAAAAAACGAACAATGAGGACATGAAAACTGCACTGCATTAAGGTAAAGGAAGCTATTTAGCCCAAAAAAAAATATTTCCTTTAGTGACCCTTTAACTTTGTTTGGATTTGATCAAACTAAGTCAATTGACTAGGGCAAAATATTATTGATTGTTTTGCATCAATTGGCAGCACTGAGATATTTTGATCATGAATATGATCATATTGCAATTGGTCAGAAGTGAGATTACACGATGGAAACAGAGATGCAATTGTTAACTTTTAATTATAAGACCAGACAACGTTTTTCCAAACTGCTATTGTCCAATTTTGGTGAGTCTGTGCGAATTGTAGCCACAGTTTCCTGTTCTTAGCTGACTGGAATTGCACCCTGTTGTAGGTGCAGGAGCGCCACCCCCTTTCGCTCCTGCACCGTCACTGAAAATAATACATAGATTCATGCATTGCATGAATCTATGTATTGTTGCCGGCGCCGCTGCCGCCCACTATTCAGATGGCTGGCCCTCTGGCAAGGCCTGGCCATCTGGATAACGGCAGCTTGTTGGCTGTGGAAGTGTATATCTGGTTAACACTGATACGCATCTCAGCCAATCAGGTTTACTGGATCTGTTTATCGGTAACCTGATTGACTGAAGCGACATCAAGGGCGGCAGAAGACATTGAGGGATCGTGGAGGAGGATGGCTAACCGAGAAAGGTAAGTGCCGGGCTGGGGGTGGGGGGGATCTGGCAGTATTTTGGGGCAATCTATCGGCATTTTAAGGGGGAATCTGGCAGCATTGTAGGGGCAAACTGGCAGCAATTGATTGAGTGGCGACAATTGATGGGCACAGTGACGACAATGGCATGGCACAGTGGCTGCATTTGGCATGGCACAGTGGCGACAATTGATGGCACAGTGGCTGCGTTTGGCATGGCACAGTGGCGACAATTGATGGGCACAGTGGCGACAATTGCATGGCACAGTGGTGACAATTGATGCCATGGCACAGTGGCGACAATTGATGGCACAGTGGCTGCATTTGGCATGGCAGAGTGGCGACAATTGATGGGCACAGTGGCGACAATGGCATGGTACAGTGGTGACAATTGATGGCATGGCACAGTGGCGACAATTGATGGGCACAGTGGCGACAATTGATGGGCACAGTGGCGACAATTGATGGCACAGTGGCTGCATTTGATAGCATGGCACAGTGGTGACAATTGATAGGCACAGTGGCTGCGTTTGGCATGGCACAATGGCTGCGTTTGGCATGGCACAGTGGCTGCGTTTGATGGCATGGCACAGTAGCGACAGTTTTATGGCACAGTGGCGTCAGTTTTATGGCACAGTGGCTGTGTTTGATGGGCACAGTGGTGGCAATTGATGGGCACAGTGAGGCTGCAATTGATGTTTGTTTTTGTTTTGTTTTTCGTTTGTTTGTGCCCCCCCCCAAAAAAAAATGTAGGCACCAGCTGCCACTGGTATACTGTACACCAGTACTGTCAGCTGTAAGCTGTCCAAAGTTCCCCACATAGAAATACAAAGTGGCTGCATCACTCATTTTCTTTATTCATCTATCAGGAACAACACTTTTTAATGAATGAATGAATGAAAACTTATATAGCGCAGCACATGCGAACTAAATCACCTCTGGGCGCTTGTTGATCCTGTCTCCTTTGATATCAAAAGAGATGAGTCTTGATCTTTCTCCTGAATGCTGAGTGGTTCTCCTCCAACCGAATGCTGGTTGGTAAAGCGTTCCATAGTCTGGGACCTTGGACCGCGAATCTTCTATCTCCTTTGGACTTGTAGTTGGCTTTCGGTATTTGGAGTAGATTTTGATTGGTGGATCGCAGAACGCGATTGGGATTATGAGCTTAGATAATGGGGAGCATTCCCAAGTTCCAAACAGACAACAAACTCGCAAGAGTTTCAAGTTTTGTTACTCGGCCCTTCATCAAGCCCAGTGTCTAATTCTCATGGTTTTGCACAGAGCAGCTACAATCCTCCTCTTCTAGGATCTCTCACCGGCACTCTGCGCTCCTTTTTCTTCTCTTTGTGCCAACAGTAAAAGGTTTCTTACCTTAATGCAGAGAATGCGTTTAGGTAAAAAACCTTCAGCCTGTATAAACCATATCTGACACTGCCTCACTGGCTTTAATCTGGCCATACATTGGTTGAAATTCTGCCAATCCGGCAGAGACTGTGTGAGAGCCCTGTTTGTCAGCATGCACCCACGTGGACATAAAATTGGTAGCAGCAGCTGTGTCCCAAATGACATGAATAGGACTGCTTGCATGCAGATGCACAGAACATCTACAGTGAGGGAAAAAAGTATTTGATCCCCTGCTGATTCTGTACGTTTGCCCACTCACAAAGAAATGATCAGTCTATAATTTTAATGGTCAGTTTATTATAACAGTGAGAGACAGAATAACCACAAAAATATCCAGAAAAACACATTTCAAACAAGTTATAAATTGATTTGCATTTAAATGAGTGAAATAAGTATTTGACCCTTCGCAAAACATAACTTAATACTTGGTGGAGAAACCCTTGGTCCTGCTGTGATTGCAGGAAACCGCGGGTGCCCAGTGGACATCGCGGCCACCAGGCAAGCGTACCGGGTCCCGAGCGATGCCACGGGCGCGCCCCCTAGATGGACAGGAAGCCCAGGACGTCATATGACGTCCACCCAGGATGGGAGATACCATCTGTGGCCGTCATTTGACAATGGGTGGGTAGGGAAGTGGTTAAAATGGTTCTAAAGGCTCACGTTTTTTTTTACCATAATGCATTAAAGGAGTTGTAAAGGAAAAAAAAAAATCACCTTAATGCAATCTATGCATTAAGGTGAAAAAACATGTCCGCTATGGCCGCTTGCTGTATCACAAGGGCGCACACGCAAATACTCACCACCATGCGAGTTCTCTCTCTCTTGCGGGGAGGACCAGAGACAGCCACGAGGGACCCCAGAAGACGTGGATCGGGGCCACTCTGTGCAAAACGAACTGCACAGTAGAGGTAAGTATAACATGTTTGTTATTTTAAAGGAAACTTTTTTTTTCCTTTATTAACCATTTAAAGTAAAAAACCTTCTGGGTGCCTCTCCCCCCCCCTATACTTACCTGAACCCCATCTCGATTCAGCGATGTGCATAAGAGCTCTTCTGTCAATCCTGTCTCCCATCTCCTGTCAATCACAGCCAGTGAGCCATTGAGGAGAGAGCAGGGGTGGGGCAAAGCCACCCTCTGTGTGTGAATGGAGACACAGAGAGCAGCTTGGGAGCGAGTCTGCTGAAGTGCTCCAATAACAAGAATCTTTTTATTGGGGGCACTTGGCAGGGGGAGGGGCCGGAACTCAAAAAGAAGAGCATTGTCAGTCTTTGGAGAGGGAAGTGGTAAGTATGGCATACACAGGCTAAACAAAAAAAAAATCTCAATGATTTCTGCATCCACACAAACAATGTGAATGCAATAATAATAATGGCTTCCAGCAGGACCACTCCGCAGAAGCTGGTCTAATGATCCAGATCGGGCTCTGTTAAACATACAGGGCTACACACAGATTGAAATTCGGACAGTTAATTTCCATGCATGTATACCCAGCTTCAGACTAGCAAGTTTGGATGGACTTAAAGGGGCTGTAAAGGTACAATTTTTTTTCCTAAATATCTTCCTTTACCTTAGTGTGCAGTCCTCCTTCACTTACCTCATCCTTCCATTTTGCTTTTAAATGTCCTTAATTCTTCTGAGAAATCCTCACTTCCTGTTCTTCTGTCTGTAACTCCACACATTAATGCGAGGCTTTCTCCCTGGTGTGGAGTGTCGTGCTCGCCCCCTCCTTGGACAACAGGAGAGTCAGGACGCTCTCTACGTGGCAGATAGAGAAAAGAGCTGTGTGTTAGTGGGCGTCCTGGCTCTCTTGTAGTCCAAGGGAGGGGGCGAGCATGACACTCCACACCAGGGAGAAAGCCTTGCATTACTGTGTGGAGTTACAGACAGAAGAACAGGAAGTGAGGATTTCTCAGAAGAAATAAGGACATTTAAAGGCAAAATCAAAGGATGAGGTAAGTGAAGGAGGACTGCACTAGATTAAAGGAAGCTATTTAGGAAAAAAAATTACCTTTACAACCCCTTTAACTAACAAATTGAAGCTGAACTCCAGCTAACATTATTTAAGCAGTTACAGCAACATGTTTTTCCTTTGTAGGCAAAGGTTTTACATAAATGAACAAAAGCTAAATTATACATTCTATGAATGGAGGTTGGGCAGATGATTAAAAAGAAAGCCCCATAGTAAGGGGAACCCAGGTGGAGGGGCCACATGACTGGGGGAACACTGTGCGGTGCACACACAGGATAGGGAAGTGAGGTGTTAGGGGTGGGGTTACCTAGCACGAGGAGGGTTAGTTAAAGGTAGTGGGTGGGCGGGGCTTTTCATTCTGGGGCCTTTCCATGGAAGAGGTTACCCACAGACTGTTTTTTTCCCTCCCTCCCTCCCTGTGGAAGTGTCTGGTATGGGTATTTGTTTTTCATGTTATTTTTGTGTTTCAGGTGGACGTTGGCATTGGTCTGGGGTTCCTGAGGGTTGGGTGGTGGTTGGTATATATATATATGGGATGTATATACCTGAGATTGTTGGTAGGAGTTGGGGCCTGTCATGGGATGGGCATCTTCCCTATCTGGTTAGGTGGGGGCTACTGGTCAATCGTGCTGAAGAGTGGAATGAAGGAGGAAGTCATTGTCTCGTGAGCTGATTGGAGCACGGCTAGAGGCCAGGATGCTTCCTGATGGAGTACAGCCGATTACCTAGCACTTTTTTTTCCCTTCTCTCAGGAACCCCTCGTTTACAGCAGTTTTGTATAATTGTTGTGTTTGAGTTAATTTATTCTATTTTTGGTAAATATATATATGAAGTTTTATAAAGATATATATATATATATATATATATATATATATATATAAAGAAGGCCAGTATGGTGGCCTGAGTTTATGGGAGGAGCCCGGAGGGTATTTAAGCAGCCCACTCACACATGCTCTTTGTCGGTTCAGTGTGCAGTACTACACGTCACTGGGCCGACTCTTTCCAGCTCACCTCATGTCCGTGAGTCTGCGCATTCAATCGCATTCGACACCCTCCCGCCCTTCCCTTTTTCAGGGCACTTCTCAGCATATCCTTCTTCAATTAACTACCCATTACTTACTTTGGGTATGCCCCCTTTTCTTGGCATACTGACCAGACCACCAAGGCACACTTCAGGTCTATTTATGTTGTAAGTCTTGTCGCGTGTTTATGTGATCCACATCACTCTCGGTCAGAGGGCCACGACCATAAATATATATATATATTTATAAATGGTATTTTATTAAAGTTATTTTAATATTTACCTTTTGGTATTAAATAAAGGGGCCTTTAGTGGCCATTTAATCCAGAAGGTGTTGCGTGGTTTATATAGGGGGTTAAGAGGTTTTGGGGTTTGTTATTGGTTTAAGTAGCAAAGACACTAGTAGTACACCAGTCATGTCCACTCCCTCCATTCATAGATTACACTTCATTCATACAAGCTTTAGGGCCCATTCACACGGGGGGATCAGTATTGATCCGCCTCCGTGTGTCCGTTTGCTCAGCGGGAATCGCTCCGTAAATCCCCACTGAGCCGTCGGATGACAGTGCGGTCTCCGCACACTGTGCAGGGACCGCCCTGTTTTTCTCCATTCTCCCCTATGGGGGGATCGGATGAACACAGACCGTGTGTCCATGTTTATCCGATCCGCTCTGCAGACAGAAGAAAAAATAGGATTTCCTTCCATCTGCAAAAGTGGATCTTTGCGGAGGCGGACAATTACGGGTGTCAGCGCTATCCCATAGGGATACATGTATGTCCGTATTTCATCTGCAAACGGATGGATGAAATACGAACATAAGGTCCGCACGTCTGAAAGGGGCCTTAGTATTGGTGTCTATGAATGGAGCAGCTGAACAGAAAGGGCGGTGCATCTTTTTATGTTGTTTTTATTTTTAAAAATCCTTCTACAGGTCAAGCTAGAAATTACTGCATTGAAGAAAAAAAATTATAAGAATTATTTTAGTATTTCTAAAAATTTTAAAACATAAAAAAATTGTGCTTGAAGAACATAATTCGAGGCTGAGCAACCCAGGAGAGTTCACCCAGACCCAATGATACTTTCTGGTTTGAGAGCGTTTTGCACGACAAGCAACATTTTTAAATAAATTGTGACTTGACATACAAGCGATATCTTGATATACAAGCAGAGCTTTTATTGTCAGAAAATAGGTGCAGGAACTCAACCATGACCCGTTCAGATTTTACAAACAGTAGGAGGGTTTTAAAGGGGCAGTAAATACCAGGATTGCATTACATAGAGAATGCAGAGTTTAGGAGGTTACAAAGCTGTCACTTGTAAACACAGAAACCAGACTTCTGTGTTTACAAGTAATTGTGGTGAGCAGGCATCAAAGGGTCTGAGCCAGAGGTGGTGGAACTGAGTTCCCCCTGAAAAAAAGCCCTGTATACAAGTAATGTCATGTCACAACTGAGCATAAAAGAGAAGCGGGGCGCCTCTAGCAATATGGTTACATTTAATAGAGGTACATCATTTAGCAACGTTTTGAGGCACTTCTCTTCTCTTTAAAGGGGTTGTAAAGGTAAAAGTTTTTTCACCGTAATGCACAGGTGTCGAATCCGGCTGTCCAGGCCATTTCATGTGGCCCTCACATCCCCCTTGTCTCTGCCCCTACCTGGTATGAGCCGTCAGCAGCAGAGAGGACAGGACTCCTCCACTTCTCTGTCCAGCCCTCCTGGTAGCAGCACAAGGCAAGGGGGTGCACTAATGTAAGGGATAGTGGGGGGAATGCTCGACTTCTGATGGTGGGAGGCTCTTGCTGATACAACCGTCCCTTTGAGGGCAACCATAATGCTGATGTGGCCCACAAGGAAATGGAGTTCGACACCTCTGCCTTAATGCATTCTATGCATTAAGGTAAAAAATTAGCGCCCCCCCGAGCCCCACTTACCTGACCTCTTGAAAATCCTGCGCTGTGAACGCACAGGCTTCTCGGCCGTTTTCCCGGCTCATTCATTGGTTGATTGAAAGCAGCTCAGCCATTGGCTTGCGCTGCTGTCAATCACGTCCAATGACGCGCCGGGGCGGGGCAGAGTGATACAGTCGGTGGCTATTGCTGCCGCTGTATCACGGGAGCACACCTGCAATAACTTAACACCATGCTCGCTCGCATGAAGGTCTTGAGTCCTTGCGGAGGGGGAGCCAAGACAGCTGCCGAGGGACCCAGAAGACCAGGTTCGTGACCACTCTGTGCAAAATGAGCTGCACAGTGGAGGTAAATAAAACATGTTTGTTATTTTTTATTTATCTGTAGTGATCCTTTAATACTTTGTAGCTCCTGCTGGATTTTACTTCTAATCCCTGTGTGGAGGCTTCCATTTGTGGATGGACATTTTATGGTTACCCAACCTATCACATTTCTATAATCTTTTCATAGGCGTGCGCACAGGGTGTGCCCAGGCACACCCTAATCACTCCCTGCAGTGAAGATTCCCCCTGCTGCCTGGTGTCCCCTCCCACAGCATTGCTAGCTTCCCTCCTTTTTTTATTGGCTACTGCAGTGGGCACACATAGATGATATTTCAGGATGAGTGGGAGAAGGAGTAATGTCATTTACCGGCCCCTTCCCTTTCTGAATGAACACAGTGAGAGAACTGTACCATGTTTTTGAGCTTTCAGGTGCACACCCTAATGCAACAGGCTGCGCACACGTATTAATCTTTTTATATGGACTATAAACTGAAGGACTTATGAACAAATGTTTGTGGAACTAATCATCTGAGTTTCCATTATTTCTTATGGGGAAATTTGCTTTGATATACAAGTGCTTTGAAATGCAAGCATGTTTCTGGAACGAATTATGCTCGCAATCCAAGGTTTTACTGGATAGAGTTGATTGCTAGTGCAGTCCTGCTCTCAGATTTTTGTTTTCATCTTTGCTGGAAATAAAGCAATGGCTTTGTTATATGAAAATGCTCTTCATGGTATGGGTATCTAATGTCTTTCTTCAGGGACAGGAGCAAGACTGCAAGGCTTATGAGTACTGCGGGCGACCGTGAAGCGACTCATCCTCAAGGCCTCTTCATAACACGGTGGGGTTTCAGGTCCCACAGTCGTCAGCTGAGGTGGAGAACCATGGGAGTGTGATACAGCAAATATCCTGCGGGCGGCTGGGCCAAATACTGACTGCAAAGCTGTAAGCAAAAAGAGATACAGAGTTTAACCACTTCATTACTGGGCACTTAAAAACCCCCTTCGTGCCCAGACCAATTTTCAGCTTTCAGCACTGACACATTTTGAATGACAATTCCACGGTCATACAACACTGTACCCAAATTATAATTTTTTTCCCACAAATAGAGCTTTCTTTTGGTGGTATTTGATCATCTCTGCGATTTTTATTTTTTGTGCTATAAACAGAAAAAGACAGAAAATTTTGAAAAAAAAAACACAATATGTTTTACTTTTTGTTATAATAATATCCCATTTTTTTTTTAAAAAAAATATATTTTTCCCTCAGTTTAAGCTGATACGTATTCTTCTACATATTTTTGTTAAAAAAAAAAATCGCAATAAGCGTTTATTTATTGGTTTGCGCAAAAGTTATAGCGCCTACAAAATAGGGGATAGATTTATGATTTATTTTTTACTAGTAATGGCGGAGATCTGCGATTTTTTTTTTTGTCAGGCCTGCGATATTGCGGCAGACACATAGGACACTTTTGACACAATTTTGGGACCATTCACATTTATACAGCGATCAGTGCTATAAAAATGCACTAATTACTGTATAAATGTGACTGGCAGGAAAGGGGTTTAACACTAGGGGTGAGGAGGGGGTTAAATGTATTCCCTGGGTGTGTTCTAACTGTGTGGAGGGAGGGGGGTGACTGGGGGAGGTGACCGATTCTGTGTCCCTATGTACAAGGGACACAGATCGGTCTCCTCTATCCCTGACAGCACGTGGAGCTCTGTGTTTACACACAGAGCTCCACGTCCCTGCTGTCACCTGCTGGGACTGCCGATCGCGTGTACCCATGGACATCGCGGCAGCCAGGCACACGCATCGGCTTCCCAGCGATGCAACGGCACAGTGTTTACCCGCTGCGCGCCCCCCATCGGCGCGCGGGTAATGTAAACAAAAGCCGTCCAAAGACGTCCACCTGGCACTTCAGGCTGGCGCTGCAGACATCTTTTGACGATAGCGCCGACCTGAAGTGGTTAAGAGAGGACGTCTTGGCATATTATCGATGTACTATTGATGGGATTTTATGGCAGTTTTAATTGTGCATTTCATATGAAGATTCCTGCCAAAACCTGCATAAGCAAAAAGATTGTTAGAATGAGTCAATGAGGAGGTCAGCCAATGATTTCTAAGTAGTAATATTATATTGTATAATGTCTCACCTTAATCCTTCGCCTGGTGACAGTGTGTCTGATGCCACGTACACACAATCGGAATTTCCGACAAGAAAACGGTGTTTTTTTTTTTCAGACGGACTGTTGTCTCAATCTTCTGTAACATACATACAGTCACACAAATGTTTTTGGAAATTCCGAATGTCAAGAACGCGGTGACGTACAGCACTACGACGAGCCGAGAAAAATGAAGTTCAATGATCCTGAGCATGCGTAGGATTTTTGTGCGTCGGAATCAGAATTTCCGACAAGAACTTTCCCACTCGGAAAAAAATTGAGAATCAGCTCTCAAATTTTTGCTGTAGGAAATTCTGAAAGAAAATGTCCGATGGAGCCTACACACGGTTGGAATTTCCGATCAAAAGCTCACATCAAACTTCTTATCGGAAATTCCGATGGTGTGTATGCGGCATTAGTGATCTAGGGCTCTGAAACCAAGTGGGAAGGGTATTGATTAGATTGTGATTAGCATTCAGGTTGGGTGGTTGGCAACACAAAATGACCACCTTGCCTTAAAGCTGACTTCTAGCCTTACCTTAACCTTTTATTCCTACGTTTGTAGCAAGTGTTCCTCTCCTGTGTTGAAGCAATTCTTTACAATTTCCTGCAAACTTCATCTCCAAAATATACCTCTTTAAAGCTACAGCAGCTTTCTTGAGCCCACAGAGATAACACAAGCATGTTAAACACCAGAAATGCATTTTCCTCCAGGAAACATTAATTTGAATGTAGGTTGAAATGACGGTCGGCCATCTTGCTTACTGGAGGAATTGGATTTGTTAGATTTTGTTTTTGTAAAATAAGGGCAGATTGACCATTCTTAGCTAGAGGGTTCTGGTAAGTGTGGCATGAGGTTTAGTTGGTGACACCTACCCTGTAGGTTGACCACATTTCTAAACTGCCATTCAGGGACTGCTCTCTCTGCACATGTGACTAGGGTGACCACATTTCCAAACAACCATTCAGGGACACCCTCTCTTCCCAAATATCAGCTTGTGCTGTAACGAATCACAGCACAGTGATTGGACACAAGAGGCAGGATTTATGATTTCTCCAATCACAATCACAGGGCCGGATTGTGCTCCTCCAGGCATTCCTGGCCAGGACAAGTACTGTCAGTGAGTAAAGAGGTGATGTGGCGGCCTTTTTTGGGGGCTTCAGATTTGCCCGGGGGGGGGGGGGGCTGTGTCGGTTTCATTCCGGGACACTGTATGGTCCTGGAATGAATGTGCCTGGGACAGACCCGGGCAACTTGGGACACATGGTCACCCTACATATGACATCACTGGTTGCTACACTCCAAGCCGGGCAGCCCTAGCGACCAGTGAGTTTGGCAATCTTTTTTTACTGTGACACAGTGGCAGCCAGTCCTTATTTTATAATGAAGTTGCCCGGGACACAGATTGAAATTACGGGCAATCCGGGACACGTGGTCACCCTACTACCCTGTCTTGCTTTCTACTACTAATCACGATATGTGGGACTCTGAAATTTGCCTAACAGGCTGCCTTTAACATGTTTATTTACTAAGGGAGACAATTTATGCATATTTAGATGATAATGCATATATCAGGTGCATGATGCATAGAAATAAGGAATTTTCACTTCTTAACCCACCATGCTTATAGTGCATCCGGAAAGTATTCACATCGCTTCACTTTTTCCACATTTGTTATCTTTGCAAATTTATTTAAAAAAAATCCCATGTACATAAGTATTCACAGACTTTGCTCAATACTTTTTGAGTATAATACTACAAGCTTGACACCTATTTTTGGGCAGTTTCTTCCATTCTTTTTTGCGGGACCTCTCATGCTCCATCGGGTCTGATTGGGAGTGTTGGTGCACAGCCAATTTTCAGATCTCTCCAGAGATGTTCGATTGGGTTCAATTCTGGGCTCTTGCTGGGCCACTTAAGGACATTCACAGAGTTGTCCCGTAGCCACTCCTATGTTATATTGGCTGAGTATTTAGGGTCGTTGTCCTGTTGTAAGATGAACCTTTGCCCCAGTCTGAGGTCCAGAGCACTCTGGAGCAGGTTTTCATGAAGGATGTCTCTGTACATCGCTGCATTCTTCTTTCCTTCAATCCTGACTAGTCTCACAGTTCCTGCTGCTGGAAAACATCCCCACAACATGATGCTGCCACCACCATGCTTCACTGTAGGGATGGTGTTGGCCAGGTGATGAGCGTTGCCCGGTTTCTTCCAGACCTAACACTTGCCATTCAAGCCAAAGAGTTCAATCTTTGTTTCATCAGACCAGAGAATATTGTTTCTCATTAATGTCCAATCAACTGATTTTTTTCACAGGTGGACTCAAGTTGTAGAAACATGTCAAAGATGATGAGTGGAAACAGGATGCACCGGAGCTAAATTTTGAGTGTCATAGCAAAGGCTGTGAATACTTATGTACATTTTTTTCCTTTTTATTTTTAATAAATTTGCAAAGATTTCAAACAAAATTCTTTCATGTTATCACTATGGGGTATTGTTTGTAGATATTTGAGGAAAATAATGAATTTAATTCATTTTGGAATAAGGCTGTAACATACAGGGCTGTCTTTAAGGCAGGGAAAAAGGGGAAGCTGCCCTGGGCCCTGTCATTGTTGTGGGGCCCAAAGCAGCTGCCTCATACTTGCCAACTATCCTAGTTTAAAGTCCATTGAAGTTTTAGTCCTGTGCTATGTCCTGATATCTCAGTGTGAAGTCATGCTACTAATTCTGCCCTGTTGTTGTGTACAGATGACCCATCTGCAGACCCTGTGTTTACATGTAAATAACTGTCATTCATATGTAAATAGTGAAGGGATTCATATGTAAATAGCTGAGGCCGGCAACATTCATATGTAAATAAAGGCGACATTCATATGTATATAATGCCCCTCTGCAGTGAAGAGATGATGTGCTGTAACCTCTAGCAACCAATCAGCGAGCAGTATTACTTTACAGTAATCGCTAGTAGGGTTGTCCCGATATCTCTTTTTTAGGACCGAGTACAAGTACAGATACTTTTTTTCAAGTAGTCGCCGATACCGAATACCGATACTTTTTTTTAAATGTGTCCCCAAATGCAGCCATGTCCCCCCACAGATGCAGCCATGTCCCCCCACATATATTGCAGCCATGCATGTCCCCCACATATTGCAGCCATGTCCCCCACATATTGCAGCCATGTATGTCCCCCATATTGCAGCCATGTATGTCCCCCCCATATTGCAGCCATGTATGTCCCCCCCATATTGCAGCCATGTATGTCCCCCCCCATATTGCAGCCATGTATGTCCCCCCCATATTGCAGCCATGTATGTCCCCCACATATTGCAGCCATGTATGTCCCCCACATATTGCAGCCATGTCCTGTCCCCCACATATTGCAGCCATGTCCTGTCCCCCACATATTGCAGCCATGTCCTGTCCCCCACATATTGCAGCCATGTCCTGTCCCCCACATATTGCAGCCATGTCCTGTCCCCCATACCTGTAGTAGCTGCTGCCGGGTTAATCCTTGTGCAATACAGCGCGCATTACAAGCTTTCGTTTGTATACTTGTAATGCGCGCCTCGCCATGTATAGACACTCCCCTTCTCGGGATTGGACGGATCCGTCCAATCCCGAGCAAGGGGGAGTGTCTATACACGGATCCGTGCATAGACACTCCCCCTTGCTCGGGATTGGACAGATCCGTCCAATCCCGAGAAGGGGAGTGACTATACATAGCGAGGCGCGCATTACAAGTATACAAAAACAAAAGCTTGTAATGCGCGCTGTAATGTACGGGGATTAACGCTGCGGTATGCGGCTGCGGCGGCGGCGGGGGGGGGGGGGGTTGAAGTATTCTATTTAGGTATTGGGGTTTTTGCGGGAGTAGAAGTACTCCCGCAAATACTCGGTATCGGGACAACCCTAATCGCTAGCAATCAATCAACAAGAAGAAATCATGTGCTGTAACCTCTAGCAACTAATCAGTGAGCCTTAATGTGTGTTGTAACCTCTAGCAACAGTCAGTAAGTGGTAGTGATATGCTGTAACCTCTGACAACCAATCACAATCACTGCCTGATCTGATACAGTAAATTTTAAGTCTACTCTAGCTGATACTTATTGTATGTCTCAGAGCAGGTGGAGAGCAAAATTGCATGGCGGGGGGGGGGGGGGTAGAATTTTTTTGCCCAGGGTCCAATCAATATTAAAGATGGCCCTGGTAACATAATAAAATGTGGAAAAAGTGTATTTTTTGGATGCATTGTAAATAAGACAAACTCATTGCTTTGTGGATTTGTGATGGAAGTGATAATGTGTGGAAACCTTTTGAAGAAGTCTTTGTACCGTATGTATGATCCCACCTTGTGAACACCAGTAGGCACCAGAACAATGTTATCTGTATTCCTGAGCATCGCTTCCAAGCTATAAACTAATTACTGTGCTGATGTCATGGAATTATTTTCACACAGTAGGTATTATGTATGGAATTATCAGAATCTGTTTAATGGTGTTTAATTTATTTATCCACCTAATGTGATTATATATATTCACAGTCATGCATTGCAAATTAGACAGTGTCAGCATGTGAATTACTAATGCCGTGTCATCCCTGTACCTGCTGCTGCATACATAATAGCACTGCTTCATAATAGAGCAAGGAGCAGATAATACGCTATGTGACTCACAGGTCATAGTGCTCTGGATGGTGCTGTCGTGGTCAATGGCTATGACTGTGACTTCATAGGGTTGCTCTTCTCCCCTCTCAGGGTGGCGATGCTGTCTAAGATACCAGCACCGCAGGCAGGCACACGTGATTCCAAACATGAGAAGCAGGACTCCGGCAGTGACAACAAGCCTGGGGTACAACACAAAGAGCATTAGTGAGATAGTCCTCAGCAATTAGCAAATGGTACTTTAGCTATTACTAGCTTTGAGAAGATTAAAGAGGCACGGAAAGTTTTTTGAAGTTGTAATTTTTTGTCACAATTTTTTGGAAAATTAGGAAATTAATAAAAACTTTTTTTTTTTTTTTTACGTACTGTCACCAGTGTAGTACAGCGTTATCATAGGATTAGTGTGGTGGTGATAAGGGATGTTTACTGGTGACAGTATGTAAAAAAAATTAAATAATCTTTTATTGAATTATATATTTTTTTTACATACCGTATAAGACGACCTTTTATACTTAAAAATATGCCTCAAAAATCGGGGGGTCGTCTTATACGCCGGATGCAGAGCAGTCAGACTGTGGGCGTCCATTTTGTAAAAGCCGTGCCTCCTCCTCGTGCTGTTCCGTGATAGGCAGAACACTCAGTTTCCCAGCAGAGCCTGTGTTCAGTGTTCCACCTATCAACGACGTCCTCTCATCCGAGACGTATGTGTATAGCTTTACAATTATATACGTATGGTGCAGCCATATTTGTTCATTACATAGGCTCTGCTTATTATTTTGACGTGCAATACAGTGGTTGCACTTTACTGCTTCTTCTCACAACCTGAGTCAGCCGACTTATTGAAATCAATGCACTCCATGTGTGGCATGAGGTTTTTTTGCAGGAACATTGAGTAAGTGAGTGAGTGAGAAACTTGTATAGCGCTACAAATGCGAACTGAATCGCCTCAAGGCGCTTGGTATCCATTTCCTACAATTTTTTGCTGGAATGAACTTGAATTAAATACAGCTATCTTAATTAATTAATCTATAATCGTTATACCCTATTTATCGGCGTATACCGCGCACTTTTTTCCCCTTAAAATGAGGGGAAAATTGTGGGTGCGCCAATCCCCGCTTCCCGCACTGTGTTTAAAAAGCCGCCGCCGACATATACCGAGCGCAGTACACTCGGGTACACTTGGCCATGCTCGGCTCCCCTCGCGGTCAGGAGCCGAGCCTGGCTGAGCGTGCCCGAGTGTACTGCGCTCAGTATATGTCAGCGGCGGCGTTCAAACAGCGCGGGAAGCGGGGATCGGCTCAGAGACAGCGTGGGAGAAGCGGGGAGGACACCCCCAAGGCCGCAGACGGATGCCGGGCCGGACATGGCTGCCGATGGACACCAGGCAAGACACCGATGAGGGGCATTCAAACTGTAAGTATTTTTTTTTCTGAAATTTTCCTTCTAGGTTGGGGGTACGCGCTATACGCCGGAGCGCGCAATACCCCGATAAATACGGTATTTATTAACTAAAATAAAACTATATTAGTAAATCAACTCCTAAGTAAGCTTTTTTTTTCCCTTTTTTTTCTTTTGTATGGAAACATTTACTCTAAGGGTTCTATTTATAAATATTTTCAGGAATGTCTGAAAGATTTGTGTAAGCTAAACAAATTGTGACTGTATATTTTCCACTGTATCATCAGCTCCATGTAGTGCTCTAACTGCAGTATATTTTCTCATTGCAGTAGTTCAGAAAATTATACAACATTTTGGCCACTAGATGGAGCTAGTATTACAGGAATTATGCTATTTAAAAGCATACAGTGAAATTTTGTTCAGCTTTAATTTTTTTATAGACATATTCTCTTATACTCTTAAACTAGAATACATGTATGTGAATGAACCAACAACAAATTTCCTTTAACTGGCTACTACCCAAAATGCCAGATCTAAAAACATTATTCCATAAACCGTTATTAGTTATTTTAGGATCTTACCATATGTACCACTGATTTATCCATTCTGTCTTAGCGCAGCTGCAGAAAAAATCAAAACAATTAGTTTATATCTGCTTTAGGAGACATGGCACATGATGAATAGAATTAAACAAGGTCACTTCACCTACAGTACACAAGATCTTCTTTCTCTGGTCAGCAAAGCCTAATGCCGCGTACACACGGTCGTTTTTTGCGATGAAAAAAAAAAAACGACGTCTTCTGTGAAGTAAAAAGCGACGTTTTTGAAACGTCACTTTTCAAAGACAATTTTGCATACACACCATCGTTTTTTCACAAAAAGCGAGGTTACGTTCACCACTCTTTTCCATTGAAGCTCGCTTCATAACTAGCTTCTGGGCATGCGCGGGTTGAAAAACGTTGTTTTGAACGACGTTTTTGCTACACACGGTGACTTTTTGTGAAACAAAAAACGACGTTTTGAAAAACGACACAAAAATTTTAAGCATGTTGGAATTTTTTTTTGGTCGTTTTTTTGAAGACAAAAAACGACGTTTTGCCCACACACGATCAATTTAAATGACGTTTTAAAAAACGTCGTTTTTTTTTTTCATCGCAAAAAAGGACCGTGTGTACGCGGCATTAGGCCGCGTACACACGAACAAATATATCTGTTCAAATCGGTCTGACAGACCGATTTGAACAGATATGTCTGCTGGCTGTTTTGGTTTGATCGCTGTACACACGATCAAACCAAAATCCCCGCCGGCAGACAGCGCGGTGACGTGGCGGTGACGTTGACGCCGCCACGTTACCGCACCAAGAAGTAAATTACTTCCACGCATGCGTCAAATCCATTCGACGCATGTGCGGGCAGACATGTCTGCTGGTTAGCGTACTAACTAGCAGACATATCGGTCCGACGGGTTCCCAGCAGACAGATTTTAAAGCATGCTTTAAAATCTGTCTGCTGGCCAAATCCGTCGGCTCGCCCGTACACACGATCGAATCTGTCTGCCGAGACGGTCTGTCAGACCGTTTTCAGCAGATAGATTTGATCGTGTGTACGCGGCCTTACAGTTTGATTGCAAAATATACAAAGGGACGTAATGCAAATACAAGAAAATATAAAAATGCATAGAATATAATACCATAAGTTCTGTAGTCTTTGAAACGCAGTGGCGGCTGGCGCTCAAAATTTTGGGGGGTGCAAACAAACGAAAAAACAAAACAATTACAGCCTCACTGTGCCCATCAATTGCTGCCACTGTGCCCATCAATTGCCGCCACTGTGCCCATCAAACGCAGCCAGTGTGCCCATCAAACGCAGCCACTGTGCCCATCAATTGCAGCCACTGTGCCCATCAAACGCAGCCACTGTGCCCAAACGCAGCCACTGTGCCAATCAAACGCAGCCACTGTGCCCATCATCAATTGTCGCCACTGTGTCCATCAATTGTCGCCACTGTGGCATGCCATCAATTGTCGCCACTGTGGCATGCCATCAATTGTCGCCACTGTGGCATGCCATGCCATCAAACGCAGCCACTGTTCCATCAATTGTCAGCACTGTGCCATGCCATAAATTGTCGGCGCTTTGCCATGCCATCAATTGTCACCACTGTGCCATCAATTGCCGCCACTGTGCCATCAATTGTCACCACTGTGCCATGCCGTCAAACGCAGCCACTGTGCCATCAATTCTCACCACTGTGACCATAAATTCTCACCACTGTGCCATGCCATCAATTGTCGCCACTGTGCTATCAATTGTCACCACTGTGCCAGCAATTGTCGCCACTGTGCCATGCTATCAAATGCAGACACTGTGCCATCAATTTTCGCCACTGTACCCATCAATTGTCACCACTGTGCCATGCCATCAAATGCAGCCACTGTGCCCATCAATTGCCGCCAGTTTGCCCCCTCATAATCCGCCAGTTTTCCCTGTAAAAACGGCTCTAAATCGGACTTTGTAGGCAAGATGGATGAAAGTATAGAAAATGTTATTTTATTAACAGCAAGTCATTTAGAAAAAAAAAAAAAACAAGTATAGAAAGAGATAAAAAAACATACACTTAACACAAAATATACATAGACATATGGTATAAACAAAAGGTTGACACCAAATAGACAGCAGTGAGCCCCTGTACGTCAACACGTTTCACTATTTTGCTTTGTCGGGACACACTCGGGGGTTGTTGGAGGGAACAGGTCTCACTATCTTGTCAGCACAAGAATATTCTCACATGGAGATCTCCCAGATGACCATCAAGAATCACAGTGTGGAAAGGGAGTCATAATCAGCCAATGCTAGCAAGTAGCAACCATATATTATGTGGCATAGGAATATAAATGTCTCTTCATGCAGAATTTATTGCAGTGTCATTCATCGGAAATACTCGGTGAACTGAATGGGTTGTTTTACAAGGTGATTGTTTACAATCACTTTAAGTCAGTTATTGCTTTTATTTTACTGCAGATGATAACAGCAGATAATTCTTAATATGTCACCTGTTATTTGTATTACATTATCCTGCATCATTTAGGCACAAAGTTATTTTGTATTTACAGACATGCATTATTGGGTTGTTTGATATAGATGACTGGAGGTTACTTACTGCTTCGAGTTCTCACAATCCAACTCACACGATCCATGACAAATCTGAAAAACAATCATAACAGTTACATCACCGCTACAAAGTAAATGCTGCATATACAATATACTGTATGTGTAACTTGTTACCGTATATGTTCAGATGTTATATGTTGTGGTGGGTAAATTAAAGGTAGACTTTAACCACTTGCTTACTGGGCACTTAAAGCCCTCTCCTGCCCAGACCAATTTTCATATTTCAGCGCTCTCACTCTTTGAATGACAATTGCGTGATCATACAACACTGTACCCCAAAAAAATTCCCACAAATAGAGCTTTTTTTTTGTGGTATTTTATCACCTCTGTTTTTATTTTTTGCTAAAAAAACAATAATAGGACCGAATAAAAAAAAAAATACAAAACTGTTGATGGGCACCAATAGGCTGCACTGATGGGCATCGATAGGCTGCACTGAGGGGCACCTATAGGCTGCATTGATGGGCACCGATAAGGCAGCACTGATGGGCACTGAGAGGTAACACTGAGAGGTGGCACTGAAGAGCAATAATAGGTGGCACTGGTGGGCATTGAGAAGTGGCACTAATAGGTGGCACTGATAGCAGTCACTCATAGGTGGCAGTGATGGGCACTGATGGGTGGCAGTGATGGGTACTGATCGGCACTGGTAGGTGACACTGATAGGCAGCACTGCTAGGTGCTAGAAATGACACTTTGCTGTAATGTAAAGTAGTGAGTGTACAGCTTGTAAAACAGTGTAAATTTGCTGTCCCCTCAAAATAGTTCAAAACCAAATAGCAATTTTCCCTCCCCGGTGTCATGTGACTCGTTAGTGCTACAAGGTCTCAGTTGTGTTAAATTTGCTGTTATCGTTCTAACTCTCTCATATTGGTCACTGGAAGTTCAATATGGCACCTCATGGCAAATAACTCTCTGAGGATCTGAAAAAAATGAATAGTTGCTCTACATAAAGATAACCTAGGCCAGGGATCCTCAAACTACGGCCCTCCAGCTGTTGTAGAACTACACATCCCATGAGGCATTGTAACATGCTGACATTCACAGACATGACTAGGCATGATGGGAATTGTAGTTTCTGAACAACTGGAGGGCCATAGTTTGAAGACCCATGACCTAGGCTATACGAAGAAGATTGTCAAGACTCTGGAGACCCTGCAACTGAGCCTTAGCACGGTGGTTAAGACTATATAGTGGTTTAACAGGACAGGTTCCTCTCAGAACAGACCCCACCATAGCCGACCAAAGAAGCTGAGTGCACATGCTCAGCGTCATATCCAGACGTTGTCTTTGGGAAATAAACCATACGCCACACACTGCATAAAATTGGTCTGCATGGCTGTCGTCCCAAAAGGCAGCCTCTTCTAAAGATGATGCACAAGAAAGCCTGCAAATAGTTTGCTGAAGACAAGCAGACTAAGGACATGGATTACTGGAACCATGTCCTGTGGTCTGATGAGAACAAGATAAACTTATTTGGTTCAGATGGTGTCGAGCACGTGTGGCTACAACCAGGTGAGGAGTACAAAGACAAGTGTGTCTTGCCTACAGTCAAGCATGGTGATGGGAGTGTCATGGTCTGGGGCTACATGAGTGCTGCCGACACTGGGGAGATACAGTTCATTGAGGGAACCATGAATGCCAACATGTAATGTGACATACTGAAGCAGAACATGATCCCCTCCCTTCAGAGACTGGGGCACAGGGCAGTATTCCAACATAATAACAACCCCAAACACACCTCCAAGATGACCACTGACTTGCTGAAGAAGCTGAAGGTAAAGAAGATGGACTGGCCAAGCATGTCTCCAGACCTAAACCCTATTGAGCATCTGTGGGGCATTCTCAAATGGAAGGTGGGGGATCGCAAGGCTCCAGGAGCAGTGATTTTAATGATGCTTAAATAAAATAAATATAAAATAAAAATTCCTTTAAATATTGTACCTGCTGGGTGTCTAAACCTGTGATAACGTCTTTAAATAGCACAATCACCTGCCTGCCAGTAAATTAGGAAGAACTGATCTAGCTAAGCTATACAGTGTATAAATATATGTACAACTCCTAGGGATGTATATATATCCTCTACACACTGTAAATTAAGCTAAACTGACTAGCCTGCCTGTTCAATCTAGCTATATAAAAAGACTATCTCTCTGTCCCTCTGACTGATCTCTGTTCAGCGCTGGAACACACTACACGAGGCGGCCCAGCAGGCGGCCTTATACAGTGTGGGGCGTGTGCTAAAGCCCTGAGCCATAATTGGCCAAAGCCACCCTGCTTTGACCAATTATGGCTCTCCGTTTTTTGCATGCTGTGATTGGCCAAGCATGCAGGGTCATGGTGCATGTTTGGCCAATCATCAGCGCGCAATGCCGCAGTGAATTATGGGCCGTTGCGCGTCACTGGAATTTGGCGAGAACGACAGGTTTTGTTCAAAATTCTTCGAACGTACGAACAGACAATGTTCGAGTCAAACATACGTTCGAATCAAACGCGGAGCTCATCCCTACTCACTACTTTACATTGTAGAAAGTGTCTTTCAGTGTTGTCACATGAAAAGATAAAAAATATTAATAAAAATATGAGGGATGTACTCACTTTTGTGAGATGCTGTACATGTTTATATAATGTGTGTTTGTATATATATATATATATATATATATATATATAGTCTTAGGATATTACAGAGCGGGAAGGCGTTCTCCACTGTTTGAAGCATTTGTAGATTGCTTCACTTCACAAAAGGAGAAGCGATCGACACCGCTTAATAAACAGGCATTTAGAGGAGAACGATCTCCTCTCTGAATGCCGGAGAACTGAGCAGTGGATATTTTAAACTGCTTCATAAACGGGCACCACAATCTTTGAATAATACACAATAACGAGTAGCAATACACAACAAAAAGAAACACAGCAAATGATATTTAACAGACTAGACTACAATGTAGTGTTCATTTAAACCTTCATTTTGTATGTTATTTTATGTAGGAATCTGCTGCCCTCTATTGTTTGTATTTGTAAATAGTTGTTTGTTAATTTCAACAGAGTTGATGGTTATAGACAGGTACTTCCTGTTCCTACTATTTGGGTTAGAAACACCAGAGAAAAGGAAGGAAGGGGAGAGAGAAGAAAAAAAAATATTATAAGTATAGTGTAAATTAACACAGGAGGCAGTTCTTAAAAAGTCCTTTATTAAAAAAAATTATCCCCAAGTATTCCAACATGATAACGACCCCAAGCACAATCCAACGTCAATCACAATGCGCACCGACCTGCTCCCGATGTATGGCAGCTCTGCTGCCTCCCGCCGCTAAATAAACGTCATCCATTGACATCACCAGAGGAGTCTGTGCTTTGTAACGTCACGATCAGGACATGCTGGGTCGTTGACATCACAAGGGGCCTGATATGGTTCAGGAGGGGGGGGGGACTCGCTCATCTCCCCCCTTTGCTGACCTGCCGGGCTGCATACTGAAATAAGGGTCTGGTATAGATTTTAGGAGGAACCCCATGCCCTTTTTATTTTACACAGGGGGGGGGGGTTCCCCTTAACCACTTCCCGCCCGGCCAATAACAGATTTACGGCCGGGAAGTGGTTATGAAATCGTGACTGGCCGTTCTCAAACGGCTAGCACGATTTCAATGCCGCGCGCGCCCGTGGGGGCGCGCGGCGCGGCGATCGGTGATGCGGGGTGTCAGTCTGACACCCTGCACCTCCGATCTCGGTAACGAGTCTCCGGCGGAGCCTCGTTACCACGTGATCAGCCGTGTCCAATCACGGCTGATCACGATGTAAACAGGAAGAGCCGCCGACGGCTCTTCCTCACTCGCGTCTGACAGACGCGTGTAGAGGAGAGCCGATCAGCGGCTCTCCTGACAGGGGGGGTTCGCGCTGATTGTTTATCAGCGCAGCCCCCCCTCGGATCGCCACACGGACCACCAGGGAGTGCCCACACTAGACCACCAGGGTACTAAAAAAAAAAAAGAACAAAAAAAAAGAAAAAAAAAAAAAAGGGGGGCAGTAAAAAAAAAAATGACAGGGGGGGTTCGCGCTGATTGTTTATCAGCGCAGCCCCCCCTCGGATCGCCACACGGACCACCAGGGAGTGCCCACACTAGACCACCAGGGTACTAAAAAAAAAAAAGAACAAAAAAAAAGGGGGGCAGTAAAAAAAAAAAATGATGCCAATCAGTGCCACCCCTCAGCGATCACCAGTGCCACACCAGTGTCTGTCAGTGCCAATCCATGCCCAGTGCCCACCTATCAGTGTCCACCTGTGCCACCTATCAGTGCCCACCTGTGCCGCCTATGAGTGCCCACCTGTGCCGCCTATGAGTGCCCACCTGTGCCACCTATGAGTGCCCACCTGTGCCGCCTATGAGTGCCCATCTGTGCCGCCCATGAGTGCCCAGTGCCGCCCATGAGTGCCCATCAGTGCCGCCCATGAGTGCCCATCAGTGCCGCCCATGAGTGCCCGTAAGTGCCCCATACCAGCGCCGCCTATCAGTGCCCATCAGTGCTACCTAATTGGCGCCCATCAGAACTACCTCATCAGTGCCCATCAGTGCCACCTCATCGGTGCCCATCAGTGCCACCATATCAGTGCCCGTAATTGAAAGAGAAAACATACTCATTTACAAAAAAAATTACAGAAAAAAATAAAAACTTTATTTTTTTTTCAAAATCTTCGCTCTATTTTTAGTTGTTGCGCAAAAAAAAAAAATCGCAGAGGTGATCAAATACCACCAAAAGAAAGCTCTATTTGTGGGGAAAAAATGACGCCAATTTAGTTTGGGTGCAGTGTAGCATGACCGCGCAATTGTCATTCAAATTGCGACAGTGCTGAAAGCTGAAAATTGGCTTGGGCGGGAAGGTGCGTAAGTGCCTGGTATGGAAGTGGTTAAGATCCATACCAGACACAAAGGGTGTTTTTTCCTTGATTTTTTAATACAGGCAAATCCTTTTGTTACATTCAGCTGTCAGTAGGTTACCGATGACGTATCGGTTGTTAAGGACTCAGTGCCCACCTGCTGCTTAACAACCATGACAGTTACTGGTTGTTAAGGATGCCTGCGGCTGCCCGCTCCTTAAAGCGGAGTTGCACCCAAAAGTGGAAGCTCCACTTATGTGCCTCCTTTCCCCCTACAGTGCCACATTTTGCACCTTTTGGGGGAGGGAGGAGTGGGTACCTGTTTTTGACAGGTACCCATTCCCTCTTCAGAGAACTCAGAAGTTCCCCCCTCCTCCTTGTCCCACTGCTGGGCCATTCAGAAAGTGCAGTGCGATACGCACATGCACAGTAGGGAATCGACTGTGAAGACAAAGGGCTTCACTGCCGGTTTCCCTTTACACGAATGGCAGAATTCTGCTTTACCAGCCAGTACACATTCCTTAATTACTGCATGCCTCGATCGCTATGTAATTATCCCATGCATTTAGTTATTTGTTTCCTTTTGTGAATTGAGTTTAACGCCTGTCCATGCGATATTTACGGATCATTTTCATTGTACACAGAATGTTATAGTGAAGTGACAGTTTTAGGAGGACGCATGCGGTATTTAGGGAAAATGTGTCTGGACACCTACTGTACATATGTCAATGGGTTGCTGGATGTCAGAAAGCCATCTTCACCACATCCCTAATGCCGCGTACACACGATAGGAAATTCCAAAAAGAAAACCGTGGATTTTTTCTGACGGAATGTTGGCTTGTGTTGCATACACACGGTCACACAAATATTGTCGGAAATTCTGACCGTCAAGAACGCGGTGACGTACAAGACGTACGACGAGCCAAGATCAATGAAGTTAAATAGGCAGTTTGGCTCTTCTGCCTGATTCTGAGCATTCATGTTTTTTTGCGTGTCGGAATTGCATACAGACAAGCGGATTTTCCGATAGGAACTTTTTCCTTCGGGAAAATAGAGAACCTGCTCTCAATCTTTTGTTGGCGGAAATTCCGACAGCAAAAGTCCGATGGAGCATACACACAATCGGAATTTCCAACCAAATGCTCACTTCAGACTTTTCTTGTCGGAATTTCCAATCGTGTGTACGCGGCATTAGTTAACAGAATTTTGATAATAAAGAAGGAGATAAAGAAGCCATTGCATGGCGAAACATGTAGAGCTGGAGTTACTACATTTCTCCATAATCGTATGGACACTGTATTATAAAGATATGTACATTTTTTAATTAATGTTTTCAATAAAAATTGTATATATTCTATATCTGTGTTGTGTTTTAGCACCTGTAACATCCCATATCTCCTTTTATTATCAAAAACCTACTGTGCATTGTTCTTTACTGCGCACGCACATGCACCAGTACGCACGCAATGCGGGCGGGACTCCTGGCGTCAGTGCCCTATTTAAACCTTGCTGCAGCAGTGACCAACTGCTGCATGATCTTCAGCCCTGGATGTGATCCTGAGTTCTTGTTCCTGTTTCCTTGTGTTCCCGTTGACGACCCTGCTTGCCTGACCAGACTTCTCCGTGCATAAACCCCGGCTTGTTTCTCGGCTTATCCTTTGTCCTGTTCCTGTCTGCTGGTTCCTGTGTACGCCTTCTGACCTGTTCCAGTCTCTACCAGCTACCGGTTTGGCTTCTGACTCCGCCCCTGGGTTTATCTGCCAGTCTACCTCATCTGGTACTTCCGTGGTACCCCTCCGGACTACGTATCCTGGTACACAGCTGATCCCCAACATCGCTCCAGCAAGTCGCAGCCGGCAACTCCTGCACCCCTGGGCATAGCATCCCCTGTGTGACCTCCAGGGGGCGTTCTGCACTTGAGTCACAAGGGAAGCCCTCTCAGCACTTCGGCCTCTGGTAAGGTACGTGTACGTGTGTAGTGGTCATCTTGCTGTATTTTAGTTGGTGAACCTATCAATTGCAATAGAATTTATATACAGCTCCTGCTTTTTTAGTTAACCCAATCCCTTCTGCTCTGGGATTTTATAGCTAATTTTAGCTCAGGTCTCAATAACCAGGATAGGCTGGAGCCAGGCTAGGCATCCGACAGCCACTTTTGTAGTTAGAGGTCCAGTTGCATGGCAGATGAAAATCCACTAGGAACTAAGATGTACAGGCTGACTCTGAGCTCCACAGTTTCTGCAAGCAAGAAGACACATTTCAGGCTGGTTGAACGATGGCTGGAGGATCTCCCCATATTGTCTTCAGGTCTCCATTGGCAAGGCAGGTGCTGCATGATGATTATCCTCTGGGGCCCCTGTAATGGGACTATACGGCAACATTCATCTAGAGGTATCTTTATTAATGACTATATACACCCGGTATATGGGCACTACCTGGCCGGGGTGTTGGTGCTACGTGGATATCCTGATTCCGTGACCATGTCGGCCCGGAGCAACTGAAGTTGTGGCAGGACCCCAGTGATCGATTGGGGTCCCAACTTGGAGATCCCAATCGAGTTTAGCTGTTTGGTGGGGGACCCAGTTGAGGAATACCAATGAGAGGCTGGTGATCCAATAGCACTGGAGCGAACCATCGGGAATCGAGGTGGCCGGACACTGAGAGGTTTGATGTCAGCAACCTGTCAGTCGGTGACCAACTAAGAACTACCTAAGGTTTGATTCAGGCACTAAATTCACTAAGGAAGATTTACCTCATGACCTACGTTCTAAGGAAGGGTCTGTGGCAGAGGCCTGTTTTCCCACAAGGTTCCGAGTGATACCCTGGTTGCCAGGTCGGTGTGAGAGGCCTGTCCAGGTACACTATACCCACTCCCGCTGGAGTGGCGACGAAAGTGAAGTGTTGTTGGAAGCAGGAATGATTCCGTGTAACTAGGCCTGAATCTGCTGTTTCTCCTCCTCATACATCTCTCCTATCTATCTCAAGTTTGTTGTTTACCATGTTGGCAAAATAAAAGCACAAGAAAGACACCTGCCGTCTGGACATTCCATTACTGCTGCTCTCTTCAACTACCCTAGACATTGGAGCTATAGAGGTAACAGGTCGACCCAAATCTATCCAGCGGCTCCTGCGGGGGTGAGCGCTACATGTGGGGGCTCGTCCAGCATTCGGCTGTTGCCTCTGACAAAGGAACTGTGAGATTGTTCTGCCATTGAGAGCCAGGAATTGTCGTGTGTCAAAATGTGCTTGGTGAGGAAGGAGTTAACGTCGCCATTGAATTTGGGTGCACATGCGGCTGTATGCGCGTTATAATTAATCAAAATCAGTCGATTAATCGATTAAAAAAGAAAACAATTAATCTAAGGCCACATACACACGATCAGACCGGTCCGATGAGACTGGTCCGACGGACCGTTTTCATCGCACCACACTGAAGTGGTCTGATGGTCTGATGTGCGTACACACCATCAGACCAAAATCCCATCGGACCAGAGCGCGGTGACGTAGAACACAACGACGTGCTGAAAAAACGAAGTTCAATGCTTCCAAGCATGCGTCGACTTGATTCTGAGCATGCCTGGGTTTTTGAACAGGTGTCCGTCGGACAGATTTTAATGCAAGTTTTAAAACTTTGGTCTGACGGACAATGGCCCGAAGGGCCGTACACACCATCAAATTGGTCCGATGAAACTGGTCTTCAGACCAGTTTCATCGGACCGGTCTGATCGTGTGTACGCGGCCTAACACGAAAATTTTAATCAGTAACAGCCCTAGTAGTAACCATTCTCACTCGGCTTTGTGCAATGAAGTGAGAACAAGCATGCAGCAAATAAAGCCAGAGCAACTCTGACCCTAGATTCACATATCTGCAAATTGTGCGTGCCGCGTTTTCACTGACACGGCAGCGCATTCAAATAAATGGGCTATCGTGCCTGCGTTTCTGCAAATAAAAAAAAGGTGCATCCACCTTTTCAAAAATGTTACCGCAAAACACTGCGATTTTACATACATCATTCTGAATGGCACATTCCGCAGAGCAGAGCATTTTCACTGCAAGTAGTTGCGGGTGCAGAATTGCTGCAATTCCCACAGCCATAAACGTAGGTTGAAAGTATAGAGGCTGGAGGGATAATAATAACTGCAAGCAACTAGCATTTTCACTAGGAGATCACTAATGGCAGCAACCCTGTATTTATTTTTTCTTTTATGGCAGGTTTCGTTTTTAAACCATATTTTATATCTCTTGTCGCATTATTGCAAAAAATATGGGGGTTGCTATTGCCGACCCTCTCACTGAAAATGCTAGTTGCTATTGCTTACCCTCTCACTGAAAATGCTAGTTGCTATTGCTTACCCTCTCACTGAAAATGCTAGGTGCTATTGCTTACCCTCTCACTGAAAATGCTAGTTGCTATTGCTTACCCTCTCACTGAAAATGCTAGGTGCTATTGCTTACCCTCTCACTGAAAATGCTAGGTGCTATTGCTTACCCTCTCACTGAAAATGCTAGGTGCTATTGCTTACCCTCTCACTGAAAATGCTAAGTGCTATTGCTGACGCTCTCACTCAAAATGCTAGTTGCTATTGCTGATGCTCTCACTCAAAATTATAGTTGCATGTCTTCCTATGATATTAATAGTTTCTGGCTCACTGACCTGCTGGTGCAGCAAGTGACATAAGAGTAAAGTCAGTAAAGATTTGCATACTTGCTCTAGGCCCATAACTTAGAATGTGCTGAAGCTATTGGATATGCATAAAAGCCGGGCAACTAGCAGAAGTCAGATGTGGCAGGCTACACATTTCCCTCAGTAGAGGTTATTATTATATAAGGTTTACTGCTGGCATAACTTAACATTTGCTATGTAACAATGTATGTGTTCCGAAAGCTGCAATTGTGTAATTATATTTTATATATATATATATATATATTATATTTTTGCATTTGCCGGTTACATACTTATAAGGTTCCCGGTGCGAATATTATTCTGTGTTAAACATTACCAAATAGAGTCCAGTGACCACAGACAATGCAATCTGTCCTCTCATGTTACTGTGCCACATAGAACCTGAGTGAGAAAACATACATGTTTTAAATATACAGTCAGTGTATGATTTATTTTTAGTTCCGTTAAATGATAATGCCGTTTATTTTCTCAATACGAGCCATACTGAAAAAAATGATAAAGCAAGAATAACTTTTTTTTAATTAAAATTTCAAATTTCACATGTAGAGTAACTCTTCCTCTATAGAAGGGGTCTCCAAACTGCGGCCCCGGGGACCAGATGTGGCCCTTTGCTAGCCTTTATCAGGCCCTTGGGGCACTATTCTTCCTGCTGATATTAGGCACTATTCCTCCCACTGACACCAGCAATGGGCACTATTTCTTCCACCGATACCAATGATAAGAAACTATTCCTCCTATTAATAGGGACACTACTCCTATTGACCACCAACCCTGAGGCCATATTTATTCTCACTCATGCCAAGCCCATGACATGTTCTGCTTCTGCTGGCCACAATCCAGCCCTCCTAAAGTCTGAAGGACAATAAACTGGCCCTGTGTTTGAAAAGTTTGGAGACCCTTGCTCTATAGTAACTCTTCTTGTTCATGGCAGGTAAATATTGAATGCCAAGTAGAAGCAATGTGCCGTCATTTAGTTATTGACAAAGGAGGGATGCAGGCTGCCCAACATCCAAAGAAGGCTTCAGAATATTTATGGAAATTACACCATTGACAAGAGCAATGTGCACAGACAGATGAAGAAGTATACATAAGGGGAAACCAGCATTGAAGACAACTGCAATCACTGAGGCCTCGTACACACGAGGGGATATGTCCGCTGAAAACGGTCCGATGGACCGTTTCAGCAGACATCTCTGCTCGTGTGTATGGGCTAGCGGACAGATTTCACCACCCGACAGATTTCAAAGCATGCTTTGAAATCTATCCGGTGGGAATCTGTCCACCCGACATGTCTGCTGGTTAGTACACTTACCAGCAGACATGTCGTCCCCCACCGCCGCCGCGCCGCCGCCGAATGGATTCGGCGCATGCGCGGAAGTGTTTAACTTCCTGGTGCGGTGACGTGGCGGTGACGTGGCGGCGTCAACGTCACCGCCGCGTCACCGCCACGTCACCGCGCCGTCCGACGGCGGGGAATTTGATCCGATGGTGTGTACACGCCATCGCATCAAACTCCCGATCGGACATATCCGATGGAAATGGTCCGCGGACCGTTTTCATCGGATATGTCCGATCGTGTGTACGCGGCCTGAGATGAATCGTCAGCGAGTGGAACTCAATGAGGGGTGGGCACTTTGCTTCTGTTTGGAATCCATTACTTACCTACAATGAAAAAGAAGAAGAATTATCATTAGAAGAGTTACTCTACCCATATAAGAAAATTGAATGACCTTTATAAGATAATAAAAATGTTTAAACCACTTTTGTATTACTTTATGTACAGCCCTTGTATAATAAAACAACCAGGAACACTTAAACGAAAAAGTGCAATGGTAACTGTTATTTCAATGCTTTCTAAATATTGTAGAGTTAAAATGGTTTTAAAGGCATTTTTTTTAAATTAAAATAATAAACATGTAATGGTCACCTACTCTGGGCTAAGGATTTGCACAGGGTGACCCCACTCCAAGCCTCCTCTTCTGGGCGATCTTGGCTTCTACTCTTCTGTGTCTGTCCCCATAGCAAGCAGGGCACAGCAAGTATTTTTTTAACCCAATGCAGGGAACGCATTAAAGTGGTTTTAAAGCCACTGTGTGTGATTTTATAAAAATAAATGCTGCAAATACCTAATTTCACATGACCAGACAGCTTTCTCCTTTCTTCCTCTGAGAGATGCAGCAAGAGGGGCTGAGATTCCCTTGCTGGTGTCAGTCTGGAGGGGAGGAGGAGAGAGCTGGCTATGCAATTGCAATCTCAATTTTTAAATTAGGTATTTACAGCATTTATATTTATAAATCATTCTCAGAGGGGGTCACTGCAACGGCAGTGCTGATGGTATATACAGGTTGGTGTTATGAGAGTAGATAGACAGAGAGGGGAGGTGGGAGGAGGACACAGGAGTAGAAAGGAGAACAGATAGCACTCTGCGGATGACAGAGGCACGTAAACTGACCACAGTGTCAGGCTCAGCAGCCATGATACACTGTGGTCAGTTTCCAGAGGGGATGGTAGAAACTGGCAAACTAGGTGTTACATGGGATCAAATGACACAGCACAAGCACTGTGTCATATAAAATGCTTTAAATGAGCAGGATCCTTTTTTTGGGGGGGTTAACAAACTGTAAGAGACCAGGGATTACTACGCATGCACCAATGGTGCGTTGCCGCAAGAGGAAATCCATGCCAACTGAGCATGCGCCAAAGACGCCTCAGTGCACCAAGCCACACCTGCCCAGAAGACCTGATGGAAAAATGCAGGAAAATGCCCAGGAGGCACACAGGAAGTGACCTCAACCTGATGGACAAAAGGCGGGAAAATTGCTGGATTTATTTAATTTTCCCTTGTTTCTGTGCTAGTGTGTGATCTGTCTGAACTTGCTGTGACCTGGAAACCTATTTGACTACTCTTGATTGCTGCTTGCCTTTGACCTTGGATTTGTACCTTGACTATTCTCCTTCTTTGCCCCTTTTGTACTCAGATTAAAACCAACCCCGGCTTGGATCTCAACCATTCTTTTTCTGATAAACTGTAATAGGATTCCCTATTACCACCCCTCTAGCGCAGCCGTTTCTATAACGAACGGCTGCGCTCCATCTTCACATACCTCCGCGTCACTTCCGGTGCGCGGAGTTTGCGTTCCAGCATGGAACGCGGAAGTGCGCCAAGCACACTTTCCTTTTGCCCGCGAGTTCCGGGTATTTAAACCTCCGGACATGACGGATGGGTGTTCTGTTATTGTGCACAGACACCCACCGTCCTGCTGCACCCCAGCAATCTCCCAAGAGAACTCCTTAGACGGACGCTACCCCCCTGAGACCTTATACCCAGGACAAGGCTGGATCAACACAGACCGCTCAGCCCAGGCTTCCAGTTCTTCCTACCTCCAACCCTGCAAGTCCTGAAGCACCTATTTTGAATGAAGACTGCCTGCTCCTCTTCCTCCTGAATTCCCCTCAGATGACTGCTTAACCGCAAGTATTTCCCTACTGATGGACCTTCCATTCATAAGTATAGTCTTATGTTATTCAGCTAATAACTCCTTAGTTCTCTATCCTGTGCCATACTAGTTCCTCATTAAGTTGTCTCTAGGTTAATGTGAAGCAACATTACACCATAGATAATTACGTTTATTAACTCCGTCCTAATCTGCTATATCTAAACCTGTGCACCGCGGAGACCTCCTTTTTATTTACTTATACCCCGGCTGATGATTCTGTATACAGTGGGCATGATGATTTAACCCTAAACTTTCTGTGATTCTGAGAGTGAACTTGTGGTCATATTCAGCTAAAGAGAGTAATGGGTTCCAGTCGTCTTGAAGATAACTACAATAACAGCGGAGGTATTGCTCCAGAATTTGGTTAACACGTTCCGTTTGCCCATTTGTCTGGGGATGGTAAGCAGTTGATAGTCGATGGTCTATCTGTAGCGAGGCAATGAGAGCTCTCCAGAATTTGGAGATAAACTGAGTTACCGCTGTACCCATACGGGGAATCTCACTAAGTGCCAGGTAGTTTCGGTGAGATATTACATAAACCCGTTTGTACTTCGTTGCCAGAGAGGACTTGACCTCGGCTCAGATTTTGGATTAAGGCTTGCATTGTGCTCCACCAAGTCTCTGTCTCCATCTCCAGAGGCTTCAAGGGTGCAAGGGAGGCCTCCCCATTCTCCCTAAAGCTTACCTATGACTCACTTATATTGACCTTTGCTGCTCATACCTTTGCTGCAGCTGTTGCTAAATTTCCTGTGTAAGCTCCATGTCAGATGGGTTTGAAACTTACACAAGGTTGATGATGTCAACATCCCCCCCCCCCCCCACAGTCATATGGCAGTGTTTATGCCTGTCCATTAGCCAATCTTGGAAGCAATGGGTGTCTGGTATCCAAATGTTTTCCAATATTTTCTAGCTTTAAAATGTCTGCACTTATTTTCCCAGGTCTGTACACCTGCTGCTGCTCCCATTATGAAGGGTTCAACTTTTACTCTTGAATTTTTATTTTAGTTTATACTATAAAAGGAGAGGTGGGTGGCATAATTAGGTTAGGGCAATGTATGGGTTGAGTGGGGCAAGTGGTGGTCAGTAACTCTTAAATTGTAAGTCCACCCTTAAACTAAAATCCCTACATCTACAGACAGCCATGATCTAACACTAACCTATCTAGCCCTGTAAAGAAGAAATCGGTCTACATATATATGTATATACTGTATATATATATATATATTGTTTTTTTTTACATATGCTTTAATTTACTTTGCTAGTTAATAGTTTAGTTATCAGTGCAGAATTCAGAAACGGTGGGTCTTTATGACGCGCATTGTAGATTGCAGACTGTTGTGAATGAGCCCATACTGATACAAAGGGCTGGCACTGGAGGCCAGTATAACACAGAAAGATAAACACTGCAATTAGACCTCTACATTTTATTATGAGATGAAAAAAATATTGAAAGGTACTTTACGTATCTGGTTCTCCCATACTTTGCATAAACTATTGCATTATATGAACAGACCTTTTTTTGACAATGTAGAAAAGAGTTTAAACACAACAGAAATCATAATTGGTATAGTATATATAAATAAATTGTTAATGTTTTCTCACCTGTAGTCTTTGGCTCTGCCTAATCTTGTAGTCCTTCCAGAAGACTCTTAACGTATTACTTCATTTTGGATAAAGGTGGTGAGCAGATCCCCTATGTCCTCCTTTTGGACTATTAGTGAACAGCTACTTAACTTCTAAGTCAGTGTTTTATGGCATATGGGAGGGCTCAGAAGGTGGCATTCCAATAAGGCGGCGGGCTGGCGGTAAGGTTGTTTCATTAATATAGTCTTGGTTTTATGGCTCTTCTTCATGGTCCAACTATTAGAAGTCATCGTGCTTGTTAGTTTGTTGTAAACAATAAAAATCATATGCATATTTGTTAACCTATTTATCTCTTAACAGTCACAAATCAAGATTTGCTACTTTGAAAAAACTAAAATGTATTGCTATTTGCTGGTCTGTTTTAGAGAGGCAGCCATGCAAACACATTTGTAATTGTTTTGCTTTACTTGGGCATTTTAATGTGTGTTTTACATGTTCCTTTATGTAAGCAAGAGCCCTGGAGGGATTACAGTGGCTGAAATCCAATGGAAAGGGAGAACAGCTTATAGTTACAAATGTTAATATTAACAGAGGGCACATTAAAACTGCTTATGTGGAACCAATAAAAATGAGAAAAAAAAGAAAAAAGAGAGAAAGAAGAAGTCATAAAGGTCAATGAAGAGCATGATTAAAGTCAATGTATTAACCTTATACCATCTATGATGTATTACAAAGCAAACCGTAGTGATGACCAGAATGAGATTAATCAGGTTTCTATCTAAAGAATGCAACCGTGGAACGTACATTCTGCTAAAAAAAATTATGTTGTGAGATGATAATTATTTCAGATGTTATTTAAAATAAAATGTTTATGTATTGCCACATTAATATCGAATTGGTGAAAAGTGAAAAGGAGCCTTGAAGTGCTCACCAAAATGGTAGGCAGGTTTAAAAGCAGATACAGTGGGGCTGGCCTTCCCTGCTGCAGGAATTAGATCAGAGAGGGTCTTCAACAAAGTTGGGAGTGACAAGAACATCCACCTGTCCCAGAGAGTATTGACTGGCTTACTTTCTATATCATCCACAGCTGTACCTCGCTTTCCGCCCCATGTGGCTGCCAATAGTCTGCCTAGCAGTCCTCCAGAGCATAGGCGTGTGCACAGGGTGTGCCAGGTGTGCCTGGGCACACCCTAATCACCCCAAGTGCATTAGCATTATTCAGGGGCAGCACCAGGTTGGTGGCTGGGGGTGCCAGTGGCCAGTGTAAATTCTCCCATTATATTCAAAGCTAGGTTAAACTTTAGGAACACATTACACCTGTTTTTAGGGTGTATAACGCAATATGGTCTCAATCAATTGTCTCCCACCACCAAAGCCTCCTCCCTGTGACAGTGTGTGTGTTTAAACTTTGCGGTGCACACTCTAATGCAATAGGCTGCGCACACCTATGCTCCAGAGGGACATACGTTTCTCCTCCAGTTTACTTTTCTGTAATTCAGTTTAACGTTCGAATTTAATAAATTCACTGAATTATAATTTTGTATGATTTCTCATCACTAATGCAGAGTAGTCAGATGGCAGGTTTTTGGAAATGCGTACTAGTTCCTGCCATGTTGTAGCTAATTATTTTGGTTGCCTCCTCACAATGTGCCAAAATACTGCACATGTCCTGAATGAGGCTACATGCCGTGAAAAGAAACCCAAATCCAGTTCTCCAGAGCCTATTTTCATTCCATAATCATAGAGATACTCAATAATGGCACCATGGGCATTCACAGCCTATTGCATTAGAGCAGGGATAAGCAATTAGCGGACCTCTAGCTGTTGCAAAACTACAAGTCCCATCATGCTTCTGGCTCTGGGTGTCATGGTTCTGGCTGTCAGAGTCTTGCTATGCCTCATGGGATTTGTAGTTCTGCAACATCTGGAGGTCCGCTAATTGCATATCCCTGCATTAGAGTGTGCACCCCAGAGTTCAAACACACATGTGTGTGTATATATATATATATATATATATATATATATATATACATACATACAAACTCAAAAAAGTTAGACAAACATTTTAAAATGTATTAGGACATGGAAGGTGTCAGTAGGGCAGATGTTGATGTCAGTGAAACAGTGGATGGTGGCAGTCAGTAGAGCAGTGGATGGTGTCAATCAGTAATCAGTAGAGCAGTGGGCAGTGTCAGTAGGGCCGATGATGATGTCAGTAGGGCAGCAGGCGGTTTCAGTATTTTTATTTTTTTAATCATTAAAAAAAAACGTTTATTTCAAATATTTTTTTCTTTTTTTTGGGGCCCTATTAGGGGGAGGATGCTTTCGTGAAATATTAGGGGTAAACAGACCCCTGATGTCTTACTTTTAAAACAGACAAAGTGGCTGAGGACAAAGATTCCCCAGTCCCTTAATCTACAGCCTCAGCTGCACTGGACAGTGAATGAATGGATAAATGGGCAGTGCTCTGGGCTGAGCGCCATTCACAAACTTAAGCAGAGTAAGCTGTGGGGAGCCTGGGCAACGGGAGGAAATCTGCACCACAGGGAATGATTAGAGTGTGCCCAGGCACACCCAGCACACCATGTGCGCATGCCTATGAATGGCACACAGCTGCTGCAATGGCCAATGTTGAGTACCAATGTGTGAGGGTATCACAAAAGAGAAAGTTGGCATGCAGCTATTGTTGGTGCTGTATTTCTGCCAAGCAATAGCCAGATATGTCTGCTTAAAGTGCCCACAAACCTTCCTCGCCTGATCAAGACCATGGAATGCAGTGAGATGCTGCATAACAAGGAGCATTGCTTTTGTCAAGCAGGATACAGCTTGTGTCAGCAAAAAAATTATGATGTGCACACCAAAAAAAAGCTCTAGTAAAAGAAAAATATAATGTACTTCCCTCCAAAAAATAAACCCTGAAATACTAAACCCTAACCCCTCAATTTTTTAAATATTTTTTAACATAGCAGAAAATATATAATATGGATACAAAAATCAGGAGGGACCCAGAAGCTAAACGCCAATTACAATTCTTGCAGACACAAAAAGGTAGTCTTAAAAACTGCTGTTGGGACTTTGAACTGTAACTTTGAATGCCTACTCCACTGTTCATTTTTCTGCACAGAACGCATTAAGATAAAAAACCTTCCGCCTTTACAATCACTTTAAGTACAAAATGTCTGTGTGAGATGCATCAACATTTGTTCCTGATTGGCTTGTCAGGTGACAATAAAGGATTTTATTATCTCCCTAGTGGTGTGCAGCTGATTTTTCCCTTTACCCTTGAAGCTGCGTTGGCGAGCCAGGGCGGGCACCCACGCCGGATTGCTGTCTATTAATCACCTGAGCGGTGTTCACAGTATCTTCGGTCTACAGTCGCCCAGCGCAAAGTTTGATTCAAGAAGTTGTGCATAAATTACGTGGCTTGAAGTGCGTCCAACTAGTGTGGTCTTCTATATTGTGTTTATCAAGTGTGGCTATAATAAAGCTATAAAGCAAGCAATGCTATCAGGATCCAAAGCAGTTATGGGCGCACTACAATGCTACTATGTGAAATTAATGACAATTAGGGATGAGCTTCGCGTTCGATACGAACGTATGTTCGACTCGAACATTGTCTGTTCGTACGTTCGTCGAAATTCGAACAAAAGCGGTCGTTCGCGCCAAATTCGAGTGACGCAAAATGGCCCATAATTCACTGCGGCATTGCGTGCTGATGATTGGCCAAGCATGCTGTATGCCCCGCATGCTTGGCCAATCACAGCGAGCAAAAAACGAAGAGCCATAATTGGCCAAAGTCTGGGTGGCTTTGGCCAATTATGGCTCAGGGTTTTAGCGCACGCCTGTTATGACCCTGCGAGATATTGGGACACTGGATAGTGGTCTGGATCTCAGCTGCGGAGGTTACTCAGGTCAGAGCCACCAGTTACTCTATAGAAACACAGAGATCATGGGGTCTTGGTCATCACAGCCTCCAAAGAGATACAACCTTTATACTGGGGTACTTATATAAGCAACATGTAGATATAGGGAGCGAAGCAGTATAATGTATGGTCTGAAGGAGGCTAGGATGGTGTATGGGTTGCTACAAGAATAGATCTGTACATAAACGGTAGGGGCACCCTACAGTCCTTATGGTGATACAGCTTACACCAATAGATAACAGTACAGACAGAAAGATCACAGTCCTAAAGATACTGCATTATAGGTGAAGCTTAGCAAGGCAGTATTAGCCACATGGGGTACTTGCGGTACTGAAGTGTAGATCGTTGGAATCCTTCCTTCAGGGTGTTGAGGTCCGGATAAGCATATGTGGGTCCAGGCAGGTGGGAACAGGTGATGTGGGTACAGGCTGGCTGGAACAGGTGATGTGGGTACAGGCTGGCTGGTGCTGCGGTTGTGGCAGATTGCTGAGGAGCAGCTAATGGGAGACCTGGGTCTCTGGGGGTTGGTGTCCGGGTCCCTGGTGGCGGCAGGCGTCCAACAGGAATAAACGAACACCCTGCCGCCACATCAGGGGATTTAAATAGGGCGCCTGGAACGCGAGATTGTGCGGGTCGCACTTCCGCGTTCCAGCGTGGAGCGCAGACGTCCGCGCACCGGAAGTGACGCGGACGAGATGTAGAACGGAGCGCGGCTGTCAATACAATGTACAGCTGCGCTCGTTCTACCAAGAGTAACGCAGATGGCGTTACATACTCCCCTCCTCAAGGGGGTACCAACAGAGTACCCAATAGGAGCTGGTCGATCAGGATGTTTGTGATGAAACTGTTTAATGAGTCGGGGAGCATGAATGTGTGAGGAATCTTCCCAGGAATCATCAAGATGACTATATCCTTTCCAGCGAATTAAATATTGAATGGTAGAACCTCTCTTTTTGGAATCCAGAATTCTTTCAACCTCATACTCTGTCTCACCCAAAACCTCTATAGGAGGAGGGGGGTGAGGATCTCTATTAGGGAACGGGTTTGGTGTGAAAGGTTTGACAAGTGAGACATGAAAAGAGGGATGTATCTTCCAATCAGGAGGCAGGAGTAACCTAACAGCATTTTTGTTAATTACATGAGAGATTGGGAAGGGTTCAGCAAATTGACGACCAAGTTTTTTTGAAGGAATCTTAAGGCGTAAGTTCCGAGTGGAAAGCCAAACCATATCGCCAACTTTGTAAATAGGAGGTTTTGTCCTATGAGAATCATAATATTTTTTTTGTTTCTGCTGGGCAGTTTCAAGGTTGGAACGAAGAATACTCAGGTTCTTTTTCAAGGTGGTCAGGTAATTATCCACAGAGGGAACATTATTTGTGGGAAAAGAGGATGGTAAGCTGTTAGGATGAAATCCATAGTTGGCGTAAAATGGTGAGAGATGAGAGGAAGAACTCCTGGCATTATTATATGCGAATTCGGCGTAGGGAAGTAGATGGAACCAGTCATCCTGTAGATGGGTACAGTAACAACGAAGATATTGTTCAAGTGTCTGGTTGACACGTTCAGTTTGTCCATTTGTTTGTGGGTGGTAAGCGGTGGACATTTTATGATTAATCTTTAAGTTTTGACATAGGGCTTTCCAGAACCTGGATACAAATTGAGAACCACGGTCAGTGATGATCTGAGAGGGTAAGCCATGGAGCTTAAGAACGTGAAGTATGAAAGCTTTTGCTGTTTCAAGAGATGTGGGTAATTTCTTTAAAGGGATGAAGTGGGCCATCTTCGTTAAGACGTCAACTGTGACCATGATGGTGTTAGCCCCCTCGGAACGGGGAAGATCGACTATGAAGTCCATTGAAATGACATCCCATGGTCTGTTAGGAATTGGAATCGAAGACAGGAGGCCGTAGGGAGGTTTTCTTGAGTGTTTGTTAGTAGCACAAGTAACACAGGAATTAATGTAATCATGGATTGTCTTTGACAAGTGGGGCCACCAGTAATCACGTTTAACTAGGTGGATGGTCTTACTGATGCCAAGGTGACCTGCTAAAGGGGCATCATGTAGTTGTTTGAGAAGCACGAGTTGTAATTGAGGTGGTACATAAATCTTGTTATTGAAGGTATAAAGACCGTCAGAGTGTCTGGTGAGACCTTTAGGTAATTGCGTACTTTCTTCAACATAGCTCTGGGTAAGTAAATGCTTAAAAGAAGCAGAAACTCCAACAAAGCGGTTGGAAGGGATAATAGATTGGGGAGGATCTTCCGTAGTCTGGTCTTCATGGATACGTGAAAGGGAGTCCGCCTTAAGGTTTTGAGAACCGGGACGGTAGGAGATGACAAAGTCGAATCTGTCGAAGAACAAACTCCACCTAACTTGACGAGCAGACAGTGTCTTACAGGCCCTCAGGTGTTGCAGATTGCGATGGTCTGTTAGGATGGTGATTGGATGGGTGGAACCTTCCAATAGATGTCTCCAATTACTGAGGGCATCCTTGATTGCAAGGAGCTCTTTTTCTCCAATGGGATAATTCTTTTCTGCTGTAGATAGAGTCCTGGAATAGAAAGCTACAGGATGCAGAGGCTCGGATAGGGTTGGTTGCTGGGAGAGAACAGCACCTAGAGCGTAATGTGAGGCATCCACTTCGAGTGTGAAGTGAAAAAGTGGATTGGGAAGTTGGAGGATGGGAGCAGAGGTGTAACTTTCCTTGAGCATCTCGAAATATTTCTGAGCATCTCTAGACCAGGAGAAAGGAGTCTTTGTGCTAGTTAAACTACTGAGTGGTTTCACAATAGCGGAAAAGTTCTTAATGAACTTTCTGTAATAATTTGAAAACCCAAGGAATCTTTGTAAAGCCTTCCTTGTATGCGGTATCGGCCAGGAAAGAATGCAGTCTACCTTGGAAGAGTCCATTTGAATGCCCTTTGGGGTAATTAGATACCCGAGAAAAGAGATGCTGGATTGACTGAAAACACACTTCTCAAGTTTTGCATACAGGGAGTGTGTTCTGAGCCTAGTCAGAACCCAGCGCACGTGTTTGGCGTGTTCCTCAGGAGTGTCAGAATAGATTAAGATGTCATCCAAATAGATTACGACACAAATGTCAAGTAAATCTCGGAAGATATCATTAATGAACCACTGGAACGTGGCTGGGGCGTTACATAAGCCAAATGGCATCACAGTATATTCAAATAGTCCATAGCGAGTTTTGAAGGCAGTCTTCCATTCATCACCTGGGCGAATTCTTATCAAATTATAAGCACCTCTAAGATCTAACTTAGTGAAAATTTTGGATGTCTGGAGACGCTCAATTAGCTCTGGGATTAGTGGTAAGGGATATCTATTCTTCACAGTGATATTGTTAAGAGATCTGTAATCTATTATTGGTCGGAGTGAACCATCTTTATTTTTAACAAAAAACATTGCAGCACTTGCTGGAGAGGTGGAAGGTCTAATAAAACCTTTCTTGAGATTTTCGTCCAAGTAAATCTTGAGATGTGCAAGCTCTGGTTGCGACAACGGATAAATACGCGCAGTCGGGATGGGTTTGTCGGGAATGAGGTCTATTGGACAGTCATAAATGCGGTTTGGAGGAAGTCTATCTGCGTTAGTCTTACTGAAGACATCCGTGAAGTCAAGTAGGTGTACTGGGAGTTGAGCCTGGTGAGAGTCCGTGAAAGAGATATAGTAATTGGAGTAACAAGTCTCCTTACAAAATTTGGACTGCAGTGTTAGCGAACTGGTTGCCCATTGAAAAGTGGGCTGGTGTAGACAAAGCCATGGTAGACCTAGAACAATTGGGAATATAGGTGACGAGATTATGTCAAAAATAAGGGTCTCCGTATGACCTGAATTATTAGTAACCAAAAGGGGGGAGGTTTGAAGAGAAACCGGACCAGAAAGGGATGAAGAGCCATCAATAAAAGTGAGTGACACAGGAAATTGCTTTAACACACAGGGGATTTTATTGGAATCTACAATTTTTGAGTCTATGAAATTCCCACAGGCTCCGCTGTCGACCATAGCGTCAAGGGTAATCCTTCTTTGTTCCCACTGTAATGTAAGGGTAATAAAGATGTATTGGTTAGAGATAGAACCAGAGGTATTGAGCTTATTAATGTGGACATCTTTACCTTCAGAATTTCTCTTTAGAAGGGGACAGTTGGAGACAATATGATTAGGAGCTGAGCAATACAGGCATAGGTTTTGAGCTCTGCGGCGCTGTTTTTCAGCAGAAGATAAAGGTCCCTTGATTGCTCCAAGCTCCATTGGAACATCTTTGGGTGGAGACCTGGCTCTCTTGAACGGAGTAGGTGGAAAAGTGACAGCACGTTCCGCTTTCCTTTCACGAATGCGTCGGTCAATAGCAACAGAAAGTTGCATAAGATCCTCTAGAGAAGGAGGAAGCTCGACACGGGCAATTTCATCTTTCATTGCTTCCGTTAGGCCTAACCGGAATTGGTTCCGTAGGGCAACATCTGACCACTGGGTCTCTCTGCACCAACATTTAAATTCTGTTATGTAGTCTTCGACGGGTCTTCTTCCCTGCTTGAGATTCCTAATTGAGTTCTCAGCAGTTAGCTGTTTGTTTGAATCCTCATAAAGCTGGGACATCTCCTCCAGAAAGGTTTCAAAAGCACCCAGGAGCTCTCCATGTTCTTCTAGGTAAGAGTCAGCCCAGACTCTAGGTTCACCCCTAAGGTAAGAGACTAGCGTGAGGATTTTGACCCTATCGGAGAAGTAGGTGCGGGGCCGTAACTCAAACATTAGTCGACACGAACTTACGAACTGTCGATAAAATTTTCTATCCCCAGAGAAAGTTTCTGGAGGGCATACTTTGGGTTCAGGTCTCTCTCTGGCTAAATTTTGCTCGCGAAGAGCGTCATTCTCTAATCGTAACTCAGCTAAGGAGTTGGTAAGGGTATCTACCCTTTGTGAAAGTCCAACCAAATGGTTTGCAAGCTCCGCTGGATCCATTTTCCTTTTAGTGGTTCGTTTATTATGTTATGACCCTGCGAGATATTGGGACACTGGATAGTGGTCTGGATCTCAGCTGTGGAGGTTACTCAGGTCAGAGCCACCAGTTACTCTATAGAAACACAGAGATCATGGGGTCTTGGTCATCACAGCCTCCAAAGAGATACAACCTTTATACTGGGGTACTTATATAAGCAACATGTAGATATAGGGAGCGAAGCAGTATAATGTATGGTCTGAAGGAGGCTAGGATGGTGTATGGGTTGCTACAAGAATAGATCTGTACATAAACGGTAGGGGCACCCTACAGTCCTTATGGTGATACAGCTTACACCAATAGATAACAGTACAGACAGAAAGATCACAGTCCTAAAGATACTGCATTATAGGTGAAGCTTAGCAAGGCAGTATTAGCCACATGGGGTACTTGCGGTACTGAAGTGTAGATCGTTGGAATCCTTCCTTCAGGGTGTTGAGGTCCGGATAAGCATATGTGGGTCCAGGCAGGTGGGAACAGGTGATGTGGGTACAGGCTGGCTGGAACAGGTGATGTGGGTACAGGCTGGCTGGTGCTGCGGTTGTGGCAGATTGCTGAGGAGCAGCTAATGGGAGACCTGGGTCTCTGGGGGTTGGTGTCCGGGTCCCTGGTGGCGGCAGGCGTCCAACAGGAATAAACGAACACCCTGCCGCCACATCAGGGGATTTAAATAGGGCGCCTGGAACGCGAGATTGTGCGGGTCGCACTTCCGCGTTCCAGCGTGGAGCGCAGACGTCCGCGCACCGGAAGTGACGCGGACGAGATGTAGAACGGAGCGCGGCTGTCAATACAATGTACAGCTGCGCTCGTTCTACCAAGAGTAACGCAGATGGCGTTACAACGCCCCACACTATATAAGGCCACCTGCTGGGCGGCCTTGTGTAGTGTGTTCTGGCTTGTTAATGAAAGCAGTCAGAGAGACAGAGAGATTGTCTTTTTAGATAGCTAGATAGAGCAGGCAGGCAGGCTAGTCAGTTTAGCTTAATTTACAGTGTGTAGAGAATATATATACATCCCTAGGAGTTGTACATATATTTATACACTGTATAGCTTATATAGATCAGTTCTTCCTAATTTACTAGCAGGCAGGTGATTGTGCTATTTAAAGACGTTATCATAGGTATAGATACCCAGCAGGTACAATATTTAAAGGAATGTTTTTATTTTTTTATTTAAGCATCAATAAAATCACTGCTCCTGGAGCAGTGATTTTAATGATGCTTAACTTAAAAAAAAAAAAAAAATTCCTTTAAATATTGTACCTGCTGAGTGTCTATATTTTGCTGTGAAAACGTCTTTGAGAACCCGGGTCTTGCCCAAGGGAACATGTATCAATGGAAAAAAAAGTTTTAAAACAGTAATTTTTTCAGGAGTCCTGCTTTTTTCCATTGATACATGTTCCCTGGGGCAAGACCCGGGTTCTCAAAGACGATTTCCAACAATAACTTGAATATTGGTCTTTAAAATGAGCGTTTTTGAATTCGAATGTTCGAGTCCCATAGACTTCAATGGGGTTCTAAATGTTTGCGCGAACGGTCGGTCTATTCGACGGTTCTGGTGCGAACCAAACGCGGGGGTGTTCGGCTCATCCCGAATGACAATGAATCTCTTTTAGACTGACTAGTAATACCAGTATTTTCATGACTATAGTAAGTCAGATAAACCTCCCATTGCCAAAATTATACCGTAACTTATAAATAACCCAGCGATATCCATTTTGGAGTAAAATTGGCCGCTTGGCCATTTTATTAACAAATTAACCATAACAAATTAGTCCAACATTTTATTTCACTAAACAATCCTTCACAGATACAATTGCCATCCTGTTGGAGATGATTAAAGGCATTGACCACATTTTCCTTGTACCAGTGTGGCCATCCAAGATCCCAGTCACAATTCGCTGACTCAAGGACCATAGCACTCTGAACCTTCCCCACGCTGATACCCATTAACCGATGCCAGCTAAACCACTGTTAGCTGGCATCAACTGAGGATCCCATACCTTGATGGTTCCCCACTTATGCCAAACTGGTCAAAATGTCTCCAAAAATCCCCAAACACTAAATCCACCCCAACACAACACATTACATACAATCCCAACATAATAGGGCGGGAGGGTGGGAGCTTCCTCTTCCTGTGCTGTCCCCGCAACTGAACTGCAGATCTTTCCCCAAGCCCCTCCTACCCTGAGAATATATTAACTCCAGCCACTCCCTCCAAACTAAAGTTGGCACTCCCCTACTTTTAACCCTTTCTACGGCTCCCTGCTACTTAGTCATGCCAGCCCTCTGCCTATACTCTGTATTCAGCTCTGGGTTTCTCTTCATCTGTCTATATGTTGCCAATAACATCAGTGAAGATTTTTTTTCTGTCATCAGTCCAGATGCAACTTCATAGCCCTAAAAAGCAATAGGATAGTATGTTCCAGAGAGAGGGAAAGGAAAGGAGAAAGAGAGAATAAAAAGATGGGATTAAGAGAGAGCGAAAGATGTAAAGAATGGGAGATGGAGAGAAACATGTTTAGACTCCCTTGAACACAATGCTAAGAAGTAGACTGACGGCATATCTATATTTAATAAATTAAACGGACTCAAGAAAAACGTTTGCAGTAAAAGGCATTTGTTTAAATGAAGCATTAGGTCAGTATTTGCATGTAACAGAAACTGGAGGTTGGTGAATGGTGATCAATCAATGTCAAATATCCACAGGTATTAGAATGAGAACATGCTTATTAGGCTTACCTGTCCATATGTAATTACACACTTCAGCACATTTTCAGTAAGGTGAACCATACAGTATGTTCTCATTTCTTCCAGTGTTCTTACTTGAACATATCTCACCATTCCAGAACCTATTGCATAATCTTTTTAAACATTTTTTTTAACTTTTTTAGCGCTTACCCTAGCAAGAACCAGTGGTTATGATGGGTCCTCTGTTTTGTCTGGACTCTTTAACCACTTGCTGGTCAGTGATGTACCCATACATCTCTAGACTTTAAGTGATTATACTGGGATGATGCCTCTAGGGCTGGACTGGCCCACCGGGATAGTGGGAAATTTCCCAGTAGGCCGGCTGCCCTCGGTGCCGTGGGGACGCTTTGGGCTAGGCGCTTGCTGCTGCCACCTGAAAAGAAGCGATGCTTCTCCTTCTGATCACGGCGCCACGCACTGAACGGGTTCCTGCAGTTGTGGAGTCACATGCCTAGGGGCAGCGGGAGAACATCCGCTGGATTTCTCTTGCGATTCAGTGTGGCACCACCCACTAAACTCCTGCCTGCGGCCAGTATGGAGTGGCATGCAGAAGAGGGAGAACGGCAGAAGAATTAAGGTGCTGGATAACCCACAACATGGCTGCTTCCAAGGCGGCGACAACTTTTTTCTCCTTAGCCAATGTTCTGTCAAAACAACCAACTCATCGTGCACCATAGTGTATATGCTGCCGATGTTCTGTGAACAGACAACTCGTCCAAATCTCCAATTACAGCTGCTGGAGAGTCACCGGAAGGGATAAGGTTGGAGATTTTGGTGAGTTGGCTGTTTTGGCAGAACACCGGAACTTCCGCTGGCTAATCCTAGAGAAGAACCAGGGCTGGTACAAGGATTTTTGACACCCTAGGCGAAACACATTTTGCCGCCCCCTTGGCTCCACCCCTGACCCGGCCCCCTTTTCTTTGCCCATTCAAACCCCACCTTTTTAATGAAGCGCCCATCAAATGCAGCCTTACCAGTGCGCATGAAATGCCATCTCACCAGCGCCCATAAAATACACCCTCACTCGTGCTCATCAAATGATATCTCACCAGTGCCCATCAAATGCCGCCTCACCAGCTCCCATCAAATGCTGCCTCACCAGTGCCCATCAAATGCCACCTCACCAGCGCCCATCAAATGCCATCTCACCAGCGCCCATCAAATGCCGCCTCAGCAGTGCCCATCAAATGCCATCTCACCAGCGCCCATCAAATGCCGCTTCACCAGCTATTATCAAATTCCATCTCACCAGCGCCCATCAAATGCCATCTCACCAGCGCCCATCAAATGCCATCTTACCAGCTTCTCACTGGATTCTCAATACCTCAATCTCCACGTTTTGCTTTTTTGAATGAGCCCATGCTGTCCAAAGACAAAGATTTTTTTTATCTCTTGGTGGCTAAATTAACCATAGCCAGATCGTGGAAAAAAGACTCCAGTTTCCATATTTCACATGAGGCTAAAGGTATCTTGGATCACAACCCATGAAAAAATTGTCAGTCTCCTAAATGATACAGGTAAGTGTTTTTAAAAGGTTTGGAGTCCAATGTATATTGACCTTTAACCCTCCTGGGGGCCCTATCTCGTTGTCTTTACAGTCCTCTGGGATTCTTCTCTGCTGCTCTGCGTCGGAACCATTACACCCAGGCTCCACATGTCCCCAAGCCAGGGGAGCCTCCGCCAGGCGCCATGCACAATATAATTTCCCATGATGCTGCATCCATGTCCACTCCAGTGACACGGCTAGGAGAGCTTGCGGGGGGGTGGTGGGGGGGCGCTGTGCTGCTGGACCCAGAGTTAGAGCAGAGATCAGCCTCAGTGAGAACTATGGACACATGTCATGACACAGTGTCAGAGAGCGGAGAGGGAGGGGCTGCTGCCTGACTCTGAACACATCAGAGAGCGGAGAGCGCACTGGGGGGTTGCAGCCTTAGCCTAAACACATGATGTGACACTGAACTGGAGCCGCGCTTTGGGGGGGGGTGTCGGCGTTGCTTGTCAGGACACTGGTGTACGGTGCAAGCTCTGTGGAGGACAGAGGACAGTGAGGAGTGGAATAACCAGTGGCCAGGCGCCCTTAGCGGCAGTGCGCTCTAGATGGTCGCCTAATCCGCCTGGTGGCAGCACCGGCCCTGAGAAGAACAAAGACTGGAACTGCTTTGTATGTCTTTATAATATAGGGAATTAGAAGCGATGACCTGACATACCCAGATGTACAGTAACCGGCACAATTTTTTTTAAATGAAAAGCTCTTGATCACATGGATCTTGGTGTGATCAAATGCTTTTAAGGGTAGACCCCCAGATCTCTCCATAAAGAGTATCTGTCACATGCCTATTGCTGTCACAAGGATGTTTACATTCCTTGTGACAGCAATAAAAGTGCCAAAAAAAAAAAAAAATGAAAAGCGACAGTGTAAATATAAAAATAAATAAATAATTAAAAACCTAATTGAAATCTCCCCCGTGCTAGAGTGCAAAAGCAAATGCACGTTCGGTCCCACATGTTGACAAACAGCGTTTATCACACACATGTGACGTATCACCGTGAACGTCAAGATCATGTATAGTAATTCTAGCACCAGACCTCCTGTATAAATCTAAAGTGGTAACCTGTAAAGACTTTTAACCCCTTGCCGACCGCTACACGACTATATACATCGGCAGAATGGCACGGCTGGGAAGATCGACATATATATATACAGTATGTCGCCTTTAAGGCCCGGGGTTGCGGGCGTGCGTGCACTCGCCGCAAGCTCTGTGAGTCTGACTGCGGGTCTCATGGACTCGATGTCTGCTGGGAGTCCCGCGAGAGGAAGAGCGGGGAAATGGCCGAAATTGTTGGCACCCCAGAAATTCAGAAAATCAAGTATTTCTCACAGAAAAGTATTGCAGTAACACATGTTTTGCTATACACATGTTTATTCCCTTTGTGTGTATTGGGACAAAACAAAAAAATTAGGAAAAAAAGCAAATTGGACACAAAACTCCAAAAATGGGCTGATCAAAATTATTGGTGCCCTTTCAAAATTGTGGATAAATAAGATTGTTTCAAGCATGTGTTGCTGCTTTAAACTGACCTGGGGCAAGTAACTGGTGTGGGCAATAAAAAAATAACACCTGAAAGCGGATAAAAGTCTTTGCATTGTGTGTCTGTGTGTGCCACACTATGCATGGACAACAGAAAGAGGAGAAGAGAACTGTCTGAGGACTTGAGAACCAAAATTGTGGAAAAATATCAACGGTGGTGAAACTAATTCCACAGGTGTCAGTGAAATTCCACAGGTGTCAGTACCACAGGGCCTGTGGATTATGAGGCTCAATGTCACCAATTTATTCTTCCTGTATGCTCCCCTCCCTGTCTTCTTTATGAGTCCTCATAAGAAGTGCTGACAATATTTACTACATTACTTGGGCTACCTGAAAGGGTTTTAAGCATTTTTAATGAAAATATAGCATTTGCATTTGCTTCAGATATGACTAGCTGAAATTCAGACAAAACGATCCCAATATTTCATATGCTTTGACATCAGAAAGGGAAAACTAACAGCAAAGAGGCCAGCTGCCAAGAGCCCGAATGGCTTCTGACCAAAACCTCTGAGAGGCCGCTGGCAGGTTCCTACCTTTTTAAATGTATGCAATGTGCAGCACCACCATTACCCTCAGTATTGTCAACAATGTGTATCTAGACTTTTCCAGCTGCAGGGGAAACATTAAATATTTAGTATTGTTTCATGTTATTTGTACGAGCAAATTCCACTGTGTGCTATTGTTACCTCTTGTGTGTGAAGTTCCGCAAAACAGAAACTGAACATGCAAATGTGGCATATTTTGTTACCAGAATGGATTTTACTACCAAAAACCTTTCACATTACAACACAAACACCTATACAAACTGATGTGTTAAATAACAGGCCAAGCCAGCTGTGCTAACCTCTAACACAAAGTTCAGCTCTTGCATGTTATACAACTTGAGAAGGTCCCATGTAAATATGTGATTATGGACAGGTGGGAATGCCATGGCAAATTTTTGTCCGAATTCACTGGCGTAACATTTTTTAAACCTTAACCACTTGACACCCGGACCTTTAGGCAGCTAAAGGACTCGGCCAGGTTTTGTGATTCGGCACTGTGTCGCTTTAACAGACAATTGCACGGCCGTGCGACGTGGCTCCTAAGCAAAATTGGCGTCCTTTTGGTGGTAATTGATCACCTCTGCGGTTTTTATTTTTCGCGCTATAAACAATAATAGAGCGACAATTTTGAAAAAAATGCAATATATTTTACATTTTGCTATATTAAATATCCCCCAAAAATATATAAAAAAATATTTTTTTTCCTCAGTTTAGGCCAAAACTTCTTCTTCTACCTATTTTTGGTAAAAAAAATCGCAATAAGCGTTTATCGGTTGGTTTGCGCAAAATGTATAGCGTTTACAAAATACGGGTTAGTTTTATTGCATTTTTTTTTAATTCTTTTTTTTTTACTACTAATGGCGGCGATCAGCGAGTTTTTTCGTGACTGTGACATTATGGCGGACACTTCGGACAATTTTGACACATTTTTGGGACCATTGTCATTTTTACAGCAAAAAATGCATTTAAAATGCATTGTTTATTGTGGAAATGACAATTGCAGTTTGGGAGTTAACCACTAGGGGGCACTGAAGGGGTTATGTGTGACCTCATCTGTGTTTACAACTGTAGGGGGGTGTGGTTGTAGGTGTGACATCATCGATTGTGTATCCCTATAAGAGGGATCACAAGATCGATGACGCCGCCACAGTGAAGAACGGGGAAGCCGTGTTAACACTCGGCTCTCACCGTTCTTCAGCTCTGGGGACCGACCGCGAGACTCCAGCGGTGATCAGGTCCGCGGGTCCCGCGGTCCCAGTCACGGAGCTTCGGACCGGGTGGGCACTAGCACAGGACGTACCTGTACGTGCATGTGCCCAGCCATGTGCAGGAGGCGGTCCTTAAGTGGTTAAAGGAGTTGTAAAGTTTTGTTTTTTATTTTCTAAATAGGTTCTTTTAAACTAGTGCATTGTTGGTTCACTTACCTTTTCCTTTGATTTCCCTTCCTTATGTTTTTTTCTTTGTCTGAATTTCTCACTTCCTGTTTCTCCATCATCCGAGCAGTGGTTAGTCAGCCAGAACAGCTTACTGAGGAGGAACAGGAAGTGAGAAATTCAGACAAAGAAAACAAAGAAAAAAAAACATTTAGAAGGGAAATTAAAGGAAAAGGTAAGTGAACCAACAATGCATAAAGGAAGCTTAAAGGAACCTATTTAGAAAAAAAAAAACCCCTTTAATGTTTTGCTTGTGTTTACATTTTGGTCAATTCTGACCCATTAAACCTTTTTTGCCACCCAGTATTATGCAGCACTAACATCTGCAGGCTGATGCCCCTAATTCTTGGAAGAAAACACCAGTGTTTTGTGTGTTTACTAGAGTAGTAACTCTTGGAACCCTAACATTAGTACATCATAGAGGAAAAACCTGCCTGAACACAGAATTCCCCTTAAATTATGTAGCACAGAGGCCTTTTTATACCCAGGTCCAACAATATGAAACACAAGCCTTAAAGTGGATGTAAACCCACTCTTAACCTTTCTAAACTATTGCCATAGTGGTTATCTATAAGGATATGCATGCCTCCTGCATGTATCCTTACCTGTCAAATGTCCCCCCTCTGTCTGTTATGAGATCCAACAAACTGCAGATTCTGTGGGTTTGTCTGTTGTCCGAAACTCGGTGGGTGGAGTCGTGATTTCAGTAAACTCCCCACCCTCCTCCACACTCCCCTTGTCAACCTGCTTTTTCTCCTGTGAATTTCTTACACTGAACTTCTGCTGTGACCACTAACATCCAGTCAAAACCCAGAAAAGTCACCACATGACTTGCAGGGTGACTCGTGAGTGGAAAATCTTGAAGGGGAACCCCACACATTTAAAAAAAAAAATTGTGTGAGGTGCCCCCCAGGACGATACCAGACCCTTCGGTCACACCAAAAAAAAGAACGGCGTGGGGGTTCCCCCAGGATCCATATCAGACCCTTATCCGAGCATGTAGCCCAGCAGGTCAAGAAGGGGGTGCCCAGACCATACCAGGCCACATGCCCTCAACATGGGGGGGTTGGTGCTTTGGAGCAGAGGGGCACTGCCCACCCCCACCCCAAAGCACCTTGTCCCCATGTTGATGACCCTGGCCGTCGGTTGTCAGGGTCTGCGGGCGGGGGGATTATTGGGATCTGGGAGCCCCCTTTTAATAAGGGGGCCTCCAGATCCCACCCTCCACCCTATGTGAATGAGTATGGGGTACATCGTACCTCTACCCATTCACCTGGGGGAAAAAAGTGGCAATAAAGAAAAACACACTACACAGGTTTTTAAAGAAATTTATTAGGCAGCTCTGGGGTCTTCTTCCGACTTCGGGGGTTTTCTTCCGACTTCTCGGTTCTCTCCAGCGTCTTCTCCCGAACCTCCGGTGCCTTCTCCGCACTCTCTAGTTCTTCTCTTGTTCTCCGGTGCTTTCTGCCAGAACCATATTTACCAGGTAAACTGTTTATAGAATTTAACAATTTGGGTTTTGTATTCGTTTAACTTTAGAATGAGTATGGAATGGTTAATTTTTTCTGTTTGTCCACAAGGGTCAAATGTGTGCCTAGGAAAAGATTATTAACTGTGGGGAGGTGCTTTTACTACTTGAAGACATTTATCAGTGTTCCTGCTTCACAGGAGCACAGGATTCATGTCTTCTGTACTCACGGAATGATAGTCTGCCTTGTTTATGTAGCATTAACCCCAGAGGAGCTGCTGGTTGTGTTTGGTGGCACATTTACCTTGTGGTTCTTCCGAATTCCTAGGGGTGAATGGTGCATATAACAGTAGTAAAGGAATATCTGCAACACGTGTCTTTGCTGTGCTCTTTATTACCCTGCCGGGTAAAAACAATGAACTGGTGATGAAAGGGATAGAGTTTGCAGAAGGAAGGAGAACAGCAGATTCAGGCGTAGTATTTATAACAGTCCTGTTTTCATACATAACACTTTCCATACCACTCCTACCTTAGTGGGTTTAGTGTACCCGGACAGGCCTCTCTCACTGACCTGACAGTCAGAGTATCACTCGAACCTTAGTAGGATAAAGTCTCTGCCACAGACCCTCCTGAATGAACTTGAGTGTCACGTACCTGGTGGACGAGCCCGACGTGCAAGGAGTGGCTGCCCTTACTCCTCTGATCCCGGGACCCCTGGTAGAGTGGACAGGGGGTGCGGGAGTGCAGAGTCGCACGAGCGCCGGTTGCAGCGCAGGTGCTGGGCCGGCAGGCCTCAGAAGGCTTCAGTGCTGAGTAGAGTAGCAAGTGTGGACTGTAGCTGCTGGCGGCAGGTGAAGACGACTGGAGACACAGGAATCACCAGAGTGGGGAGGTGTACCGTAGTCCAGTGGAGGTAAGTCCCAGCAGGAGAGTCCGAGGCCGGCTAGCGGGTCAGGTGCAGGTGTAGTAGGCAAGGCAGAGTAGGAGTCAGACCGGGTCGACAACAGACTGGCAGCAGCGGCTAAGGGGGTCAGGCAGGCGGATCGTCAGGCAGGCAATAGGTCAGGGCAGGCGGAAGGCAAGCGGAGTCAGGAACAGGCCGGGTTGTCAGGAACAGATTCAAGTAGGTTAGATACAGGTAGTCTCAGGAACTGCTGTAGACCGGACAGCAAGAGGCAAACGCTGACAGCGAGTTTAAATGTCCTTTTTTGGCGCCAGAATGACGTTCGCGCGATGCGCGCGCACCGTTGCCGCGAATGCGCGCGCCCGCTCCCGTCGCAATGCCGTGATCGCGCGCGCGCCCCTGCCGCGAATGCGCGCGTCCCAATCGCGCTGACGCGCCGCTATCGCCATCTGGTGGCCGAAGCTGTTCATGACATTGCCCCCCTCCAATGGGCAGCCTCCGGATGCCCAACCGGGATATCTCCAGCGGGTGGGAGTCTTTAAATGACTGGATTAGTCTTTCAGCGTGTATATTGTCCTCCGGTTCCCATGAATTCTCCTCGGGTCCATACCCTTTCCATTTGACGAGGAATTGAACTTGGTTGCGTCTTTTCCTGCAATCCAGGATGGATTCAACCTCAAATTCCTCCTCGCCGTCTACTAGGACCGGCTCCGGCGGACCTGTGTTCCTCTCAGGAAAGGGATCAGAAACAACTGGTTTAAGCAGGGCCACATGGAAGACCGGGTGAATGCGGAAGGTTTCTGGCAACTCAAGTTCGTAGGCAACCTCATTTATCTTCCTCTTGACAGGAAAAGGGCCCACAAACCTAGGGCCTAGTTTCTTCGAGGGGCATGCAAGTTTTAAATTCAGGGTAGACAGATAAACCATAGTTCCAGGTTCCAGGTTGAGTTCCCCTCTTCTTTTCTTGTCAAAGATTTCTTTATTACGCTCTTGTGTCTTAGTCATTGTCTCCTGCAGAATCTTATTATTTGTGTCAAAGAAGATCAGAGTTTCCTGGACAGCGGGTACCGAACACTCCGGGACGGAATTGGACAAGAACAAGGGATGGAAGCCGTAGTTCGCATAGAAGGGCGATTGTTTGGTGGCAGAGTGGACGGAATTATTGTATGCGAATTCCGCCAGGGGTAGCAAGGACACCCAATCTTCCTGCGAGAAGGAGGAGAAGCAGCGAAGATACTGTTCGAGTGTCTGATTCGTTCTCTCTGTCTGCCCGTTTGATTGCGGATGGTACGCTGATGAGAACGATAGACCAATCTTGAGACTGCTGCAAAGTGCCTTCCAAAACCTGGAGGTGAATTGCACCCCTCGATCAGACACGATGTCCACAGGAACCCCGTGAAGCCTAACCACTTCCTTGATAAAGGCTTTGGCCGTCTCCGGGGCGGAGGGTGTACCCTTCAAAGGTATAAAGTGTGCCATCTTTGAGAGTCTGTCTACTACCACAAAGACAGTGGTGAAACCCTCTGACGGGGGAAGCTCCACAATGAAATCCATGGAGATCATTCTCCATGGTCTTTCTGGTACTGGTAGCGGTTTCAGGAGTCCCCAGGCTCTGAGCTTGCTCCCCTTGTTTCGAGTGCACGTGGTGCAAGATTCCACATAGTCCCTGCAATCCTTCAGGAGCTGGGGCCACCAAAAGGAGCGTTGCAAGAGTTCCGAAGTTTTGTGTACCCCGAAATGGCCCGCCAGCTTGTGGTCATGACAAGAACTCAGGACACTGACCCGTAGGTCTTCAGGTACGAAGATCTTGTCCTGATGCCAAAGTAAACCGTCCCTAGATTGTAGTTCCAGACTTGAAGAAGGGGAAATCCCAGCAGAGGCTTGCCTGATTTGGGGCAATAGGTCCCTTTGTAGCAACAGGAAATTTCCTGATGGCAGGATGGTATCCGGAGGGTTGGGAGACTCTGAGCTGCCATACATGCGGGATAGAGCGTCAGGCTTAGTATTCTTGGACCCTGGTCTGTAAGTGATGTGAAAAGAAAACCTTGTAAAAAAAAGTGCCCACCTGGCCTGGCGCGGTTTAAGTCTCTTGGCCGCCTTCAAGTATTCCAGGTTCTTGTGGTCTGTGTAAATCAAGATTGGGTGCGCTGCGCCTTCCAGGAGGTACCGCCATTCCTCCAGAGCGGCCTTTATTGCCAACAGTTCTCGGTCCCCTACATCATAATTTCTCTCAGCTGTTGACAGTTTACGGGAAAAGAAGGCGACAGGGTGTAAGAGAGCCTTGGGGCCCTGTCTTTGAGATAGCACTGCCCCGACCGCCGTTTCAGAAGCATCTACTTCTAAGATGTAGGGCAGGTTTGCATCGGGATGCCTGAGGACGGATGCAGAGGTGAACAAGTCTTTCAGGGCTTCAAAGGCCGCCTGGGCTTCTGGTGTCCAGCGGAACCGGGTAGTCTGTTTAGTTAGATCGGTTATTGGAGAAATTATGCTGGAGAAGGCCCTGATGAACTTCCTGTAGAAATTCGCAAAGCCGACGAAACGCTGAACGCCCTTCTTGTCTACAGGCGCTGGCCAATCACGGATTGCGGAGACCTTCTTGGGATCCATTTCCACCCCCTTTACTGAGATTATGAGCCCCAGGAATTGTATGCTCGAGCGTTCGAACTCGCATTTCTCAGGCTTGGCATAAAGTCCGTGAGTTCGGAGTCGCTCGAGCACGTTTTTGACATGTTCCCGATGTTTCTCCAGGGAAGGGGAAAAAACTAAGATATCGTCCAAGTAAACGATCACAAAGAGGTCGAGGAAGTCTCTGAAGATGTCGTTCACAAAGTGTTGGAACGTTGCTGGGGCGTTACAAAGTCCGAAGGGCATAACTAAATATTTGAAGTGTCCGAAACGGGTACGGAAGGCGGTCTTCCACTCGTCCCCTTCACGTATGCGGACCAAGTTGTAGGCCCCGCGGAGATCTAATTTAGTAAAGATGACCGCGGCCCCCAGACGTTGGAACAGTTCAGGTACCAAGGGCAGCGGGTACCGGTTTTTGATGGTGATTTTGTTGAGTTCCCGGTAATCCACACAGGGACGAAGAGAGTGGTCTTTCTTTTCAACAAAGAAGATCCCTGCTCCCGCTGGTGATGTGGATGGGCGGATGAATTTCTTTCTTAGACTGTCCTCAATGTAGGTCTTCAAAGTCTCAAGTTCAAGACCCGTTAAGGGAAAGATCCTACCGAAAGGGACTTCGGCCCCCGGGAGGAGTTCAATGGGGCAGTCGTAGGACCTATGAGGCGGAAGGGTCTCTGCTCCCTTCTTACTGAAGACATCCAGGTAGTCGTGATAAATTTCAGGGACAGATTGGCGGGTTTCAACATCAGAGTCCATGCAGAGTAAGGACGGAGGCGGAGATACTACTTGCAGGCAGTGCTGTTGGCAATAAGGAGATTGGAAGCTGATCTCTCCCGTGGTCCAGTTGACCCGTGGGTTGTGGACCTGTAGCCACGGCAAGCCCAGTATGACAGGGAACAGGGGGGAGTCAATCACATCCAGGCACAGTAGTTCATGGTGGTTGCCGGCGATGGTGGTGGCTAAAGGCTGGGTTTCTCGGGTAACCGGTCCGGATCTTAACGTGGAGCCATCAGCTAAGTATACAGAGAGTCCAGTAGCCCTAGGGCGAAGAGGGATCTGATGTCTGGAGGCGAAGGCTTGATCCAAAAAGCAGCTGCAGGCTCCTGAATCAATAATGGCGCTGACTTGGATAGTCTTTTCTGGAAGCTGGAAGAAAACGGGAACAGCTAGGTGAGTAGAATTGCCTGGGAGAATAGGTAAGTGAACAGACGACGTGGACAGACACTTACGGAGCTTTGCGGGACAGGTCCTCACGTAGTGGCCAGCTTCCCCGCAATACAGACACAAGTTGTTGGCCCTGCGGCGTTGGCGTTCCTCAGGGGTGAGAGAAGGACGGAGGAGGCCTAATTGCATCGGCTCAGAGGTATCAGGGGCAGATGAGGCAAACGGAGTTGGTAGAGCTGGATTGGAAACGGTCGTAACCCGTGGCATCATCCAGACAGGGCGAGATGGGGCCGTGGCCCTTTCAGTTCTGCGCTCCCTCAGACGCCGGTCGATCTGAATGGTCAGGTTAATTAATGCTTCCAGTGTTCCTGGGACTCCTACCCGGGCCAGTTCGTCCTTGAGTGATTCGGAAAGACCTAGGCGGAACTGGTAACAGAGAGCGGCATCATTCCACCTTGTATCCGAACTCCATCTGCGGAATTCGGACACGTAGTCCTCAGCTGGCCGGCGACCCTGCTGTAGAGCGTGCAGGGCAGCTTCCGCGGAGGCGGTCTGATGAGGATCTTCATATAATAAGGACATAGCCTGAAAGAAGGTGGTTAGATCATCAAGTGCAATGTCCTTTTGTTCCATCAGGCGATGGGCCCAGGCTTGCGGTTCGCCCGAAAGTAGTGCGATGACAAAACCGACTTTGGTAGCTTCTAGGGAGAAAGTCCGTGGCTGTAGGGCGAAGTAAAGTTCGCAAGCATTGCGGAAGGCCCGATATTTGTTACGTTCTCCGGAGAACCTTTCTGGCGTAGGAACCTTTGGTTCAGGTGGCAGCATGATGACAGAGGGAGATGTGGATGTGCCGGAAGCAGCCGAGGTGGAGGCGGGAGCAGATAACGCCTGGACGCGATTTTCCAAACGCGTGTAGCCCTCTTGCAGGGTACGGACTGCTTGGGTCAGTCCATCCAGGTGGCGACAAAGTTCTTGCATGGGATCCACTCCCTGCGCGGGCTCGGTCATGGCTGTCCGGTACTGTCACGTACCTGGTGGACGAGCCCGACGTGCAAGGAGTGGCTGCCCTTACTCCTCTGATCCCGGGACCCCTGGTAGAGTGGACAGGGGGTGCGGGAGTGCAGAGTCGCACGAGCGCCGGTTGCAGCGCAGGTGCTGGGCCGGCAGGCCTCAGAAGGCTTCAGTGCTGAGTAGAGTAGCAAGTGTGGACTGTAGCTGCTGGCGGCAGGTGAAGACGACTGGAGACACAGGAATCACCAGAGTGGGGAGGTGTACCGTAGTCCAGTGGAGGTAAGTCCCAGCAGGAGAGTCCGAGGCCGGCTAGCGGGTCAGGTGCAGGTGTAGTAGGCAAGGCAGAGTAGGAGTCAGACCGGGTCGACAACAGACTGGCAGCAGCGGCTAAGGGGGTCAGGCAGGCGGATCGTCAGGCAGGCAATAGGTCAGGGCAGGCGGAAGGCAAGCGGAGTCAGGAACAGGCCGGGTTGTCAGGAACAGATTCAAGTAGGTTAGATACAGGTAGTCTCAGGAACTGCTGTAGACCGGACAGCAAGAGGCAAACGCTGACAGCGAGTTTAAATGTCCTTTTTTGGCGCCAGAATGACGTTCGCGCGATGCGCGCGCACCGTTGCCGCGAATGCGCGCGCCCGCTCCCGTCGCAATGCCGTGATCGCGCGCGCGCCCCTGCCGCGAATGCGCGCGTCCCAATCGCGCTGACGCGCCGCTATCGCCATCTGGTGGCCGAAGCTGTTCATGACATTGAGTAAAAAGTCTCTGCCACAGACCCTCCTGAAATAGACGTCAGGGAGACACCTCTGCCACAGGCCCTCTCTGATTGCAGTTACGGAGGCATTCCTCCTTAGGTGAATTACGCCTGGATATCCTTCTTAATGTCGCCCAGATACTGACTGACAGGTGATCAATCCTTCAGTGTTCGGCTACCTTGATCCCCGGTGGTTTGTCGAAATCCTTTTGGATCGCCAGCCTCTCATTGGCACTCCTCAGACGGACTCCCCACCGAACAGCTATACCACTTAGGATCCTCAAAGGTGGGTACCCAGTCGATCACTGAGTCCCCATTGCTGCTCAAATGTTCTGGACCAACATGGTCCCGGAACCAGGAACACCGCTTGGCAAGCACGCCGGGCCAGGTAGGCCATAACGCCAGGGTGCCGTGATGTGGTCACCCTAAAGGTGGGTGCCACACTGGTCGAAGAAGACCCAGAACCAATGGTGTCTGCCCCATAAATACCCTCCCCCAGCATGTACAGCTAGGCTCAACCCTCCTGATTAGCTGCTGGGGAAGAGTACCCAAACCTTGACTCCACTGCTGCCACCTACTGCACAGGGGTGGGAAGTATACCCACAGCACAGCCAAGCTGAGACAGAGACCCTGTATTGAGCATAACAATTTGGATCAGAGTTTAACTAGATATTTCAGAATCAAATCAAATTTGGAGAGGGGGAGAAAGTGGGGCGAGCATTGTCTATGCTGGTCCGGGCCAACTCTCTTTTCTCAAATATTGTGGCAATTAGGACTCCCGCAGGAGATATCTCCACTGATGGGAATGAGATAAGAAATGTATTCTATGATTTCTATAAATCCCTTTATAAGTCCAGGGAGGAAATGAGGGTATGGAATCCTTCCTCCATGATCTTCCGGTTCCAGCATTGTCAGCAATCGATAGGGAAAAACTAGAGTCCCCTATTACATTAGAAGAACTTCAGTTAGTAGTGGGGGAGATGTCTAGCCATAAGTCACCTGGCCCTGATGGCCTCCCAATAGAGATTTATAGGCGGCTAGGTAAAATCTTGATACCAGAGCTTCTCCAGACATTGGAAAGGGCGCTCTTGGAGGGACATCTCCCTCCTTCTATGCTGGAGGCAACGGTGGTGGTAATACACAAAGAGGGAAAAGACAAACTAGACCCGTCCTCCTACAGACCAATCTCATTGCTTTGCACAGATGCAAAAATCTTTGCCAAAGTGTTGGCAAATCGCCTCAAAGGGTGCATAGAGGATCTCATCCATTCGGACCAATCAGGGTTTATCCCAAATAGGTCAACTAGTATAAATATTAGAAGAGCTTTTTTAAACCTACAAATTCCGACTGATAATGAGGGGCCTAGAGCATTGCTGCCTTTGAATGCTGCTAAGGTGTTTGACAGCATTGAATGGCAATATCTTTGGAGGGTATTAGAAAGCTTTGGATTTGGGCCAATATTTATTAAAAGGGTCAAGCTCTTATATAGGAAACCACGAGCAAAAATAAAAATCAACGGCGCAGTCTCAGACATATTTGATCTCGAGAGAGGTACGAGACAAGGGTGCCCCCTCTCTCCACTCCTCTTCACACTGGCCATGGAGCCTCTTGCTATTAAGGCGAGATTAAGTAAAAATATCCAGGGGTTCAGAAGGGGTGTGGAGGAGGATAAGATCTCCCTTTTTGCGGACGATGTCCTATTTTTTCTAGGAGACGTAGATAGTTCACTGGCCCCTGTGGCCCAAATGGTGAAAGATTCTCGGGACTAAGAGTCAACTGGGATAAATCTGCCCTTCTTCCATTAGACCCGTTAGGCACACAGGCAATAGCCGAAGCACCCCAGTTGAAAATCTCAACAAAACTAAAATACCTGGGGGTTTGGATAACTAGGGAGCCTAAGGAATATATTATTAATAACATAGTTCCATTATTGTTAAAACTTAAACTGAAAAAAGATATTTGGAACCGCCTTCCTCTCTCGGTAGCTGGGAGATGCAACTTAATAAAAATGATCTGGCTCCCTCAGATATTATACGTTCTCCATAATTCCCCGTTTTGGGTAAACCAAATGTGGTTTAGACGAAACGAAACGCTGTTTAGGGACTTGATGTGGAAGGGGGGACAGTCTAGAATCAGATTGCAGACCATGCAGCTCCCGGTGGGTGAAGGGGGGATGGCGGTACCACACCCAAGAACTCACTTCTTGGCGCCTCAGTTGCAGCACTTAGTGGGTTGTGGTAATCAAAACCCAGAGAACAGCTGTTTTAGGTTAATGCTATCAAGGGCCCCACATAGTACAATAATAGAAGCTTTGGAAGCAGCCTCATTCCATCACCAATGCCCGACTATTAAACTAATTAACAAACTGTGGCAGAATACAAAAGCCCTCCTGGGCTATACGGGTATAACCGAATTCACTCCCCTTTGGCGCAACAACAATTTAACAGAACTTAGGGATATTGAAATCCCTAGAGTCTGGGAAAACCAGGGAATAACACGACTGCTGCATATGTATGAAGGAGAGCTTATCAAAACGTTTTCTAAATTGAGGGAAGAATTTGATATACCAAATAAAACCTTCTTTAACTACCTTCAGATTAGGCACGCCCTTCAAACTCAGTTTAAGACCCATCCACTAGTTTGGACCTCCACTCCTGGGTTGCTTAAAATGATCCAAACTACTGTCACGAGAGGCCAAATATCTGCACTATATTATAAATTGGGTACTAAAACTATAAGTCAAACTGGGGTCTATAAGAGCCGAGAAAGATGGGAAAGAGACACTGGGGTATTAACCTTGGAACAGTGGAGATCTTACACAGGGGGACATTGGTATCAATTGCCCCAGCTCAGAGGCTGTCCCATCTGTTTCTACTGTATTGAGTTTACTATACACCCAGGAAAATGTTTCTATTAGGGTGGAAACAGAGCGACGAATGCCCTAGATGTAAGGCACCAGGAGATCTTATTCATATGTTTTGGAGATGTCCCAAGCTTCTTAGATATTGGACAGAAGTGATAAACAGGATTAATAAGGTGTTTGGGACCTCTCTGGAGCCAGAAGTTAGGACTTGCCTGCTAGAAATCATGGAAGATCATAGAAACCCGGCAGGAGTCTTGGAGAGTGTACTTAAGTGCCTGTTCCAGGCTCGGAAGCTGATAGCACAAAGATGGCAAGCGCAGGCTCCTCCATCCGTTGAGATCTGGGTTGAAAATATCAATGCCCTGATCTGGTGTGAGAGGGTAGCCCTCATTAAACAAGGAAATTACAACAAATTTAGAAGAGTATGGGGGCCCTGGTTAGGAGAAATGGGATTCCCGTTAGATGGGTGACAGCTCTGTGAGACCGCAAGCCCCTTGATCCCAAGTAGGCTCAAAGGCGATTTTAGTAGATACCGTGTTTCCCTGAAAATAAGATACAGTCTTATATATTTTTTGCCTCAAGAAATCACACTATGGCTTATTTTCGGGGGGTGTCTTATTTTTATTACAGAAAATAAATAACAAGAAGAAAATATTGCGCTTACCCAGTGAACAAATAAGAAAAAAAGCTGCGATACAAAAATGTTATACAACATAAATAATAATATACAAAAGAGTTGGAATCGCGCTAATAGTGAATATATGGCCAATAAAGGGCACGGTGCATACTGTAAATGTTCTACACAAATTAGATATAAATCCTGTGATCACACAGAAATAAACAATTGTGATAGATAACATACAGGTGTGGATACAAAAATGAATCCACCAGAAACCACAAAAAATTTTGTTGAACTGGTGTTAGGTAATCTATGTGAAAGAAAAAAACACCACACTTAAGTGTAGTAAAATGTAAAGCTAATGAAGCCACACAAGTGTTAAATAAAAAATAAATCAAAATAAAATTCCACCTAATGGGCATAGAGAGAACAAATCCAAAGTCTAAGATATGCCAAATAAAGTCAATGTGGTGAAAAACTTCAGATAAAATGAAAAATGAAAAAATAAAAATATATATAGCGTCTCCACCTTTCTGACATGTATGTAAATGAAAAACCACAGGAGAGAAGGAAGTCTCAAGCCGATATGGATGCGTTAATCTTCTGAGTGTCGATCACAACTTGCATAGATCTAAACCGCAGAGCCTCAGCGCCATAAAACAAAGAAGAAAGACAAAAAAACTCCCATAGTGTAAAACCTTATGGATAACTTGATGTAACTACACCCGTGTGGGACAGTCTTGCGACCGGGGAAGGGATTAGTGCAAACCCACCACCACTGCACACACTGACCCTTACCAGATCTGGACCCCACGGGGTAGGTATAGGCACTCAGAGGAGGGGATCGTGGTTCAGCAACCATGGGATATCAACCGATGACAGTAGTGAAGATGTCATGAAACAACAAAGAACCGCTCATGGTGTAAAATCCAATGGTATTTAATGTAAAAAAGTAAAAGTTGCACTTACAAGAGATGAAAATCAAAAGGGCATGTTAAAACAAAGTGCCGGCCGGCTGGATGGAAAGCGTGCGTCCTTCCGTCTGGATGCGGTGACGTGAGAACGTCTCCTCCCAAAAAATAAAGGTTGCCTACCTGAACCACACTTGCGCTTCTTAGCATTTCCTCTGTCCACCTGTAGACTGAGATTATCGTATTCTGCACACCATTTTTGGACCATTCGGATATCCAACTTCTTCTCTTTGCACTCATCTTGTCTGGCCAGCAAAGCTGATGTGGAGCACAGTGGAGCTGGAGTGATCTCTTTGGGCTCAGTACGGTAGCAGCTTTTACCCCTATCCCCTGGAGCTTGTGTGGGGTGAGAGAGGGGTTTGCTGGTCAGTGCTCGGAGAAGTTTTACAGCTTTACAGAGCGTTCTTCTCCTCACTTCAGCTCCTGAGCTCCGCACCAGTACAGTACCGTACGCCTATCGCGTATTGTTTACCGCTCCACGCCGCGCCGCTAGCATACGACACGCCCATCACTACGTCTTATTTTCAGAGATTCGACACGCCATCGCTACGTCTTATTTTCGGAGGGGTGTCTTATATTTCGATCTTGTGTCGAAATCCCGCTACGGCTTATTTTCGGAGCACGTCTTATTTTCGGGGAAACACGGTAACAACAATAGAAAGAGAGTAAGCCATACTATCTCCCTACCTGGGCCGGATCCAACTCCCCGATGTGCTGCTCGGACCTCAGTCCCTGCTCCTAAAGGGCACTTTCCAACGAATAACCAGACAAACTAGACTAAGGTATCTTCTCCTTCTCGCTGTATCTTTGTCTCTCCTTACCTCTGTTTGACTTTTGGCTCTTCTATCAAAGGGGGAGGGGGGAAGGGGGGGGGTGAGGACACTTTTTGTATACAATTGAGTTGTACACTGTATAATGGTCTGTATGTAAATAATCAAGCTGTACCAAAATATTTATTAAAAAAAACTACATGTAATTATACGTAATGTTTGCTAAAATAGAAAAAGAATAAAAAGCAATTCGAAAAAAAAAAAAGAGTTTAACTACACTCTGATCCCCCTCTAAATTTAAATAGCACCGGAATTTAAAGTAACTAGATGCTACATTTACATAGGCAGACTGTCATTCTGTTAGAGGTCCGAACGATTAGCAGGTCCTGGCGGACATCGGGTCTGCTCCCACTGTATAAAATCACAGCAGGAGTGAGCCGCCAGCATCGCAAACTCGTGCCCAAAACCTGAAGGCACTGATTCTATGATAAAGCGGTTGACCATTGACACCACTACGTTTCTGATTCACCTGGTTATCTCCAGCTCCCTCCTCATTAGATTACCTTTACATAGGCTATCCCTCTTCACTCCATCATGAATGCTTCTGCAAGACTCATCAATCTTACCAACTGCCCAGTGTCCTCCAACCCTCTCTGCCAATCCCTCCACTGGCTTCTACTCACCCAATGTTAGTACTAACAGCAACTTATAAAGCCATCCACATTACTAACATGGTCTTAAAATATCAACCAAGCCGCTCTCTTTGGTCCTTTCAAGACCTCCTGCTCTCTAGCTCCCACTTCCTCCCATGCTCACCTCCTGGATTTCTCCCAAGCTTCTCCCATCCTTGGGAACCCCCTACCCCAATCTGTCTGACTGTCTCCTAATCAATCCATCTTTAGATGATCCCTGAAAACCCTTCTCTTTAAAGAAGCCTATCCTGCTTCTAACTAATACACTGTTTTTTACTTTTTCCATTAGCTCATCCCCCACAGTTATTACCTTTTGTATCACTTGACCCTTCCTTCTAGATTGTAATCTCTAACAAGCAGGGCCCTCTGATTCCTCTTGTAACAAATTGTATTGTAACTCTAATGCATGTCTTCATTTTGTAAAGCACTGTGCAAACTGTTGGCACTATATTAATCCTGTATAATAATACAAATATTAATTATGACATATAGCTACACCCATTTGTTAATTTAGGACCGCATGTTCACCTGCATCACAGCTCTATTTTATTTTTATCTTTAGTACCCCTTACTCAACTGTTTTGCAACTGTTTTCCAATGTCCACCAGATGGCAACAAAACATTATTTTAAGTTTTAATCATTTGACTCTAAAAAAGTAGATAATCAAATAATTTTCCATAGCGTGTGGGCCAAAAAGTGGAAACATCCTGTGTTCAAAATGATACGGTCGTTAATTAGCATTAAACACTGAAAATATACACACCACATTTGAATCGCATAGCAAATGATATATGCAAAGAGTCAACAATATGGGTACCTCATGAGTAAATGTTCTTTTCATTTGCATTCAATATACTGACAGCACAACACATTAAATCCAACATAATCCTTTTCTGCGGACATAAAAGAGGAACATTCACCAGGGTAGGAGTTCGATGCAAAGAGTACAGCAAACCAAACAAGAGAGACACATTCATATCCAAGATAAAAAGAGAGAAACCTGAAAGGAAAAAAAATGTATAAGCCAGACAATCAAACACAGCAAGAAAATTCACAACCGCCATCTACTACAGGACTGACGACATATGAATTTTTCTCATTATCTTTCTTGATGTTGGAGACTGTCATTGGAACCTTGGTGAACGGTTACATTGTGATCGTATTCTTATTAGTCCTGATGACCCAGAAAAAACTTGGCTCTGGCAACATAATCCTTACTTGCCTTAGTTTGTCTCGCTTTGGTTTTCAGTATCTGGTGTTGGGTATGTACGTGTTGTCGTACTTATATTCAGATGCTGTTAACTCACAAAACAGCATAAAGAATCTACAATACGTATGGCTGTTTTTCCATAACATCAACGTATGGCTGACTGCTTTACTCTCCACATTCTACTGTGTAAAAATAGTCAATATTCAGCAATGCATTTTTGTCTTTTTGAAAACCCATTTTGACAGATGCGTCCCTTATTTTATCTTAGCTAGCGCTGGAATCTCAGCGCTATGTAGCAACTCTTTTACTTACAGTAGCCTCAACAATGTTTTGAACGTGGAAAAATTTGACAAAGGTAATAGGTCGTCACCGTTTATTTTAGGTGGCTCAGACTTTGTAACCTTCTCTACCACATCAGCAGTGAGCACTGCTCCTCCATTTCTTCTGTTTTGTGTTTCATCTGGGCTGGTTGTGGGATCTCTTTTCAGGCACATGCACAAGGTTAAAGGTCAAGAGCGAACTGGCTTCAGAGAGCCATCATTACATGCCCATTATAGAGCTGTTAAAATGATGGGTGCCTTCTTTATTTTCTTCTCCCTTTACACAGTAGCATTTAATCTCTACGTATCCGGAATATTAGGTAAACAAATGTGGGCCAGTTTTTGCACTATGGTCATTGGTGCTTACCCTTCCCTACACTCCCTTGTGCTTGCAATTGGGAATCCTAAGCTCAAACAGACTTTCAGGAAGATTCTACAAAAGGGACATTGCTACTGCTGCCAAGCAGAGGTGACTCAGATAGAGACTATTGATTATTAATGATTTATTTCTGCATTCATCTATACACAGTTCAGCATCAGGAAACTCATATAACATCTGAATTAGAAGTTGATTGGGTGTTCTATAAGACATGCATAACAAGCAGCTTGGTGGAAAGTTTCACCTATGCCCAAAAGTTGTAAGAGGATTGTATACAACTAAACCTGTTATAAAGTTAGCGTTAGATTTTCTATAATCATTATTTATCTGTGCTCATACTTCTAATATGTATATTGATATAAATGTTCATGAATACCAATGACAATATAAGTAACCCATTTACTGTTATTTTGTGTGCTTCTGAAACTCTCAAATGTAGAAATTATACATTATAAACTATGGGCTCCTGAATAGTCTTGAATATTTGGGTCTAAACTGTCACTTTGTATTTTTTATTTATGACCGAAGAGGGATACTGAACACCCCAGAGAAACCATTAGGCCGCGTACACACGATCAAATCTATCTGCTGGAAACGGTCGGCCCGACCGTCCCAGCAGACAGATTCGACCATGTTTACAGGCGAGCCGACGGATTTGGCCACCCGACAGATTTCAAAGCATGCTTTGAAATCTGTTGGCTGGGAACCCGTCCGCCCGACATGTCTGCTGGTTAGTACGCTAACCAGCAGACATGTCTTCTCGCACACGCGCCAAATGGTTTCGACGCATGCGCAGAAGTGTTTTACTTCCTGGTGCGGTGACGTGGCGGCGTCAACGTCACCGCCACGTCACCGCGCCGTCTGGCGGCGGGGATTTTGGTTTGATCGTGTGTACACGATCAAACCAATATGTCCCCAGCAGACAGATTTGTTCAAATCGGTCGGCCCGACCAATTTGAACAAATCTGTCTGCTCGTGTGTACACGGCCTTAAAATCATTAATAGGTCTCAGGGAATGTCTGCTAAAGCCAATTCATTAGGAGTAAGTGAAAAATATGCCTCATACATTGGTGGTCAGTGGAAGGTTTTCATCAGAATTCTACCCTTTGAGACTTTATGTCAGTTATGGACATTCAGGCTGCATATCCTTAACAGACATTCATTGACAAACTGTTTGTAAATTTACTGACAGTTGGCAACTCTGCAAACCACTATACCACCAGTGTTTTAAAGAGACCCCATCATCAAACCATTTATTTTAACAAAAACTCTCCCTTAAGAATATATCATCATTTAACATATTTTGTGCATGATATTTACCTGTAAAAACCTACCTTATGTGGATATCCAAAAAGTGCTGAGACTGTTGCTGGGCACTACCATCTTGAATGTTATGTCGGCAGCTGCAGCAGACTCAGAGCTGTCACTCAAGTGACATTCCTACAAGGGTGGCTAAGAGTTCTATAAGCTCAGTGGTGATTGCATTGTTCCTCGACCCAACCAGTGCCATGACACCAATGATAATTTTATCTGTCTCAAAGGGTAGAATTCTGATGAAAACACGCGATCGGTTTGTCCGATGAAAAAAGACCGATGGACTGTTTTAATCGTACAAACCGATCATGTGTGGGCCCCATCGGTCTTTCTTCCATCTGTGTTAAAAAATTGAACATGTTTTACATTTTTCCTATGGATAAAAAACCGATAGGAAACTCCATCGGAGAAAAATCCATGCATGCTCAGAATCAAGTCGATGCATGCTCGGAAACATTGAACTTCATTTTTTCCAGCTCGTCGTAGTGTTTTAGGTCACCACGTTTTGGAATGGTCGGAATTTAGTCTGATAGTGTGTATGCAAGACTGATGAAAGTCAGCTTCATCGGATATCCAACAAAAAAAAAATCCATCGGATTAGATTCCATCAGGAATCCGATCGTGTGTACAGAGCATAACTGATTGCATTCCTTCCACTGACCACCAATGTATGGGGCATATTTTAGACTTACTTCCAAATAAATGGTTTTGGCAGGGGTTCCCATGAGCTAAAAAAATGTAAGGGTCCCTTTGGGGTAAGAAGTTTGAGAATGGCTGCTTTATAGTACTCCCATTTACTCCTCCCCTAGTTGTTATATATATACATGAAAGGAGCTATACTAGAGAAGTAATTCTTCCTGTAGTTCTAAATGATAAGTTCACCTTTTTTTTTTTACTTGGAGCTTGTAAAGCATTGCACCCATCCTCAGCAGATTGTGGATGCCATGCAGGATTCCTGCAGACTTGTCAGTGTATATGTCTGTTCGTACCTTGTACAGGTGTGCAGAGACACACTGACAGGAAGAGATAGGGAACTACCACAGCACTCAACAGTGTCGTGGTAGTTCATTGAGAACTGCAAGCCAAAGGTTGTTGGTACTTTTAGTTTCCCATTCACAGAACAGAAAAACAGAAAGCCCCATAGTAAGGGGAACCCAGGCGGAGGGGCCACATGACTGGGGGAACACTGTGCGGTGCACACACAGGATAGGGAAGTGAGGTTTTAGGGGTGGGGTTACCTAGCACAAGGAGGGTTAGTTAAAAGTAGTGTTTGGGCGGGGCTGGTCATTCTGGGGCCATTTCATGGAAGAGGTAACACACAGAGTGTTTTTTCCCTCCCTCCCTCCCTGCGGAAGTGTCTGGTATGGGTATTTGTTTTTTATGTTGTTTTCGTGTTTCAGGTGGACGTTGGCATTGGTCTGGGGTTCCTGAGGGTTGGGTGGTGGTTGGTATATATATATGGGATGTATATACCTGAGATGGTTGGTAGGAGTTGGGGCCTGTCATGGGATGGGCACCTTCCCTATCTGGTTTGGTGGGGGCTATTGGTCAATCGTGCTGAAGAGTGAAATGAAGGAGGAAGTCATTGTCTCGTGAGCTGATTGGAGCACGGCTAGAGGCCAGGATGCTTCCTGATGGAGTACAGCCGATTACCTAGCACTTTTTCTTTCCCTTCTCTCAGGAACCCCTCGTTTACAGCAGTTTTGTATAATTGTGTTTGGGTTAATTTATTCTAATTTTGGTAAATATATATATGAAGTTTTATAAAGATATATATATATTTATAAATGGTATTTTATTAAAGTTATTTTAATATTTACCTTTTGGTATTAAATAAAGGGGCCTTTAGTGGCCATTTAATCCAGAAGGTGTTGCGTGGTTTAATTAGGGGGTTAAGAGGTTTTGGGGTTTATTGTTTAAGTAGCAAAGACACTAGTAGTACACCAGTCATGTAATATTGTGGTGTGTAAATGGGAGGAATAATGTAATATTGATTTTTAATAGGCAATGATATGTAGGGGGGAAGGGATATTGTGAAATACTGGGCAGATAAACACAAAATATAAACAGGATTCTTTAGTAGATTTATATATTTTTTCATATATACGATAGGGATAATTCTTTTTGCTTACATTTTTTTATTTATTTTGTATTATATATTTTTTTGTCTCTATTTCTGTTTCTATTTTGTTTTTTATTGTATTTAGGTGTTTCCAGAGTAAGAGTGGATAAGCTAGTGCATTACATATCACAGTGCCTGCTCCCTTATGACGTATGCATTTCTTAGGAAGGGATGAATTACATATTAATTTAATTATTTTTAGTTTGCCACGGCACATTTTACCTTAATATGGCTTTCAGAAATTCTTTCAACAAATGTGAGCTACAACAAAATGGCAACCCTACTCCATAGGGAGATAAACTACAAAAAAATGTTGGTGGAAAAACTCTATAAAAACCTCAAGGGGCAGACTGTCCAATCAATCCCCCTGAAAAAAGTCATGTGCCCAGTGACAAAACGCGTAGGGACGGGGCTTGGATGACATCACGTCGCTCGGTTTAGGATGACAGTGTGTGGACAAATAGAGAGGGTGAATATCCTTAATGGGGACACAGCAATATTAACAGGTGTCCTTATCCCTCTCCACTTTATCGAAAACTAAAGAAAATAGACTTTAAAGCATATTTTTCTTAAAGGAGGGAAGCATGCAGGCTAGGGTTGCCAGCTCATTCCCTGTAATTCATATGTGTTTGGGTTTAAAGGGATGAGATGGCAACCCTAATGCAGGCTGGCTTCGCAGATGTTTTGTTGCCTGGCTGTCATGCTTATCCTCATGCTTTAATACTTTATGTTACTTACTCAGAACAAGTATGTAGATAATCATGTCTGACTTTTCTGTTCTGTGCACTTGAGGGCCAGAATTAAATTAAAACCAAAGGGTCAGTATAAACAGACTACTAGCATTTTCAGTAGTATGTAGCAATCAAGTTCCCTGTGCATATTTTACGGAAGGTGGTTTCCTTAACTTTTGCTTTATATAATGTATATAATCTTTTGCAATATGATTTTTTGCTTAAAATATGTTTTGTGTAGTAGTTTTTTGTTTGCTTTCTTTTAGTATTTCTTTTAATATAAAATAAAGATTATTTATTAACATATAGAAAAGCCATCCTTCCTGTGTCAACAGTATAATAATGGCTAAGCGCATTCATGAGTGAATATTTTTTTATTTTTTTTCATAAAGATTTTTATTCAATCAAAATACAGCATACAATAAGTAACAGGGTAATTATCACATAACAGAGAGTGACAACGAGGAAACGAATAGGGTACAAGTAAGGTACACAGCATGATACAACATAAACATATTGGTTGAAGTTTCCAGACTAGAACCAAGGTATATAGAATGTAATGATGCAGTTAAGGGCGGAGGTTCATATTTCCACTTTTCCCCTCCCCCACACCCCCCCCCCCCCCTCAGACCAATGCGAAGGGGGGGAAGTGGTGTAAGTCACCGTTCATGGTCAATAAGTAAGGAGGGATGTATCATGGCAGGCTAAGGGTCACACGGCCAGAGGGAAGAAAGAAAGGAGAGAGAAAAGAGAAAGGGAAGAGAAGGAAGAGGTCCAAGGAAGAGAGAAGTAGGAGAGAGAGAGAAGAGGGGAGACGAGTGTACAGTAGGGGGGTGAAGAGAGAAAAGAAAGGGCAGGGAGGGATGGAAAAAGGGGGATGGAACGAGGGAACACAGTGGGGAGGGAAGGTAGAGTGCACAAGAGTGGACCCGCTCCCAACCCCCCGACCGAGCCCCCCGCAACGCACATGGTGGGATGCCCATTACCTCAGGCGGCTTAGGAGACATACTGACTGTAGCGATCAGTAGTGACAAAGTGGTCCCAGCAGGCCCAAGTGAAGGAAAATTTGTGCATTCTATCCTGCGAAATGTGGATCAATTCCTCCATTTCTTTTATTGAGGAGATCTGCGCAAGCCATTCTCTAACTGTCGGGACAGTAGAGGAGCGCCAATGTCTAGGAATACAAATTCTGGCAGCATTGACCATATGCATGAGTGAATATTTTATGAATTAGTGATTATACTGATTATGACATAAATATTACTGGTTAAAACTTTCCTCTACTGGTGCCAAATTATCTATAAGGGGGAAAAATAAATCCTTGTTACAGTTAACATCTACATTTCCTCTACAGAATACCTTGCAATAGGATATGCTGACCAGCAGGTGGCAGGCAAGCCATAATTTTCACTGCAAGCAAGCTACCATGAAGAATATCAAATTATATATCCTAGTGAATTAAAATATGCTGGAAGAAAACTCTTAAATAATAAGATCTCAATAAATCTTTGTGAAATATAAGTAAAGTTTTAGCAATATATTCTAAACTTTCTTTTAAATTGCATCATACTTACACATACCCTAGGCTGTATTTACTTGACTCCATTCCTTATTTCCTCTCACAAGTCAAAAACACGCACTCCACCAACATAACCACATAGGAATTGAATTGCTATTATTTACATACAATGGGTTTCAATTATTGAAAGGCTAATTTTATGAATTATCTCATAAAGATGTATTTTATCATGACTTCAAGCAGCTTTTTTTTTTCTGCTCTCCTCAATAAACACCTCATAAAAACTCAGTTATCTCCTGTTGAAGCAATAGTATTTTATGGAGTGGTAACCTCTGAAATAATACTTGTGCAACTAAAATACATAAAAAATAAATACAAGTACTAATAAATGTTTACTGTAGTACAGTAAATGTATGTTAAACATGTAAAATATTCAGTTCTTTAAAACATGTATAATATTCTGTCCTGCAAAGGGGTGGATATATCACAAATCTAAAAGAAACCACTGTGCAACCTATTTATAAGACATTTGTTGCATAAATGTCAGAAGCATTCATGAAAGCTGATGGAAGTATCACTGTAATTTTCCCAAGAGATTAATTCCTGTTCCATCAGCTCCATCTAGTGACCAAAATGCAGTGTCGTTTTCTCATTGAGGTATTTCAGAAGGCTTTAATACATGCATTAAAGTGGAGTTCCACACATTTTTTTATGTTTGTCTAAGTCATACAGTCTGGCTTCATGATGCCCACACTTAAGATGGCCACGGTCTATTTCTAGATTATAAACTAAATGCTGTAACAACCTAACAAAACGGACCTTAGTTTACAGACTAACTTTACTAGAATACATTAAGCTTGTGTATTACAGGGATATTTATATTTAAAAAGTGAAATTGTGGGTGGAACTCCCCTTTAATCTCTTAGAAAAATGTCATTGACGTTTTTTTCAACTTTATTAATAGATCCTTATGGTAAGAAGTGTAACTCCTGTTAAATACAGTGGGCCAGATTCAGGTACACTTAAATTTGCGCTGCGTAATCGAAATACTCTACGCTGCCGTATTTTACCAGGCTCTACATCGAATTCTGGTAGATTTTTGCCCGTACGCTATGGCGGCGTAGTCTATTTCTCGCCGCGTAATCGAAATACGCGTTTAGGGGGCGTGAAGCATTTAAATTAGGCGCGTCCCCACGGCGATCGAACTGCGCATGTTCCGTTCAGAAATTTCCCGCCGTGCATTGCGCGAAATCACGTCGTTACGTCATTTTTTGTTTGAGTAGCGTCGTTTACGGACATTCCTATTCCCGGACGACTTACGTAAAAAATAATAAAAGACGTCGGAAAACGTTGAAATTCGACGCGGGAACGACGCCCATACTTAACATGGGCTGTCTAATATTAGAGCAGCAAAAAGCTGGTATAGTGTTACGCAAAAAAAAGATGACTAAAGATGCCGTAAGAGATTGCGATTGAAGATCGTAATTTCGGGGATCGCCGGCAAAAGCTCATTAGCATACCCCGACGCGGAAAACGACGGGAAGTCCACCCAGTGGCCGCAATTTTATTGCAGCGTAGATCCGAAGGCGTATGAACACGTAATCCAGTCGAATTGAAGCCCGCAGCCGTCTATTCATGGTTTGAGGTTTCAGACTAGCTAAAAAACGCGCATTATTTGAAAGTACTCCAGTCTAACAGCAGTTAGACAGGAGTTACGGCTCTCTGAATATGGCCCAGTGTTTTCAGCATCAGGTCTCCTATATCCTGATTATCTCAAGATGTCAAGCACAAAAACACTACAATATAATATTAGAGTTGCTTTCAGCCTTTTCTAAAATGGTGTAAATTATTCCCTATAGGGACCTTATTTAAAATAATGGAAAAAGCAAGGTAACTATGCGACATACCCAGGCCCGGATTTTTTTCCCCCTTTGCCGCCCCAAGGCCAGGTCCTTCAATACCGCCCCCCCCCCCCCCCCCCCACACACACACCACCATTTTCGGCCTTTATCGATGACTGCTACAATAGATCAATTAAAAACATATTTCCACACACAAGAACACTGAAAATAACTGTGCCCACTAATTGCAGCCTCTGTGCCGATGAATGCAGCCTCTGTGCCCACTAATTTCAGCCTCTGTGCCCACTAATTGCAGCCTCTGTGCCCATTAATGCAGCCTCTGTGCCCACTAATTGCAGCCTCTGTGCCCATGAATGCAGCCTTTGTGCCCACTAATTGCAGTCTTTGTGCCCATGAATGCAGCCTCTGTGCCCACTGATTGCAGCCTCTGTGCCCACTGATTGCAGCCTCTGTGCCCATGATTGATTGCAGCCTCTGTGCCCACTGATTGCAGCCTCTCTGCCCATTAATTCAACCTCTGTGCCGATAAATACAGGTAGCCACACTATTTCCTGGATGGATAACATGCAGTGCTCCCCTCCCTCTGTCCTCTGGCGCTCGGATGTCAGGGAGCTGGGTCTGTGTCTGTGTGCAAGGTCCCACCCCCCCCCCCCCCTGAACAGCTCATGTGATAGGTGGAACACTGATTCAATCTACAATAACACAAGCTGGTCTAGGGGGCGGGACCTTGCACACAGGCGCAGACCCAGCTCCGTGACATCCAAGCACCGGAGGACAGAGGGAGGGGAGCGCGCCGCCCCTGCACCCACTGCTGCCCAGAGGCCTGGCCTCAGTGGCGTTGTGAGGAATCCGGCCCTGGACATACCCACCGATTTAAGTCCTGAATGTTTTAATAGATTTATATTTTATTTACAGGCTTCTGCAACCTGAAGGAAGATACAAGCCACGCCATGCTGCAGTACACTGGTATCTGAATTGCAGGCGTCACTGGATGACCTGGAACACCCTCCAGTCCACTGCACTGAGGAAACAATGCTGTCCGTAGAGATCCCTCTGAGTATAGCTGTCTGGCTCCCTGCTGTGTAGGTCACAAATCATCAGCAACTCACTGTCACACAGAACTCCTGCTGACAGAGTCAAACTGCATCCAGAGAGGCTGCTAAAGGCTGCTCCAGCCCCTTTTATATATTTTCCCAGCAATCTGTTCTGTCCACTCAGCATTCTGTTAATTGTAGTTCAAATCAGTCCTGCTGGCATAGTCACTTTCTGAACTACACATCCCATGATGCTTTGCTCTAAATCCTCACACAGGAAAAAGGAAATTACCGGATTTATCTTCCTATAGCGCGAACTGGCGTATAGCGCGCACCCCCAACCTAGAAGGGAAATTTCAGGAAAAAATACTTACATTTTGAATGCCCCTCGTCGGTGTCTTGCTCGGCGTCCATCGGCGGCCTTGTCCGGTCCGGCGTCCGTCTGCGGGCGAGCTGTTTTTGAGCCGATCCCCACTTCCCGCGCTGTGTTTTAACGCCGCCGCCGACATATACCGAGCGCAGTACACTCGGGCACGCTCGGCCACGCTCAGCTCCTCTCGCATAAAGGCGGCACAGGGCGTGACCGCGAGCAGAGCCGAGCCCGGCCGAGTGTACTGCGCTTGGTATATGTCAGTGGCGGCGGCGGCGTTCAAACACAGCACGGGAAGCGGGGATAGGCGTATATCGCGCACCCACGATTTCCCCCTGATTTTAAGGGGGGAAAAGTGCACGGTATACACCCATAAATACGGTAACACAAAGAGTCCAGCAAACAATAGAGGGAGCCAACCCTACATTAATAACGCAGAAAATGTCTCTAGATTTTAGCCATAATAGCCAACCCTGGCTACAAATCCAAAAAAAAAAGCATCTGGTATACTGTAGGTGCATTTTAACTCTGAATCCTCGATTGCTCATATTTGATACTCCTTCTGTATTTTTCAGGCACAAAGCAGCAATAACTTTAGGTCACTGCACTGATTTGTCATGGCAGCAGTTGGGTAAAGAAGAAAGAGTACAAAGCCTTATATCTTGATGATAGCATGTTCTTTCTATATACTGTTTTTCAGCTCATCATTCCTCAAAGAATTATCTTCTGCCACAGATCCTTTCATCTGCCTGCCCTGATAACGGATTAAGTGCAGCAAACTAAACACTGGAAGTTAGTTTCTGGCATATTTCCCTGAAAATTATAGTCTATTAGAGATATTGTTGTCATTATAAATTACAAAAACATTCAGGAGTTTCATCGCTTCTCTAATGTGAAAAATGTTCTGAAAAATTAATGAACTTGTTGGAATTCGGTGTTACTTTCATTCCATTATTTTAAAAAAACGATCACTTCTAAGAAGCTTTCTACTCTGGAACAATATTCATTTCTAATGTAAAAGAATAGTAAATGTTCACAAGAATCAAATGAGAGCGTGGGCATTCTGCTTCTAATAATACAGTATAACGTATCCAGTAAAGCTTGGAATTCTTAAACAAGGTCCAATTAAATAGATTATTAGATTTAATCTGATTATAGTTTTAATAAGAAACATGTAGTCAATGACACTAATCCACTGCTGGCTACTTGCGATTGTAGGGAAGATCCAGTCAGGGCCGTCTTAATAGCATCATGGGCCCCTGGGCAAAGTAATGCTCTGGGGCCCCTACAATGGAAACAGTGCAGGTAAACAGACATCAAGTAGGTAGGCGGCAGACAAGCAGAGCTTGTCCTTTTGGGTGGAGCTCCGCGTTAACTACATGAACAATCATTCTGTAGAGGAAAGAAACAGTGGGAAAAATACTACAGACACAAAATAACAAAGCTGTCCTGTGCATATAATATATCTGCTAGATTGATGCCTCCTCAGCACTCTGACCCCTCTACGTCCTAGATATCCCCCAACACTCTGACCCCTCTACACCCCATATATCCCCCCAGCACTCTGACCCCTCTACACCCCAGATATCCCCCCAGCACTCTGATCCATTGGCCGGTCAACTGGAACCACCTCTGGTGACCTTTCTGCCCTAAGTTTAGGCATAAGCAGCTTGCCCACAAACCTGGACTGGATACATGAAACCACTAGTCATAAATGTAATAGGTGGAATGATAAACAGACCTGGTTCAGTATTCTCATTGCTTTGCAGAGCATGCTATAAACGTTAGTCCTCGATTCTGCTGGAAAAAAAAGTTTACTGAAGTGGGCAAAAGGAAACAGAGAAGAAGAAACTGCAGATGTAGATGTAGACTCATCAAGGGGAGGGAAAAATCTAGTAACAATAACAGGTCTTCTAACCTGTTCAATGACTGCTTTTTCTAACAGCTGCTGGCTGGGAGCTTCTACTGCAACCATAGTCATGAAATAACTATGGATAAGCCAAGTGATTTCAGCTACATCGATTTCACTAAATGATTTTTTCAAAGTAGAAACTCTCAATTTCGCTTATTGAGCTGCTCAGCTGGAATTTACTTGAAAAGAAGAAGAAGAAAAAAAGCTTTTATGTCTTTATTTTGAAGGTGTGTATTTTTCTGGTCATTATGTTTTGGTTGTTTTAACATTATTTGTGTTATATCTTATTATTGTTTTCATCTTTCTGTAAAAAAAAAAATTACGATGTGAAAAAGGAGCCACTTTCGGCACAAGAACAGGTGCATAATTGGTAAAAGAAGCTTCCATAAACCTAAGGAACCACTTAGGGCCAGATTCAGGTAGAGTTGCGCTGGAGTATTTCGATATGCGCCGCGTAACTGTGAATATGCGCCGTCGTTTCTATGTGGCCGTACCCACCAAACTAGATGCGACAGAAAACGGGCCATTTCCGATCGGCTTAACTTTCCGACGCCAGAGTCTCGTCAGCGGATAATTTCGCTTGGCGCATCAGTCGCGCCTATTGATTTCCCCTGCAAATATGCGCGTATCTCGTCCGTCCGGCGCAAAGTTTTTTCTACAAATAGCTGCTTTATCTTTACTCCAGACGGCCACAGGTCAGCAGGAGAGCAGCTACAGCAGCAGCGTTACCGACGAAACTAGCAAGCTAAACAACCACACGTGCAAGGACAACACCTCTGTGTGCCAACATGCCAGGGGCAGTCGTGGTCCTAGCACTAGTACTGGGTCCCTCGCTACGGAGGAGGCGGGCACGTGAGAGGATATACCGCACGCGCATGAGCCTCTTTGGCATGGGTAATGAGGAGGTGTATCGCCTCTTCAGATTCAGCCCAGATGCAATACTTGAACTAACCACAACCCTGCAGGATGACATCACCAGCCCAACACACCGCTCACAAGCAGTGCAGCCACTGGTGAAGGTACTGGCAACACTTAATTTCCTTGAAAGTGGATCATTCCAGCGTACAAGTGGAGTGGTGGCTGGGATGTCACAGTCCACCATAAGCAGATGTGTGCACCAGGTTGTCCCTGCAATCCTCAGACGCATGTCCAACCAGTTCATCAGACCCACCACTGAGGAGCTGCGGCTGAAGGCAATGACAGATTTCTACAGCATTGCCAGATTCCCACGCACTGTGGGGGCCATTGATTGCCCACATGTGGCCCTTCAGCCCCCCAGTGCCACAGAGCACATATACCGCAATCGGAAGCATTGGCATTCCATCAACGTACAGGTGATAGCCGATGCCCAACGCCTCATATGGCACGTCCGTGCCAAACACCCCGGGTCCAGCCATGACAGCTTCATATACCGTCAGAGCCCCATCCCAGCAGAATTCGAGCAGAACATGTATGGGGACAGCTGGCTGGTTGGTGAGTGACATGGGTGGCAGGCATGACTATCCCCTCCCATGATGCACATCACAAGGGGCACATGCATGACTAACATCCTCCTGTCTTTTCCCTTTCAGGTGACTCTGCATATGCACTGGGACCCCATCTCATGACTCCTTTCCGGAACCCCCAAACCAGAGGAGAGAGAAAATACAATGAAGAACACATCAAAACCCGTGCAGTGGTGGAGCAAACATTTGGGCTCCTGAAGTCCCGTTTCCGCTGCCTGGATAAGTCTGGGGGGACCCTATTGTATTCCCCTACCTTTGTGTGTCAGATCATCGGTGCATGTTGCATTCTGCACAACTTTGCTATGAGAAAAGGCCTGCAGATTGACATGCGTGATGACCTGACCCCCGACCCACACAATCCCCACCTGCCAGAGGAGAACCAGTCTGCTGATGGAAGAGCAGTCAGGAGGGTCCTCGCCGTAGGCATCTTTGGACACTAAACCAAAACATTGATCACACGGACAATGCATGCATGCATGCACACCACTGATGTCCCTAGATCACACACACCACATCCACATCACATTGGATCAGCCCAAGTCCAGCATGTAGGACTTGGGAGCAGCAACGCCAGCGTCAAGGCCCCAATGATGTCGCTGTCCATTCATACACCTTTCACACGTCATTCATACAGCCGTGGGGTTAACTTCACCACCACGGCCGAGGGTGACACCCCTTACTGGCAGGAGTGCCACCCCCTCACATTCACACACCATTCACACTGTCCCCTGCACTCCTGACCGTGTGCAGTTAAAAAAAAAAAAATATCTCATAACCTGAGTAATCCTAAAATAAAACAAAAACTCATAACCTGAGTAATAAAAAAGAAAAATAATATAAACCAAAACAAAAATAAATCCCTCATCTGGGATGACGGGGGCTCCTCCTTGTGCGCACTCTCGGGCTCCTCAGCTGCCTGGAGGGAGTGGGTGGGGGTGGGGGGGCATCTGGAGGAGGCTGATCCCCGGGTGGGCCACTCCTGGGAGCTGTTGGCTGCCTGCCCTCCAAGGCAACGGCAATCCGGCTGAGATACAGGTTGGTCTGGGCCTGCATCCTCAGCTGGTGGGTGATATTATGCCGCTGGGCACGCTGCCGCTGCCTCCCCTCTTCACGGATGGCAGCTGTGTTGTCTTGGACGGCTGCTGTCAGGTGCCGTACATCAGCCTGCACCTCCCCCAGGCTGGTGACAACGTCCTGCACACCACTGGGCAGCTGCGACATGGAGCCCAGGCTGTCAGCGACCCGGTCCAAGTGGGCAGCAATCTCCCCCATCTGCTGTGTTTGTCTGGCGTGGTCCAACACCACCTGGTCCTCGACCATATCACACACCCCCCTGGTCTTCCGGGTCGCCTTCCTGGGGGCAGGAGAAGGTTGTCCCCATGGGGATGGACTCGCCCTTGAGGGGCTACCGAGGATGGGGGAGGGGATGACAGAGGGCCCTGCAGAGGAGGAGGACTCCTCCAACAATAAAATAAAGTCCTGTTCAAAAAAAGGCTCCTCCACAACCATCTCTGCAGAGGTGGTGTGGGCACTCTCCTCCACCTCGGTGTCTTCAGCACCCAGGGGCTCGTCCTCAGGATCCCGTTGGGAGGTTGGGGTGGACTGGACGGCAAGGGATGATGGCCCAGCTCCGTCATCTGTGGATGACACAAAGCAGACACATGTTGGTGGTCACACACACTTGGCACATGTACCCTTCCCCCCCCGCCCCCACATGCAACACACCAAATAGGGTATAAAAAACACTTACCTGTCCTGGAGCCTTCCTCCACGGAGTCATATCCAGGGACCCCCTCCAACTGCTCCCTGTCCAGGCAGCGGGCGACCACCTCCTCCTCCGTGGTCAGGCTGACCGGACATGGGGGTCCACCACCTGTGCCCCGCTCATGGCTCCGAATGGTGGCCACCTTGCCACGGACCTTGCGCCGCAGGTCGTTGATTTTTTTTGTATATCCCCAGCAGTCCGGGTGGAGTACCCCAACACATTGACCCTGCCAGCAATGGTGTCCAGGATGCCCTGCTTCCTCTCCCGGCTGGTCTTACGACTTTTTTTCCCGTGGAGGAACTCATTAAAAGTCTCCATAGCCGAGATTATAACTGACACCTCCTTGGAGTTAAAATTGAGATTCCTCCTCTCTTTGGGGGTAGCGGGAGCAGCCATCACAGAGCAAAAGTAACTTCCCTGGGGTGGGGGGAAACGGAAATACTTTTGCGCCGGAATGGCGCTTCCGCTGGCGCTTTTATACGGGCAACGGAACACATTGCGCTGACGTTTCCCGTGAAGTGGTGCCGACGGAAGTTGTGAGCATGCGCACAAGGGGGCGAGTGGAGCCTCACTCACTGCTCATGCTCCGTGGATGATGCGCTGAACGTAAGCCTCTGCGCTGGGCTCCGCCCATCATTTACATATGATCACACCCACTTCCACTTGCGTCGGGTTACGCCAGCGCATTATCGTTACTCTGGCGCAAGTTTACGCGCAAGTGCTATGTGAATAACAGTACTTGCGCCGAAAGTGTCGGCGGAGTAACGTAAATGAGAAACGTTACTCCAAAGTAAAGAAGCGCCCATCTACCTGAATCTGGCCCATAAAGTCCATTGCAACTTTGAGGCCTCGTACACACGATCGGACATATCCGATGAAAACGGTCCGCGGACCATTTCCATCGGATATGTCCGATCGGGAGTTTGATCCGATGGCGTGTACACACCATCGGATCAAATTCCCCGCCGCCGGACGGCGCGGTGACGCGGCGGTGACGTTGATGCCGCCACGTCACCGCCACGTCACCGCACCAGGAAGTTAAACACTTCCGCGCATGCGCCGAATCCAGTGGGGCACGACATGTCTGCTGGTAAGTGTACTAACCAGCAGACATGTCGGGCGGACAGATTTCACCGGATGGATTTCAAAGCATGCTTTGAAATCTGTCGGGTGGAGAAATCTGTCCGCTAGCCCATACACACGAGCGGAGATGTCTGCTGAAACGGTCCATCAGACTGTTTTCAGCGGACATATCCCCTCGTGTGTACGAGGCCTGAGAATAACAAAACATATATTCCCTGTTGATACCAATGCATTTCATCGAAGTCTCACAATTTTTTTTCTTTGAAATTTAAATGGTATTTTCAGTTTTGCACATTTAAAACCTCATTGCATGTTTGTTATGTGTCCCCATTCACACTGCATATCTTTTTTTATTGTATTTTTATTTCTTAAATATGTATTTTTATGTATGTATTTTTAGATGTTTATTAGGAGAAGGTTTCATGACTGACTGCAAGCATTTCTCAACATGTTCAATGTGATCTGTCCCAAGGTGAAGCCTTAGGACAGGATGCGCTTGTTCTCATTAACATACACTGAAGAAGCCCAACTTGTAAATCTTTAACCCCTTGTTAAGACAAACATTGTTCTCATCTAGTTTACAACTGATGAGGTAAGATCTGTCAGCCCAGTACAAACAGGATTAATTATGGAAAGCACAGCCCCCCCCCCCCATCATAAACAAAGAGAACTGAGCGGAATTTTTCCTAGATGGTGTTTCCTGACCAGAACGTCTAAAAAAACAAAAGCTGCAATTTTTTTTATATATTTTTTAAGGATATGTCATGTATATGGGGACATGTAACACATATAAAATAGGTGTTACCCCATTTGGTTGCCAAAGTGGAAATAAACCAAGGGCTTAAAACAGAAAATTCATTAAACACCTCCCTAGGGAGAAGGGGGTTCTGGAAAGGGCCCCGTGGTCAGAGAGATCTTGTTGCAATCTAAACTAACCCAATCTATCCTTCCTCTTTATCCCTCCCCCCCCCTCTTTTTTCTCTTTCTCTTTTTGTTTTCCCTTCCCCACTCCTCCCCTCCCCCTTTCCTTCTCTTCTCCTCCCCTGCCCCTTCGGCTCTCCCCTTTTCTTTCCCTCAGTACAAGGGTGAATTTAGCATCTGCTAGAAGGGGTTCATTGGCAATTGTATCAAATCTTTTTTTTTACACTCTTTATACCTGTAATAAACCTTTCTCTCATAGATAGAGAGGTTCATCACCCCATCGCTTACCCTCCTCACCCGTTCGCCTTTTTTATTAATTTTTTTATTTTTTCCCTCCTTTTTCTTTTTTTTCAATTTGTTTCCATATGTTTTGGGATCCACCCAAGTTGATATGTTGCTTATTGTTTGTTTTGCGTTTTACATTGTCATCCTTATTCTCACACAACGACAACTTGACTAACATCTTGCTTTAACTGTAATACTTTCTAAGCTGTTTTCTACAAATACACAAATCATGACAATATCTGACTATATAGGATCAGTAGTCAGCGGATCTCACCACCTTCTCCGCTTGCTGTGTAAGCTCATCCCCTTCATTCCAGAAGAGGAGAAAGCAGTAGTAGTAGCAGTAGTAGTTGGAACAATCATCAATTCCCGACTGGACTACGCAAACTCCCTCTGCATAGGACTACCTAAATGCCAGATATCGCGCCTACAAGTCGTCCAGAACACGGCAGCCAGATTGGTAACAGGGAAAAAACCCTGGGAACCCATCGCCCCATCCCTGAGGACACTTCATTGACTAACCGTAAAGGATCGGATCACTTTTAAGATCCTCTGTCTCACCCACAAATGCACACAAGGAAACGCTCCTCAATATTTATGCAAGAAAATAAAACACTACGCATCCAATCGCATTCTCCGATCAACTAACCAAAACCTCCGCCACATGCCCAAGTCCTGCTACAAATCGAAGAAAGAACGAAGATTTGCAGTCCAAGGACCACGGCTATGGAATGCGCTACCCACAAACATCCGCATGGAAGAAAACCACTGGGCCTTCAGGAAAAAACTTAAGATCCACCTCTTCTGAAGGATCAGTACGATGCTGAATGAAAAAGTGCCTTGAGGCAATTTAGTTCGCATTTGTAGCGCTATACAAGTTACTCACTCACTTATATGATGGTCATAGTCATATACTATACTGTATGTACTAAATACCTTTATTTTCAATTAAATTCGTTTGGGAAAAAAAACTGAAAATTCAAATATGGTAAATATACTGTAAATAAATATAATTTTACACAAGCCACTGTGCAATCAAATATTTTTTAAAAATAATTTTCAATTTCAATGCACAGCTTTTGAGATTTCCTGAAGCAAACAAAAACTTAAAACTGTAATGTGCCAACCTAGAGGTATCCACAACACTTGTGGATACCCACAACACTATGTATACATAATTGCATCAGAAATGTTTCTTGGTTGCATGATTGGCTTACTGTTTTTTCTCAGAAGTCTGTGCTGACTTACGAGTCAGAATACAAGCAACCTCTGCAATGCCATAAAAGCATTTCTTATTACAACACTGAGACTTTTCAGTTGTTGATAATTAAGGCAAACATTCCCATTCAAAAATCAGTTTAGGAAAGGACATGTCAAAGAAAGTGTGAATTTCTTCAAAATGGAAAAATGCATGAATCTGAGAATGCCTTAAAGCGTATCTCTTGTCAAAATGTAAAATAACATATTGATTCTCACATTGAATTTAAATTATTTTTAGCCTACCCCTATTAATCTGAATGATCTTCAACCTTGTAAACTTACTTTGTAAAGAATCCAATCATTTACCTCCTTGAATTCTGTGACACATACAATATAAAAAAAGGGAACACATTATGCACAATCACTTATTGATAAACGATCTCCAATCAAGAGAATTTGTTTAAATGTCAACATCTTATTACAGCCCACTAACACACAGATCCTTTCCCTATCTGCAACATAGAGAGCGTCCTGACTCTCCTGTAGTCCAAGGGAGGGGGTGAGCGCGACACTCCACACCAGGGAGAAAGCCTCACATTGCTGTGTGGAGTTACAGACAGAAGAACAGGAAGTGAGGATTTCTCAGAAGAAATAAGGACATTTAAAAGCAAAATGGAAGGATGAGGTAAGTGAAGGAGGACTGCACTAAGGTAAAGGAAGCTATTTAAGGAAAAAAAATATTGTACCTTTACAACCCCTTTAATGTTTTTTATTTGTTTTTGTTTGTCTAATTTTTACTGCAACTAGTACAAGTATCAGAAACATGCTGACAGAGAGCTTACTTTGTCAATCTGCTGCTACTCCTTGATTGTCCAATCCCAAGCTGGGACCAGGGAGGTATCTCAACTGTATTACAGATCCATTGGCAGGTAAAACATTTCCCATATATGCATTTTACCTGTGTATTCAGAAGTTTTCCTAGAGTTCAGCTTTATATTGAATTGATTTTCTGACCAACACAATGAAAATGTTTTCTGGACTACACTAGCAGTTTAATGCTTTTACTTATTGCCTGGGTTAGCTGTTTTATAATGCTGTAAATTAACTAAAACAACCAAATATAAAATGTCATTAGCATTTCCATCTAATGCTGACATCTGATCGGTTTCTAAAGATTACTGTATACCTTTTCTTTTTGCAATGTGTTGTAACATAAGCCCCGCAGCCTTCATATAGCAATAAACCTACACTACAATTTTTTATCAGCAGCAAACAGACCTTAAGAATTTATTTTGTCATTTACTGGATGGTGTGTAACAGCAGCTAGTTGGATGCGTCTAATTAGCAATTTTCCATCCAATCGCTATCGCAGAGGCTGATATTTGTATGCTTGAAAACCAGGTAATGCACTAGAGAAGGAGGAGATGACAACAAAAGCATCAAAGAACCTTTATCAGGAAAAAACAATTGTACATAATAACACACAGGAGAGTTTCCCGCATGCCACAAATCTTCTGTGTTATTAGAAGTGACTGTGCGATCTTGAGTTACACCACAAGCTGTCTCTTTAGTCAGTTTTAACAAGCGATGAACAGGAGGGATGAGGTTTGGATCTTTTGCATACTGGGTGTATGACGATTTCAAGGAATTCAAGGTTCTGGTTTTATGACGAAATTCACCGGACTGAATCTTAAAGGACACACAGGCCCGAATTCAGGTGGATCGGCGTATCTTTATGCCGGCATAGCGCATCGTCTTTACGCTACGCTGGTGCAACGTTGAGAGGCAAGCATGCTATTCACAAAGAATATGCGCTCAACGTTGCGTCGGCGTAGCGTATAGTTGTCGGCGTAAGCCGACGTAAGTCAAAGTAGGTGGAAGTGGGCTGGAAGTGGGCGTGATATATTGTAATGAAGTGTGACCCCATGCAAATGATGGGCTGAGCTTTAAAAAACGAACTGCGCATGCGTCGTCTCTTGGATGCATCCCAGTGCGCATGCTCACAGTTACGTCGAAATAGCTGCCTAAGATAGTCAATACACTGTCCACGACTTGAACGTAACCTACGCACAGCCCTATTCACGTAGTACTACGCAAACGTCGTAAAATACGACGGCTGTTCCGACGTCCATATATACGTAAACGGCGTATATTACAGCGACAGGCGCAAGTACGTATCTCGGTCATTTACATATTCGATGCGTAAATCAATGGAAGCGCCCCTTGCGGCCAGCGTAAATATGCGCTCAAGATACGACGGCGTAGGACACTTACGTTGGTCGTATGAAGCCAAATTTCATGCGTATCTTGCTTTCAGACTCAGGCGCATAGATACGACGGCGCATCCGTTCACTTACGTGGCGTATCTGTAGATACGGCGGCGTAAGTGCTTTCTGAATCCGGGCCATAATGCCTGCCTGACCTTTCAACTGTGACCAGCAGGGTATCCTCACTAAAAGAGAGTGGATTTCCAGCAGAAATTTGTGTGTTGTAGTACTTCAGGGAGAGCTTACAGTCTGGATTAGGAAAGTTAGCTGCTTATACAGTGTATATACAATGTATTAATTATTTAGACTGATATTAATAAAGGGGCAGAACCTCCGGTGAGTAGGCTGCATTGTTGGTGGTGAAAACATAGAGTAAAGTGGTGTTTGTTTTATCACTGAGAGTGGTGATAGAAATGCTGTTAATGATCACAAGCTGTCTTTGGAATAAATATAAGAGGCTTATGCATTGGACACATATTGGGGTTAATTAACTAAAACCGGAGAGTGCAAAATCTGGTGCAACTGTGCATGGTAGCCAATTCGGCTTCTATCTTGAGCTGGTTGAAAAGACAGAAGGTTTTTTATCTTAAAGGAGTTGTAAACCCTTGTGTTTTTTCACCTTAATGCATCCTATGCAACGGGGGATTCCAGATGAAAAGTTTTCATCGCAGTTTTTCCGACGGGAAAACCGGTCATGTGTACGGGGCATTAGATTGGCGCACCTTTATGCTTGCACAAGAGGTTTTATCAATAGAGTTGTGGAACTAAAAATCCCTCTTTCTCCCTGTCATATCATTGTATCCTTTGTGCTATGTATGTCATGAGACGTTTTTTGCCAAACGTATACCCGTTCATGTGCTGGGTGTTCAGTGTGCTCCTGTACCTTTAAAGGGTAGTTCCAGCCTTGTTTATGTTTATTAAAAGTCAGCAGCTACAAAAAGTGTATAGAAAAGAAAGAGATGCGCCCATCTAAGTGCAGTAAGCATTAAATTGGTTGACCCGGCTTCAGTTCCGGTGCGATGGTGCATAGTTGCGTTCCACGCTGAAACGCACGCCGTCTCGAGCAGCTCCCCGAGGATTTCTGCTCTCCATCGAGGCTTGCCTTAGATATTGGACCTCCGGAACAACACCTGCACCTGTTACATCCAGCACCCCCATGCTCTTGTGCTAGCAGATCAGGGACCTAGGGACTGCTGACCACCAAAGTGACGTTGGGTCAGCCACCACTGTCTACATGCCCACTACTTTTGCGACGCTTGTGAGTAGTAACTTGGCTGTCGTTTATATGTAATTTCTCAATAAATTTAATGCTTACTGCACTTAGATGGGCACATTTTTCAGAGTTTGCTTCTGCTTCTGGGTTGCTGCCCCTGGTGCCTGTATATAATTTTCAATTGCCATTTGGACTTTTATTAGACTTTTTATTAAACCTTCTGTATTCTATGGACCATATACCATTGTAACCATTAACACGATATGCTCTGATAATCGTGCACCATCTACCACCATTTCTTTAGCTACAAAAAGTGTAGCTGCTGGCTTTTAATAAACATACACTTACCTGTTCCACTGTCCAGCGACGTGCCGCCTGGAGCTTCGCTCCTCTCCCCCTCTCCACCGGCGCCTCCATTCTAACTGTGAGCACCGGGCCGTGAGGGCTTTCTGCTTCACGGCCGGGCACTCACTGCGCATGCGCAAACGACGCTGTGCTCCCTGAGTGGACAGGCAATCGCCTGGGACCTGTCCAGGTGATTGCCTACAGGTAGGGGCCACATTTGGCGATATGACGAGTCGCCTAAGCGGTCCCTGGGCAGAAGGAGGAAGTGGGACAGGAAATCCCACTCCTTCTGAAGCCCCACTGCCCCCCCTAAAAAAAATTACATGCCAAATGTGACATGTAAGGGGGCAAGGAGAAGTTTAAGCGGAAGTTCCACTTTTGGGTGGAACTTCGCTTTAAGGAGGGCTCCTTTCAGGTTCACCTGTCCTCACCTATGCATTAAAATTCATGTGCTCTCACTGTAGAGACTCAGAAGTCAGAGTTAGGGACTACAGAAAAAAGGGTGCCTCGTCAGGGCCTGTAGCTTACGCATGTATTTACAAATGTGTGCAGACTAAACCCCTGTTCTTAACGCATATTGTTAGACAGGTCAATTCAGTTGGTCGCTGGCTGGTTGGTAGGTTTGAGCTTTGAAATCTCTTTGTATTTGTTTGAAATGCGTCGCCCTTCCAGGGCTCCTTGCTGCAATGGACCAGTTAAAGGTGGGGGCAGTGGCCACTTGTTTGTGTCTCCAGGGATGCAGCCTGGGTGGCCAGAAAAAGTGAGTGTGTGCCCTCCTCCTCCTGAACCAGACCAGCGCACATGGCTTTAAACATTGAGAGAATAGCTTGCAAGAGGGGGGAAGCAAAGTGTGCCAGGCCAAAGGTTGCCAGTCATCCCCTGCTTGCAGCTCTGCAGCATACCATCATCATGGGGTGGGCACTGGGTCCCTACTTACATGCTGCAATTATTTTACATCCATACACATTCAAACTGTCACACAAGACCCATTTAAGTCAAGTGATAAATTCACTCTATACAGTATAGATACATCTATGAGGGATGTATTTACTAAGTATCAGCCCTCCTTCCTGCTTCATCTCAATGAATTTCAGCGCTTATATCCAATGAATGATTCATGATGTGGTAAAACTAGTCTGGGAAAGAGCTTATCCCAAAGTCCCATAGCTGTGCTGGAAGCGCACTGAATGGAAACTGAGCCACAATTTACCCATAGCAGTTTAATTCCCACTTGTGAGTAAGCAACCATCGTGTCATCTTTTCATCGTGAGAAGAATTTTTTTAATGTTCTTTTTTGCAGTCATTTGACAATAAAACATTTGTTTTGTAATTAAAAATTATGTTCAATATGTCAACTATATACATTTCAATGATTTTTGAAACTTTATTGCAGATCTGTCTGGCTTTTTATAAGGATTCCAGTGATTCTGTCTTGTTTTCTCTGGCAGCTTGTGCATTTTCTCTGTCCACTGGCTGCATCTTGCCAGCCTATCAGTCTGTTGTTGCTCTGCTCTCACCTACCTCCTGCCTGAATCTCCCCACTCACTTGTCTCTCCTCCCCATGTCCTACCATTACCTTTTCTCTCCTGCCTATGTTACTGCCCTCTCACTTTTCTGTCTCCCACCCTGCAATCACCTGTCTCTCTTGCCTGTTGTCCTGCCCCCACTCTTCTTTCCTGCTTGTGGCTCTGATTTTCTTTCCCCAGTTCTCCTGCTTATGTCTCCAACCTGCTCTCACATGTCTCTTTTGCCCATGTCTCCACCCTGCTATCACCTGTACATCTTGCCCATGTATCCACTCTGCTCTCACCTGTTTCTCTTGCCCATGTCTCCACTTTGCTCTCACCTGTCCATCTTGCCCATGTCTCCACTCTGCTCTCACTTGTCCATCTTGCCCATGTCTCCACTCTGCTCTCACCTGTCCCTTTTGCCCATGTCTCCACTCTGCTCTCACCTGTCCATCTTGCCCATGTCTATACCCTGCTCTCACCTGTCCCTCTTGCCCATGTCTCCACTCTGCTCTCACCTGTCCCTCTTGCCCATGCCTCCACTCTGCTCTCACCTGTCCCTCTTGCCCATGTCTCCACTCTGCTCTCACCTGTCCCTCTTGCCCATGTCTCCACTCTGCTCTCACCTGTCCCTCTTGCCCATGTCTCCACTCTGCTCTCACCTGTCCCTCTTGCCCATGTCTCCACCCTGCTCTCACCTGTCTCTGTCCTGCTCTCGCCCTTCTTTCTTGCCTGTGTCCCTGTCCTGCCCTCGCCCTTCTTTCTTGCCTGTGTCTCTGTCCTGCCCTTGTTCTGTTTTCCTGCTTGTGTCTCTGCTTTGCTCTTCCCATCTTTCCTGCCTGTTTCTGCACCCTGCTCTCACTTGTATCTTCCAAGTTCCCAACTGTGTCTCTACCCATCTTTGTTCTATTTTCACCCGGCCTCTCTTGCATGTGTCTTTGCACTTCTCTTACTTTTTGTCGCTATCTCCACCCTGCATTGCCCAGCGTCTGCCTGTTTTTTTCCAGGCTTGCTCTGTCCTGCTTCTCTTTTCTCGGTCTTTGGACAATTTTTTTTCACTCTCATCTGTCCTTCTTTCCTGTGTCACCACCCTCCTCCATCCCATTCTTACTAGTTTCACTTGCCTGTGTCTTTGATTTATTTTCTTTCACTCTCACCCTGCCTTTCCTGCCTGTAAATCTGCTCTGCCTCTCCTCCCCTTTGTTCTTTTCTGCTCACCTGTTTCTTATTCCAGCAGTCTCTGAGGCTATAATTGAGCATATGTAGATGTTGGTGATAGGACTTTGACACCGGTGTTTGTCAGCACAGGAAGGTTGGTCTTTGGTACAGAGAAATCCAATGCAACAGGAGTTAGTATGCAAACAAGGGGATATGTTTCAATAAGTGACCGTTGGCTTGAAGGTTAGTTAGAGGGAGTTCTAAGTTTAGGATTATTGGATTGGATATTGGTAAGGATTTTGGGAGGGTTAACTTAACGTTAGGGTTACAGGGAGGGTTTGAGTGTAGGTTAGGCTATAGGGAGGGTTGGTGTGAAGGTTAGGCAACAAGAAAGATTTGTGTGAAGGTTAAACTACAAGTAAGGTTGGTGTGCAAGTTAGGCACTAGTTCAGTGTAACGGACGAGCTACATGTAAGGTTAGCCACACATCTGAATGTTAAAGTGGTTGTAAAGTCAGAAGGTTATTTATCCTATTTATCCTATTGCATTCTATGCATTAAAGTTATTGTAACGTCTTTTTTTTTCTATAAAAAGTAAAAAACATGTTATACTTACCTGCTCTGTTGCAGTGGATTTGCACAGAGCAGCCCAGATCCTCCTCTTCTTGGGTCCATCTTCTGTGCTCCTGGCCCCTCCCTCCTGTCGAGTGCCCCCACAGCAAGCAGCTTGCTATGGGGTCACCTGAGCCAAGTCACAGCTATTCAGACACGGAGCCCCAGCCCAGCCACTCTCTCTCTCCTGATTTGCTGCCTGATTTTAATTGACAGCAGCGTGAGCCAGTGTCGCCGCTGCTGTGTCTCAGCCAATCAGGAGCCAGAGTCTCCGACGGCGGAGACACTCGTGGACATCGCTGGACAGAGAAGGCTTTTTATCTTAATGCATACAATGCGTCAAGATAAAAAACATTCAGACTTTACAACCTCTTTTAGATAAAAAGCCTTCTGTGTCCATCAACGCCCCTATTACTTACCTGAGCCCCCTCTCTATACAGCGATGTTGTAGGATTTTCTTGGCTGCCCAGGACTCCCCTCCTCATTGGCTGAAACAGTGTCATTGGCTCCTGCTGCTGTCAATCAAAGTCAGTCAGCTCTGTGTCTCAATGTATACATAGAACTGCAGCTAGGCTCGGGTGCCCCATAGTAAGCTGCTTGCTGTGTGGGCACTCGATAGGAGGGAGGGGCCAGGAAAGCCAAAGAGGGACCCAAGAAGAGAAGGATCTGGGCTGCTATAAATATAGTTACAATATTAACATGATTATTATTTTAACAAAAAAAACAAAAAAACAACAAGACTTTAAAATCACTTGAAGCTAATTTTAAAGTGTTACTAAACACAGGACCTTGCATTCACTATATCTGGTCTCCCACAGTACACAGAACATGGAAATGCAATTATTTTAGTAAATATAAACTGCTGAATACATTTTCTCATCAGCAGTATATAGCAGTCTTGTGACTTCTATCATGGTCTGGTTAAAACTTGCAAGAGGAGATTCCATTCTACTCTGACTGTCCTATAAAGCTGCAGGACCCCTGACTCTTGTCTGGTCAGTGCTGATTTGCCCTGAGCTGATCACATGCACCCTCCCAAGAAAATAAAAAATTCTCTAGCAATACACATCAAACTAAGCATGTGCAGAGTGCCCCAAAGCCTCTGTTATATCAGCACATGGATTGGGGACAGTAAAAGAAGAGGAGGATCAGAGAAGACAGGATCAAACAGCCTTTTTACCCAATGCACAGAATTAACCACTTCGATTCCACAGTTCCACCCAAAAATTGAACTTCCTCTTTTCGGAAACCTTCACCCCCTCCGGAGTCACATTTGGCAACTTTCAGGGGCCAGCAGATACCTGTGTAATTCAGGTATCTTGCTCCCACTTCCGGTAATAGATACCCGAGCCACCTGCAGGTATCTACGCCACTTCCTTCATCCTCTGCTGTCTTCTGGGAGACACACAGGTCCCAGAAGACAGCAGGGACCAGTGGTATCGCGCAGCTCGAGTCGCGCATGAACAGTAGGGCACCAGGAAGTGAAGCCGAAAGGCTTCACTTCCTGATTCCCTTACAGAAGATGGCGGCGGCACATCGCGGGCACCCTTGACAGGTAAGTGTCCTTATTTTAAAAGTCTTTGTAGTATTTGTAGTATTTGCAGTATTTGTAGCTGTTCACTTAACCACTTAACGACCGCCACACGACTATGTACGTCCACAGAATGGCACGTACAGGCACATGGGCGTACATGTATGTCCCTGCCTTGTTGCGGGTCGGGGGTCCGATCGGAACCCCCTCCGATGCATGCAGCGGTCGTCTTACCTGCCGGAGCGATCGGTGACAAGGGGTGGCGGCTGTTAGTTTCTGTCCGCCCCCTCGTGATCGCTCCCAGCCAATCCGGCATCCCCCCGCCGTGTCACTTCCTCTGCTTGTATAATGTAAACACAGGCAGAGGAAGTGATGTGAGCTCTCCTCTCGGCGGTATTTTCAATCCGCCGAGAGGAGAAGTAAGTCGCACCAACACTACACTGACACCACACACATAGGCACATTTAACCCCTTCCAATCACCCCCCCCCCACCCTCCTGTCACAGTGTCACTGAATGCAGTGATCATATATTTACTGATCACTGCATTTAGTTTCAGTGTGACAGTTAGTGTGACAGGCAGTTAGTGTTAGGTTCAGGGTACCCCCGTACCCCCCTTAATAAAGTTTTAACCCCTTGATCACTGCCCTAGTTAACCCTTTCACCCCCTATTGCCAGCATTACTAAGCGATAATTTTTCTGATCGCTGTATTAGTGTCGCTGTTGCCGCTAGGTAGCTAATTTTTTTTTTATTGCAATTTTTTTTTTTTACTAAAAACATGTGGTTGAATAAATTTTGTCCTAAATGTTTGACTAAAATTTAATTAAAGTTTATTCGATTTTTCTTACAACAAAAAGTTAAAAATATTGTTTTTTTTTTCAAAAATGTCCCTCTATTTTTGTATATAGCGCAAAAAATAAAAATCACAGAGGTGATCAAATACCATCAAAAGAAAGCTCAATTTGTGGGAAAAAAAGGACACAAATTTTGTTTGGGAGCCACGTCGCACGACCGCGCAATTGTCTGTTAAAGCGACGCAGTGCCGAATTGTAAAAACACTTTTGGTCATTTAGCAGCATATTGGTCTACCAGACTTGCTTGTAGCCTAGCCTTCACACTGACCTTAAAGCAGATTTCCGAAGTTTTTTTTTTTTTTTAACCACTTAAGGACCGCTTGAGTGGTTTAAAAAAATTTAAAAAAACTTCGGAACTCTGCTTTAAGGTCAGTGTGAAGGCTAGGCTACAAGCAAGTCTGGTATGACGCTAGGCAATAGGAAGGGTTAGTGTGAGGGTTAGGTAATAGGGAGGTTTAGCATGAAGGTTAGGTTACAGGGAGGGTTAGTGTAATGGTGCAGCTTGGAGCGTCTACCACATCTGATTGCAAATTAGTGCCTTTTTTATAATACTGAATAACAAAAATGGCTTCTGTAGCAATTATACATATTACATACATTGTATTAAGCTGAAGACTTCCTTTAAACATACCTTCACTTTGTAGAGAAAACCTCTCTCAAACATCTCATTACATGCCTCAGTCTGAGCATTTAGAGAGAGATTGATCACCGCTCAATGAAGGTTCATGTCATCAATCTCCATTAGTTCCAGGATCATGATGTGAGATGAAGGGACAATGTCCTTGGTGACTAGGCCAACCAGGAATCCATGTATTTTCTGTGGAAGTTTAATGGCTCTATTTATTCAAGCTCTTGTGTACTGTTTACCAATTCCATTCTGTCACTAAATACAAACCTTGAAGCTACTGTAATATTACAAGAGACTTATGGGCAGGCAGCAGTCAATGTGAGGGAATTGCCTGTCACATTAATATGTGAAACCATATACCCCTTGCACAAACCTGTCCAAGGCTTTTTCTTTCCTGTTAGGCCGCGTACACACGACCGAGGAACTCGACGGGCGAAACACATCGTTTTCCCCGTCGAGTTCCTTGTTCGGCTGTCGAGGAACTCGTCGAGCCAAATTTTCCCATTCCCGTCGAGCAAAAAGAAGACATGCTCTCTTTTTGGCTCGACGAGTTTCTCTACAGTTTTCTCGGCGAAAAGTGTACACACGACAGGTTTTCTCGGCAGAATACGTCTCCCATCAAGTTTCTTGATGGATTCTGCAGAGAAAACCGGTCGTGTGTACGCGGCCTTAAGCCCCATACACACTATCAGTTTTCCTGATGGTTTTCTCTTCAGGTTTACCAAAACCATCTAATATGAGGTCAAACCTCAAGAGTTTCAATTTGTATGCAATCAGGCCGGCCCTTGTACTACATGGTTTTGGTAAACCTGAAGAGAAAACCGTCAGGAAAACTGATAGTGTGTATGGGGCTTTAGTGTCTTGTGGCAGGCCTATTTTTAGAATCCACAGTATATATATATATATATATATATATATATATATATATACACAGGTGCAAACTGACCGAGTGCCCAATTGGTCAGTTTGCACCTGTCTTCCCTTTGGTCTCCCCCTGTCCCAGATCTGTCAGGATGGAGAGCGGAGGAAGGAGTCAGTAAATATGTAATTTACCAGCTCCTTATTTTCTTCTTTTTCTGAATGCACAGAGTGAGTAGTCACTCACTCTGTGCATTCATAACTGAGCATCTTAAACTTTGTTTACGATGCTTCAGTTTATGAATGAACAGGAGCCTCTGTCTCCTGTCCAATTATCTTCAGTGCAGCTGAGGCGGCAGAGAAAGATAACTACGGAATCTCTTACCACAATCCCCTTTCCCTGTCTCAAAGGGGAGATGTCAGGGGTCTGTTAAGACCCCTGATATCTCACCAACCCCCCCAACAGGGCTGTCAAAAAAAATCTCCTGCTCGCCCCCTCCCCCCTCAAGAGGCTTTCTCCACACCAGGAAGAACGCCTTGCATTACTGTGTGGAGTTACAGACAGAAGAACAGGAAGTGAGGACTTCTCAGAAGGACATTTAAAAGCAAAATCGAAGGATGAGGTAAGTGAAGGAGGACTGCACTAAGGTAAAGAAAGCTATTTAGGGAATTTTTTTTCCCCTTTACAGCCCCTTTAAACTAAGCAGTAGCATCATCTATGCCACCTGCTTCTTTATAGATAGAAATAAGGGCCCAGATTCAGAGAGCGATTACGCCTGTCTAACTGGTGTTAGACAGGAGTAATTTCAAATTTCGCGCGCCGTATCACTAGTTTGAATCCTCAAACCATGATACGGCGGCTTCGGGCTTCGATCCAAGAGGCTTACGTCTTCGTAAGCCTTCGGATCTACGTTGCGATATTTTTGCGGCCGCTGGGTGGAGTCTGCGTCGTTTTCACCGTCGGGGTATGCAAATTAGTTTTTACGGCGATCCACGAAGGTACGAGTGTCCTTCGCAATCGCCTACGTCATTTTTTGGCTATGTAATGTTAGAGCAGCTTTTTGCTGGTCTAACAGTGCGTAACCCATGTTAAGTATGGCCGTCGTTCCCGCGTCAAATTTAATTATTATTATTTTTTTAACGTAACTCGTTCGGGAATAGGAATGTACGTAAACGACGCTACTACGACGTAACGACGTGATTTCGCGCAATGCACGGCGGGAAATTTGGGAACGGAGCATGCGCAGTTCGATCGCCTCGGGAACGCGCCTATTTTAAATGCTTCACGCCCCCTACTCGCGTAGATGGATTGCGCCGGGAGAAATACACTACGCCGCCGTCGTTTACTGGACAAAATCTACCGGGATTCCACGTAGAGCCAGGTAAAATACGGCGGCGTAATGTATTTCGGAAACGCTACGATAATCTAATTCTCTGTGAATCTGCCCCCTGGTACTTACAGAAAATGTATAACTATCTGGAATATGGCTTGCCTGAAAGTGTAACAAAGTACGTCATGATGGTATGGAGCCACCAGCTTCTGTGGAATATCCACACCATCAAAGTCTACCTATCCTTTATAAATCATTTCCCATGACTTGTTTTTTATGTTATTTATCTTCTTTCTTTAGAGTTTCACACTTCTGGAAAGCTTTCCACGCTGACCGAGCAAACAGTAGCATTTCCTTTTTCATGAAAGGGTGCGTTAGATCAAGAATAAATGATGATGTCACAATATGCGCATTTCCATTGCACAAGAGAGCGTCTTGGAACATTAATAAATGACCCAGAGAATTCTACACTTCTTACATAACATCAGTATTCTGTCTAATCTTGGGAAGCCATACACAGGAAGAATACATCACAGAAGGGGGAACCAGTCTCTGTAATGACATCTAACAGAAGAAATACGCTATAAAGGAAAGGCGGTCAGAGAGAGTGTAAGCCAGAGAGGAGACGGAAGAATCACTTATGAATGCAGCAAATTCAGCCAAAAGGTGAACAGGTCACCTAACATCAGAAGGCTGATCGCAATGGAAGCAGCCCCTATCAAGAGGGACCTTTTAAACAATATAAATGATAAAATAAGAAAGTCTGAAACTTCCACTCCGTGATGATTAAAGAGAAGGGGGAACTGGAGAAGAAAAGACTGTTCAATATTTGAGAGAGGAATCAATACCTGAGAGATTGCAACAAATCACATTCACTGATTCCTTGTATGAAAGAGCCTTGGCTAAGCTGTGATAAGGACAATGGAAGATTGAGGATAATACAGAGTTCTGTGATGAGCCGTGGGATTACTTGTTAAAATGTGACCGTCATCTAAAATCCCTGAAAGAAGCCATTTTGTAGGCATCATTTATGAAATTTAACCTGTAAATTTCACAAAATATTTACTTGTCCAGATTGTTGGAGTCTGACAGTGAAAGAAATTATTGATCACCTAAAGCAGTACTTCAGATAAACAAAAAATTAAATAAAAGTTAAAGAGGAATTTTAGGCCACCAATATACTGTTTTTTCTTCTCCTCTCCTACGTCTCCACCTTTAAAAACCTGAATGAGGAGATGTGCGTATCCCATTGCCTGATTTTTGAGACCCAGTAGAGACCTGTAACACACACAGGTATCTGGGATCTTGACACCTAAAGCATCTGCATATGCTTGTATGGGAAACCCCCTGCACATCGGGCAAATGCAGTGAGAGACACTGCTGGCTCCCAAAGACCTGCACAATCCAACAGCAAAACTGCCTCCTGGGATGTGTTGTGTGCCTAGGTTAGAAAGAAGGAAGTGTTTCAGTACAGCACTAAAAATAAGGTAATTTTCTACAATTATAGGAAAGGGGTGGGGGGGAATAAAATGTATTTTAATGGCTGAAGAACCACTTTAAAGCGGGGGTTCATCCAAAAATATAATTTCTGACATCAGCTACATCCATCCAGCATACTGCTAACATCTGCAGTATGCTGGGGTTTTTTTTGTTTTTTTTTTCGTACTTATCGTTATACGAGCCCTTGTTATCCGGCTCCGAGCGGGGGATTACTTCTGGGTATAGGCGTTTCTAAGCGAAGAGGAGTTGATTGACGGGCTGCTAAAGCGCGTCACGCCTTCTGAAAATACCCGAAGGGACGCTCGGGTGTTTACGGGGCCTGCGCAGTCAGCTCTACACGGCAGGCGCAGGCGCCGTAAACGCCCGAGCGTCACTTCGGGTATTTTCGGAAGGCGTGACGGGCCTTAGCAGTCATCAATCACCTCCTCTTCGCTTAGAAACGCCTACTCCCCGCAGGATTCCCCGCTCGGAGCTGGATAACAAGGGCTCGTATAACGATAAGTACGAAAAAAAAAAAAAAACAGCATACTGCAGATGTTAGCAGTATGCTGGAGTTAATGCTAGAAAGTGGATTTTTGGGTGAACCTCCACTTTAAGTAAATCAACCTACTACCATTTACACATTCATACAAAAGCAATGACTCATCTAATAGGATCTTTCAGTAAAAGTTCCTATGCTTCCCACAATAAAAAGGAAATACATTCCATGTGTACAGTATATAACAATGGATAAAATAAGATTAGTGATGGATTTTATCCTACTGTAATGCTTTCCCTGATCTTACTTTTCTTCACTGCGCTTACAGATATATAAACTAGCTTGCTTGGTCAAAGGCCTACTGCAGCCATTGATTGGATAGTAAAGGAGCAGCAATACATGTACGGTATAAGGTCATCACTGTACATTCTCTTCCCGATATGCTTACTCTGCTGCCCCTTCCGAGTCCTGCTTTATATGGGATTACAGAAGGCCAATATAAAGATATACGAATATGGATGAAATGTGGGTCATTTACATCTTAAGAGTCACTCTGTTTCCAGAATAAACATGTAAAATCAAGTACTCCTGAAAGAATACCGTTAATGCTTAACTTTCACATCAGTGAGGCCACTAAACTTTCCTGCATTAAATTGATATTGGAGCCTAATAAATCTATAGAATCTGACAATTCCAGAGTTTTGGAGACCTGGTGCCCCACTGGTTTCTGCCACCGACCCCTACACCACTACAGGACACAGTTGTTACATAGATGTACAGTAACTAGTGGATTGGACCACTGGGAGCATCAAGGGACAAAGCATCCATGACTACTGAAAGTGTCAAGGTTGGAAGATTTTTTAAGCTTTGATATCTATTGAATGCCTATAGATTCATGGCTTCATTCTCTACTATTACAGCAACCATGGTAGTGGGAACTACAAAGCACCATTGGGACTAGAAAAAATGGTTTGTCAAAACAATCTTTCTTGCCATCATTTAGGGATGAGCTTCGAGTTTGAGTCAAACTCATGTTCGAGTCGAACATTGCCTGTTCACCGAAAAGTGAACAATTTGGGGTGTTCGCGGCAAATTCGGAAAGCCACAGAACACCCTGGAAAAGTCTATGGGAGAAATCTAAAGTGCTAATTTTAAAGGCTTATATGCAAGTTATTGTCATAAAAAGTGTCTGGGGACCTGGGTCCTGCCCCAGGGGACATGTATTAATGCAAATTTTTGTTTTTTAAAATGGCAGTTTTTTCGGGAGCAGTGATTTTAATAATGCTTAAAGTGAAACAATTAAAGTGAAATATTCCTTGTAATTTCGTACCGGGGGGGGGGGGGGTGTATAGTATGCCTGTAAAGTAGCAAATTTTCCCCATGGAAAATGGAGTCCCTGCGTAAAAAATGTGTAAAGTATGTCTATAAAGCACGTAGGCATGTGCATTTCGTTTCGTTCCGAATCGAAATTCGGACGAATTTTCCATTATTCGGACATTCGGATGCATACGAATTCCCGAATTGCTATATTAGCGAAATATTTCGACCGTTTTCGGAATTTATTCGTTTTCGACCGAATTTCTAAAAAAAAAATATTTCAACCAGATTAGAAAACAGTCTCTTTTCGAATAGAATTTTTTTCGAATTAAATTCGAAAATAATTTTTTTTTTCGAATTCCGAATCGAATACCCGCGGACTAAATTCGATCGGAATTCGAAAAAAAAAAAAAATAATATTTTCGGATTTAATTCGAAAAAAATTCTATTCGAAAAGAGACTATTTGTTTTCTAATCTGGTTGAAATATTTTCGATTTCGACCGTTTTTTTTCGAAATTTGGTCGAAAACGAACGAATTCCAAAAACGGTCGAAATATTTTCGATTTCGACCGGATTTTTTGAAATTCGGTTGAAAACGAACGAATTCCGAAAACGAATTCAACACATGTAACGAACCTAACTTAACGAAATGTATTAAATGACGAATTGAAACGAAACGAAACAAATTTTTCACTTTTGCACATGCCTATAAAGCAGTGCTTGTTTCCTGTGCTTAGAACTGTCCCTGCACAAAGTGTCATTTCTAAAGGATAAAAAAGTCATTTAAATACACTGCTCCTGAAAAAAATGCAGTTTTTAAAACTTTTTTTTTGCATTAATACCCGGGTCCCCAAACACTTTTTAGGACAATAACTTTCATATTAGCCTTTAAAATTAGCACTTTAGATTTCAAACGTTTGAGTCCCATAGACTTTAATGGGGTTCTAAAGTTCACACACACTTTTGGTCTGTTCGCAGGTTCTGGTGCGAACCGAACGGAGGGTGTTCGGTTCATCCCTACCATCGTTGAGTCAACTAACTTCATTTCTAAAGCTCTTTAAATTCCAGCTACAGTAGGTTTACTATTTGAATGAAATCCCCGATGTATTAAACAGGTTTTATTACAATATGTACGATTTTTTTTGACAAAGACTATAAATAACAATTTACAGTTAGGGCCCTTTCAGACGTGCGGACCGTATGTCCACTTTTTCATCCATCCGTTTGCAGATGAAAAAGGGACATACATTGGTCCATATGTGATTGCGGGTGTCAGCAGATGAACATCCACTGACACCCGTAATCACCCGCCTCTGCAAACATCCGATTTTGCAGACGGAAGAATGTCCTATTTTTTCTTCCATCTGCGGATCGGATGAACACGGACACACGGTTCGTGTTCATCCGATCCCCCCATAGAGGAGAGCGGAGAATAGGCAGAGCGGTCCCTGCACAGTATGCGGAGACCGTCCTGTCATCTGACAGCTCAGCTGTGATCTACGGAGCGATCCCAGCTGAGCTTATGGACACACGGAGGCGGATCATTACTGATCTGCCCCGTGTGAAAGGGCCCTTAGAGTTTAATTTGGTCTAGAAAAATCTTCCATTCTGTGCCACTTTCCTATTTATCAACTTTTTCATCACTACAGTCAAAAGCTCATGCTGATTTGACCCCACTAATCACTGAAAGTCCAATGAATGTTCCAAAAAAACAAGAGATTTTCAAACATATTTTTTTAAAATCTTTTTTATTGAGTTTTTCAACAAAAAGCAAATGCAGGGGTAAGGCCATTGAAAACCCTATTTTACAAAACCACACCATAAAATGAAAAAAGAAAAAAAGAAAAAACAAGCCACAGACGTTGCTACTGTAGATGAAGCACTGTGTTGGGGCTTATACTCTAATTTGTATCATCAGACACCATTGCAGCTGCATAAGTATCTTCCAACCAACAAGGATTATTTTGGCTACTGCCAGTACCAGCTGTTCCGCTAACCCAAGCAGACGGTATCTTGGTTCATGTGGTACAGTTATCTGTGTCTTGTGGCTAATCACTTCTAGAACGTCATTCCAATATCGTGCTATAGCTGGGCAGTAGTGTTGCTCACGAATATTCGCATTGCGAATATTCGCTACGAATATTGCATATTCGAGTATTCGCGAATAACTCGAATATTGCGGCGAATATTCGCTATGGCGAATATTCGTATTTTTTCTAATTTATTTTTAAAACAGATCACATCCTAGTGATCTCCATCGACGTCTAAAAGCATTGCTGGTATGATTAGAGAGAGACCCTGGGCCGAGTAGCTGATGCGACTTTTATGTTGCCGAAAATTCGCATTGCGAATTGTCGGCAACATAAAAGAATCGCATCAGCTACTCGGCCCTTCTTTTGCATCAGAGCCAATCAGAATAACTTGAATATTCGGCAAAAGGAATATTGCGCGATATTCGTTTTGCCGAATATTCGAGTTATCCTGATTGGCTCTGATGCAAAAGAAGGGCGCAGAAGAAAATCGCGCAATATTCCTTTTGCCGAATGTTCGAGTTTTTCTGATTGGCTCTGATGCAAAAGGGCGGAGAAGAAAATCGTGCAATATTCCTTTTGCCGATTATCTTCTCCGCCCTTCTTTTGTCCCCTTATTCTCCTTTCTTTTAAGTAGAGTTAGTGTAGAGTTAGTGTTTAGTGCATATTAGTTTAGTAATACAGGAAATGATCTCCGTTTATGAGAATTTCGCAATCATTTTCGTTGCTCAGAGGCAAGGTGTTGGAATAACAACGGAGAGGTCCCAGGTTCAACTCCACCCAGGGCCACCTGAGGCGCGACCACGCCTCGCCGCCCGCTTGGCACGGTAATGACCCTGACAGTTCCCCCCCCTTAAAAACGCCCTCCGGGCTTTTAAAGGAGCTTCCTCATAGGCACAGTCTTTAAGGTCCAAACCATGGGGAAACAAAGCAGATTTTTACTTTTTCTTTTTGGACCTCGTTGATCTTGAAGTTCTGGTAGGGGGTGCACTCACCGCTTGTAAAGCTCGTTCAAACATTACTAGATCTTGTTTACGGGCCATGGTACCATTTGAGGCATAGACACAGTCAGGTGGAAGAACTTCACTTGGGGACACCGGAACTGGAGACACAGGAACAGGAGCTGGAGACACACGAACTGGAGAAGCAGGAACAGGAACTGGAACTGGAGACACACGAACAGGAACTGGAGACAATGGAACAGGAACTGGAGACACCGGAACAGGAACTGGAGACAATGGAACAGGAACTGGAGACACCGGAACAGGAACTGGAGACACTGGAACAGGAACTGGAGACACTGGAACAGGAACTGGAGACACACGAACGGGAGACACAGGAACAGGACCTGGAGACACTGGAACAGGAACTGGAGACACTGGAACAGGAACAGGAACTGGAGACACAGGAACTGGAACTGGAGACACAGGAACTGGAACTGGGGACACAGGAACTGGAACTGGGGACACAGGAACTGGAACTGGGGACACAGGAACTGGAACTGGGGACACAGGAACTGGAACTGGGGACACAGGAACTGGAGACACGGAAGCCGGAATCGGGGACACTGGAGCCGGAATCGGGGACACTGGAGCCGGGACTTCAACTGGGAAGGTAGGTACATCAAGCTGAGGAACAGGTGCATTGGACTGGACAGTAGTCACCGGAATGTCAGACTGGGGCAAAGGAACTTCAAGCTGCATAGCAGGCAAAGATTCCGGGGTAGCAAAAAAACTTCCAATAGTACCCACTTGAAGAGCCTTTGGTCGAGGTGGGCGGGTTGGGCAAAGAGAAATAAAGTGCCCACTTACACCACAGTAAAAACAAAGTCCATAGCCTCTCCTTCGCTCTTTTTCTACCCAAGATAGCCCGGACCGGATGGCCCCGATCTGCATGGGTTCCTCATCCTCCAAGGTAGTCGTGGGTGCATCCACAGGAGCGTCAAGGCTTTGTAGTGTTGGGACTTCATGGTTGGGCACATACAGAGGTTCATAGCTTGGCACATACTGGGCTGGCTTGATGTTGTGTCTGTACGGAATATTTCTTTCCCTGGATACCCGTAGGCCACGTGAATTGAGAGCAGACCTGGGAGCGCTGATCCTCTTGGAGACAGGAATGTATGAGTCCAGAGCAGACATGAAAGTTTCCCAGCTGCCCAAGACTGGACTCTTTTCCTGCAACAACTGATTAGCCCATGATTTAATTTGTCCTATAAGCAGGTTGATGGTAGCACGAGCCTTAATATAGTCCGTGGCATAGGTCCTAGGTTTAAGGGAAAACAACAGATCACAATCCATTTTAAAACACGAAAAGGATGCACGGCTACCATCAAATTTTTCTGGCATAACAACAAATGGCTCAGGACATGCTGGTTCCGGGGCTGGGCGTGCTGTCCCTTTAAGTACCTGAATTTCTTGCTGTAGTTCCAGAATGGTATGGTGCAGGCTGGAGACTTGCAAAGTCAGGGAGGTGAGCATTTTATACAAGTCTGCGGACTCCATGTTATTGGTCAGTTCATTATGTGAGGGCTTACCTTGAGCGGAGTCTATTTGCAGATTGTAAGCTCACACTTGCAGGTACACACAGCCCACAGTAATAAGGTAGACACTACCTGGGCTGTGAGTCCGTGCACGGGGGCTAGTCTTGTAGCTGAGCAGATGTGGTACAGTCCCAGTACACGGTTCAGAAGGGAGCAGACTGAGGGTAGCAGATCCGGGGCACAAGCCGTGGGTCAAGGGCTGGAGACGGCAGAGGAAGTCCAAAGGTACAGGCCGGGGTCAAAGGGCAGGAGACAGCAGCAATCCAAGGTACAAGCCGGGGTCAAGGGTTCAGGCAAGCAGCAGTCCAAAAACAAAGCCAAGGGTCAAAAGCCGGGGTCAGTCTTGCAGCAGAAGATCAAACACAGGAACTGTGGCACAGACAGGATGATCAGATCAGTATGAACTGACAAGGCTCTCAGAGTGAGGCAGGACTTTATACCCTGGTTAATTGTATAACCTGCCTCAGCTGGACCAGGGTAGTCAGGTGCAGATTGCAGGGAGATCAGGCAGTTCAGCACCAGGCTTCAATGGACAGCAAACAGAATTTAACCTGAGAAGTGGCTCAGAGGCAAGGTGTTGGAATAACAACGGAGAGGTCCCGGGTTCAACTCTACCCAGGGCCACCTGAGGCGCGACCACGCCTCGCTGCCCGCTTGGCACGGTAATGACCCTGACAGCATAGAAGGAGTAAAAGGATGGGGGTATTTTTGTTCTCTAAACAACAGGTGCAGTAGAGTTTCCAGGGATTTAACTATCGCTACCAGGGCCGTTTGAAGGAATTTAGGGGCCCCAAGCAAAATGGACATGGAGGCAAATCCAACCCTCCCCCCTCCGCACGCACGCAAAGCTTACAGGAACCACAGCATAGCGTTACAGTTTAAGTTCACCCACACTTTATATTAATAAAAAAGGTTTACAGTGCAAATACTGCTGTTGCATATACTGTGCATAAAATTTGAACATTTTCAACAATTGAACATTTGCAAAAAACACCACTGTACCATAAAATCAATTAATATACATTAAACAAAGGGCACAATAACTAAATCCAACATACTTAAAACACACACACACACACACATACATACACACTCATATTAAAATGTTTCAGTTCTCACAAACATGTGCAACCCCCCCCCCCCTCCATGGTCTTTTTACTCCCTCCTTCCCTGTGTCCTTCCTACTCCCCCTTCACCCTCCCTGTGTCCTTCTTACTCCCCTCCCTCCCTCACTATGTTCTTTTCACTCCCCGTGTTTTTTTACTCCCCCTCCCTATGTTTTTTTTACTCCCCCCATGTTCTTTCCCCCCTACTGTACCGCACGGCAGGAGATTCCGTTTCCTGTTCCATGCCGGACTGACAGGAAGTGTGCACTTAGTGTGTACTTCCTGTCAGTCTGGCGGGAACAGGAAACGGAATCTCCTGTACCACGTGATACCTGGCCGGACTGACAGGAGGAAGGAAGGGGAGCTCAGCCAAACTATAGGGAAGGGGAAGAAGTCACGAGAGAGGCAGCAGTGCTGCAGGCGCCTGAGGCTCTCTCTATAGAGCGCTCAGGCAGGTGCAGCATTTATAGGAAGTGTGGAAAGGGTCATGCTCGGACCCCAAGAAATTGCTTGGTTTGCTTGCCTTGTCGCGACGGGCCTGATTGCCACCTCCAACACAACAGAGGAGTTGGTAAGGTCAGGCTGCAACCACCAGTGGGCCGTCACAACAAGCTGTGTTGCCAGAAAGTACTTAAAACAGTCTGGGCTGGCCATGCCCCCTCTGTCTATTGGTCTGGTAGTATATTGTACCTCTACCTACATTTTTGGTGGTGTGAGGGCAGATTTACAATTTGTTACAAAAAATGCATGAGAAAAGATTCCCACCCTGCATCGAGGTGGCAATCACCCAGTTTGCTGTTTGTGAACAAACAGTTTCACCCCTACAATGCTTAGTAATAGGAAAGTATTGTGGTAATGATTCTTTTTGTAACAAGAAGAAAATAGTACAAGAAAATGTCGGAATCAAAAAAATAAATGGGAACCTTTAAGGTTCTTGAACACAGATGTAATAATTTACTGATTTCTTGTTGGCAGAAAGTAAAAAGACTTTGCGTATACATGAGTATAGGCGTGTAAACATGTGTATGGCTATACATCCGTAATTTTTTTTCTCCACATCTTCTAGTATTACAATATAAGAGCATATGTACATGACTGCACTCAAACATATTTTTTATTTATATTTTACAGCTCTGAACTCATTTACTATTACTGATTTTTACGCAGCTGTGTCCATTGTTCCATAGACAACGAACCTTCAGATCAGTAAAAAAACATGGTGGTTTTTACTCCTATGTGCAAGAAGTCTTAATTATTCCAAGCAATGCTCAATCAAGCCTAGTAAGCTTTTGGTTTTGCTTTCTGCTTTACAGTGTCACGTTTTCTTTTCTGTGTACCAAAACGCAGTAGTAGGGATAATGTTTCAAGTGTAAGTATTTTAGCATTGACAACTCATTTCTTGGGAGGATGCTAAAGAGATTTACTTCTAATTTGCATATCGTCAAGTAGTATAATAAAAATGAAATTGCGTTTTTGCCGGTGTAATTACTTCAGCGAGAATAGACTATAAATCAGGCTTAAGAAAAATTCTAATCCTCTAATCCTCCGGCATGCAAAATGTGTTTGTGATCCTTGCATGTATTTATTGTTTCTGTTGTTGTTTTGTGTATTATTAGCTGTATTTACTGTTTGTACTGTAGTTTGTATCGATTTTTTTTCCATGCAGAGCTATACTCCAGAGCATTATTTGTACAGTGGTATGCCAGATTTTTTAATTATTCTTCTGAATTGACAAGGTAAATATTATGGGCCAGATTCACGTATTCCAGAGCATCTTTGCTCTGGAGTAACGCATCTCATTTGCGTTGCGCTGCCGTAATTTTAGGAGCAAGTGCTGTCATTCACGAAGCACTTGCTCCTAAAGTTGCGGCAGCGCATCGCAAATGAGCCGGCGGAATTCAAATGTAGCGGGTACGGGGCGTGTAGTATGCTAACTACGCGCGATCCCGCCGCCAACGTACTGCGCATGCGTCGAGTGTCAAAACATCCCCGTGCGCATGCTCCAAAATCTGTGAATGAACGTCAATGACGTCACATTCCCATTCATGACCGTTTTACGCAAGCGACGTTTTTTTTTTTTTTTCCGACGCGATGACGACGCCTATACCTAACATAGGATACTCCAACCCCATGTAGGTATATCTATGCGCCGCGTATCCCGTCCGGAAACGTCGTATCGTCATTGCGTCGCGCCGGATTTCGATCGTGAATTGCCGATTTCCGCTCATTAACATATTTTTTGAGCGTAAATCGGCGGGAACGCCCCCGGCGCCATTTTTAAGTTGAAGTAACGATGCGATGGCGAAACTCAGTTACGCTGCTCGCATCGGAACTTCAACCCGGCGTTTCTTGTTTTCTGGTTACAGAAAACAGAAACGCCGGCTCAAAGCCACAGTTAGGCTGGCGGATCACTCGATCCGCCAGCGTAACCTTTCCTGAATCTGGCCCTATATATTTAAAGCTGAATTCCAGCTTTAGCTTTAGCCTTGCTCAGTTTTGCAGGCTCCTTTCCTGCACTAGAAGGAGGAAAAAATGTGCACAAGGGAGAACAGAAAAAAAACAGAATGATTTTTTTTTTAATAAAAGAAGCGTAATTATACCGAGTTGACTTTTCCATATGTGCATGATTAAGATGTGCTATTACAGCTTATCATAGCTGGTTCCAGAACATTAAGTAACAACTTAAGAACGTGTTCATTTTATTCTGGTCAGTGGAATTACAGAAGTAATAGCACATTCCAAAATGCAGAATGTGCCTTTATACTTTCTGGATGTACATGCAGGAAAGAAAAACAGATTAAAACTGTAAATGTAAGGAATAATTTAATCTTTGTTCAGCAATTTAGCAATGTATTGTATTACAAAGTATTACCCAAAGCCTATATGGTAAATCAATTTCCAATTTACGTTAGCAGCTGACTTGAGTTTGCTAAAGTAGATCTAAGCCCAATCAGTAAAATCTCATTTAAGCTTTAACCTGTTAAAGTGATTCAAAAGTTTTTTTCAATTTTTTTTATACTGCAACTTTCATTAAAATGATACTTATTTATTCTGCCATTAACCCCTTTCTGCCCAGATGTCCCTTTAAAAAGTTCTGAATGTCCGGGGGGTCGTGAAGGATTAATGATCATGTGACCACTGTGATTGGCTGTCACAGTGGTTACATGATTGGGAGTTAGTCCCTCTGGCTACCAATTTTTAATGGTGACCAAGAGTTCTCTTTGGCAGCTCAGTCTCTGTGCTTGGAACATGCAATGAGTGGTAATCCCAGCAGGGAAACATTGGCCACCCAGTGATACATATGTGTTGCATGTGGACATTAAAGCTCGCCTATCTGCTGGTGTATATATGGGTTACATAGGCAGCAACAGGTTAGGTTACTTGTTTAGGTACTTTCAGTGGTGACAACTGGAGGTTGTGTCAACTGGCTGTTCAGTCACGGTCCACCATTGTCTCTGTTAGTAAGCCAGTCCATGCTGGAATGGAATGAGTACATGATGACAGTGCTAAAAAAAATGAAGGAGATGTGCAGGACTGAGATTCAAATAAGTATAAAAATAGGTGAAAAACTGTGTTTTATGAAAAAAATTACAATTGTTAATATACATTACTTTAGCAAGTTAAATGTCATCCAGGTGGAGTTTAGATCTATTTTAAATTGACCACGTAAGTGAGGTGTTATTTAGATTGGCTGACAGACAGAGGGGTGTGCTAAATACTAGAAATATGTATCCCCATGCAATGCCTTGGTCTGGAGTGGTTGTTGGATAACAAATATAGGAACATTTTCTAAGTATGTATTTAATGACATCAATAGGATAGCAGAAGGTTATGCTCTTTGAGGTAAATGGGGCTGTAAATCAGTGACATCTGGGAGCTAGAGGCTCCTGAATAGGAATACAACTGGTGGGCATAGATGAGCCCCCTATGCAGTAGGGTTTGGCATAGATGAGCTGATAATCACTAGCAATGCACCTTAGTTAGAGCATTGCATGTGTTTCTGACAAGGCAGATGATAATAGCAAAGTCTTGTTGTGGTTGAATGGATTCATTACTACATAAGGTTTTCATACTTGGAAAGTGGATATATTTTTGATTGAGGCCAATCTTCATAATTCCCATTGCAAGAGAAATCTCCTTCCTTTATTGTCACCAGACACCTGCATTAAATTTACATTCTTTACATTTTGTGCCACTTGTTCTTTGAGAAGATTTCACATACACTATATTGTCAAAAGTATGGGGACACCTTCCTTTACATGCACATGAACTTTAATGACATCCTAGTCCAAAACAAGGGGCCAGATTCATAGAGCAATCACGCCTGTCTAACTGGTGTTAGACAGGAGTAATTTCAAATTTCGCGCGCCGTATCACTAGTTTGAATCCTCAAACCATGATACGGCGGCTTCGGGCTTCGATCCGAGAGGCTTACGTCTTCGTAAGCCTTCGGATCTACGCTGCCATCTATTTGCGGCCGCTGGGAGGAGTTTGCGTCGTTTTGATGCGTCGGGATATGCAAATGTTTTTTTACGGCGATTCCCGAAGATACGAGTAGTCGTCGCAATCACTTTCGTCTATTTTTGTGTACGTAATGTTAGAGCAGCTTTTTGCTGCTCTAACGTTACGTAGCCCATGTTAAGTATGGCCGTCGTTCCCGCTTCGAATTTATTTAATTTTTTTTTTGTTTACGTAACTCGTTCGGGACTAGGATCGCCCGTAAACGACGCTACCTAAACAGCGAATGACGTCACGACGTGATTTCGCGCAATGCACGGCGGGAAATTTGCGAACGGAGCATGCGCAGATCGATCGCCGCGGGAACGGGCCTAATTTAAATGATTCACGCCCCCTACTCGTCTATATGGATTGCGACGGGAGAAATACACTACGCCGCCGTCGTTTACTGGACAAAATCTACCTGAATTCCACGTAGAGCCAGGTAAAAAACGGCGGCGTAGTGTATTTCTGATACGCTACGATAATCCATTTCTATGTGAATCTGCCCCAAGGTCCATAAAGACATAGATGAGTGAGTTTGGGGTGGAGGAACTACTTTACTGGCCTACACAGAGTCCTGACCTCAACCCAATAGAAAACCTTTGGGATGAATTAGAGCAGGGACTGCGAGCCAGGCATTCTCATCCAACATGAATGCCTGGCCTCACAAATGCGCTTCTGGAAAAATGGTCAAACATTCCCATAGACACACTCCTAAACCTTATGGACAGCCATCCCAAAAGAGTTGAAGCTGTTTTAGCTGCAAAGGGTGGGCCAACTCGATATTGAACCCTACGAACTAAGCCTGGGATGATATTAAAGTTCATGTGTGTGTAAAGCTAGCTTCGAAACATGTTGCATGTGTGTGATGTCATTGCCGGGCGCCGTGCTGTGATGCTCCCCTAGCCTTACTCTGAATACACGGCCGTGTTTACTTTCAAATTTACAGAGACAGAGTGCACACTAAAGCCACAGTGTGGCTTGCCATAACCACTGACTCTTGTCACTCTCCACTACACCTTTTACCTGGAACCCATATTCTTATCAGATGGACTTTTCCTGATAGACTAAGGCCTTGTACACACGATCAAATCTGTCCGCTGGAAACGGTCCGCTGGACCGTTTCAGCAGACAGATTCGATCGTGTGTACGGCCGAGCAGACAGATTTGTCCACCCGACAGATTTCAAAGCATGCTTTGAAATCTATCGGGTGGGAATCTGTCCGCCCGACATGTCTGCTGGTTAGTACACTTACCAGCAGACATGTCGTCCCGCACCGCCGCCGCACCGCCGCCAAATGGATTTGGCGCATGCGCGGAAGTGTTTTACTTCCTGGTGCGGTGACGTGGCGGCGTCAACGTCACCGCCACGTCACCGACACGTCAGCGCGCTCTCTGCTGGCGGGGATTTTGGTTTGCTCGTGTGAACAAATCTGTCCGCTCGTGTGTATGGGGCCTAAGATATGCCCAAGCCTGGATCACTGAAGAAAATCACGCTGTGCTCAAGCCATCCCACTCCATCCTGCACGGATCTGATGTGGTACCAGCTTTACTGGAATTGATGTGACTTGCAGTCCCACTTTCATCTCTTCAGCCCAGCAACCGGATTTGAATGCAACTTACCTGTTCTCCATGTGAGTGGATGTTGTTGTTTATTAAATTATTCTTATGATACATACTCAGAGGCGCCCCTTTTCTTGTTTTTTTCCTAGTATACTGGAACCGGCTTTTGGTTTTCTTGGTGGCTGCCCTGACTGATACCTTGCCATATAGTTCTATGTGTGCATATATATGTGTATATACACACCTTTTTACCTTTGCCCTTGGACTATTGGGTACCACTACTTGAGGAACCTGTGCTTTGCGCCTTTTTTATTTGTTTAGTGTAAAGGCAGGCATACTTTTGGTAATACAGTAAAACCTTGGTTTGCGAACATAATTAGTTCCAGAAACATGCTTGTAATCCAAAGCACTTGTATATCAAAGCATTTTTTTACAGGGTATAAAAGAGAAAAGGGGCACCTCTAAGTGTAGCAATAAGTTGCAAAATGTTGTACCTTCATTAAATGTAACCAGGGCTTTTTTTCTGGGGGAACTTGGTGGAACTCAGTTCCACCACCTTTGGCTCAGACCCTTTGGTGCCCGCTCACCACAATCACTTGTGAACACAGAAGTCTGGTTTCTGTGTTTACAAGTGACTGCTTTGTAGCCCCATGAACTCTGCACACTGTATGTAATGCAATTCTGGTATTTAATGCCCCTTTAAGACCCTTCTACTGTTTGTGAAATCTGAACGGGTCGTGGTTGAGTTCCTGCACCTATTTTCTGAGAAAAAAAGCTCTGAATGTAACCATATTGCAACACTTAGAGGCTCCTCTTTTTTATACTCAGTTGTGACATGACGCTACTCTTATATCAAGATATCGCTTGTAAATCAAGGCAAATTTTTTTAAAACATTTTGCTTGTCTTGCAAAACGCTCTCAAACCAAGTTACTCTCAAACAAAGGTTTTACTGTATATAGTATCTGTATTTCAAATGTATATTTAGCTGCTAGGCTGGAGTACAGCTTTAAGTTCCTCCTTAATCAGGGAATCATTGACATTAATGGTTAACTGGACACACATATGAGGCTGGCATAGCTGCAGAAAATACAGATCCACCATTTGAGAAATGCCAATTCTCTTTTTCAATTCTCACTGATGAAAACCCACTTTTGCATGAAAATGCCATTTATTTTGTGGCGCAGGATCTCCAATATTTCTTGATCCTGTCATCCCATCCACTGCTGAGCCGTCACAGAATGAAATACACCATATAGGGGTTAATACGTGAGCTGCAAGCCCAGCGGTTTTCAGATATACTAAATCCCCGGCATGAAAAATAGAAACCAATAAATTAGATAAAGTGTAATGGAACTGGGATGCTTGTGATAGGGAGCCGCTCATTTGGGCATCTTGGGGACAGAGCGCTCCGAGCTGCCTGTCAGGAAATGAGGCATGAAGACTTATACTGATTTAGGCCCGGCTTGGTACTAAGCTGATCTCGTATGCAAATGAAGAATGTAAACAGCCCTGAGCTTGTTGTTCTTGCAAAATTTCTGCTGAGAGATTCTGGCAGTATGGCTGCGTGCGCAGACTCTATGATGCTCTAACGGACAATAAAAACACTCTCTTTATTATCCAATATCCATTTAATCCCCTTACTGTCAGAGAGCACACAACATGGTTCTAGTTCCACCAATATTAGAGGATGAAAAGTCACTTTCAAAATGCTGACAGAACCATTTAGCATTAATTCCAATAACCTGCCTGCTATTTCTATATTAAGACACTGATGATAATGCAGGTCGGCATGGGGAAAAAAAAAAAAACTACTTAGGAACATTAGGGGCAATTTCATCTTGAGTGAAGTGAAGGAGAATTTGATCATCTATCAAGTTGCCAAAATGTTCTTTAAGTTGTTGGGAGGATAACTTGTGGGAGGACTTCTTAAATATAAAACTATATCCCAAATTACAAATGATAATCAGCATTTTTATAGAAAGCAAAAGAACCAAAATTAAATCCAAAAGAACCTTAACCACTTCAGCCACGGACCATTTTGCTGGTCAATGACCGGGCCACTTTTTGCGATTCGGCACTGCGTCGCTTTAACTGACAATTGCGCGGTCGTGCGACGTGGCTCCCAAACAAAATTGGCGTGCTTCTTTTTCCCACAAATAGAGCTTTCTTTTGGTGGTATTTGATCACCTCTGTGGTTTTTATTTTTTGTGCTATAAACAAAAATAGAGCGACAATTTTTTGTTGTTGTAATAAATATCCCCCAAAAATGTATAAAAAAAACATTTTTTTTCCTCAGTTTAGGCCGATACGTATTCTTCTACAGATTTTTGTGTAAAAAAATCGCAATAATCGTTTATTGATTGGTTAGCTTCTACAAAATAGGGAATAGTTTTATGCCATTTTTATTAATATTTTTTCTTTTACTAGTAATGGCAGCGATCTGCGATTTTTATCGATACTGTGACCTAATGGCGGACACTTTTGACAACATTTTGGGACCATTGGCATTTTTATAGCGATCAGTGCTATAAAAATGCATTGATTACTTTAAAAATGTCACTGGCAGAGAAGGAGTTAACACTAGGGGGAGAGGAAGGGGGTTATTATGTTCCCTAGGTGTGTTCTAACTGAAGGGGGGGTGGGACTGACTAGGGGAAATGACAGATCGCTGTTCATACATTGTATGGTATTGCTTAATTGGGTTCCAACACAAAAGGGGGGAGTTGGTTGAGGACTTGCAATGAGAGGTGTATAACAAATAGCAGTCTTAGCAAGAGCATTTTATTATGCCTTGTGATATAATATAAAGCAATATAATATAAAGCATACTGAATGGAAAAAAAAAACATGCTACAAATTACATATGCATAGCAACATCATGGTACTTGGCATATCTTGAAGTAAGGACAAGTCCTGCACAACATGAACCACTGGAGGGGCTTGATAGTATAATGAGAATATAGGAGTAGAACAGTATACAAAACATAACATCAACTACATGAACATCATGCATCTATATATTACTGACACGTTTCGTTGGGATATACCAACTCTTCAGGGGCGAATGCAATGGTGATCTATAAAGAGAGATAACCATATGGTATCATTTTGTTGTAGAATAATATAAATATACAGAACAAAATAAATAATACTATACATACTCACGTCAACTGTATAGATGTGAGCACAGGACCAGAGCAGTTAAAATTGGCATGGGAGCTGAGGTAGGGACACATGGACAAACAGGGAGCACTGTGGATTCCCCGATGTATGAATACCTTACATGCTTACTCCGCATGGTGATTGGCCTTTTTTTTTCTGTTCAAATTTGGGATGGAGCTATTTACCTATGGTGCCTTGGACCACAGCATTTTTTCTCGTTCATACATTGTATGAACAGACGATTATTCATTTCTCCACCTGACAGGACCGGGAGCTGTGTGTTTACACACACAGCTCCCGGTTCTCGCTCTGTAACGAGCGATCGCGTGTGTCCGGCGGTGATCGCGTGCACCTAGTGGCTGAAATGCAAAATCACATAATACTACGTAGTTTTGAGCAGCCGAGCCGACCTGCCGCTGTAGAACTACTGTTATAGCTGCAAAGGGTTGGCCAACTCAATATTAACCCTACGGACTAAGACTGGGATACCATTACAGTTTATGTGTGTGTAAAGGCTGGTGTCCCAATACTTTTGGTAATACAGTGTATGTATACTGTATATATATATATTTATACACACATGCACAAATAAATTAAAGAAGTTTGTGTTGAAAAAGAACAGGGGTTATGAAGAATTAGGCTCATTGTCTGTTTAGTCACCTAGTAAAAGCAAGCTTGAATGTGGTCATGCAGCTTAACAGATATAGCAGGAGGGCAATGGGAATGAGAACCAAATGAACAGCAGCACAGATGGCACAGACATAGAGAGCGAGCCTTGCAGAGCAGATCACAGTAAGGAAATTGCATTACTAATCCAGTCTATTATCATACACAGCGATGTGATTACCTGGAGAGCATGACACTCCTAACACCATAACATGGTCTATGAAATGGCCATCTGCACACAAATGCTTTTCAAACAATGAATTTATAAAACAATGGATAAATATATAGAAAGGTTTGGATCTAAAATAACCTTTCAGAGTTATTAGTAAAGCTGGCAGGTAGCATTCCATCTGCAGTCCCAATTCCAATTACATTACTCAAGCTTTCACAGAGGAGCGGAGGAGCCCGGGGCCCTCAGACACCAGCTTGATACTGGTGGTTGGCATTAAATAATGTGGCGGGGGGCTTCAAGTTCTCTGGCTATTTTGCTGCATGGATGCCATAAGCAAAGCAGACATTTTTGGTTTAATTGACCAAGGAAAGGGATGAGGCGCATCAATATACTGTACTGAAAAGAATGAAATATCCAGGAATAACAGATTGATGATGTTATCTGTGCTCCTTAGAATCTCCAGTATATTTAAGTCCGATCCAATTTTTTTAAAAGAGTTTGTGTACCATTACAAACACGGAGCAGACATCTCTGTGAACAAGAACAGGTTTTAAGAATTCCAGCACCATGGACAGAGCAAGCATGTATTATATGTACACTTGTGTAAAGACCTGCCTGTAGCTTACCAGTCATTAAATGTGGTGGCTGCATTTGTATTATTTTCTTTGGCTTTTTCCCTTTGTTTTCACCTGGTGATCTGGCCAATAACACACCTCTTGTATTAGTGATACACAACTCTATATGTATGAGCACAGGAGGAACTGCTCAAAGCATTTTCAGAAGAGGGGAATGTTAAATTATTAGCAGATTTGAATACAATGACAAATTGAAGCTAAACTCCAGCTCACATTCTATAATCAGTTACAGCAGCATTTTTTTTCTTTTGGGATAAAGGCATTACATTAATAAATAAATAAAAGCTGATAAGTTTAAAGGGGTTGTAAAGGATTTTTTTTTCCTCTAAATAGCTTGCTTTACCTTAGTGCAGTCCTCCTTCACTTACCTCATCCTTCAATTTTGGTTTTAAATGGTTTTAAATGTCCTTATTTCTTCCGAGAAATACTCACTTCTTGTTCTTCTGTCTATAACTCACCACCGTAATGCGAGGCTTTCTTCCTGGTGTGAAGAAAGCCTCTTGAAGGGGGAGGGGCGAGCAGGAGTCTCAGGACGCCCACTAACACACACCTCATTTCTCTATCTGCAAAGTAGAGAGTGTCCTAACTTGCCTGTTTGCCCCCTCCCCCCTCAAGAGGCTTTCTCCACACCAGGAAAAAAGCCTTGCATTACTGTGTGGAGTTACAGACAGAAGAACAGGAAGTGAGCATTTCTCAGAAGAAATAAGGACATTTAAAAGCAAAATTGAAGGATGAGGTAAGTGAAGGAGGACTGCACTAAGGTAAAGGAAGCTATTTAGGGGGGAAAAAATTCCTTTACAACCCCTTTAATCACCCCTGCCGGTGCTAAGTGGTTTATCACATCAATGTAAACTGTTACATTCTGCTAGGGAGCTTGTGCTATTGAAAAACAACAAATGTACTGGCTGGATCACCAGCTGAAAATAGAAGAAAGAAAGCCTAAAAAGGAAACAAATTCAGCCATCACAAGAATTAGTAAGCTGCAATATAATAAATATTTGCTTTTTAGGTTTAATACCACTATAAGGTATTCAAAGGCCGCGTACACACGATCGGTCCAACCCGATGAGAATGGTCCGACGGACCGTTTTCATCGGTTCACCGCTGAAGAGGCCTGATGGTCTGATGTGCGTACACACCATCAGTTCAAAATTCGATCGGGTCAGAACGTGGTGACGTAAAACACAACGACGTGCTGAAAAAAACAAAGTTCAATGCATCCAAGCATGCGTCAACCTAATTCTGAGCATGCGGGGGTTTTTGAACCGATGCTTTTGCGTACTAACGATCGGTTTGGACCGATGGTCAGGCGTCCATCAGTCCGATTTTGAAGCAAGTTTTAAAACTTTGGTCCGAAGGACGACAGACCAATGGGCCGTACACACGGTCGGTTTGGACCGATGAAACAGGACTTCATTCCATTCTCATCGGTTTGAACCGATCGTGTTTACGCGGCCTAAAGGTTAGTGTATAATGGAAGACCAAGAGGCACTATAAGGAGATAAAATGGAGCTAAATGCAAAGAATACAAAGCCAAAATGAAAGAAACTGGGACACAATTCAAGGAAAACATCAGGACTAGACACAAAGGCTATGCTTAATCACATAAAACTCCAGCAACAACCAAAGGAGGAAGGGGCTTCTAAAACCATTGGAGATTGCTCATTCAAAGTACTGGTGAGAAGGTAGAGGCATTATACTTGGTGAGGGGGTAAGAGCATACTGAACCATTCAGTGATACAGTATATTGGTTTGTAGGTTGCTTTTAAAACATACTAGCATGCCCACTGGTAATTGGTTCTCTCTAAAGTATCTTGAGAAGTACATGTACCAGTCATTGAGATACTATGGCTGTATTTCTGAAATATTTTGGTGTGTTGTTGCCAGAATAGACTCTTTAAAGTGTATGTAAACCCGAAAGCCTGTTGATTTTGCCAGAAATCTTGCAAGTTGATAACTCACGGTGATCTCTGCCTATACACAAGGAGGGATTATAGAGATGAGGAGGAGCCTGTGTTCTTTGAAATCCATCAGAAATAGGCAGGGCTGACACCACGTGCTTAAGAATTCACAGCTGTGTTATGTAAAAGAGGAAGGTAGATTTTTTTTTGTTGTTATTTCACCTTGGCATAGGCTTTAATGCTCTTTAAATCATTTTAAAGTTTGTTCTCTTTCAAATATTGTCCACTGTAATGCCCCATACACACGATCGGAATTTCCGATGGAAAAAGTCAGACAGAAATTTCCAACTGTGTGTATGCCCCATCGCAGTACTTCCTTTGGAAATTCTGATGAATTCCATCAGAGTTTACTTATGAGTGGGTTAATAACTTGTATAGCGCTACAAATGCAAACTGAATCGCCTCAAGTCTCTTGGTATCAATTTTCTTCTTTAGTCTTCAGAAGAGGTGGGTCTTGAATTTTTTTTTGGAAGGCCTGATGACTTACTTCTGTTCGGATGTTAGTTGGTAATGCATTCCACAGTCGAGGTCCTTGAACTGCGAATCTTTGTTCTCCTTTAGACTTGTAGTGGGCCTTGGGGATTTGAAGTAGATTTTGATTGGTTGATCGAAGAACGCGATTGGGGTTGTGGTATTTTATTTTCTCTCATAAATATTGGGGGGCAAGTCCTTTTGTGAGTCACACATTTGTGAGTCAGGCAGAGGGCCTTAAATGTGACTTGGTCCTTTATGGTCAGCCAATGGAGGGTCCTCAGGGATGGTGTGATTGATTCCCAGGGTTTTTTTCCCTGTTACCAGTCTTGCTGCCGTGTTCTGGACAAATTGTAGACGAACAATCTGGTATTTTGGGGGTCCGAGATAGAGGGAGTTTGCATAGTCGAGCCTGGAGTTGGAGTTGGAGTTTTTCCAACCACTACTGCTGTATCCTCTTCTGGGATGAAGGAGATGAGTCTTCATAGTAGGCGGAGAAGATGGTGAGATCCGTTGACTACTGATCCTATTTGTGCATCCATAGTCATGTCAGAGTCAAAGGTGACTCCTAGACTTGACTTTGGTACTTAGGGTGATGGTTTGTCCCAAACGTATGCCCCGTACACACGATTAGACTTTTGTCCGACCAAATTCACATTGGAATTCTGATGGAATTTCACTGGAGGAAAAGAGAACATGTTCTCTATGTAAACTCTCTATTGCCCCGTACACACGATCGTGTATTCTTCACAGAAGTGGCCATTGCAACTGGTACATGGCTTGCTAGTACCACAGATTTTTAAAAATGTATTTTAAAATTGGACAGTTCTCCATATTTCTGTACTTCCAGCATCAATGCAGGTATGGGCTCTTGAGGTTTGGAGAGATAAAACAGCAAGTCATCTGCATATGCAGAGACCTTATGTACTCCTGAACCAATATCAATTCCAACTATTCCCTTATTTTCCCTTACATTACAAAGAAAAGGTTCTAAGACTATTGCAAATAATAATGGGGAGAGGGGACACCCCTGCCTAGTGCCATTCAAATAATATGAAAGGAAGGGTCCCGTTTACCTTGACCCTAGCTCTTGGGTTCGCATATAATGCTAATATCCATCTCATCATCTGCTCCCCAAGACCTATTACCTTTAATGGCCTCTGTCATGAACCTCCAATTTACTCTATCAAATGCCTTTTCGGGCGTCCATTGATAGTACCACTCTTGGATTTTTATCTTGTCCATTCTGTAGCCAGTGAAGTACAGATCGGATGGTATTATCTTTAGTTTTCCGTCCCTTCATTTAGCCCGTCTGGTCAATATGGACTAATTGAATTACATGATCTGGTAATCTTATAGATAAAATTTTTGCTAGTAGCTTGGTGTCAAAAGGGAGATAGGTCTATAGTTTGCGCAAAATTGTGGGTCTTTCCCTGGTTTTGGTATTACTGTCACATGTGACACTAGGGCTTTCGGGGGCAGAGGGTTACTATCTGTTATTTTATTAAAATAATTACATAAAGGCATTACCAAGATTTTACTATACTTCTTATAATATGCATTGGTTAGGCTATCTGGTCCTGGACTTTTCCCATTTGGCAGATTTTCTATTACCTTACTTATTTTCTCTATGGTTATAGGTCCTTCTAGTTTTTTTATAATCCTTGGAGAAAGGGTTAGTAATCTAGAATCTTTGATATATTTCTCTATTTCTTCCGTCTATCTCCTATCTCCCACCTCAATGAGACTGTTTGTATATTATACAATTCTGTACAAAAATGATGGAATTCTGCTGCTATTGCTTTAGTATCCTCTATTTTTTTTTATCGCTTACTGCTATTTTATGCACATGATTAGTTTCTTGTTGCTGTTTTATTTGGTTAGCGAATAGCTAATAATCTACTACATTTATTTCTTTGTGCATAAAATTCATGAGCAAGGAATCTATATTTTTCTTGATTTCTTCTATCCAGGCATTCTGAAAGTTCTGTCCTTAAGATATCTATTTGCCTAGCTTCTTCTGGGTCTAGATTAAATGAATGTGTAATTTATTAACATGGGGAGGGAAGATATCTAGGGGCCCCCTAGGATATCTAGGGGCCCCCTAGTTTTTAAAAGAGTTTCCAAATGTTCCCCCCACAGGCCCCCTCTTACGTCGGACCAAGGATGTGAGAATGAGGTCCGTTTCCCTATCAACATGGGGATATGGTGCCCAGCCAGGAAAAGATGGCTCCCTTGAAAAGTACTCTCCCAGGAGAATGAAGATTTGCAGTCCATGGACCTCGACAGTGGAATGCGTTACGCCGTTACCAACTAATATCCGAACGGAAGTGTATCACCAGGCCTTCAGAAAAAAACTCAAGATCCATCTATTCTGAAGGCTAAATAGTAGGAAATGGATACCAAGCTTTGAGGCAATTCAGTTTGCATTTGTAGCGCTATACAAGTTTTTCATTTACTCACTCACTCCCAAGTTTATGTAATGTGGCCAAGTATGGTTTAGGAGGGGAGGTGCATATTTTACGTGTTGTTACTCTTATTGTAAGGGTACATTTAACTGCATGGTTGAGGGGCCTTGTGACAGCTTGAATTGCAGTGCATGTGTAGGCAGGTTGTCTATTTCTGCACAAGTTGTTTAGTGACTGACCCAAGCTGAAAGGGGAAATAGTTAAATGTGTGTGCTCAGTTCCTGGGCTTTTTGAATCCAGCCCACTCACCAGTGATATAAATACAAGGGAGGCTGAGTTCACGGCCCTTGAACCGTGCTTGACTGCATATGCTGTGAAGGAGGACTGCTGTGCTTTGCAGTCCATCAGAGGCATAGGGAATTTGGAGAACAGCTAACACCTGTAGAACGCCAACATGGACTACTAACCTGCAGGGGTATGCCTGGGCAGCCACTCAGTTATAGCTAGGGTCAGGAAATAGACTCTTTCATATTGGACTGTTTTACCTTTTAATGGATAAGTTTACCTTTTTACTAAAAATAATAAATGCAATTTTATTTTGCAAAAAACACTATTAGTAACAAGCGCCACATGCTCATATAAGGGTACACATGTCATTAAAATGTTTAGCAATCACAAAGTCAACATTGTGCTAATTTGTGCTCTCGCAAAGGTTAATCCTATCTTAGTAGGATGCTACACCCCCCCCCCATGTGTTGCAATGTTAAGTTGAAGGGGGAATAATGCTCTCCTAAAATACAATGCATTTGTCCACCTTAAAGGCTATGTAAAGGATTTTTTTTATCTTAATAGCTTCCTTTACCTTAATGCAGTGCTATTTTCATGTCCTCATTGTTTGTTTTTGCTTTCAAGTTGCTGTAATCCTTCTCTGATCTCTACACTTCCTGGTTGTCTGTTTCCTGATCACCACAGTACTGGGAGCTTTCTCTCTGTGGTCACTAATCATGGAGGTGTGATTACTGTGTGTCTATAACCCCTCAGCACCAATCAATTTCGTTTTACAAACCATCACTGGCTCTGTATCGGCTCTGTGGCTCTGTACATCAGAGAGACAGGAAACAACAGGCAAAAACTAAACTAAACCGTAGGTACATTATATGATTGATTTTTATCTATTTTTTAATAATTTTTAAAAGGAATCAGTTAACTATTATGTCTCTATACCCTGTAAACAGTCATTTTAGCAAAAAAAATGTTTTCCTTTACAACTCCTTTAAGGCCTTGTACACACAATCAAATCTGTCTGCTGGAAATGGTCTGCTAGACCGTTTCAGCAGACAGATTCGATCGTGTGTACGGGCAAACAGACGGATTTGGCCACCCGACAGATTGGAAAGCATGTTTACCAATCTGTCGGCTGGGAACCCGTCCACCCGAAATGTCTGCTGGTTAGTACGCTAACCAGCAGACATGTCTTCTCGCACAAGCGCCGAATGGTTTTGACGCATGCGCGGAAGTGTTTTACTTCCTGGTGCGGTGACGTGGCGGCGTCAACATCACCGCCACGTCACCGCGCCGTCTGGCGGCGGGGATTTTGGTTTGATCGTGTGTACGCGATCAAACCAATATGTCCCCAGCAGACAGATTTGTTCAAATCGGTCGGCCCGACCGATTTGAACAAATCTGTCTGCTCGTGTCTATGAGGCCTAAGAGTTGCTTCCTACATACAAGCCACATGGAAGTGATTTTTTAATCAGCAGACTTCCTTATATATATTTTGGGGTACATATATGGGGCTGCACAAATCTCTTAAAAAATTACAGGAAAATTATATATAATTTTTAAAAATTTCCTGGTACCAAAATGAATGCCTATAATAAATGATGTATGCTATGTTAGGGTAGGCTACAAATGCTAAAAGATACAATATGGGGAACCATGACATCACCGAAATGAGAAAAAAAAATGTTTGGGGACTCAAAGGGATTTAGTGGAAAGAGCGCTTGGTTGAGGATCTTTTCCTAGTATTAACTTCCATAATTAGAACAAGAGAAAAAGCAAAGAAACGTCTTATATATTAAACTGTTAGTCATGTTTGAAGGTTCTCTTTCCAATGTGTGTATCTGCAATACAGTTTATGATGACATCAGTTATTAAACATAAAGTACCGGACAAATTGCACTTAAAGAGTGAAGCCTCTCCAGAGAAAAAGTAAAATCATTCAGTAAATTGCTAACTTACTGTAATTACATTTTGTATAATTTTCCCATTGCTAGATAGAGCAGAACTCTTAACAAACCTCTAGACGGGACTGCAAATCCTTGAAAATATTCTGTGTGTTCAATCTACGTTTTCTGTTTGTGAACTGTAATAATAGTTGAAAAAGGTCTGCATTTTTTTTTTTATAAATAATAAGGGGTGTGCCTAATTGGAATGCAAAGTGACCAAAGTGGTTGAGGTGAGTGTCTGGTTTAGATGGTCCCAAAACCCCCATGTCTTTCCAAACAATTTTTTATAGTTAGGTTGTGTCAGCATTGTATTGTGTCATTCATTTTAATGTAAATGTAATAGACAACTTTTTTTTATGTAAAATATATAAATGGATACTGTCGCCAATAGTGAAGCTAAAAAGAGAAGGGTTGCTGCACCTGAAATTAGTCAAAAACGAATAAGGAATAATGATGTGATAAAGGGCGCTCCCAATACAATACAATCACTGAAAGTGCAAAGAGTGATCTATGCAAATAATATGTATACGTTTATAACCTTGTTTAACCACTTAACGTCCGCCGCATGTATATGTACGTCCACAGAATGGCACGTACAGGCACATGGGCGTACATGTATGTCCCTGCCTTGTTGCGGGTCGGGGTCCAATCGGGACCCCTCCGCTACATCCAGTGGTGGTTTTACCTGTGGGAGCGATCCGTGATGAGGGGACAGCTGTTGGTTTCCCCTCGCGATTGCTCCCAGCGAATCAGAAGAGCCCCCGCCGTGTCACTTCCTCTGCCTGTGTAATGTAAACACTGGCAGAGGAAGTGATGTCAGCTCTCCTCTCGGCGGTATTTTCAATTCGCCGAGAGGAGAGAAGACTCACACAGTAAGTCGCACCAACAGCACACTGACACCACACACATAGGCACATTAACTCCTTCCGATTTTGTTTGATTGTTTTGTTGCTTGATTTTTCCTGCTTGTTTTTGTGAGTGATTTTTGTTGATTGTTTGGGAGAGAGTTATTGTATGAATATGACTGAAAGGAAGCGCAAGACCAATTTTTCTTTGGGGGAGAAACAAATTATTGCCCGGGCCCCTTACCCAATATGGGCGTTTCCTGCACGGCCCGGAGAGTGCCAACACCACCCCGGCCAGGAAGAAGGAGATATTGCAGAACATCACCGATCAGGTCAATTCATTGGGGGTGGGGGAGACACGGACACGCGGGGGGATTGCCAAGAAGATCAATGATCTCCCGCATCTGGTCCGTGGGAATCTGGGGCAGATGGCAGCACATGCCAGGGGCACTGGGGGAGGCCCACCATGCCCAGTTAGGCTGACAGCGGAGGAGCGTGCGGTGGCCCAGACCTTTAGTAGGCAGCAAGTGGAGGGCCTGCCTGGCTTTGAGTCCAGTCAGGAGGCCGTGAGGACAGGTAAGGTTTTTTTTTTCTATCTGGTGTGTAGCATGTGTGTGGGGGGGGGGAGGTGGGGGAAGGGAATATGTGCCAAGTGTATGGATCCTCCAACCTGTGAATGTTTTGTGTCATCTACAGATGTGCAGGAGGGTGCTGGGCCATCTGGCCTGACCGCACCATCCCCGGGACAACAGCCTGATGAGGACCCCCAGACAAGGCCGGAGTCCTCGGTGGAGCTTGAGGAGGAGGAGTTTGAGTTGAAGGAGGAGGTCATGTCAGGCAGTGGCTTGTTATTTCTGGAGGACTCTTCCCCTCTGGCTGGCAGCAGACAGCCCTTCATAAGGGGTAGCCCCTCCCACTCCTCCCCCAACAGGGCTCCCCTCCCACAAGCCAATGCTTGTGGCCAGGGAGAAGGGGAGCTTCTCCCCGGCCACAAGCATCATCTGGAGGCAGGAAGTCTTCCCAGAAGAACAGGGGGGTGGCCGAGGGCCTGCCTGCAAATCTGAGAAGGGACCAGGCCCTTCAGACCCACCAGCTGGGACAGGTCAGCCAGACTTTGGGGCGGATGGAGGAGAGCCTGTCCTCCATAAAGGATACGCTTGGGGACCTGGACTGCCACTTCCGGGCTCTTACGAACTGCCTAAACGAACTGCAGACTACTACAGCAGACGTTGGGCAGGATGTGAGGGCCCTCATCCAGGCCAATACGGCAACACTAAATGCTGGCCTGAACAGAATAGCCGTGGCCTTGGAGGGCAGGCCTGCCAGGTGGGCAGAGACCTGGGGCTGCTCCTCCTTCCCCGGATTACCCCCCCAATGAGTCCACCCTGAGGAGCCGGGGCCGTGGGCGCCCCAGGCCAGCGGCATTAATTTTGTTTCACCCTTTTTTGTTGGTTTTTGCTGGACTTTTTTTTTAGTCGATCGTGTGTACGCGGCCTAAGAGATTTCATTTGTGTGCAATCAGGCAGGCCCTTGTACTACATGGTTTTGGTAAATCTGAAGATAATCTGATGGTGTGTGTGGGGCTTTACTCATGGTTTTATTCAATAGTTCTGTCTCTACTTTTTGCATCATATGTGGAGTTCATATTATTGATTTATATCTTTAGTGTTTTTTTTTATTATTTAAAAAAAAAAAAAAAATTTATTAAATGAGGTTAATTCCCATCCACCTCCCTTTGCCCTTCCTATCAAATTTGTGACTTTTCACCCACAGTGACAACAAATTGCGCTCACCATATGGCACAAAGTTACTCCTCAATCCCTGGAAACCATTTAATGATCTCCTCCCAAAAAGATTGTTCACATATGTGGTGAACCAGGTCGAATGAGCCCGGGAACAGCCAGATCAAATCCTTAGTATCTATCCTCTGCTTCAATCACCCACATCTGCAAAGCAAGCTCCACCAAAAAAAGCCAGGGAAGGCAGATATAGTGTAGTATCGCTTGTTTATTGTTAAAAATGTCACTTAACATTTTTTCAGCAGGGCAGCGCAACAGCATGTAAAGAACAACCTAGTGTGGTGGAAGTCCATTCAGACAGCGCTATCTGATCAGCGGCGTATGCTGTGCATTAGGCAACCCCCCCCAGCAAAAGTGATGTAAAGTGAGTGTCAGACCTAACTTCTATGCAGTTTGCTTTCCAGCATGCGTCATGAGGAAGCGCTTTCTGATAACGCGTGCTGGAACGCAAAATGCATAGAAGTGTGATCTGACACTCACTTTAAGTCACTTTTGCTGGGGGGGTTGCCTAATGCATAGCATACACCGCTGATCAGATAGCGCTGTCTGAACGGACTTCCACCACACTAGGTTGTTCTTTACATGCTGTTGCACTCCCCTGCTGAAAAAACTGTAAGTGCCATTTTTAACAATAAATAAGCGATACTACGCTATGCTATATCTGTCTCTTTTTGGCGGAGCTTGCTTTGCAAATGTGGGTGATTGAAGCGGAGGATAGATACTAAGGATTTGATCTGGCTGTTCCTGGGCTCATTCGACCTGGTTCACCATACATGTGAACAATCGTTTGGGAGGAGATCATTGAATTGTTTCCAGGGATTGAGGAGTAACTTCATGCTTTATGGTCACTTGCTGGCCAGAGCCATCTGGTGAGCGCAATTTGTTGTCACTGTGGGTGAAAAGTCACAAATTTTATCTGGAACACTGATTTTATTTTTCACATGGTGTTTGGTGCAGAATCATTCAAAAAGATTTCTGGAGTTGTTTTGAACTTTTTATGACATATTTGTTTTGAGCACTGTATTTATCGGCGTATAACACGCACCCTAACTTTAAGGCCTCGTACACACGAGGCAATCTATCTGTTCAAATCGGCCGGACCGACCGATTTGAACAGATCTGTCTGTACACACGAGCAAACCAAAATCCCCGCCAGCAGACAGCGCGCTGACGTGTCGGTGACGTGGCGGTGACGTTGACGCCGCCACGTCACTGCACCAGGAAGTAAAACACTTCCGCGCATGCGTCGAAATCATTCGGCGCGTGTGCGAGAAGACATGTCTGCTGGTTAGCATACTAACCAGCAGACATGTCGGGCGGACGGGTTCCCAGCCGACAGATTGGTAAGCATGCTTTCCAATCTGTCGGGTGGCCAAATCCGTCTTAGAGGGAAGTTTCAGGAAAAGACTTTCCACAACCCCCTGCGTGTTATAACACGCAGGCACAGTTTAGTTTACCCTCTATTTTCAGGGTAAAAAAGTGAGTGTTACATGCCAATAAATACAGTAATTATAAACTATATATAATTTTTTTTTTAAACATTTGTGCACGTGTATAAAGTGAAGCAATTCGCTAATACGCGTTTAAACAGGGTTATAAACGTATACATATTATTTGTATAGATCATTCTTTGCACTTTCAGAGATTGTATTGGGAGCGCCCTTTATCACGTCATCAACTTTTTTTATGTGCATGAAAACTTAAAGAAAAACAAGCCAAAAATATTACCGCCCTTTAATTTAATATGCATGAAATCCAGGATGTTATGGGTGATCAATTTTCTGTATCCGTAGAGCCCATCTATGAGCATACAAACAAAAACACTCAAACCCATCCACTCCAATCTGTCCCTACCCATTCACAACCTTTAATTATCTTTTTTTTTTAACCCCAGTCTGCTGCCAGATTACCCACCATGTCAAGACTTCTGATAGTGGAGACTAATAATCTGAAGCTTTATCCTGGTCTTCCATGTGATCTAGTTGCTCCCCCTACTTTGTGATGTCATGATATTGACACTTTCAGGATCCTGAAATAAACCCTTCCAATTGACTAGTCGTCTAGTCTCCTACTCCTAGACAACATCTATGTCATCAAAGATTGATTAGGTCACTTAAAGAAGAACCCTCCCAAACTGCAATCCAGAAGAAAGAAGAATCATGACCTTGCCTGTAATGTGATTTTAGGAAAGAAATTGGAATTTTTAGTTTAGTTTTTTTTTAATATTTAATTTAGCAATTAAAAAGGTGGCGGACATGGGCAGTAATCTGGAGATGAGCTTTAATTAAAGTGGATGTAAACCCAAATTTTTTTTTTGCTGTCACAATGTAGAGTAAAAGATTTCCTATCATCTGTGCCCATTCTTGCCAGAAATAGTTAATCCAGCTCTGAGCAATCCGTTTTTATTTTTTCAGTAAAATAAACGGACAAACAGGAGAAAACTTTTGTCCATTCCGCCCCCTTCCTGTGAGTGACAGGTTATTTACACATATCATGCACTAGCCTGGAGACAGACATTATTTGTTAATTCCCACCCCCACTCCTTTTCTGAAGTCATGTGGTTACTTTTCTGAATTTTGACTGGATGTTAGTGATTATAGCAGAATTTAGTGTAAGAAATACATAGGAAAACATTTTTACGTGGTGTACAGTGTGCACCTTAAGCTATGTCAATAGATTTGCTGGTGTTCTCATATTAATACAACAAGCAGGGATCTGCTCATATTAATACCACAGGCAGGGGATCTGTCCAGCTCCTTGGCTGGCACAGCGAGAAGAGCGGCAGCCAGACACCACAGAAGTTGCAGGTTCAATACCAGACTCTGACATTAAGACAACTTCACAGTGGACATCATAACATAATGTACCCCCTCCTGCCCAGACCAGCTTTCAGCACTGATGCACTTTGAATGACAATTGCGCGGTCATACAACACTGTACCCAAATGACATTTTTATATTTTTTACCCACAAATAAAGCTTTCTTTTGATGGTATTTGATCACCTCTGCTGTTTTAAATTATTTGTTAAAAAAAATACAGATTTATTTAATTATAGTTTTATTTGTATCATATTATCATATTAATACCACAGGCAGGGGATCTGTCCAGCTCCTTGGCTGGCACAGCAAGAAGAGCAGCAGCCAGACATCACAGAAGTTGCAGGTTCAGTACCAGACTCTGACATTAAGACAGCTTCACAGTGGACGCCATAACATCTTTAGAAAGCATATATCCTTTTCTACTGCATAGAAAATGTGGCTGTGCTGTTACAGTCTGCTCTCTTCCCCATCTCATGGTGCCGCCTATACCTTATTTTGCGAAATCCTTTTGGATCACAAGTGCATGTTGCTCTTCCCTTGTATTTATGACCTCCAAACGGAAGTGACAAAGACACAGGGGAAAGAAATGTCTAAGCATAAAAACCTTATAGCGCCAGCCAGCAATTAAAGTTATGTAACATACACCATGGGCCAGATTCACGTACATTGGCGCATATTTTGACCAGCGTAGCGCACTTCCTTTACGTTAGACCGGCGCAATGTAGAGGCGCAATCACCGTATTTGTGCAGAAATTAGCGCCGGTGTAACGTTAATTCCGAGGCGTAAGGCGGAGTAATTCAAATTGGGAAGGACGTGGGTGTGTTTCATTGAAATGAGCTGTGACCCCATGCAAATGAAGGGCCGGCCGGCTCGCGCATGCGCACATGAAGCAGACCATGGTCAGCACCTCTGTGCGCATGCTCACAACTCGGGAACGGCGCAATCAGTGTAATTGGAAGTGGACCCGGGCAACTTAGTGAACTACGCAGACAGCATAAATAGACAGACACAACCGCACTTCCTTTGCAAAATTACATCCCTTTGTATCCCTTCCTATACAGCAAGGTGCTTTTGTTCTGTTGTGTGTTCGCGTTTGTTGCCTTGTGACTTGTCTTTGTGATATTTGTTGACTGTTTGATCTAGTGTTTTGTAGAATATATTTGATAGTGTTTTTTGGTGACTGGTTGTGAGACTTTTTGGTTGATAGATTTTGTTTGTTTGTTTTGTTGCTTGATTTTTCCTGCTTGTTTTTGTGAGTGATTTTTGGTGATTGTTTGAGAGAGAGTTGTTGTATAAGTATGACTGAGAGGAAGCGGAAGAGCAATTTTTCTTTGGGGGAGAAACAAATTATTGCCCGGGCCCTTACCCAATATGGGTGTTTCCTTTACGGCCCGGAGAGTGCCAACACCACCCTGGCCAGGAAGAAGGAGATTTTGCAGAACATTACTGACCAGGTAAATGCATTGGGGGGGGGGGGGGGGGGGAGACCCAGACACGCGAGGGGATCATAAAGAAAATCAATGACCTCCGGCGTGTGGTCCGTGGGAAGCTGGCCAAAATGGCAGCCCATGCCAGGGGCACTGGAGGGGGCCCACCATGCCCTGTTAGGCTGACAGTGGAGGAGCGTGCGGTGGCCCACACCTTTAATAGGCAGCAAGTGAAGGGCCTGCCTGGCTATGACTCCAGTCATGAAGCCGTGATGCCAGGTAAGGTTTTTTTCCTATCTGGTGTGTAGCATGTGTGGGGGAGGGGGGGAAAGGAATATGTGGGAAGTGTGTGGATCCTCCAACCTGTGAATGTTTTGTGTCATCCACAGATGTGCAGGAGGGTGCTGGGCCATCTGGCCTGACCGCACCATCCCCGGGACAACAGCCTGATGAGGACCTCCCGACAAGGCCGGAGTCCTCGGAGGAGTTGGAGGAGGAGAAGTTTGAGGAGGAGGAGGAGGATGTCATGTCAGCCAGTGGATTGTTGTTTTTGGAGGAGTCTTCCTCTCTGGCTGGCAGCAGCCAGCCCTCCATAAAGGCTAGCCCCTCCCACTCCTCCCCCAACAGGGCTCCCCTCCCAAGGGCCTCCCCTTCTCCCCGGCCACAAGCATCAGCTGGAGGCAGGAAGTCGTCCCAGAAGACCAGGGGGGTGGCCGAGGTTCTGCCCGCCAATCTGAGAAGGGACCAGGCCCTTCAGACCCACCATCTGGGACAGGTCAGCCAGACTTTGGTGCGGATGGAGGAGAGCCTGTCCTCCATAAAGGATACGCTTGGGGACCTGGACTGCCACTCCCTGGCTCTTACAAACTGCCTTAACCAACTGCAGACTACTACAGCAGACGTTGGGGAGCATGTGAGGGCCCTCACCCAGGCTATCCAGGCCAATACGGCATCACTAAGCGCTGGCCTGACCAGAATTGTCGTGGCCTTGGAGGGCAGGCCGCCAGGTGGGCAGAGACCAGGGGCTGCTCCTCCTTCCCCGGATTACCCCCCTCCCCATGAGTCTCCCCTGAGGAGCCGGGGCCGTGGCCGTGGGTGCCCCAGGCGTGGGTCACGGCAGCAGCATTCATTTGGTTTCCCCCCTTTTTTTTTTTTTTTTGACTTTTTTTCTGGGTTTTTTTTGTGTTGTGAATGATTTCGGAATGTGGGGGTGACATTCCTGCCGGAAAATGGGTGTCACCCTCATTTGTGGTGGAGAAGGGTTCCCCAGGACCAGGGGGAAGTGATCACCAGGTCCGTGTGAATGGTGTATGAATGTACAGTGACATAATTGGAGCCGTGGCGTGGCGTTGCTGCTCACAAGCCCAGCATGGTGGGCTTGTGCTAATCCAATTTGATGAGGATGTGATGTGTCTGTGCTAGGGACCACAGTGGTGTGCATGCATGCATTCTCATTGTGCCATGATTAATGTGTGTGTTTAACGTGCAAAGATGCCTAATGTGAGCTGTCTCCTGGCTGTTCTCCCTCAGAAGACGGGGTAGCCTCGGTTAGGGGGGGATTGTCAGGTTCAGGGGTCAGGTCATCACGTATGTCAATCTGCAGGCCCTTTCTCACTGCGAAGTTGTGCAGCATGCAACATGCACCGATGATCTGGCACACGAAGTTTGGGGAATACAACAGGGTACCCCCAGACTTATCCAGGCATCGGAAACGTGACTTCAGGAGGCCAAAGGTGCGCTCCACCACTGCACGTGTTTGGGCGTGGGCTTCATTGTATCTTTCCTCTCCTGGGGTTTGGGGGTTCCGCATAGGAGTCATGATATGGCGTCCCAGTGCATATGCAGAGTCACCTGTAAGGGAAAAGACAGGAGGATGTTAGTCATGCATGTGCCCCTTGTGATGTGTGCATCATGGGGGGTACAGTCATGCCTGCCACCCATGTCACTCACCAACCAGCCAGCTGTCCCCATACACGTTCTGTTCGAATTCCATTGGGATGGGGCTCTTGTATATGTAGCTGTCATGGATGGATCCGGGGTGTTTGGCATGGACGTGCCATATGAGGCCTTGGGCATCGACTATCACCTGTACGTTGATGGAATGCCAATGCTTCCGATTGCAGTATATGTGCTCTGTCTCATGGGGGGGCTGGAGTGCCACATGTGTGCAATCAATGGCCCCCACGGTGCGTGGGAATCTGGCAATTCTGTAGAAATCTGTCATTGCCTTCAGCCGAAGGTCCTCAGTGGTGGGTTTGATGATTTGGTTGGCCATGCGTCTGAGGATTGCAGGGATAACCTGGTGCACACATCTGCTCATGGAGGATCGTGACATCCCAGCCACCACTCCACTTGATCTTTGAAAAGAGCCACTGGCAAGGAAATGGAGTGTTGCCATGACCTTGACCAGTGGCTGCACTGCATGTGAGCGGTGTGTTCGGCTGGTGATGTCATCCTGCAAGGCATGAGGGGTGAATATGAATATGCGATACACCTCAGAATCACTCATGCCAAAGATGTCTATGCGTGTGCGGTATATCCTCTCCCGTGCCCTCCTCCGTGCCCTCCTCTGTGCCCTCCTCCTTCTTTGCTCCTCTAAAGTCATTAGTATAGCTATGAGCAAGGATGCCCCTGGCATCTTGGCATAAAGTTTGTTGTCCAGCAAGTGTGACTGCTCAGCTCCTCACTAACAGTGTTGCTTTAGCTGACATGTAGACGGATTGTCTAATTTTATACTACCTTTTATATGGTCTAATTTTAGACAGGACGTGCAGCTTACTTTTGTGGATCCCCGTAACTCCCTCATTTGCATATTTGAATAGCAAATCAATGGTGTGTCTAGCGCAGGTTTGCGCGGACGGATACGCCGGTCTATCGAAATTACGCCGGTCCAAAAAAAGACGATTTCTTGCGTATCTTGTTTTAGGGATGCGGCGCATCGAAACGAATGCGCAAATTTAGAATTACGCCGCGCATCTCTTGTAAGGCTGGCGTAATCGCTCTGTGAATCTGGCCCCATAACTTTAGCAACATAACACTTTATACAGTGGGCATCTGCCTACATACAAAAGTACACCAGTACTCAAGGGTGGGCATATCTAAACTCAAAAGCTTTCATTAATGTGCCACATGGGATATTCTAGCTCGAATTTCTGAAAGGCAATCCTTGCTTGCATTATATTTGCATTGTTTTGGATTCAATATGTTTAATTTAAATCTTATTTTGACAGTGTTCTAGTTCTTGTTTCAGAGTGGTCATGCTCCACTTATTCACATCTCACTGATCTGCCAAACATACAGTAAATTCCATTGTGATTAGAATATTTTAGAATATTTTGTGCCTTGGACTATTTCCACATGGATAATTAGGAATCTGTTCTTTTATTTGTTGGCATTGGATTGTAGACATGTGCACTGCCAAAAAAAATCGTTTTTTTCGTTTATGTTATTTTCATGTTTTTTTTCAGAAATTCAAAAAGTTATTTTTTTAGTTTTTGTTTCATTCGTTTTTTTTTTGTTTGTTTTTTCGTAAATTCGGAAAATCGGGAAAATCGAAAAAAAAAAATCAGTTTTATTCTTCTTTTTTTTTCGTAAATTTGTAAATTCGGGAAATTCGTAAATTCAGAATTTTTGGATTTCCGAAAAAGCAAAACATGAATAAAACGGAAAAAAATCAATTTCGGAAATTCAAAAAATTCGGAAATTATCAATTTAGATGTTTCAATTTTCGATTTTTTTACTTTTCGAATTTCCTAATTTTCAAGTTTCGAATTTTCAAATTTCGAAAATTCGAAATTCGAAATTTCGCAAGTTTGAAAATGAAAAGTTTGAAATTTCGACAATTCAAAAATTTGAAATTTCGAAAATTCAAAAATGTGAAAAATTCGAAATTCGAAAATGAAAAATTCCAAATTTCGAAAATTTAAAAATTCGAAATTTGAAAATGAAAAATTTGAAATTTCTAAAATTTTCTAATTTTCTAATTTTTAATTTGAAAATTCTCAAAAGATAAAAATTTTGAAAGTAAAAAAATCGAGAAAATAAAAATTTTGAAAATGTAAAAATTTGAAATCTGAAAAAAAGCCCTCATTTTTAAATGGAGTAAAAGTTTGAAGTGATTTGTTTTTTACAAAAACAAGCCTCCCTCTCAGAGGTAGCAGCCCCCTATGTAGCACCCCCCCATAGGATTTGAACCCATGCACCTCGGCAGCTAGGCTTTACACCACCAAGGCTGCCCAAATACACCTAGAAAATTAGCAGCTAAAAGATCACTTACTCTGTTAGATTGCTGCTAAGTGCTTGTGTGTATTTTTTATATAGGGCTGATACCATTGACAACCATATTCTTATGATAATCCATGTATAATATGTAAATAAAGTGTATACTGTGTAATATTGATCTATTTATTTATATACTGTATTTCTATATAGATTTTTTTCTATATAGATTATATATCAGCATAACTTTTTGCTGTCAAAAGTCATATTCTTATGATGATCCATGTATAATATGTATATACAGTGTATACTGTGCAATATCGATCTATTTATTTACATTTTTAAATGGAGTAAAAGTTTGAAGTGATTTTTTTTTTTTTTACAATCCCTCTAAGGCTGCATTCACACCTGAGCGACAAATCGCCTGTCGCCCGACGCTCATGCCGCTGGAGGGGCGAATCCCCATTCATGTCTATAGAGATGGTTCACATCTCTGAAACGCCGAACGCCTGTCGCCTGAAAAAAAGTCCCGGACCCTTTTTTTTAGGCGACACTGGCGTTCGGGATGATTTGTAAAAAAAAAAAAAAAAAAAATGAATCGAATCGCGGCAGGTGTGAATGCAGCCTAAGAGGGGGCCCTAGCCACCCTCATGGGATTTGAACCCAGGAACTTTGGCATTGGCACCTAGCGGAGCTAGGGGTTACACCACCATCAAGGCTGGCCAAATACACATAGAAAATTAGCAGCTAAAAGATCACTTACTCTGTTAGATTGCTGCTAAGTGCGTGTGTGTATTTTTATATAGGGCTGATACCATTGACAACCCAATCAGCATAACTTTTTGCTGTCAAAAGTCATATTCTTATGATGATCCTTGTATAATATGTATATACAGTGTATACTGTGTAATATCGATCTATTTATTTATATACTGTATTTCTATATAGATTTTTTTCTATATAGATTTTTTATTTATGTTGTAAAAAAAAGTCTACCTGTTTTTTGTAAAAAAAAGTTCAAGGTACACTATAACAGTGTATATTGTGTATACTTGCATGTCAATGCGGCAAAACAGGCGTTTTAAATGTGGATTATTATCTGTCAAGCTTAATCATTTAGCAGTTGTAAAAATGTCCTGTGTACATGGAGCCTTAACTGTCCTTTTTCTGAGGTGTGGTTGGGCAGGCACTGTGGTGATCCCCATAGGGGAGGTGTGCCTGTTTTTTGTAAAAAAAAGTTTAAGGTACCCTATAATAGAATGTTTAAAAATAGCTCTCATTTTTAAATGGAGTAAAAGTTTGAAGTGATTTTTTTTTTTTTTTTTACAAAAACAAGCCTCCCTCTCAGAGGAAGGCTCCGATGCCAGGGTCCATGGGTTTGAATCCCATGGGGGGCTGCTACAGAATTTTGCTCATTCTTACCCCTTATAAGAAATAGAAATAGAAAAAGAGGCGCTTCTAAGTGCAGTAACATCAATAGTGCATTCCAGTAGTGCATTCCTCCATTTTGTTCTCAATGTAATGTACCCAGTGTATGCATATCAGTAGTGAATTTGTGAATGAGAGAGGAAATATCAGGAAGTAGGGAGGATTGTAATAACATGAGCATGTCCTTCATGGTTGTATCGAGGACAGGTTGTCTGGTAGTGGGGAAAGCAGCAATGGATGATTAAAGTGTGGTACTGGTATACACAGGGTTAAGTTCATAACTCACTGCTGTGTGGAAGCATGGTGTGGAGCATCCACCCTCATCCTAACTTTGACCCAGCTTCCAGACACAGGGTCTGCCGCAGATTAGAGCTCAGGAGACAGAGGAGCAGCCAGACTGTTAGAGTCCCCAGGAGTAGCATCAGGCAGGTTGGTGTACGAAGATGAGGAGCAGGAGGTAGAGGCAGCGGCACCATCTTGGCTTCTTCTCGTAGGCGCTTGAGAAAGAAAGCAATGGGCTTTTGAGTCCTGCGGTCCTCTTTTCTTGTCTGGAACATCTCGCAGGTCCTGTATGCAAGGAGTCAGTTGGGTGGTTTAGAGAGAATTACAACCGAGTCACTTCGGATCTCCATCCAAGCTGTAGGGGTCCAGGCTTAGGCAGCCATCCTGAGCGCTTGCAAGCCACGCCCTCCAAAACCTCTTTATTTCCATTACATGCCATACCTTATTTTAGACCCAGGGATGTCATCACTATGTCTCTGGGTCTATGTAATATAGGTTCACCATGGCTGTTGGAAGGGGCTGTACATCACATCACCCTACCTTTAGGCTGAGTTCACACTGGAATTAACCACTTGCTTACTGGGAACTTAAACCCCCCTCCTGCCCAGACCAATTTTCAGCTTTCAGCACTGATTCACTTTGAATGACAATTGCGCGGTCATACAACACTGTACCCAAATGACATTTTTATATATTTTTTTTCCCACAAATAAAGCTTTCTTTTGGTGGTATTTGATCAGCTCTTCTGTTTTAAATTATTTGTTTAAAAAAAAAATACAGATTTTTTTTTATATTTTCTTATACAATTTTGCAAACAGGTAACTTTTCTCCTTTCATGATGTACACTGATGAGGCTGCACTGATGGGCTGCATTGATGGGCACCGATAAGGTGGCACTTGTGGGCACTGATAGGCGGCACTGGTGGGCACTGAGAGGTGACACTGAGGGGTGGCACTGGTGGGCATTGATAGGTGCATGGGTGGGCACTGAGAAGTGACACTAATAGGTGGCATTGATAGGTTGCACTGATAGGTGGCAGTTATGGGCACTGATGGGTTGCAATAATGGGCACACTAATCGGCACTGGTAAGTTGCACTACTAGGTGGCACTGATGAGGCACTGAGTGGCTCCACTGGTGGGGCATTGATAGGTGGCACTGGTGGGCACTGTGGGCACTGGCAGGTGGCAATGGCAGGTGGCACTGGTAGGGGGTACTATTAGCACATATAAAAAAAAATTGCCTCTTCCTCTTCGGAACCGATGTCCCTTAAACATAAGCCGGTGGACGACTTTTTCTTCTTCTAGCGCTGTCAACGTGAGGAGAAAAAGAAAAACGATTACTGAGCTTTCATTTTGTAGATTAATCAGAAAAATCTCTAAGCTAGAGGTCACATCATAAAAGAGTGTTGGCATTCATGGCAGGTTTCCAGCAGCAATAAAGATTAACACAACATTTTATTTGCTTGCTATATGGTGTTTTTGCTTTCTTCTGTAAAACAGCTAATTAAATAGAGATAAAGAAGAAACAAGCACTTAATCTGGCCCTTTCATGTGGCCCAGCAGCCTCAGATGTGGAAATTTAATTTAGTAACAGTTTAAAGCTATACAAAAATCTATAATTTTTATCTAATAATATTGACATTTTTAAAAAGTATTAAATGCATTTTTAGAAAGAACTAACACAGGTACCTGAAAATACACATCCCTATATATTGGTGCCTGAGGCACGTTCCCCATGTCTACTGTCTGGTGCCTGGCGTCTAGTGAGGCCTTTACAGCATGTCCATCTGACTGTCAAGAGTGGCATGCCCTGATGTATGCAAATAGCGCCAACTAAAGTGCTATCCAGCATGATGCAGCATAGTTTCAGCAAGTTGCATTCAGCAAGTTGCAGGCTGGTCAGTTGTTGCAGCATGGGGAGCGATGGCACCATTGTTTGTAGCGTGGCCGAGCTATGGCTGACAATAATAGAAGAAAGATTCTATGGGCTGTGAATGCCCTTATAGGCAGATGACAAGTGCAGTGCATAAGCACTGAATTCAAGAAAACCGCCGATTCGCGGCGCAGTTCCGCGTTCCACAGTGGAACACATGCGGCACCGGGCGATGACGTCATCGCGCGGTCAACGTAATGCGTTCCAGCATGGAACGCACTACGGAAAAAAATGGCGTGAGGAGAGCCTGTTACACCTATTCAATAGGATGCTAGCACCCAAAATGACTCTGGTGGCCATCTTGGGTCAGACAGAATCTATTTAAGACCCTGGCTCCCAGGCTTGGTGCTTATTTTACATGTGGGTAGTGTAGGGACAGGTCACCTGTCTGAGAGGGACAGTATTAGTGGTAGGTAGAGGTTCCAGAGGAGTAGGGAAAGAGCGGGGATTCACTAACCTTTCTGGAAGCCTTCCCATTAACACAGACTGGCCAGGCTGCATTCTATCCCTTGAGACAGATGCTGTTGGAGCATCCAAGACCTGCTGTGCACTGTTCTCTGCAATATTTTGTGGGTGCACCTGGTTATCTTCCCTCTGGATAAATGTGCTTGTTTTGACTTTAATTACAATAAAGTTCTATTACTGCATCTGGACTCTTGAGTAGTTACTGCCACTGCAACATCCCGCACCTCCCCACAAGGGGTTCTTCTGGGATTTTATTACTACTTTTGTCCCAAATAGAGAGATTTCTCCTTCATGTCTTGGTATTACCCTATGACACACAGGCTGTTGTTGGAGCCAAAAGTGAGGGGAAACCCACCACCCACATTGGGCATTCATATCACTGCTTGGTTCTACAATAAACATTTATTTTATTTTTGCTTATGCCAACATTTGAGCGATGTCGCTCATTTCCTGTCCTAGTGTGGTGAAAGGGAACAGGAAGTGAAGGGAAATCTTCCCTACAAGGGCATAGATAATAATCAAATCTAACCTCTGCTGAAAAGTAAATGTTGGCTTCAGTTGGGTTTTAACCTGCAGGTTTTTTTTTTTAATTTGAAGTGGGAAAAATGGATAAATACTACACATGTTTTTCCTGGCTTGTAACTTCCGGCACAAAATAAAGCTATAATCATTCAATAAAGAGAATACAAGAGAATGGAATGCTGAAATTCCTTCTCTAAACACCAAGGTTAAATGTACAGACATGTGGGAGTTGTGGATAATACAAAAGCGTTTCTCCATTAGATCAACAAAAGGTGAGGGCATCTGGGAATTTATAAGGAGGCTGCAATCCCTTCTATTAATGTGGTTTATTTTAGCCGTGGCTTTGTCACTGCTTGTTCAAGGTGAACTCTATGTGGAATGACAGCTGGCAGCGTTGGGAAGGTAGGTCGATCTTTACAGAGCGCTGGCTATTCTCACATTCTGTGATTACTTAGAAACAATAGGCAACTAATGCAATACTACTCATTCAATCATCTCTAGATGATGTTTTCTTTAACTCTCCATTAACCGCCCCGTACGGACTTCACCTTTCAGAAGAACAAGGTGACGGCAGCTTGTGACTGATGATCAGCATTTTCAGGCATTAAGGACAAGGTTTAAAGTCACAGGAGAAACAAAAGGCAGCATACAGAAATAATGAATATTAATACAACTGGAAGCAAAGTGCTTTTGTTGGCTTTGACAACCCATCAGAGTCAACTGCCATTCCGTCAATGCAAGTTAGAAAATAAAAGCTGGTTCACATTTTTCTAGTACAGTGCATGTGCGGTAATACATTTTTCTTCCTGCAATAATTTTTGTTGCATAGCATTGAAAGTAATGGCCTGGCAAGGTACAAAAAGCATCCAAAAAACAGACATTAACAATTTTTTACAACACATTAGGCATTACAAAATGCATTACCATGTAGTGTGGTGCACTGCAATGCATGTGGCTTCAAAATGAATAGCACCGCAACATGCTAATGTATGTAATGCGTGTTAAATTTTGTAAATCTCTTTGTATTTGTTTGACATATGTCGCCCTTCCAGGTCTCCTTGCTGCAAAGACCAGTTATAGGTGGGGGCAGTGGCCACTTGTTTGCATTCAGAGTGCCACTTATTTTTTTTATGTTTTGTGGGTGTCTTTGAGCTGCTTTGACTGCAACACAAGTAAACCTCAATAGGACCGATTGTGTCCAAAGAGGCAAAGCAAATGAAACATATCCTAAGAACTCTCATCCACATTACACAAATAAAATAGATAGAAATCTCGAGACTTTCAAATGCATGCTTCAAACACAGAAAAACAAAAGCTGTCATCAGCTTTAGGGTTGTATGAGTCCCTCTGGGGTGAGCTAACTAGTGGGAGAGGGGTGAGATACTGTTTTTATTTTTTACAGTTTAAAACCAAGGCTGAGAGGTCCTGTTCAGTCCTGCACCCAGACATGGGGGTCTTGGTATTAATTACAGAACAGCTATGTGATAATTAAATGTTTTTTCAGTTACACCTATGGTGCATTATTTTTGTGTCACCGCTACTTTTCTTACTGTTCCATCTGCATTCATTATATCAGACAGGTGTGTTGAATGATATTTTCAAAGTCGGCACAGCAAATAGAGTCTTAGCACTGTTTTCTATTCACTGTGAATGTTTACTCTTTCAACATTCAAAGATCCTTGATCACTGAAAATGTCCCAAACGTTATCCTCTTAGTTACATTTTGGACATTGAACTATTTTTTGGACTAATTGACAGGTACATTTTTATATGTGGCATACAAAACGTCATGATTTTAGAACTCTCTAGCTACTAGATAGTCTTATCTGCATTCCTCCATTGTTCCTTTCTTGTGCTGTACTGTAATTGGAAGAGATAAAGATAGATTTTTTTAATACCCCTTCTCCCCTATTACAGCTTAAAAGCCCATTATTGGAAGACTGGTTCGGTCTTGTGGCCTGAAGCGAGCTGAACAAAACACCAGGGATTTCACTGAAGTAGATAATAGTAAAGTACATAAAATGTCAGAGTTAGCCTTCCAGTTGGGGAATGGAAATAATTTAAAAAGATAATCATATTAACAAGATACTCTCACAAAATGTATATGTTTAATAATGTGTAGAATGAAAAAAAAAAAAACAGAAAAGAGTGGGCTTTATTTTCTTATGGTGCTCTTAATACTTACTACCTTGTACAGTACAGTAGCCCAACCTAATAGCCTGGTTATTATTTTCTTTAAAGGAAACCTTTAAAGTAGAACTACAGGCACAACTTTATTTTATTTAATTTTGAATAGAGAAAGGGAGGGTGGTTAGTTATTACCATCTTTGTCCAATTGGGGAGATTTCCCTTCACTTACAGTCTCATAACCAAAACAGGAAGTGAGAGGAAATCCTGCCAAAGTGAGAAAATCCCTGGTTGTCACCAGTGTCGCCATACCTAGCATCCATATTGGAAGATTCCCCCTCTATTCCTGTTCTGGAGACACCTCAACATTTAGGACTTTCTTTCACTTTTACTTTTGTGATAACAGTACACAAGACAAATAGAGATGGTGAATCTCCCCAATGGGGTCACAGACAGCAACGGACAGCAACAAAAACCTGATTGGTGTTCTAATCTCTCACCACTCTAAAAAGAAAAAAGAAAAAGTTTTGATCGTTGTTATACTTTAAAGATATAGTAGAATGCATTGATGATTGTTTTAAAGTGCTGACTTCTGGGCTGACACCCTGATGTCACCTAAGTACTTATTCCCTAACCTTACTAAGATGAACTGTTTTTTTTCTGAAACAAACAAGACAGACATTTCATTCAAATTCCCCTTTTTTATGATCAAAGGATGGATGTTTTTGATTACAGAACCACTTTTTCTCTTAATACAGATGGTGTATTTGTCACCATGGGTACTAATACCGAATTGGGTGGTCTATTTCTGTCAGAGTCTCAAGAACTTACCGAGGCCAAGATGCTGCGGGCAGCTCACCTTTGCGAACCAGTGCTGACCGCCCTCTGGTGATGGAGACAGAGAGGTGACAGCACCAGGAGGCACCGGTACCGGAAACAGGAAACTGGGTCAAGGTGTAGATCAAGGAAGGCACCGGATCTGCAGACAGGCCGAGAAGACAGTCCGTGGCACCAACAGGAAACAGAGGACCAAACAGGCAAAACTAGTTCAAGGTACAGGTTGTGGATCACGGGTCAAAGAGATCAAGGAAGTCCAATAATACAAGCCGGGGTCAAAGGATCGGAGAGGTCAGCGGAAGTCCAAGGATACGGGCCGAGATCAGAGGATTGGAGAGGTTAGCAGAGTCCAGGAGTGCAAGCCGGGGTCAAGGGTTGGAGAGGTCAGCAGAGTCCAAGGCAGGCCGAGATCAGGATTCAAACAGGTAAGCCGGAAGGTTTTCAGGATAAACAGGTTCACAGCAACTAGACACATACAGGAGCTGATGACAAACCAGCAACCTGCCATGTGTCAGGGGCCGGTTTAAATAGGGTGGTGAGCCCTGTGATTGGCTCCGACGGAATCGCGTGAGCTCGCGGCACGCGCGCGCTCCCGTACACGTCGCGCCGCCGGACCGTGCCCGCGTACGTGCGCGCGCATGCGCTGAATAGAGACGTGCGGTCGCGTCGTTCTACTGCACATGTGCGCGCGATCAAAGTCCACAGAATTGGTGCCCTGACAGTGCCCCCCCCCAAGGGGCGAACTCCAGACGCCCAAACTGGCCATTAGTTCAGGATGTTCTCGATGAAAGGTCCGGATCAATCGAGGGGCATGAATGTTCCTGGAAGGTTCCCAAGAATTGTCCTCCGGAGGATAGCCCTTCCATTTAATGAGGTATTGGAGTTGTCTCCCTCTCTTCCTGCAGTTCAGAATAGTCTCCACTTCAAATTCTCTAACCCCTTCAACCTCTACTGGCGGAGGTGGAGGTTCCTCCCTGCCTGGAAAAGGATCCGGAACCAGAGGTTTAAGCAGGGAAGCATGGAATACCGGATGGATTCTATAAGACTCGGGTAGCACCAGTTCAAAGGCCACAGAGTTGATCCTGCGTTTAATTTTGAATGGGCCAATAAATCTTGGGCCCAATTTTTGTGAGGAAATAGGTAGTTTAAGATGTGAAGCGGATAGCCAAACCTCCTCGCCGACCTGAAATGTAGGACAGTCCTTCCTTCCTCTGTCGAAGAATTTTTTATAGTCCTCCTGAGCTTGTCGCATTACTTTTTGTAGTAACTGGAAGTTCTGTTTAATGGCAGTTACACGTTCCTGGACGGCTGGAACAGGTGTATCAGGAATGAGGTCTGGCAGGAAGGAGGGATGGAAGCCACAGTTGGCCCAGAATGGGGTTTGGTTGGTAGTTGCATGAACCGAATTATTGTATGCAAACTCAGCAGAGGCTAGTAGGGATCGCCAATCATCCTGGGAGGCTGAACAAAAACAGCGGAGGTACTGCTCTAAAGTCTGATTGGTTCTCTCGGTTTGGCCGTTGCTCCGAGAAAGGTAGGCCGAGGACAGGCAGACTTTCACTTCCAGGGACTTACAGAGTTCCTTCCAAAACTTAGACGTAAATTGTGTACCCCTATCGGATACGACGCTCTTAGGGACCCCGTGAAGTCTGATGATTTCGTTAAAGAACATCTTTGCTGTGTCAGAGGCTGAGGGTGTGCCGATCATGGGCAGGAAATGCGCCATCTTGGACAAGCGGTCGACCACGACTAAGATCGTGGTGAACCCCTCAGAAGGTGGCAGGTCCACGATAAAGTCCATTGATATGTCTGCCCAAGGACGCTCCGGGATGGGTAATGGCTTGAGTAGGCCCCAGGTCTTAGTGTTGGATCCCTTGTTGCGCTGGCAACAAGTGCAGGAGGCCACATAGGTCTTACAGTCCCGTTTCCAATTAGGCCACCAAAAGGACCGAGAGATCAGTTCAGAGGTCTTGCGTGTCCCAAAATGTCCTGCAAGCTTAAGGTCGTGGAAGGTGCTAAGAAGTAACTGTCTTACCTCCCTTGGCATGAAGATCTTGTCTCGGGACCACCATAAGTCCTCTCGTTTAACCAGGGATGAGATTTCTGGGTCGGAGCATTGGTGCGATGCCTCCTTAAGAGAACTGAAAAGGTCTGACTGAGAAATCAAGAAAAAATTTTGAGGTTTCAGAATAGTACTGGGTTCTGATGAGTTGGGAGTTTCGGGAAACATCCTTGAAAGGGCATCTGCTTTACCGTTCTTTGATCCGGGTCTATACGTAATGTGGAAGTTGAAGCGAGTGAAGAAGAGTGCCCAGCGGGCCTGTCTGGGCCGAAGACGCTTCGCGGAGCGTAAGTACTCTAAATTCCTGTGGTCTGTGAAGATTAGGATGGGATGGCTTGCCCCCTCCAGCAGGTACCTCCATTCTTCTAGCGCAAATTTGATGGCGAGCAGCTCCCTATCGCCCACGTCATAGTTCTTTTCAGACGAAGAGAGTTTCCGGGAGGCATAGGCAACAGGGTGCAGAAGAGATTTGGGTCCCTGCCTCTGGGATAGGACAGCGCCCGTAGCGGACTCGGAGGCATCAACTTCTAAGATGAACGGTAGTGCAGGATCAGGATGGTGTAGGACAGGAGCAGAGGAAAATGCTATCTTTAATTTGGAAAAAGCCTCCTGGGCTTCCTGGGACCATTGAAAACGGTTTCCTTGCCTTGTGAGCTGGGTGATGGGAGAAACGATGGCGGAGAACCCGACGATGAATCTTCTGTAGAAGTTGGCGAAGCCAATAAAGCGTTGAACGCCTTTTTTATCTGTCGGGGCCGGCCAGTCTTGAATGGCCTTGACCTTCTGGGGGTCCATGGCAATCCCATTTGTAGATATTATGAAACCCAGGAACTGTACTGAGTATCTCTCAAACTCGCACTTCTCTGCTTTGAGATATAACCGGTGTTTTCTGAGGATCATGAGGACCTGTTTGACGTGATCTCGGTGAAGTTCCAACGTGGCCGAGAAGATGAGGATGTCATCTAAGTATACGACAAGAAAGTCGTCCAGGTGTTGGCAAAATATATCATTGACCAGATGTTGAAAAGTGGCCGGGGCGTTGCAGAGTCCGAAGGGCATGACTAAGTATTCGAAATGTCCGAATCTAGACCTAAACGCCGTCTTCCACTCGTCCCCTTCCCTGATCCGGACTAGATTGTAGGCGCCCCGAAGGTCGAGCTTGGAGAAAATTTGTGCTGAGCGAAATTGTTGAAATAACTCCGAGATGAGTGGTAATGGGTACCTATTTTTAATGGTGATCTTGTTTAGCTCTCTGTAGTCGATGCAAGGTCTAAGGGAGCCGTCCTTCTTTTCGACAAAAAAGATCCCGGCCCCCGCGGGAGAGGAGGAAGGTCGAATGAACTTCTTCTCTAAGTTTTCGTTGATGTAGGTTTTGAGAGCTGCTAACTCGGTCTCGGAGAGAGGGAAGACTCGGCCAAAAGGGATCTTGGCGCCCGGCAGGAGATCGATGGGGCAGTCGTAAGGTCGATGTGGGGGCAGACAATCGGCCTGTTGTTTATCGAAAACGTCTTTGAATTCCAGGTAGACCGGGGGGACGTGCAGAAGACTTTCTGGTGGTTTTAGAATGGTAGAGCAGGAGGCCGGAGGAAGTGGAAAGCAGTGCTGGGAGCAGTATGAGGAGGTAAGGTTTATTTCTTTCGTGAGCCAATTGATACAGGGTTGGTGAAGCTGCAACCACGGAAGACCCAGGATAATGGGATACATAGGGGATGAGATGAGGTCCAGACGCAGGTGCTCTTGGTGACCTGAATCCGTGGTAGCAAGCAGAGGGAGAGTTTCCTGGGTGACCAGACCAGAGCAAGGACGGGAACCATCAGCCAAGAGGACCTGAAGATGAACGTCTTTAGTACAGCAGGGGACATGCAACTTCCGGGCCGTAGTAGAGTCCAAGAAGCTGCTGCAAGCTCCAGAATCAACGATTGCCGGCAGGCGGGTCTCCCCGTCCGGAAGCTGAAGAGAAAGAAAAAGCACGATGTAAGTCTGTGGTAATTGGGAGGTATGGTAATTAAACACCGGTGAAAGTTTCGACTTACTAGGCCTGACAGGGCAGTTGAGGAGGAAGTGGTTATCCGCGCCACAGTAGAGGCAAAGATTCTCCCGTCGCCTGCGCAGTCGTTCCTCTGGGGTGAGTGGTGCTCGAACTACGCCAAGCTGCATAGGCTCTGGATCCGGCAATGAGGGACTGGATGAGGCAGGTGGAGGAATGGGTACTAAAGGCTGTCTTGGTGGAGCCCAACTGAGACGGGTGGTCTGGAACCGCTCAGAACGCCGCTCCCGCAGGCGACGGTCCAGTTTGGTGGCAGCTTGGATCAGGCCTTCCAGTGAAGCGGGGGTTTCAGAGCGTGCAAGTTCATCTTTGAGGGCCTCGGAGAGACCCTGACGGTACTGGTACTTTAAAGCCACTTCGTTCCAACCTGTGTCTGCTGACCACTTCCTGAACTCAGCAGTATAGTCCTCTATGGGCCGCCGGCCCTGACTCAAATTGTGGAGGGTAGCTTCTGCGGTGGCAGAGCGCAGCGGATCGTCGTAGAGCTTGGCCATGTGAGTGAAGAAGGCGTCAATGGTGTCCAGAACAGGGCTTCTTTGTTCCATTAAGCCATGGGCCCAGGCCTGGGGCTCATCCGAGAGAAGGGAGATGACAAACCCTACTTTTACAGCTTCTGAGCAAAAGGTCCTTGGTTGTAGGGCAAAATACAAGGTGCAGGCATTCTTAAAGGCCCGATACTTCCTACGGTCACCTACAAACCGTTCGGGTGTAGGTACTCGGGGTTCAGGGTGTGAGATCATTACCGCTGGACCCGAAGAAGATGGCGGAGCTGTGTGGCCTGTCGTTTGGACGGTAGGGGCTGCAGAAGGTCCTGGAGGAGTGGCTATTTGCTGTAGACGGCCGTCCATCTGGAGGTATCCCTCCTGTAGTTTTTGCACCGCTTCGGTCAGGGCGGAGACTTGCTGGCAGAGAGTTTCGAATGGTGAGCGCACCCGGTCGGCCTCAGACATCTGGCTGGTTTGTACTGTCAGAGTCTCAAGAACTTACCGAGGCCAAGATGCTGCAGGCGGCTCACCTTTGCGAACCAGTGCTGACCGCCCTCTGGTGATGGAGACAGAGAGGTGACAGCACCAGGAGGCACCGGTACCGGAAACAGGAAACTGGGTCAAGGTGTAGATCAAGGAAGGCACCGGATCTGCAGACAGGCCGAGAAGACAGTCCGTGGCACCAACAGGAAACAGAGGACCAAACAGGCAAAACTAGTTCAAGGTACAGGTTGTGGATCACGGGTAAAAGAGATCAAGGAAGTCCAATAATACAAGCCGGGGTCAAAGGATCGGAGAGGTCAGCGGAAGTCCAAGGATACGGGCCGAGATCAGAGGATTGGAGAGGTTAGCAGAGTCCAGGAGTGCAAGCCGGGGTCAAGGGTTGGAGAGGTCAGCAGAGTCCAAGGCAGGCCGAGATCAGGATTCAAACAGGTAAGCCGGAAGGTTTTCAGGATAAACAGGTTCACAGCAACTAGACACATACAGGAGCTGATGACAAACCAGCAACCTGCCATGTGTCAGGGGCCGGTTTAAATAGGGTGGTGAGCCCTGTGATTGGCTCCGACGGAATCGCGTGAGCTCGCGCCACGCGCGCGCTCCCGTACACGTCGCGCCGCCGGACCGTGCCCGCGTACGTGCGTGCGCATGCGCTGAATAGAGACGTGCGGTCGCGTCGTTCTACTGCGCATGTGCGCGCGATCAAAGTCCGCAGAATTGGTGCCCTGACAATTTCTTAGATTGAAGAATCTAATGGTAACTGAATTACATCTGAAATGGGACATAGCGTTGTTGGAACAATATACTAAGGAATGCATGGTTCCTAAAGGCTTACGTTGGGATGTTCATCCCCAACCAGGTGACTCTGAAATTGAGCCCTGTTTTCGATATTTTAATGAAGTAGGTATGAATTTAAAAATTTTTAGCCGATAAAAAAACAAGTAAGACTCACTGTTATTGATAAATAAATTAAAGAACCTTTTACCTCATAAGAGTACAGTAGAATACAGTGAGAAATCTCTTGGAAAAAGAGGAGCGTGAGCAGAGACTTAGGAAACAAAAGAAATACACTATAAAAGATTGATAGATCTCCCGATACGTGCACAGGACACCAAGTTCAAGTGGTCCTTTTTTTTATGACATTCTCAGTCCAACATAAACAAATTAAGGACATTTTTAGTAGACACTGGAAAGTTCTCAAATATGACAGGTTTTTGGGGCCTGTTCTCCCTGATCATGCAGTTATTTATAGGGGTGCACCATCTCTGGGAGGACAATGTTATCGATCCCCCCATCAGAACACCTTTTTTCCATGAATGTAAGGGCTATTATCCCAGCCGTAGTGTATACAGAACACCTGCGGCAGGCGAAAATTAGAAACTTTTGAGTCTACTGTTACCACCCGGAGATATCAGATGAAACACTTTACAACTTGTGCTACTCGACATATATTATATTTACTCACCTGCGCTTGCAAGAAGCAATATATAGGATCCATTATACGCTCTTTTTCAGTGAGGATCAATAAACATCTGGCTAGTATTAAGAAGGGCCTTACGAACCATAGTGTACCTAGACATTATCTCCATCATCACAATAAGAACCCATCTGATACTCAATTTCAAATCATTGACAAGTTTGTTCCCCATTGAGAGGCACGTTTCACGTCTTGAGACATTCTGGATTTATGAATTGAAATCATGTTCACCCATGGCATGAATATTGATTTGGACATTAATGCCTTCATTAATCAAGCATAATGTCCACCCTTTTTACACATATCATTCACTCATATTTTGTTCATTCTTTTCTGTTTTTCCTTTTCCTTATCCATTTCCATTTAAGATTGTTATTATACATATGCTCATAAGTATGTAATATGGCTGTCAAACTTGTAATATATGTTTTGATTTATGTTTCATCTATGTTTTTCACATGCTATGTTATGCTAATATGTGTATACATTTGCCATAGTATAAGAACTTACTGCTGTGATTGGACCTGATTAGGTTCGAATCTATACTACATTGACATTAACAGGTATGGTGAGTCCACATAATTTGGATTGGTTTTAACGCCAATACCACGTGATTGCGGTTGTGTTTTGATTTTACATTGAGGCTTGGTTAACATATTTCCATGGTGTTGATGACGTTTTTCCTCCCTGTCATAACGAGGCTTGGGTTTTATACATGGGTCATGTAATCGCCATCTCTCCATCTGTTGACATTGTTCTGCTCACCGGCATATAATGAGAGACGTGGAACGCACACCATATGTCATGCTGGATAGGTATCAGTGCCGGAAACAGAATTGACACAAATCAGTTTTCAATTAGTCATAGGATTATTCGCTTATATACAGTGCCTTGCAAAAGTATTCACCCCCTTAAAATGTTTCATGTTGCCTCACAACCTGGAATTAACATGGATTGTTTAATGATTTGCATAATTTAATTTACAGAACACCGCTCCGACCTTAAGTATTGCGTCAATATCATGTAACTTCTTCTGAGGTGTGTGGAAACATATAATAGTGCAAGTGGCAGCAGAGATATACAGTGCCTTGAAAAAGTATTCCTACCCCTTGAAATTTTCCACCTTTTGTCATGTTACAACTAAAAACGTATGGATATTATTAGGATATTATTAGGCTTTTATGTTATAGACTAATACAAAGTGGCACATAATTGTGAAGTGGAAGGAAAATGATAAATGGTTTTCAATTTTTTTTTTACAAATAAATATGTGAAAAGTGTGGATTTGTATTCAATCCCCTTTACTCTGATACCCCTAACTAAAATCTAGTGTAACCAATTTTTATCAGAAGTCACCTTATTAGTAAATAGAGTCCACCTCTGTGTAATTTAACCACTTAGCAACCACCTGCCGAAAAATAACGGCGGCAAGGTGGTTGCTTAACTCTGGGATCACGTTATATAACGTGATTCCAGAGGACCCGGCGGGTCACGGATCACAGTAAATCGCCGCTGATAGCGGCGGTTTACCACGTGATCACGCCGTCCAATGACGGCGCGATCACATGTAAACAGACCGGCGTCATCAAATGACGCCGGTTTCTCCCTCCTCTCTCTGTACCGATCGGTACAGTGTGAGAGGGGGAGCGCGGATGGCGGCAGCGCTGTGGATGGATCTGTGACTATTGCAGTCACAGATCCATCCATCCCTGCTCCTCCATCCCTGCAACCCCCTGCGCAATACTCAGCATACCCCCAGCAATACTCAGCATACCCCCAGCAATACTCAGCATACCCCCAGCAATACTCAGCATACCCCCAGCAATACTCAGCATACCCCCAGCAATACTCTGGATAACCCAAGCAATACTCTGCATACCCCCAGCAATACTCTGTATACCCCCCAGCAATACTCTGCATACCCCCCCAGCAATACTCTGCAGTACCCCGGCGCAATACTCTGCAGTACCCCGGCGCAATACTCTGCAGTACCCCGGCGCAATGCTCTGCAGTACCCCGGCGCAATGCTCTGCAGTACCCCGGCACAATGCTCTGCAGTACCCCGGCACAATGCTCTGCAGTACCCCGGCACAATACTCTGCAGTACCCCTGCACAATACTCTGCAGTACCCCCGCACAATACTCTGAACAATACTCTGCAGTACCCCCTGCACAATACTCTGAACAATACTCTGCAGTATCCCCTGCGCAATACTCTGAACAATACTCTGCAGTACCCCCTGCGCAATACTCTGAACAATACTCTGCAGTACCCCCTGCGCAATACTCTGAACAATACTCTGCAGTACCCCTGCGCAATTCTCTGAACAATTCTCTGCAATACCCCCTGCGCAATACTCTGAACAATACTCTGCAATACTCCCTGCGCAATACTCCCTGCGCAATGCTCCCTGCGCAATACTCTGCGGACCTTTTTTTTGTTTCAGGCTTCCCAGCCTAGAGGTGAGATGTGGGGTCTTATTGACCCCATATCTCACTGAAGAGGACCTGTCACGCTATATTCCTATTACAAGGGATGTTTACATTCCTTTTAATAGGAATACAAGTAATCAAAACATTTATTTTTGGGGAAAAACGTGTCAAACTAAAATAAATAAAGTAAAATGAACAAAAAAATTAAATAAAATTAAAGCGCCCCTGTTCCCACGTGCTCGTATACAGAAGCAAACATGCACGTAAGTCCCGCCCACATATGAAAACGGTGTTCAAACCACACATGTGAGGTATCGCTGCGAACGTTAGAGCGAGAGCAATCATTTTGGCCCTAGACCTCCTCTTCAACTAAAATGATGTAACCAGTAAAAATATTAAAAGCGTCACCTATGGGGATTTTTAAGTCGCGAAGTTTGGCGCCATTCCACGAGCGGGTGCAATATTGAAGGGTGACATGTTAGGTATCTATTTACTCGGCGTAACTTCATCTGTCATATTATGCAAAAACTTTGGGCTAAATTTAATGTTTTTTTTTAAAAAAGCACAAAACTGTTTTATTTCCAAAAAAAATGTGTTCGAAAAATTGCTGTGCAAATACCATGCGCGATAAAAAGTTGCAACAACCGCCATTGTATTTTCTATTTATTTTAGGATAGTATACACTTTGCGACAGTACTTTGTGGTCCTAATATGGCCATATAAAGCACAGTATTCCGGTTTTCCTATTTCCACTCCATCTCGGAAATCTCCACGCCATGGTTGATATATGCCTCGAATGACCTGCAATTTTAAACTATTTTGATTGGTATGTGTTCGATTTATTGCATATGTATTTTGCCTTTGTCTATGCTTTATTAGTTTTTTCTTATAATGTTTTTTTTGAACAAATTTACCAGATCTCACACAGCCTTCGGCCCCTGAAGAAGGGAAAACCCGAAACGCGTTGGGCCTGGTACTCATTTTGTGGATCATTCAAATTGTATAATTACTTGTTCTTCGTATTTTTATATTCATGTGTCCCTGGACACTCTGTTATTTATTAATAAAACTTTATAATTTTGTATAAAACATTTAAAAATTTCTTGTTGCCTTCAAAGCCCCACTTCGGGGGATTCCTCGAATTTTTCATTGTATTTTCTAGGGTCTTTGCTAAAAAAGCATATATAATCTTTTGGGGTTCTATGTAATTTTCTAGCAAATAAATTATGATTTTTACATGTAGGAGAGAAATGTCAGAATTGGTCTGGGTGTTCCAGAACGCCTGATGGTGCTCCCTGCATGTTGGGCCTCTGTATGTGGCCACGCTGTGTAAAAGTCTCACACATGTGGTATCGTCATACTCGGGAGGAATAGAAGGATGTGTTTTGGGGTGTAATTTGTGGTATGCATATGCTGTGTGTGAGAAATAACCTGCTAATATGAAAATGTTGTGGAAAGAAAATAAAAATGAAAAAAATCTTGATTTTGCAAAGAATTGTGGGAAAAAATGACAACTTCAAAAAACTCACAATGCCTCTTTCTAAATACCTTGGAATGTCTTCTTTCCAAAAAGGGGTCATTTGGGGGGTATTTGTACTTTTCTGGCATGTTAGGGTCTCAAGAAATGAGAGAGGCTGTCAGTACATCAGATGTGACCAAATTGATCAATTTTCAGTAATTGGTACCATAGCTTTTAGACCCTATAACTTTCACCCAGACTAAATAATATCTAAAAATGTTTTGTTTTGTTACCAAAGATATGTAGCAGTATACATTTTAGGCCAAGTTTATGAAGAAAAAATACTTTTTTGCAAAATGTTATAATAGAAATGAAGAAAAATCAATTTTTTTACAAAATTTTCGTTATTTTTTCATTTATAGCGAAAAAAATAAAAACCGCAGAGGTGATAAAATACCACCAAAAGAAAGCTCTATTTGTGGGAAAAAAAGGACAAAATTTATTTTGGTTACAGTGTTGTATGACTGAGTTATTGTCATTCAAAATGTGAGAGCACCGAAAGCTGAAAATTGGTCTGGTTATTAAGTGGGTTTAAGTGCCCAGTAGTCAAGTGGTTAATCTCAGTATAAATACAGCTGTTCTGTAAAGCTCTCAGAGGTTTGTTGGAGAACTTTAATAAAGAAACAGCATCGTGAAGGCCAGGGAACACACCAGACAGGCTAGGGATAAAGCTGTGGAGAAGTTTAAAGTAAAATTAGGTAATAAAAAAATATCCCAAGCTTTAAACATCTCACAGAGCACTTTTCAATCCATCATCTGGAAATTAAAAGAGGATGGCACAACTGCAAACCTACCAAGACATGGCAGTTCACCTAAACTGACAAGCCCATCAAGGAGAGCATTAATCAGATAAGCAGCTAAGAGGCCTATGGTAACTTTGGAGGAGCTACAGATATCCACAGCTGAGGTGGGAGAATCTGTCCACGGGTCAACTATTAGTCATGCCCTCCACAAATCTGCCCTTTATAGAAGAGTGGCAAGAAGAAAGCCATTGTTGAAAGAAAGCCATAAGTAGTCAAATTTGAAGTTTGCGAGAAGCCATGTGACACAACAAACATGTGGAAGAAGATGCTCTGGTCAGATGAGACCAAAATTTGATTCTTTTGGCCTAAAAGCAAAATGCTGTGTGTGGCGGAAAACTAACACTACACATCACCCTGAAAACACCATTCCCATGTGAAACATGGTGATGCCAGCATCATGTTGTGGGGATGTTTTTCTTCAGCAGGGACAGGGGAGCTGGTCAGAGTTGATGGGAAGATGGATGGAGGCAAATACAGGAGAGCAATCTTAGAAGAAAACCTGTTAGAGTCTGCAAAAGACTTGAGAATGGGGCGAAGGTTCACCTTCCAGCAGAACAACGACCCTAAACATACAGCCAGAGCTACAATGGAATGGTTTATATCAAAGCATATAAATGTGTTAGAATGGCCCAGTCAAAGTCCAGACCTAAATCCAATTCGAGAATCTGTGGCAAGACTTGAAAATTGCTGTTCACAGACACTCTCCATCCAATCTGACAGAGCTTGAGCTATTTTGCAAAGAAGAATGGGCAGAAATGTCACCCAAAAATGTAACCCAAAAATGTCACCCAAAGAGACTTGCAGCTGTAATTGCCGTGAAAGGTGGTTCTACAAAGTATTGACTTTCAAATTTTGAAAACCATTTACCAGTTTCCTTCCACTCCACAATTATGTGCCACTTTGTGTTGGTCTATCACATTAAATCCCAATAAAATACATTTACGTTGTTGGTTATAACATGACACAATTTGGAAAATTTCAAGGAGTATGAATATTTATTTAAGGCACTATAGGTACACATATAAAAATATGTTTTTGTTTGTTTGTCATTACTGATTGTGCAAGAGTTTTTTTACTTTCGACTAACACAACCCAAACCACCCTAGTGTTGCTTATTTTCAGAAATTTGGGGGAAATTATAACTTTTTGTCCCCCTGCTTGCTTTTCGTTACAGCACTTAGCATGCTGCTATTGGGTACTACAAGGATCTCAGTAGGTACATGTCATCTTCTTAATTAAATATGTGAGGTGTGAGACTACATAGAACTGAAAAATAAAACTGCATGCTGGACTATATATTATGATGAACCATTATTAAGTATTTACTGGCTCTTTCCCTATTAAAACGTCCCAGTGATCGTGACTTGTATTGATCTTGACATGAATTATGCTTGGAACCACAATGTTATGAAAGCACTAGAGGGACAAGCAGTAAACTTCAATAGCTCATGCCAAATCAGTAAACTCAGATGTCATCCATCTGTATACAGGATGACAGATAATGTGGTTATTATTGCCTTTTTATAATCCTTCTCCTAAGGGAAATAAAGAGAAGCATATGGCAGATTTGAAAGACTTATATTTTCCTTGACCGTGCACAGTTCTTTATCCCTATAGTGCTTTAACAGAATTGGTAATCGGCTGGATGATCAGACAGGGAGTAACTGTCAACTTGCAGTTTACTAAACAGTAATTTGAAGCAATAATGCAAAACTGGTTTAGGGAGGCAAAGAATATACATACACTGCAGAATCATGCAAAACAAATCATGAAAGCTGCACAACAGTGGACAACAGTGGACCAAGAAGACTTGACCTGCTATCTAATCAATTGTAATATGCTCTTTTTTTTCTTAATGTGACTTAATATTTGTAAGATTGTTTAAATTAATATGTAATAAATTTTGCTACTTTTTTTATGATATTTTGTACTGAGTTACTTGGGCACCGCTATAATCCCACTTCCTCTGCTCCCCTTTGAATTAAAGGGGTTGTAAGAGAATTTTTATTTTTTTCATAATAAGCATCCTTTACCTGCAGACATTGCTCTTTTCACTTCCTCATTGTTCGTTTTTGCTCAGAAGTTGCTCTATTTCTTCTCTGTTCTGTTCACTTCCTGCTTGTCTGATTGTTACTCACCACCGCGAAGGGAGGCTTTACTGCGGTGGTCAGTGACATGCTCGCCCCCTCCTGGGAACTACATCTGTGTGGCAGGACACTCTCTACGTGTTAGAGACTTTAAGGAGGTGTGAATTACTGGGCGTTCCACAATGCATACTGGGGAATGTAGTTCTTACATGAACAAGCGCCACAAACCAGGAAGTGAATGGGAGAACAGAAACTAGAATGCCGGAGGTGATATAGATGGAGGAATTTAATAGTTATTTACTCGTTTTTTAACAGAATCATTACACTATTCTGTCTGTCTACCATGCAGACATAAATTTTAGGCATTTTTTTCCTTTACAACTCCATTAACTCTTTGGGATGAGATGCTTTATCTACCAAGGATATATCAGCCACTCCCTTTTTACATATCACTTTAATGTTCCCTAACTTAATGATTACACTAGCATGACTTGGACCTGCCCCTGCCTCTCAATAGACTGCAAGACGGTGCTTTCATTTAAACAAATTACATTTAATTTATTGATTTTCTATTGATTACAAAAATGCATTGATTTTTGTCCATTACATCTGCCTACAGCTAAGCTTTAAAATATGGTGTCCGAGGTTGTCAAGGAATAGGCACCATGATCCATACTTGGTGGGAGTGCCCTAGGATACGGGGATTCTGGAACAGGGTATTCCAGATTATCAGGAGAGTTACCGATTGTAACCTCCATCAATCTCCTGCAATAGCCTTATTGAATGGACTAATACCACAGAGTTCCAAGGCCATTAGACAGCTGATTCTATTTATACTGACTGGCGCCAGAATCACTTTAGCGGCTGCATGGAAGAAATCGTCTGTTTCCATTTTACACATGAAGAGAAAGGTTACATGGATTATGGAACAGGAAAAAAGAATGAACTCTATGTTAGACACCTCTACCCAGTTCACTGAAATTTGGGAACCTTGGTTGATTTACATGGGAATCTCCCACAACATGTAAGTTTAGTTTTGGCTCTGGACTCAGACTGATGTAATCCTATGGCAGGTAGGCCCACCCTCCCTTTCCCTTTCCTCTCCTTCCTCTTTCCTCCTTCTCCCCCTCTCTTTTCTTTATTCTTATTTTTTCTCTTGAACAGGAGATATTCATTACATATCATATTCTCCACTGGTCTCAGCCTAGTGCTGATTTAGTTTAACTGGATGTATGTATTAAATTCCTTGTCTCCTTTTAGGTTTATAAGTTAAGAGTTGATTGAGAGATGTTTCTCTGGACAACATTTGGATCCAATTTTTTTGTCATCAAGGGGGGGCTGGGTGGGGGGGCTGCCCCCCCTCCTCGACACAGATTGCTCCCGGTGGGGGTGTCGCGGGGAGGGGATGTCCCCGGAAACCTATCCTCTCCACGGTTCGGTATGATTTATTCCTTACATATATTTTAGTTTTATGATCTCAGCTTATAATAAAAGTTTTATAGATTGCTTAGTAAACAGGGAATTTTAGCCCTAAAATGTTGTCGCTACCTCTACTGATTCCCATCCCTCCTGATTATACACGTTTACACTCCCATGTTAAACTTACCAGGTATATAGTTGGGACATTGGGGGGGGGGGGGAGGGAGGAGAGGGGGAAATCTAGTTAAGAAATGTAATCTATTGTTTACTACTATAATTGTCAACACAATGTTTCCTGATGCATTTATTGTATTACGTTTATTACTCTGTATGCTCTTTATTTTATTATAATAAACTTAAATTTAAATAAAATATGGTGTCCGTGTAGCTCTAATTGCAAAGTACATGTGTTGAATCATTATCCCTGTGTGTAGCTTCTAATCTTTTTCAGCACATCACAGCTGAGTAAATCTTAACCAGAAATAAATACATGAATTCCATAGCGAAATGTGCTCTTCTTGCTTAGCTCCTACATGATTTGTCCTATCAATCAGCATGACAGTGGAGTGAGTGGAGGGGGCAAGCAAAGACATAAGGGTCCACACCATACTAACTGCTACCACTTTGTCTAATGCTTTCATTTTTTTTCCCCTGGCTGAGTAATGTAACTATATTACATTACATTTATATCTTACAATAACTGTAAAATGAATGCATTTTACCGTTTTGTGATTGAGGTCATTGGTGCTGATTGTCTGTATGTGTAAGTTGTAACTTAATGACTAAATTGCTTAACCACTTAACCTCCGGACCATATTGACCAGAGCACTTGGCGATTCGGCACTGCGTCGTTTTAACTGACAATTGCGCGGTCGTGCGACGTTGCTCCCAAACAAAATTGGCGTCCTTTTTTTCCCACAAATAGAGCTTTCTTTTTGTGGTATTTGATCACCTCTGCAGTTTTTATTTTTTGCGCTATAAACAAAAATAGAGCGACTATTTTGAAAAAAATGCAATATTTTTTACTTTTTGCTATAATAAATATCCCCAAAAATATATAAAAAACGATTTTTTCCTCAGTTTAGGCCGATACGCATTCTTCTACATATTTTTCGTAAAAAAATCACAATAAGCGTTTATTGATTGGTTTGCGCAAAAGTTAAAGCGTTTACAAAATAGGGGGTAGTTTTATGGCATTTTTATTAAAGGGGTGTTCCAGCCAAATTTTATGTTTATTAAAAGTCAGCAGCTACAAAAAGTGTAGCTGCTGGCTTTTAATAAACATACATTTACCTGCTCCAGCGTTCCAGCGACGCGCCGGCCGGGGGGTCTGCTCCGCTCCCCCCCTCCCCGGCCGGCATTCTACTGTGGGCGCCCGGACGTGACAGCTTTCGGCTTCACGGCCGGGCACCGACTGCACATGCGCGAGCGGCACTGCACATGCGCGCGGCGCGGCCCGCTGCTGCGCGGTCCCATTGGACAGGCGATCGCCTAGGACCTGTCAGTGTCCTAGGCCATCGCCTACAGGGAGGGGCTGCAATAAGGCGATTAAGCTTAATCGCCTTACCAGCCCCTCGGCGGAAGGAGGAAGTGGGACAGTAAGTCCCACTCCTCCTGAAGCCCCCACTCCCCCCCCCAAAAAAATTACATGCCAAATGTGGCATGTAAGGGGGTGAGGAGTGAGATAAGCGGAAGTTCCATTTTTGGGTGGAACTCCGCTTTAATATTTTTTTTTTACAAGTAATGGTGGCGATCAGCGATTTTTTTCAGTACTGCGACATTATGGCCGACACTTTTGACACATTTTTGGGACCATTGGCATTTTTATAGCGATCAGTGCTATAAAAATGCATTGATTGCTATAAAAATGCCACTGGCAGTGAATGCATGATACATTGTATGAACAGAAGATCAGCATTTCTCCCCTGACAGGACTGGGAGCTGTGTGTTTAAACACACAGCTCCCGGTCCTTGCTCTGTAATCGCGCTTGCCGGGCACACGCACGGGACTCGGGGGCAAGCGGGGGGAGCGTGCACTCCTAGTGGGCGTTTAGAGAACCGACGTGGAGCTACGGGCTCTCGTGCAGGGGAGCCGTCCTGGCGCCGTAGAACTGCTGTGGCTGGTTGGCAACCAGTTAACCACAATTCTTGACACTTGCATATAAAGGATCTCTTGTGATAGACAAGTTATGTTCATACAGTATATGATGCAAAAGCCTTAAAATAATAATAATAATAATAAAAAACTTCCTTTTATGTTTATAGACTGGGTCAAATCCTCCTTCATTGGTGCCATGGGGATGACAATGCTGCTCTGAATTTGGGAGCAGTGCAGCAGTGTTGTCAATCCCAATAAAAGAAGCTGTATGAGGTGGACTTCACTGGCAGGCTCAACAGGTATTTCTAATATTTGTATCATATATATATATATATATATATATATATATATTAAAAAATGACCACACTAGGCATGAGAGCACAGCGTTGTCTCCTCCCCAGCTTTTATGCAGCTGTGAACAGAGGGAATATGATCACTGACATAGAAGGGAAATGTTTATAATTCCTATTTTATTTTTTATCTATACACTAATGCTTTGCCTTGCATTAAATTTCTACCTGTATGGGTTGTTTTACAAGGTGAGGGTTTACATATACTGTAAAAGAGGAAGGTAATAATTGTGTCTTTTAACTAATGTCTAAGGCAACAATACTGCTTGTTGGCAGGTGGCAGTGTGCTTTGGGAGAGGCCACTCTCCTTGTGATATTAGTGGTTGTTCCCCTTAATATTCAAGATTGGGTGGAGCTCTGGGCAGCAGGTAGATGGGAACAGGCTTCCCCTTACTTACAGCATGTAGATCTGTAGCCTAAAGAGCCATATTCCTTCTGGGCCTAGTCCCAGGGAGAAACTCCATGTGAGGACCCCCTGCTGGGGAATCAATGGAAGAGCTTAAAGGAGAAGTACAGTTAAAGCTTGTTTGGCTGTACTTCTGTGGATCACAGGAGTGAAGTTCATTCTGCACTCCTGTTACCCGTTTCCAGCAGACAGTGTCTGATGTCTTCAGGCTCAAGAAGGATCGCGACCATATGGTCAGGATCCGCCCACATGCCTGGACTGGCACCTGGCTCAGCTCCCGCCCTCTCCACAGCACAGCACTTTAGTGAGTACAGGGGAGTAGGGGGCAGAGCATAGAGCTGCTGACTGACAGTCACCAGCTCTCTGCTCAGGGAGCCCTGAGAACCGAGCGATCGTCAGTATTTGGTCGCTCGGTTCTTATAGTTAGAGCCGGCGAGGGACAGATGCAGCATCAGACTGATGCTGCATCCACCTAGGCAGGTATGATTCTGGAAAAACCCCAATTCCCATACTTCTCTCTTTAAAGCGGAGGTTCACCCTAAAACAATTATATATCATCCCATCCAGCATACTGGCGTCAGCTACAGTATGCTGTTTTTTTTTTTATCGCTGTACTTACTGTTTAATCGTTAATTTTCTTTTCTCCCTCCCGCGGGGAATAGGCATTCCTATGAAGAGGGCTACATGATTGAGGTGTGGCTATGGCGCGTCATGCCCTCTGAAAATAGCCGAAATAGGACTCGGCTATATACGGCGCCTGCGCAGTCAGCTCCCAGGTCTGTGCACAGGTGCAGTATGGGGGGGTGGGGGGCCGCAGTGCGCCCCCCTGCCCCAGAGCACCTGACCCCCCCATGTTAAGGGCATGTGGCCTGGTACGGCTCAGGAGGGGGGGGTGCGCTCTCCTGTCCCCACCCCCATTCCTGACTGGCCAGGCGGCGTGCTTGGGATACGGGTCTGGTATGGATTGTGAGGGGACCCCCACGCCGTTTTTTTCGGCGTAGGGGGGTTCTCTTACAATCCATAGCAGACCTAAGGGCCTGGTATGCCTCCTGGGGGGGAACCCATGCCAGATTTTTATTTAAAATTTGGCGTGGAGTTCCCCCTCAGGATACATACCAAACGCCGCGTGTAGAATTGGCGGGAATCCAAGTCGGATCCCCGTCGCCTCTATGACGGCATTGTCCCCATCGCGGCAAGCTGGCTCGGCGCTGGCTCCCGCGATGGGGCTCGTAGGTGGTCAATCTCGCTGAGAAAGGGAGCGAGATTGACACAATATCGCGGTCACCCACTGTATGTGTACATTCTTTATTCTAAAAAGTAGTAATATGTGAATACTGTGAACAGGACAAGCCTTAGGCCTGGAGCATCTGTGACAAAGTATAGCGGAGTCTCTCCAAAGTACCAATCCAGGTCCCTTAAAAGCCAAAGATAAAATAAATGGCCATCTATGGCAGAAATTAAAAGCAGCCATAACAGCTATTTTTTTAATGACTAGCAATGAGCTTAATCCCCCTTATACCGAAACTCCAGGCTCCGGAGGATGTAGTGCTCAGAGATGACACCTGTGAAGTCACCACGGAGGTAAAGAGTTTCAAGCATTGTATGAATTCATTGTAGTTACTAGCTGGACTTCTTTTACCTTCAGGCAGATATTTCGAATTCATGAAAAAGATAGTTTACTGCATAGCAATAAGGAGTCATGGGAGGTAAATGCATCAATATGTGTAATATCTTTCCTGCCAGAACATTTTATCACATTATAAAATATCTCATTGTAGTTTCACTAGTTTCCTACCTGAGCAAAATAGGGCCCTGAGGATACAGAGAGACCTACTTGAAATACACATGAAAATTGATGTTTGTTTGTTTTTCTGAAATCAACATAAAATAGCTGCGATTAAACTTGGCATGCATCTTTATTCAATCTTAACAGTTACAGCAAAAACTGTTGGCTGACAAAATTCAGGATAACATACACAGAGACATATTCCATGAAGAGATTTTGGGCACAATGCAGGAAGCTGGGCAGGGATTTTGATTGGTTGGCTTGGGTTACTGTTCTCTGCATGTTTCTCTTTCCTGTATCAGGTCAGTTTAAAGGGGTTGTAAAGGTTCCTTTAAGCTAGTGCATTGTTGGTTCACTTTCCATTTCCTTAGATTTCCCTTCTAAATGTTTTTTTTCTTTGTCTGAATTTCTCACTTCCCAGAGAAAGGAAAAAAAAAACATTTAGAGGGGAAATCAAAGGAAAGGGTAAATGAACCAACAATGCACTAGCTTAACCACTTTACAACCACTTTTTTTTAATGTCACAATGTAGAGTATAAGATTTCCTATCATCTGTGCCCAGTCTTGCCACACAGAGTTAATCCAGCGCTGAGTAATCCTCTTTTAAAGTTCAGTGCAAATTAACAGAATTCCAGATAAAAACTTGCCAAATTATAAAGTCTGTTTCTCTGTTATTGCTTTCAGTGACAGGTTATTTACAAATCTAGCTTGGACATGTTTATCATAACAAGAGGTGATCCAAAGTTCATTGTATATTACTAGGATGTGTTATGATGTTATATCACCTCCTATTATGATAAACAAAACATAACTTATAAAAAACATATCCTAGCTAGATAAGTAAATAACCTCTCATTTAAAGCAAGAAGAGAGAAAACTGACTTTTTATCTAGGCAGGGTTTTATCTGGAAGGCTGTTCATTTTCACTGAACATAACAGAGGATTTCTCAGATCTGGATTCTCTGTGTGGCAAGACTGGGCACAGATGATAGGAAATATTATACTCTACATTGTGACATAAAAAAAAACTTGGAGCGGAGATCAGTGTCATGTGACACAGAGCCCATCCCGCCTACAGTTAGAAACACAATGCAGGGAACACCTAACCCCTTAGCGCCCCATAGTGGTTAACCCCTTCACTGCCAGTGTCATTTTCACAGTAACCAGTGCATTTTTATAGCACTCATCGATGTGAAGATGACAATGGTCCCAAAAATGAGTAAAAAGTGTCCGATGTGTCCGCCATAATGTCGCAGTCGCGAAAAAGATCAATAATCGCCGCCATTATTAGTAAAAAATATATTAATAAAAATGCCATAAAACTATCCCCTATTTTGTAAACGCTATAACTTTTGCGCAAACCAATCAATAAACGCTTATTGCGATTTTTTTTTTTTTTACCAAATATATGTAGAAGAATGTATCGGCCTAAACTGAGGAAAAAAAATGTTTTTTTTAATATATTTTTTGGGGATATTTATTATAGCAAAAAGTAAAACATATTGCACTTTTTTCAAAATTTTCGCTTTGTTTTTGTTTATAGCACAAAAAATAAAAACCGCAGAGGTGATCAAATACCACCAAAAGAAAGCTCTATTTGTGGGGAAAAAAGGGGTGTTAATTTTGTTTGGGAGCCACATCGCACGACCGCGCAATTGTCAGTTAAAGTGACACAGTGCCGAATCGCAAAAAGTGGCCCGGTCATTTAGCAACAAAATGGTCCGGGGCTTAGGTGGTTAAGCTAGTGCATTTTTTGTTCACTTACCCTTTCCTTTTTTCGATTTCCCTTCTGAATGTTTTTTTTCTTTGTCTGAATTTCTCACTTCCCAGGAGCAGACTGTCCCTCCCAGTGAAGGCCAAGGACCCTGCTCTGGTCTTGATGACGTCAGGACCCTAGACAGGTGGGGAGTGGGGATACAAACGCTGCGAGGACTAGTCTAGCAGTGTGGAGAAGCAGAGGATTGGGTGAGTAAATTTCCTTTTATTGCTCCCCTAAAAACAAACAAGTAATTTACACTTGCAGTGCGATCACAGTCCTACTGCAAAGGATCATTTTTTATTTGCCCAGAGTTGGGCTTTAATTCTGGGCACCCATAATACAGGCTACACAGGGTATTATGGGTGCAGCAGAAGCTGTTTGCAAGTTGTTGTAAAGGTTCAAGGTTTATTACCTTCAGGCATTCTATGCCCTTACAGTAATCATGAGCACAAGATCTGTATAAAGGTGAAGTGTCAGGTTCTGCAAGGCCAGACTTTTCAATGTCTATTCTGCAAGATCTTTTTTCAACAGGCAATTAGCCATTTCCAAAAAACACCAGACCAAAGAATGTTTTAATGATTAGTTTACAATCTTGATTAGCAAACTCTGGTTCATGACCCCTAGTTCCAGTTATGATACATTAGAGTCGGTTGACTACTCTGCTAGAAGTTTAAAGTGTATCTCCACCCTAAAGGGAAGTTCCGCTGAACGGAACCCTACCCCCCTCCGTGTCACATTTGACACCTTTCAGGGGGGAGGGGGGGGTTCAGAGACAGGTATTTGCACCCACTTCCAGCCTGCAGTCTCGGGCAAAAGACGGGTTTTTCCCGTTGTGTGCTGGGAACTCTCGGCTCCCAGCACACAGCGGGAGCCAATCGGCGGGCGCAGCACGACTCGCGCATGCGCCGTAGGGAACGGGCAGTGAAGCCGGAGCCCTTCACTTCCTGGTTCCCTCACCGTGGATGGAGGGGGGAGCAGCAGAGAGTCCTCTGCTGCGGACGCCGCTGGACTCCAGGACAGGTAAGTGTCCTAATATTAAAAGTCAGCAGCTGCAGTATTTGTAGCTGCTGGCTTTTAATATATGTTTTTAATGGGCCATCCGCTTTAATGAAAATGGAGGAGCTCTTGGCAACAGCTAGTAATAATAAACCAGGCAGATTTACCTAGTCTTAGTCGATGTGATTTACAGTATAATCTAAAACACAGTCTAAAAAACAGTCTCCCTATAACTACTTTCTAAAGCCTCATACACACGATCGAATTTTCCGATGGGAATTATGTGATGGCAGGCTGTTATTGGAAAATCAGACAGTTTGTATACATCATCGGATAAGTGTTGTTGGATTTTCCACCAACAAATGTCCAAGCAAAGTGAAAAAGGGCTGGCCATGATAGAGGAACCATAAAGTCAACACAGCTTTACTCAGCAGTAGACATTTGACAGTGTAGGTTGCTAGTTCGGGTGCCGAAAATAATCTTCTGTTTTCTGTTGAGCTTGGATTGGGGGGACAATGAAAGGAAATGTATTGTGAAATTGTTACCCCCTTTTTTTCATTTTATGTTTTTCCTTGATCATTAGATCTCTATGTGAAGAATTATAAACTTAAAGTGGAGTTCCACCCTGTTTTTCCCCCCCTAAAAATAGAAAAATGAAAAAAATTATACTCACCAGAAAGGGCGGTTGCTATGCCGAACTATCTGTTCTGCCTCTTCCTCCACCAAGGTGGATCTTCTGCCTTGTCCTCTGTCACTGTGTCTTCTGGTGAATGGAGCACGCTGCCATCTGGGAACTGTGTGTATCGCAGGAGGCAGCTGCCGCGCCGTGCGAGTCGCGTATGTGCAGTAGGAAACGGGCAGTGATGCCCTAAGTGAGGATGGAGGCGCCACGACCGAGCGATCGCCGTTGGGGGGCCAACATCGTGGGTGACTAGGACAAGTAAGTGTCCTTATTAAATGTCGGCAACTACATTGTTAGTAGCTGCTGACTTAAAAAAAAAAAAAAGGTGGTGGAATCTCGCTTTAACAAAATGATCACCCTGCTGTTCCTCATAGGGTGGGAGGTGGGTTGGTTGATCAGTCCATTATAGCATGGTATATATGGTATATTTATGTATGGAAATATGAATGCCCATGTCTGCTTCCTATACTAGCGATATTACAAAAACAGAAACATTTTTTTTTCATATCACCTCGTCCACCCTCCTATTTACCTTAACACCAGAGCTCTTAAAGACAATTTATGCTCGGCCACCTAGATTGACCTGGATAGCACCGAAGTTTAGATCCATGTTGCACTTTGGTTCTGCATAAACATATTAACTGTTATTTAAAGCACATTAATTGTATGCTCAAAGTGATTCAGAGAAGCCCCAGGAGCCTATGTAATTGACCATAATATGACGTTATCATTTAGCATTACAGGCAGGAGTTATTAATAGTTATTATCAGTGGCGTTAATGGTTTTTGGGTCTTATTAAACTACTGTAAGCGCATAATATTTAGAAATGGTAATGCTTTCTGTTTGCGTCATTGAGATCAAAGGACTAATTAAATATGTAATATGCTTTTGTTCTTATTACTAGTAACTAATGTTTTACTTGTACAAAATGTACCCAATATTTAAAGGTTAATTCCGTTTAGCACTGGTGTATTTTATTGATAAATGTCAGAGAGTTAAATATCTCCTCACTGCTGCTGAGCCTTAATGATTCCAGTGGAAGTTCCTTGTTAGCCCCATCATATTATAATTTCCTTTAGTTTTAAAGCACACCTCCAGACATTTTTTTAAAGTGACCCTATCGGTTGGATAAACAATTTGAGACTAAAACACCCTAAAAAATAAGATGTTAAATACTTATTGAGTGGTGGCAAGTGCAATCTCTCTTGCAGAGCTAAAAGTGCTAAGGCTATCTGTACCTCTATGTTCTATAGCCATTAACAGGTGCATTGGGAGACAAGCTATATCTAAAGCCAATACAGTAGAACCTCGGTTTACGAGTAATGCAGCATTTTAAAAGACGAGCAACCTTTTTTTTTATATTCTGACTCAGTTTGCGGGTGTTGTCTTGAAAAACTAGTAGAATTCGAGCTAATGGGGTGCAGTACCGCATTTGGCCTAAGATGAGGGGGTGCCAGAGCCTGGTGTGGATTATGCTCGTAATCCGAGGTTCCACTGTACTTACTTTTCCTGGTAGTTCATGTATTGAAAAGCTGCTGCTGAGCTGTTCCACAGTTGCTGCAATTATTTGCCCTTTGACTTGGGTTGCAAACCATCGAACTTTCACTAAAAGAAACATGGAGGCTAAGTATTAAAGGCAAGTCAGAATGGCAGCCCCCATATTAATCCCAGGAATGGGTTACTTTTAGGTGCCTAAACCCAGGGCTCGTCAAAATCTGTGCGACAAGAAATTGTGACCCGGTGCCCGCTTTCGCCGGTAATTAAGGCCACGGCTTTGTGGCCTACAAGGCCTCAATTACCGGCTGTCGCGGGCCCTGTGGATCCTGTGTCTCCGTGCACCCCCACCTCCCCCGCGACAGCCATTAATTGAGGCTGCGGCTTTGCGGCCTTGTGAAGGCCCAAGCTTCCTTCTGTGACCTGGTGCCATCTGGTGGTGGCCGTTGGCATTACAAGTAAACCAGCAGTTCTAATGTGTTTTTTCACTGTTTTCACTGCCATATCCTTCCCTCTAATTAGAACCCCCAAACATTATATATATATATATTTTTTATTCTAACACCCTAGAGAATAAAATGGCGGTCAATGCAATACTTTCTGTGACACTGTATTTGCGCAGCGGTCTTACAACTGCACTTTTTTGGGAAAAAAATACACTTTTTTAAATTAAAAAATATGACAACAGTAAAGTTATCCTATTTTTTTTTATATTGTGAAAGACAATGTTACGCAGAGTAAATTGATACCCAACATGTCACGCTTCAAAATTGCATCCGTTCGTGGAATGCCGACAAACTTTTACCCTTTAAAATCTCCATAGGCGATGTTTAAAAAATTCTACAGGTTGCATGTTTTGAGTTACAGAGGAGGTCTAGAGCTAGAATTATTGCTCTTGATCTAACGATCACGGCCATACCTCACATATGTGGTTTGAATACCGTTTTCATATGCGGGCGCTACTCACGCATGTGTTCGCTTCTGCGCGCGAGCTTGGCGGGACAGGGCGTGTTTTCTGGCTCCTAACTTTTTTAGGTCGTTCCTACATTCCAAGCAAATTTGTCAAACCCTGCCTTAACCAAATAAAATAAGAGATGGGAACTAGTTTGTCTCTTAATACTATTACTGTTTTAACTATATCTTACACTTCCATATTTGTTTGAATTATACATTCTCGTATTTATTTCCTGACCTTTCTTTAAACAGTATGTTGTACGCCAGAAATGGTGCTAGCCCTGTCAAGTTGTCTTTTCCTAAATAACAGAATTCCTCATCACCCCCTCATCTCTACAACATAGAATTGTTTTGTAGTCCTAGATAAGATCTGGGAGGGATGATTAGACTCCTTGAATTAACACAGAGTAAACAGGACACAGAACAGTTTTGAAATTCTCATAGGAACAACATTTTTTTTTATTTATCAAACAGATTTACTTCAATATATAATAGACCAAAAGGAAGGAAATAATGGATGTGCATTATTGGAGTTTACATACATTTTCATTTTACGGGGCTGTGACAGGCTGAACATAATGTTTCAACAATGTGGACTGCTATCAAAAACAAAATAATGAATTATTTTTTTTGGATGTCTTATTTCTATATTTTGATGACATGATCTAGGCAAAAGATTAACTCAGAATGAACGGGCTGTTTTCAGTGTAATCCAAGGAGAAGTTCACTGCTGATTGTCTTACAATGTATCATGGCGGCAAAAATAGCAGGATGGGACTCACCGACCAACTGGAGTGGTATGCTGTGTGAACAGTGTAAAAATGGACACTAATGTGTGAAACGCACATCTCCGACCATGATTGTGATTTCTGAGTTTATCATATTTATTATCCTCTTTATCATTTTTCTTTAAGGCCGTGTACACACAATCGAACATGTCCGCTGAAACTGGTCCGCGGACCAGTTTCAGCGGACATGTTGGATCATTTGTACGGCCTATCGGACCGTTTTCCAGCGGACAAAAGTTTCTAAACATGCTTAGAAACCTGTCCGCTGGAAATCTGTCTGTCGGACATATTCGATGGTTAGTACACGAAATCAGCGGACAAAAATCCCGAGCATGCTCAGAATCAAGTCGACGCATGCTTGGAAGCGTTGAACATTGTTTTTTCATCACGTCGTTGTGTTCTACGTCACCACGTTCTGGTCCGAGGGGATTTTTGTCCGATGGTGTGTACGCACATCAGACCAACAGACAACTTCAGCCTGGTCCGATGAAAACGGTCCGTCGGAAAGGTTTCCTCGAACATGTCTCATCATGTGTACGCGGCCAGGGCCGTCTTAATAGTATTATGGGCCCCTGGGCAAAGTCATGCTCTGGGGCCCCTACAATGATGACAGTGCAGGTAAACAGACATCAAGTAGGTAGGAGGCAGACTGCCTCCCCAGTGTATCTATCACTCTCAGTGCCATCATGGGGCCCCCAATTACAGGGCAGCATGGGCTCAAGGAACAGCTGCTTTGGGGAACGTGCAGGGCCCCCCATGCAGCTAGGGCCCCTGGGCAGTGCCCAGGTGTGCCCTCTCATTAATACAGCCCTGTACGTGGCCTAATACAGCATATTAGTTTGGTTTCTAACACTATTATTATTATTTTTATTATTTATATAGCACCAACAATTTACACATTACTTTAAATATATTGTACATTCACATGAGTCCCTGCCCTCAAGGAGCTTACAGTCTAAGGTTCCTGACTCACATGCATACATACACATAGTAGAGTCAATTTAGACAGGAGACAATTAACCTAGCAGCATGTCTTTGGAATATGGGGGGGGGGACTGGAGTACCTGGAGGAAACCCAGTCAAGTACAGCAAGAGCATGCAAACTCCATGCAGGTAGTGTTGTAGTTGGGATGACAGGCAGATGTGCTTACCACTAATCCACTGTGATTTGAGAAAATAGATAAAATTAAAATGCCTCCTTTCTCCATGTGTTTTTTTTCTTGCGTTTAACATGTTTTATTCATTAAAATCTAGTCATAGTATCCCCATCTCTAGCAACTGTTCTTTTCCTGGCCTGGGGTGCTCCATCGCTGAAGAATGGTCATAGATTTTATAACCATCTGTACCCTGCAATCTGTGACTTCTGATCACCGCATGACTCTGTATTCATATGAGCTGCTTCTTCCTCGAATAGGTTAAATCAACCCTCTTGAATAAACACGGCATTAATCACTGTCCGGAGGGGCATCAAGGTCACTGTTTCCCTCTGGAAAGTGTTCTGTGCTTTAATTGGCTAATTTGTAGTGTTAATTACTGCAGTCAGGATGAGTAATGACATTAACTGCCTGCTCTAGGTCTTATTTTTAACTTGCATCCATGAATGACAGCTCACCACTCTACCAAGGGCCTGGGAGCACAGGAACGAGGAAATGGACCATCTAAACACAAGTTATTATCAGTCTTCAGGGACATTACAAGGGTCCAAAATAATCAGCGTGAGACCTACAAACCATGAGGTGGCATGCAATCAAACCCTTATAAATGAAGGTACTTCATGTGCAACTCTGATATATAATTAAAGTGCTTTTAAAATTCTACAACGAAATCTATATTTCAGACACAGAGTAATGAGGATATGCAAAGTGCAGTGAATCATAGTAGCCAATCGGATTCCAGTTGATCACAGATCAGTTAAATTGTAACTAAACCCAAGTATAGAAATGTAATAAGTTGAAGCTTACTAGTCCTTAAAGCTGACCGTCGTCCTCTTTGATAGCTTACAGTTATCTTCCTCTCTCTAGCCACCCATTACACAATTAGATGTACAAAATAAATGGGGGGGGGGGGGATTATTTTCTGTGGCCTAGGCGTGAATGATGTCACCTCCCTCTCCTCTTGGAGCGCTAACATCACAAGTCCCATTTGGCCCTTTCTCCGCTGTACTGCACATGAATTGGGCAATCTCCACTGCACCATGCATGCACCATCATAAAATGTAATCGGGGTAGACTACAAATCCTTGAAAGAGACAGCCAGCAGGTGAGATGCAAAAATAATTCTCTTTGTCACAATCAGTGGGCAGTACTGCCACCGAACACCTTCGAACAGCCCATTCAGCTGCCAAAAAATCACGAGCATTCAGGAGGCAGCAAAATCACATCCTGAATGTTTGAGGCCCCGTACACACGAGCAAATAGATCTGTTCAAATCAGTCGGACAGACCGATTTGAACAGATCTGTCTGCTGGGATGTATTGGTTTGATCGTGTAGACACGATCAAACCAAAATCCCCGCCGGCAGACAGCGCGCTGATGTGTCGTGACGTGGCGGTGACGTTGACGCCACCACGTCACTGCACCAGGAAGTAAAACACTTCCGTGCATGCGTCGAATCCATTCGACGCATGTGCGAGCAGATATGTCTGCTGGTTAGCGTACTAACCAGCAGACATATCGGTCCGACGGGTTCCCAGCCTACAGATTTCAAAGCATGCTTTGAAATCTGTCGGGTGGCCAAATCCGTCTGTTTGCCCGTACACACGATCGAATCTGTCTGCTGAAACGGTCTGGCAGACCGTTTCCAGCAGACAGATTTGATCGTGTGTACGCAGCCTAAGGCCTCGTACACACGAGGGGATATGTCCGCTGAAAACGGTCCGATGGACCGTTTCAGCAGACATCTCCGCTCGTGTGTATGGGCTAGCGGACAGATTTCTCCACCCAACAGATTTCAAAGCATGCTTTGAAATCTATCCGGTGGGAATCTGTCCGCCCGACATGTCTGCTGGTTAGTACACTTACCAGCAGACATGTCGTCCCCCACCGCCGCTGCGCCGCCGGCGAATGGATTTGGCGCATGCGCGGAAGTGTTTAACTTCCTGGTGCGGTGACGTGGCGGTGACGTGGCGGCATCAACGTCACCGCCGCGTCACCGTCACGTCACCGCGCCGTCTGCGGACCGTTTTCATCGGATATGTCCGATAGTGTGTACGAGGCCTAACAGTCATGCCCATGCTGCTCTATGAAAAGGGTTTTACAACAGTTCGCTCTTCACAGTGTGACACAGGTATATATAAGCTGCATTATATTTTCTGCCCTAATTTGTCTTTATTTTTACCTGCTGACCCTAGCAGGTAACACACTTCCTGTTCTAGGATTACAATGCTTAAAGGAGTTGTAAATAAAAACATTTTTTTTTTTTTTTTTTTTGCTGAAATGATTGTTTACAGGGTATAGAGACATAATAGTTAACTGATTCCTTAACTGAGCCAATACAGGGCAGTGATGGTTTGGAAAACGAAACTGATTGGTGCAGAGGGGTTTTAGACACACAGAAATCACACCTCCTTGATTAGTGACCACAGAGAGAAAGCTCCCAGGACTGTGTTTTTTTTAGGAAATAGACAACCAGGAAGTGTGGAGATCAGAGAAGAATTACAGCAACTTGAGAGTGAAAACAAACAATGAGGACATGAAAACAGTACTGCATTAAGGTAAAGGAAGCTATTAAGATAAAAAAAAAATCCTTTACAAACCCTTTAACCACTGTAAAGGAAGAACTAGAAATACAGAAAACCTGAAAAAGTTCCCCAGGGTGGGGATTTTAAGCGACAATGTATTCAATTCAAAAAGTAATGAATGTATTAAAATAAAACTTTACTAAATTTGTACAGTAATTGAGAATACAGCAAGATTCAGTCATTAAAATGGTAAACTGTGGTTATACATAATTAGAAAATTGTAACAGCAGTAATAAAATGGTAAACAATACATTTTATTGACTGAATCTTGCTGTATTCTCAATTACTGTACAAATTTAGTAAAGTTTTATTTTAACACATTCATTACTTTTTGAATTGAATACATTGTCGCTTAAAAACCCCACCCTGGGGAACTTTCTCATTCTTTCTTGTTTTTGCAATTTTCGGGGTGTGCGGTCCATGGACTCTACATACATGCGTTTTTCGTTTTTTCGAAATACAGAAAACCTTCCCCTCTTCTCTCACAAAGGAGCATGGGGGAGCTCATGTCCATAATGGGGGTGGTAGTGACACAGCCCCAAATCCATAATGGCTCAAAAGTTATATGGTCCAGAAATATTTAGACAGAATAAAGGTGGATAAAGCACATGGACCAGATGGCATACACCCAGGGATCCTAAAAGAATTGATCTCTGTAATTTCAAAGCCATTGTATCTAATTTTTAGGGACTCTTTTATGATAGGAATAGTAAAAAAATATTTAAGCAACAGACCGCATGGATTCATGAAAGACAGAAGTTGTCAGACAAACCTGATTTCCTTTTATGAAGAGGTAAGTAAAACCTTGGACAGAGGCGTGGTTGTGGACGTGGTATACTTGGATTTTGCAAAATCGTTCAATACAGTTCCACACACACACGGCTCATGTGTAAGGTAAAGTCTACAAGTTGGGAAATATCAATGTGTAAATGGATAGAAAACTGGCTAAAAGGCAGAATTCAGAGAGTAGTGGTTAATGATTCTTACGCTGAATGGTCTAAGGTTATCAGCGGTGTACCCCAAGGTTCAGTGCTGGGACCCTTACTTTTTAATATCTTTATAAATGATATTAGGTCTGGGATCAAAAGTACAATTTCTGTCTTTGCAGATGACACCAAGCTATGCAGTGGAATAATGTCCTTGCAGGATGTCTCCAATTTACAAGCCGACCTCAATGCTCTGTCTAATTGGGCGACTATGTGGCAGATGAGGTTTAATGTTGATAAATGTAAAGTTATGCACTTGGGGGCTAAGAATATGCATGCATCATACATACTAGGGGGAGTACAACTGGAGGGATCCGTAGTGGAGAAGGATCTGGGGGTTTTGGTAGATCATAAGCTCAATAATGGCATGCAAGCTGCGGTTTCCAAAGCGAGCAAAGTCCTTTCTTGTATTAAGAGAGGTATGGACTCCAGAGAGAGATGGAGAGAGATCATTTTTGCTCCTGTTCAAATCATTAGTAAGACCTCATCTGGAATATGCAGTCCAGTTTTGGGCACCAGTTCTCAAAAAGGATATCGGAGAACTGGAGAAAGTGCAGAGAAGGGCAACCAAACTGATAAGAGGCATGGAGGAGCTCAGCTATGAGGAAAGATTAGAAAAACTGAATTTATTCACTCTTGGGAAAAGGACAATAAGTGGGCATATGATCCACATGTACAAATATATAAGGGGTCCATATAGTGAACTTGGTGTTGAGTTATTCACATTTTACGGTCAACACAAAAGACAAGAGGGCACTCTTTACGTCTGGAGGAAAAGAGATTTCATCTCCAAATACAGGAAGGTTTCTTCACAGTAATGCCGCGTACACACGATCATTTTTTGTGATGAAAAAAAACGACGTTTTCTGTGAAGTAAAAAACTATGTTTTTGAAACGTCACTTTTCAAAGACGATGTTGCATACACACCATCATTTTTTTCACAAAAAGCGAGGTTACGTTCACCACTCTTTTCCATTGAAGCTCGCTTCATAACTAGCTTCTGGGCATGCGCGGGTTGAAAAACGTTGTTTCAAACAACGTTTTTGCTACACACGGTGACTTTTTGTGAAACAAAAAACGACGTTTTGAAAAACGACACAAAAAATTCAAGCATGTTGGAATTTTTTTTTGGTCGTTTTTTATGACACAAAAAACGACGTTTTGCCCACACACGATCAATTTAACCTCCCTGGCGTTTTTCCCGTGTCTGACACGGGGTAAAAATTTGCTGCTACTATTGTTGATCCCGTGTCAGACACGGGCTCGCCTCGCAGAATCCAGAGAGAGTTTACTTACCTTCTCCGTGGATCCAGCGATGCATCCCCGCTGTGTGAGCGAGCGGGTGCTCGCTCGATTCACACAGCGTCCCCGTGTGCCGCCGAGCTCCGTTCCCTGCGACGTTACGACGCACGGGGACGGAGAACGGCGCCAAATTCAAAAATGTAAACAAACACTATACATACAGTACAATGTAATCTTATAGATTACAGTACTGTATGTAAAAAATACACACCCCCCATGTCCCTAGTGGTCTGCCCAGTGCCCTACATGTTCTTTTATATAATAAAAACTTTTCTTTCTCCCTGCAAACTGTAGATTGCCCATAGCAACCAAAAGTGTCCCTTTATGGCAAAAATTGTTTTAGAGCAGCTAAAAAACAGCGATAATAAATTATAATCACTTGCAGAATTTAGCGATAGCGATTTGTGGGGAAATTCGTCATAAAAAAAAAAATAATGACAGCAAAAATTCTGCAACTGAGCAAATTTCAGTGATTTTGATTTGATTACATTATTGAATAATTTTTACTATAATTATATTATTATTTGTTATAATTTTTTATAATTATTTATTATATTATAATTTTTAATAAAAATAAAATAAAAAATCATACCCGGGATGCCTATTAGACTCTTGTTTAGATAGATTTAAGTAAGTACTTACTAAGAATTGCAGGCCTATAATACATAACACCACATTTCCTTGCAAAACAATTGCAACGCTTTTGGTACAAAATTCCAGACAGAATCATAACGCCAGGGAGGTTAAATGACGTTTTAAAAAACGTCGTTTTTTTTCATCGCAAAAAGTGATCGTGTGTACACGGCATTAGAGCTGTGAAAATGTGGAATAGACTCCCTGCAGAGGTGGTTCTGGCCAGCTCAGTAGATTTCTCTAAGAAAGGTCTGGATACTTTCCGAAATGTACATAATATAACTGGGTACTAAAATTATAGGTAAAGTTGATCCAGGGTAAATGAATGAATGAATGAATGAAGAACTTGTATAGCGCAGCACATGCGAAATAAATCGCCTCTGGGCGCTTGTTGTTCCTTTCTCTTTTGAGATCAAAAGAGATGAGTCTTAATCTTTCTCCTGAAGACCAAGTAGTTCTCCTCCAGTCGAATGCTGGCTGGTAAGGCGTTCCATAGTCTGGGACCTTGGACAGCGAATCTCCTGTCTCCTTTGGACTTGTATCTGGCTTTCGGTATCTGAAGCCGATTTTGATTATTGGATCGTAGAATACGATTGGGATTGTACATTTTTAATTTTTCGCATAGATAATGGGGAGCATTCCCATGGATACATCTATGCGTTAGACAGAGTGCTTTAAAGGTGATTCTGTCTTTGACTGGTAGCCAGTGAAGGGATCTCAACGAGGGTGAGATTGATTCCCAGGGTTTTTTCCCAGTCACAAGTCTGGCGGCCGTATTTTGAACGACTTGAAGACGAGCGATTTGGTACTTGGGAAGTCCGAGGTAAAGGGCATTTGCATAGTCCAATCTGGAGTTTACAATCGCTCCCACCACGACCGCTATGTCTTTCTTGGGAATAAAAGGCGTGAGTCTGCGTAGTAGGCGCAGCAGATAGTGAGATCCGCTGACTACTGCCCCTATTTGTGCGTTCATTGTCATGTCGGCGTCAAAGATGACCCCAAGACTTTTGACTTTGGCGCTAGGGGTGATGACTTTGCCCAGAATGGGCGGGGGGATCCAGGTTGTTATCGATTGATTGCTACGCTTGGCGTGAAACAGAAGAAGTTCTGTTTTCGCTCCGTTGAGTTTGAGATAACTCTTTGTCATCCAGTCCTCAATCACAGAGAGGCATGTCTCTAGATTGAGGTGGTGATCCTTTTTATTGCAAATGCGGAAGTACAGTTGCGTGTCGTCTGCGTAAGAGTGATATAGCAGTTTTTGGCTGCTGATGATTTCAAAAAGAGGACGCAGATAGATGTTAAATAACATCGGCGACAGGGGAGATCCCTGAGGGACCCCGCACGATAATGTGCGTTGTTCCGAAGTGAATGGTCCTAGCTTAACTATTTGCGATCGGTTTTCCACAAAAGAGGAGAACCAGGATAGATCGCTTTCTGCGACTTTGGCTATTTTAGCCAGCCGGGTCAATAACAGCTTGTGATCAACTGTATCAAAGGCTGCACTTAGGTCCAGCAGAACCAGAAGAGAAGATTCTCCTTCGTCTGCGGCCTCCAGAACGTCGTCCCATATCTTAAGCAATGCTGTTTCCGTCCCGTGTCCGGGACGGAAGCCCGATTGCAATGGGTCGAGTAAATTGTGGGTATCTAGATGCTGTTGCAGCTGCTGTACCACTGCCTTCTCCATTACCTTGGAGAGAACATTTAGGCCTGTTATGGGGCGCCAGTTAAGTGGATCCTTAGGATCCAGGGTGGCTTTCTTCAAGATGGGTTGAATGAAGCCCTCCTTCAGCTGAGAGGGCATTTTGCCCTCCCTGAAGGATTGGTTAATAAGCTGCGTGACAGGAGGTGCCAGGATGTCGGCGCATTCCTTCAGCAGTTTGGTGGGGATAATATCATTTGGCGCAGTGCTGTTGCGCAGAGTGCCGATGATATTTTTAGTGGTCTGAATGGAGATGGGTTTCAGCGTGAACTCACCAAACTGTGGTGAATTGCTGCCGGTGCTGTGTAAATGACTACGGGGGCTGGGAGAGCAATTGTTCTGCTGAATGCTTTGCCGGATTGCCTCAATTTTGTTAATGAAGCAATCCGATAACTCATCGCAAAATTCTTGTGTATCCAAGTTGGGGGCTACAAGGCATCCTGGATTCATGGTCTGAGTGACCAGCTTGAAGAGTTCGCGGGGGCGGTTTAGGGCACCGTTGATAGCCTCAGAAAAATAGTTTTTCTTGGCTTCGAAGATTTGTTTGTAGTATTTTCTGGTTATTGCCTTGTAAATCGCGAGGTTCTCATCTGAAGGGTTTCTTTTCCAGGCTGCTTCTGCCCTTCTACGCTCTTGCTTCAGTAACGCCAGCTGGTTGTTGAACCAGCCGGAGTTGTTTTTCCTGATCTGGGTCTTTCGTTTCGGCGCTATCAAGTCAGCTGACTGCAATAGTGCTGTGTTTATGGCCTCTAGTGTTTCTTCCGCTGTTTGGTGCGGCTGAATTGTGTTTATTTTTCCCCCTAACGTGGCTTTGAAGAGTTCCGAATGGAGCTTCCTCTGACATCTGGTCCAGTGTGTTGTCACTGGATTTGATGTTTTTGTTAAGGGGGGGGAATTCGGAAATAATGAATTTAATTGCATGGTGATCTGTCCATGGCAAAGGTTCATTTTCCAAGATTTTTATTTCCAGATCTTGTCTGAAAATAAGATCGAGCGTATGACCGGAAGCATGTGTGGGCCCACATACTAGTTGCTGAAGCCCTAATCCTTCCAGGTGGTCGATGCAGGCGTCGGCAATGGGGTCTTGCGGGGAGTTGGCCCAAAGGTTGAAATCCCCGAGCAGCAAAAGGTGTTTGCTATTCAGGGTATAGGTGGAGACAAAGTCCGTCAAAGATGGGAGCAGCTGCGACTTGGGGCCAGGTGGCCTATAGCAGAGTAGAATCCGGACGGTCTCCTGGCCGTTTACTTGCAGTTGAAGAGTAAGGGTTTCCATGAATGGAAGAGGGTTTTGGAGGCTTGGTTTTGTGATCGCAAGACGCGTCTTATGGATCACCGCCAGTCCTCCTCCTCTTTGCCCTATTCTGTTTTCCGTTATAATACGGTAGTTTTCTGGCACCAATTCTCCTAGAATGGTGTTGCAGTCGGCTGTGAGCCAGCTCTCTGTAATGAAGAGGCAGTCTAGGTCGTGTTGTAGAATGAAATCATGGATTTCAAGTCGGTGTTTTACTGCGGATCTTGTGTTGATCAGCGCACATGAAATGCGCTTAGGTTGGGGTAAACGGCTAAAATGTTTGACGGTCGATCGTCGATCGATCCTCAAAAGGTGCTCGATTCTTAGGGTCATTTTGGTGATGGCTGGCAGTATTGCGGCGAAACGCCTCAAATTCCAAATGGTTTCTGCGGAGTACCGCAGATTAGCCATGGTCGCCATTCACGGGGGGAAAAGTCGTTCCTTTTGGTGGCGATGAAGAGAGGATTCAGTGAATCCTCCCGGCTTGGTCCAGAGGAAGGCAAAAAACCCCTAACCATGCTATGCCAATTTGCTTTTGCTAGGGGAAAAAATTCCTTCCTGATCCCTGAAAGGCGATCGGGCAAGCCCCTGGATCAAGTGCATTTAAGTTGTGACCGGGGGGGTGGGGGGGGAAGCTGACACTGCTGACACTGCTGGGTGTACCAAGATGGCCGCCGACCAGGAGCAGGGCATGGGACCCAGGCTGGTATGTAGCCAGCTGGGTGGATTAGTGAGCCAGGGGGGGGGCTGGTTGTTGAGGCCAGGGGTGGATGAGTACCAGCAGTGGTTGGGGGTGAGCTCCTGGGGGCTACAACCAAAGATTTGGCCGAAAATGCGGCGCGCCGCTAGGCCGCGGATGAAGCCGCGGCCTTTCCTAAGCCGCGGCGGCCGCGAATCAGTGACGGCCGGCGCGGTTCAGGAGAGCAAACGGGAAATCGCGGGGAGGCTCCGAGGGAAAGGTTATACTGACAGGTGGGTGGTAATGTGGGGTAAGGAGAGGGAAGGAGACCCCAGCGTTCAGCCGATTCGGCGGCTTATCCTGATAAGGACGGCCGCCAATCGGTCCCAGGGAAGGTGATGGAAGGTAGGGCCTACCTGGGGAGGATGCTCACGGAGGTGGAGGGGGTGGTGGGGATGGCCCCTATGTCAGGGGCTTACCTTGAGGCTCACGGTGGGAAAGAAGAGAACCAAGGGATCCAGGGGCGGCTCAGGGTCAGAGCAGATCTGACGGATCAGACAGCAGCGGCTGACGCAGGGGGAGGAAAGCCCTGCCTGTCTGGCTCCAGGAGCCGTACGTCCTACTGTTAGGACGCACGCCGATTACTACTGGAGTCAGTTCTAGCCCTGGGGAGGAGTCACTCCTAAAATCTGATTGCTTCTTGGGGGATCAGGAAGGATTTTTTTCCCCTGCTGTAACAAATTGGATCATGCTCTGCTGTTTTTTTTTGCCTTCCTTTGGATTAACTCTGGGTATAGAATTGGGTATTTGGGATTTTACGTTATTTTTTTTTTTTTGGTTTAACTGGATGGAATTGTGTCTTTTTTCAACCTGTAACTATGTAACTATCTCCATAACATGAGAAGTAAGTGTTCTATGATCCAGAGACTTGTAATTTTATTCACTTGACATGCTTAAAGCACATTTTGCATTGCCATACAAAACCCAATTGATGCACAAAAGCCTGTCAACATAGGCCCTAACAGCACCTTTACACGGTGGAGCTGACACCACTCACAAAATGTATTTTAAAATGACGATGTCAATATAACATTATCTACCCATATCATATTTAGAACTGTTAAAATATAAAGCAGAGCCCTTTATTGGGTTCCATCAATTATAGCCTAAAGACAGGTCATTAGAAGCTGACTAAAAGAGATTTATGGAAAGAAATGTATTTTTATGAAATAAAATATTGCTCTCCCGGGCCAAATCTGTCACAAATATCAGTTCAAATGTGTTATATAAATGGTGCTGTAATTTAGCTTTGCCAAACCTTTAAAATAATTACTTCCACGATGTTTCCATTTTAGATATATTCAAGTTCCCTCTCTTTATGATAGTTTTTTATGGTGTGTTTTTTAATGTGAAGGATATAATGAGATTGATTTACTAAAGGCCAATTGACTGTGCACTTTGCAAAGTGCAGTGGCACTCTGCAAGGACAGTTGCTCCACAGCTTAGTAAAAAAAGGGAAGCTTCACTTTGCAAAGGAAACCCAATCACTTGCAAGCAAGATTAAAAAAAAAACAGTATTTTTTCTTGCAAATTATTGAAAGATGGAAATCAGCAGAGCTCCTACTCAATTACTAAGCTCTGGAGAGACTGTCCTTGCAGATTGTAACTGCACTTTGCAAAATGCACAGCCTATTTGCCTTTAGTAAATCAACCCCCATGCCATGTCTCTTCACCAGAAGATAAGGATAAGGTTTGGGTTCACCACTGCCATGGGCTTGAGGTGATTCTGGTGATTTAGGTGCATATTTGCTCAGGAGAAAATCTTAAAACCATGATGCACAGCACAGCCTCTGAACTATGACCAGCAGTCTAAGGCCGTGTACACACGATCGGTTCAAACCGATAAGAATGGACTAAAGTCCAGTTTCATCAGTCCAAACCGTGTGTACGGCCCATCGGTCCGTCGGGCCAAAGTTTTAAAACTTGCTTTAAAATCTGACCAATGGACGCCTGATCATCGGTCCAAACCGATGGTTAGTAAGAAAAAGCATCGGTCCAAAAACCTGCGCATGCTCAGAATCAAGTCGACGCATGCTTGGAAGCATTGAAGTTCGTTTTTCCAGCACGTCATTGTCTTCTACATCACCGCGTTCTGACCCAATCGGATTTTGGACTGATGGTGTGTACGCACATCAGACCATTAGGCCACTTCAGCGGTGAACCGATGAAAGCGGTCCGTCGGACCATTCTCATTGGTTTGAACCGATCGTGTGTACGCGGCCTAAAGCCTCATACACACACGGTCGGACTTCAAACAAACTTTTCCGTGGATTTTTGTTTGAAGGGCTTTGGACGTGAACTTGGTATGCATATACACGACAGGACTTTTTCAGCGAACTTTTCCAAAATCACATGTTTTTTCTGCTCTTTTCTGCTCCTTACCGCCACCCTTGGGTCAACTTCTGCTATTGTTGGTTGATTTTAACATACGTTCTGAACATGCGTGTTTGTACTTCGGACTAAAGTCCGATGGATTTCTGTACACACGGCAGGACTTTTGTTGCCGAAAAGTTTGTCCGTACGTAGAGCGAACTTTTGTCTGATGAAAACCAAAAAAGTTTGTCCGATTGAGCGCACACATGCTCGGAGTTTTTTGAAAACTTGCTCATTTTGAAGTTTGTTATCAAAAAGTGTGATCTTGTGTATGGGGGCTTTAGAAGGGCAAAAAGGGAGCTTTGGTGATGCCACCCCCCTTCACTATAAAAAGTGAGGCACAAAGCAGCCATATGGATTGGTTTACTAAAATTAGAGAGTGCAAAATCTGGTTCATTAAAGAAGATGAGAATGTGCGCTTCCTTTTCGACATTTCGACATTCGCCATTTCATCAATTGTCGCTTCACGAATGTTAATTCTAGATTACGAACAGTAGTTTACAAGAACGAACTCTTCCCAGTCGTTCCTTGATTCCGAGCATGTGTGTTTGTACTTTTGACTTTTGTGTGACTATTTCGGTACTGACCATCCGAAAATCAGACATTTCACATCCGACAAAAATGTTATAGCCTGCACATCCAGCTTTTGTCTGACGAAAAAGTCAAATCGGCTGTCAAAAGCACCGTACTAACGATCCGAAAATCCACAGACAGCTCATCTTATGAAATTTTTCCTTCTGATTTTTGTATCGTGTGTACAAGGCCTTACACTACCATCTGACTAGATAGACAATGTTACTGTCCAAAGGTTTCCTCGGTTGTTCCAGTGGAGTGGAGACCCCCTTAGACAGATAGTGTGTTACTAGCTGGATCACCAGTTGAAAGTAAAGGAAAAAGCCTAAAAAAGAAAACAAATGCAGCCACCACATCTAAAGATTGGTGAAGGGGCAATGTATATTACATTTTTGTTTTTTGGGTTTAATACCGCTCAGGTCACTAAAGGATTTTTTAGGGTCACTAAACGATTTTTTTTTTAAGCTAAATAGCTTCCTTTACCTTACTGCAGTCCTGTTTTCATGTCCTCATTGTTCGTTTTTGCTCTGATGTTGCTGTAATTCCTCTCTGTTCTGGACACTTCCTGGTTGTCTGTTTCCTGATAACCACAGTCCTGGGAGCTTTCTCACTGTGGTCACTAATCAAGGAGGTGTGATTACTGTGTGTCTAAAACCCCTCAGCACCAATCCAGTTTCGTGTTACAAACCATCACTGCTCTCTATTGGCTCTCTGGCTCTGTACATCAGAGAGACAGGAAACAACAGCAAAAACGAAACTAGAACTGTAGGTGCATTATATGATTGATTTTTATCTATTTTTAATCATTTTTAAAAGGATTTAGTTAACTATTATGGGCCAGATTCAGAAAGCCTGGCGTAACTTTGTGCAGGCATAGCGTATCTTCACAAAGCACTTGCATCCTAAGTTACAGCGGCGTACCGTAAATGTGCCGGCGTATCTGCGCGTAATTCAAAGTAGGCAGGTAGGGGGCGTGTTGAATTAAAATTAACCGTGACCCCATGTCAATTATGTGGCAAACGAACGGCGCATGCGCCGCCCGTGGATGTATCCCAATGCTCATGCTCAAAATCACGTCGCAAATAGTCAATGCTTTCGACGTGAACGTAACCTACGCCCAGCCCCATTCTGAATCGGCTTACGCAAACAACGTAAACGACGTGAAATTCGAGGGCTGTTCCGACGTCCATACTTAACATTGGCTGCGCCATCTTTTTGGTGGTTTATCTTTATGTCGGACGTAACCCTTACGCAAACCGCGTAACTGCCGCATCTACGTTCGTGAATCGACGTATCTTACTCATTTGCATATTTTTAATGGGTACGCCGAATGCATCCAGCGTAACAATGCGCTCACGATACGCCGGCGTAGGCAAGTTACGTCGGACGACTGAAGCCATGTTTTTCGGAGTATCTTGCTTTAAGAATCGGCGCAAAGACGGCGTATATTTGTACTTACATCGGCGTATCTCGAGATACGCCAGCGTAAGCCTTTCTGAATCTGGCCCTATGTCTCTATACCCTGTAAACAGTCATTTCAGCCCAAAAAATGTTTTCCTTTACAATTCCTTTAAGTTTCTACTGCTAAGCATTGAAAATGCATTTCAAATCTATTCAGTCAATCGGTAAGGTTTGCAAACACTTTTAATCCAATTATTTTGGGTTAGGAAAATGTTATTTTTAAGAACAAGACTTTTTCGCTTATACAAAGCACACCATTCTTGGACTAAGGAATTAGCAGGAGAATTGAGCACTAGCTTTAACCACTTGATACCCGCCCACCGTCATATGACGTCCAAAACGGGAACCTGTTATCCGGGGTGGACGTCATATGAAGGCCTGCACTTTGCGGGGGGGGGGGGGATATCTCAATGATGCCTGCACCTAGAGGCATCATTCAGATATAATTTTTTAGCGGCGGCGATCGTGCGCACCGTAAGAGCGATCATAGCGGCGGTTCCGCCGCTAGATCGTTCTTACAGGCGGCGGGAGGGGACATCCCCCCTCCCGCCGCCATCTGGTGCTTCTCCGGGCTCTCCCGTCTCATCGGGAGCCCGGAAAGATGATCGCCGTCCGCCGGATGTTTTCCATAGAGATGACTGGTAACCAGATGGTCACCAGTCATCTCTATGACCGTTGGATTTGATGACGTCACGCCCGGGTCCCCGTAAGTAAACAAACCGCAATTGCGGCTAGTTTGAATGAGATCTGTGAATTTTTTTTCACAATCTCATTCTTTCCAGCCTGGAGGAGAGATGTGGGGTCTTATTGACACCCGCATCTCTCCTTAAAGAGGACCTGTCACACACATTTCCTATTACAAGGGATGTTTACATTCCTTGTAATAGGAATAAAAGCGATTGAAAAAGAAATGTAAAAAAAGTGTAAAAAATTAAAAAAATAAGTAAAATAAAAAATAAATAATAATAATAATAAAAATGTAATGCCCCTGTCCCTGGTAGCTTGCGCTCAGAAGCGTACGCACATGTAAGTCCCGCCCACGTATGTAAACGTCGTTCAAACCACACATGTGAGGTGTCGCCTATGGAGATTTTTAAGTAACGAAGTTTGGCGCCATTCCATGAGTGTTCGCAATTTTAAAGCATGACATGTTAGGTATCTATTTACTCGGCGTAACATCATCTTTCACATTTTACCAAAAAAATGGGCTAACGTTACTGTTTTGTTGTTTTTTAATTTATGAAACCATTTTTTTTACAAAAAAAAGCCGTTTGAAAAATGATTGCGCAAATACGGTGCAAGATAAAAAGTTGCAATGACCGCCATTTTATTCCCTAGGGTGTCTGCTAAAAAAACATATATAATGTTTGGGGGTTCTGAGTAATTTTCTAGCAAAAGAATGCTGATTTGTACATGTAGGAGAGAAGTGCCAGAATAGGCCCGGGAAGGAGGTACGTTTTAAAGCCCTGTATTGAAGTGGTTAAAAAACAACTCTTCGGAGTTTTTGGGTTGGAAAATGGTTAAGTACTGGAAAAGTATTGACTTGTGACAAACTGACAATGAAATCTCACTGACGTCAGAGTGCTGTAATGGTTTTAGATACATTTTCATTAGAGCTGTGGATCTGAATCAGTGAAGCTGCTCAAGCTGAGATGGCAGCTGGAAGTAGAATGTGGATGGGTGTTGTACAGAGGTGACAGAGTATATCTAGAGGTGTGTGATGAAATTTGACGCACACTACATAGGAATACACAATATAAAAGATGTGTATCTGCCTTTTCCAAGCCAGAGTTTGCATTTCAGCACCAAGGACAGCTCATTCCTATTGATTTATGATATTTGTTTCCTATTAATCCTCCTGCTCCTTTCATAGATACTGCTCTTCACGCTGCCATTGCTTTGCACTATACTATACTTGTGTAGTAAAGGTGCCACAGATATCACCAAAATGTTTTTTCATGCATACTCCTCACTACATACTTGTCCAAATCTTTCAATGGTTACTCTTGTCTTTCCTCAAATATAATTGAAACAATGTTGTATTTTTTTTGTTACATTGATAAAGTTATACAGTTGACATAATATAATGTGCAGAAGAAAAGTACAAGTATGGAATTAAAGCAGGGGTCTCTAAATATTTCAGTAAGCAGGTTACATTGTGTTTTTTTACAAATGATCAAAGGCTAAAAAAATTAACTTTATAAAAAGTCCCCCCATACATCCAGGCGTGCCTATCAGTGCTCTAAAAAATTAAAGGAACACTTTGAAAACATATCAGATCTCAATGGGCAAAAACTCCTGCAGGATATCTATACTGATATGGACTGGGTAATGTGTTAGGAATGAAAGGAAGGTACATCATTTGATGGACATGAAAATTATCCACCTACAGAGGGCTGAATTCAAAGACACCCCAAAAACCAAAGTGAAAAAATTATGAAGCAAGCTAGTCCATTTTTCTGAAATTTCTTGTTATAAATCAAAATGGTCCTCTGTAGTTGTATGGACCCCAAGTGCTTGTATGCATGCCTGACAACATCAGGGCATGCTCCTAATGAGACGACGGATGGTGTCCTGGGGTATTTCCTCCCTGATCTGGACCAGAGCATCCCTGAGCTCCTGAACAGCCTGAGGTGCAACCCGGCGGCACCGGATTGACCAAAACATAATGTCCCAGAGGTGTTCTTTTGGATTTAGGTCAGATGAGCGAGGGGGCAATTCAATGGTATTATTTTTTCTTTATCCTCCAGGAAATGGCTGCATGCTCTCGCCAGGGCCGCTGATAGGGGGGGGGGGGGGGGACCACCAGCCCTCCTGTAGGGAACCCAGGCAAACAGAGGGGCCCAGACAGCAAAGGTAATCATTGTGGTCGGATAGAGGGGCAATTACAGAATTGCTTCCCCGCACCGATCCCCCTCCCTGTTGTGCCTGCTTCTGATCCCCCTCTGTGCCCCCTGTCACTGTGCTGCCCCCCCCACGGTACTGCTGGCTTACCTGTCTCGTAAAAAAAAATAACGAATTGTAAAATAAAATACATTTTAATATTTTTTAACATTCTTTAAAAAATTATATAAAAATTTTAAAATAATGGCTAATTCACACAGGTTCTCTGTTATGTTTGTGTCCGCTAATAAGGATTTTAGTGTATTTGTTTGTGAAAATATTGTTTTGATATATTTTGGGGGGCCCTGTCAGGTAGGCTGTACGGGGCCCCGTGATTTCTAACAGCAGCCCTGGCTCTCGTCACATGAGGCCGGGCATTGTCGTGCACCAGGAGGAACCCAGGACCCACTGCACCAGCGTAGAGTCTGACAATGGGTCCAAGAATTTCATCCTGATACCTAATAACAGTCAGGGTGCCATTGTGTAGCCTGTAGAGGTCTGTGCGTCCCTCCATGGATATGCCTCCCCAGACCATCACTGACCCACCACCAAACCAGTCATGCTGAACAATGTTACAAGAAGCATAAAGTTCTCTGCGGCTTCTCCAGACCCTTTCACGTCTGCCACATATGCTCAGGGTGAACCTGCTCTCATCTGTGAAAAGCATGGCAAGGAAATGGTGATACATGTTGTGGATTAAGGTGCTGCACACCCCATAATGGTTATTTGAAGAAAAGGAAGCATACCCCTAGGGGCTTTGAGTTGCAGCTATACAGTTGTTCAATAGAAAATGTAGAAAAATGAAATAATTTATTAAAAAACAAATGAATTACAAGATGGAAAAACCATCTGATACAAATTGGAGCATGGAGTCAAAAATGTAATATAAACATTTAAATACAATCAGTAAGTATAGGTAGAGCAATATAGTGGTTTGACTTATGTGCAGAGAATCGACGCGTTTCGACCCTTTTGCTGGTATGGGTCTTCTTCAGGGGGAAGCAAGTTTGCAGGCATAAGTTCTATATAAGAAAACAAAAATGTATATACATAATGATGAGATTTGTTAAAAAACGAACAAACATATGTGTATTATGCTACTATGAATACAGTCATTGTTACAGACATTGATTCACAAGTGTATATAGTTACCAGGGTGGATGTCGAGAGCCAGAACCGGTAGCCAGACACAGACCATGCCGCCAAGAATGGGGGACTCCCAAGGGGCGCCCAGGGAAAGGGGAGGGTCAGGATGGAAACATGGACCAGGCAGTGGGATAGGTAAAACAACCCCCAGGCCCACGAGAGGTCGCAACCACGGATCCTGCAATAGGCCGAAGGGGGGGGGGAGAAGGGAACCAGGCAGGGCAGGGCGGGATGGGAGGAGAGCCAGGCCCGACGAGGTGAAGAGCAAGCCACCCAAGCAGGAGCTGACAAACCCGAGGGGAGAAAAATACCCCATCATGAAGGTAAATGCAACCTGAGTGGTGATGCAAACAGATAGTCAACAGGGAGAAGGGGTGGATGCTAGTGGGTGTGTAGGGGGATGGTAGTGCAAAATGGTGTATATAAAAGAGTGGAATGAGTGAAGTGGAAAAAGGATGTGAGTGAGAAGGATGTGTGAATAGAAAAGTGTGTGAGAAGACAAGGGAGAAATGAAGTGTGAGATGAACATACGCGAGAACAAAAATGAGTGGATAAACCGTGGGAAGGAGAAGATGAAAAGTATGAAATGTGTGTGCATTAAGGTGAAGAAAGTGGGAAATAGCCAAATATGAAGGGGGAGCATGAATGTTGTGGTGTGTGTAATGATGGGGTGAAGTGGTGTAAGGCGCCGTACACACGGCAGAGAACCTCGACGGGCAGAACACATCGTTCCGCCCGTCGAGGTTCTCTCCCGGCCGTCGAATTCGGCGACCCGCCCGTCGGGAATGGCAACCAGCCATTCTTCCGGGCGGGCCGTCGAGGAAATAGAGAGCCGAGACCGTACACACGGCCGAGGTCCTCGCTGGAATGTGCATTCCAGCGAGGTTCTCGCTGGTTTTCAGCGAGAACCTCGGCCGTGTGTACGGCGGCTAAGAGTGGAAAGAAACAAAATGAGAAAGAAAAAAGAAAAAAGAAGAAGGAAAGGGGAAAACGAAAGAGAAAAAAAGAAAAGAGAGGAATTACCTGGACTGTCTGGATGGATAAGGTAGACCACTAGGCAAGCATGATTTTTTCTATAGAGGGATATGCTGCAGGGTTTCCCTAGGTGAATGTAGGGTAGATGGAACCTATTGTATCGAAAATGTACAGCAAGGTATAAAAATTTTTTTTTGTATCAGATGATTTTTCCATCTTGTAATTCAGTGCCCGGCAGTGAGCACAGAGCACACTAGAGGATGTTGGCCCCATCGCCCCCCCCCCCATGAAGTCTGTTTCTGATTGTTTGGTCAGAGACATTCACACCAGTGGCCTGCTGGAGGTCATTTTTTAGGGCTCTGGCAGTGCTCATCCTGTTCCTTTCTTGCACAAAGGAGCAGATTAGTGTTGCTCACGAATATTCGCATTGCGAATATTCGCTACGAATATTGCATATTCGAGTATTCGCGAATAACACGAATATCGCGGCGAATATTCGCTATTTCGAATATTCGAATTTTTTCAATTTTTTTTTTAGAACAGATCACATCCTAGAGATCCCCATCGACGTCTAAAAGCATTGCTGGTATGATTAGAGACCTTGGGCCGAGTAGCTGCAGCGCTCATTTTATATTGCCGAAAAATCGCAATGCGATTATTCGGCAATAGCGATATCGCGCGATTATTTTATATTTATATATATTACGAATATTCTGAGCCAATCAGAGTGCTCCATTCCGCATTTCTCGAAATTTCGCAATTATTTTGTATTGTAATATATCACGAATATTCTGAGCCAATCAGAGTGCACCATTCCGCATTTCTCGAATATTCGCAATTATTTTATATTGTAATATATCACGAATATTCTGAGCCAATCAGAGTGCTCCATTCCGCATTTCTCGAATATTCGCAATTATTTTATATTGTAATATATCACGAATATTCTGAGCCAATCAGAGTGCTCCTTCCGCATTTCTCGAATATTCGCAATCATTTTATATTGTAATATATTACGAATATTCTGAGCCAATCAGAGTGCTCCTTTCCGCATTTCTCGAAATTTCGCATTCGCAATTCGCGATTCGCATTCGCAATAGCGAAAATTCGCAATAGCGAAAATTCGCAATATTTTCATTTCCAAAAAATATCACGAATATTCGTATTTAGCGAATATATCTCGAATATTCGACTATATATTCGAGATATATCGCGAAATCGAATATGGCATATTCTGCTCAACACTAGAGCAGATATCGGTCCTGCTGATGGGTAAAGGACCTTCTACGGCTCTGTCCAGCTCTCCTAGAGTAACTGCCTGTCTCCTGGAATCTCCTTCATGCTCTTGAGACTGTGCTGGGAGGTGTCCAACTCCTGGAGGGAGGGTCCAAGTATTGTCTTGTGCTACCAGTTGTGACACTGACCCTAGCCAAATGCAAAACAAGCGAAAAACAGTCAGGTCTGTTTTAGGTCGAAATTCAGCTCAAAATTCAGTCTGAAATTGGACCTGAAACAGTGAAGCAGAACGCACAGAATCCCTGCTGGGAGCCACATTGGCATCCAGTGTGAACCAAGCCTTAGGCCGCGTACACACGAGGAGACAAATCCCATGAAAACGTTCCGATAGACCGTTTTCATCGGACAGTGTACACACTGTCCGATGACAGTGTGTATCGGATCAGTGTACACACGATCAAACCAAAATCCCCGCGGACAGACAGCGCGGTGACGTGGCGGTGACGTTGACGCCGCCACGTCACCGAACCAGGAAGTAAAATACTTCCACGCATGCGTCGAATCCATTCGACTAATGCGGGGGATTTATGTCCGTACTAACCAGCGGACATGTAGGAAAGACGGCTTTCCAGCAGACAAGTTTTAAATCTGTCTGCTAGCCCGTACACACGATCGAATCTGTCCGCTGAAACTGGTCTGCGGACCAGTTTCAGCAGATATATTCGATCGTGTTTACGCGGCCTAAAGGATAAGTTCAGTGTGAACCGAGCCTTAAAGAAAGATAAAAACATTTTTTTTTCTTTATTCCTTTTTTGTTAGAGACCTGTAAAGCATCTGCTGATCATGGGTATAATGCCACACTCCTGCAGACTGTCTGTGTATCTGTTTACCCGTTCATCCGATACAGGCAAACAGTTAGGCCTCGTACACACTATCGGACATATCCGATGAAAACGGTCCGCGGACCATTTCCATCGGATATGTCCGATCGGGAGTTTGATCCGATGGCGTGTACACACCATCGGATCAAATTCCCCGCCGCCGGACGGCGCGGTGACGTGGCGGTGACGCGGCGGTGACGTTGACGCCGCCACGTCACCGCACCAGGAAGTTAAACACTTCCGCGCATGCGCCGAATCCATTCGGCGGCGGCGCGGCGGCGGTGGGGGACGACATGTCTGCTGGTAAGTGTACTAACCAGCAGACATGTCGGGCGGACAGATTCCCACCGGATAGATTTCAAAGCATGCTTTGAAATCTGTCGGGTGGAGAAATCTGTCCGCTAGCCCATACACACGAGCGGAGATGTCTGCTGAAACGGTCCATCGGACCGTTTTCAGCGGACATATCCCCTCGTGTGTACGAGGCCTTACACTTGAGAAAGAAAGCTCAATGGACTACCACAGTGCTCTCCTGTGTGATTTGCCACCATGGTACATTGGCCGTTTTAGGAGCCCTAGGGGGCGCGCATGATGACGGAGTTGATGTACGTGCCCAGCGGCTGCAATGTCTGCCAGGCACCCACGATCGGTCCTGAGAGAGACAGAATGGAGATCTGTCAATGTAAACTGACAGATCTCCATTTTGTCAGGACAAAAGAGACAGATCTGTTGTTCCTACTGATTAGGAACAGCGATTGGTCTCCTCCTCCAGGTAGTCCCATCCCCCCACAATTAGAAACACTCACTAGGACGCACATTTAACCCCTTGATCACCCCCTAGTGTTAACCCATCCCTGCCAATGAAATGTATACAGTAATCAGTGGCTATTTTTATCTCCGATTGCTGTATAAATGTCAACGGTCCCAAAAAAGTGTCAAAGGTGTCTGCCGCAGTCGCAGTCCTGCTAAAAATCGCTGATCAGCGCCATAAGCAGTAAAAAATAAATAATAATAATAATAATAAAAATGCCATAATCCCCTATCATGTAGACACTATAACTTTTGCGCAAACCAATCAATATACGCGATTTTACCAAAAATATGTAGAAGAATAAATATCGGCCTAAGGCTGGAAGAAATTTGTTTTTATTTAATTTTTTTGGTTGGATATTTATTATTGCAAAAAAGTTAAAAAAAAAAATATATGTTTTCAAAAGTCTTTTTTTTAGCGTAAAAAATAAAAATCGCAGAGGTGATCAAATACCACCAAAATAAAGTTCTATCTCTGAGGGTAAAAAAAGGCCGTCAATTTTGTTTAGGTACAATGTCACACGATCGCGCAATTGTCAGTTATAGTGAACCAGTGCTGTATTGCAAAAAATGGCCTGGTCAAGGAGTCAAATCCTTCCATAAAGGAACACTAAACCTTTATTAAAAAAATAATAAATAACAAACATGTTATACTTACCTCCACTGTGCAGCTTGTTTTGCACACAGTGGCCCCAAACCTGGTCTTTTGGGGTCCCTCGGCGGCTGCCTTGGCAAGAACTTTCCACCTTCATGCGAGTGATGGTAGAAAGTCCTTGGGGTGCGTTCCTGTGATACAGCCGGCGGCCATAACCGCTCAATGTATCACTCGGCCCCGCCCCCCGGCGCACCACGTCATTGGATATGATTGACAGCAGCACTAGCCAATTGCTGCGCTGCTTCCAATCAACCAATGAATGAGCCGAGAAGCTGGCCCAGAAACCTGCACGTAGGGGTCAGGTAAGTAAAAAGGGGCTCGGGGGGGGGGGGGGCGCTAATGCTTGGATGTTTAAAGAGACAGTTCACCTAAAACTGATTCCCTGGCATCTTATGCCGCGTACACACGATCATTTTTCAGCATGAAAAAAAACTTTGTTTATTCAGCATGTCCAAAAAACAAAATTTTTCCAACTTTATCATTAAAAACGACGTTGCCCACACACCATCGTTTTAAAAAAATTATGAGCAAAGCGTGGTGACTAACAACACGTACAACGGCACTCTAAAGGGGAAGTTCTATTCGCCTTTGGGCTGCTTTAGCTGATTCCTTGTTAGTAAAAGACGATTTGCGCTTTTCTGTCTGTTACAGCGTGATGAATGTGCTTACTCCATTATAAACCATAGTTTTACCAGAACGAGTGCTCCCGTCTCATAACTTGCTTCTGAGCATGCGTGGGTTTAAAACGTCGTTTTAGCCCACACACGATTCAATTTTTACAACCCGAAAAACAACATAGTTTAAAACGACGTTAAAAAATGCAGCATGTTCGATTTTTTTTTTATTTTTTCGTTTTTCAGAACCTGAAAAATTATGTGAAGCCCACACACGATCATTTTAAATGACGTTTTTGAAAAACAAAGTTTTTTTCATGCCCGAAATATAATCGTGTGTACGCGGCATTATGCTTCTTGAACTCTCCAGCAGTGAAATTTCAAATTGACCGTTCCCACTCCTATTGCCACAACAAGGGGAATTGTGTAACTTCTGTTGTATCCATCAAAAAATCCAGCAGGCATAACAAGATCTCATTATGATGGTTGTGAGTAGTGATCGGCTCAGATATCTTGTTAATGGAGTACCTGAGATATTTAGGAAGATAGTGTGTGAATCACCCCACTAGTGCCGCCAAACACTGAATATTCATTTGTTTGTTATTTTGCTTAATGGAATCTCAAATGGATGCATCATTTGTATATTAGTCATGAATATGAATGTGTAATAAAGGGAATATTCATAAAGTGTTATGACATTGCAGCCTTACTGGTCACAGATGGTTTCTGCTCTGAAAATGAACAGTAAAGCCCACAAAGACTCTAATGTGTTTTGCCTGAGCTCAGTGCTGATAGCTGACTCTCTCTCCTTGATCTATGAGAGCAGCAAAAAAAAAAAGTCTAATTAAAAATGCCTTAAAGACCAACTTCGGGCACAAAAAGCACTTGTAGTGCTGCAGTGCCCCCCCCCAACTGGAAGGGTTAAATGCTTAGTGTGTCTAGTGGCTTCCAATAGCAGCTCTATTACTCTATTTCCCCACTGTGAGTTTTCAGTTTTTATGGACTATTATGTGAAACAAATATACAGTTGTGTCCTGGGCTAGCACCCTTTGGAGGCTGAATATATACCTGTAGTCGTGTGGTGTGGGATAGGGATGAGCTTTATGTATGAGTCGAACATTGCCTTTTCGCCCGTTCGGCGAAAAATTTGCAACAAATTTGAAAAGCCACGGGACACCGTTTAAAAGTCTATGGGAGAAATCAAAAGTGCTAATTTTAAAGGTTAATATGCAAGTGTTTGTCCTAAAAAGTGTTTGGGGACCTGTATCAATGCAAATAAAAGTTTTAAATGCGCCAGGTTTTTTTTGGGAGCAGTGATTTTAATAATGCTTAGTAAAAAAATAAAAGTGAAATATTCCTTTAAATTTCGTACCTGGGGGGGGGGGGGTGTATAGTATGCCTGTAAAGTAGTGCATGTTTCCAATATTTAGAACTGTCCCTGCACAAAATGTCATTTCTGAAGAAAATTTAAAATTACTTGCGCCTATTGAATTGTCGGGTCCTGGCAATACAGATCAAAGTCATTGAAAAAAATGGCAAGGGTTCCCCCTTAGTCCATTACAAGGCCCTTTGGGTCTGGTATGAATATTAAGGGAAACCCTCAACCAAAAAAAAAAAGCTTGGGGGTCCCCCCCAAATTCCATATCAGGCCCTTCAGGTCTGGTATGGATATTAAGGGGAACCCCGCGCCGTTTTTTTTAAATGGCGTGGGGTTCCCCCCAAAAATCCCTTCAGGTCTGGTATGGATTTTAATGGGAACCCCGCACCAAAATAAAAAAAAATTGCGTGCCCCACCAAAAAAAAATCCATACCAGACCCTTATCTGGGCACGCAACCTGGCAGGCCGCAGGAAAAGAGTGGGGGACGAGAGAGTGTCTCCCCCTCCTGAACCGTACCAGACCACATGCACTCAACATGGGGAGGATGTCCCCATGTTGATGGGGGCAAGGGCCTCATCCCCATTCGGCTCTATGACTTTATTCCGGGTCTGATGCTATACTCCTTTCCCCAAAGCTCTGATTTGTGGGTGGAGCCCCAATGTCATCAAGTACAGTGCAGGGCTACTAAACCTAGCTTGTACCTGGACAAGGCAAGAGTGCACTATGGCTGGAAGCAGCTTAAAGCAGTTGTAAAGGAAAAAAATGTTTTCCTTTAAAATAACAAACATGTTATACTTACCTCCACTGTGCAGTTCATTTTGCACAGAGTGGCCCCGATCCACGTCTTCTGGGGTCCCTCGGCGGCTGTCTCTGGTCCTCCTCGCAATTACTCACCACAGTAATGCGAAAGCTCGCATGGTGGTCAATTATTGAGGGCGCGCTCCCGTGATACAGCAAAAAGACTGTATCACTCGGCCCCGCCCCTCGGCATGCTGCGTCACTGGATGCGATTGACAGCAGCGCCAGCCAATGGCTGCACTGCTCTAAATCCATCCGCTCTAGCCAATCAGGGGCCAGGCTGAATGGTGAAGAAGATCTTGGGACTGCGCGGGACTTTCGACGGGTCAGGCAAGTAAAACGGGGGCTCGGGGGGGGGGGGGGGGGGGGGGCAGCAATACCAGATGTTTTTTCACCTTAATGCATTGATTTTAATTTACAACTCCTTCAAAGAGATGGCTGAGGGGATACCAGAGAGGGAGCCTGCTGGAGTGGGTGTTAGGTATGTAAAATAGCCTCTTTTGCAACCTCTAGACTTAATAGGCACTTAATCCCTCAAGTGTGTGTGTGGAGAGAATGCACTGGATTTTAAGTGTATCCCTGTAATATTTGTTTTGATCTCTACACCACTGTTGCAGACATAAAATCAGTTTTCTAAATCTGTTGCATCTAACACTATCCCCTCCCTAGAACAGGGTTTTCCAAACTTTCTAAACAAAGGGCCAGTTTACTGTTCTTCAATCAAACTGTATAGGGGGGGGGGGGCACACTGTGGCTAGCAGAAGTGGAAAATGTCCTGGTGTCAGTGGGAGTAAACAATGCCCCATCTTTGGTATTATGAGGAAGAATACTGCCCCATCAGTGTCATTGGGAGGAATTGTGCCCCATCATTGGCGTCAGTAGGATTAATAGTGCCCTGTCGTTGGCATCAGTGGGTGGAAATAGTGCCCCATCATTGGTGTCGGTGGGAGGAATAGTGCCCCATGATTGGTGTCAGTGGAAGACATAGAGCCCCGTTATTGTTGTCAGTAGGAGGAATAGTGCCCCATCATTGGTGTCAGTTGAAGGAATAGACTCCCATCATTGTTGTCAGTGAGAGGAATAGTGCCCCATAATTGTATGAGAGGAAGGAATAGTGCCCCATCATTGGTGTCAGTTATAGGAATATTGCCCCGTCATTGTTATCAGTGGGAGGAATAGTCCCCCATCATTGTATTAGAGGAATGAATAGTGCCCCATCATTGGTGTCAGTGGGATGAATAGTGCCCCATCTTTGTATCAGTGGAAGGAATAGTGTCCATGGAAGGAATAGTTCCCCATAATTAGCATCAGTGGGAAGAATAGTGCCCCATCGTTAGTGTCAGTTGAAGGAATAGAGCCCCATCATTGGTGTCAGTTGAAGGAATAGAGCCCCATCATTGGTGTCAATGGTAGAAATAGTGCCCCATCATTGGTGTTGGTGGGAGTAATAGTGTCCCATCATTGTATTAGTGGAAGGAATAGTGCCCCATCATTTGTGTCAGTTGAAGGAATAGTGCCCTATCATTGGTGTCAATGGTAGGAATAGTGCCCCATCTTTGGTGTTGGTGGGAGGAATAGTGCCCCATCATTGTATTAGTGGGAGGAAGAGTGCCCCATCATTGGTGTCAGTTAAGGGAATAAAGCCCAAATGGGCCGCTAAAAGCTGGCAAATGGTGATATCCCTGGGCCACAGTTTGGAGATCACTGCCCCAGAATAAAAAAGTTGTTGTCAAAAAGTGTCTCAATTGCCACTACAGTAGAGTGGAGACATCCAATGAGAAATGATGTTACTGGCTGGATCACCAGATGAAAATAAAGGAAAATAATGGCAAAAAAAAAAAGAAAAATAATGCAGTTACTACATTTAAGGATTGGTAAGCGTCAATACATAACATTTTAGTTTTTAAGTTCAATATTGCGTTCATTTGTTTAGGGAAAAGAAAATGACCATAGGTGTTTGGAGCCTTATGCATTAGGGTGTGCACTTCAAAGCTCAAACACATATATGGGTCTGCATTAATATATATATACTGACAGTGCCGGTAGAGCAGTGGATGGTGTCAGCAGTTTTTGTTTTACATTTTTTATTTCTTTATTATTTTTTACAAGTTTATAAATGTTTTCAATTTTTTAAGGAGCCCTATTAGGAGGCTTTGTCGAAATATCAAAGGTTTAAACAGGGGTAATGTGGATCACACAGGGTAATTAGGGTGTGCCCAGGCAAACTTGGCACACTCTGTGCCCAGGCCTATGAAAACTGGATTGGTCTATGTACTCTGTAAAGTGTTGAAGAATTTTGTAAAGCTATGTAATTGAATTAAAATCAATAGAATCACACTCATACAGTACAAGTCTTTGTGCATAGCAAACATCCCCAAATTCTCTAATAATGTAATCCATCAGCCACCACACACACACTCTCTTCTCCCTTTCCTCCCCTCGACTTGCAGTCTATATAAGCCTTAAAGGGTTTATAAAGGATTTTTTTTTATCTTAATAGCTTCCTTTACCTTAATGCAGTGTTGTTTTTATGTCCTCATTGTTCGTTTTTGCTTTCAAGTTGCTGTAATTCTTCTCTGATCTCCACACTTCCTGGTTGTCTGTTTCCTAATAACCACAGTCCTGGGAGCTTTCTCTCTGTGGTCACTAATCAAGGAGGTGTGATTCCTGTGGGGTAGATTCACATAGATCAGCGGATCTTTTGATCCGCATGATCTATCTTTTTTACGATCCGCCTGCGCCAGTTTTTGAGGCAAGTGCTGTATTCAGAAAGCACTTGCCTCGTAAGTTGCCCTGGCGGATCGTAAATCGTAAAATGCATATTCGGCGGCTAGGGGGAGTTTACTATTTAAATCACGCGCATCCCCGCTCCGATCGTACTGCGCATGCGCCGCCGGCTAAATTTCCCAGCGTGCATTGCCTCAAATGACGTCTTTGACGTTAACGCTATTAACGTATGGCCGTATTCCCGAACGACTTACGTAAACGACGTAAAAAATTCAAAACTCGACGCGGGAACAACATACTTAACATAGGATACGCCGCACTTACCCCGCATATAGCAGGGGTAACTATCCGCTGGAAAAAGCCGAACGCAAACGACGTAAAAAAAAAGCGACGGCCGGGCGTTCGTTTCTAAATCGGCAGTTCTCCTCATTTGCATATTCGTCGCGTATAATAACAGAAGCGCCACCTAGCGGACGGCGGGAGATTGCAGCCTAAGATCCGACAGTTTAACTCACTTACACCAGTCGGCTCTAAGGGAGATCTATGCGGAATTCGAGGAATCAGCCGCATAGATCCGAGCGTCGGATCTCACAGATACGACGGTGTATCAGTAGATACACCGTCGTATCTCTATGTGAATCTACCCCTGTGTGTCTAAAACCCCTCAGCACCAATGAGTTTAGTTTTACAAACCATCACTGCCCTGTATTGGCTCTGTGGCTCTGTACATCACAGAAGCAGGAAACAGCATGCACAAACAAAGCTAGAACTGCAGGTACATTATATGATTGATTGTTATCTATTTTTAATCGTTATTAAAATGAATCAGTTAACTATTGTGTCTCTATACCCTGTAAACATTCATTTCAGCAAAAAAAAAAGGTCTAACCTGATTGGGCGATGATCATCTAATGTCTATGAGCACCAATATTTCATTGCTATAAAAAGGACTCAAATTTCATGAAGATGGAAGAAGTTTATGTATACATTTGCATGCATTTTGGGTTTACTAGCTATGGTAAAGTGATGCCGTTTATTGACTGAAATACAAGCCATCTCTCCGTCAGGCATGATAGAATATTGAAAATAAAGCACACAAAACAATCCAAGTATATAAATGCTGTCTAGCATACTTGATGAGATCTCTGTAAAACTTTATAAAACTCTATAGTTTAAAATACACTGAAAACGAATGTTCTGACCGTGTTTTTCCTATGGCAGATAGACTTTACTTTTTCTCCTTTATCTCTTCTGAAAGCTGAAGGTGAAAATCCAAATCAAGGTAAGTAAGATAAATGGCTGCAGTGTGTAGACTGGACACGGCTCTCTGTAATATGAATCCCTATTCTGGGGATAATTTATCAAATTCTCTCATTATTGAACATGTAGGTGATGCTTGTCTTGTGTTAACTGTCTTGTTCACATCCAGATTTGATAGCGTGTGTATTTTTCTGGTACACTTTATTGTACCTGGTGAATATTCGCTCAGATTTTTTTGTCAATCTTTAAAGGTGTCTTCAAACTTTTCTATTGGGTGCCAGTCATGTATAATGTCACCCAAATGCACTGTATAGTAGCTGTTGATGGACTTGCGATGCATTGCACCACATCGCACATAATGTCAATTGTAATAGGTTGTGCTAAAAACAAAAAATGTTACAGTTTTTGCAATGGCAGTCTATTCTAAATAAATGAGCTTCCTTAACCACTTAAAGGGGTTGTAAAGGTAAAAGTTTTTTTACCTTAATGCATCGGCCCCCCCGAGTCCCCGTTTTACTTACCTTACCGTTCGAAACTCCCGGGCACGTCCACATCATCCTCTTCGGTTCTCAGCCTGGCCGTTGATTGGCTAGGCTGGGCGGATTGATAGCAGCGCAGCCATTGGGAGCGGAGCCGAGTGATACAGTCGGCGGCTATCACGGGAGCGCGCTCGCAAAAGCTTTCCACTGTGTGAGCGCCCTCCCATGAAGATGGAAAGCTTTTGCGAGGAGGAGCCCAGACAGCCGCCGAGGGACCCCAGAAGACAGCTTTCCGGGCCACTCTGTGCAAAACGAACTGCACAGTGGAGGTAAGTATAACATGTTTGTTATTTTAAAACCAAAAAAGTCCTGACTTTAGTGTCCCTTTAAGCCCCGGACCAATATGCTGCTAAATGCCCAGAGGTGTTTTTACAATTCGGCACTGTGTCGCTTTAACAGACAATTGCGCGGTCATGTGACGTCGCTCCCAAACAAAATTTGCATCCTTTTCTTCCCACAAATAGAGCTTTCTTTTGATGGTATTTGATTGCCTCTGCGATTTTTATTTGTTGCGCTATAAACAAAAATAAAGCGACATTTTTGAAAAAAATTATATCTTTTACTTTTTGTTATAAGAAAAATTGAATAAACTAAATTTTAGTCAAACATTTAGGCCAAAATTTATTCAGCCACATGTCTTTAGTAAAAAAAAATCGCAATAATTTTTTTTTTTTAGCTACCTAGCAGCAACAGTGACACTAATACAGCGATCAGAAAAATGATCGCTTAGTGACACTGGCAATAGGGAATGAAAGGGTTAACTAGAGCGTGATCAAGGGGTTAAAACTTTATTAGGGGGGTAAGGGGGCTACCCTGAACCTAACACTAACTGCCTGTCAAACTGCCTGTCACACTGACATATGATCACTGCATTCAGTGACAGTGTGACGGGGTGGGGGGGGGGGGGGTGGTCGCAAGGGGTTAAATGTGCCTATGTGTACTGGTGTCAGTGAATTTTTGGTGCGACTTACTGTGCCTCTTCTCTCATCTCGGCGGTTTGAAAATACCACCGAGATGCGCGCTGCATCACTTCCTCTGCCTGTGTTTACATTTTACAGGCAGAGGAAGTGACACGACGGCGGCGCACAGGATTGGCTGGGAGCGATCACGAGGGAGCGGACAGAAACGAACAGCCGCCCCCTCAAGACGGATCGCTCCCGCAGGTAATCTGCCCGCCGCATGCAGCGGAGGGGGTCCCGATCGGACCCCCGAACCGCTAGTAGGCAGGGACGTAAATTTACGTCCATCTGCCTGTCCAAGCCCTTTTGTGGACGTAAGTAGGCGTGCGGCGGGCGTTAAGTGGTTAAAGGGGTTGTAAAGACAAAAATATTTTCCTCTTAAATTAAAGTCTGACAGTAGCTGATAAAGTAAAAAGTAATGTTTTGCATTATAACTAGATTGATACCTGTTGAAATCGAGCTGTTTTATTCACCTCCGTCACTCCTGAATCGTTATTCTCACTGACTTCCTGGTTTGCGGTGCACATTCAATTCTTGCTACATCACGGCCTAATGGGATCTACAGTTCCCATTAGGCTTAGCCTCCATGCCTGTGAGAGATAGGAGAGCATCTTCACGCAGGGCTGTAGTCATAGGGAGGGGGTAAGCACATTCTGCTTTCCACCATGCAAAACGGCTCAGATGCTGGTGGAAAGCAAGAAAATGAGAGACAGGAAATGGCATTTTCAAATCTGGATTACTGTATTTTGGAGGTCAAAAGGAAAAACAAGGTAAGTGATATTTAAATGCTCTAGCTTACAGCAATCAACTGATCTAATAAAAAACAAACCTTTAGAGTTCCTTTAATGCAAAGCACATTAATGTGCAGGTTTGTAAAAAATTGCAATGGTACAGGTACTTGCAGACTACCAACAGTCCTCCTGTACAGGGCACGGGCCAGCAGAGGGTCCCAGACAACAAGGTGAATCGGATATGGGCAGGGAGGGTGATTGGTGCGGCAGGGGGCAATTACTGGAATCATTTACCTGCATGGCTCTCTCTGCAGGAGCGAAAAGCTGGCTTTTCCTTTCCCTCCCGTTGGCTTTCAGCTGCTGCAGAGAGAGCAGTGCTGGGACAAGGTCATTTGGTGCCCAGGGCGAAGGAGGCAAACTGCGCCCCCCCCCCCCCAAATATCGTCGCCGTTCATCGTCGTTGCTGTGACTATCTGTGCCTCTCTGGAAATTTCAGCAGGTATTCTTGCCCACTCAGAACTCTTCCCTTTTGCAGGAATGAAACATTATCTCTCCTGCTACCCCAAACAGTGGTAGTTACTGTATCCCCCCCCCCCTGTATTTTACATGGGGGGGGGCTCTTTTTCTTACACTACTTTGAAACAAAGTACCCTAGAAGCCAGTCCTCCTTGCTTCACAGCGGCATTTCCTATGACCTTTATGAGAATGTTCTCCTTATACCCCCTTCCCTGCCCCAAAGACATGTCAACCTCTTTTTATATGTCTTATGGATGGGGTTGGAAATGTCATGCATGACTACCTGCCATGTATTATCTTGTTTGACTCCTCTGTCAAAGCCACTGGTCACTGATGCATTAGTAATTGATCAGTAGCAGTAAATTAACCCCTTTGTGCTGCATTAGTTGCACCAGTGTAAGGGTTAATTATTGCACTAATGTTGCACAAAGGGGTTAATTAACTGCCACTGGTCAGCCACTGCCATTGGACAGGAATGTGTACTGTGCAGTGGTGAGAAGTGCATATCACACAAGGCATACACAAAAAATCAGCAAAAGGGACAGTACTTACATTCAATGCAAAGCATCCCTTGTGCTCAGGTTTATGCAGCATATAGCCCTGTGTACAGAGTGCAGGGGTCAGGAAAATGTAACAGAGAGGGTATCACACAGCATGCAGTGGTAAAGCATATGTAATAAGCAGATCAGCATACAGAATTCAGGGCCCAGGTGTATGTAACGCAAAACCCTTTGTACAGAATACAGCATGCAGAAGTACCATCCCAAGGCCTTTAATATGTAACATACAGCCATGCATTACATACTCTTGCTCACTGAACTCTGTATGCTTTACTTTCCCCCATCCCTGATCTTCTCCAAGCAAAAATCCCCCTTCCCTCAAGTATTCTACCTTCCACAGCTCACCTTTGCCCCTCCCCATCAACATCTCACTTCTACACCACCAGTACACGACTTACCTCTGCACCCCCATTATCTCTGCACCTCAATCCACAGCTCTCACCTTTGCCACCCCCCATGTTTCACTTTTGCACCCCCAGCTTCCCCCATGGCTCTTGCCTCTGCACAACCTTCCCCACCCTCCACAGCTCTCACTTTGCACAACCTGCCTTCTGCAGCTCTCCCCTCTGCACAGGGCTCCCCCTTCCCAGTTCTCCTCTCCCTCTCTGTACAAATCCCCCCCCCTCCACACTTTCCCAGTTCTCCACTCTGCATACATCCCCCAGATCTCCATGCACAAATCCCCCCCCCCCCTCCACACTTTCCCAGTTCTCCACTCTGCATACATCCCCCAGATCTCCATGTACGAATCCACCCCAGATCTCCATGTACAAATCCACCCCAGATCTCCATGTACAAATCCCCCCCAGATCCTCTGTCTGCACACAACCACACCAGATCTCCTCCATGTACAATTCACCCCAGATCTCCATGTACAAATCCACTCCAGATCCCCTCTCTGCACACATTCACACCAGATCTCCTCCATGTACAATCCACCCCAGATCTCCATGTACAAATCCCCCCCAGATCCTCTGCACACATTCACACCAGATCTCCTCCATTTACAATCCACCCCAGATCTCCATGTACAAATACACCACAGATCCTCTCTCTGCACACATTCATGATCAACCCCAGATCTCCTCCATGCTACACCACCCCCCCCCTTTCACTGTTGCCTCTCTCAGCACATATTCCCCCCTCCCCCACACCTTTACAGTGCACTCCTCTCACACCTCAGGCTTTGGAAATCCCTCTCCTCTTCTGACGGGCACCACCACCAGTCTCTATGGTATGCACAGGCTTTTTTTTTTTTTTTTTATTCAGAAGAGTACAGAGTAGCAGCAAGCAAGGAAATCTGCCTCTGCAATCACTTTCGGCAGCTTACAGTGCTGGGAGCAGAATTGAGGGCAGCAGCAGTGAGTGCCCAGATCTAACACAGAAAAGCCAGGCGAGGAAGTGAGCTGTTCAGAAAACTTCCTCTACTGGCTATGTGTTACGTGACAAGTCAGAGAGGAGAGGGCTGTCAGAGGTGAAAAAAGTCCAGGCGATACACACTTTATTGCTGAACTTCTTCTGGTTCCTCCTCGGCGGCTCCTCTCACAGCTTCAGCAGCAGCTCTCTTCTCTCCTCCTATCCCGCCTTGGACTGTGAGTGATGTCATGCTGCCAGGACGGGACTACAAAGTCTTTTCATAGGGGGAGAGAAGGAGCAGCGCTGACATGTATGGCTGGTGTAGGCGGGTGCAGGAGCGCACTCAGCACATTACAGTAGAATAGTAAGGTACAGATGACTAAAGTACAGCAAGTGGCGCTGGCTAATGTGTACAGTGAAGCACACTGCTGGCACTTCATCTGCGCCCCCCTCCTGCCTGCAAATGGTAGCGCCCAGGGCATCCGCTCCTTCGGCCCCTGCCTTGTACCGGCCCTGAGAGAGAGCCATACAAATGACACTGTCAGGGGTTACCATCGGGGGTGATCTAAAGGTTAAATGTGTTTCCTGGAGGTGCTTGATAACTGTGGAGAGGTGCTTTGATTGGGGGAGGACAGAGATCCGTGTTCCTGTTTATCAAAAACACAAGGGCCCAGATTCTCAAAAAAGTTCCATCGGCATATCTCGAGATACGCCGCGTAACTTCTAGGATGCTCCAGGGTATCGTTTTTGTGTATTCAGAAAGCAAGATATGCCGGAATTTTGCTAAGATCCGACCGGCGTAGGTCTCTTACGCCGTCGTATCTTAGTTGCATATTTACGCTGGCCGTAGATTTACGCGTTGAATATGCAAATGAGATAGATACGCCGATTCACGAACGTACTTGCGCCCGGTTGCATTTTTTTTACGTCGTTTGCGTAAGCGTATGTCTGGCTTAAAGTTACCCCTGCTATATGAGGCGTACGCAATGTTAAGTATGGACATCGGGACAGCGTTGAATTTTCTGACGTTTACGTCATTTGCGTAAAACGTTCGCGAATAGGGCTTTACGTAAGTTACGTTCATGTCGAAACCAATGAGTATTTGTGGCGTAATTTTGAGAATGCGCACTGGGATACGTCCACGGACGGCGCATGCTCCGTTCGTTAGAAATGTCATTTACGTGGGGTCATGGTTGATTAACATACAACACGCCTGTAGCGGAGAGCAATATTAAACTCCATGATCTCCGCTGGTAACCAGGGTAAATCCACAGTCAGCATTGACAAGTAAGGCAATGTCCCAAATCTCCCCAGTAACCGGACAACACACAGCTCTGAGAGTCAACCGCCTTTTTATTTACAGGCTTCCATATTTATAGAATTTCCCATGCAAGGGGTTTCCAAACAGCCAAATAGATTTAACAGGGGTAATACAGGGAGGACCAGATGGGGAACTTAACATTTTGGATAATTCTCCCATCAGGCATTGCTGCACGAGGAAAAAGTCGGTTGATAGCTGGGGTCTGGGGTTATGTGTTGTGGGAGTTCGGTTTAAAACTGCCGAACACCGATTGGGCAACATAAAACAAAGTACTTGAATGCTAGTGGCTTACGGCTGCCAGCATACCAATTACTATGCCCACATAAGACCCAGCAGAATACATAGCATATAATACAGACAACCCTTTGACATGTAACGTCCGGCGTTCTAGAAGTGGCTGGGTTTGCCACAATGCTCCCCCAGAACCAAGCCGGCATACACAGTCTGATCCCAACGGATCGGCTTGGGGATGTCCGGGGGTGTACTTTCACAGATCACTTTTCAAGTTCAGTTTGTCTAGATAACCCGTCGGCGTTACCGTTTTGCTTCCCTGGTCGGTAGTGGATTGTAAAGTCAAACGGCTGCAGCGCCAAACTTCACCGCAGCAGCCGGGCATTGTCTCTCGCCACACCAACGGGTTGTGATCTGTGAGTAGCGAAAAAGGTTGTCCATACAAATACGGCTGCAACTTTTTGAGGGCCCACACATATCTACGGCCACCCTACTGGCTTTGTGGCGGTCACCTCGCTTGCCTACTCGCTGGCAAATGTCACAGGAGGTGCAGTATTGCCTCACATCCTTGGAGATCCCTGGCCAGAAGAAAGCGTGGGTCAACCTGTATCGGGTACGTTTCATCCCCAGATGCCCAGACAGGGGAATGTCGTGGGCAATCCGAAGCAGTTCTTGCCTATACTTCTGGAGAACCACTAACTGTTTAGTCGTTACTGTGGCCGACCCTCCCAGTTCTCTTCCAGCAATGCGGTAAAGTAGCCCTTTCTCCCAGGTGTACCGCTCCCCCTCTAGCCCAGCCTGGTCAGCGTGTACCCTGTCCCTGTATACCTGTAGTGTGGGGTCTGACCTCACCTCGGCCTCAAACTTAGTCGGGGTATCCCAGGACATACGTGTCGTGTGGGGGTCATGGTCTCTTACCGGAGCCTCAGAGTGTGTCAGTGGAACCGTGGTGCGAGCCTGTTGCCGTGTGGTCACTGGATGGGCTTCCTGGTATGGGGCCTGGGGTACAAAAGCAGAGGTCATCTGGCCCAAGTCATTTCCCAGCACAACATCTGCTGGTAAATTTTGCATGAGGCCCACTTCTACCGTTCCCCCTCCCACACCCCAATCCAAGTGTACTTTGGCAGTAGGTAGTCGGTACACTGCTCCCCCTGCCACTCGTACTGCCACGGATCCGCCAGTGTGTGCCGAGTCAGGGACCAAATGGGGTGCTAGCAAGGTTAAAGTAGCTCCTGAATCCCGAAGCCCCTGGACTTCTTTCCCCTCCAAAGTCACTGGCTGTCGATGATGCTGCCGGTTATCCGTGGCTCGGACTGTCATCACCTCATGCAAGATTCCCAAGGGTTCTTCTGCTGGAATGCTCAACATCTCTTGAGTGGCCGGCTCCCGTTGATAATGATGGGCAGCAGCCCTTGGTGCCGGGTTCCGTCGGCCTTGGTTCCAGGCGGGTCTGCCCCGGTTTTGGGTGCACTCGCGTGCCATATGTCCCTACTGTTTGCAGGAGTGGCATTGGATGTTGGCACGTCCATTATATCTGGAGGGTGGTGGTAAAGTCCCTTGGGATTGACGAAAAGTGGAGGCTGTGTGAGCGGGGGGTGGTAGAGTACTGGGTGGTCCCGCGGGTCGAGGATAACTCTTGGTTAGGGGCCCATGATGTCTCCTTGCATCAAAATGCTGATCCGCTAATCGAGCCGCTTCGGTTAGGGTGAGAGGTTTCCTGTATCGCACCCATTCTTGTGCCTCTAGGGGCAAACCGTTAAAGAATTGCTCCAACAGCATTAACTGTCTCAGTTCCTCCATAGTAGTGGCTTGGCTGGCTTGTATCCACCCTTGGGAAGCTTGGTCCAGCTTGTGTACCCATTCAGCATGTGAATCCTTCTCTGGTTTGTGCAGGTTTCTAAACTTGCGCCGGTATGCCTCTGGAGTAATGGCGTATCTCTCGAATATCGCTCGCTTCACTTTATCATAATCCTTGCTGTCCTCACTGGGTACAGCGCGATATGCTTCTGCTGCCCGACCTGCCAGCTTGCCTGCTAGCAATGGGACCCATACCGTCCGTTCCAAGTCATGTAAATCACACAGTCTCTCAAAATCCTGTAAATACCCATCAATCTCATCCTTCTCCTCGCAAAACATTTTAAAGGCATGATAGGGAATTTTGGGTTTTACCTGGTTGTAGGGTGACCCAGTAGTGGATTCTGCTCGAGACTGTGTTTACTGCGGACTGTGTGCCATCACGTACTCATGCACATTCGCCATTACCATATGCAGCATGGCATCTGATATAGGCTGTGGCAAAAATTCCAGCCTGGTCCTCATTTCTCTCTGGTAGAGGGTTTCTTCCATGGCTGCTGGTGGTGTAGCGCTGCGGGCTCTGTCTCCCTCCATCAGCTCGGCAGTTAGTACAACTTTGGATTTGTTGCTGGATACCTTACCCCTGGCTTCTAGCAGTTCCTTTAATGTCTGCTGCTTTAGCCTAGAATAATCCGTCTCCATTTACATCGGTAGTTCACATTGCACAAATTGCGCTTATCGGCTGTAAGGTTGGATCCCGTCGCTTGCCACCAATTGTAGCGGAGAGCAATATTAAACTCCATGATCTCCGCTGGTAACCAGGGTAAATCCACAGTCAGCATTGACAAGTAAGGCAATGTCCCAAATCTCCCCAGTAACCGGACAACACACAGCTCTGAGAGTCAACCGCCTTTTTATTTACAGGCTTCCATATTTATAGAATTTCCCATGCAAGGGGTTTCCAAACAGCCAAATAGATTTAACAGGGGTAATACAGGGAGGACCAGATGGGAAACTTAACATTTTGGATAATTCTCCCATCAGGCATTGCTGCACGAGGGAAAATTCGGTTGATAGCTGGGGTCTGGGGTTATGTGTTGTGGGAGTTCGGTTTAAAACTGCCGAACACCGATTGGGCAACATAAAACAAAGTACTTGAATGCTAGTGGCTTACGGCTGCCAGCATACCAATTACTATGCCCACATAAGACCCAGCAGAATACATAGCATATAATACAGACAACCTTTTGACATGTAACGTCCAGCGTTCTAGAAGTGGCTGGGTTTGCCACAACGCCCACTCCAAGCCTACTTGAATTACGCAGGCTTACACCGGCCAATTTACCCTACGCCGCCGTAACTTAGGAATAGGAAGCAAGTGCTTTGTGAATACGGCACTGTAACGGCTACGCCGTCACCATGAATAGGAGATGAAATGGTAATTATTTATTCTGGAGGATACTCAGATTAAACCACCTGGTTGCTCTTTGATGTTAAACAGAGCTCATGGGTTATTTCATCACAACCTCCTGCGATATATCTCCTATTGATGGTGTGGTGCATCTACCATAGGTTATTTGAGAATCCTCGTAATACGTCTCAGTCTCTACAAATATATGGTATCGGCAATCAAGAATATATCATAGTATGCAATCCAGGATGAACAGTATTCTGAGTATACAGGCTTGATACAGTAAGCTGTGGGTACTTGCGGTTTAGATGTGACCAGGTGTGCAGTTCCTTCCTGGAAAGTGGTTAGTAGCAGGTGCAGGATGCCTCTATGGTTCTGTAGATTGCCAGCTCTGTGGCCAAGCAGCAGGTCATAGATAGTAGCAGGGTCCGTGGTGTAGAACTTGGTGCTGTGAGCCTGGTGATCTCCTTAACAAGGTGAGGAACTGTGGGACTCAGGAGGAGGTCTTGGGTCTCAGATGGCGGCGAGCGTCAACTTTAATAACCAGACACTGAGCCGCCATGAGAGGAGGTTTAAATAGCCGGCCTGTCGCGGGACACACGCTGGGCGCGCTTCCGCGTTCCAGAGTGGAGCGCAGGATTCGACGGCGCGTCGGAAATGACGGAATCAGGATGCTGGACGGGGCGCAGGATTCGACGGCACGTCGAAAGTGTCGATGACAGGGTGTTGAATGGAGCGCAGCTGTCTACGGATGATACAGCTGCGCTCGTTCTGTACAAGGTAACGCCGATGGTGTTACAGGCACTTGCCTCTCTAAATTGCGGTGGCGTAGCGTAAAGAGGATACGCTACGCCCGCACAAAGATACGCCTCTGTACGTGAATCTACCCCAAGATCTCCATCTTCCCCTCTGACAGAACATTGATCTGCCGTCTTTACATAGGCAGACCGCTGTTCTGTCTGCCTCAGGAATGATTGGTGGGTCTCACCGAACCCGCTAATTGGCTCCCGCTGTGCCTCATTACTGGCAGTGCCCCGCGCCCCAGACCCAGCAATTGAAATCACAGGATCATGGCGACTATGCATGGACCTTTTTTGCTGGTCTCTTTCCCTGGCTGTTTCAACTTCGTTATGATCAGACACTCTTCTACTTAATGACAGATTTATTTTTCTTTTGGTAATGTTGAGGTGGTTACATCCCCCCTACTGTCTGGCCAATTGACAATCCTCTATTTGAAGTCTACTTCAGTCCAAGGTCTGCCAGTGGGATCCGGTTAGGGCTTTTATGCCCATTTACATATACTGTTTACCAACAGTTTGTGCCGAAGTTCTACCTTTGTACTTTTAGACACAACAAGTACCTACCACATGCCCAGGAGGCTGGTTAGGTTAAAAACGTTGTACACTCTTTACCACACAATCAGTGGTTGGATCAACTCTCTGAGATTCGCTTGATCCACCTTTATGCTCCTGCTGAAGCGTCCTGTACGCAAAACATGTCAAGAGTAAATGCAAGATCTACTATTATGCATATCGGATTCAGCTTCAAACACAAAGAGTTATACCTTTTTGACGCTATGTGCTTTTATGCCATGAATGTATCTGTATAAGTATAAATGTATCTCTTACTTTGTGTTAGAGACACTGATATCATATGCTGATGGCCTGATACTGTTTCATGAAATTATGTATACAAGTTTCTATTTATGCATTTTTTTTTAAATAAATATTTATAGATCTTTTACGTTAACTACCTGTACCGCCAAAAGTCCAATTAATTAGTCCATTAATTTCCATTGTCACTTTCCCTGAACGTTGGTACATTAAAATGAGTGCATTCACAGTGATAAGTTGCCCTGTGATTATATGCAAGTCTGGCAAGACCCATATAAAAACGTATGAAGTCTGATGGGTTCTTAAGAGCCGGTTCACACTACAGCGGCACGACTGCGGGGGCGACTTGGCAAGTCGTCCTGAAGAAGACTTCAGAGGCGATTAGCAAAATGACTTCTGTATAAAAGTAAATGAAAATCGCCCGAGTCGCCCCCGAAGTCGTACAAGAACCTTTTTCTAAGTCGGAGTGACTTGCATCGCTCCTATTAGAACGGTTCTGGTGAATAGAATGGGATGCGACTTGTCAGGCGGCTGAATCGCCCCAGTGTGAACCGGCTCTAGTTGTTTTATTCTATACAATTTTTTTTTTTTTATTATTTTGGCTTTATATACCAAAGTCTTTACACATTTTCTGAGGATGAAATCAAATCAATTTTAGAAAATAAAATATTATAGTTCAATTTTGGTTTCCAATATAGGCAATACCCTTTTCCAGAAACCCCCAAACCTTTTGGGAACTAAACCAAACTACAGTGAAATAAAATGCTGGAAAAACAAGCCTTTTAATGTTGGCAGTAAAATGTCAGCATATTATTTATCTAGCTTTATATAATGTTAATATATCGCCTTTAAGGAGTTACCAGTCTTTTTTTTTCTTCCATGGTCATTAATTGTATCTGGGGCACCAAATGCATATTTTATGCATGACATATACTGTCTTTTCTAATGCATCTGAAGCCCATGCACATATGGCAAAAAAAAAAGCGGATTCCCTGGACATATGAAATAAACACAATGAGGAAGCAGAGAACAGCTGACAGTGTGAATACATTGGCATAAATACGAATGACAGCTCTTGCCAGCACTAGGGAAAAATTTCACATTGTCTTGCTTCCAGACAGCACTAATCTAGCGGAACATCTTGAAGCCTCTTCCGTTCCGTTAGAAGCTGTGTAAATAACATTAACAATGTTGTGGCTCTTTCTCTTAGCTTCCTATTGTTCGCTTCATGTTTTTGACACATTTGACAAAGACGTTAAGTATTTTAGTGGTAATTATGAGAAGATAGTGAGGTGATTGATATGCGGTCTCTTTCTGAGTCTGATCAGAATTCATCTCTGCCTCCCCATACTTGGAAAGAATATATTACACCGGCTCTGATCTGAGAAGGAAGCTGTAACCTTTTCTGCTGTTGCTTTTGACTGATTGCTGGAAGGATGTCTGCTATCCCAGCCTGAAACTGTTCACAGCTCAATGAGGCCACAGGTGTTTTTCCACTGCATTGCTATTCTGCTCACATGTTGCCATTAGTGAAAGAAAGATTGGGCTCCCAGAGGTGGGGTGTTCCATACCAAGTTTTTGGCTTTATTATTGAAATATTGGAACAGATGCTCTGACCAAACTTGCTGGAAAGCTGAAAACACTATAAGGGCCCTAAGATCTATGCTTATTTTTTTTGTAGTGTTAGAGACATAGTCAAATTTGCAATGGGGAAGGTTAACAGCTATTGACCAAGATTTATTGACCTACTGCCACCCATGTAAAGCATATATGCGGCAGCGAAGAGAGTGGCCTTTAATACCCACAAACCATCCATGAGTGGCAGAATTTTCTGTGCTGGGAGCGCAATCCCAGCAGAATGACCAAACAGACATCTCTTAGTCAGCAGGACCAGGCCCTGATCATGTGACCACTGTTTTACATTTCAAATATTTTTTAAGTGATTGTCCAGTCCTCTCACCTCCGGTTGTAAAGAACTTTTTAAAGGGATTCCGGGGCTGGACAGGCAAGGGTTATTACCTGTTTTTAACTCATCAAAATGCATTTTGTATGAGTTCTATGAATTATCAAATTGCCAAAATGTCAAGCCTGTACGCTCCTGCTTTTTCATATAATTCTGTTAAGAAGTAGATGGGAAATTTCACATTGACAAATACAATTGCCTATTTATTATTTCATGCACTCAAAAACAACATGCTTTGTGTACTGTGGGACAGACTGACCTGTGTGTGGGGGATTATATTAAGGGTCAGATTGACCTGGGGATTATACTGGGGGACAGTTTGGTCTGGCAGGATTATACTGGGGGACCGACTGACCTGGGAGAGGTTTATAATGAGGCAGATTGGCCTGGGGACGGATGGATTATACCGGGGGATGAACTGACCTGGGGGCTTTATATTGGGGGACTGATTGAAATTGGGGGAGAGGATTGTACTGGAGGACAGACTGACCTGGGGGGGATTATACTGGGAGAGAAATTGACCTGGGAGAAAGATTACACTGGGAGACAGACTGACCTGGGGAGAATTATAGTTGGGGGAACAGACTAACCTGAGAGAATAAAAAGGATATACTGGGGGACAGACTGACCTGGGGGGATTATACTGATAAACAGATTGACCGAAGGAGGTATCAAAGATTGTATTGTGGGGCATTCTGACCTGGAAGGGGGACTTTACTGGGGGATTCACTGACCAGGTTTTATTTAAACATTTAAGTCCCACCCACCATCAATACAATTTGACTAAACCCACTGATCACCGCGGCCTGCTACACATGTCGCATTACACTTCTTCTTAGTTTTCCCAAAGGTGCCCCAAGTGTTTTATAATACTAGCAATGCCTTTTACACAATTAAAACAATGTCCACTCTTTACTGTGGCACACTAAGCACAATACCATTTATTTTATTTTATTTTTTATCAAGCAGTAGGACCCAACACACAGGCCCCCTGATTTCATAACATGCCCCTGTCCATGTAGTAAAGCCCTTACCATCCTTGGCTCTTGCTGGCTCACCTTAAACATCCATGACTGTTGAGATTTTTCAATCATAATGCCATGGAGGCTTTTTGACATTTTATACATTGTGTAGAGTATCTGTATATAGGCTCTACAAAATGCATAAAATGTCAAAAAGCTTAGAATGGTCAGTTTTTAATAGGAAAGCAGAGGGACTGAAAGGAACACCGGGGAAGCAATACAAAGAGAATAGGATATTTTTTCAGTACATGGTACAGCAGACAGATATCAGCAATATGAGAAATTACGTTTACAGATTATTTAAGGCAATTCTACCCAGCAGTAAAAATCCCCTTCCACAGCTTGCCCTAATTAAAGCGATTCTATAGGTAAAAAATTGTTTTTTTAAATAATAAACATACTTACCTCCACTGCGCGCTCCAGAGTCCTGCATTTAGCGTCCATAGTCGCTGAGTGCAGGACTCGGCCCTGCCCCCTGGCATCTGCGTTCTTGAAGCGGGATTTTTCAGGGCTCAGGTAAGTAAAACAGGGGGCCGGTAATTGTCAGATGTTTTTTCATCTTAATGCATAGGATGCACATGAGGGATTACAACCCCTTTAAGATCTTGTTCTCAGCTGCAGTGAATAGTTATTGGAGATACTGCTGCCGTTTGCATTCCAAAAAAAAAATGTTAAGGACACACAAGCCAAAGTGTCAAAGTATAATGGTGATTTTATCCTGGTCGAATGTGTGATGTGGCTCACATGCTGGTTAAAAAGTTATAAACACCAAACATGGTCCTCTGTATACATTAACGTATATGTTTACGGTGTGTGAGGACATTTAATGCAGTGTATAAATATCCAAATGCTTTTACTAAATTAACAAAGCTAAAAGCTTTTATGTAAAATCTTATAAATAAATAGGATAAAACTTTTACAAACTAAACATTTTTTCTTTTTCTGGTTCTGAAATCAATTTTCCTTTCATGTTCCATTTACAGCAAATGCAGAAAAAGAGTCTTTGCAATTTTTCATTATGTGCTGCTATTGTGCTTTACGGTGCTTGAACTGCGTCCTAGTTTATGTGTGCTTTTAGCTTATACAATCCCATTTTAATTAAAAATGAACTCAGAAAGAAAATACAGTAAGGATAGTTGAGCTACTTCTGATTTTTGGGAGCTCGACAAGATTAATAACGGGGACAGCTTTTCACAATCAATGAGCTGCTGCCCAGGAAACATTCCACATGTGCTAAAAGCAGAGACTCCACTCAGTTTAGCTGTTCTGTAAATTATATATAATATACCGTATTTGCATTTATCACGTGCCTCACATTGCATGTAGATGGGATTGCAGTTTAGTGTTGCATGGTTTTGAACTGTGCATCCTCATTCTCTGATAGTTACAGTGGGTTGCTTGGAACACGTTCCTTGTTTGTTCATAGATTCGGGCCCAGTGCCATCCTAAATATAAGCATTATGGCAACCATAGAGAACTTATAAGCTGGGCAGCAAGCAGCATTTGAGCAATCCAAAAATGAAAATTAGAGTCACTCATCAGGTAGACTGTCTACTGATTGAGTTTATAGCCTAATTCCAGCAAAACAAAAATTGGGGGGACAAGGTCATATGTCCCACATTGTGTGTCTTTTGGAATCCTCCCTACAATGACAGAGATGCAATACAATGACAAATGTTACAACCCTTATCCAATATCTACAATCTACTTGAAGGTGTTTTCTCCATTCCGGAAATTGATGGTCATTTGTGGCATGGTCAACCATCTAAGTACAGTCAGGCATAGTTGGGAATATTTTCCCTAATTTCTTGACATAATGATGACATCTGATATGTCAAAGAATCGCAGTATGTTTCTGGACATCTGGTGAGGGGAAATGTCTACATCAGGAAGCATGTAGTACGTACACTCCATACAATGTAGAAACCTAGATCTCTGCATGAGCTGAAGGGACAGACCGATGGATGACGCAAGCATTTGAAAGTTTTAGGAGTCTCTATTTTTCACCATTACACCATCATAGTTTAAAAAAAATGATCTTGTCACAAAGAGAAGGTATGTGGTAAAAAAGAGGGTTTCAGTTTGGAACTATTATGGTTTGCTTATATGCATTAAAACTTTTGAATCTTTCCAACAGGGACACAATCAACCATTTAAAATAAGTAAAACAATTTGGCTGAATTGAGTCTTTTTGTTGGGCTGGAATATAAGTTAAACATTAGTGAATTCTTGGCAAATTCATATACTAGAAATGTGTAATGTATAGCAGGTTTATAGCCAACCTTGGACCTATTAACTGAGACCCAGACCACTACTTTTGCACCTAGTTCTAGAGTCCTTAGAACTGTTGGAGGAACAACAACATGTAATGTAAAGTACTGTGAACTATACAGTATATAGTGTATGCATTATATGTATCTATCCAGCAGGTGGCACTGTAGTGTGTATCTATGGGAATGTATTTAGAGGATGTGTTATCTCTCTAAGTGTATGTAGTTGTATGCTCCTTGTTCCTGTTAATGTTCCTCATGCTGCAAGACATGCATTGCTATTCCTCTATTTTTCTAAGTTTACTATATCCAAATCACTTTGTTTAGAAAAGAAATCCTAACAATCACTGATCAATGCATACAAGAATATGGGTGGAAGCAATTTACCAACTCTTTCAGCCTAATAATACTGGCAGGCATCAGAAGTGGCATCGATATAGCATGCACATGTCTCCTAATTTAGAACTGCCAACACAGTACTTGGACAACAAAGCTTGTATTTATCAATAGTTATCTAGATCGATTGCTCGCCTTGTGTTTTCCTTTGTATCTTCTTTAGCTGTTGTGCTGTTTAGCCTATCAACACCTGCCTCTTTACTATATCTCTCCTCTTGGTTATTAGTCTGTATTTCTTCCAATTGTCCATGTTTATTGCTGCTATATCCTTAACTTTGAGTGGTTTCAAAGTCGCTGAGGGTTTATAAGAATTCCTCATTACTAAAGTTGAGCGGACACCTGGATGTTCGGGTTCGGCGGGTTCGTCCGAACTTCGGAAAAAAGTCCGAGTTCGGGACCCGAACTTGACCCGAACTTGACCCTGAACCCGAACCCCATTAAAGTCAATGGGGACCCAGACTTTTGACTACTAAAATGTCTCTAAAAGACTAAGGGAAAGGGCTAGATGGCTGCAAATGGCAGCACAATGTTGGTAAGAGCAATGTGGGTAGGGAAATAACTTAAAATAACATAAAAAAAATAAAAAATAAAAAGAAAAAATATTTTGACTCCTATATAATTCTCTCCCTATAATAACAAGCAGGAACCTTGCCCTGAACTATAATATGCAGACTATGTCACAGAAAGAAATGCAGTGCTGGTGCAATATGCAGACTATCTCACAGAAAGAAATACAGTGCTGGTGCAATATGAAGACTATCTCACAGAAAGAAATGCAGTGCTGGTGCAATATGCAGACTATCTCACAGAAAGAAATGCAGTGCTGGTGCAATATGCAGACTATCTCACAGAAAGAAATACAGTGCTGGTGCAATATGCAGACTATGTCACAGAAAGAAATGCAGTGCTGGTGCAATATGCAGACTATCTCACAGAAAGAAATGCAGTGCTGGTGCAATATGCAGACTAGCTCACAAGAACAGATGCAGTGCTGCTGCAATTTAATTTGTGAACCAGGACTGACTCCTATATAATTCTATCCCTATAATAACAAGTAGGAACCTTGCCCTGAACTATAATATGTAGACTATCTCACAGAAAGAAATGCAGTGCTGCTGCAGTTGAATTTGTGAACCAGGACTGACTCCTATATAATTCTATCCCTATAAGAACAAGCAGGAACCTTGCCCTAAACTATAAGATGCAGATCTCACAGAAAGAAACAGTGCTGGTGTAGATTTCTGAAGCAGGCTAGTCCTATCTCAATCTCTCCCTCAGATCAGCAGCAGCCTTTCCCTACCCTAGCTAAAGCAGACTGATGAGCTGTGATCACAGAAGGGGGTTCATGAATCACTTTTTGTGATAGGGCATAGTGACCAAAAAAAACTTACAAGAATTCTTAACATTACATACTTAATTTAAAAGTGAAAACAAAGGTTGTGACTGTAATTACACTTTCATTCTCTTTGTTCTTGTTCTGTCAATCCTGACCATTTAGTTTTACAATATCTGCCCCGTCATCTGCTTTGCGTAAAGTGTTGGTGCTCTCAGGTCAGTTTTGTGGCTGGGATTGATATACTGTATATACTTTGTGACTAAGTACCACATCTGTCTTTCTTCTGTGTTTTTGTGTCTGTACTGTGGTACTGTCCTACATGATGCCTGATTTCACCTTTGTCTTTGATGATTCATCCTGGCTTGTAAACCTTGAGTTATGATTTTGATGGTCCATTTGGCAACTCATCATGTTTTCAGCCACAGTCCCTACAATCTTTCCACTAGTAGTCACTTTTACTAGTAGTCAAAGCCTCAACTGTGATCAACAGCCCAATGACTGTATTGGTTTTGGGAAATAGGGGGACCAAAAAGATGTTTGTTTTTTCTTTCATTTATTACAGAAGATTGTCAAACGGATTATGCTAAATTGTTGGTTCTGTTTCAGTTCAGCTGGGTTGCACAATTTTCCCCTTAACGGTGGGTGTCTCTGTTACCACATGTCAAGGTTGGAAAGGCAACAGGCTGGATGCATTGGGCAGCTCAGGGGGCGTGGTCAACCCCCTGTGCATTCTGGGAAGGGGTACTTAAGGGATAGACACCGTTTTGGCAGGGTCTTCCGATCCTGACCTAATGTTCCTCCTGGCCTTAGAGATGTGTGAGCTGTTTTGTAGCCTCGGGGCAGGCTGGTCCGAGGCCTCGTAACTGGGATGATCCTTTGCTACCTTACCTACAGGAGGAAGGCGAACCAGTGGGACTCAATTGAAGGACGTATCCTGGCAAATTAACCTCACTGTGCTGGCAGCTTGGCTAAAAGATCCTTGTCAACGTGAGTTGTGAACTTTATTAGAACCAATTATAACCAGTGATAGACAGGTGCTGCTTAACCACTTCAATACCAGGCACTTATACACCTTCCTGCCCAAGCCAATTTTCAGCTTTCAGAGCTGTCACAATTTGAATGACAATTACGCGGTCATGTTACACTGTACCCAAACACATTGTTCCCAAAAATAAAGCTTTCTTTTGGTGGTATTTGATAACCTCTGCGATTTTTTGTTGTTGTAAATAAGTAAATTTTCTTCTGATATGGCTGCACTGACAGGCGGAACTGATGGGCACTAATAGGCGGCACTAGTATGCGGCACTGATGGGCACCCATAGGAGGCACTGATAGGTGCACTGATAGGCACTCATAGGCAGCACTGATGGGTACTTATGGGCACAGATGGGCACTGATAGGTGGCACTGATGGGTGGCATTACTGTGCATCACTGAATTAATTTGTTCCATGAAGGTGCCAGTCAGGGCCCATTTGTGGGCACTAATTGGCATAGATTGGGCATGTATTTGCATTTGTGGATGGCCATGGGGGATGTACCTCGCCATCCACATGTTAGGTGTTTCCCTGGTGGTCCTGGCGGCTTCCCTTGTGGTCCAGTGTGGGCATCTGTGGGGGGCTGCACTGATAAACAATCAGCGCGGACCCCCCCTGTCAGGAGAGCCGCCGATCAATGGCTCTTCCTGTTTACATCGTGATCAGCCGTGATTGGACATGGCTGATCACGTGGTAAGGAGCCTCGGACGGAGGCTCTTTACCGAGATTGGTGTAGCAGTGTGTCAGACTGAAACACTGCATCACTGATCGCCCCGGCCCAGGCGTGCGATGGCTGTTATCCTGCTTGACGTTATGTGACGTCCAGTCAGTATAACGCAACCATCGCCCGGCTGTCATTTTGCTATAGGCCGGGGGGGGAGTGGTTAATATAGCCTGAATATTCAGCCAATCGTAAATGTGTAAATGATAAAGCTCACATTACACATTAAATATAATCTTCATATGAAAGAGGAAATTTGAAAATGCAATACTCGATAGTTGATCATAAATAAAGTTCTAAAAATTAACCAAAAAAATAAAAAGGCAAAAGTCCATACAGCGCTCCAGAGAAGTGCAGATTAATATGTGGACACTGTGGGGTTGATTTACTAAGAAAACAGGAATGCAATGGTTGCTCTACATTTAATAGTGCCCAATTAAGCTTTCAACTATGCGAACAAAGAGATTTGACTATTTTTAGCATATGCTGCTGAATACAATCTTTCAGTAGGTGATACCCTCTGTGGAATTTGAACCCATGAGTCTTCCAAGGTAGAAGCACAGACCACTAGGCTATTGGTCTAGTGGTCTGTCATACATAAAGAATTCATTGAATAATGTTTGATTTTGTTAATTCTATACAATAATGTTTTGCATTTCAGGAAAGAATATTATGGAAACAACCATGCTAATGCGGCATTGGCTATTAGGCTCCATGTACACGGTTTTGACAACTGCTCCTAAGTGATTAAACTTTACAGAGAGTAACCCACATTTAAAAGGTCTGTTTTGCTGCGTTTACATGCCGCGTTTAGCCGCGTTCGCGTTTAGAAGCGTCTAAAAAAACATCTGTAAACAAAACGCTGCTATACGTGCGTTTAGCCACGTTTAGTCGCTTAGGGTTTGAAACGTAGAAAATCTTCTGCGTCTGAAACCATTTGTTGCTTTAAAAGAAACGCTGTTAAACGCAACTGCCTAAAGATGGCAAAAACAAGACTGTGAACATGGTCATATAGGATAACATTGAATGAGTCCAGGAGCAGTTGAAAGCATCCAACTGCCTCTGAACCTACGTTTAGTAGAGTTTCGTGAACATGGGGCCTAGGCATTCAACTATTTTTTTTAGCGAAGATGCAAACTCTATTAAAGTCTATGGGGGATAGGAACGTGAAAAATCCAAAGTCCTCATCATCTTAAATGCTTATATGCAAGTTATTGCCATAAATAATGTATGGGGCCCAGGTACATGTGGGTGATGCCCTCCGTGGGGTTTGAACCTGTGAGTCTTTCATGGCCTGAGTTTTTCAAGGTAGAATCATAGACCACTAGGCTATTGAGCTGAGGGGCCTACAAGGACTTTGCATTTTTCCTGTTCCTGGGACATTGCCTTTAATATGGTTTGCATGTTCGCTAGAACTTTTTGCCTATTCAAGGTCTTCTGGTGCGAACCGAACTGGGGGGTGTTCGACCCATCCCTATTAAAATCTGTGCCAGACCCAAAGGGCCTGATATGATTTTTGGGGGGGTCACCAAGCCATTTTTTCTTAACCTCTTCCTGCCCACACGGCGTGTTTTTACGGCCACAATGCGGCTCTTAATTGCTGGGAGGCCGTCTATATACGGCCTCCGGCCTCCAGGCCACTGGGGGGTGTGCGAGCGGTGCCGGTGGCGCGCGCGCATGCCTGCCGCGTCAGTCAGGTGCCGATTCGCCTGCTTGGCGGACGCGATGTCCACCAGACACCCACGATCGGCAGTCACGGAGACAGCGACGTGGAGCTCTGTGTGTAAACACAGAGCTCCATGTCCTGTCAGGGAGAGGAGACTGATGGTGTGTCCCTTGTACATAGGGACAACCATCGGTCACCTCCCCCAGTCACCCCCCTCCCCCCACAGTAAGAATCACTAATTAGGGAATACATTAACCCCTTCCTCGCCCCCTAGTGTTAACCCCTTCCCTGCCAGTCACATTTATACAGTAATCAGTGCATATTTATAAAATTGTTCACTGTATAAATGTGAATGGCGCCAAAAATGTGTCAAAAGTGCCTAATGTGTCCGCCGCAATATCGCAGTCCTGACAAAAATCGCAGATCGCCGCCATTGCTAGTAAAAAAAATAATAATAAAAAAAAATGTCATAATTCTATTCCCTATTTTGTAGATGCTATAACGCTTGCGCAAACCAATCACTATATGCTTATTGCGATTTTTATTTTTACCAAAAATATGTAGAAGAATACATATCGGACTAAACTGAGACATTTTTTTTTATTGGATATTTATTATAGCAAAAAGTAAAAAAAATATTTTTTTTTCAAAAATGTCGCTCTATTTTTGTTTATAGTGCAAAAAACAAAAACCGCAGAGGTGATCAAATACCACCAAAAGAAATCTCTATTTGTGGGAAAAAAAGGACGTCAATTTTGTTTGGGAGAAACGTCGCACGACGCACGACCGTGCAATTGCCTGGTTAGAATTGCTAGCACACCTAGACCCACCTAGTAAAGGACACACCCACCAGCGTAATTTATTCTGTCGTTTCATGTATGCCTCAGATGCTCTCACCTGAGATCTACTGTTGGGGGATGGGTCTATTGTTGATGGCTGCCAGAGAGTTTATTAATGCTGGCTGTACGGAGATCTATTGATGCTGCCGGGAGTCTATTGCTGGGGGGGGAATTTTGTTGTTGGTGGTACATTGTTAGGAGGATCTATTGTTGTTGGCTGAAGGGGAAACCAAATTCTATACAAATTACTTAACACAACAAAATGATACCTGGTTCTGTATTGTCTAAAAGGGGCGGTACTGGGAGGTGGGCAGGGGATGGAACCAATGGACGTTGCTCGGAGGTGGGTAGGGGCGGAGAAAACAAGTGACTCGGAAAAGGGGAGTTCCTACACCTATTGTCTGAGAAAAAAGCCCTGGTCGGCAGCACTCATGCAGCTCCAGACCATGACACTCCCACCACCATGCTTGACTGTAGGCAAGACACACTTGTCTTTGTACTTCTCACCTGGTTGCCACCACACATACTTGACACCATCTGAACCAAATAAGTTCTTTTTGGTCTCATCAGACCACAGGACATGGTTCAAGTAATCCTAGTCTGCTTGTCTTCAGCAAACTGTTTGCAGACTTCCTTGTGCATACATTTTAGAAAAGGCTTCCTTCTGGGACTACAGCCATGCAGGCCAATTTCATGCAGTGGGTGGCGTATGGTCTGAGCACTGACAGGTTGACCCCCCTGATCCCTTCAAACTCTGCAGCAAAGCTGGAAGCACTCATACATCTATTTCCCAAAGACAACCTCTGAATATGACACTGAGCACGTGCCCTTAACTTCTTTGGTCGACCATGGTGAGGCCTGTTCTGAGTGGAACCTGTCCTGTTATTCTCTGTCAAGTCTACAAAACACCTCCACCCTCATCATCTTTCCAACATGGGGAGGGGGGAAGATACTGCTAAGATTGTAGCAGAGCTGGCAAGATCAGCAGATATTTGAACTATTGAAAACAATGCTTTTAATAGTTTGTAAAAAGGACCAAAAGATATCAACAAAGATAATTTTTATTATGAGGGTTTACCATTTTGGTGGTTAAAGACCGAGCCACTTTTTGCGATTCGGCACTGCGTCGCTTTAACTGACAATTGCGCAGTCTATATTTTTTAATATTTTGCTATAATAAATATCCCTAAAACATATATAATTTTTTTTTCCCACAGTTTAGGCCAATACGTATTCTTCTATGTATGTTTGGTAAAAAAAAATCACAATAAGCATTTTTTGATTGGTTTGCGCAAAAGTTATAGCTTCTACAAAATAGGAGACTGTTTTATGGCATTTTTATTAATATTTTTTTTTACTAGTAATGGCGGCAATCAGTGTTTTTTATCGTGACTGCGATATTATAGAGGACACATCGGACACTTTTGACACCATTTTGGGACCAATGCATTGATTACTGTAAAAATAACACTGGCAGTGAAGGGGTTAACCACTAGGTGGCGCTGCAGGGGTTAAGTGTTCCCTAGGAAGTGATTCTTACTGTTAGGGGGCATGGCTACACGTGACACGTCACTGATGACCGTTCCCGATCACGGGAACGGTCATCAGTGACAGTGTCACTAGGCAGAATAGGGGAATGCCTTGTTTACAAAGGCATTTCCCCGTTCTGCTCTTGCCGACCGCAATCGCAGGACTCCCGGGAACATCGAGTTCCCAGGACCAGCAGCAGCACTGGGTGGCAGATTCAAATGGACGTACCTGTATGCCAATCTGCCTGCCCGTGCCATTCTGTCGACGTAAATAGGCGTGCGGTGGTCGGCAAGTGGTTAATTACACACTTTATTTTAGTGTATTATCCCCTAACATAATGCAACAAGCTAGCTAAAAATAATTAAACAAATAAAATCTATAGTGATATGCAGTACTATTGCAAGTTTGGTCCAGCTTATTAAGCACAGCAGGATATATTTAATGTAATTAAACTACTTTTTTTTAATAATAATATACAATGTTATTGCAAACGTATGTTGTTTTCTCCGTGCCTGCTAATTACATGCAACATTTAAATAGACATTTGTAGAATGAAAAGCAAAATCACAGGGACGTATCACAATAAACTCAGTACTGATTACTGGGCCCTATTTCTTAGGCGGCGTACACACGGCCGAGGTTCTCGGCAGAAACCAGCGAGAACCTCACTGGGAGCCGCATTCTGCCGAGAACCTCGGCCGTGTGTACGCTCTCGGCGAGCATCACGTCGGGAATGCCGTCGAGCAGAAATAGAGAGCATGTTCTCTATTTGCTCGACGGCCCATCGGGATGAATGGCTGGTTGCCATTCCCGACGGGCGGGTCGCCGAATCTGACGGCCGGCAGAGAACCTCGACGGGCGGAACGATGTGTTCTGCCCGTCGAGGTTCTCTGCCGTGTGTACGCGGCTTTAGAGTGTTTGCTAGAGGACATCCAGGCACATGTTATCAGTGACCTGGCCTGAGACAAAATATAAATAAAAGCTGAACTCCAGCCATACATCAACACAAATAATTAAGTTCTGTGTTGAATAATACATTTTTCATATGCAAGCAGTGGAAGTATCTGAATTTACCTTGGTGTAAACCTTTTGAAATCCACTGTATAGCTAGGAAAGTGTGAAGCAGTACAATGGTCTCTGCCCCAGTCTCAAATATTTTGCAGATTCTAACAGGTTTTCTTCTAAGATTGCTCTGTATTTGGCTCCATCCATTTTCCCTGACCAGCTTCCCTGTACCTGCTGAAGAAAATTATCCCCACAACATGATGCTGTCACCACCATGTTTCACAGTGGGGATGGTGTTTTCAGGGTGATGTGCAATGTTAGTTTTCCGACACATATAGCGTTTTGCTTTTAGGCCAAAAGGTTCAGGCTGCGTACACACGTACGAGAACCTCGTCGGGCTAAACCCATTGTTCCGCCCGATGAGGTTCCCGATGAGCGGTCGGAAAAGCTCGTCGAGCTAAAGTCCTCATTGAACAACGAGGAAAAATAGAGCGTGCTCCCGACAGGATGCTCGTCGGAAGTGTACACACGACCGAGAACCTTGGCAGAATATGTCTCCTAGCGAGCTTCTCGCTCGATTCTGCCGAGAAGCTCAGTCGTGTGTACGGGGCCTCACTCTTGGTCTTATCTGACCTTCCTCCACATGTTTGCTGTGTCCCCCACATGTCTTCTCACAAACTGCAAACGAGACTTCTTATGGCTTTCTTTCAACAATGGCTTTTTTCTTGCCACTCTTCCATAAAGGCCAGATTTGTGGAATGCACAACTAAAAGTTGTCCTGTGGACAGATTCTCCCACCTGAGCTGTGGATCTCTGCAGCTCCTGCAGAGTTACCATGGGCCACTTGGCTGCTTCTCTGAATTCTCTGCTTGTCTGACCTGTCAGTTTAGGTGGATGGCCATGTTTTGGTAGGCTTGCAGTTGTGCCATACTCCACACAGAAAATGCAGGGAACGTGCTACAAACACACTTCAAATGCACCGCACCTCTTTAGTCAGGTTAGTTACACATTTTTGCAATTCAGATGTGTGCAGTACATAATTTCACAGTTTTCAGCCCTGGTTTTATTTTTAAGGTATCAGTTATGTCCATTGTAAATATATATATTTGAAAGCCATACACTGCATTTAGGAAGATAAATGTAATTATATTGTAATCTGTGGGAGCGCTGTCATAAAGATGTGCCCTGCGTAACCTTGCTCATACTTTATTTAATGCTATAAGCTGTATTTCACTATGTTGATGCTCCAACCGATTACGTTACATCAGAACTACAGCATATAGTAGGATTATACGTTCCAGAGGTAACTCAGCATGACATTTGATGACATGTTTGACAGCGCCAGTCATAATGGAGATTGTAATTTATTTTGAACACCTAAACACACGACACACAATTCTTCAAAATCCTGATGCAGGAACATCTAGTGAGAGATTTATAACAGCCATGTCTGAGTGGATGTGTTCCTGATAAAATATGATACCGGCAACTGCCAGATTAGAATTTAAGATACAGGTATAAAGCATATGAGTATGGAACACAGTCTTTTTATCTCTCATTTCTGCTTCAGATGCCAAATAATCAAATTGTAAGATAATTGCAAATAATTCCCTTTGAGCAATTTGCTCAGTGCTGTAATTGAAAATGAAAATAACCATTTCAGTATCTTGCCAGGCATGTTAGTTTCAGTAATGTAATACATGATGATGAGATTACGTGGCTGCTGCTGATTGCTGGTAGCCCAGCATGGATTTACATCTGATTTTGGTTATTTTAGGTTAGGGTGTATCTAAGATTTTCTTAACATTTTTGATTCTAAGCTCTAAAGAGAAAGGCCTTCTGACCCCTCCTGTATTGAATTGCATTGTAACTGTATTAACTGCCTACCTCTTTTTTGTAAAGTACTGCACAAACTGTTGGAGTTAAATAAATTCTGTATAATAATATTAATATATAGTATTTTTAATATAGATGAATACCTTGATACCACATATGCCCTGTGCTGCCCACTGTTAGATTTATAAATTTTTCAGAATTATACGTTTCACAATGCCCAAACATCGCTTCCTCAAAAAATTGTGACAGCCAACTAGTATCTCAAATAGTGGCACAGGACACATTCTCAACATGCTTTACCGGAATCTGCTTCCTCAAGAAACACCTGGAAAAGATATAAGAACTTTCAGGTTTATTTACTAAGAAAAAATAGACTGTTTACATGGAAGGGAATTTTCCCCAGAGCTTTGTGAATGCAGTGAAGCTTTGCTGATCATGTGCAAGCAAAACAAAATGTTTTTTTTTTTTATTTCCCTTGCACGTGATTGGGTATTCTATTGCACTACCAATAAGTTCTGGGGAAGATTCCCTAGCAAAATGCACATTTCCTTGCAAAGTGGACAGCCTTTAGTAAATCAACCCCTATGTGCAGGAGTGAGTGTGCTGTAGTCACCAGTTAAAAACATTATTGGGGGGATCACAGGGGATATAAGAGAGGGGAAATTCAGACCACATGAAAATAGATAATCTTCATGAGTGTAGAAAAGGGATATCTGCTTTACAAATTAGTGCTATATTGAGTGCACGCAAAGATAGAATGTTACTAATCTTTTTTCTAATTATACTATTCACTAAGACAGCATCAGTGCATATGGGTTGGATTCATAGGCGTGTTCCGGGTGTGCCTGGGCACACCCTAATCCAGGGGCAGCATCAGGGGGTGCTTGGGTTCACCCCTATTTCTGCGACCATCTCTGTCACTAGGTTGGCAAGGTCTGCCTTTGACTTTCTACCCTGGCTGCAGTGTTTCTCTAGTGCCCCGCACATAGCATACTGAGGCTTGCAGACAGTGGGGACTTTTAGCTGTATCTTCCTGGGCTGGGGCGGTTGTGAGTGGGCCAGAGGTGTGGATGAACTCTCCTTTATACACATTCAAATTTGTCTGGTCTGGCTGATGAGCCGCTGAAAATGGGAAGGTGGCGAGCAGAGATGGCAGCCTGGAAGTCCTCTACTTACAGCCATGGGGTAAGTGGCTGAGGGGGAGAATTCCCTCCATGCTCCATCTGTGCTGCTACTAGCTCCTACGCTGCACATAAGTGAACACTGCATACAGTGTTGCATGACCGCGCAATCACCAGTTGAAGTAGCACAGTCCTCTACTTACAGCCTTGGGGTAAGTGGCTGAGGGGGAGAATTCCCTCCATGCTCCATCTGTGCTGCTACTAGCTCCTATGCTGCACATAAGTGAACACTGCATACAGTGTTGCATGACCGCGCAATCACCAGTTGAAGTAGCACAGTCCTCTACTTACAGCCATGGGGTAAGTGGCTGAGGGGGAGAATTCTCTCCCTGCTCCATCTGTGCTGCTACTAGCTCCTACGCTGCACATAAGTGAACACTGCATACAGTGTTGCATGACCGCGCAATCACCAGTTGAAGTAGCACAGTGCTCTATAGCAAAAAATGGCCTGATCATGAAGAGAATTAAACCTTCTGAAGTGGTTAAAAAATATTTTAATAAATTTTAAATTTTTGTTTACACATATTTATAAAATTGTGTGTGTATTTATGTATATATACTGTACTGTGTATGTGTATATATATATATATGTGTATATATATATATATATATATATATATATATACACACATGCACGCATGTTTTAACTTGGGGTGCACAGCCTAATGCAATACACTGCACATACCTATGGTTGGATCGAGTGTAAAAGCACAAAAATTTGTATTTTATGAAACAAAAAAATTAAATGTGGCCAGATCCTTTGCAGGTGAGAGACAACTATCTCTTAATCCTCCAAAATTTCCAAAACAACATAAAAAAGCAAATATAATGAATAATACACTCCTTCCAAGTTCCAGTATTCACACACACCACATAGAAAGACGAATGTTATACTTACCTGCTCTGTTGCAACGGATTTGCACAAATCAGCCTGGATTCTCGTCTTTTAGTGTCCCTCTTCACTGCTGCTGGCCCCTCCCTCCTGTCAAATGCCCCCACAGCAAGCAACTTGCTATGGGGGCACAGCTCCATGTGCTGAGTCACAGCTCCATGTGTCCATTCTGACACAGAGCCTGGACGCGCCCCCTATCTCCTCAGTTGGCTAATTGCCATTGATTGACAGCCACATGGGCCGCTGCTTTGTCTCAGCCAATCAGGAGGAGAGTCTCGGATGGCTAAGACACTGTGGACATTGAGACAGATGGGGCTCAGGTAAGAAATTAGGGGTTGCTGTGGAGGCTGCTACACACACACAAGGCTTTTTATCTTAATGCATAGAATGCGTTAGGATAAAAGAACCTTCTGCCTTTACAACTGCTTTAGGCTGCACTGCAGATATACTATTTTACCAAAATTATTGGGACGCACATGAACTTTAATGACATCCCAGTCTTAGTCCATAGGGTTCAATATTGAGTTGGCCTGCCTTTTTCAGCTATAGCCTTCTCCACAAGGTTTAGGAGTGTGTTTATGGGAATGTTTGACCATTCTTCAATAAACGCATTTGTGAGGTCAAGTACTGATGTGGATGAGATGGTCTTGCTCGCAGTATCCGCTCTAATTCATCCCAAAGATGTTCTATCGGGTTGAGCTCAGGACTGTGTGCAGGCCAGTTAAATTTCTCCACTCCAAACTCGTTCATTCATGTCTTTATGGACCTTGCTTTGCGTACCCTTGCTTTGTGTGCCAGAAGAGTTGAAGCTGCAAAGGATGGGCCTTGGACTAAGACTGAGATGCCTTTAAAGTTCATGTGCGTGTAAAGTTTGGTGTCCCAGTACTTTTGGTAATATAGTGTATATAAAGTGCAAAAGATCCATAAAAGTGCCAAAAGAATCCAATTAAGGTGCAAATGATAAAAATAAATCATGCAGGGTATCTGTAGTGCAGCTTAAAAAAACATAAAGCCCTGTACATACGATCGGTCCATCCGATGAGAACGGTCTGATGGACCGTTTTCATCGGTTAACCAATGAAGCTGACTGATGGTCAGTCGTGCCTATACACCATCGGTTAAAAATTCAATCGTGTCAGAACGCGGTGACGTGTAAAACACAAAGACGTGCAGAAAAAAATGAAGTTCAATGCTTCCAAGCATGCGTCGACTTGATTCTGAGCATGCGTGGATTTTTAACCGATGGTCGGGTCGTGCCTATAAACAATCGTTTTTTTGCTATCGGTTAAATTTAAAACAAGTTGGCTTTTTTTTAACCGATGGATAAATAACCGATGGCGCCCACACACGATCGGTTTGGAACGATGGAAACGATAGTTGTCTCTCACTTGCAAAGGATCTGGCCACATTTTTGTTCTTCTTCACTTGATCCAACCCATATGCACTGATGCTGTCTTGTTGAATGGTATAAGTATAAAAACATTAGTTTCTATCCTTGCGTGCATAGGGGCACTCAGTCTGCCACTGATCTGTTAAGACGCTAGCAGATCTCCCTTTTCTACATTCATTAAGATTATTTGTTTTCATGTGGTATGAATTTTCCTCTTTCCTATATGCCCTGTGATCCCCCTTAAAGTTTTTAACAGGTGGCAACAGCACACTCACTCCTACACTGAGAGGTTGATTTACTAAAGGCAAAAAGGCTGTCCACTTTGCTAGGGAATCTTCTGCAGAACTCAGTGAAGGTAGCACAAAGCAAGGTCCATAAAGACATGGATGAGCGACAGGGGTCAAGTCCTGGGGAAAAAAGTGTGGGAACTCCCACCCAAGATCCACTCCAAAAATGATACGCTCATATGCATAATTACTAAACCGCATGTTTTTTTTTCCGATCCACTGTACCTTCGTAATCCTTTATGTTACTGGCCGCTTCCTGTATATGGATTTATCGGGTAGTGTGCTGGTATTCCGTCACTTCCCCGATGCCGCAATGTCTCCTAGGAGCGGCATCGAGGAAGTGACAGAATACCCGCACACTACCCGATGAATCCATATACAGGAAGCGACCAGTAACATAAAGGATTACTAAGGTTCACCTGCCCCTGACAGTGACTCGAGCTGGGCATCGCCGCTTATTGAAGGATTGGCTAGGGCGGCTCGGCTGCTCTCGTCCTGCTAAAGGGAACTAAGTTCCTGCTGTGAAAAAAGTGCAGGAACTCCGTTCCCATGCGTTCCCGCAGGACTTGAGCCCTGATGAGTGAGTTTGGGGTGGAGGAACTTGACTGGCCTCCACAGAGTCCTGACCTCAACCAAATAGAACACCTTTGGGATAAAGAGGAGACTTTGGGATAGAGAGAAGACTTTGAGTCAGGCCTTCTCGCCCATATTGGTGCCTGACCTCACAAATGCTCTTCTGGAAGAATGGTCAAACTTTCCCATAGACACACTCCTAAACCTTGTGGGCAGCATTCCCAGAAGAGTTGAAGCTGTTATAGCTGCAAAAGGTGGGCCAACTCAATATTGAACCCTACGGACTAAGACTGGGATGCCATTAAAGTTCATGTGCGTGTAAAGGCAGGTGTCCCAATACTTTTGGTAATATAGTGTATGTTGTTGGGCAAGGGCATATGGAATTGAATGCTAGCAGAGTTCATTTTCAAGTACATATTTTTGATGTAGCATGGTGTCTCATAAAATGACAATTTAATAATTTAGTGATGGCCAAATGTTATTCTATAGCTTTCTTTTATGATCTGTACTGGGTCAATTTCATATCTTCACAAATGCTGCAATGAAAATTCAATTTTTTTTAGACAGTAATGATATGTCAAACCCCCAGTTTAATTCATTGTTCTCTATGTTCCTCCAGCCTTTGTGGATGTTTTTTTCCAGCATTCCACCGGTCAGGTATATTTCACATATTCATTAGAGTTTAATTACGTTTGCCGAAGTCTGTTAAATGTGCCCAGCCTGTGGCTGGCAGGTAGATCTGCAAGTTATTTTGTTTTTCTCAGATTTACAATGCAAGCGAGGCTGGAGCTATGGAAACCATCAACCATCAGGAACTTTCAGTGTCAGTGAAGATCTCCCTTTATATTAGCACAGAGCAATGACAAGCTGGTGAAGAATGGGGAAAGGCTGCCTGTAATGGGAGCTTGTCTGCTTCTGATCAACACACATTCACTCAGAGGAAACAGTTCCTGCAACAAAACAAAACACTGATTTCATGCCAGAACCCAACAATTCATCTGCATGTTGTTCACCTCCAACACAATACTTCTTAAAGAGGAAGTACCCCCCCCCCCGAAAAACATCGAAAAAAAAAACCTGAAAGAGAAAGGCATAATGTTATATTGCACTTACCTGAGATCGAAGCCCCCGAAGTCCTCCCCGTTCGCCGCCGCCATGTCCCCTCGCACATACTTCATGTTTTCGCCGCTCCGGTGCTGTGATTAGCAGGTCCCCGCGCATGCACAAAATCACGGCATTAACCCTGTTAATGCCATTGACAAAATACTGCACTTTCAACGCCGTAGACATCGGTGCCTGTCATTTCCTAAACATTTTAGGTTTGGGAGATATTTGTTGCACCTACAGGTAAAGCCTTAATCTAGGCTTACCTGTAGGTTAAAGAGGGTTTAAGGGGTTTACAACCACTTTAATACAAGCAATCTGTAATTACATTTGGGTTGTTTTAATGCTAAATACACAGATATGGTAAATATCTGCCAAAGTGGTTGTATTTCTATCCATCCAGCCTTAAAATTTACAAAACGCTGTCCAACAGCACAGGCCTGTCCAGCAGAGGAGGAGGCTTAAACTTACTTTGCTGCAGTTTCACTTTCACTTAAAGGGGTTGTAAAGCTTTGTGTTTTTTTCACCTTAATGCATTCTATGCATCAAGATGAAAACACACCTTGCACTCTTGGGCTCCCCAGCCCCCCCCCAATTTACTTACCTGAGCCACGAAACTCTGTGGGCGGATCCCGCAATGGTTTCCCCCTTCATTGGAGATTGGTAGCAGCACAGCCATTGGTGCGCCTTGGCCAAGTGATACACTTGGGGGCTACGGCCGCCACTTTATCACATGGGAGCGCATTCGCAAGAAAAACCCCTTGGGAGAGCGCTTTCTAGAAGGGCTTTAACTCTTGCGGGGAGGAGCCGAAAAAGCTGACAAGGACCCCAGAAGACAAGGATCAAGCCCATCTGTGCAAAACGAACTGCACAGTAGAGATAAGTATGGTATGTTTGTTATTTTAAAAATAACAATACCTTTACAACCCATTTAAGCTAGGTTCACACTATTTTCGGTCCGTTGCATTCCTCGTTCACCGTTTCAGGTCCGAATTAGGTCTGAATTTTTGCCTGAATTTGGACCTGCAACAGATCCAAAGACACACAGGACCCATCTGCAGTGCTCTCAGCGGTCGCCCCAGAGATTGTTGAGATTGAGAGCCATTCACGCTCTCCTGTTATGCAAAGTGGAAACCCGCATTATAGGTTCCCTCCCCACTCTTTCCCTGTGGCTGGACAGTGAAAGGAGGAGCAGCACAATGATGAGTATATCTCTGCTCTCTCTACCTATTAGCATGCTGTTTGCAGTGCAGCACACATGCTTGGCTCTTTGTGCTGCTTCTCCCTTCCATTCTCTGAGCTCTGCTATACAGACTTTACAGTAGTCTGCTAGTGGTTGACATCAAGTCAAATTCAGGTACTTACACTGCCTGCATTAAAGTGGCTTACCTGTAGCTATCCTGGATATCTCCTAAACCTGCATGGTTTAGGAGATATCCCCCTGTATCTGCATGTGCTAAAGACATCGGCACAATGCCTCACTGAAACAATGGCACGGCGGCTCCTGCACGAATGCGCTGGAGTGATGTCACGAGGCTCTGGCCAATCACAGGGCCGGAGTCTGCGGCCCCTGGAAGGAAGAAGGATGAGAAGATGGAGGCAGCCTGCACAGGGGACAGCGCTGGATTCGTTCGCAGGTAATTCATTTGCTAAGCATACGAGCCCATTATGCTTTTAAATGGCAGGCTTTTCAGGGAGCAAAAGAGGAAGTAAAACCCATCAGTGTGTACTTCCTCTTTAAAATATACATTGATGATTTATAAATTATTACATTAAACTAGTATTAAACCCTCAGCGTTTTTTAGCTTAACACATTGATGCACGATAAAATGAAAAATTTGCGGAAATACTATTTATGGTCGTGGCCCTCTAACTGAGAGTGATGTGGATCACATAAACACGCGACAAGACTTACAACATAAATAGACCTGAAGTGTGCCTTGGTGGTCTGGTCAGTATGCCAAGAAAAGGGGGCATACCCAAAGTAAGTAATGGGTAGTTAATTGAAGAAGGATATGCTGAGAAGTGCCCTGAAAAAGGGAAGGGCGGGAGGGTGTCGAATGCGATTGAATGCGCAGACTCACGGACATGAGGTGAGCTGGGAAGAGTCGGCCCAGTGACGTGTAGTACTGCACACTGAACCGACAAAGAGCATGTGTGAGTGGGCTGCTTAAATACCCTCCGGGCTCCTCCCATAAACTCAGGCCACCATACTGGCCTTCTTATTTATGGTCGTGGCCCTCTGACTGAGAGTGATGTGGATCACATAAACACGCGACAAGACTTACAACATAAATAGACCTGAAGTGTGCCTTGGTGGTCTGGTCAGTATGCCAAGAAAAAGGGGCAAAAGACTCAGATAGGGAAATAGCTTATATTGATTTCTTGTATTTATTGAGCCAGCTTGGTAAAGGCTTGTGCCATTCCTTCCTGAGGATTTGGGATGTATGTGGCAAAACAAGGAGACTTCCAATCAGCCTGGTATCTTGATTACGTGGTCTGGTACTCCCTGTTGGGAGGCAGTTGAGGCTGCTCTAATTCGGAAAGAATGTCCTGAGAACAGACTGGGATTTGAAGCCCAAGTTGCTTAGGATTCTGACATGCTTGACAAACTGGCTGCCACTCAGGGAGCTGGTTTAGAAAGGGTAGCAACGAGCTACAATCAGATTGGCTGGGTAGATGGAGCAGTAGTCGGTCAAGCACCGTCACTGGGCGTCAGGCATTGTTAGTCTGAAACAGGTTGATGTCAACCCCCGGGGCTGGTTTGTTGCGTTTGCAGACTGAGAGTGTAGGGGTTCGTAAGTGAGTCGGGTGGCGTCGGAGCAGTGTCTGACTGCCGGAGCCACTGACTGTAAATTCACTAGGTCGTAGGGAACCATAGAAGGCCTGGTATATGGCTGCTAGGATGACTATGCTGGGCAAGGCCCTAAATGGGGAACGAGTAAGGATTTCAGACATGTCCCTAAAAAGGGCACTCTTGAAACATAGGCGCTTGCCACTGACTATAGGTTGGTGCTTCTGTATGCTCTATAGGAGGGACTTGACTGCATGGGCTCGAGAATACTGACAGTTTACTGGGGTCCTGCAGGGACAGGAAATGCTGGATGCCATCTAGATATGGCGTGATAGTATTGTGAGAAAGGGTCAGCTGCGTGTGGCAATACGATATGAAGGCTAGGACGTGTCTAACGTTGCCTATTGCTGCTCCGAGGCAAGTGGCCAAAAATTAGCAGTTAGTGTTCCAAGCAGTGTGATAGGCCTTCAGTGTGTTGCGTGCCAAGGAGTGGTTAATAAGCTGGGTTGAGTTGGTGAGATGCTACTTCAGTCCATCGTCAGCAATGACCAGGGTGGGACAGGGATGGTTATTGGGTCAGCTCCAGGCTCTTGCTGGAAAAACAAATAAGGTTAGAATGGGACAGAGCATCAGCTGCGATTTTGCATTTGCCTGGAATATGACTACAGAAGATATTAAACTGGTGACGGAGTGACAGCTGCGCGAGCCTGCGCAAGAAGGACGTGATGGGTAGAGGCTTGATCTACCTTAATTGTCGGCTGTGGCCTGATTGTCTGTGGTGAAGAACACTGTCTGTCCAGTTCAAGTGTGGACCCAAACCTGGGCAGCTGCCACAATGGGGTACAGCACAAGGCTTGATGAAGACTGGGTGAAGCAGAAATTTATAAGAATTTCTGGGGGCCAAGGTTTGGAGAACCAGTGGCGGACAAAAAATGCACGCAAAAGCCTGTGGTGGCTCGGCTGACACTGCCGGGATGAAGATTGAAATGCTGTTCTATCAGGTGGGGAAGTTGTCCCACATAGCTAAGTCTGTTACTGATGCTTGGTCTAGTTTGAGAACTTGGACTGGATCTTGCATTGGTGTGAAAAGATCAAGACAATACACAGGTGAAGCAAGTTACAGGACCAGTCAGTCAGTGAGTGAGGCAGAGGATTAGCTACAGGAGCTCACACGGCACACGTTCTCCTAGGAGTAGGAGCGTGCGAGCTATAGCTCCAGGCAGGTGTAGCTAGAAGGTAGTCAGGGTTCCCCTGTCCAGCCAGCCGCATCTTACCTGGATCCCGGATCTCCTCCACCTCTAGCCGCCTCCAGCACTCCTTCCCCCCCCTCTTTGGAGCATCTGAGCATCTGAACCTTCTGAGCCGTCATACAGCCTTCACACAGGTAATCCAGCCTGTCCCCCCAAGGATCAAGGTCGGCCGTCCTTTTCAGGATAACCGCCCAAACCAGACTGGAAATTCAGCTCGTCTCACCCAGGCCGCAATCGAGGCCCCCCTGCCCGTACCCACATCCCCCCAGCTGTTTCCCTTGCCGTTTTTCGCCGGTCCGCGCCAACCACGCTAGGTCCGCGGGAGCCGCGGCTTAGGAAAGTCCGCGGCTTCAACTGCGGCCTGGCGGCGCTCGGCCTCAGCTTGTTGCATCACCCCGGTGCTTTGGCCCTAGACCGCACTCAAGGTACCCCCAACCCATCCCCACATCCCTCCCACTGTACCCTGGCTGTTCTCGCCGGTCCGTGCCAGCCACGCTAGGTCCGCGGGAGCCGCGGCTTAGGAAAGTCTGCGGCTTCAACTGCGGCCTAGCGGCGCACGGCTACAGCAAGCTGTTTCTGCCCTAGTGCTTTCACCCAACTCACCCCCCCTACCCACAGGGGTCCCCATCCACCTCCCCAGCAGCCAACTACCCCCTCTCTGGGGTTATTTGCACCAGATTGGTGGCCCAGCTTGGTGCACCCCCCAAGCAGGAACTACTCCCTTCACATCACTCCCTCACCAGTTCATTTGATTTGATCCAGGGCTCAACCGATCGCCTCTGAGGGATCAGGAAGGAATTTTTTTCCCTGCCCAGCAGATTGGCTTAGCTGAAGCAGGGTTTTTTTGCCTTCCTCTGGACCAAATAAAAATATCCAGGAGAAAGGATTCAAGGAATCTACTCCCCATCGCCACCCGACCACACTCCCCCCCCCCCCCCCGGCGGAATATGGCCGTCTGGCAATATTCGGCAGAAATCATCAGGGGCCTGAGGCAATTTGCCACGAAGCTACCAGCCGTCACTAAAAAGGCCCTGAGTTTTGAGCAACTCTTGAGGATCGATCGTCGATCATCAGGAACAAAATTTAGCGACCCACCCCAAGCGAAGCACATATCATGTGCTTTGATCAATACAAGATCGGCAGTAAGGCACCGATTAGAAATCCATGATTTCATTCTACAGAACAACTTAGACTGTCTTTTTATTACAGAAAGCTGGCTTACAGCCGACTGTAACACCATTCTTGGAGAACTGGTGCCAGAACACTACCGGATTATCACTGAAAACAGAATAGGGCAAAGAGGTGGAGGACTGGCGGTGATACATAAGACGCATCTTGTGATCTCTAAACCAGCCCTTCAGCACTCGCTTCCATTTATGGAAACCCTTACTCTCCAACTGCAAACAAACCCCCAGGAGACCGTCCGTATTCTGCTCTGCTATAGGCCACCAGGGCCTAAATCGCAGTTTTTACCTCCATGGTCAGAGTTCATCTCCACTTATGCCATAACCAGCAAACACCTTTTGCTGCTCGGAGATTTCAATCTCTGGGCCAACTCCTCACAAGACCTCGTGGCCGACGCCTGTATCGACCATCTGGAAGGATTAGGCCTTCAGCAACTAGTACATGAGCCCACACATGCTTCAGGTCACACACTCGATCTTATCTTCAGACAAAATCTGAAAGTAAGTATTTTGGAAAATGAACCATTGCCATGGACGGATCACCATGCAATTAAATTCATAATTTCCAATACGGCCCTATTGATAAAAACACCCAAGCCAGTGACAACACACTGGTCTAGATCTCAGAAGAAGCTCCATTCGGAACTCTTCAAATCTACCTTGGAAAATAAAATTAAAACAATGCAACCAAGACAAACGGCCGCAGATATTCTGGATGCCATAAATACAGCCCTACTACAGTCAGCCGACGTAGTAGCGCCTGAACACAAAGTCCTTACCCGGAAAAACAAGGCAGGCTGGTTCAACAACCAGCTATCGCTACTGAAGCAAGAGCGTAGAACCTCGCCTTCTACAAAGCAGCAACTAGAAGATACCACATAGAAATCTTCAAAGCCAAGAAAAACTATTTTTCCATGGCTATCAACAGCGCTTTAAACCGCCCTCGGGATCTCTTCAAGCTGGTCTCACAGACCATGAATCCACACTGTCTTGAAGCCCCCAACACAGACACCCAAGAATTTTGCGATGAATTGTCGGATTTCTTCATCAATAAAATTGAGGGAATCCGGGAAAGCATTTTGCAAAATAATGCCCCTGAGCTACCACACAGCACCCAGAGAAACACACTACAACCAACAAAGTTCACTTTGGAACCCGTTTCCATCGAGAACACAGAAAATATCATCGGCGCATTGCGGAACAGCACTTCGCCTAATGATATTATCCCCACTAAGCTGCTAAAGGAATGTGCCGATATCCTGGCGCCTCCCATTACGCAGCTTATAAACCAGTCATTTAAGGAAGGCATAGTGCCCTCCCTGCTGAAAGAGGGCACAATCCAGCCCATCTTGAAGAAACCTACCCTGGATCCCAAGGACCCAAATCACCGCCGTCCCATAACAATGCTAAACGTTTTCTCTAAGGTAATGGAGAAAGTGGTGGTACAACAGCTGCAACAGCATCTAGATACCCACAACTTACTCGATCCACTGCAATCGGGATTCCGTCCCGGACACGGGACGGAAACTGCACTGCTCAAAATATGGGACGACGTTCTGGAGGCCGCAGACGAAGGAGAATCTTCTCTCCTGGTTCTGCTGGACCTAAGCGCAGCCTTTGACACCGTAGATCACAAACTGCTACTGACTCGGCTGACTGAGGTAGCCGGAGTCACAGAGAATGATTTACCATGGTTTTCCTCTTTTTTGGGAAACCGATCTCAAACGGTGAAATTAGGACCGTTCATTTCTAGAAAACGCACGGTGTCATGTGGAGTCCCCCAAGGCTCACCTCTATCACCGGTGCTTTTCAACATCTATCTTCGACCTCTCTTTGAAGTCATCAGTAGTCAACAACTACTTTATCACTCATATGCAGACGATACGCAACTGTATTTTCGCATCTGCAATAGAAAGGATCGTCATCTCAGCTTAGAGAATTGTCTCTCTTCAATAGAAAAGTGGATGACGAGGAGTTATCTCAAACTCAACAATTCTAAAACAGAACTTCTTCTGTTTCAGGCCAGTCGCAAGAGTCAACTCACAACAACCTGGACACCTCCGCCCATTCTGGGCCAGATCATCTCCCCGAGCGCCAAAGTCAAAAGTCTTGGGATCATTTTTGACACCCACATGACTATGGACGCACAAATAGGGTCAGTAGTCAGCGGATCTCACCATCTGCTGCGCCTACTCCGCAGACTGATCCCATTTATTCCCAAAGAAGATGTGCCAGTCGTGGTGGGAACGATTGTGAACTCCAGACTGGATTATGCAAACGCTCTCTACCTCGGACTCCCAAAGTACCAAATCGCTCGTCTGCAAGTCGTACAAAATACGGCCGCCAGACTGGTGACTGGGAAAAAACACTGGGAATCCATCTCACCGTCGCTGAGATCCCTTCACTGGTTGCCGGTAAAAGACAGAATTGCTTTTAAAGCACTCTGTCTGACCCATAAATGCATCCATGGAAAAGCCCCGCAATATCTTTGCGATAAAATAGAACCCCACAACCCCAATCGTGCTCTGCGATCCAGTGACCAAAATTTGGTCAAAGTACCCAAAGCCAGATTCAAGTCCAAAGGAGAAAGAAGGTTTGCTGTCCAGGGTCCCAGACTCTGGAACGCTTTACCAACCAGCATTCGGTTGGAGGAAAACCACCTGACCTTCAGAAGACGGATTAAAACTCTGCTCTTTTGATGTCAAGAGAGACGGATACAACTAGCGCCCAGAGGCGATTTGGTTCGCATGTGCCGCGCTATATAAGTTTTTCATTCATTCATTCATTCATTCACAGGTGCTCAACAAGACGATATACGTGCACTCACTGACCAACGTGCACTCGCTGACCAACGTGCCCCCGCTGACCAACGTGCACCCGCTGACCAACGTGCACCCGCTGACCAACGTGCACTCGCAGACCAATGTGCACTCGCAGACCAACGTGCACTCGCAGACCAACGTGCACTCGCTGGTGCTGGATGGAAACCTGAACTAAGTGCAGGGAAAAAGACAGGGAAAAGATGAGTGGCCCGCGTGCCACTAAAGATGAATGGCTAACTGGGTGCCACTGTGTGTTTGTTTGGCTGATTGTCACTGAGGTGTGTTTGCAAGTTTAGTTTGTATTCGGGTTTGCACGTAGGTGCGAGCTGCAAAGTGTTTTATACTGCTGCAAACAATATTGTGTGGTTGCAAGGGTCTCAGTCTGGTTTGCTGAGACGATATTGCGTGGTTGCAAAGGTCTCGATGATTATGAGGTTTGTTTTGAGATAGCCTTGTGTGGTTGCACGGGTCTCAACAAGTGAGGGGTTGCTGAGACAATGTTGCATTTGCAATGGTCTCAAGTGAGTGTCGGGCTGCTGAGATGACTATGTATGGCTGCACAGGTCTGAACGGGTGTCAGGTTGCTGAGACGATATTGCGTTTGCAATGGTGTCAAATGAGTGTCAGTTTGCTAAGACGACTTTGCATAGCTGCAAAGGTCTGAACGGGCATTAGGTTGCTGAGACGAGATTGTGTGGTTGCAAAGGTGTAGACAAGTTTGAGGTAGCTGAGATGACATTTTGCAAGGGTCTCAAATGAGTGTCAAGTTGCTGAGACAATATTCCCCCCTTTTTTCTTTTTTTTTTCTTTTTTTATGAAAACGACTGTGAATGAAACGCTGGTAAACATGAGTTACCACATCTGGCTGTGTTTACAAGCTGTTACAGGCATTGGCGCTTCGAATGCCTTTGAACATCCGTCTGAACCCATTTATTTTATTTTTTTCGAGAAGGTTTCTGAACTCAACTGCCTAGAAATGACTATAAATGATCCTGTGTACATGTACTGATAAGATAACATAGAGGAGTGATTGGGGATCCTGTGTAGACGTACTGATAAGATAACATAGAGGAGAGATCAGGGGCGGCTGAAAAACACCCATTTTTCTGGCTGCAAGGGTCTCAATGAATGCCATGTTGCTGGGGCGAGACTTCGTGGTCACAAAGGTCTTTGATGAGTGGGAGGTTGCTCGAGACGGTATTGCGTGGTTGCAAGGCTCTCGATGAGTGTGGGGCTGCTGAGACGGTATTGCGTTTGCAAGGGTCTCAACAATGGTGTGAGGCTGCCGAGACGGTATTGCATGGTTGCAAGGGCCTTGATGAATGTGGGGCTGCTGAGATGGTATTGCGTTTGCAAGGGTCTCAACAATGGTGTGAGGCTGCCGAGACGGTATTGCGTGGTTGCAAGGGCCTTGATGAATGTGGGGCTGCTGAGATGGTATTGCGTTTGCAAGGGTCTCAACAAGGGTGTCAAGCTGCTGAGACGGTTTTGCGTGGTTGCAAGGGCCTTGATGAATGTAGGGCTGCTGAGACGATTTTGCGTGGTTGCAATGGTCTCAACAGGTGTCAGGTTGCTGGGCCGAGATTGCATGGTGGCAAAGTTTTTTTTTTTTTTTTTGCGTTTTTTTTTTTTATCTATATAAATATATATATATTTTTTTTTGCGTTTTTGTAAGGGCCTTGTATTGCAAGGGTCTTAACAAGGGTGTCAGGCTGCTGAGATGATTTTGTGTGGTTTCAAGGGTCTCGATGAGTGTGGGGCTGCTGAGACGGTATTGTGTTTGCAAGGGTCTCAACAAGGGTGTCAGGCTGCTGAGACGATTTTGCGTCGTTGCAGCGGTCTCAACAGGTGTCAGGTTGCCGGGGGGCTGAGATTGCGTGGTGGCAACGTTTTTTTCTTTTTTTTTTATATATATTTTTTTTCTTTGCGTCAAGGGTGTCAGGCTGCTGAGATGATTTTGTGTGGTTTCAAGGGTCTCGATGAGTGTGGGTCTGCTGAGACGGTATTGCATTTGCAAGGGTCTCAACAAGGGTGTCAGGCTGCTGAGACGATTTTGCGTGGTTGCAATGGTCTAAACAGGTGTCAGGTTGCTGGGCCGAGATTGTGTGGTGACAACGTTTTTTAATTATTTTTTGCACTTTAATATTTAATTTTGCTTTTTTTTTTTTGCATTTTTGCGTTTTTATATATCTTTTTTTTTTTTTTTTGCCTTTTGTAAGGGTCATGTGTTGCAAGGGTCTTAAGGGTGTCAGGCTGCTGAGATGATATACGAGTGGTTGCAAGGATGTCAATGAGTGTGAGGGCTGCTGAGACGATATTGCGTTTGCAAGGGTCTCAACAAGGGTGTCAGGCTGCTGAGACGATTTTGCGTGGTTGCAATGGTCTCAACAGGTGTCAGGTTGCCGAGGGGCTGAGATTGCGTGGTGGCAAAGGTTTTTTTTTTGCGTTTTTTTTTTTTTTGCGTTTTTTTATTTATTCATTTTTTATTTTATTTTGCGTTTTGTAAAGGTCATGTGTTGCAAGGGTCTTAACAAGGGTGTCAGGCTGCTGAGATGATTTTGTGTGGTTGCACGGATCTCAATCAGTGTGGGGCTGCTGAGACGATATTGCGTTTGCAAGGGTCTCAACAAGGGTGTCAGGCTGCTGAGACGATTTTGCGTGGTTGCAACGGTCTCAACAGGTGTCAGGTTGCCGAGGGGCTGAGATTGCGTGGTGGCGAAGGTTTTTTTTTTTATTTTGCGTTTTGTAAAGGTCATGTGTTGCAAGGGTCTTAACAAGGGTGTCAGGCTGCTGAGATGATTTGCAATGAATGACAACGGTAGAAAGCATGCAATGTATCTGATACAAAACGGTTGTAAAAATGCATGAAACAAATTCGATACGAATCGGTAGTAAGGAGTATTGAACGAATCTGATACGATTTGGTTGTAGAGTGTATGCTACCCCTTGCTTTGAAACTGAACACCTACCAACCACCCATCCCCCCAGGCTAATCAAGTGCAGACAAGGCACCATGTGAGTCCAATTATCACCTCAATCTGCCAAAGAACCCATACAAACACATGCTAATCTCCAAAGGAAGTTACAAATGTACTACGCCTGAGCCAAATGATGTTGGAACATGAGCAACAATAACTCAGAGGCAGATTTTTTTTTTCCAAAAGGGGTGCAGGATAGAAAGCATAACGAATTGCAAGATTGCACAAGATACGAAACGGTTTGAATCCTACCTGCGACAGTAAGTGGGAACCGCCGGCGAAGACCATGAAGGGAGAAGCCACAAAGCGATTGCGATGTCGAATGCGATTGAATGCGCAGACTCACGGACATGAGGTGAGCTGGGAAGAGTCGGCCCAGTGACGTGTAGTACTGCACACTGAACCGACAAAGAGCATGTGTGAGTGGGCTGCTTAAATACCCTCCGGGCTCCTCCCATAAACTCAGGCCACCATACTGGCCTTCTTATTTGTTAAAAATCTTACCCCAGCACATGCAATTTAGACATTTCTATGCTTCTGGCTCCCCCTTATTGTTTTCACAGGGCTAGTCTACATGGCTGCATGTTTCTATTGGGAAGGAGAAACAATTCTAGTCTATTCCTTCATGGGTTACTCCCAAAGGACGCTGCAGGAGAAAGGAGTCGCACTGAAACAGGAAACCTGGAGCAGCGGTCGCCAACTTAAACTGGAACATAGGCAAGGTTTCAAAGATAAAGAAGTTGCAAACTCAATAAGTGAGTAAATCAGCCTCTGGAAGTGCTTAAAACTGAGGGTTTCATTCATATATCACTTTAATTTGTGTCTTTTGTATCCCCCTTTAGTTCAGCCTTACCTACATTTGTCAGTAAAAAATAGATTTTTTAGGATAATGGTGTACCTGGCATGCAGAGGCGGCTCTAGGCTTTGTAAGGCCTTAGGCAAAACTTAGACATGAGGCCCCATAATGGGAAAAATAATTCAAGCAAGAAAAATGGCTTCAGGAAGAGCAAGGATCTAGCACACAGGTGATCAGCACCACTTCCAGGGTACCCTCCCCACCCATCAGACATATTCAGCCAATGCAAGAGGGGGAGGTGAGAAAGAGAGAGAGGGGTAATAGAGACAACTGATGACGCCAACATTAGTATTGACCAGAGGCAAATTAGGTGGCTGCGAGGCCCCATGAGTGTGAGGCCTTAGGCGGTCACCTAACGTGTCTAATTAGAGAGCCGCCTCTGCTGGCATGGTTGCAACTGCAAGGTCAACATAATCTGTTTTAATGGGTATTATGGTTGATAATGAATATGTAAAACAACATAGCTGCTGACAGTCTTACCCTGAAGCAGGGGGAACATTTTCTATCTGCCAGCACCTGTTATATAAAATGGAGCTCTTAATTTGCCTCTTGCCCAGTTTTGGTACCTGGTTATTGGAAAATAGCACGATAAAAAATCTTTACCAACCATTTCCTCAGTGTATCAACGGCGGATCCAGGGGGGGGGGGGGGGGGGGACGGGGAAATTGCCCCCCCCCCCGAGGCAATCATGTCACATTGGCTTTTTTTTTAGGGGTCCGGAGGTCCCCAGGGGCCGGAGGCCACCAGGGCCCCAGATGGCAAACCCCTCTTTTTTTATTTATTTTTTTATAAAAAAAAATATTTTTTTAACATATTTGATTTTTTATTAAAGGGCCAATTTTTTTTCTTTTATTTTTTTTAGAAGTCCGGAGGTCCCCAGGGTCCCGGAGGCCGCCAGGGCCCCGTATGGCAACCCCCCCTTTTTTTATTTATTTTAATAAAAAAAATATATTTTTTTATTTTTTTATTAAAGGGCCATTTTTTTTAGGAGTCTGGAGGTCCCCAGGGGCCCGGAGATCCCCAGGGCCCCAGATGACCACCCCCCTTTTTTTATTAAATTTGTATATATATATATATATATATATATATATATATATATATATATATATAAAAAATTATTATTATTATTGTTAGTATTATTATTAAAGGGCACAGAGGTCCCCAGGGCCCCCGGAGGACAACCCTCCTTTTTTTATAATTTCTTTTTATTTTTTTTTATATTTTATTTATTTTTTTCTCTTTTTTTATATATAGATATATTTTTATTAAAGGGCTCAGAGGTCCCCAGGGCCCCATGTGTCAAACCCCCTTTTTTTAATAAATGTTTTTTTTTTTTTTTTTTTATATATTGTTTTATTTATTTTTTATAACTTTTTTTTTTATCATTTTTTTTAAACTGCTTTGCGGTGCCTGCAGCTGCTGCTGCCCCGAGTCTGTCACTCTCTCTCTCTCTCTCTCTCATCACCAGGGCTGGTAGGCTGCCTGTCCTGAGGTTGCTTTGAGCTGTTGCTGACTGCAGCACTCCCCTCTCTCCTGCTGACATCGGGCATCTCTGGCTGTTTGTGAGCTGGATCTGTGTTCGGCTGTGCTGCCTGTGCTAGACCTGCTCGTGTGATAGTAGATGGGGATGGAACACTGATTGAACCAGTGTCAGGGATTCTAAATAGACCAGTACTGTGTGCCTACACAGAGGAGACCAACACGGTATGCAGTGAAATAAAAGGTGTTTATTTACAAGGTGAACAAAACAGGTGAAGACAAACAGTGCACAAATAACAACAAAGCATATATAAGTGAAGGGGAAATGCCGTAATCATAAACCAAAAGCCAAGCCGAGGTCATATACCAGGAGATCACAGAAGAAGCTGCAGACAGGGAATGGGCAGGAAGGGAATGTCCAGGAGAGGGATCAGGTCAGGTCGTATCAGATCAGAAGTCAAGAAAGGGGACAGCAGGCTCAGGGTCAGATATCAGGCTCAGGATCAGGTTAGTAGACAGATACCAGGGCGAGGAGTGTTTACACACGCCGGGTATTATAGAGGCGTGCTGATTGCATTCAGGTCACACCTGAACGCAGGAAGGGCTGTGTGCTCCATACTGCCAAGACCTTTCCTGACAATCAGTGTTTTGTCTATCACACAAGCCTGTCTAGGGGGGACCTTGCTAGAGCACACTGGCCTACCGAACACAGACCTTCAGCTCCTGTTTGTTCCATGAATGACACACGTCAGGAGAGGAGATGCCTGCTGTATGTGATCAAGGCAATGCCATGGTGAGTGCCGTGCACAGTGTGGCTGCATTCATAGACAAAAGCGGGGCTGCATTCATAGACAAAAGTGGGACTGCATTGATAGACAAAAGTGGGAATGCATTGATATACAAAAGTGGGGATGCATTCATATGCAAAAGTAGGGATGCATTGATATGCAAAAGTGGGGTTGCATTGATATGCAAAAGTGGGGTTGCATTGATATACAAAAGTGGGGCTGCATTGATATACAAAGGTGGGACTGCGTTCATATACACAGTGAGGATGCAATGATCTCTTGTACCATGTCTTCAGTCTCTGACCATCCCTTGTACCACGTCTGCAGTCTCTGACCATCTCTTGTACCACGTCTGCAGTCTCTGACCATCCCTTGTACCACGTCTGCAGTCTCTGACCATCCCTTGTACCACGTCTGCAGTCTCTGACCATCCCTTGTACCACGTCTGCAGTCTCTGACCATCCCTTGTACCACGTCTGCAGTCTCTCACCATCCCTTGTACCACGTCTGCAGTTTCTGACCATGTCTTGTACCACGTCTGCAGTTTCTGACCATCTCTTGTACCACGTCTGCAGTCTCTGACCATCCCTTGTACCACGTCTGCAGTCTCTCACCATCCCTTGTACCACGTCTGCAGTTTCTGACCATGTCTTGTACCACGTCTGCAGTTTCTGACCATCTCTTGTACCACGTCTGCAGTCTCTGACCATCTCTTGTATCATGTCTGCAGTTTCTGACCATCTCTTTTACCATGTCTGCAGTCTCTGACCATCTCTTGTACCATGTCTGAAGTCTCTGACCATTTCCTTGTACCACGTCTGCAGTCTCTGACTATCTCCTTGTACCACGTCTGCAGTCTCTGACCATCTCCTGTACCACGTCTGCAGTCTCTGACCATCTCCTTGTACCACGTCTGCAGTCTCTGACCATCTCCTCTACCACGTCTGCAGTCTCTGACCATCCCTTGTACCATGCCTGCAGTCTCTGACAATCCCTTGTACCACTTCTGCAGTCTCTCACCATCTCCTGTACCATGTCTGCAGTCTCTCACCATCTCTTGTACCACGTCTGCAGTCTCTGACCATCTCTTGTACCACGTCTGCAGTCTCTGACCATCTCTTGTACCACGTCTGCAGTCTCTGACCATCTCTTGTACTATGTCTGCGGTCTCTGACCATCTCTTGTACCATATCTGCATTATCTGAAGGTGTTTATTTACAAGGTGAACAAAACAGGTGAAGACAAACAGTGCACAAATAACAACAAAGCATATATAAGTGAAGGGGAAATGCCGTAATCATAAACCAAAAGCCAAGCCGAGGTCATATACCAGGAGATCACAGAAGAAGCTGCAGACAGGGAATGGGCAGGAAGGGAATGTCCAGGAGAGGGATCAGGTCAGGTCGTATCAGATCAGAAGTCAAGAAAGGGGACAGCAGGCTCAGGGTCAGATATCAGGCTCAGGATCAGGTTAGTAGACAGATACCAGGGCGAGGAGTGTTTACACACGCCGGGTATTATAGAGGCGTGCTGATTGCATTCAGGTCACACCTGAACGCAGGAAGGGCTGTGTGCTCCATACTGCCAAGACCTTTCCTGACAATCAGTGTTTTGTCTATCACACAAGCCTGTCTAGGGGGGACCTTGCTAGAGCACACTGGCCTACCGAACACAGACCTTCAGCTCCTGTTTGTTCCATGACACACGTCAGGAGAGGAGATGCCTGCTGTATGTGATCAAGGCAATGCCATGGTGAGTGCCGTGCACAGTGTGGCTGCATTCATAGACAAAAGCGGGGCTGCATTCATAGACAAAAGTGGGACTGCATTGATAGACAAAAGTGGGAATGCATTGATATACAAAAGTGGGGATGCATTCATATGCAAAAGTAGGGATGCATTGATATGCAAAAGTGGGGTTGCATTGATATGCAAAAGTGGGGTTGCATTGATATACAAAAGTGGGGCTGCATTGATATACAAAGGTGGGACTGCGTTCATATACACAGTGAGGATGCAATGATCTCTTGTACCATGTCTTCAGTCTCTGACCATCCCTTGTACCACGTCTGCAGTCTCTGACCATCTCTTGTACCACGTCTGCAGTCTCTGACCATCCCTTGTACCACGTCTGCAGTCTCTGACCATCCCTTGTACCACGTCTGCAGTCTCTGACCATCCCTTGTACCACGTCTGCAGTCTCTGACCATCCCTTGTACCACGTCTGCAGTCTCTCACCATCCCTTGTACCACGTCTGCAGTTTCTGACCATGTCTTGTACCACGTCTGCAGTTTCTGACCATCTCTTGTACCACGTCTGCAGTCTCTGACCATCCCTTGTACCACGTCTGCAGTCTCTCACCATCCCTTGTACCACGTCTGCAGTTTCTGACCATGTCTTGTACCACGTCTGCAGTTTCTGACCATCTCTTGTACCACGTCTGCAGTCTCTGACCATCTCTTGTATCATGTCTGCAGTTTCTGACCATCTCTTTTACCATGTCTGCAGTCTCTGACCATCTCTTGTACCATGTCTGCAGTCTCTGACCATTTCCTTGTACCACGTCTGCAGTCTCTGACTATCTCCTTGTACCACGTCTGCAGTCTCTGACCATCTCCTGTACCACGTCTGCAGTCTCTGACCATCTCCTTGTACCACGTCTGCAGTCTCTGACCATCTCCTCTACCACGTCTGCAGTCTCTGACCATCCCTTGTACCATGCCTGCAGTCTCTGACAATCCCTTGTACCACTTCTGCAGTCTCTCACCATCTCCTGTACCATGTCTGCAGTCTCTCACCATCTCTTGTACCACGTCTGCAGTCTCTGACCATCTCTTGTACCACGTCTGCAGTCTCTGACCATCTCTTGTACCACGTCTGCAGTCTCTGACCATCTCTTGTACTATGTCTGCGGTCTCTGACCATCTCTTGTACCATATCTGCATTATCTGACCATCTCTTGTACCATGTCTGCAGTCTCTGACCATCTCTTGTACCATGTCTGCAGTCTCTGACCATTTCCTTGTACCACGTCTGCAGTCTCTGACCATCTCCTGTACCATGTCTGCAGTCTCTGACCATCTCTTGTACCACGTCTGCAGTCCCTGACAATCGTCTACAAACCATGGGATAGATTTATGGCATTCATATTTAAATATTTTTTACTAGTAATGGCGGGGATCATTGATTTTTTAGCAGTACTGCAACATTGCGGCGAACACATCGGACACCTAATTGAGTTCTGTAAGCAACACCTTATTTTCTGTCAGTGCCCCCCCCGAGACTAGACTCTGGATCCGCCCTTGCAGTGTATACATGAGGAAGCACAGCTTTGAACCAGAGGAATTATTGCCAGGACTGCAGAGGGGATAGAAGGGAAGTTCCAGAGCCGCCTCAGGCAACAACAAGTCTTCTATCATTTCTAGTTGCCAACATCTTAAAGCAGTCAAGCTGCATATACAGCCATATACAGTAAGACATCTGCTGTTTTGTTACTTATTTTATTCTTTAACTCTTAAGTGCAGCAGCGAAGATTAAACAGTCCAGTAGGTACCCAGACACCTTCCCAGAACATTGCACTAATCAACAGCACTCTCAGTCCCTAAATGATACATGCTTTGTCGTGTTGTCATGCCATTTGTGCACTCCAAAGCATGTTCGCAGTGCAGCTCCACATTTTCCTGTGTGCTGGAACAATGCAGCCTGCACCATGTTTTAGCACTCTGCGCGCTGATGTGAATGGGCCCTCATGCCGCGTACACACGACCGTTTATAATGTCCTGGAAAAAAATGCAGAGCAAAGCGCGGTGACGTACAACACGTATAACGGCACTATAAAGGGGAAGTTCCATTCGAATGGCACCACCCTTTGGGCTGATTATGCAAATTTCCCTTCTCATAACCTACTTCTGAGCATGCACGTTTTTTTCCTCTTCGTTAAAGCCTACAAACGACCATTTTTCGCAACGAGAAAAACGACGACTTAAAAAACGATGAGAAAAAATACAGCAGGTTCCAAATTTTTAATGCCCATTTTTCTCATCAAGAAAAATGCTCTGGAGCCTACACACGATTGTTTTTAATGACCAATTTAAAAAATGCAATTTTTCTCGTCATGAAAGACATCGTGTGTGCACGGCATTACACTTTGTTTTCTTTAGAAAGCAGCCACGTCCTTAGCAGGGCCGGCACAACCACCAGGCGGACCAAGCGGCCGCTTGGGGGCGGGCAGGTCCGCAGCCTGGGATGGGGCGAAAAAATTACCAGAATCGCTGCCGTACGATTTCTCAAAAGCCGCGCCTCCGACGTCTTCTGTTCCGTGATAGGCGGAAACAATCAGCTTCCCAGGAGGCACTGTGTTCAGTGTCCGCCTATCACGGAGGTGCTCTCTCGTCCTGGTTTGGTGTCCGCCTATCACGGAGGCCCTCTATTCCTCGGACGAGAGAGCCTCCATCATAGGCAAACACTGAACACAGTGCCTCATGGAAAGCTGAATGTTCCGCCTATCACGGAACAGAAGACGTCGGAGGCGTGGCTTTTGAAAAATCGTACAGCCGCGATTCGCATGGAATAAGGTAAGGGAATGGACGGTCTGGTGGGGCAGGTCTGGCATGTAATGGGGCAGGTCTGGCATGTAATGGGGGCAGGTCTGGCATGTAATGGGGCACAGTCTGACATGTAATGGGGCACAGTCTGACATGTAATGGGGCACAGTCTGGCATGTAATGGGGCACAGTCTGGCATGTAATGGGGCACAGTCTGACATGTAATGGGGCAGGTCTGGCATGTAATGGGGCACAGTCTGGCATGTAATGGGGCAGGTCTGGCATGTAATGGGGCACAGTCTGGCATGTAATGGGGCACAGTCTGGCATGTAATGGGGCACAGTCTGGTCATGTAATGGGGCAGGTCTGGTCATGTAATGGGGCACGGTCTGGTCATGTAATGGGGCACGGTCTGGTCATGTAATGGGGCACAGTCTGGTCATGTAATGGGGCACGTCTGGTTATGTAATGGGGCACGGTCTGGTCATGTAATGGGGCACAGTCTGGTCATGTAATTGGGCACAGTCTGGTCATGTAATGGGGCACAGTCTGGTCATGTAATGGGGCACGTCTGGCATGTAATGGGGCAGGTCTGGCATGTAATGGGGCACGGTCTGGTCATGTAATGGGGCACGTCTGGTTATGTAATGGGGCACAGTCTGGTCATGTAATGGGGCACAGTCTGGTCATGTAATGGGGCACAGTCTGGTCATGTAATGGGGCACGTCTGGTCATGTAATGGGGCAGGTCTGGCATGTAATGGGGCACGGTCTGGTCATGTAATGGGGCACGGTCTGGTCATGTAATGGGGCACAGTCTGGTCATGTAATGGGGCACAGTCTGGTCATGTAATGGGGCAGGTCTGGCATGTAATGGGGCAGGTCTGGCATGTAATGGGGCACGGTCTGGTCATGTAATGGGGCACAGTCTGGTCATGTAATGGGGCACAGTCTGGTCATGTAATGGGGCAGGTCTGGCATGTAATGGGGCAGGTCTGGCATGTAATGGGGCACAGTCTGGTCATGTAATGGGGCACAGTCTGGTCATGTAATGGGGCACAGTCTGGTCATGTAATGGGGCACAGTCTGGTCATGTAATGGGGCACGTCTGGTCATGTAATGGGGCACAGTCTGGTCATGTAATGGGGCACAGTCTGGTCATGTAATGGGGCACAGTCTGGTCATGTAATGGGGCACAGTCTGGTCATGTAATGGGGCAGGTCTGGTCATGTAATGGGGCACGGTCTGGCATGTAATGAAAGAAACATTTTTGCAAGGGAGGTGGGTGGCCGTTGGGGGGGGGGGGGGCGCCAAAATGGAGCTTCGCTTGTGTAGGCAGAAATCCTTGCACCGGCCCTGGTCCTTTGTAGATATGATTTTCCCCTTATGGGATGCTGTGAAGAAGGACTCTTTCTATGAGGAAGCAGTGGTCTCTCTACAAGGGTCAGACATGCCCTCTGCTGAGTCAGATCTATACCTCTGGCCAATTAGCAGGGAGCATGAACTTTGCTGATTGCAGAGCTATAGGTCTGACTCAGTAGGGGGTATGTTGGATCTCTGCAGAGAAAACACTGCTTCCACGGAGAGCAAGGGTCCTTCTCTGCAGTACGTTGGCAGGAGACAGGCTGTGGTTGTTTTCCAAAGATAACAAGCTATAAGATTTCAAACACCTTTTTGTATTGATACACCAGGAATATATTTAGTTTATTTAAACTGAAAGTTCATTTGAGTTTTAACTCTAGAGACAAATCTGAAAATATGTCAGAACACTATTAAAGGTGAGGTATGGCCAAAGCTTTTTTGGCCATACCCCTCCTATGGATCACAGGAGTTCAGTTCATTTTGCACTTCTGTGTCCCATGCTCTCGGCTTATGTCACTCGGCTGGTCAAGGCTCAGGAAAGATCCCGGCCATGTGGTCGGGATCCACCCAGTAGCCTGGACCAGCACCTGGCTCAACTTCTCAGCTATCCATGGAGAGCTTGAGCCGGCCCCTCCTGCTCCCTCCACAGCCCAGCATTCCAGTGAGCACTGGAGGAGAGAGCAGAAGAGCTGCTGACAGAAAGTCCCATCTCTCAAAGTGGAGGGGGAGAACTGAGCAATCAGCAGTGTTTGATCACTCAGTTATCGCTACAGAGCCAATGGGGGACAGATGCAGCATCAATCTGATGCTTCATTCACCTAGGTGAGTATAAATGATTTTTTTTTAAATCCTGAACTTCTCTTTTAAATTAAAGGAAACTAAAATGATTTAAATCTCCTAATCATCTGCTCAATCTTTAGCTTTTGCTAAACTTTGCCTGTTTTGATGTTCAAATTGGTAAATGTTTCACAGAAATAACAGAAATGGAAGATACAGTATACTGAAAATGTTCTCCTAGTTTGAAACATTTATCAAACATTTGCACATCTATTAATATGCTTTTTATACATATTCAGCATAATGAAAATGTGATGAAAAATGTATTGCAATGGAAAAGTATTAGGTGCCCAAGGCTAGCATTTGTGGAAGATTTACAGGCCAGCAGTCAGACTACAAGCTTTTACAGGGCCTGCAAATCTCAAATGGCAGAGCTGCAAGTGATTCAGAAAATCTCTTCTGTAGACCAAGGGGATAATATATAAGAATGGGCCATGGCAGGCTGCTGATAAACCGTGAAAAACAGATTCTTTCTGTGGTCTCAATATACAATAAAGTTGGCTTATAACTTTTTGCACATTTAAAGGGAACCTTTTGCTAAGGAATTTTTTTTACCACATACCATAACATGCCATCCCATCCCAATAACCAAATACATAGCACTACATGTTGGATATACAGTCTTTCAAGGCCCCTTTTACTGAAAATGTCCCTGGTATGCTGAATACCAGATACCCCACTAAACATTGTGGTTCTGTAGAGATATAGGGGCTGGTCAATGGAACCTCAAGTCACAGGGAGGGACACTGGCATCCTGCAAACCTAAAAGTGTCAGATGCTAAAGATTCTGTTGGTAATTGTGAAATTGAGGGCTTGCATACCTTGGAAAGATAATTTTAATAACTGACTTTTTTTTTTTTAGGAATGATTTTCTTTCATGGTGGCAGGGTCACTTTATCTTTAACCTATACTTGTAATAACATTTTAAGTCAGAACTGTATATCAAAAATGTTACTTGTAATTAAGATTTGAAATTCTGTTCATCCAGTCTTTTGATTTGCCACACCACATACAGTGGGGCAAAAAAGTATTTAGTCATCCACCAATTGTGCAATTTCTCCCACTTAAAAAGATGAGAGAGACCTGTAATTGTCATCATAGATATAGCTCAACTATGAGAGACAAAATGTGGAAACAAATGCAGACAGACAACCACATCGTCTGATTTGGAAATAATTAATTTGCAAATTATGGTGTAAAATAAGTATTTGGTCAATATCAAAGGTTCATCTCAATACTATGTTATCTATCCTTTGTTGGCAATGACAGAGGTCAAACCTTTTCTGTAAGACTTCACAAGGTTGTCACACACTGTTGCTGGTATGTTGGCCCATTTCTCCATGCAGATCTCCTCTAAAGCAGTCATGTTTTGGGGCTGTCGCTGGGTAACATGGACTTTCAACTCCCTCCAAAGGTTTTCTATGGGGTTGAGATCTGGAGACTAGCTAGGCCACTCCAGGACCTTGAAATGCTTCTTACGAAGCCACTCCTTGGTTGCCGGGTGGTGTGTTTGGGATCATTGTCATGCTGAAAGACCCAGAAAACTCGGCATTCTCTATCCTCCAAACACGACGAGTTGTGTTTCTACCAAACAGTTCTACTTTGGCTTCATCTGACCATATGACATTCTCTCAATCCTATTCTGGATCATCCAAATGCTCTTTAGCAAACCTCAGATGGGCCCGGACATGTACTGGCTTAAGCAGGGGGACACGTCTGGCACTGCAGGATCTGAGTCCCTGGCGACGTAGTGTGTTACTGATGGTAGCCTTTGTTACGTTGATTCCAGCTCTTTGCGGGTCATTCACTAGGTCCCCCTGTGTGGTTCTGGGATTTTTGCTCACCAATCTTGTGATCATTTTGACCCACAGGGTGAGATCTTGCATGGAGCCCCGGATCGAGGGAGATTATCAGTGGTCTTGTATGTCTTCCATTTTCTAATTATTGCTCCCACAGTTGATTTCTTCACACCAAGCTGCTTGCCTATTGCAGATCCACTCTTCCTAGCCTGGTGCAGGTCTACAATTTTGTTTCTGGCGTCCTTCGACAGCTCTTTGGTCTTCACCATGGTGGAGTTCGGAGTCTGACTGTTTGAGGTTGTGGACAGGTGTCTTTTATACTAATAACAAGTTCAAACAGGTGCCATTAATACAGGTAAATGAGTGGAGGACAGAGGAGCCTCTTAGGCCTCTTTCACATGGAGCGGTCCGTTTTTCGGTCTGCTCCGTGTGTGTCCGTCGGCTCAGCGGGGGGTCCCGCTGAGCTGTCGGCGGACAGGGCGGTCCCCGCACACTGTGCAGGGACCACCCTGTCTCTCCTCCGCTATCCCCTATGGGGAATCGGATGAAAACAGACCGTCTGTCCGTTTGCATCCGATTCGATCCGCCGGACGGAAGAAAAATAGGGTTTTCTTCCGTCCGAAAAAACGGATGCGGATCTTGCGGACGTTAGTGGATGCATCATCCGCTAACGGACGCGATCCCATAGGGGCCCATTACAAGTCCGTAAACAGACTTGTAATATGCGGACGAACGGTCCGCTTATGTGAAAGGGGCCTAAAAGAAGAAGATGCAGGTCTGTGAGAGCCAAAAATCTTGCTTGTTTGTAGAGGAGACCAAATACTTATTTTCCACCATAATTTGCAAATAAATTCTTTTCAAATCAGACAATGGGATTGTCTGGATTTGTTTCCACATTTTGTCTCTCACAGTTGAGGTATACCTATGATGACAATTACAGGCCTCTCTCATCTTTTTAAGTGGGAGAACTTGCACAATTGGCAGCTGACTAAATACTTTTTTGCCCCACTGTAGTCAGGCAGCTGACTCTCTTATTTCTGATTTACCAACTTATCTTATCTTCACATCCAATACACTTAATGGACTGTCCTCATCACTCCTGCCTAATTAGCAGGGTGCTTATGTAGTAATGCTAAACCAGAAAGTAGAAGAGTGATCTTTCTGTCTTGTAGAGATGTATGGATCACAAGACAAACTGTACAGGCTTACAAATTATTTGGCAAGGAATACAGTAAACAGATATGTATTGTAAACGTGTATAGATTTTTAACTGGACTTCCACTTTTACCTACTTACAGAATACTTTGTTATATTGCCTCATTTTTCTCATGGCTGGCAAGCAGTGAAGAATGGTAATGTCTTGCAGAAGAGAAAATAGAACCAAGAGCTTAGAAAAAAGCTTTAAATTTGACCTTGTACACTTATCAGCGTCGGGACAGCTGTTAAAAAAAACATCTTTGTCAAAGGGGAGTTTTAGTCTTCAGCAATATCTCTCTTCATTAACCTGCATCAGAGTTTAATAGCCAACCCCTTTTAATGTGAGTTCTTCTGTGATATAAATCACATTAATACACGTAAGTAGTTGTATAATTGCCTAGTTGATCTATTAAGAGCAAAATGAAATATAAAATTGTGGCCATACATTGGCGGGCCACACACTTTTTTAGATGTTAGATGAGTATATAGATGAGTATATAATCTAGGTAAATGGATGACCTAACCAATATCAGAAACCCCAATGGCATGAATATTCCTAATTTAAAGTAAACCTGTCACTAGTGATGAGAGAATGTGCTTGGGTTAGATTTTTAGGCTGAAAATCAAACTCATTGTAAATGTTGGAAATGGCAAACTTTAATCAGAACCTCAATAAAGGTGGGGGGGGGGGTGTTGAGTGTTGAAAATAAATTCTGGTCATTTTCAAGGCCAATAGGGAAGGGACTTTCAAAGAATTGACATAAGGAGCTAGATACTGCCCTGGTGGACATGTACCAATGCAAAAAAAAAAGTTTTAATTAATGGTTCAGCAGAAAGAGGGTCCACCTGCGACTTCAGGGGCGACATTGGAAAAACGCAGGTCTTTTTAATTACATAATACAATAGGATGTATATACAAATATATATACATTCACCGCGCTACCAGAATAAAATAAATTGATGGCAGCCAACACAACAAAATTAGATACATTTTGTGAAACAAGCGAAACAAAGAAAAATAAGTGTGGCACTAAAAAAATATATATACCAAATATAAGAAAGACTATATGAATAAGTCTTATTAGCAAACGTGGTAGAGAGAAAACACCATAAGTGCTCAACAGTCCATAAATTGCAGTGAGAAAATTGTTGATGAAAGTCTATGAGAAGATTCAAAAAAATTTCAGCTGGAAATGACTGTGTGCTGAGAAATGAATTCCTGATAGTAGATCCACCACCAAATGGAAATGATGAGAGGCTTACCAGAAAGTTCAGACCAGAATAAGTATACACCATCAGGTCAAAACAGGCTTATATGATATCGATGTCCAGACTTCAAACTGGCTCCAGTATTAGACAGGATAGTGAAACCCCTAGGTACTCTGATGCATATTCAATATGGAATCAATCAATGGAAAACCAGCCAGATGATATCAAATAACCACTTCCAATAATGGATAATCCAGAAGACTCAGATTATATGGAATAAAAAAAAGAAGAGACGAGGGTGCACATAGCGTGAATCCGTATAAAAGGTTTACTTAGCAACACATAAATAAAATAATTACACTCACATTTTAGGTGAACATAACGAATGGTAAAATCAATCAAGCAGTAGGGTCAATATGTTCACCAAACGCGTTTCGTTCTCTAGAACATCATTTGGGCTTTTTAATTACATACCTGTGAGACGCTTTTAAACTGGATGCTTGCTTTGAATAATATTTTTTATTATTATTATTTGCACCTTAATTGATTATTTTGGCACTTTTACAGACGTTTTGCACTTTATACATTGCATGTTGCACTTTTTGGTTTATCTTATCATTTAATATGAAATTAGTAGTATACAGTATATAGTTGATTATTTATTATTCACCTTGTTTGGACAGCTAACTCTAATATTGTTTTGCATATAATTTTTATGGCACACTGGGCAAATAAGATGGCGAAAGAGAAAGATGTAAGGTTTGGTAAAGTCTCCTGCATCTTGGTGACACTGACTGAAAGAGATATCCTGACCCAATTTCAGGGTGGCTTGTATTGAGATACTGGATCAGCTTTAGCAGCAAAGAAATGGACAGAGGGAGACAGCTTCTTGTTCGGTTGCCAAAAGTGAAGAGAGACTGGCGCTCAGTCAGCTCTTCCATTTTTTTTGCTTGATGACATCACAAGACACAGGCATGTTGATAGGTCCATGTTCATATGACAAAGACACACCTATTTCCCTCCCATCCAGCTATTGACCCACCCCATATACGCCCTCATCTACTCCCTCATCTACGCCCTCATCTAAGCCCACTCATCTAGTCCTTTGTTTAAAGTCCATATACCGGGTCTCCCACTGAAATCTACAAGGAACATTCCTCTTCCCAATGGGATAGACTACAAGGGGAGGAACAATCTAAGAGCAGGGGGCCAGAGAATGGAAGTTCGTGTTTGGAAGAAATTCTCTGGTTAAAAGATTTAAACAGTCCTTCATTTATTTGCCATTATAAGGTACAAACAGTCCAGCATACGCTTCCCCTGGTCACGAGACCAAAATTCCTCAGTGATTGTAAAGACAGGATGTGGGGGATGGTTTTTTGGCTTCCTCTTGAAACCTAAGGGAAACTATTCAGGAATGCAGGGGGGGGGGTGAGAATGAGGAGTGAGTTGCAGCTGCTTTATATTAGCCCTTTGTATCTTCATCTCAAGTGGTAACTTTTACAATGTAATATCTGCTTCTTCATATTTTCAATGCTGGGTTCATAATTTTAAAACAATATCTGATATCTGACAAATCTTATCAAGGAACATATACACTTCATTTCAGTGGTTCTAATCATAACATAAGATAACATTTTCATTTTGATTCACATCTATCACAGACAGTGCATTCACCATTTACTGCTCAATGGCCCTAAGCATTTTATCCTCAGAACCACTAACCACCCACCCCCTAAGTGTTCCAGAGCCTATACAGAAGGTAGGAGCCACATTGGGCCATAGACTCTGGAGGAGTCAGGGACAGGCAGGTTGAGAGTTGACTGATATAATGCCAGCCTATGCCATGCCAGAGGCCAGAGGTAATAATGGGGCCACTGGAGACACAGCAGCAGAAAGAATAGAAAACCTCTCTATAGTCTAGGGGCAAGCAAGATCCTTTGCTTGCTGTGTTCATCCCTGTGAGGAGGAGTAATAGAGGGGAGAATGGCACAGGAAACTCTAACCCACAAAGCACCCCACACAGAGATAGCGCAGTAAGGGACTTCTTTGCCCCATCTACTGGATCCTCCATCCTGTAAACAGGTTTAAATAGTTGAAGGGAGAACAACTAAAGGGAAAATGCTGTCCTCCCTCCCAAGAAGGTAACCTTGGTTTGGAACAATATTTTAAGATTAGTACAGTATTAGTTTATCATTCAAAATTGTTATTAAAGTTGTTTGGGTTCATTTTTCATTGCAAGGCCCTCCTTGTGGTGCTCAAGCGAAGACAGTGGGCAGGGATTTGAATAGCCTGGAGGCCAGTTTTTTTGGGTGTACACTGTTTTACTTATAACATTCATTAACTATTGGGTGTCTAGGCTGGACCACTGTCTAAGGTTTGCTCAACGTGCATTTCAAGTGCTAGCCTGCCCTGCTGAAGATGGAATGTCAGAGAAGGCCTTCAGTGCAGTGGGCTAAATTTGTGACTGAGGAACTGAATTTTATTAATCTAGGGTAAAGAGCAAAAAAGCTCCAGGCAAGACTGTCGTAAAACAACTCTCTCATGTGCTCTAATAAATACAAAATTGAAAGTTATATTTTAACCACTTGCCATCCTTCTAACGCAGATATACTCCAGCAGGCTTACCCCACAGCATATAAGCACTTTTACAAGGCCGCTTTTGAAGATGGAGAAAGCAGCCAGGTTTATAAGGAAATAAACATTAAGGTGCATTATTTCTCAGAATAAATATTGCATAGATTCCATGCATATTATGTAATCAGCTTTAATAGACAGAAGTTTAAGATACTAGGCAGGTTTTAACTAAAGCATATTAGTTCATTGAAATAAAATCGAAAAATCGTTCAGTCCAAGCATACTATGTGAGGTGCTTTAGTAGGTTACAGTTCACAGGTTACAGGGAGACAACCAGCCAGTGTATAATCAAGAAATTACATTTAGTGCCCTTTCACACTAAGCCGCGCCTGGCGGCCCTTTACCGTCGTTTTAACGATGCTTTTCAGCCGCTAGAGTAGCACTTTTACCCCCGCTAGTGGCCAAAGAAAGGGTTAAATGCGCTCCAAAAGCTCTTCATTTCAATGGGCAGGGGCAGTGGAGGAGCGGTGTAAGCACCGCTCCTCCACCGCCCCAAAGATGGTGCTTGCATCTGTGAAAGCACTCGGGTTCTCACACTGGGCTGCAAGGGAGGCATTTTTCGGGTGTTTTACAGGCGCTATTTTTATCCCGAAAGCGCCTAAAAAACGCTCCCCAGTGTGAAAGGGTTCTTAAAGTGTTTATTGTACTGACTCCGTGTACAGCATTTAAATGTTTTCAGTAAGGCACTATTTAAGGAGGACCAAACCAACTAGGTTTTTTTATTTTATTATTTTACTGAAAAAAGCACCCAAAGTATTCTGGTATGTGCACAGTCCTTAAACACTGACTAGGTATTATTTTGAATATGACCTATACCAGCCATTTGAAAATGAGGAAATCATCTTAAGAGTGTAATTACATTGTATTTTGCAAATGCAAGCAGTATTAATTTATTGTTGCAGCCCCAATTTGAAGTACCATCAACAGCCATTTTTAAAAGTAGATATCTGGAGAAAGATGCCCCAAATATTGTAATGATAATAAGTACATTCTCAGTAGTAATTTTGTGTGATCAAGCCCAAGTGTCTTTTGGCATACAAGTCACAATTTGAATAGGACCAACAAATGTTGTACCTGTGGAAATCAACATTTCAGTATAATTTATTCCTTGAAAAAACATCCCAAATATTGTAGCGAGTAGATTCTGAAATGTAACTTTTTAAGCCCCTGTGAATAGGACCCCAAACAGCCATTTGTAACTATGGAAATCACTATTGCAGGAAAATATATTGCCCAAAAAAACACAGAACAATTTGTGGTGAGTATGCTTGCAGTATAAATTTATTGGCTCACAAGTCACAATCTGAACAAGACAAAAAACAGATGGATTTAATTTAAAAAATCTGCATTTATTTTACTGTAGATAATCTCTCTAAATAATGGAGTGAGTTGAGGGTATATACAGTCTGTAAAAATAATAACTATGCCTTACAATAATAGGACCCACAAGAGCCAGGTTTTCATCAAAAAAGATAAACAATTTAGTGCATTTTTTTCACTGGCATTATAGGTAAAGTAGAATATAGGAGTACTTTGTAGGACATGTGCAGTATTTAAACACGTTACTAAACAATAAACCTCACAGGGTTACAAGAGCCAAACAACAACCACAAATGTTGCTATGACACACACAGAAAGACATATCGTCCAAGAAAAATACTCTGGGAGGTCTCCAAAATCTTCTATGAGAATACAAAACACACACTCTGTTGTTAATTTAAGGCAAATAGGCTGTTCACTTTCAAAGAGAAATTGCAAATAAGTTTTTCCCTAGATTATGAGTATGGTGAAAATACACTTTGCAAAGAAAAAAAAAACTGTGGGCCAGATTCACATACAATTACATTGGCACAGAGTATCAGAGATACACTACGCCGCCGTATTTTACCTGGCTCTACGACGAATTCATGTAGATTTTGGCCCGTAACGTACGGCGGCGTAGTGTATTTCTCACGGCAGAATCGAAATACGCGATTAGGGGGCGTGAAGCATTTAAATTAGGCGCGTCCCCGCGGCGATCGAACTGCGCATGCTCCGTTCAGAAATTTCCCGCTGTGCATTGCACGAACTAACGTCGATACGTCATTTGTTGTTTGAGTAGCGTCGTTTATGTACATTCCTATTCCCGGACGACTTACGTAAAAAATAAAAACAAACGTTGAAATTCGACGCGGGAACGACGCCCATACTTAACATGAGCTGTCTAATATTAGACCAGATAAAAGCTGAAATAACTTTACGTGGCAAAAAGATGACTACAGATGCCCTAAGAGATTGCGAATGACGCTCGTAACTTCGTGGATCGTCGGAAAAAGCTCATTTGCATACTCCGACGCAGAAAACGACGGGAACTCCACCCAGCGGGCGCAAAATTATTGCAGCGTAGATCCGAAGGCGTACGAACACGTAAGCCAGTCGGATTGAAGCCCAAAGCCGTCGTTTTATGGTTTGAGGCTTCAGACTAATGAAACGACGCACGTAATTTGAAAGTATTCCGGTCTAACGCGAGATAGACCGGAGTAAGGGCTCTGTGAATCTGGCCCTGTATTTTTACTTGCACGTGATTGGATGATGAAAGTCTGCAGACCTTCACCTCACTCACTAAGCTAAGACAGTCCACTTACAAAGTGAACAGCCTGTTTGCCTTTAGTAAATCAGGTCCTCTGTCTCAGTATAAATATGAACATCTTCTGCAATGATAGTACTCTAAAATGTCTCCATAATCTGCTGTAACACTTTCAAATAAACTCTGTGCGTGTGCCTGTAGCTACAATAAGAAAAAAATAAAAAAACATTTTTGCAGGTATCCGTTTCTAAGGCTTACCCATACAGTGTTTTCCAGGAAGCTGCAAGTGTTGCGTACAGCCTGCCATACAGATAAATTGTTGTATGTGGCCATACTCATATAATCGCTGATACTTTTGTGAATCAATGTTTACATGTACAATATATTTCCTAAGCTCTAAACATCCTTGTTTGGGAAATATGTTGTACACACGTGTGCAGGTAAAGGTCGATGCACACAAGCATTGGAGTTTACATGGGCAGGTTGCCCATGGCATCTGTGGGTCCCTAGACATGGGAAAACATCTTGAATTTTTACATTGGGCCCCTCATCATCCATGTTCATGAGACTTAACTGTCTCTGTTAAAACAATCAAATCCCTCAAATGTTTTTGATGCAAGGCACAATGAGCGTCAGCACAAAAACCTTGCCTTCTATAAGCTTTCGCTAATTACTCCATTTCTGTCACAACACAATATGAACAAAGGCTTTTGGGAACACTGAATTTATATAGGGGGGCTGGCACAACAGCAAAACACAATGACCGGCCCTTTCAAGACACCACAACAAAGTTAAGAGGCCTGTGAGTGTATTATTGGCAATACAGTAAAACCTTGGATTGCGAGCATAATTTGTTCCGGAAACATGCTTGTAATCCAAAACACGTGTATATCAAAGTGAATTTCCCCATAAGAAATAATTGAAACTCAGATGATTTGTTCCGCAACCATTTATTCATAGGTCTTTCAGCTTATAGTCCATATAAAAATATTATAGCAATGTGATAAAATGTCCATCCACAAATGGAAGCCTCCACAAGGGGATTAGAAGGAAAATCCAACAGGAGCTACAGAGTATAAAAGAGAAAAGAGGCGCCTTTATGTGTAGCAATATGGTTATATTTAATGAAGGTACAACATTTAGCAACTCATATGGTTGATGATTAAAAGAGGCACATGTAAGTATGCGGGCATCTCTGGGGTAAAGCTGTCCACATAGACCTTCCTCCGCACCATGGCACTCACCACTGTCATTCTGCAATCATGACCAGGAAGACTACCCTGCAGTAGAGAGTCCTGAAATCAAGGCTTGAAGCGTCTGTGGACCGCAGAGTAGAAGGGATGACATTGATGCTGGTGCGGAGGAAGGTCTATATGGATAGCTTTCCCCAGATGCCCGCATACTTATTTGTGCCTCTTTTAATCATCAACCATGTGAGTTGCTAAATGTGGTACCTTCATTAAATGTGACCATATTACTACACATCGCTTGTTTATCAAGTCAAAATGTATTTTAATAAATTTGCTTGTCTTGCAAAACACTCTCAAACCAAGTTACTCTCAAACCAAGGTTTCACTGAAGTTGCCATGACAGGGAATAAACACAATAGTTTGCCATTTTCTCAAACCGCAAACAGCTAGAGTTCAGTTAGCACCTGCCACAAACCTGGTAAATTCAAACTGAGCATAACATGCAAAAATTAAATGTTACCTTCAGTAAAAACAGTGTAAAAATAATAATTTGAACCACAGAAATCAGCAGCTGAAATTATTATGAACAATGGCAATGTTTTGTGCCAAGCTTAAACTCAATCCTACCATGTCCAACCAAGCCTCACAATTAGCCTTTTATTGTGATATGCAGTCTTTTCAATCAACAAAGTAGTTCAAGATGTGGGGCTAAGCTTTCCTTTTATAGTAAAACATGAGATTTTGTTTGTATCTCTAGATCTACATTTATTAGCTCAGTTTCAATTGCCCAGATTTATCAACCGAAAAAACAAAACAAAAAAAAAAAAAAAAAACGCACATGTCAGCAGGAAATAAATTGTACTATAACAATGTCACAATAAATAAAATATTAATATGAATAGTGCACTCTCATAGTGTTTCCATACTCATGGATCAATGTTGAAATAACATGAACCCTGAGAGTAAAACATTTTCATTTTGGATAGAGTAAGTGAGGGTTATAACCCGTGACTGATTTTTTTCCCACCATTTTTTTTTTGTCCCATTGCAGTGATTTCCCTTCATGCCCCACAGCCGAACAGGAAGTGAAAGGAAATCCCTGCAAATTAATGGAATACCTTGGGCACCCCTGGTCTCCAGTATTCCCATTGGAGGATTTCCCCTCTATCACTTATCTGGGGACAACCCAAAATGTGGGATTTTCTTTTACTTTTACTTTCAATGATAATGGTAAAGAGGAAAAATAGAGAGGGTGAATCTCCTTAATGAGGGCACAGACAGCAATAGAAAAAACCTTATAGGTGTTTTTATCCCTTTCCACTCTAAAACTAAAAAAAGTTCTGTCCTTAGTTATACTTGAAGGTGCATTATATGTTTATGGTCGTTACCCTCTGACCGAGAGTGATGTGGATCACATAAACACGCGACAAGACTTACAACATAAATAGACCTGAAGTGTGGCTTGGTGTTCTGGTCAGTATGCCAAGAAAAGGGGGCATACCCAAGGTAAGTAATGGGTAGTTAATTGAAGAAGGATATGCTGAGAAGTGCTTTGAAAAAGGGAAGGGCGGGAGGGTGTCGAATGTGATTGAATGCGCAGACTCACGGACATGAGGTGAGCTGGGAAGAGTCGGCCCAGTGACGTGTAGTACCGCACACTGAACCGACAAAAAGCATGTGTGAGTGGGCTGCTTAAATACCCTCCGGGCTCCTCCCATAAACTCAGGCCACCATACTGGCCTTCTTATTAACCACTTGCCTTCACGACTATATACGTCGGCAGACTGGCATGGGCAGGCAAAGCAACGTACCTGTACGTTGCATTGAATCTGCCACCTAGCGCGTGAACGCCCACCGCGATCTCCGTGACCATGCCCACGGGACCCCCGCGGACCCAATGTCCGCCGGTGTCACACAATCATGTCACGGAGCTGCACAACGAGGAGAAGCCTATGTAAACAAGGCATCTCCCTATTCTGCCTAGTGACAGGACAGTGATCTACTGCTCCCTTTCATCGGGAGCAGTGGTCCCTGTCGTGTCACTTGTAGCCCAGCCCCCTCACGGTTATTATTACTCCCTAGCTCACACTTAACCTCTTCCTCGCCCTCTAGTGTTTAGCCCCTTCCCTGCCAGACAATGGTTCCAAAATAGTGTCAAAAGTCTGTGATATGTCCGCCGAAATATCGCAGTCACGATAAAAAACGCAGATTGCTGCCATTACTAGTAAAAATGTATGATAAAACCATAAAACTATCCCCTATTTTGTAGACGCTATAACTTTTGCCCAAACCAATCAATATACACTTATTGCGATTTTTTTTTTACCAAAAATATGTAGAACAAAACATATTGGCCTAAACTGAGGAAAAAAAATGTTATATATTTTTTTGGGGATATTTATCATAGCAAAAAGTAAAAAATATTGTTTTATTTCAAAATTGCCGCTCTTTTTTTTTGTTTATAGTGCAAACAATTAGAACCGCAGAGGTGATCAAATACCACCAAAAGAAAGCTCTATTTGTGGGAAAAAAAGGACTTAAATTTTGTTTGGGTGCCACGTCGCAGTTAAAGCGAATTTCAAAAAATGGCCCAGTCATTGGGCAGCCAATTCTTTCGGGGCTGAAGTTGTTAATGTAAGTTCGGAAGTCATTTCATCTATAGCTTTTAATTAAAATATAGCCAGTGTTCTTGTAATTAAAGTTATTTTCATCAGCCACTTCATTTTATGGGGTGGCAAAGCTCTGTCCTTGTCTCCAATTTGTAATCAAGTGTTATCACTCTGCCACATGCATTTTAGATGGACGCTACAAGTCACTGTGCCAATGCTGATTGTGCAGTCATGGTCAGCAGTTGTCACCCTCAGGAAGTCGTGCCCTGAACAATGAATGATATGCAGTTACTGCTACATAACATTAATTAGATAGAATGTATCTTTAGTGTCAATGCAGGAGATCAGCGACACTGATAAAAAGGATGAATGTAAATGTATTTTCTAAATGAAAAAATTATGGTAATTGTTTATGATACACAGTGCTGTAGAAAACTAAATGTCATCCAGTTAGGGTTTACATTTACTTATGAAAACACTTAAAAGTAATGAACTGCAATCGTATTGTATAAATGGATGAGCCAGGGTTCATGCAAATATAATCAACAATGGATTATCCATAACAAAAAACCTTTTGGCTGCACACTATACAAATAGCCTTGAGTTAGCACATGCATAAGAGAAAAAATTATAGTGATGGTTGAACTGCCATGAAATTAGCCTATTATGTCATCCGCTGTCATCTGGCAATATTTATTGGAATAAACCCAACATGCAACAATAATTTCAAAGGCGATAGTAAATCCAGTAAATCGTTCAACAAGGAGCAAAATATAGTAGACAATTCTAATATAATAATGGTACTTCCAAAGTATATCTTCAAAATTCTGTTGTGATGAAAAACTTGATGTGCATGAACAAATAGTCTTTCTACTGATAGGCCGCGTACACACGATCGAATTTGTCAGATCGTGTGTACGGGCTAGCGGACAGATTTGTCCATCGGACAAATTTCAAAGCATGCTTTGAAATTTGTCCGCTACAAACCTGTCCGTCGGATATGTCCGCTGGTTAGTACGGGAAACCAGCGGACATATCCTCCCGCACATGCGTCGTATCATGTGAATGGATCCGACGCATGCGCGCGGAAGTGTTTACTTCCTGGTGCGGTGACGTGGCGGCGTCAACGTCACCGCCGTGTCACCACGCTGTCTGCCGGCGGGGATTTTGATCCGATGGTGTGTACACGCCATCGGACCGAAATCCGATGAGACATGTCCGCTCTAAACTGTCCGTCGGACAAGTTTGAGCGGACATATCTCATCGTGTGTACGAGGCCATAGAGGCTGGAAATATTATTTCAAATATACCAGAGAGGTTTGTATAGGGTATGTATTATAGTTTTCCACTGAAAGAAGAATACCCAAAATAAAGGAATTTGTGACAGGGGCTGTAGGCTACATGTGGGCTACATGTGTCATGGCTACCCTCTTGTGCGGCAGTATTAAAGTATATAAAGTGTGTGCAAACTTTGTTTTGGATAGAGTAGTTAAAGGTTAAAATCTCTATTTTTTTCTTTTCAAGATTTCCTTTCACTGCCTGTCCTAGAGACACAGCAATAACTGAAAAGCATATATATATATATATATATATATATATATATATATATATACCGCATATATATATATACGTGTATATATATATATCTGCTTTGTGTGCACCAAATTCCTTTGCAAACCCAATCATAACCTTGCAAATGTAATGGTAACATCAGCACCGTGCTGCATCTAGCCTGTGCAGGCCGATCCACTGCAGACTTCCTGCAAGAGGAGGGCAGATACAAGACCAGTCACCCTGTGCCAAGTAAGAATACACATGCCTCTTGTATTTAAACAGTAATGCCGCGTACACACGATCGGTCCAAACCGCTGAAAACGGACTGAAGTCCAGTTTCATCGGTCCAAACCGACCGTGTGTATGGCCCATCAGTCTTTTGTCCTTCAGTCCAAAGTTTTAAAACTTGCTTTAAAATCGAACTGATGGACGCCTGACCATCGGTCAAAACCGATGGTTAGTACGCAAAAGCATCGGTTCAAAAACCCGCGCATGCTCAGAATCAAGTCGACGTATGCTTGGAAGCATTGAACTTCGTTTTTTTCAGCACGTCACTGTGTTTTACGTCACCGCATTCTGACACGATCGGTTTTTGAACTGATGGTGTGTATGCACATCAGACCATCAGACCATCAGTCTGTGAACCGATGAAAATGAACTTCAGCCCGTTTTCATTGGTTTGGACTGATCGTGTGTACGCGGCCTAATATTTGGTTATCCCATTCAGCTTTAAAGATTTGTCCTCACCTACTATTTCTGGGACAACTCAAAAAAATTGGATTCTCTCATAATTTTATATACTGGAGAAAATCATCCCAAGGACCAACAGCGAGTGTGAATCTCCCACAGGGCATGTAGACAAAAATAACAACAAGAAGGCTATTCTAACCCTTCCATATTCTATCAAAGAAAACTTTTACACCTCTAGCACTGTGGTCCTTCTACATACAAAAAAAAAAGGACAAGGGGAAAGCCCACTGGTTTGTTGAGGTGAAGCCTAACTTGCCAGTGTTTTCCTTTAAAGGTATAACTTAATTTCTGAGTTCTAAAAAACATTATTAGATAAGGTGTATCTCTAAGCACAACTTTTTTTGTATTGGATGAAGTAGGGAAGAGTTAGAATTTTTATTGCTGTGTTTTTTCCCATTGGGGATATTTATTCCTCCATTTGTACTGGTAACCATTGTCAAAAAGTCTGGGGAAATGCAACATTTTTGAGTTGGTAAGTACAAGTCTGGGGATGACTGTTTTGAAGACAACTTGGAGAGGAATTCCCCTCAATTTTAGAGATTTCTTATAACTTCCTGTTGCCTCTTTGGGACAGCGAGTCCCCAATAATATACAGAAAAAAAATAACCTGGCGGTGGCTTTAACTCTTTCTGAAAATGGCTATATCTACACCTGAGATAACGGTTACCATACCAATCCGTACAAAGTCTAAGAATTTTATAGCATAGTTCCAGCCAAAGCTGTTTATTAGTTTTGGATAGAGCAGTATAAATGTTGGGCCCTGTACACGATCACACATGTCTGATGAGACTTGTCTGATGGACCGTTTTCATCAGACAACTCTGAACTTGCCTGATGGTCTGATGTGAGTACACACCATCAGACCAAAATCTGATCAGACCAGAACGCGGTGACGTAGAACACAATGACGTGATGAAAAAACGAAGTTCAATGCTTCCAGCACCACTTTCAGTCTGATGTTTGTTGGCGAGGCATCATGGGAAACCCATTGTCGGAATCCTTCCATTATTTTGCTGTTACAGGACATTGGTGAGACTCGGCCTGAGACGTAACATGCAACGTAATAGGGTGGAGCCGGGCCGTATACATTGTGGAGGGGATTGCAGTCATGGTTTAGAAATTCACAGTGTCCCTCGGGAGTGGAGTCTCTGAAATTGTATAAATAAAAGTGGCCTTGTCCTCAATGATGGGATTACTGTATCAGTAACAATCTGTCACATGATGTATTTATTGTCATAATAAAGATTTCCAGATATAAAAAAAAAAAAAAAATGCTTCCAGCATGTTTTAAAACTTTGGTCTGATGGACAACGGTCTGATGGGCCGTACACAACATCAAACTTGTCTGATGAAACTGGTCTGCAGACCAGTTTCATCAGACATGTCTGATCGTGTGTACAGGGCCTTAGAGAATCTATTAGGTTTTTGTTCAATAAAAGTGTATTATTTTTGAGTGTATGTTCAACAATCTGAACGATACGCTGTAGAGAAAATAAATCAGCAAGCTTACCAAAGCCGATGTTACATTGAAAAATACCATAACAAGACATTACGTAGTTCAAACATAAATGGACCAGGGCATTGGATTAGAAGATACTATAAAAGATTATTAGAGTTAATGCATAAAAAAAAGAGGTGTGCATCATATTCCAGCAACAAATTAGAAAAGTTTGTTGAGAATCATGGCAATAAAAAAGGAGTACGAAGTACCACACTTCCAATGACATACAAGGCTACCCCTTACCCTCAGAATAAAGAAATGATGGAGCCAAAAATAAATAAATAAATAAAACAAAAATGGGGGGGGGGTCTGGTCTGGGTCAGGAGAGAACATAGAAGCAAGAAGGGGACTCACAACAAAGAAAGGTGGGAAAAGAAACATAGGAGGGAAGGATAGAGGGGATGAAAAACGGATGTCTCCAACATCCAGGCACATCAAACCTCCACTCTCTTACAGAAAAAGTGACTCCAGGGAAAAAGAGAGTGGCGTGTAGCACACTCGATCTATATCCAATGAAAGTTCATCTTATCATTTTGACGGGCTGTCTTTTTTCTAAGATCAATAATGGACTGTCATTTTTAAAACTCAGTACATGACTTTCACAAGAGGGTTTTTAGCTTAAAAACCACTGCTCACCATAGCTGACCCTAGTATGGATGTATACTAATAAAAGCCTCAGCCAGTGCCACTCCTCGGACCATGCCCCCTGACATGTTTCACCCCACTGGGGCCAAATTATAGGGGTCCGCCAAGGGGATGCTTGGGAATTTCCAGGCATGTGCTGTGACTCTCTTCAGTGCCGCAAGGATGTGAGTAACTAACTTAAATTAAGTGCATTCCTTGGGTTGCCAAAGCAGGCGAGCATCATAAGGGTTTTTGTGAAAGGATTTACCCATATATAGCATTTGGTAGACTGTAATCTAAAATCTTATCCCTTACAGGCAATACCACCATGTGTCTGAAGAATTTGCTCAGGAACTGCGAAAGAATTGAGAGGAGTGGGCCTGAATTGCTTGTGAAATCTGCAGGGGAACACAAGACACCAGCACAGAAGGAGATTTGTATCAGGTTTTTCTTGCTTTATGTGTCTCTGCTGAGTAGATTTTTTTTCTCCTTCTTCCAGGAAATTAGAAAAAATCTCCCCAATGGGAGGAGGTGTGGGGGGGAAATAGACAAAATCTAAAACCTGACAAATTGTTTTACTTTTCCCCACTTGGTTCAAGTTAGGATTTAAGTAGTGTAAACTTTTCTGTCTCTCATTCATTTAACAATCATTGTTACTTGAGCTCTTTGCAAAGAGTAGGAGAAAAATTACTGTATTTGGAAACAAAATCCAATGAAAGATTAATGACCTCTGACAGAAAGTGAATAAGAGGTGCCTACTCCCTCCACACAGGTGTTTGACTGACTGCACTGTCTCCTGTGAGGCCAGAAATTGAAAGGAACAGTGCTGCAGAGAGAACAGAGCTGGAGTGGTGACAAAAAGCAGGTAAGTGTTTAGGGAAGGGGGGGGGGGGGGGGTAGAACAGATAGCAAAGATTTTCTTACCTTAAAGGGGTTATAAAGGTTCATTTTTTATTTTCTTAATATGTTCCTTTATGCTAGTGAATTGTTGGTTCACTTACCTTTTCCTTCGATTTTCCTCCTAAATGTTTTTTTTCTTAGTTTCGCCTCAATAAGCTTTCCACCATCATCCGAGTGGTGGAAAGCCATTTAGAACAGCTTACTGAGGAGAAATAGGAAGTGAGAAATTCGGACAAAGAAAACAAAGAAACAAACATTTAGAAGGGAAATTAATGGAAAAGGTAAGTGAACCAACAATGCACTAGCTTAAATTAACCTATTTAGAAAATAAAAAACAAACCTTTACAACCCCTTTAACCACTTCTGGACAACCACACACCGATATACATCGGATGTTTGAAGAGGGATATCTCTGTTTTGGCAGCAGCTAGCTGCCATAACCCAAGTATCCTCTTTTTCAGCTGGCGGTCCAGTTTCCGATAATGGTGGCCTCTGCAGCGGATAAAACCTTTATCCCAAAAGGAGATCTTTTTTTCATAAAGTGTTATCTGGATTTTTTGCTTCAATTTGTTAGTGTTTGTAAATCTGCTAGTACAACACCCCCCCCCCCCCCCCAGACTGACAATGCTGCAGTCCAAAAGTGCCCCTGTGCTACTTCATTCAGAGTGTGCACTCTAATACAGGAGGTGTGTTACTGAACAGATCAACAGGTAAATAATAGAAAAATTAACTAATGCAGCCACTACATCTAATGATTGGTAAGCTACAACACATTACAATTTTGGTTTTGGGTTTAATACCACTTTAAAGGGATGCCGGTCCAGGCATGTGGGTGGATCCCAACTTTATTGTTGTTATCTTGCCCGAGACTGAACTGGCTCAGTGACAATAGCAGCCCGCTGTCTGCTAAAATTGGGTCACAGGAGTGCAGAATGAACTGCACTCCCGTGACCCACAGGAGAAGTACAGCCAAACGAGCTGCACTTTAACCACTTGCTTACTGGGCACATAAACCCCCTTCGTGCCCAGGCGAAATTTCAGCTTCCGGCACTGCGTCGCTTTTACTGACATTTGCACGGTCGTGCGACGTGGCTCCCAAACAAAATTGACGTCCTTTTTTCCCCACAAATAGAGCTTTATTTTGGTGGTATTTGATCACCTCTGCAGTTTTTATTTTTTTGCGCTATAAACAAAAAAAGAGCGACAATTTAAAAAAAATATATTTTTTTTAACTTGTTGCTATAATAAATATCCCAATTTTTTTTAAAAAAATATTTTTTTTCTCAGTTAAGGCTGATACGTATTTTTCGACGTATTTTTGTAAAAAAAAAAAAAAAAATCACAATAAGTGACTGGTTTGCGCAAAGGTTATAGCGCCTACAAAATGTGGAACAGAATTATGATTTTTTTTATTATAATTTTTTTTACTAGTAATGGTGGTAATCTGTGATTTTTATTGGGACTGTGATATTGCGCCGGACATGTCGGACACTTTTGACACAAATTTGGGACCATTCACATTTATACAGCGATCAGTGCTATAAAAATGCACTAATTACTGTATAAATGTGACTGGCAGGGAAGGGGTTAACACTAGGGGGTGAGGAAGTGGTTAAATGTGTATCCTGGGTGTGTTCTAAATGTGTGGGGGGAGAGGGGTGACTGGGGGAGGTGACCGATGCTGTGTCCCTATGTACAAGGGACACAGATCGGTCTCCTCTCCTCTGACAGCACGTGGAGCTCTGTGTTTACACACAGAGCTCCATGTCCCTGCTGTCACCTGCTGTGTTCCCGCCGATCGCATGTACCCGACGGACATCGCGGCCGCCAGGTACATGCATGGGCTCTTCAGCGATGCGGCGGGACAGTGTTTATCCGCGGTGCGCCACCCAGTGGCGCGCGCGGGTAATGCACTTTAAATCACCCCCAAAGACTTCCACTTGGCGCCTCAGGTCCGCGCTGTTGACGTATTTTGTCAATAGCGCGGGTCTGAAGTGGTTAACCACTTGCCGACCAGCGCACGACAATGTACGTCGGCACAATGGCACGGCTGTGCAAATAGGTGTACCTGTAAGTCCCCTTTAAATCACTGGCTAGTGAGTGTGTGCCCACTGCGTGTCGCGTGAGCAAGCCCGCGGGTCACGCAGGCTCAATGTCCGCCGGTGGCCCACGATCGTGACACGGAGAAACAGAATTGGGGGAGATTTTTTTTTGTTTGATTGTCCTAGCATGGATAGCATCATCTGCAGTACATTATTAATCTATGCATTAAATTAATTGCAATTCAATAAAACAGTGTTGTTAACATAATATTACATACTAGAAAAGGTACAATTTCTGGGGAAATTGTGTGACGTGTTCTTGCCTTCACCAATACTCCAGACTGGAGACGGTGCCCCTGGAGATGTAAATGTGATCCAACAATGTGTCTATCCATTTCGATCCATTGCCCCATCAAAAACTGCTTCATCAAAAACTACCCCATCAAAACTGCGCCATCCTATTTGCCCCATCAAAAACGGGTTGCTATGGAGGGGTTGCTATGGAGGGGTTGCTATGGAGGGGTTGCTATGGAGGGGTTGCTATGGTCTGGTTGCTATGGTCTGGTTGCTATGGTCTGGTTGCTATGGACTGGTTGCTATGGTCTGGTTGCTATGGACGGGTTGCTATGGACGGGTTGCTATGGGCGGGTTGCTATGGACAGTTGCTATTGACTGGTTGCTATGGACAGTTGCTATAGTCTGGTTGCTATGGTCTGGTTGCTATGGAGTGGTTAATATGGACTGGTTGCTATGGACTGGTTGCTATGGACTGGTTGCTATGGACGGTTGCTATGGAGTGGTTGCTATGGACGGGTTGCTATGGAGTGGTTGCTATGGAGTGGTTGCTATGGAGTGGTTGCTATGGAGTGGTTGCTATGGAGGGTTGCTATGGATGGTTTCTATGGACTGGATGCTATGGATGGTTTCTATATGCAGAGTATGCAGAAGTTACACAGAGCCAAATACAGGCATACCCCGCTTTTAAGTACACACTAGGGTTTATTTACTAATGCTGGAAATCGCAATATCAGGCTCACTTCTGCAGAAAAAACAATAAGCTTCTAACTCCAGCTTGTTCAGTTAAGCCTGGTAATAAAACCTGGAAGCTCATTGGTTTGTGTGCAGAAGTGAGCCTTATATTGCGCTTTCCAGCTTTAGTAAATAAACCCCATTGTTTACTTAAAAGTGGGATATGCCTGAAAAATAGAGCCATATCACCTCACAGCTGTGTGGGAGGAGCTATAGAAAGCCCCTCAGCTGTGTGTGAGGAGACATCGTCTCCTAGGAAACCAATGTAAACACATGCAGGCAGCCACTCTAAACAGCCACTCAGATTCTGGCTTGTTTTTTACTGTGCTTCTTCAAATGATTGTATTTTAAAAACTATAAATCGCACAGCGAATATCTTTATATTTTACGAATCACAAGACCCAGACCTTCAACCTGATGTATAGTATGTCTCTAAAATATTAAATTTGAAGGCACAGTCGCAGTTTACAAATTGCCTTGCAATATTCAGTTTTCAATTTTCTTTCCTCCATTGACTTTCATTGAAATGATGGATGGCGTGTGTTGCAAACAAATGTCTGTATCTTGAAAACCATTTGACCGATCGCTTAGTCGTCAACACGTGTAGTGTCAGCAGGGACAGCTGAACATTTTGATATAAGATTTGTGTAGGTCGGCTTGAAAATGAGGGAGTGGTCGCAGTTTACAAATCATGTAATGATTTTTCCGTTTTTGCCATTCTGTGCTCTAGCTCTCACCATTCATTCCTATGGGAAAATTTCGCCGCAAATACGACGATATTTCGCGAACGATTTGGCGAAACGTTCCACAAAGTAATAGCCCACTATTCGGGAACAAGCCGCTCGATTTGATATATTACTCGTCTATGTAGCGTAAAAACTGTGGGAGGAGTTAGGGTGGTAAATTTGGCTATAAAAATAATAATAATATATATGTGAGAGAATAGTAAGTGCTCTTGCTATGCAAGACCACTTAACTAGAAAAGGTACAATTTCTGGGGAAATTGTGTGACGTGTTCTTGCCTTCACCAATACTCCAGACTGGAGACGGTGCCCCTGGAGATGTAAATGTGATCCAACAATGTGTCTATCCATTTCGATCCATTGCCCCATCAAAAACTGCTTCATCAAAAACTACCCCATCAAAACTGCGCCATCCTATTTGCCCCATCAAAAACGGGTTGCTATGGACGGGTTGCTATGGAGGGGTTGCTATGGAGGGGTTGCTATGGAGGGGTTGCTATGGTCTGGTTGCTATGGTCTGGTTGCTATGGACTGGTTGCTATGGTCGGGTTGCTATGGTCGGGTTGCTATGGACGGGTTGCTATGGACGGGTTGCTATGGGCGGGTTGCTATGGACAGTTGCTATTGACTGGTTGCTATGGACAGTTGCTATAGTCTGGTTGCTATGGTCTGGTTGCTATGGAGTGGTTACTATGGACTGGTTGCTATGGACTGGTTGCTATGGACGGTTGCTATGGAGTGGTTGCTATGGACGGGTTGCTATGGAGTGGTTGCTATGGAGTGGTTGCTATGGAGTGGTTGCTATGGAGTGGTTGCTATGGAGGGTTGCTATGGTCTGGTTGCTATGGATGGTTTCTATGGACTGGATGCTATGGATGGTTTCTATATGCAGAGTATGCAGAAGTTACACAGAGCCAAATACAGGCATACCCCGCTTTTAAGTACACACTAGGGTTTATTTACTAATGCTGGAAATCGCAATATCAGGCTCACTTCTGCAGAAAAAACAATAAGCTTCTAACCCCAGCTTGTTCAGTTAAGCCTGGTAATAAAACCTGGAAGCTCATTGGTTTGTGTGCAGAAGTGAGCCTTATATTGCGCTTTCCAGCTTTAGTAAATAAACCCCATTGTTTACTTAAAAGTGGGATATGCCTGAAAAATAGAGCCATATCACCTCACAGCTGTGTGGGAGGAGCTATAGAAAGCCCCTCAGCTGTGTTTGAGGAGACATCGTCTCCTAGGAAACCAATGTAAACACATGCAGGCAGCCACTCTAAACAGCCACTCAGATTCTGGCTTGTTTTTTACTGTGCTTCTTCAAATGATTGTATTTTAAAAACTATAAATCGCACAGCGAATATCTTTATATTTTACGAATCACAAGACCCAGACCTTCAACCTGATGTATAGTATGTCTCTAAAATATTAAATTTGAAGGCACAGTCGCAGTTTACAAATTGCCTTGCAATATTCAGTTTTCAATTTTCTTTCCTCCATTGACTTTCATTGAAAGGATGGATGGCGTGTGTTGCAAACAAATGTCTGTATCTTGAAAACCATTTGACCGATCGCTTAGTCGTCAACACGTGTAGTGTCAGCAGGGACAGCTGAACATTTTGATATAAGATTTGTGTAGGTCGGCTTGAAAATGAGGGAGTGGTCGCAGTTTACAAATCATGTAATGATTTTTCCGTTTTTGCCATTCTGTGCTCTAGCTCTCACCATTCATTCCTATGGGAAAATTTCGCCGCAAATATGACGATATTTCGCGAACGATTTGGCGAAACGTTCCACAAAGTAATAGCCCACTATTCGGGAACAAGCCGCTCGATTTGATATATTACTCGTCTATGTAGCGTAAAAACTGTGGGAGGAGTTAGGGTGGTAAATTTGGCTATAAAAATAATAATAATATATATGTGAGAGAATAGTAAGTGCTCTTGCTATGCAAGACCACTTAAATATAATCTAAATTAAAAAAAAAAACTGTCTATTCTTGTGAATACACAGAATTGAATAATACAGCTATGGAACTAATTAAAAGAGGCAGAATGAAATTACAGATAGAAAGAACTAGCTTGTCTGGACTGTTTGAAATGTGAATCAATATCATCATATGATATGTGTGAATCAGCTTTCCTATATCGTGGTATTTTATTGCCCCTTCTAAAGCAGTTCAGGGTCATATATATTCATTGTTGCATTGTGTGCTCTGGTTTAGTATCTAATAGTTCTGCAGTTAAAGATTTTTACATTTCTCAGCATTTTATATTCCGACTATCAAGGGCTATACATCTGTATTTAATTTTAATGGTAGACAGAGCACTGAAATACCCAGTTAGTCTGTAAAAGTGACTTAAGATATTATGACCTGTATAACTGTACTGTTCTTTAAAAGATATGTTCCATGAGAGCCTAATGAAATAAAATAGAAGACAAGGAACTGGCTAAATGGGGCTGCCAATTTTAGAAAACTTTTAGGAGTTAATGATATCCAGCCAACAACATGGATTCTGGAGGCTGTTGCTAACACTACTGCATAGAAATAGCTTCAGCAAAAATAAAGAAAAACATTAATACATGTTTTTTTAAGTATTTAGTACAGGTTAGGTATTTTTGCTGTTTGTAATGCCCTTGGTATTGATTGATGTAGCACCCTGATGTTTAGGCAGCATTGCTCCTAAATTTACCTGGCAGGTATAGCTACCTTGGCTAATTGTTGAGGATCAATTGAGTTCACTCTGAGGCCTTGTACACACGACCGAGGAACTCGTTGTAAATGAAACGCCGTTTTCCTCGACGAGTTCCTTGTCAGGCTTGTCGAGAATCTTGTCAAGCTTTCTTTGCGTACACACTGTCAAGACAAAATCTCGTCGTTCTCAATCGCGGTGACGTACAACACATACGACGGCACTATAAAGGGGAAGTTTGATTCCACTGGCACCACTCTTGGGGCTGCTTTTACTAATCTCATGTTACTGCGTGTTAAGTAAATGTTTGGTGAGAGACGATTTGCACTTTTCAGTCTGTTACAGCGTGACGAATGTGCTATCTCCATTACGAACCAGGGCCGGAGTGGGACTCATTTTCAGCCCTGGAGTTTCATGCCTTAGACCAGCCCACTTTAGTTCACGACTATTAAAATAATGTAATTAAAACTTCAAAATATAAGTTTGCAATGGCGTTCTCTACAGCCTGTAATTCATAGTATTTTTCAAAAAATATTTCCGATTAAGTGCAAATACAGTAACCTAAGTTTTGCTTCACAGTGAAAATTTATTAGGACAATAAATAACAGGACCCTCCCCGCACCTCTGTACTGGGGGCTGTAATATACTTCTGCTGTGGCAGATGAGGAAGTGTGTACAATGTGTTTGTGTGTCATGTGTGTGCCCTCTCCTGCAGGGATTGCAGACAGGTCAGAGACTGCAGCTATGGCACAGGGGACGGTCAGGGATTGCAGACATGGCACAGGGGGACGCGTCAGGGATTGCAGACATAATTGATTCAGGAGATAGTCAGAGACTGCATTTAAAGCTGAACTCGGTGTACAGGTCTATAGTATTGCAGTGTTGCTCCACTCTATTTAAACCATCTCTGAGGGATCAAGTCAGTCTGTTTCCTCTGAAAGTACAACCAAGTGACAGAAGAAATAATCGCATCCAATTTCTAAAATACAAATTTTCTTGCAAACACTGAACTGCTCAGGATTAGTGGAGGACAGTAACCAGTTAATTGGTCTGTGAAGCTTTTAGCCTGATCCAGTAGTAAATCCTCTAACAACAACAAAAACTCCTATCAAACAATCTGTGTAGGACACACAGAGCTCTGCCTAAATAGCTGATTAGAAGCTGAAATGGTTAACAGCCATGTATCCCCGGTCTCATAGAACACTGCTGCAGCTTCTTTCAGAGATCCTGCCAGTGTAATCAGACAATGTGCAGGTCAGGTTAGGCAGATAAAAAAAGTAACCAGGGAGACAAGAGGTGAGGAGGCTGATTGGTAACCTGCAGACACTGCCTGATCACATATCTGAAAGACCCTGCAGCCGGACAGCAACACGTCACTGTTCTCCTAAATCCTGATGATTCTGTTTTCTTCCATTCAGACAGATTTGTGTGTCCTGAGGCTGCAGAAGATTGGTGTCATACCTTTCCTGGATCTCACTCCTGGCGTCCCCCATTCATCCTCAATCCAGCACTTACAATCAAATGTGAGCGGGGAAGAGCTACACTGCCTGCTGATTGGCTGTGGATGGACTGGAGGAGGAGCAGGTCCTCTCTTGCACTCCTCTAAGAAGCAGCGCTATTGGCTGTGGTTTCCCTATTGGAGAAATCAGTCCACTGGCCATCACATCCATGCTCCCTCCCACCTGTATTATCCTCCTCCACACCGCAGCACAGACCTGCCAGTGCCTGCCGCACGATAGTCACATGCTCCTCCAGCCCTCCGCTCCGCCTCTGGTATCACATGCACCCGGTCTGGCCAATCACCGGCTGTTTAATGCTCCCTCCCCCTGGCCAAGTACGCCCCATCATGTACGTAACGCAAGTGTCAGGCTACAGGCCGCAGCGCCGGGGGCTAAATTAATAAGGGAGCCGGAGGGGGCCGCGGGAGCCGAATAAAATAAACCGGCCCACAACCCGAGCAGCCCACCGGGATACTTCCCGGTTCTCCCGATTGGCCACTCCGGGCCTGTTACGAACGCTACTTTTACCGAAGGTGCGCTCCCATCTCATACTTTATTCTGAGCATGTGCAGGTTTCTAAGCATACACACAAATGTGTTTCTCATCGTAAACCAGCCCGACAAGAAAGACGACGAGGAAATTGAGACTCCTGACGAGAAAAAAGAGAACAAAGAGAACATGTTCTCTTTTTTTTCTCGTCGAGATCCACCACAGTTATTTCGACGAAAAACATACACACAACCATTTTCTCTGCCACCAAGTTTCTTGATGGATTTTGGAAAACGGTTGTGTGTACGAGGCCTAAGTCTGTAATTGCTGTACTTCTCTCTTTCGCTACTAGGTAGCCAGGTACCTGGTGGCATTAGATATGAGAAGGGCAATGCAAGGCCAGATTATGAGTATATGGGGTCAGAGCCGGATTTGCTCTCCCTGCCGCCCCAAGGCCAGGTTCCACAATGCACCCCCTCCCCACCAACCAAACCCCCCCCCCCCAAATCAATGGAGAATGGCAACCGGAGGGGACAGAGGTGGCACGGTTAGTTCAAATATTTTTTGTTTCTTTTTTTTTAACTTTTTTAGCACTTTTTTTATTTTTATAAATTTTTAGCTTGTTGTTTACTTGTTTTTTTTTGTGTAATATTCTTATTATTTTGAATATTATTTTTCTTATTCTTTACTTTTTAGTTACTTTTTGAATTTAATTATTATTATTTTTTATCAATTTTTTAACTTAACTTTATTGCTATCACACAGGAGAAAACAATTCCCTGTGCGATAGCAATTGGAGATGACAGGTTCTCTTTATTGACCCTGTCACCTCCAAAACAAAAGTCCTAGCACTGTGCTAGAACTCCTGTCACAGCTGAGATGGGAAGAGCACAGCTCACCCCTCTCACTGTGTACATCGGCGGCAGGGACAGGAGACAGACTCAGCGGCTGGGGGGAGGACAGAGGAGTTCCCGAAGGCAGAGCAAGCCGAGAAAGGTATGTGGGGGTAGGGGAGAACGGACAGCAGCACACATTTGACAAGTGATTTTGACGACATCGCGGTAATCACTTAACGAGTGAGCAGATTCCCCCACTCAATTCTCCCACACAGCAACTTACCGCCCTCAACTATATGTTACGGCCGTCGGGGGGCTCCATGCCACTGCCGCCCCTTGGCACCCTGCCGCCCCGAGGCCTGGTCTTGGTGGCCTTGTGGGAAATCCGGGCCTGTATGGGGTATCCCAGGCGATGGGCAGGGATTTTATTAAATCCCTTGGCCTGCTGGGAGAACCTATATATTTGGATGGAGTCAGGTGATCACTGTTCTGTATCACATGGACAGCTGTCTGGGTGGATGCGTGTTGTATTGCACAGGCTGCTAGGCCATAGTTTGGGCCTATCCCGGGCACATCTGCCTGCTAGGCTGTCTGAGAGCCTATCCATAAGAAAGAGAGCAGCTTTTGACATTAATGAATGTTTATGTACCTGGATACAAAACTGGTTATAGGGTAGTGTCCAAAGGTTGGTGATAAACAGCATATCTTCTGAATGGTCTTGATTTGTGAGTTTTGGTATACATAGTTCAATCTTGGTATTTGCTGATGATGTGAAACTAAGCAGGGTAATAAGTTCACAACAAGGTTTCGAGTTTTGCTAGGGGGAGAACCCCTGGGAAAATCAAGGATGGAAAAGGATCTGGTTGATGACAGACTCAGCAATAGCATGCAATGCCAAGCTGCAGCTAGCAAGGCCAGCAGATTGTTAGCATACAGTAAAAGGGAATCTACTCAAAAGATAAGTCTATAATTCCCCCACTTTACAAAATTCTGGTATGACCACATCTGGAGTATGCAATACAGTTCTTCAGTCTACAGTCATCAGTCCTCAGGAAGTATAGCCTCGTACACACGCTCGGTTTTCTCTGCAAGAAACAGCAAGAAAACTGGTGGCAGAGCTTTTTTGCTGAGTAAACCGAGCGTGTGTATGAGGCTTTCAGATTTATCCTCTGGAAATCTGTCTAGATTCTTGTCGGCCTGTTTCCCGACGAGAAACCAGAGAGTGTATATACTTACCTGTCGCCGTGGAAACCCGCGCATGCTCGAAATGACTTTGACGCATGCGCAGTAGCTTCCACGGCATAGGTAGGGTGAAGCAATATAGCGTTGTCGATGTAACAACTGCATGTGATGATGTCACTGCCTTCTTGCCTTTCAAGAGAACCGCGGTTCTTTTGAAAGGTCTGTGTGTACACTGAGGCGGCAAGAGATTCTTTCCAAGAATTTCGTCGGGAAAAACAACGTTTTTTTCCTGACGAGATTCTTGCCTGGGTGTACGAGGCCTAAGTGTTGGAACTGGAGATAGTCCAGAGAAAGGCAACAAAGCTAATAAGAGCGCTGGAGGACCTAAGTTATGAGGAATATACATATTATATATTATTATTATTATTATATTCATATTAAGATTATTTTCTCTGGAGAAGAGATACTTGAGGGGGCATATGATCACAATATCTAAATATTTAAATATTAATTTTAGCATTGTAAGGAGAAAACATTCTCAGGATGGTGAAGAGGACACACGGCCACTCAGGGAAGTTGGACAAGAAGCGGTTAAACCTTTAACCTTAAACTGCATAAGGGATTCTTTACTGTTAGAAGAGTAAGGATGTAGAACTCCCTTCCACAATTGGTGGTGTCAGCAAAAAGTGTTACAGATTTAAAAAAATCTCTTAGATAGGCATCCTAGCATAACCAATATATAGGGATATGGGAAGTGCTAGAGACGTAAATGCATACACAAGCCCACACAAGTTGAACTGAGTGTACTGATGTCTTTATTCAACTATGTAAAATAAGTGCTAAAAATCCCTGCGTGGATAATCTGTTTTGTGTTGAAACTGAACTTTCTTTGAATGAAAGTGTGCAAGGATGCCCCGATAAGGAAAACTTGGCAAGTGCCAGTGTCCTTAAAGTGTTAGTAAAGGAAAAAAAAATGTTTCATTTAAAATAACAAACATTTTATACTTAGTAAAAGAAAAAATATTGCGCTTGTTAAATATACAGAAAAAAAGCAGCGATAAAAAAAGCGTTATACCACACCAAACAAATATGCACAAAAGAAAAGATTGCGCTAAATAATTAATAAAAAGTGCATGACACAGTAGTATTCAAATGAGTGTTGATCAAAAATAAACAGTCCACCGAAGGCAAGTTCATGAATAATCTCCACCATGTGCAAAACGGTTTCACACTAGAACAGTGGCAGAAAGGTAAGAACCTCCACCACAATAATGTATATTCTCTTACCAGATAAAAATGATCCCTGGTTAGAGGAGATCATATAGAGCATGGTAAGAGACTGGGATCGAGGGCAGCCAGGAAAGTCAGTGTCCTAGGTAGATGAAATTCACTCCCAATGGCGATCCGAAGGTATGCAAAAAAAAGGGCTCACATAGTGTAAAATCCTTATTTATTCGATAAAAGCAAATAGAAATGCACTTACAATCTTGTAGATTTGTAGAGCGTATAAAATAGCCGGTCGGCATGGAACACACAGCCCGTATCCGGGTAGAGAAAAAGCGCGGTGACGTCAGAACGCCACCTCCCTACGTTTCGTCACGACAGGACTTGGTCACGGGATAACAGGCGGCGTTCTGAATCACCGTGTATATACACACAAGCATCGGATGCAGCCTTGATGTGGTGAAAACATTTGACGCTATTTCGGACATCTTTGTTAATGGAAAAACCCCATTGGCTATAACGGATGACCTCGGTCGGATAAGGGAACATTCGACCCCATTTCGGACATCTTAGTTATTGGAAAACCACATTGGCTCCAGTAGATGACCTCGGCCGAATAAGGGAACCAATCAAAACTGATGCACTAACCTAATAAACTAAAAACACAAAAAGAAAAAGGAATTCCTCTTTTCTTCTAAAGAATTGGCAACAAATAAAGTGTGCTGACTTTTAAATAAACAACACAATAACATCAATAGCCTTGTCATCACTGCAGAAAGCACAAACTGCACTGCAGCAGTACCGGGTGTCACTTGCCTTTACATGTAAAATAAAAAATATTACACGTCATACGTACCTCCATGGTGCAGTTCGTTTTGCACAGCGTGGCCCTGATCCAAGACTTCTGGGGCCCCTCGGCGGCTGTCTCTGATCCTTTCCGCAATTACTCACCACAGTCATGTGAGAGAGCTTGCATGGTGGTCAGTAATTGCGGGCGCGCTCCTGTGATACAGCGAGCGGCCATAGCCGCTCGCTGTATCACTCGGCCCTGCCCCTCGGTGCGTCGCGTCGCGTCACTGGATGTGATTGACATCAGCGCCAGCCAATGGCTGCGTTGCTCTCAATCTATCCGCTCTAGCCAATCAGCGGCCAGGCTGAGCGGCAAAGAGGATCTCTGGACCGTGCAGGACTTTCAAAGGGGTCAGGTAAGTATAGCAGGGGCTCGGGGGGGGGGGGGGCGGCAGCATCCAATGTTTCTTTTCCTTTAATGTTCTATCATTTGAAACTCATTCCTACAATTTATAAACATATACAGTATACAAGAATCTTTTCCATAACAAACCTTGCTTGCTTTGTATCCGACCTGGCATTTTTATTTTATGTCAGAGTAGCCACAAAGTCCCCTGAGAATAACTTGAAAGAAAAGGCATCTTACTTTCATTGAAGAATAATGGCTGTTGCGTAGCAACCCTTTTTGGATGTGTTTGCTGACTATAAAAAGGCCCTCAGCAGAACCTCGAGGGCAATGAAATGTAATGTCTTAGAGTTCCTTTTCCCTTCAATTAAACAAAAGAGTATTAACTTTTGGAAAGCATTGTGATACATGGTACTGCAGGACTTAACAGCTGGTGTACTGAAGACAAGAGGGCAACCCATCCAGCATAGTCCCAGATGACAATTCAACTTTCAAGTTGGAACTTAAGAATATATGAGAAGTCTGGCAATTAGGATATGGGCAGACAACATCTGCATCACCCCTATTCTGACAAACCAGGGTCTTCTTCAATATTCTCCAATATAGAAGTACATAGTCACAAAGTACCTGTATAGCTTGTTTTTCTGCTATCACTAGCTAAAATAAACAATTGTCCCAAGGCATTCCATGAGTCTTTGAGCTCAAGTGACTGAGCTTTGTCACATTTTGTCAAGGGCTGTCTTTGAAAAGCTTGCTGTGATAAATTATAACATCTGAGTCTGCTGCAGCCTACATGCTGCTTATCAGGTACGCATACTGCACATTGTAACAGGTCCTACTGAGTCAGTGCTAACTCTCCAATCAGCTGGGAGCATGAATCCAAAGACAGGTAACCTGGTTTAAGGTGTAGCAGCGCTGTATGAATAGTATACGTGATAAAATATATATCAAATTAAATAACATTAAAAAAAAATCCAAAAAGCATAAAGCAAATGTATTCCACATTGTGCAAAAGACGGCTTGTGTGATGAAACTTCAAAACAAACTCTGAGGGAAAAGTGATCCCACCACATAAATTGCTTGCTCACATCCTTGAAGTGACCCTAAAAGGGTCAACCACGCCTTGCACTCTGTGGGCCAGATTCTCGTAGAATCCGCGGCGGCGTAGCGTAAGCCATTTATACTACGCCGCCGCAACTTGCTGGAGCAAGTGCCGTATTCTCCAAGCACTTGCTCCGTAGTTTGCGGCGGCGTAGTGTAAATGGCCCGGCGTATCCAAAGGGGCAGCTTGTATTTAAATTAAGCGCGCCTCCGCGCCGATCGAACTGCGCATGCACCGGCCGTAAAAATAGCCCGGTGCGCATGCTCCAGCTCACGACGGAAAAGAAGCCGACGTGAGCGTCATTGACGTAAAGTCCTATTCGCGAACGACTCAGTAAAAAGACGTAAACGATGGAAAAAGACGACACTGACCCGACGCCATACTTAACATGGCATACGACGGAACTTCGTAAGCTTACCCCTCATATAGCAGGGGTGGATTTACGCTTATGGAAACAACGTAAACGACGACGAGGCGGAGTAAAAACTTTCGGGAATCGGCGTATTAGGCTCATTTGCATAGGCAAATGAGAAATCAACGTAAAGGCCACCTAGCGACCAGCGAAGGAATTACATCTAAGATCTGACGACGGTATAAGTGTCTTACACCTGTCGGATCTACGCCGTATCTATGTGTAAGTGATTCTAGGAATCACACGCATAGATACCCGGGGAAAAAAACAGAGATACGACGGTGTTTCTTGCGATACACCGTCGTATCTCTTTTGAGAATCTGGCCCTGTGCGTACATCCCCTCCAAGGGATCGTCAGAGAAAGGAAAATCAACAGCAGGTAAGCCCTCCTTCCACAATATGACTCCAAACTTTAGACTACCAGTAATCCAGCAATACATGTAAAATACGAAAAAAAGTGCCTCCTATAGTGTAGCATCTGAGGGACTAAAAATAAAACACTCTACCCCCGCTAGCATTAAACTCACATATATATTAAATATATAATAATAAGTATAATAAAAGCATATAAAAGACATGACAGTCTCACTCAATAGTAGGAAATCCACCACCAGGCTCCACCTCGACTAGTTTCGCCACTCTCTCACGTGACTGCGTCTGGAGGAAAGACAAGTAATGCTTCTCCAGGTAATAGTGATCCAATGGATCAAAAGGACTGGGTGCTAACCCTAGCTCGCCACCATAGTATAAGGGGAAAAAAAGGATGCGGCTGCACACCACCATGGATCCAATATAGATTTATTATGTCAACATGACTGCCACCAAGACATAAGACACAGAAGGGGTGAAGTGTTTCACACTTAAGAAGCACTAGTTAAGTGTGAAACTCCTTACCTCTTCTGTGTCTTATGTCTTGGTGGCAGTCATGTTGACATAATAAATATTGGATCCAACTGCATCCTTTTTTTTCCCCCAGCTATAGGTCTGACTAAGCAAGACCTCTGCAGAAAGACCACTGCTTCCATACTGAGAGCAAGTTTCTTCTCTGCAGCATGCTGACAGGAGACGTTTCTTTCTACGCAGGCAGGGGCTACTTTCAAAAGAAAACACACTGAAGTTGATTTACTAAAACTGGAGAGTGCAAAATTGGGTGCAGCTGTGCATAGTAGCCAATCACCTTCTAACTTCAGCTTGTTCAATTAAGCTTTGACACAAAAAAAACTGGAATCAGATTTCTATGCAGCGCTGCATCAGATGTTGCACTCCTATTACCCAATTTTCAGCCGACAGTGGGCTTAGGCCCGCTCTTGGCTGACATCACAGAGCCAGTCCAGACTCTGGAAAGATCCGAACCATATGGTCAGGATCCACCAGAAACCTGGGTTGGCACCTGGTTTAGTCTCTCAAAAATCCACCAAGACACTGAGCCATCCCCTCCCGCCCCTTCCACAGTCCAATGCTCCTGTGAGCACAGGAGGGCAGAGCAGAGAGCCAGTCCGTTTGTTATTGGAATCTTCCAATAGGTACATTATTTCTGATGACCATTTTTTATGGATTACTTCTAATTTCTTTTTTTGTCGAGCAGCAGTGTCAGGACTAGGAATGAGCCGAACACCCCCACGTTCGGTTCGCACCAGAACCGTCGAACAGTCCGATCGTTCGCACGAACATTTAGAACCCCATTGAAGTCTATGGGACTCGAACATTCGAATTCAAAAACGATAATTTTAAAGACCAATTTTCAAGTTATTGTTGGAAAACGTCTTTCAGAACCCGGGTCTTTCCCCAGGGAATATGTATTAATGGGAAAAAAGTTTTAAAAACGGTCGTTTCGTTTCACTCGAATTTGCCGCGAACGATCGTTTTTGTTCGAAATTCGACGAACGATCGAACGGACGATGTTCGAGTCGAACATATGTTCGTTTCGAACGCGAAGCTCATCCCTAGTCAGGACACTCTCTACTTTGCAGATAGAGAAAGAAGCTGTGTGTTAGTGGGCGTCCTGACACTCCTGCTCGCCCCCTCCCCCCTCAAGAGGCTTTCTCCACACCGGGGAGAAAGCCTTGCATTACTGTGTGGAGTTACAGACAGAAGAACAGGAAGTGAGGATTTCTCAGAAGAAATAAGGACATTTAAAAGCAAAATGGAAGGATGAGGTAAGTGAAGGAGGACTGCACTAAGGTAAAGGAAGCTATCTAAGGATTTTTTTTTTTACCTTTACAATCCCTTTAATTTAAACTACAAATTACAGGTTTGAAAATACTTGAAATACACACTACTGCTGACCTTTAATTGACAGTACTGAAGTCAATGGTTCTGTATGACAGTCAGAGAACAATTTTTTCAGGAAAGAAAGATCAGCAGTGGTAGCCTCTATCATTTTTCTGGATACGTTTCCATTAGTTTTCCTGCACAGTGCACTAAAATCTGAATCCCATTTTAATGCTTTGTATCTGAAAATGTCTTTCTATTGATAATTTTGCCAGCAGGAGACTCGGCATCTCATAGGACTGAGTTTGTATGGTAATATTACAATTTTATGCTAAGTAGGACAGCAGCTATTGCAAAATTGCAAAGAGAACATAAAAAAAGTAAATGTGTGCTCTTCCTTGGAAAGGTGCCTTTAAAATCAAACTACGACAAAAGGATTTAAAGCTGTCCTCTGTGTAAACAGCTAAATACATATTTCGAATACATATATAGAAGCTAACTTATCTGTCAAAGAATTCATTTTTGTCCTCCCAGTCCTGAAATTTACACGGCTCTGCCACACAAAAAAAACTCCCTGCCCCCAGCCTGTGACTGGATAGTGAAGCAGCAGCAGACTGATTAGGTTATCTCTCTGCTCTCTTCTCAAGGGCAAGGCAGAATGTTCCTTGTAAGCAGCTGTGAAGAAAACACAATATGAATGATTACATGAGGGTTGCTGGTTAGGAAAGGTGCTCAAATATGACAAAAAAAGTAAGATAAGGTTTAAATATGTCCAGAGTACTGGATTAAATCCTAACAAAAACAGCCCTGCCAAACAAGTCAGAACCCTGCATAAAACATTATGGGCCAGATTCTCTAAGAAATTCGCCGGCGTAGCGTAAGCCATTTACACTACGCCGCCGCATCGTACTAGAGCAAGTGCCGTATTCCCTAAGCATTTGCTCCGTCGTTTGCGTTGGCGTAGCGAAAATGGCCCAGCGTAAGCCCGCGTAATTCAAATGAGGCGGCTTGTATTTAAATGAAGCGCGCCCCCGCGTCAAACGAACTGCGCATGCGCCGGCTTGGGAAAAAGCCCAGTGCGCATGCTCCAGCTCACGTCGGAAAGCGTAGTTGAAACCGACGTCAAAACGGCGTGAGCGTCATTTACGCAACTCCCTATTCGCGAACGAGTTAGTAAAACGACGTAAGCGACGGAAAAAGCCGACGCTGACCCGACGCCATACTTAACATGGCATCCGACGGCATCCGACGGAACTTCGTAAGGTTACTCCACATAGAAGCTGGGGTAACCTTACGCGGACGAAAACGGCGTACGCGAAGACGGGGCGGCGTAAAAGCGATCGGGAATCGGCGTACTAGCCTCATTTGCATAGGCAAATGAGAAAACAACGTAAAGGCCACCTAGTGACCGAAGTTGTCATTACACCTACGATCCGCAAGTGTAATGGTTTTACACTTGTCGGATGTTGCAGCGTATCTATGCAAAAGTGATGCTAAGCATCACGCGCATAGATACGAGGCAAAAAAAAAGGCGATACGACGGGGTATCTGAGATACTCCGTCGTATCGCCGCTGAGAATCTGGCCCTATGTACGTATAAAAGCCATGCTCCTCAACAGAACCTTTTTTTAAAGGAAAACTCTGATGATTTCAGGTGATTACATTTTTTTAATCTTTAAAACAAATTTCTAAATAATATGTTTATTTTTACAAATACATAATTATACAGGAGGAGTAGCCATGGCACTGGTATTATAGGGCATTATGAGTTTTTTTTTTTTTTAAGAAAGAGCACAGTAAAACTGCTTGCTTTCAGTCTCTTTTCCACTGAAACTCAATATGGCCCAATATTACATATTTTTTTCCTAAATAGCTTCCTTTACCTTAGTGCAGTCCTCCTTCGCTTACCTCATCCTTTGATTTTGCTTTTAAATGTCCTTATTTCTTCTGAGAAATCCTCACTTCCTGTTCTTCTGTCTGTAACTACACACAGTAATTGGAGGCTTTTTCCCTGGTGTGGAGTGTCATGCTCGCCCCCTCCCTTGGACTACAGGAGAGTCAGGACACCCACTAACACACAGCTTCTTTCTCTATCTGCAACACAGAGAGCGTCCTGACTGTCCTGTAGTCCAAGGGAGGGGGCGAGCACGACACTCCACACCAGGGAGAAAGCCTTGCATTACTGTGTAAATTAAGCTATTTAGGGTAAAACATTTTACCTTTACAACCCCTTTAATAGAGCAGGTAGGGAGGGGAAATGGGTCGAGAGTTAGTAACTCCTCTAACCTATTAAGTTTAATGTAATTTGAGCATGAGCTATAGAACTGTGTAAACAATAATGCCACGTGCACACATCATTTTTCGGCATGAAAAAAACGACGTTTTTAAAAACGTCATTTAAAATGATCGTGTGTGGGCTTCACATTGTTTTTCATCTTCTGAACTTTGTAGGACAGCAGCGTTCGCTCGTCACCCTGCTGCTCCCCCCTCCATGCACGGTGAGGGAACCAGGAAGTGAAGCGCTCCGGCTTCACTGCCCGATTCCCTATAGCCAATGCGCGAGTCGCGCTGCACCCGCCGATTGGCTCCCACTGTGTGCTGGGAGCCGAGTGTTCCGAGCACACAACGGGAAAAACCCGTCTTTTGCCCGAGACTGCGGGCTGGAAGTGGGTGCAAATACCTGTCTTTAGACAGGTATTTGCACCCCCCTCCCCCCTGAAAAGTGTCAAATGTGACACCGGAGAGGGGAGGGTTCCGATCAGCGGAACTTCACTTTAGGGTGGAGATTCGCTTTAAAAACAACGTTTTAAACCTGCGCATGTTCAGAAGCAAGATATGAGACAGGAGCTTGAATGGAACTTCCCCTTTAGAGTGCCGTCGTACGTGTTGTACGTCACCGCTTTTTTTTTTAAACGATGGTGAGTGGGCAACATCATTTTTAATGATGAAGTTGGAAAAACTTTGTTTTTTCTACATGCTGAAAAACAACGTGTACGCGGCATAAGACTTTTTCTGTGATGCAGTTTATGGGTTTTGTGCACACAAACAATACTAGAATTTCAACTGCAGACTGGAAATAAGTAAATATGAACAATTTTACATAACATTTATTATTTACCTAAATACAAATTAAATACAGTAAGATAACAGTGTGTATGGCATATATAAAGACTGATTTATGTTGGCTATTGTGTCTAAAAACAAGTGAAGTACGCAACACATTTCTTCTGATTTGTTATAGAATTCCTCCTGTTGATTAAATACAAGATGGGCTTTGAAGCCATGCATCATGCTTTGTATGACTGATCAATTTCCAATGTCAATGTACTATTTTCTACCTATGTGGCATACACTTGCTCTTTGGAATGTAAAATCTATTTCCATATTTTAGATGTGATTTTATTTACTGGTATTTACTGATATATCACATTTAATGTTGGAAATAAAATTAAATCAGATTTTAAAATGACAATACTATTTGTTTTGCTTCTTATGTCTGTTCAGGGTGTCTAAAAAGCCATTTTACATAGGGGAACTAATGTACCTTGCCCATCTGCTGAGGTGCCTGCATAGATCTAGTGTGAATGCCTTTCTTTTCATATAAGAAATGGGACTTTTTGGTACCAGTTTTGGCTAACCATTGTATATTGTAGCACAAAATTGTTTTATTTATTTCATATCTTTTGTATTATAATTAAACATTAAGGCTGGGTTTACACTGCCGTACAGAGTGACTCAGCAGGGGTCCGATGTGTCCCTGTTGACTATTTTAGGTCCAATTTCAGTCCGAATTTTGTGGCAGAATTCGGACCTGAAACGGACCAGAAGATGCCCAGCACTCCTGTGCAATTTGCTCCGCAGACGTCCTGGAGCTGTGTAAACCAGCTCCATTGAGAGCTGGTCACAGTCTCCGGACAGGCTTCTACTAGAAAGTTGAACATGAAGAGGAACTTCATCTTTCAGCATGACAACGACCCAAAACATACATCCAAATCAAAAAAAGAATGGCTTCACCAGAAGAGTCAAGTTTTGGAATGGCCCAGCCAGAGCCCAGACCTAAATCCAATTGAAAATCTTTGGGGTTGTTTGAAGAGGGCTGTGCACAGGAGATGCCCTCGCAATCTAACATATTTGAGATGCTTTTGCAAAGAAGAGTGGGCAAATATTACCAAGTCAAGATGTGCTGTGCTGATAGACTCATACCCAAAAAGACTGAGTGCTGTAATAAAGTCAAAAGGTACTTAAACAAAGTATTAGTTTAAAGATGTGCACACTTATGCAACCCTATTATTTTCAGAGACCGGGCATTTAACCAGGGGTGTGTACACTTTTTATATCCACTGTGTGTGTGTACATATATATATATATGTGTGTGTGTATATATGCATCATTTTTTCCAGTTATTAGTGAGCATTGCTGCACATTATATAAAAAATGTCAGAGACCGTACATTTTACCAGGGGTGTGTACACTTTTTTATATCCACTGTGTGTATAAAAATCAAAATGTTTATTCTTAATTTTGTGTAATTTTAGAGCTAGCACTTTGTTTAGAATGCGAACGGGCATTTTAGAATAGCTGTATGGATTTGGAGTGTCAATATCACCTGTATTAATATGCATGTATTGTTCCATTGATCTATGAGGTTCTATTAATCAAACAGATGCTTTTTGAATCTGCCTGTCTGAGCCTTTAAAATATGCACTAGGTGAAAATATATAGGCGTGGACAGTGTCACAGCAGAGATCTGTTTTAAAGCTGAACTCTGGGCATAAAATTGTTCATTTAACCATTTCCTACCTGCCGTACGACTATAAACGTCCTCTTTTTGAAGCGGAAGCTTAGCTACCATAACTCCTGTATCTTCTTCAAGTGCCCACAGTTCTGCTTTAGATAAAACCGGTTTCTGCGGTGGATTGGCCACGAGATCACTTTTATCGACGGTGGGAGAGGCCACCCCCCTCCGGTGGCTTCCGCCGCTTACCGTGGCTGTTGGTAATGGTGGAGGCGATCTGGACCTGTCCCTAGCCTGACATGGAGATGAGTAAGAGGAAGATGCCATTTTTTTTTTAAAGTGTATTTTGTGCGTGTACTCGAGAGAGGAGCCGGACTGCAGGAGTTGCGAGTAGGCAGGCCTCCCCCAGAGGCAATCTGCCATCTTTCTCCATGCCCCCGGGTAGCAATGGAGACCTGTCATGCTTTTGTCTGTTACAAGGGATGTTTACATTCCTTGTACTAGGAATACAAGTGACACTTTTTTTTTTAAAGAACAGTAAAAAAATAAAAAATAAAAGGTAAAATAAAGAAGAAAAAAAAAGTAAACGCGCCTCGTCCTGCCGAGCTCGCGTGCAGAAGCGAACGCATACGTGAGTAGTGCCCACTTATGAAAAGGGTGTTCAAACCACACATGTGAGGTATCGCCGCAATCAGTAGAGCGAGAGCAATAACTCTAGCCACCTCTAACCTCCTCTGTAACTCAAGACATGCAACCTGTAGAATTTTTTAAATGCCGCCGATGTAGATTTTAAAGGGTAAAAGTATGTCGCCATTCCACGAGCAGGCGCAATTTTGAAGCATGACATGTTGGGTATCAATTTACTCTTTGTAACATTATCTTTCACAATATAAAACAAATTGGGCTAATTTTACTGCTGTCTTATGTAGCGCTACCTCCGAAGGAGGCGCTGGTTAAATACTGGGATTGGCACACCAAGTTACCCTGGTGATGTCTAGGGGTGAAATGCCAGTGGCGGAGCAATGAGCGAATGTCCAGACAGTCAATAACGTTTCCTTAAATGCCTTTTTTATTTTGCAGCCAACAAGTCAAACATCATCTTCAGTTTGAGGAAAGGAAAGCTGATGAAGGAAGGATAAGCGAACCTTGTGGTATCAGGCCTGGATGTGAACAGGGCAGATTTGCCCTCGACAATAGCAATAGTTGAACTCGTCGCCACTCCCGAGTGGAGTGGGTAAAGTTCCCACGGACAGCTTCCCCACACTAACCTGGCAGCCGATGTGTCACTTTGGATCGCTGGGAGGAACAGGTCTCTCTATCTCAGACCTGGCTCTAAGGCCTCTGTAACCGGCCAATTTCTTCAGTAAGATGAATGGGTGAACAGAGCGAATCCTCCCAGTAAATTTTCTTTAGCATAGGTCACTGGGTGACAGCAAAGTGTACCTGTCAGCATCCCGGTCACCAGATCCCCGATTGGTTTGTTCAAGCCCTGTTGGACAACCTGCCCCTGGGTTCTCCTCAAGCCGATCCCCCAATCATACGGCACTCAGCCTGGGATCTCATCAAAAGAACTGGGAGCCCCTTCGACCTCCGGTTAAGGTCCAGCATAGTCTGTGGATTTGGACAGGTGGACCACGCTGGCGGGGTCCATGGATGCGCGCACCCTGAAGGTGGATGCTGAACCTAGAACCGGGACCCCGCAGAACTCCCTTGAGCACATGACACCTGTCACAGATATATCCCTCCCCAGCATGCCCCGCGGGGGAAACTCCTCCAATGGGCTGCTGGGGAAAGCTTGCTCTGTCAGAACCCCCTCTGCCGTCAACTGCTGACCAGTGATGACAACACATACCTAGAGTGCAGACTGGCCCAGAGGACACTTCTGAAATAACAGGGGTCACCATCCTAACAATTGTGTGAATGGGAGCAAGGTAACTTTCCCATTCTTGCTAAATTTAGACTAGTGCCCGCACTGAGAGTACATTTTTTAATTTATCTAAATTTAGATAAACACTATTATATATGAAAAAGAAAAATAAAAAAGTTTGCGCCAACTGAAGGAACCTTAAATAAAGGTATAGTAACTTAGTAAAGTCCAATACATAAAGTCCAATACAAAAAAAAAGAAGATCCGTTCATCACAGATAACACCCAAGTGTACTTCAGAAATCGTGAACCGCCACCACATGGACTGGAGCTTACCAGAAATAAGCTAGTTAGAAGCCTATAATTGAATCCAATGCATGGTATCACAGAACCAGATCACACAGCCTCTTGGGAATCCTTTATGTCGTTTTCAGACAGCTATTCACAGGACCCTTCTAATGACAACACACCACTATTATATATGGGTTGGAATTCATGAGACTGAAATACAGGGAAATTATTACTGTTTTGTGATTATTTCAGTAGTTTTTGATTTGCAGTTTGGGGTTTATTGTACATGTTTTTATAATCTTTGTAGTACATAAATTAAGTTTTTTTACCCCCAAGTTTAGAATAATAATTATAGCTTTAGAGGATGGAACTTTCATTCTTCAGTGAGAATATTACGAAAAATGATAACAGTTATTTAGTGGCCAGTATTGTCTGAAAAGTTAGGATCATTTATGTACTACTGTTTTTTTTTTTTTTTTTTTATTTGTAATTAATTTGTAAATAGAAAAAGAATCCATGTGTTTAGCATCTGCTCAACCACTTAGGTTAAATGCTGCTAATACAATTGGATAATCTTCAACGTAAGTGACATAATTTTTTATCTCCTTTCCTCTGCATTCACGATAAAAAAAAATTGAATTAGTAATTCTCTTGAATTCCAGTAATCTCTAAATTAAATCATTCAGGAACATCACTGAGACACATGTTGTTTTACTGGTCTGTGCTGTGGACTTCAAGCATAATAATAATAGTAGGTTTCTTTTAGACAATATGAGAGCAGAAGAGACGAGGGTCAAGTGCATCTCATCAGCCAGATCCATTAGGCTCTCCGCATTTCATATTTCGATACTTGATACAATAGCAGAAGGAATGCAGCTCAGTATATGTAGTTATCCACAATGGGTCACTGGCTACTGTGACCGTGGATAATTTTAATTAAGCTTTGTATTCTCTCCAAAAGCAAACAGAAATAAAGTCATTGATGCAAAAGGAATACTGACATGGTTAGGTGCCAGCAGGAAAATGTTAATAGGATTCCTACAGTGCAGCATTCCAGTAATACAAAAGGATCATTACTTGTGGAAAATATTCTATGAAGTGCATATCATCTTTTTCTGTGTACTACGTGCTTTGACTGGTCATGGTTCTCCCTTGGGCGAAGACCAGTGTAACAAGTAGAGAACTACAGCGCCATTTATCAATGAACGTTTATTGTCCTGGCTGCTTCAAAGCAAAGTTTCTCAGTAAGGGCTCTTTCACACAGGCGGACTGTATGTCCTCTTTTTCATCCATCCATTTACGGATTAAAAAGGGACATACATTGATCCCTATGAGATTGCAGGTGTCAGCGGATGTATATCCGCTGACACCCAATCTCATCAGTGTCCGTACTCTTCCAATTCTGCAGACGGAGGAGAACCCTATTTTTCGATCCATCTGTGGATCAGATCGGGTGAACACAGAACGACGGTCCGTGTTCATCCGATCCCCCCATAGGGGAGAGCAGAAATCTAAAAGGGCGGTCCCTGCACAGTGTGCGGGGAGCGCCCTGTCATCCGCCGGCTCAGCGGGAATCAGCGGAGCGATCCCCACTGAGCAAGCAGAGGTTCACGGGCGGATCATCACGGATCCGTCCCGTGTGAAAGAGGCTTAAGGCATCGTGCACACTGGACGTTTTTGGACGTTTTTACCGCTGCTGTTTTTGGCTTCAGACTTTTTTTCTACAGTCAAAAATGTTATCATATATGTCTGTCCATGCCCACATAGGCTGTTATCAACAGTTTTTGGCTGGGGTGTTTTTTGGCTGTAAATAAAACTTGTGGGTCTTGAGAGGTGTTTTTAGCTGTAAAACCGCTCTAACGTCAAAAAACGCTGCTAAACACCGATAAACACTCAAAAACGCAGCTCACCAGCATTGGTCCATTGAAAAATAAATTAATTCATTTAAAAAACGCTATTGCAAAAATGTTGGAAAACTCACTGCAAAGCTACTGGCGTTTTTATAATGTTTTATAACGTTCAGTGTGCATGAGGCCTAAATGGTCTGTTCAAATGATACTTTTAGCAGTGGACTATAACTCGGAATATCAGAAAAGTGGTGCAAACACCTTCTTAAAGTGTTTGCAAAGGCGAAACATGTGTTTGTTTGTTTGTTTATTTAGGATAGATAGAGTAGAGGAGGAAAAACTCAAAGCTTTTGTTGTTGTCTGCATCCCTCCTGGGAAGATTCACCCCTCCATGTGTCCCGTTGTCCATTGTTAAGCAGATAAAGTGATGGGAAATCCCACATTTTAGAGATTTCACTGATGCAAAAGGTGAGGGGAAATCATCCAATGGGGACAAATGTTTCATGATGGAAGTTTTGCCTTACCTGTCATTTCCTTTTGCTTCTTCAGAACAGAAGTGTAGAAAAAACAGGAACACAGACACCAAAACATAACCTGATAGGGGTTATAACCTTTCCTTATTATATGAATAACTATACAAATTTTGGTTTATTTACACTTTGAAAAAGTGATTTCTTAGAACAGGGGTTGCCAAACTTTCTAAACAAGGAATTGTTTACTTTCCTTCAGGCACTAGGGGGGGCGGACTGTGGCCAGTTGGAGTAGAAAATGTCTTGGTGTCAGTAGGAGTAAACAATGCCACTCTTTAGTGGGAGGAATAGTGCCCATTGTTGGTGTCAGTGAGAGAAATAGTACCTCATCTTTGGTGCCAGTGGGTGGAAGGGTGCCCATCCATCATTGGAATCAGTGGGAGGAATAGTGCCCCATTGTTGTCGTCAGTGGGAGGAATACTACCCCATCATTGGTGTCAGCGGGAGGAATAGTGCCCTATCATTAGAGTCAGTTGGAGGAATAATACCCCATTGCTGGTGTCAGTTGGAGAAATAATATCCCATCATTGGTATCAGTGGGAGTAATAGTGCCCCATCATTGGTGTCAGTGGGAGAATAGTGTCCCATCAATGGTGTCAGTGGAAGAATAGTGTCCCATCGTTGGTGTCAGTGGGAGAAATAGTGCCCCATCATTGGTGTCATTGGAACGAGTAGTCCATTGTTGCTGTTAGTGGCAAGAATTATGCCCACATTGTTGATGTCAGTAGGAGGAATAGTGCCCCAAGGGGCGGATAAAGACAAGCAAATGGCCACAATTTGGAGACCACTGGCTTAGAACAAAAGACAAATATGTACAAAAAATTCTAATTGTTTCGTGTATCAGAACTGGCCTTTGTACAGCCTAATTAATGTACAACAGAAATTTCTCTGCTGTAACAGGATAAACAATCAGCCAAATGATCAGACAGAGGTTAACTGTAAATTGAAGTTTATTAAATAAACTTCAATTTACAGTTAACCTCTGTACAATACAATACAAACAGGGTCAAAATTACTAAGAGTATTCATACAGTACAAAACATTATTAAAAGATTTTGAAGCTGTGCAAACAAGAGCTCTTCAAAGAAATATGTCTGTCAATCTCTCAATCAGGACCCTAACTGGCAGCACAGCACAGCCTCTATAGGTTTTCTGTGCAGCAGTCTGGGGTGATAACAACGGTGGAAATTGTCTTTTGGCCTTGGGGTCTTCTGCTTCCAGTGGGAGAGAGCAGAAATAGAGTATGTTGTTTCCTTTTAGAGGAACCAGACAAATGAAGGAAGGAGATACCTCTGAGTCTGATTTGCAAAGGGGAGTCACTAGTTAATTACAGCTGTTAAATGGGGTTGAGACCCTTCACCTGGCTCTATAGTGGCAGTCTCTAGATGCTGGAATGCTTTCTCAGTGGTGGTGGTGGTGGTGGGGGGGGGGGGGGCGCTTACTTGGTTAATGCTGCCTGCAACAGCAGTCTAGACAAGTGCAGCTTGAGTCGGTTCTGGATAATGACCACACCACCTTAGATCCTCTCAACAGCTTGGTATTCAGCCTAACAGTCCATCCTTGGAGCTCTGGTTTGGGCCTATTGGATGCAGTCCAGCCAAGCCTGGACAAATTCTACACAGCACTGCACAGATTTCCCATCCACCTTTCCAGTGGGGGCATCTCTCCCCAACTCCCCAGGCTTTTTGTTTTATCCTCCTTGTTCCTACCCTTTTTGCTGGTCATTATGGGGCTTGTATTTGCAACTCCAGCTTAAAGGGGTTGTAAAGGAAAAAAATGTTTTCCCTAAATAGCTTCCTTTACCTTAGTACAGTCCTCCTTCACTTACCTCATTCTTCAATTTTGCTTTTAAATGTACTTATTTCTTCTGAGAAATACTTACTTCCTGTCTGTAACTCAACACCATAATTGTGTGGAGTAAGCCTCTTGAGGGGGCAAGCAGGAGTGTCACGACGCCCACTAACACACAGGTTTTTCTCTATCTGCAAAGTAGAGATTGTCCTGACTTGCCTGCTCGCCCCTCCCCCTTCAAGAGGCTTTCTCCACACCAGGGAGAAAGCCTCACATTACCGTGTTAAGTTACAGGCAGAAGAACAGGAAGTATTTCTCAGAAGAAATAAGGACATTTAAAAGAAGGATGAGGTAAGTGAAAGAGGACTGCACTAAGGTAAAGGAAGCAATTTAGGGGGGGAAAAAATCCTTTACAACCGCAGCTTAACTATATGCTTCTGGACACCTGTATAAGGGCAACCAGTGCCATCTTGTGGACAAATAAAGTTTTGGCGTTCCAGTAACAATGGCCAGTGTTACACAACAATACACAAATTCACACACTGCTTTAGAAATTAGGTGGGGCATGAATCTCCAGTTTTCATGCATCCAACATTTGTGTCATAGGGCGGCTGGAGTGGCAATTTGAGAAACCACTGGTTAATACCATCACCTCATAGTGCCTCTATTTACCCAGTAAGGCTAGTTTGCATAGGATTTTTAATGACTGGTCTCTTTGTATAGTATATTCAGTACTGAACAAGTATTTGCTTTCAAGCTAATGGTTTGCACATGGCCCGCGGAGCCCTCTGATGTGGCCACCGACCTTCTGCTCTGGAATGGTGGGTTGGCAATAGACATGTGCAATTTTTTTAGTTACGAATACGTTTTCCATCGTTTAAAACTACGAAGATACGAAACTACTAAATGTAAAAGAACAACACAACGAAAGAAAAAAGAAACGAAAACATAGAAATAACGAAAATACCGAACACAAAAAAATAAATCATAATTACGAAAAAAAACGAAAATGAAAGCTTACTAATATTCGAAGAACGAAAATAAAACCACCGAAATGCCGAACAAAGTAGTGTGTCGAATAAACGTAAAATGTATTTTAACAGAATTACGAATGCAATAAAATCTACAAAAGAACGTTGTTACAATCAAATGAAATTAGACACGAAAATACGAATGATCATAAAGCAACGAAGATTTATTTCTTACAAAAATACGAATGCGGCATGTTGAAAAACATAATGTAAATACGAAAATCAAAACAACGAAAAATAAACCAACGTAAAAACGAATGAACGAATAAATTCATTGTAAAAATATGAACGAGGCAAAATACAAAATTTAACAAAAATACTAATCTCCAATCAACGAAAAATAAACTAACATAAAAAAACGGAAACGGAAAAAAAAGTGTTACGAAAATACTAAAGAGTACGAATACGATAACTAACGTCTTAAGAAATTACGACTCGTTACGAATCACGATAAACGAACAGAAACGAAACAGAAATAAACAAAAAATGTTGTTGTGCACATGTCTAGTTGGCAAGCCCAAATCGCAAGTTGCCCACCTGCCATACCACAGCATCAGTGTTGTGAATGCAGCTGTTGGTAGAGGAAGAAAGCACCTGCGGAGCAGAGCCCCATAAGCCAATGCTTCCTGTACAGCACCGACTTTTGCCGCAGGCAGAGTCTATGGCAAAATTCAGCTAACCCTCAGGATAGACACAGGTGCACTACGCTGCACCCACGGTATTGGTAAACTGCAGCACATCAGTGTAAAAGCAGCCTTAGGCTCTTTTCACACAATCAAGATCAAATGAGACCCTCAATTCACCTCTATAGAACAACAGATGTATGTTTATGCCCACCTACCACCAATCCGAAAAACAGAAGGGAGTTTGTCCCCTTTCGTCTGGCGGATCGGAGGGCCTATAGAGTAGCCGTAACCTGCTCATTGTGGGCCTCGACTGGTTACCAAGTTGCTTAAGTGGCCTTCGATCTTCAAAAGTTTGGGCTAAAACAAGCCATGTAGTAAATGAAGAGACAGCAAGAGACCAAGTATATGCTCCAGGATGATTCACTGTACTCATCCATGAGGTTGCTACACATTAAAACCAGCATAACTTACACATTGTTCTTCACTAGTTAGCCTGATAATAAGACAAATACATTCTGAAAATATCCTGCTTTTTGATATGAGGCGTGTTCGGTTGATTATGTGTAACTGGTATATTTACAAAAATTTAACTGTACTACATGGTTTGGCGTAAGGGAGAAATAGGGTATTATGATGGTTTGCATACTCAACAAAATACAGTTTTAAAGCTGAACTCCAGGCAAACAACTAAATAAAGGGATATGTTGCATATAGTATATGGGAGCTGTTTTAACTGACAACAGATTTGTATTTTGGTCTATTCATTCCTGAGATTCACTCAGCTCTGCCATACAGCACAGACCTGTCTGACCTGATTTTCTTTTATTGCGGTTAAGTAACACTTGCAGATCTCCCTCCAACCATAAGCTGTGAGATTAGGCCCAAATATACTGCAGACAAAGAGCACAGGCTGGGGCTTTACTACAAGAATTTGGATACTGCAGGAGATACAGCAGTGTTAATTTGGCCAGTAGCAGGACAGTTTTAACTAGAAATAATAGGCCCAACCAATGTATGCCTAACTTTTATTTAACTGCTTATGTATTTTATTGTATCTGTTCTTGCTCTTGTATTTATTTATTTGTTTATTTACTTTTTTCTATGATTTAATATTTTTTATTAGCTTTCTTGTCATAGGACAAAGACAATAAAATTACAGCAGATACAGAAATAATGAACATATTATTAATAATAATAATAATATAATAATAATAATAATAATAATAATAATAATAAATGATACAAAAAATATACAATTAAGCGAATATCTTGTTTAGGCAAGATTGTAAAAGGATCATCATACAAAACAAATCAAGGTCTCTTCAAATGATCATGAATCAGATGTTAAAAAAAATCAGAGTCCGGTCTACATAAAAGATAACCAGAAAAAAAAGAAAGAAGAAAAAAGAAAATATGAAAAAGAGGGCGAGGGGTAGGATAAATGTAGTCAAGGTTTTGCCGTCTCAGATTTAAAGTATCTATAGATAACTATTGTATCCAGGGTTGCCAAATATTATCATTTTTTTACATAGTCAAGTGTTATGACTGGTTTCAACAATGTGCAATAGCTATTCTAGCAGTCAGGATTACAGGCATACCCCGCTTTTAAGTACACAATGGGGTTTATTTATTAAAGCTGCAAAGCTCAAAATCAGGCTCACTTCTGCATAGAAACCAATGAGCTTCTAAACCCAGTTTGTTCAATTAAGCTTCACAATAAATCCTGGAAGCGCGTTGGTTTCTGTGCAGAAGTGAGCCTGATTTTGCACTTTCCAGCTTTAGTAAATAAACCCCATTGTATACTTTAAAGTGGGGTATGCCTTGTTTATAGGAAATTAAGCGTTTGGTCTGTTTAGAGAGTCCCTTATTAAATTTCTGAAGGATGAAGTGATTTGATGATATCAAAGCAACTATGAGGAGGGCAGTTGTAATACAGATTTATAATAATCTAGTGAATATAATTTGCCTCTATATAGAAAGTTTCCGCTACGTAATAATCCCTTATTTTCACATCTAAAAAGTTGTGAGCGCAAACGTGGTATGAACTCTATGAATGTTAAACAAAGGAGATAAAGGTATATGAGGCGAACAGAGTTTATTTTTTACCCAATGTCTGTCCCTGTATTGATAATGAGCAAGAAAGTGTAGGACACAGGACACGGGGATGTAATCTGCTAGGAGTCTAAATCATATTTGCAATCGGACTCCTAGAGCATGAAATGGCCTCCACGTCAACCCAGTGTGGAGTTGGGCCTGAAACCGTACTAGTGAGTGCTTATTAGGCTATCTGAGTTGCTTGGTGATAAGCTACTAACTTTGGGACTCCCAGTTCCCCCGGTTCTTTCATGTGTAAAGTGTAATTTTATTAATTCTAGTTTATGACCCCTAATGAAATTGAAGATGTTACGTTGAAATATCAAAAGGTCCAGCCTAGGAATAATAAAAGTATCCTGGGCAGCACTTAAAAAAAATAAAAAATAAACAATGCTGCAGTGTTTTGTGAACAAAAGTGAGCTACATGAGCAGATGGTAAATACAATGGGCCAGATTCACAAAGGACTTACGCCGGAGTATCTCGAGATGTGCCGTCTAAGTCTAAATTTGCTCCGGAATATTTTTTGCACCGTACCCACAGAACTAGATACGCACCAAAATAGGCTACTCCCGACCGGCCTAACTTGCCTACGCCTGCACATCTTAGGTGCACATTTACTCCGTCCACACCATTGATTTCCTATGCAAATATGCAAATGAGGGAGATACGCCGATCCACAAAAGTAAGTTTGTGCGGTGCAGTCTACACGATGTGCTTATCAGCTGCACGGAAAGTCTAAAATTAGACCATTTTGGGGCAGATTCACAGAGAAATGGATTATCGTAGCGTATCAGAAATACGCTACGCCGCCGTTTTTTACCTTGATCTACGTGGAATTCAGGTAGATTTTCTACGGTAAACGACGGCGGCGTAGTGTATTTCTCCCGTCGCAATCCATATAGACGAGTAGGGGGCGTGAAACATTTAAATTAGGCGCGTTCCCGTGGCGATCGATCTGCGCATGCTCCGTTCGCAAATTTCCCGCCGTGCATTGCGCGAAATCACGTCGTGACGTCATTCGTTGTTTATGTAGCGTACTTTACGGGCGATCCACGTCCCGACGAGTTACGTAAATAAAAAAAAAAATTAAATAAATTCGAAGCGGGAACGACGGCCATACTTAACATGGGCTACGTAAAGTTAGAGCAGCAAAAAGCTGCTCTAACTTTACGTATAAAAAAATAGACGAAAACGACTGCGCCGCTCGCTCGTTTGTTCGTGAATCCCCGTAAAAACACATTAGCATATCCCGACGCATTAAAACGACGCGAACTCCTCCCAGCCGCCGCAAATAGATGGCAGCGTAGATCCGAAGGCTTACGAAGACGTAAGCCTCTCGGATCGAAGCCCGAAGCCGGCGTATCATGGTTTGAGAATTCAAACTAGTGATACGCCGCGGGAAATTTGAAATTACTCCTGTCTAACACCAGTTAGACAGGCGTAATTGTTTTGTGAATCTGCCCCATAAAAGCAGGTTTAAAATTAGACAATCCGTCTACATGTCAGCTAAAGCAACACCGTTAGGGACGAGCTGAGCACCCACACTTGCAAGACAACAATCTATATGCCAACATGCAGGGCCACCATCAGGGGGGTACAGGCATTACACCTGTAAGGGGCCCGGGGGTCCCCAGGGGCCCGGATGGGAACCCCCTAAAAACAAAAAAAAACAAAAACTTTTTTTTTGTTTTTTTTTTGTTTTAGGGGTCCGGAGTTCCCAAGAGCCCCAGATGGCAACCCCCTCTTTTTTATATCTATTTTTCTTTATTTCTTCTTTTTTTTGTAAAGGCCCCCCCTGCTTCTCAATTTGCAGCAGCCCCGCCCCATAATTCCTGATGGCGGCCCTGCCAACATGCCAGGGGCATCCTTGCTCATAGCTATACTACTGACTTTAGATGAGCACAGAAGGGAGTAGGGCACGGAGGAGAGCACGGAAGAGGATATACCGCACACGCATAGACATCTTTGGCATGAGTGATTCTGAGGTGTATCGCATCTTCAGATTCACCCCTCATGCCATCCTGGAATTAACCACAACCCTGCAGGAGGACATCACCAGCCCAACACACCGCTCACATGCAGTGCAGCCACTGGGCAAGGTCCTGGCAACACTCCATTTCCTTGCCAGTGTCTCTTTTCAGTGTACAAGTGGAGTGGTGGCAGGAATGTCAACCCCACATTCAAAAATCATTCACAAACAGAAAAAAAATAAAAAAAAAATGCCCAGCAAAAAAAAATGCCCAGCAAAATAAAAAAAAACACAGCAAAAAAAAAAAATCAGCAAAAAACACTCTCCAAATCACTCTCCAAAAATCTCAAAGACACGTCACAAACCAACAAACACTAACAAACAACAGAACAAAAGCACCTTGCTGTAGGAAGGGAAAAAAATTGGATGTACTTTTGCAATGGAAGGGCATTTCTCTCGGTCTATTTAAGCACTGTGCATAGCTCACTAAGTCTGACTGGCCTAGTTCCTATCTAACTGATTGCACTGTGCCAAGTTCTGAGCATGCTCAGAGAGGTGCTGACCATAGTCTGCTTCATGTGCACATGCCCAGTTTGGACGGCCCTTCATTTGCATGGGGTCACAGCTCATTTCAATGGAACACGCCCACGTCCTTCCCACTTTGAATTACACCGCCTTACGCCTCGGAATTTACATTGCACCGGTGCAAATGTGGACGAAAATACTACGAGGATACAGCACTTGCGCCTCGAAAATAAGCCGGTCTAACTTAAAGGAGTTGCACTACACCGGTCCAAAAATGCGCCGATGTACGTGAATCTGGCCCAATGTGTATATTGTGCTTTAAACACAAACTTAAAAAAGGCCCAAAAAACATTTAAAAAAACGTAAATGTAAAAGTAAAGAAGACCCCAAAATACAGCTCCTGAAACAAAATGCATTTTTTGGAAAGCCTTAGAGCAAAAACATAGCAATTTAACCTAATAAATGTAATATACTCCCAAAATGAATAAAAATCCACAAATAATACCCCAAAACAAAAGCCAACTTTTGCCTTGCTGAAAATAAAAAGTGATCTATTGTCTCCTCCACCCCACCACATTCCACTCTTGGACAACCACGGTTCTCTTCAGAGCGATTCCTCAGGTTGCCCTTTACATAGATCTGCCTTTGGACAAGCGCCAGGCTAAATCCCGAAACTTTAAAGGGATTTTGTCTACATTGAGAAAATGCAGTCCCTCCCTCATAACAGTGCCTGGGCAATCCCTCAACGCCAGTGGCTCGCTAAAGGCAGATTCAACAACCCTCCTCTCCAGGTCCTAGGAAGAGACTTAATTTCCGCCGCCGTCACTCGCCACTACCGAAGCATTTTCAGCACAGGGCAACATAAGCCAGGAGCGCAACATGTCGGAACCTCAGGCTTTTGACTGGCCTCCTATTCTCCCAGCTTCGCAGAAAAGGTCTAAACCAGGCCTTAAAAGTTCCAACTCACCCTGGCGGTTCCTCTGCCAGCATATTAGCAATTTTATGTTTCAAAATATCAGAGAAAAAAAAACACCAGGTTGACCATACCTAGGCCACCCAACTGTCTGGGAGGGTAGGTTACAGACCTCTTAACAAGATTCAGTTTGTTCCCCCATAACAGTTGAAAGAAACAGCTGCAGATTCTCACATAGAAAGACACTGGCAAAACACAGACAAAGCTGAAATACAGAAGTACCGGGATCAGGTACGTTTTTATCAGGTCAATCCTTTCCCTGTAAGAGAGTTTCCAATCCTTCCAGGTGGCAACCTTGGCATCTGAATCTTGTAGCCTGCTTTCCCAATTTGCAAGGCCATAATTTTCTGGGACCAAATTTGATGCCTAAAACTTTAATTTCCCGTCGGGGCTCTGGGAAGACGTCCAGAAATTCAAAGCCGTCGCCTTTCTCACCAAAAAACGTCACTTTTATCCTGATTGATCTTTGAGCTAGATGCCTCAGCATACTGCTCCATCACCGAGACCACCTGCTCCGCCTCCTCTGTCCCAAACTCGTCATTAGCATAGGCCACGACCCTCAGAGGAGGCTCACCAGGAATGCCCAATGGTCTGTTCTCTAACCTACGAATGAAGGGATCAATTGTGAACGTGTATAGCAGAGGACGCAAAGGACACCCCTGACGCACACCCGAGCCAGCCTCAAAGGGCTGTCTGATTCAACCATTCCCAAGCATGAAGCATTCAGCCCCAGCAAGTCCAGGTTGCTCCACAGAAAGATTAAAATCATGAAGAGTTAAGCCGCGTACACACGGCAGAGAACCTCGACGGGCAGAACACATCGTTCCGCCCGTCGAGGTTCTCTGCCGGCCGTCAAAATCGGCGACCCGCCCATCGGGAATGGCAACCAGCCATTCATCCAGGCGGGCCGTCGAGCAAAAAGAGAGCGTGCTCTCTTTTCACTCGACGGGATTCCCGACGGGCGGGGCGAGCGCTCTGTGTACACACGGCCGAGGTTTTCGCTGGTTTCCAGCGAGAACCTCGGTCGTGTGTACGCCGCCTAACAGCAGGTGGTGGTATAATAAACCGTGTCTTCCCCTCAGCAGGCCCCATCCCAAGGCTTAATCCATTTACTTGGAAAAATGATCTGTGAGTGCAGGCCTAGATCACCAGTAACTTTTCACCTCATGGCAAAATTATTATTTTTTATTGGAAGAGAAGTTAACATTAGAATATTTTTACCATTCAATAAAAAAAGCAGAAAAGAACATCTGACTAGACATTCTAATAATGGCTGAGCTGGGATGTGCGATATGCCTGGGATGTAGTGAAGGGACTATGTGCCCCTGTAAAGTGAGGGCAAGTGTACTGGTTCTCTTCCTGTGGTCCTCCAGGTGTTAGAAAGATTGAGGAGAATTTGACTGCTATCTTGTAATGTAAGAGAAAGATGTATAGATGCAGGAGAACCAGGTAAACCACCCAAGGACTGTAAGATTGCTGCTGTTTTGGGCTGTTTCCTATTTGATATGCCCTGGAGGTCGCAATCTGGCAACACGTTTCTCAGCTATAGGATAGAGGCGACCCAGCTTCTCTGGCCCATGGTCTGCAGTAGGCACCTTGGCATGGGAATTTTCTTATCAACCACTGTTAGGGGCTGCTACATGCTGACCTCCCCAATTCCAGTTGAATCCAACTAATCTTCTAGTCTTTCCCCAAAAGCCTAGCTTTAACCATTGTTATAATAAAGCCGAGCTATCATTGGATACTTTACTTTCACTCATCTAACTTGCACTAACACCTGCACCATTTTCTTTCAGTACAACAAAAATAGCTTTGGTATTCTTAACCAATAAATTGGTGTGGAAACTTCTCACACATCTAGACTGATCACTGACCAATTCAATGCTCAGAACATGCTGTCCTGCCTTTTGTATCTACAATTTTTTTTATCTAAAATTGAAGCGCCACTCTGAAATGTTAGTGCCCAAAGTAAAATTGTATTCCAAAAATTAATTGGGTTATTAATTTAACCTCCCTGGCGGTATGATTCTGTCTGGAATTACGTACCAAAAGCGGTACAATTATTTTGCATGGAAATTTTGCGTTTTATACTGTAGGCCTGCAATTTTTAGGAATAACTCACTTAAATTTGTCCAAACCAGAGTCTAGTAGACATCCCGGGTATGATAAAGTTTGAAACACAAAATCATAAAATTATAATATAATAAATAACTATAAATAATTATAACAAATAATAATGTAATTATAATAAAAATTATTCACTAATGTAATCAAATCAAAATCCCTGAAATTTGCTCAGTTGCAGAATTGTTGCTGTCATTACTTTTATTTTTTTATGATGAATTTCCGCACAAATCGCTATCGCTCAATTCTGCAAGTGATTATCATTTATTATCGCTGTTTTCTAGCTGCTCTAAAATCACTTTTGAAATAAAGGGACACTTTTGGTTGCTATGGACAATCTACAGTTTGCAGGCACAAAAATGTTTTTTTTATTATGTAAAAGAACATGCAGGGCACTGGGCAGACCACTAGGGACAGGGGGTGTGTACTTTTTACATACAGTACTGTAATCTATAAGATTACAGTATTCTGTATGTAATGTGTTTGTTTACTTTTTTTAATTTGCTGCCGGTCTCCGCCCCCCGTGCGCCGTTACGTCGCGGGGAACGGAGATCGGCGGCGCGCGGGCACTGTGTGAGTCGAATGGAGGACGCCACTCGCTCACACAGCGGGGATGCATCGCTGGATCCAGTGACAAGGTAAATACAGTATACCCAGCCTGGATACAAGGTAAGCCAGCGTGCTGCAGGCTCTGCATATTCACCCCGAGCGCGACTCGGGGATATCGATTTTTACATAAAAAAGTCACGCTCGGGGATACCGGCAGGGGGGTTAAGTAATGTTTGGAATAAAAACTTACTTTAGACTTTAACATTTCAGGCCGCGTACACACGTACGAGAACCTTGACCGGCCAAACACATCGTTCCGCCCGTCGAGATTCTCGCCCAGCGTCGAAATCGTCGACCATGCCGTCGGGAAAGGCGTCGAGCCATGGTTCTCGAACCTGCTCTCTATTTTGGCTTGACGGCTTTCCCGACGGGATGCTCGCCGAAACCGTACACACGACCAAGGTTTTCGGCAGAATGAGGGACCCAGCGAGCTTCTCGCTGGTTTCTGCCGAGAATCTCGGCCGTGTGTACGCCGCCTCAGTGTAGTGCCTTAATTTCAGATTCAAACATGGTCTGTACATCCCAGGATCTTCATGGTAGTTCCTAGGTGCACAGAAGCAGCCCACATATCACCCAGATACCCCACAGGAACAATATCAACACAACATTTATAAAAAAAAATCTACAATACTGATGGATCATCTTCCAATATCTTAAGGTTCTGGCGCCATCAATGTACTACTTGTGGTGTCTTTTATATGCAACGGTTGTCTTTACTATCAAAGGTATTTCAAAGAGTTGTCAAATCTAGAACGACTTCAAAACTACTTTAGGAATATATAGTAGTAAAGTGATTTACTAATAACATATCTGTTAGGTTGGCAGAGTCCTTTAAATTACACAGAAATTTCCTTTTTTTAAATACTAATGGTCCAATGTATTTTTTTTGTTCTTGTGTTTTGTACTTATTTGTTCTATGCTCTAACATTGAAAAGTATTGTTTACATGCAACCCCACACAGTTTTAGTATGTTCACTCACAATTTAGAGCTTGGTCTAAAGTCGCAATGACACATTAATCGGCTTTGTTTAATTGCCAGAGGAAGCCTGTCTACTTGTCTTTGTTCTGCTAACTCATGGCAGGGGCTTTAAGCTATTAATTCTGCCAAATCCAGCATTACAACTCTCACCTTTTTAACCTTCTCAGCATTTACGGAACAACATCTGATCATCTGACCTTAAATTTTAGAGGATAACTGAACTTGTCTCATGTGTTTCTGTAACAAATGAACCATAAAAACCTAGATATAGTGTCAAGCTGCCACCATACTGTACTTTTCATAGTGTACACTCATATAATGGAGCTGTCCTTGAAACAACAACATTATAAAATCAATTTTTAACTTTAACTTTGTATTTTGGAAGCATGTACAGTAAGCTGCGATAAGCTGATTTAAAAAAAAAAAAAATAATTTGATGGTGAAGTTTATTGTCATGGAGGTCATCTGTTATATACAACTTAAAGTAACAAATGAAACAATATCCTTATTCTCCAAAAATATTCAATTTTCAATCCACTTAACTTATCTTACTTACATTCCATGCATTAAGGTAAAAAAGTCCCAGTGGTTGTGCCACTCCCTTACCACGTCCTCGCTGCTCAAATCCTGTCAGGAAGGAGCACACCCAGCTTGGCTCAAGAGCAAGCCACAGGTGTGCCCCTATAGCAAGCTACTTCCTATTGTGGCGCACACAGAGGAGGAGTAGCCTAGATCGTCTGTAGGTGGGGTGCAGCGTGGTGAAGTGATGAAGCATCAGTTCACAACAGACCCAGAGGGACAGCTATCCAGCCGAGCATACTCACGTTTTCCAGTGATGTGAAGAAGCAGGTTCCAGCCAAACAGACAGCGTCTGTTGCGAGGGGACAGAATGCATCCTGGCCATCTTGTGCCCAATCAGAAAGGTATCCAGAGAGATGCAACCCTAAACTTTTACTTCTCCCCAGGAACCTTTCCCTATTACTAGTACTGTGCCTAACTGATGGTGTACCTTGGCCTACAATGCCCACTCACATAAAGTGCACCAAACCCAGGGGACAGGGTCTTAAATAGACTCTGCCACCTAATATGGCTGCCAGAGTCACAAGAGCAACAGACATCCAATCGAATCTCTGCCCCAGTGACTCAGAAAACCATAGAGGAACCCTGTTCCTCTTTCCTTCCTCTCCCTCTGCATTGCTGCAGTTGAGCGCCACCTTCAGTGGAGACAACAGACTGAATCTGCCTACAAGCCACTGGGGGACCCCAGAAGAGGACCTCAGGGCTGTTCTGGGACATATTCATAAGACATATTCAATAAGTCCAATATGTCTTCTACATATTTTTGGTAAAATAAATAAGCGTATATTGATTGGTTTGCGCAAAAATGTTAGCGTCTACAAGATAAGGGAAAGATTTAGGGACTTTTTTATTGTTTTTACTAGTAATGGTGAAGATCTGCGATTTTTTGGGGGACTGCGACATTGCAGAGGACAAATCTTACACTAAGGCCGCGTACAGACGATGAGACATGTCCACGCAAACATGTCCGACGGACCGTTTCCAGCGGACATGTCTCATCGGATTTTGGTCCGATGGCGTGTACACACCATCGGACGAAAATCCCCTCAGGCTGAGGACACGGTGACGTGGCGATGACGTTGACGCCGCCACGTCACCACTCCAGGAAGTAAAATACTTCCACGCATGCGTCAAATCCATTCGGCGCATGCGGGGGATTTCTGTCCGCTGGTTAGGCATACTAACCAGCGGACATGTTGGACGGACGGGTTTCCAGCAGACAAGTTTTAAAGCATGCTGGTTTAAACCCCCCCCTCTAGAGGCCGAATAGGATAGTTGGTGTCAGTAGGGCAGTGGACAGTGTCAGTAGTTTTTTTTTTTTACAAATGTATTTATTTTTACATTTTTTAACAGTCTTGTTGGGGGGCTTTGGTGAAATATTAGGGGACTAAATAGACCCCTGATAGCTCACTTTTGAAAAATAGAAAGGGACTGAGTATGAATTCTCCAGTTCCTTTCTCTGAGGCATAATAAACATAGTAAATTGGAACAAATATGCTCTCTGTCTACCGAAATTTTCCTGATTCTCTCAATCTCTGTGACTGGTCCCCTGCAGCTTCTGTGAAAGTTATGACAGGCTGTGGTAGCACTCCATCTTCCTCATTGTACCATATAGGGTTAATGTTCCTGTATGGTATGCAATGATGCTTAGGCTTTGGGTTGAGGAGGAGAGCAGTGTAGCTGGCTGGAACATGGAAACATAGAAGTGGTAATTCCCCCCCAGCAGTGCAAGGGTGGACTTTTCCCTTTCCTGGAGGTGGGCTGTATTCTGTATATCTCTTTATACTCATGACAATGTCAGAAATATACTGGGACTTTTCAGGTTCTACATAGAAAGTATTTCACATTATTAAAAATAATAATAATTAATAAGATATGGTGTGTGTGTGGAATGCATCCATGTGGAGCCTGAAAAGTGCAGTCCACTCTGACTTCCAGGGGGGGGCAATTGACCCCCTTTGCCCTATGGAGCGGATGCTCATGCCCCCGGGGGGGTAAGTAGGTCAAAGGCAATATAATATCCTAAGTATAGATAGGAAGGTGGTGTGGGTGCAAAAATACGAAGAGAAGTTGGACAGCCGTACTCCAAAAAAGGTTCTTTTAATTAAAATCGATCAAAAAAAAATGCCACAGCAAACAAATTGGAACAAAAGCTAACGTTTCGCACTGTAGCTTCAGTGCTTAGTCATAGCTAGTACAAGGTGGTGTGGGCCACTGGTAATGGAATTAAGCAGGTATATTGTATATATGGCTCAAATGGAAGAGAAGTAAAACTTAAGAAAGTGTACACTGTCCAAAAATGAGTCAAAAGATGCTCAGCAGACACACCAAAAGTAGGATAATAGGAGATTAATACCTCAAGCATGAAATCTTTTCATGCTTGAGAAAGGAACGCGCCCAGCCATTCACAGGCGCAAGCTCCGAAACGTCGTCGCAACATAGTGACGTCACCGCGACTCAGCTGCGCTCCTGGCCTCGTTCCCAGTCAGTCTCTCCAAGCCAGCTGGTTTACCAACGATCCAGACGGACCGACACAGTGAGGCTTGGGAGCATTTTTCAGCCAACAACCAGTGCGGAAGGACGTCACATCAGAGACTTTCACACAGGATCTACATACTGGACTTTCAACTATTCATATGTAAGTGGATGCTGCTGTCTATAACCAATTAAAGCTATTTGTCGATTAACCCGGTGGCGCCCTCTTCTTTTTCTTTCTACATATGTTGGAGTCTGGGCTTTTGTCTCCCCTACCTTTGAAGGCTTGCCTCGGAACAACGACCAGGACCAACAGCTTTAAATAGATCAGCATCCCCTCCATGCCTCCTCCCCTCATCTCCAGGTCATTTTTATCCTTATATATGTAACCTTTTAAAACTTGTTTTATGAAGGACTCTTTAAAAATAGCGGACTCTGTAGCTGCTATATACTATTGATTGTTTTGCGCCACTATTTGCATTTAACTGACCCAGTGTGAAAGGGGTTAAACAAATAGGCCTCTCTCGAAATGTTCTGGGAGTTTTCCAGTCAGGTTTCATGAGGTAAGTAAATGGCCTACAACTATAGCAAGGGGCAGTTTTTTGGTAAATGTGAACTATGCCTTTAAGACTGCATAGATCATTTTTTGTTAGCCACGTTGGTTGCAGTGGGCTTCTGAAGCACACATTTATGGATCTTTTTAAGTTATCTTCTTTAATCTGTAATTCTAATAATAATAACTTGAATGAAAGTGGAGTGATCTCGCTGTGTAATCCTCCTGAGATGAGTGTATTTCCCTCAATAATGCAAACAGTTGATTTATAACCAGATGGCTTTTACTGAGCAGTTGCTGTCACATTCCCATCCTGAATTAAAATCTGTTATTGTACGAAACTTCAGATCCTCTAGGGCCTCTATGAATGATCAAAAGACAATTAGTTTTTCATGGGTACTAAGTAATAGAGCAGTAATACTGTCGGAAGCTGGAACGGTCTGGATATTAGAGTGTATGTTCTTTATGGACATGGGAAACCTGGCTTGTTCTTAGCAGTGTGGAAAGATCAGCCATGCATTATATTATGTTATTGATTGGGGAAAGAACAGGCGGCTGTGCCAAAACTTCTTCTCTGTGTGTTCTTACTCTCTAGAAAAACTCTGACCTCAATTGCCTATTATTTTAAGCTACTCGCTGACATTCATGTCCTTGCATGCACCCATTGACAGTGTTTCATTTTTATTACTTCACTGTATTTTATTGTTGTGCCTTGATGGGTCTCTAAGCACCAGCCTCTTACTGCACTAAAGTAAAATGACTCTTCTTTCTGACCATTTTAAATGTCAACCTAAAGTTTGAGGGAAAAAAGTATATATATTTGCTGCTATTAGCATGATCTTCTACTGCAACTTTCATTAAGGAGAACTCCAAGCCACATTGACCTATCTTTAAAAATAAAAGGGCCAGATTCAGATACATTAGAGTATCTATCCGGCGGCGTAGCATTTCCTCTTTACGCTACGCCTCCGCAAATATTATGGGCAAGTGCCTTATTCAGAAAGCACTTGCTCCATAATATGCGGCGGCGTAGCGTAAAGTGCCCGGCGTTAGGCCGCGCAATTCAAATTTGTGATGTGGGGGCGTGATTCATGTAAATGAATCATGACCCCACGTAATTGACGTTTTTTTTGGACGGCACATGTGCCATCCGTGGACGTTCCCAGTGCGCATGCGCGAAATCACTTCGATATTTGTCAATGTAAACGACCTGAACGTAACTTACATCGAGCCCCATTCCCGAACGATTTACGCAAACGACGTAACAATTCGACGCTGTCCCGACGTCCATACTTAACATTGGCTGCGCCTGCTATAGCAGGGGTAACTTTACGCAGCACTAACGCTTACGCAAACAACGTAAACTACGACGGCCGGCCGCAAGTACGTTCAGGAATCGGCGTAAATAGCTCATTTGCATATTTTACGCGTAAAACGACGTAAGCGCCACCTAGCGGCCGGCGTAAATATGCAACTAAGATACGACGGTGTAAGTGACTTACGGCGCTCGTATCTTAGCAGAATTACGGCGTATCTTGTTTTCTGAATACAGAAAAAAGATACGCCGGCTCAGAATAGACTTTACGCGGCGTATCTATAGATACGTCTACGTAAAGGCTATCTGAATCTGGCCCTTTGTGTGCTTCCCATAAGTTGCAGTTGCAGTAAATATGTTCTTAAAGAAATATGGGGGCTGCCATTCCATCGCTGATCTTCTTTTGATAACATTAGATGCCTGGTAGCTGTTGTAATCCTATAAATGTAATATCTTTTTAAGTAATATATTCTCTGACTTACGTAAGCCAAAGTCCTCAAAGCCTAATTTCATCCATGTCCTCTTGTATTTTATATATATATTCATAGATGTGCGCAGCCTATTGCATTAGGGTGTGGACCCCAAAGCTCAAACACACATGCATGTGTGTGTGACTACATGGCTACATATATATGGGCCCGGCACATGGATCTCCATGCCAGCACAGTGAAAGGCAGAGCCGATAAGGAGATCTTTCCCATCTCCCCTGTGTGCACACAGAGTGATAATGCTAATGCACACAAGGTAATGAGGGTGTGCCCACCCTGTGCACATGTCTATTTCAAATTAATAAAAAATGTTTTTAATGTTTTGAGGCCATTTATGTCACTAGCATGGCCCTCTAAAGGCTGCCATACACAGTGCGAATTTGAGCCAAGGATTTACTTTTCAGTACTACCTGGCTAAACAAAAGTCAGATAACAATCATGGTTTGACAAATGAGCCTGGTGGAAAATTGTCGGAAAATAACGCCTGCATCCAGATGCAAACACAATTAGGGTATATCTAATTAAATATATATTGTATAGCACTAAATTGCTCTCGACAAAGTATGCCAAGTAAGATATTCAGCCTCTTACCCCACAATGTGGACCATTATGGGTTAAAAGGCCATAAGTGCTTTAAATGAGTTGGAGTCTCCTCACACTGCCGCTCTTCCAAATAATCATGGCAGCAGAAAACAGCCCCAGATGGAAAAGCAACAAACACACATCATAGCAGAGTATGTTCCAAGATAAACCTCTTTACTTCAAGAAAAATCTGCATTTACAAAATAAACATTCCACTGTCTGACACGTACCTGGGGAATGAGCCTGACGAGCAGAGGGAGACCTCTCGTACCGCCCTGGTTCCGGGATCACTGGGGTTGAGACAGTGACCGTAGGAGCACAGTGGGGTATGAGTGCCTGCAGAGTCTCTGAGATTGTAGATGAAGGCTAATGAGAAATGCTGGAGCGCTATAGGTGCGGGACAGCTGAATGCAGATCATCGGATGCAGGTCACCGGATGCAGGTCACCGGATGCAGGTCAGCGGATGCAGGTCACCGGATGCTGGTCAGCAGGATGCAGGTCAGCAGAAGCAGGTCAGCGGACGCAGGTCTGCGGACGCAGGTCACTGGATGCAAGTCAGTGGATGCAGGTCACCGGATGCAGGTGCGCCTGAGAGCAACATGCGCATGCAAGTGCAGGCGGCAGCAGGAGAGGAGTCAGACAGGCCAGGTCATACAGGAGGATCAGTACAGGCAAAAAGCAGCAGGCAAGGAATGGTCAGATTTCAGGCTAGATTCGGCAACAGAGGATCTGGCAGACAGGTAAACAGAGCAGGTCAGGACTGGAGATGGCAGCGGAGTCAGAAAGCCAGGTCAGTATGATGCAGGTTCAGAATCAGAATCAGGTCTCCGGATAAGATGCAGATCAGACAGCAAGGACACAGTGCTGCTGAGGGGTTTAAAAAAGGCAGCGTGTTGCCAATCATTGGAATCAGTCTGCACAGTTAACCCTTAGGTGGCAGATCCCTGACACTGTCTCTACACCTCATAAGATATGGATCGAACCAGGCAGTCTCCAAAAGCCGAGTTCCATTCAGTGGATAGCATGATGATGTCACATTTAGCCCACACCCGACGCATTTCATCAGGAGATGACGTCTTCAGGGGGTTTGGCCAAACAAAGTCCATCAAGCTATGACACCTAACCACTTCCTGCCTGGCCTATAGCAAAATAAAAGCCGGGCGGTCGTATTCCGCCCAGTAGGATAAGCTGCGATTGTGCTCACAGGGGGCTAGCAGCTTGGCGATCAGTGGTGCGGCATGTCAGTCTGACACACTGCATTACCGATCTTGGTAAAAAGCCTCTGATGGAGGCTCTTTACCACATGATCAGCCATGTCCAATCACGGCTGATCACAGTGTAAACAGGATGAGCCATTTATCGGCTTTTTCCTCACTCGCGTCTGTCAGTGGATTGTCAGTGTAGTTTTTTTTTTTATTATTATTATTATTATTACTATTTTTTTTATTAGTATTATTTACATTTTATTTTTTAAATTATTTATTGCAATTTTTTTCTTTTAATCAGCCCTGTTCGGGGGGCTTTGGTGAGATATCAGGGGTCTTAACAGACCTCTGACATCTCCCCTTTAAGACAGAGAAAGGGACTAAGGACACATATTCCCCAGTCCCTTTCTCTGCAGCCTCAGCTAAAATGAATGGAGAGAAGCTTCTCTCCATTCATAAACTGAAGCATCGTAAACACAGGTTACGATGTTCAGTTATGTGAATGGACAGAGTCGGTGATCACTGACTCTGTTCATTCGGAAAAGGTATCAGCCGGATTTGGCGGCTCCTACCTCCGCTCTTCATCCTGACAAATTGAGGGGGGAGAGCGGCACGGAGGGGGGAGAAGACAGCATGGGGGAGAGAGGGACTGAGTGGAATAAAACAGCACAGGGGAGAGTGGCACGGAGGGAGAGCGGCACCACGGGGGGGACAGCACGGGGGGAGAGCGGAACGGAGGGGGAGAAGACAGCATGGGGAGAGAGCGGCACGGAGGGGGAGAAGACAACACGGGGGGAGAGCGGCACGAGGGGGAGAAGACAGCACGGGGGAGAGCGGCACGGAGGGGGACAAGACAGCAGGAGAGAGAGCGGCACGGAGGGGGACAAGACAGCACGGGGGACAAGACAGCAGGACGGAGAGTGGCACGGAGGGGGACAAGACAGCACGGGGGGACAAGACAGCAGCACAGAGAGGGAGAAGACAGCACGGGGGGAGAAGACAGCATGGAGAAGACTTGTAACTCACCCCACCACCCGATACCTGACTGCCCCGGTATCGGGTGAAGCATCGGAGCATTTCAGCTGAGTAAAAGTATTGCTTGGTATCGGTACCGATACCGATACTAGTATACTAGTATCGGTATCGGGACATCCCTATCCAAAACCCGGCACTGAATTATTCTTTTTTTTTTTACTGTTTGTGTGTACAATAGCCGGCAGGGTTGTTTCGTCCATCTGCACTGATTTACCAAGGTGGAGGAATCTGTTAAATTTCTTGCAGGCTCAACGAAAAAACTATAAGTGTAAGGCCACGTACAAACGAGGAGATATGTCCGCTCAAACATGTCCGACGGACCGTTTCCATCGGACATGTCTCCTCGGATTTTGGTCCGATGGCGTGTACACACCATCGGACGAAAATCCCCTCTGACTGCCACGTCACCACTCTAGGAAGTAAAATACTTCCACGCATGCGTCAAATCCATTCAGATCCATTCAGATTTATGTCCGCTGGTTAGGCGTACTAACCAGCGGACATGTCGGACGGACAGGTTTGCAGCGGACAATGTTCAAAGCATGCTTTGAAATTTGTCCGCTGGAAAAACCTGTCCGCTAGGTCGTACACACGATCAGATTTGTCCGCTGAAACTGGTCGGCGGACCAGTTTCAGCGGACATATCCGATCGTGTGTACGCGGCCTAAAGGTCAGCCATTCTTTGACTCTTCTTGAGTGCTGAGCAAGTCCCCACTGGTATGAAAACATCACTAGGGGCAGGCATCGGAAACGTGACTTCAGGAGGCCAAAAATGCGCTCCACCACTGCACGTGTTTGGGCGTGGGCTTCATTGTATCTTTTCTCTCCTGGGGTTTGGGGGTTCCGGATATAGGAGTCATGAGATGGGGTCCCAGTGCATATGCAGAGTCACCTGTAAGGAAAAACACAGGAGGATGTTAGTCATGCATGTGCCCCTTGTGATGTGTGCATCATGGGGGGGGACAGTCATGCCTGCCACCCATGTCACTCACCAACCAGCCAGGTGTCCCCATACACGTTCTGTTCGAATTCCATTCGGATGGGGCTCTGATTGTATATGTAGCTGTCATGGCTGGATCCGGGGTGTTTGGCACAGACGTGCCATATGAGGCCTTGGGCATCGACTATCACATGTACGTTGATGGAATGCCAATGCTTCCGATTGCGGTATATGTGCTCTGTCTCATGGGGGGGGGTGGAGTGCCACATGTGTGCAATCAATGGCCCCCACGTTGCGTGGGAATCTGGCAATTCTGTAGAAATCTGTCATTGCCTTCAGCCGCAGGTCCTCAGTGCCAGTGGTTGGTTTGATGATTTGGTTGGCCATGCGTCTGAGGATTGCAGGGACAACCTGGTGCACACATCTGCTCACGGAGGATTGTGACATCCCAGCTACCACTCCACTTGTTCTTTGAAAAGAGCCACTGGCAAGGAAATTGAGTGTTGCCATGACCTTGACCAGTGGCTGCACTGCATGTGAGCGGTGTGTTGGGCTGGTGATGTCATCCTGCAGGGTTATGGTTAATTCCAGGGGTAGCTTTACGCCGGAGATACGCTTACGCAAACGACGTAAAGGGAATGTGCCGGCCACTCGTAAGTTCGTGGATTGGCGTAACTCACTCATTTCCATATTTTACGCTGAAAATAGACGGAAGCGCCCCTAGCATTCAGCGTAAAATTACAACTAAGATACGACGGTGTAATAATGTTACACCAGTCCCATCTTAGCGTAATTCCGGCGTATCTTGTTTTGTGGATACAAAAAAAAGGTACGCCGGCGGGAAATTGAAATTGTGTCGGCGTATCTGTAGATACGCCGCATATTTTCTTTGTGGATCTGGCCCTCTCTGTTTATATATTTATTCTCCTTACACTGTCAATTTAGGGCATTTTTTCATTTTATACCTGCACCCAGGGAATGCAAATCAGACCAAAGCTTGGTACCCACATTTGGTTACCCTTCCCTAGTTTGTATTGAGCCCATAAACGGCAGTGGGGTTGGGGGTGTAAAATCATTATATTTTCCAATATTAGCCGCGTTGGTTAGACTGCCCCCCAAATGTTTATTCATAAAAACTTTCTTATTTTATTAACATCTATTAATCCATCTATACCACCTACCAATTATTTTTTTTACAAGGCACAACAAAATAATTCCAAAACCTTCAGCATAAGTAAAGATTTGCTATAAAATGTATTGAAATGTTTGTCATACAGATTGCTGATCTAGGGGAGATTTTTATTTATTTTTTCCAAAAATTTTGTTTTATGTTTTTTTTTTTTTTTAAACCCAACACAGCAGAGCAGAGACAGATTCCCTTACTTCAGGTAATTCTCATTTTCCTTGCTTGATGTCACCTTCCTAATCATCTCTGTTCTCAAAGTTTGAATTATGTGAAACTAGAAATTCTAGGGACAATTATAAAAAGATGCCAACACTTATTAAAATATTCCATGCCCCAGTGCACCTAGTAAATGGCTGCTGTCTGTACATAATAAGGAAATTGTCACTGGTAATTGTGAATCAGCACTAAGCGTGTGTTTATTATGGAGTGATAAGTAGAATACATTCCAGATCAAAACTATTCACTATCATCACACTTGATGAAAACAAAAAAATATGGTATTAATTATGCCACTTCTGCTTGCCAGAAAAACATGAATATTTTTATGTGCAGAAGGTTCTTATGGTCAAGACGAGAGATTATTATTCTAGCCACTAGGGGCAATGTTTAATTGGCATTAATGTTTTGCTATAGCAACATGGCACGTGTATATGCAAATGATCTCAATCTCTGTATAATTTATTATAGTCATACTGTATATTTAGCTGGAAAGTTACAGATAAATAATAGAATGAGGCCAGAAAATTATACAATAATGTACCGAGATAAATAATGACATGCTTTCTCCTAGGAAGACAATGTATCTTTTACGTTAAAGGTAATGTATAGCAGTGCTGTCTTAATGAGAGGGCACACCTGGGCACTGCCCAGGGGCCCCAGCTGCATAGGGGGCCCCTGCACTTTCATCAAAGAAGCTGGCCCTTCAGCCCACGCTGCCTCAAAATTGAGGGTCCCCATGATGGCACTGAGAGTGATGGATACACAGGGGAGGCAGGCTGGCAGCTGTGCACCATGCTGTGCAGGACGATACCTATTATTTCACATCCAGCAGGGAGGGGCAGGGCTGGAGCGCCAGTGATGCTCTGGGGTGTAGAGGTGTCAGAGTTCTAGGAGGATATCTGGTGTGTAGAGGGGTCAGAGTTCTGGGGGGATATCTGGGGTGTACAGGGGTCACAGTGCTGGGGGATATCTAGGGCATAGGGGGGTCAGAGTGCTGGGGAGGCATCAATCTAGCAGATATATTATATGCACAGGGCAGCTTTGTTATTTTGTGTATGTAGTATTTTCCCACTGTTTCTTTGCTGTACAGAATGATTGTTCATGTACTTAATGCGGAGCTCAACGCAAAAGGGGAAGCTCCGCTTGTCTGCCTCCTACCTACTCGATGTCTGTTTACCTGCACTGTCTCCATTGTAGGGGCCCCAGAGCGTTACTTTACCCAGGGGCCCATAATGCCATTAAGACAGACCTGATGTATAGTCCTTTTTTTCTTTTATCTACCTGTATAGGAGACCAGCTTCATATTAAAAATACAGTATTAACAATATGCATTAATGTTTTAATATCCTTGTTTGCATGTATTATTTGCACTTATACTGTGTGTACACAGGGATAGACATATTTGTCCATTAAAGTGGTTGTACACCCTGTACAGACACTTTTACCTACAGGTAAGCCTAGATTAAGGCTTACCTGTAGGTGTTGGAAATATCTCCTAAATCTCTGCAGTTTAGAAGATATTTACAATAGAGACGTGCGCCGATGTCTACGGCACATGCGTCATAGACAACGGCGCAGGCACACTTTCGAAACGACAATCGTGCAGCTTCTAAAGGAGGTCATGCCGTGACTGGCGGCTCCCGCAAGCATGCACAGGAGTGACATTACCGCGGCTTTGGCCAATAATAGCGCCAGAGTCGCGTTACCCGGAAGTAACTCCGGGACGACATGGTCCCAGGTGAGTATTGCACAATGAGCTAGTATGCTATTTTTTTTATAACCACTTTAAAGCCTTTAAAGTTTAGTTAAATATATATTTAAAAAAAATCAACACAAGGGTCAGTGTTTACCGTCAGTGAGAAGTGCTGATAACTGCTTGTCTTGTTCAAGTTCCCTCAGGGTTAGTGCAACCATAAGACAGCCTAGGCAGCCGGCTAAGGGTGCCAGGATGGGGGGGAGGGGGGCGGTGAATCCCATACCTCCTGGATTAGCCAAGACCATGCTTGCCAGTGAATGCAGGCTAAATCCTGCTGAAGCAGTGACTTGTTCGGGAGAGGCACACTAGTGTGGACACACCCATTCCCCAGCATGTGTGGGGATGGGTGTGTCCACACTAGCTTACTGCAATCTCAGCTCTTTATGGCAGCCGGCATCTTTCCCCGCCGGCTGCCATTCTCACTGGCAATACAGACAGTGCAGCGCTGACCCCGCCCTCTCCTCCTCCTCAGCTCTGATGTCTTTACTGTACACAGGCAGGAGGAGTCTGAGGAGTCGGGTTGAAGAATGTGGAGTGAGGAACCATTTGCAAAAGGTTTGAGATCTCGTGGAGCAATAATTGTAGAAATAGCATTAAATCAGGGTTTCTCAACTGGGATTCAACATGAAATAAATCATTTCTCACCGAACCCCTTTTGAGAAACCCTGCTGTAACTGATATATTTGCAGGACAACTTGTTCTGTCGAAGAACAACCGACTTACTGGCAGGTTCACCAGGTGAAAGCTTAAAGAAAGAAAACAAATCCAGCTATCACATCTAAGAATTAGTAAACTACAATGTAATAAATGTTTGCTTTTGGGGTAAATAGCGCTTTTATATATATATTAATAATAAAATTATGATAGGAAAATCATACATAAATATTCCTACTGCATTAGTCACTAGTTTTATTTCTCAGCCAAAACATATTTGCGGAATGTCAGGCTGGTGTAAGACCATCATAGTGGCTGACCCGTCTCCTGTCTGATCTCAGGGGTGACCTATAACACACTTTCTGAGCAATACTGCCAGTTGACAAAGTCTTTCCTTTTTGCTTAAAATATATTTTCCATTTTTCTCAGCTGGTCTGATGATTTATCAACCCCTTTTAGAATGCACAGTCAGGGAGGTGACACAGCTACTTCCTGTTGCAGTTTCACAAGTTCCTTTGTGACACGCTCACTCGTTTTACTATAAAAGTCCATCATCACATCACTGAAAATACTTGTTGCCAGTTTCTTGACTTGAAGAAACCATCATAGAAATGGGATGATCTCATATTTCTTGGCGGATTCTTCATTGACTTATATCTCAGTGCACCAGGGTAAGTGAGACTCCAGCCAAGAGTGGGAGAAGGTTCTGGAATATCAGCTGTGGTGAAACTACAAATCCCATCATGCCTCTGCCTCTATGAGTCATGCCTGTGATTGTCAGGAACTTGCAATGTCTCATGGGACTTGTAGTTTTACCACAGCTGAAGGGCCGAGGTTGCCAACCCCTGCTCTAGACTGAATCCTAAAGGAAGGGGTTTAATTCAATATAGCCACCTGGTTCACTTTTAATGTTTTAATGAGGAAATTTGCAGTGTCTGCATCTCTATTGAAGTAGTTAACCCTGTGGAAGTGCCGTATTTATCTGCGTATAACACGCACTTTTTTCCCCTTAAAATTGTGGGTGCATGTTATACGCCATTTCACGCTGTCTGTGAGGGGAAGAGGAGCGAGCGCCATCAAGATACACATAGCAGAGTGTACTGTGTACTCGGCTAGGATCGGCTCTGTTCGCAGTCACGCCCAGTATGACATAACACGGACCTGTGTTATGTCATATCATAGGAGCCTGGCCAAGGGGTGGGACTGGGTGGGACTGCGAGAGGTGCCGAGTACACAGGACATCCGGCTCTGTCTATCTCGGCTGCGGTCATTTTAAACGATCATGCTGCAATGACACTGGGCAAGGCTGCAATGACACTGGGCAAGGATGCAATGACACTGGGCAAGACTGAAGATGACACTGCGTAAGGCTGCAGATGGATACTAATCATTCTGCAATGATGGACAAGGCTGCAGATGGACACTGATAAGGCTGCATTGATGGGCATTTAACCACTTCATTACTGGGCTCTTAAACCCCCTTCGTGCCCAGACCAATTTTCAGCTTTTAGCGCTGACGCATTTTGGATGACAATTGCGCAGTCATACAACACTGTACCCAAATGAAATTTTTATCATTTTTTCCCCCACAAATAGAGCTTTCTTTTTGGTGGTATTTGATAATCGCTGCGATTTTTATTATTTGCGCTATAAACAAAAACTGGTTTAGACCAGTACGCATTCTTCTACATATTTCTTGTTTAAAAAAATTGCAATAAGCATATATTGATTGGTTTGCGCAAAAGTTATAGCACCTACAAAATAGGGGATAGATTTATGATTTATTTTTTATTTTTTACTAGTAATGGCAGCGATCTGCGATTTTTTTTGTCAGGCCTGCGATATTGCGACGGACATATCGGACACTTTTGACACAATTTTGGGACCATTCACATTTATACAGCAATCAGTGCTATAAAAATGCACTAATTACTGTAGAAATGTGACGTTTTTCTTTCTTAAAAATCCCTCCTAAACTTGGGGTGCGTGTTATATGCCGGCGTGTGTTATATGCCGATAAATACGGTATATAGCTAAAAATGAAATTCATATTGTAGAGGATGCCTAAAATGTGAGTCAACCACAGGTAGTGACATTAATTGGGGTGCCCACAGGTTATTTATTACAGGTATTTATATAGCGCCAACAATTTACACAGTGCCTTGCCTATACATTTGTACATCAATCCTTTATAGCAACTTCCGGTTGAAATGGAAAGCTAAATTTTAAACCAATAAATTACAAAATGACTTGTGTAGCAAATGTGTATACTCTATAATTTATGTATGTATGTATCTATCTTTTTATCTGTCTGTCTGTCTATTTGTCTGTCTCTCTATCTATCTACCTGTCTATTTTTTTCTATGAAAGTGAAGTCTTACATTTAAAGGTTTCAAAGTGATTCTCAGCAGGTGTGACTTGCAGTCAGTCATATTTTACTTGCCTCCCTTGTCTGACTTTTGCCCACTCAAAGAAACATTGGAAGGACCGAGGTCTCCCCACAGCGTGGAGGAGTGATAAGTGGATACTGTCAGACTATTACATTAAATCCTCCTCGGTATTAGGTCCTTTACTTTTGCTCATCATGTGTAACTGTATATATGCCACAACAAAGCTAATATGGGTTAAATGTTCTGCATTAAGATATTACAATTTTATGCTATAAAATCATTTCACTTGTGAAATTCTACTGGATATGACTGGCATATTGTAATAGGTTAATCTATTTAATGGTTGGTAATTATTCCAGATAGCCCACATTTTTTAATGGCTTGCCAGAAGCTTGAAGTAGGTCTGTTGCAGCCGCAGGCAGCATACATCAAGGAAAACTTCAATTACTGGACCAAGACATGCCTGGCAAGGTGAAAATAAGTCTTTTGGGCTCAGATATCAAGTCTTCCCCAGCTATAATATGTGTGAGCTACACGTCGTATTATAGAAGGAGTAACCCATTACTGCTCATCGAGAGGTCACAGTGGATTGTGCTGCAGAACAAGCCTGTCAGCTTATCATAGCTTATTAGGTTTGTCAAAGTGCCATCTTCACATGAAAGAATATATTGTAATATAGAGACATTTTCATTTAATAATTAAATCAGAAAACTAGAGACACATTTTCATTTGCAGACCAAAAAGCATTTTGAAGATGAGTAGGCTTGTGATGTTCTGGGTCCGTTATCTAATAACATGTCTTTATCTGTTTTCCAGGAGAAGAAATCTGGCCATGCTCTTTCCCTTCTATACCGCCAGTAAACGCTCTGCCCTGGAGGACAGTACCTGGACACTTTTTAGAGGGACGGATCCCTTTTATGGTTCACGTGGAACCTAATATCATACCATAACTTCAGAGTAAATATTGGTTGTTGTTCCTATTACAATATAAAATTTAATGACCCTCCAGTGTCTGGACGGCAGTGGCCTCTCTATTAGGAACCTCTGTGGGGACATCTAGGGCCCTGTGGTGGTGAAACTCCCACAATACCCCTGAAGAAAGGTTGTGACCTGAAATGCGTTAAGTAGAGTGGAGACATCATGATTTAATATACTGTATACACTTGAGTAGGGTTGTCCCGATACCACTTTTTTAGGACCGAGTACAAGTACCGATACTTTTTTTCAAGTAGTCGCCGATACCGAATACCGATACTTTTTTAAAATGTGTCCCCAAATGCAGCCATGTCCCCCACATATGCAGCCATGTCCCTCCAGCCATGTCCCCCCACATATGCAGCCATGTCCCTCCAGCCATGTCCCCCACATATGCAGCCATGTCCCTCCAGCCATGTCCCCCACATATGCAGCCATGTCCCTCCAGCCATGTCCCCCCACATATGCAGCCATGTCCCTCCAGCCATGTCCCCCACATATGCAGCCATGTCCCTCCAGCCATGTCCCCCACATATGCAGCCATGTCCCCGCAGCCATGTCCCCCTTATATGCAGCCATGTCCCTCCAGCCATGTCCCCCACATATGCAGCCATGTCCCCCCAGCCATGTCCCCCACATATGCAGCCATGTCCCTCCAGCCATGTTCCCCACATATGCAGCCATGTGCCCGCAGCCATGTCCCTCCAGCCATGTCCCTCCAGCCATGTCCCTCTAGCCATGTCCCTCCAGCCATGTCCCTCCAGCCATGTCCCTCCAGCCATGTCCCTCTAGCCATGTCCCTCCAGCCATGTCCCTCCAGCCATGTCCCTCTAGCCATGTCCCTCCAGCCATGTCCCTACAGCCATGTCCCTCTAGCCATGTCCCTCCAGCCATGTCCCTCCAGCCATGTCCCTCCAGCCATGTCCCTCCAGCCATGTCCCTCTAGCCATGTCCCTCCAGCCATGTCCATCTAGCCATGTCCCTCCAGCCATGTCCCTCCAGCCATGTCCCTCCAGCCATGTCCCTCCAGCCATGTCCCTCTAGCCATGTCCCTCCAGCCATGTCCCTCCAGCCATGTCCCTCTAGCCATGTCCCTCTAGACATGTCCCTCCAGCCATGTCCCTCCAGCCATGTCCCTCCAGCCATGTCCCCCATACCTAGCTGCCGAAAGCCGCCGCCGCTGCACGGAGAACATCACAGCATTCATTTGAATAGCTGTTTTGCCCGCGCGTATAGACACTCCCCGTTGCTCTGGATTGGACAGATCACGATCACCCATCCAATCCCGAGCAAGGGGGAGTGTCTATACACAGCAGGAACACTACAGCTATTCAAATGAAAGCTGTAAAGTTTCCGCACGCTGTGTAACCCATGCGGCGGCGGGTTTCGATGCGGCGGGTTCGATGCGGCGGCGGGGGGGGGGAGTATTCTATTTAGGCATCGGGGGTATTTGCGGGAGTACAAGTACTCCCGCAAATACTCGGTATCAGTCCTGATACCGATACCGATACTGGTATCGGGACAACCCTACACTCGAGTATAAGTCAAGTTTTTCAGCACATTTTTTTGTGCTGAAAATGCCCTCCTCGGCTTATACTCGAGTCACCTTTTTCCGCCCGATCTCCCAGACTTTGGGGACCAGGTACCGACACACCAGGTAAACTTGGCACACATGTAGCCCCACTCTTCATCTACAAGTGTACAAAGTTTGTTGTCCCGAGGACCTACGGCCGGGAAGCACTGATTTTTCTAAACCAGACACCCCTTCCATAGAGTCCCATGTTAAACAGTAATTTCTCCGATGACTTTGGGGACTTGGTACCGGCCGGTTGTAGGTCCTCTGGACCCGGAACTTGGCACACATATAGCCCCATTTATCCTCTATAAGTGTGCAAAGTTTGTTGTCTGGACCTACGGCTGGGGAGCACCGATTTTTTTTTAAAGCCGTGCACTTCTTCCATAGACTCCCATGTTAAACGTCAGTCTAGTCATGGACACAGTGAGGCATGGACATGGTGAGGCATGGACACAGTGAGGCATGCACATAGACACTATGGGCCAGATTCAGGAACAGTTAGGCTGGCGGATCCAGTGATCCGCCAGCCTAACTGTGACTTTGAGCCGGCGTTTCTGTTTTCTGTAACCAGAAAACAAGAAACGCCGGGTTGAAGCTCCAATGCGAGCAGCGTAACTGAGTTTCGCCATCGCATCGTTACTTCAACTTAAAAATGGCGCCGGGGGCGTTCCCGCCGATTTACGCTCAAAAAATATGTTAATGAGCGGAAATCGGCAATTCACGATCGAATTCCGGCGCGACGCAATGACGGTACGACGTTTCCGGACGGGATACGCGGCGCATAGATATACCTACATGGGGTTGGAGTATCCTATGTTAGGTATAGGCGTCGTCATCGCGTCGGGAAAAAAAAAATCACGTCGCTTGCGTAAAAAGTTCATGAATGGGAATGTGACGTCATTGACGTTCATTCACAGAATTTGGAGCATGCGCACGGGGATGTTTGGACACTCGACGCATGCGCAGTACGTTGGCGGCGGGATCGCGCTTAGTTAGAATACTACATGCCCCGTACCCGCCCAATTTGAATTCCGCCGGCTCATTTGTGATGCGCTGCCGCAACTTTAGGAGCAAGTGCTTCCTGAATAACAGCACTTGCTCCTAAAATTTCAGCAGCGTAACGCAAATGAGATGCGTTACTCCAGAGCAAAGATGCTCTGCTCTACCTGAATCTGGCCCATTGAGGCAATGTTAGGCACAGTGAGGCATGCAGATGGACACCCTAGGCTTATACTCGAGTCAATACATTTTCCCATTTTTTTGTGGTAAAATTAGGTGCCTCAGCTTATATTCGGGTTGGCTTATACTCGAGTATATAAGGTATATATTTTCAGAACATGTAATTTGAGCCATGGATTTTATCCTGTATGTACATTTGAAGTTTTTTTTTAAAATGAATTAATACATGCATGTATTTTAACTAATTTTATTGGTGTGCTGTTTGCCTTTAAAGTTCCGATCACCAGTGGTGGTTTCTTTTTTTTCTATACTTACCTGGGATGTCGGCAACAGACCTCAGGTTTTGGAAAAGTGGAAACATTTCCTTCTATACCGCCAGTGGACCACTTTGAATCCTGTCTATTATTCTTCTATGGTCCTCTCAGCAGTAAGACAAATAGAAGTGGGACTATAAAGTAGTAATGTAAGGCCCCTTTCACACAGGGCGGACTCTGTCCAAGCGGATTCGCTTGCTCAGCAGAGGATCTCTCCATTGATCTCCACTGAGCAGGAAGATGACAGCTGCGCTATGCAGACAGATAGCGAGCGTATCCCCATCCATCTGTTTTTATCGGATCGAATGCCAGGGGGGACAGTGGACATGTGTCTGCTGACATCCGTTTCCCCGTAGAGAACAATACGTGGTCCAATCCGGTCCACCAGAAAAACAGACAGGCGGACCCAATTGGTCCGCTGTTGATAAAGGGGACTAAGTCATGATGATGTCTATCACAAGACACTTTAAATACTCGCAAAAAATCCTAAACTGTGTCCTGTTTGTTCTTTTAAATCCTCTACTGTTCATTCTATATTATTTTCCCAGCGCCAGGCTTGCTCTCATACCTAACATGTTTTTTCTCCTGTTTATATTTGTTTCTCTCACCAAAATTGCTTCTCTTTTATACCCATAATACTTTCTTGATATTTTTGTCTTCATGCCCTTTACCACTTCCCTACCGCACGCCATCATCAAGGCCATCATCAAGGCCACCTTAACCACTTGATATATGACAGCGGGCGGGTAACTCCATTGTCCTGACTGCACGTCATATGACGTGCAGTCATAGAAAGCTGCTAGGGGCGCGCGCGCGCAGCCGGCGGCGGGGCACGCGCACCTGTCGCATCACTGAGAACCCCGTGCGTGTGCCCGGCGGCCGAGTAACTGATTGCCGAGTAACTGAGCTGGGACGTGGAGCTCTGTGTGTAAACACAGAGCTCCACGTCCCTGTCAGGGAGAGAGGAGACCGATGCTGTGTCCCTTGTACATAGGGACACAATCGGTCACCTCCCCAGTCACCCCCCCTCCCCCCACAGTTAGAACACAAACTAGAAGAAACATTTATCCCCTTCCCCGCCTCCCTATTGGTTAACCCCTTCCCTGCCAGTTACATTTATACAGTTATCAATGCATATTTATAGCATTGTTCACTGTATAAATGTAAATGGTACCAAAAATGTGTCAAAAGTGTCCGATGTGTCCGCTATAATGTCCCAGTCCCGAAAAAAAATCGCAGATCGCCGCCATTCCTAGTAAAAAAATAAATAAAAAAAATCATAATTATGTCCCGTATTTTGTAGGCAATATAACTTTTGCGCAAACCAGTCACTATACGGTTATTGCGATTTAATTTTTTACATTTTTTTACCAAAAATATGTAGAAGAATACGTATCAGCCTAAACTGAGATAAAAAATGTTTTTTGTTTTTTTAAATGGGATATTTATTATAGCAAAAAGCAAAAAATATTGGGCCAGATTCAGGTAGAGTTAGGCTGGAGTATCAGTGATACGCCAGCATAACTCTCACTTTGAGCTGGCCTTTCTGTTTTCTGTAAGCATAAAACAAGAAACGCCGGGTTGGAGTTCCTATACGAGCAGCGTAATTGTATTTCGCCATCGTATCGGAACTGCAATTTAAAAAATGGCGCTCGGGGCGTTCTCGCTGATTAACGCTGAGAATATGTTATTTAGCGAGAATCGGCAATTCACGATCGTACTCGGGCCCGACGCAGTGACTTTCCGACGTTTCCGTAAGCGATACGCGGCGTAAAGAAAAACATGCCCCCTAGGTGGAGTATCCTATGTTAAGTATGGCCGTCGTCATCGCGTTGAATTTAAAAATGTTCGCGTCGTTTGCGTAAAATGTCCGTGAATGGGGATTGACGTCATTGACGTTCACTGACAGAATTTGGCGCATGCGCACTGACAGTCGACGCATGCGCAGTACGTTCGCCGCGGGATCGCGCCTAGTTTAAATAATACACGCCCCCCTACCCGCCCAATTTGAATTCCGCCGGCTCATTTTCGCTACGCCGCCGCAACTTTAGGAGCAAGTGCTATGTGAATAACAGTACTTGCTCCTAAAGTTTCAGCGGAGTAACGTAAATGAGAAACGTTACTCCTAAATAAAGATTCGCCCATCTACCTGAATCTGGCCCATTGTGTCTTTTTTCAAAATTGTCGCTCTTTTTTTGTTTATAGCGCAAAAAATAAAAAACGCACGGGCGATTAAATACCACCAAAAGAAAGCTCTATTTGTGGGGGAAAAAAGGACGTCAATTTTGTTTGGGAGCCACGTTGCACGACCGCGCAATTGTCAGTTAAAGCGACGCAGTGCCGGAAGCTAAAATTTTGTCTGGGCAGGAAGGGGGTGTAGGTGCACAGTAAGCAAGTGGTTAATAGTATCATGGGCCCCTGGGCAACGTAATGCTCTGGGGCCCCTACAATGATGACAGTGCAGGTAAACAGACATTAAGTAGGTAGGAGGCAGACTGCCTCCCCTTTGCATCTATCACTCTAAGTGCCATCATGAGGCACCCAATTTCGGGGCAGCATGGGCTCAAGGACCAGCTGCTTTGGGGAAAGTGCAGGGGCCCCATGCAGCTGGGGCCCCTGGGCAGTGCCCAGGTGTGCTCTCTCATTAAGACAGCCCTGGCCATCATATGACGTTCTTGACTTTCAGGGGGGACATCTGAATGATGCCTGCAGCTACAGGCATCATTCAGTAGCACAGATAGGGAAATTGTTTGAAAATGTAGCCATGAGTTCTATGATCATGGCATATACTTTCATTGTATTACATCAGCATTTTAATAGCAATACAAACAATTGTTCTATTTGACAATTCACTAGAAACTTACTTGATAAATCTCTTTTCATATTGTGAGTGTTGCCTGTCTTCTGGACATCTCTTTCCACCAACTCCTGGATTCCCAGCCTGCTTTGCAGCTTCTCCTCTGCTGTTAACTTTCAATTTCCAAGGACTACATATACCATGATACATTGCTTCCTGCAAGCAGTGATTCCCGTACTGACTCCTTCTGAAACCCCTCCTCTCAGCACCTCTGTAGATCAGAAGGCAGGCTCTGTGAAATGTGTGACACAACAGTGCCCAGTCACAGGACAGTGAATGCATGTCACAGAATTCATGGAAGTGAATGTGTGGGGATCTTCACAAAGTAAGTTTACAAATTTGAAGATCATTCAAATTAATAAGAGCAGACTGAAAATTATTGAAACACAATGTGGAAACAATTTATTATTTTACATTTTGATCATTGATGTACTTTAAAGCGGAGTTCCGGCTACGTAATTTTTTTTCCAGGCATCCCATCATTAATAACCCAAATAAAGAATACATATGTTTGCTGGTGGATATGAATTCAATTTTATTTATTTTTTATACTTACGATTTAGAAAATCCTCTTCTGGCTGTTGCCAGGATGATTGTGGGCATGTGAAGTAGACATGTGCAGACTGGAATATTTTGTTTCGTTTTTTCGTTTTCGTTTGGAAAATACATTTATTCAGTTACTCCCGAAAATCGTTTTGATTTATTTAGTTTTTCGTTGGGGAGAAGCTTTCGTACCAAAATCCAATAATACTTGGTTTTTGTCGATTGGTCAAAAGAATATTCGACGGAACGTCAAATCTTTTTGGTTGCTGGCGAATGATCAAAAGAATATTCGATGGAACATCGAATCTTTACGTCTCATAAATCGAAATCTATTCTCTGTAATGTCGAATCTATTATTTCTATAGTGTCGAATCTTTTCTCTATAATGTCAAATCTTTTCTCTATGATGTCGAATCTTTTCTCTATAATGTCGAATCTCTCTATATCTAATTTTTACCGCAACGAAAACGAAAATAAAGCATTTTTTATGTCGGATCTTTTGGTTTTCGTTTCTTGCACTTTCGTTATCGTTTGTTAAAACGATAACGAAAAAAACAGATTTTCGGACGAAAATGCATTCTAACGAAAACGAATGCACATGTCTAATGTGAAGCCCAATCACCTCTTCATGGAGAGGTGCATGCTGAGAAACCAGGGTTCACCTCTCAATCTTGCGCATGTGCGATGCTCCGGGGGCCATAATGCCAAATGTTAAGCAAGCTGCCCCCAACAACAGGCGGCGATGGAGTAAGGTCCCGCTCTGTTGTTATGGAAACATGTCGGAAAATAAAGACATTTTTTTCTCACGGTACTGCCCAGTGACTCCTGGCAAATATGAGCACAGGCGAGGGAGAAAGTGATGCAGAGTGCTGCGGACCTGAAAGTGGCAGATTAGGAGCCGCCACCACCAGTGGCAGTGCGTCCTATTCTGGTGACCGGCCCCTTGTTGAGCGCCGGCCATCTGAATTACAGCAGTGAGGTGTGTTTTGGAAGTGCCTGTGGGCTCTAATAGGCTTCCAAATTGGTAAACAGCAGACACACTGCTGTGTGTTCGCTGTTTACACAGTGCTGTGTAAAGCCCTGTACACACGATCGGTCCAAACCGATGAAAACAGACTAAGGTCCGTTTCATCAGTCCAAACCGATCGTGTGTAGGCCCCATCGATCAGTTATCTTTCGGTCAAAAAAAATAGAACTTGCTTTAAAACTGTAGAAAAAATGTGAAGGAATAACTGCGCTAATACGTGAAAAACAACCTGTGATGAGACAGATTGATGTTGTGTTATGCTCGTGGAGCAAATAAGTAAAGCTGCACCTTACTGCGTGACATTTAAACAGTGATAACAGGAAAAAAAACAAGTTGCGCTAAACATGATCAGCATATATGTCTATAACATAATCACATGGGTAGGAGCTGAAGGCTGGATGGCCACAGTTAGATGACAGTCACCGCCTCATTCCAATGAGTAGAAAACCTAGCATCGGCATCGGGAGCGAGCGCATCTGACAAACAACAAACAGCTGTTCCCCTCGGCTGTTTCCGTTGGCTCAGCGTGGAACCAGTAAAATAGCTGTAACCAGCTCAGCAGATCACTGGTGTACGGAGGGGGCGGGGAAGAAGCCGGAAAAAGGATTGCTTTAAAACTGAACCGATGGACGGCTGACCGATAGGTCTAAACCGATCGTTAGTACGCACGACCATCGGTTAAAAATCCATGCATGCTCAGACTAAATGAGGGGACGGCAGCACTCATTCTTGTAAAACTCACGTTCGTTTTTGAGATGGCACATTCTACATTTTTAAAAATTTTAAATTAGAAAGAAATATGGTCTGGCATAGCAGCCCCCCACGAAGGGGACCCACGAAGTACTCAACATATTTGTTGCGTGCCTCATGAGAAGATTGGGGTGCTAAGCCAGTTCTCCCAGTGTCCAGGCCAAGAAAGGTATCTGAGGGTAGTCCTGCCTCAGCACCAATGTTGGTTAGGTAGGACTGGAAGTGCCTGCGTAAAAAAAGTGTGCAAAATGCAACAGGCAAAAACATTGGTGTTCAGTTTATAATCCGCCAGGTGTATAGCTGTCTGGAACAGGCGGAACCGGCTGGCGAGTATCCCGAAGGCATTCTCGACTACCCTCCAGGCTCTGGCCAGACGATAGTTGAAAACCCTGCTCTCCAAGTGAGGGTTCTCTGGGGAAAAGGCCACATGAGGTGAGGTCCAAGCCCGAAAGCTTCATCCGCGATAAAAACAATCGGAAGTCCCTCCAAATTGTCTTCATCTTGTGGCAATGCCAGACCACCAGACTGTAGACGCTTGGCAAACTCCGATTGCGCGAACACTCCCCCATCAGACAGCCCGCCGTTCTTCCCCACGTCCACATACAAAAATTTGTACTGTGCCGACACCACCGCCATCAACACGATACTATGAAAACCTTTGTAGTTGTAATAGTACGACTCCGAACGGGGTGGCGGCACTATGCGGACGTGTTTCCCATCTATTGCCCCTCCGCAGTTCGGAAAGTCCCACCACTGGGCAAATTGGGAAGCCACAGTCTGCCATTCCTGTGGCGTGGAGGGAAACTGTGGGGACAAACAAAAAAATTAAATAAGTACTTAATAAGCACATAAACATTGCAAACACAATACAAAAAACATCATTGTGGAGTGAGTATTTCATGGGAAAAAAACATAGGAACACTTACCAGACTCCTCACCCCTCTGATTTTAGGGGGGGGGGGTGTTCTACCTGAGTTTAGGCCCAGAAAAAAAAACAGGTAGCATTCTGCCTAAATTGCATGAGAAAAAATACATTGGGACACATTTCAGGGGGGAGGGGGTACTAGATGAGTTTAGGCCCAGAAAAAAACAAAAGGGAAGCACTCTGCCTAAAATTGCATGAGAATTTTTTATTTTTTTACAAGGGGGGGGGGCAGAAATACAATAGAGCAGACAAAAATCAGGTTGTCAAAAGACTAGGTTAGGTGTGTTTGGGCCTAGGATAGCATGCTGCACAGGTTAGTGAAGGTAAAGATGCATGTAGGCCAAAAAAAGAGCATGGAAAGCTTACAACATGCATGGGGACAAAAGGGGACATTCACAGCATATTCCAATCATGGTAATTAGGGAGAAATGCAAGAAATACAAGACATTAGCATACATTAAAGACATAGCTTGTGATGTTAAAGCTTAAACTTACCTTAATATACTCCTCCTGCATGACTTGTATGATGGCAGAACACGTCTCCGGTATGATGATCCCAAGCGCCTGGAGAGAGATGCCTGTGGAGAACTTGAGGTCCTGCATTCTCCTTCCAGTCGCCAGGTATCGCAACGTGGCAATAAGCCTCTGCTTGGCCGTGATGGCTTGGCGCATCACAGTGTCCTGCCTCGTTATATAGGGGGACAGAAGATCCAATAGACTGTGGTCCTTCAGACCGCTCTCATCGGATGGACTGATCATGTGTACAAGGCCTTAGGGAAGCGCTTCCCTAACACTGACCCGCCTCTCAGCCAGTCAGGTGCACCGGATCTGGTTACCAGTCACCTGATTGGCTGAAGCGACAGGCGCTGTGATTGGAAGCCTATCATGCGTCCAATCATAGCAGATATGACATGAAGAGGACGGGAGAAGACATCGAGGACTGGAAGGGAGCGTGGAGGACGGCGCTGACCCAAAAAAGGTAAGTGCCGGGCAGGGTGCAAACTGGCACTATTTGATGGGGAAAACTGGCAGCATTTGATGGGGCATTTGATGGGGGCAAACTGGCAGCATTTGATGGGGCATTTGATGGGGCAAACTGGCAGCATTTGATGGGGTAAACTGGTGGCTATTAATGGGGCAGACTGGCGGCATTTGATGGGGCAAACTGGCATCGTTTCATGGGGCAAACTGGCAGCATTTGATGGGGCAAACTGGTGGCATTTGATGGGGCAAACTGGCAGCATTTGATGGGGGCAAACTGGCAATATTTGATGGGGCAAACTGATTGGGCAAACAGTGAGGCTGCAGTTGATGTTTTTTTTTTCAGTTTGTTTGCGCCCCCCCAAAAATTTTGAGCACCAGCCGCCACTGACCACCACATAGCAAAAGGGCATTTCTGGTGAGTAAAAAAAAAAATTACTCCAATTGTTTGCTAATACTAGTAAAGGACTGTGCAAATGTAAAAATGTTTTTCAGGGTGGAACCACACTTTAAGAATCCTATAGGTTATACTATGGGAAAAACGTCTCATATCACTTAGGGCAGAAATTACTCTAGATCTAGACGAGGATATATTGTTAAGCAACATGTGAGTGACTGCCAGAAAGAAAAGAGTGTCAACATGTTTCACATTAGGAAATTAAACATTTATAATGAAAATAAATGCAAGATGTAGTGTGGTGTCAAAATATTAACAAAATATAATTTAGTGTTAGGAATAATGGTCAGCTGTTGCCAAATAATTCTGCCAAGCAGGCTTCTCCCTCTACTTCATTGGCACCTGCTGGAACATATGGTCTGTATCCCCGCTGGTGGGCAGAGTATAAATGCCCTGCAATGAGTCTTTTTTTAGGTGGAAGGAATTATGCTGGCATCACTGGAGTTTGTTCACTTAAATTAGACCAGCCAGCGTGGATAAAAGTAAATGGTTTTAATAAACAGGTTAAAAAAAAATGTGTTTTTGTTTCCAAGAGGTATTTTAACATCTTTTTTTTATCTTAAAATTATTGTAAAGTCTTTTTTTTTTTTTGCTAAAATAAAAAATAAGCTATACTTACCTGCTTTGTACAAGGGTATTGCACAGAGCAGCCCCAAACCTCCTCTTCTGTGTCTGACCCCATAAGCAAACAACTTTATAGTGACACTAAGGCTGCATTCGCTCTTCAGCGTTTTGAATCTCAGGCAAATTTGCTGCGATTCTGCCCGCACTTTAAAAGTGCCGATGTGTGAATGACAAATCTCACATTTGAGATGCCATTCTTTTTAATGACACCTAAAATTGCGGTGCAGGTCTGCCGCAATAAATCACGCTGCAATTGCGACAACCCGCATTGCCTAAAGCATGTCGCTCAAAAACGTTCAGGAGCTACTTTTGGGAGATGTGCTTCATGCGATGCGGGTTACCGTGATTGCAGAGCGATTTTGGGTGTTATTCAAATGAATGGCATCTCAACAGGGGCGGCCTGTCCATTAAGGGCGCATGGGCGCCACCCCCCCATCCATCTCCACCTCCCTCTATCCATGCATCGGCTCCTTTCAGGATGCTGGATACCTGGATTTCAATGCGGGGGTGGGTGTTTTTTTGAAACACCGATTAGAGCCAGAGCCTCTAATAGGCTTCAAAATAGGGTGGGCTCGGGGCACAGAGATCGTGTTTACAGCCCACCCATGTGTGTTACAATAGTGAATGAATATTAGCTGTTGTAACACTGATCCTTCTCCCGGCCAATCAGGAAGCAGGTTTTGACATCCACCACCTCGATTGGCTGAAAGGACAGGCGATCCTATTGAACCCCTAGGAGGAAGATAGGAGCCACATGCTGGAAGCTGCCAATGGAGGAGAGGACACAGAGTCGCTGCCCGCCACCTGCCTATGATGGGGTAAGTGCCAGACCGACCGGCAAACAGCAGGAAGGGAGGTGCTGCCAGACGCTCAGGGGGGTTAGGTGGCTGTTTTTTGCCCCCCACCCCCAAAAAAACACCAGCTGCCACTGCATCTCAAATGTGAGTACCGCGATTTGTCATACATCGGCACTTTCAAATTGTGGGCAGAATCGTGGCAAATCTGCCCGCGATTCAAAAGGCTGAAATGTGAATGCAGCCTAAACAATATCCTTATTCTCCAAAGGTAATCCAGTCACATCCACTTCTTAATGGCCCTGTAATTTATTTTTTATGCAATTATTTCTTTCTGTGTATCTATGTCTCCATTATCATCCTATGTGAACTCCCAATATTCTCCCTTCACTTTCTTTGTTTGGAACTAGCAATACACATTAGGGCACTTTCACACCGATCTCTAGCAAAAAACACGATAAAAGATAACTGTAACATAGTTTAGTGACATTTTAAGGAATAACTGTGCCAAAATGTAGCAAATGGCTTTCCCTTCCCCCTCTACAAAAATGTATTCTGGCCTCAGAGATGCATGTATTCCCTCTGTTGCATTGCCTGGCCTGAACACAAAATAAAGACAGCAGATCATCAAAGAGTGTGCGCATCTAAAGCTGGCCATAGACAGTTTTTTTGTTTTGTTTTTCAACCATCCACACAAGCGAGGTCAACAAAAGTTTTAGATCATATTCCTTTGACAGAAGTTTATCATATGATCAAGTTCTGTCCTGTCCCTGACAAAATGGAATTTCAGTCTGTCTAAGGCAAGCTTAAAGTGTTAATAAACCCAGGACCCTGCATTCTCTATATCTGGTCTCCCACAGTACACAGAACATGGAAATGCAATTATTTTGGTAAATATAAACTGCTAAATAATTTTTCTCATCAGCCATCTTGTGACTTCTATGAGTGTCTGGTTAAAGCTTGTAGGAGGAGTTTTCATTCTCCCACGATTGTCCTATGAGAATGCAGAACCCCTGACCTCCACGGGATCTCTTTAGGTAAGCAGCATAGCCCTTGTTCCCCAACGTTTATATTGTATTATGTTGCTGTTAGGTTTGCTGTATGAATTTTTGTAATTTTTGTACCTTTTTCCAGCCACTGACTGTATGTCAATTAATTTCAGAACTTCTCAGACGAAGTGGCATTGCTGCAAAACTAGTAGAGACCCCCCTCGTGACTCCTAATTCCACCGTGTTTTTCCGCAAGGGGATCATTAGTTTCGGTGACACGTATGGTTTGTCACAACGTCCTATTTTATTGTATATCGTTGTCTGTTTTTACCTGTTGTTACATTAATACATTAATAATCTCTTATTTATGTACTTTTCCTGAGTTTACCTACTCATTTTGTACCGCAATAGTCCATCCGCCCCCCCTTCTTGGTCTTTTGGGTTGTGGGGACCTTTAAGCCCTATATCTATTCAACATTGATTTTCTGGAGGATGGTACTATTATTAATTAGACTGTGGGCCAGATTCAGGTAGATGGGAGCATCTTTAATCTGGAGTCACGTTTCTCATTTACGTTACTCTGGCAAAATTTTAGGAGCAAGTGCTGTTATTCATGAAGCACTTGCTCCTAAAGTTGCGGCAGCGTATCGAAAATGAGCCGGCGTTATTCAAATTGGGCGGGTACGGGGCGTGTATTATTAAAACTAGGCGCGATCCCACGGCGAAAGTACTGCGCATGCGTCGACTGTCAATGCATCCCAGTGCGCATGCTCACAACTTCCGTCGGCACCACTTCCTTGGAAACGACAGCGCAATGTGTTCCGTTGGACGTTTAAATGCGCCCGTAGATGCGCCCTCCGGCACTAAAGTATATCCTGTTCCCCCCTCCCCGCAGTGAAGTTACTTTTGTTCTGAGATGGCTGCTCCCGTTCCCCGCAAACACAGGAGAAAGCTGAACTTTAAAGGCCAGGAGCTGTCAGCTGTCATCTCGGCTATGGAGACCTATGATGTCTTCCTCCATGGCTGTAAAAGTTGACAGACAAGCAGGGACAGAGGTGTTGTCCTGCAAGTGGGGGTGCTCAGCTAGCTCTTATCGTCGGTAACGCTGCTGTAGCTGCTCTCCTGCTGACCTGTGGCCGTCTGGAGTAAAGATAAAGCAGCTATTTGTAGAAATAACTTTGCGACGGACGGACGACATATGCGCGGCGCATGTAGCCAGCGTATGGTGCTAATCCGTTCGAGAATTGGGAAATCTCGCTCATTTGCATATTTGCAGGGGAAATCAATTGGCGCGACTGATGCGCCAAGCGAAACTATGCGCTGACGATACTCTGGCGTCGGAAAGTTAAGCCGATCGGGGAAAGCCCGTTTTCTGTCGCATCTAGTTTGGTGGGTACGGCCGCAGAGATACATTGGCGCATCTTGACAGTTACGCGGCGCATATCGAAATACTCCAGCGCAACTCTACCTGAATCTGGCCCTGTGTGTCCTTTATTAAGAGGCCTAAAATTAATTCCTCTGTCTGGACAGTGCTGATTGCCCCCCTGTGCTGATCACATGCATAATAAAAAAAACTCTCTAGCAATACACACCAAACTGAGCATGTGCAACCTGTCCCCTGTCTCTGCAAATATCAGGAAATATATTGGAGTCAGTGGAAGACAGATCAGAGGAGACAGGATGGAACAGCTTTTTTACACAATGCAGAGGATTAACCACAGTGAGTATAACAGGCATGCTTTATTGCATAAACAGACTGGTTTTACTGCTGTGGGTTTAGTAATGCTTTAAGGACATCAAGGCTGCTATTTTTTTATTTTATTTTTGATAGGGTGGGAGGGGAAATTATTGGGACGATTTATTTGAAATTTGAAATTAAAATTGAAGTGAAATTTCTGAGCTGGGCTGACTTTAATCATCCAGTTGTGTAATTATTTGGTATACAAAGGGAACACAGCTTCACCCTATTCACCAAGCTAAAAATGTACTTTGAATAGGCTGTACTGTTGTAAATCAACCCCACTGTCTACATTTTACATTCAAAGTAGAGATACACGTTAAAGTGAATCTAAACTTAATAATTAACATTTGCTATGATATACAGAACATCTAGAAATGTTAATAGTGCATAAGCAATGAAAAATATCAATGTACAGTATAATAGGGGAAAGGAAAAGGAAAAGGGAAAAGATTCATTGCTGAATAATTGAGCCTATCACATTTTATTATTTCACTGGGTTACCTGGTAATAATGGCATCATAATAGGAAAACCCACCTGTACATTAAACATATAATCACTTTAAAAACCAAAACACAGCCTTCATACTGTATCCCCAACCACATCCTTCACAGCACTATGCTTATTATTATAGGACAGGTGCTCTTTACAGGTTTTAGCTGCTGACTATAGAAACTACAGGTATTTGCTTTGTGGGTTAAACCGATCAGTCAGTCATACAGCGTTCCAAGATGAATTTACATCACAGACATTGTGCCTGTCTTACATATATTTATCTAAGATATTGATTCAATTTCTCTTCACTCTATCTTCAGTTCTAAGTTGAAAACCCAGTGCTATCTATTAGTATCTTCCTTTGAAGCTGGGTATTTTGTACAGAAGAGTTGAATCCAGTACCGGCATCCTGTTGCCAGTATGTTCAGACGCAAGAATTGTTGATACAGAATATTCTGACTGGGAGATGTGATTATGTAAACAATGGTTTTACATTAGGGAGGATTAGTGTTGGGATTACGGTGAAGGTAAAAGAGGAAGTAAACCCTGATGGGTTTTACTTCCTCTTTGTTTCCCTGCAAAGGTAAAGCCTAATGGGCTACTATGCATCGCATAGTAGCCCATTATGTGTCACTTAACTGAAACCGAAGACTGCGATGCAGGAATGGACTGGCCATCGGGAGTACCGGGACTTTCCTGGTAGACCAATCATCCGATGGCTCAGTGCAGGGCCAGCTGTCATGTCAGTCATAGTGTCTGTTAAAGGGGTTGTAAAGGTTTGTTTTTTATTTTCTAAATAGGTTGCTTTAAGCTCGTGCATTGTTGGTTCACCTACCTTTTCCTTCAATTTTCCTTCTAAATGTTTTTTTTCTTCGTTTTTTTTTGTCTGAATTTCTCACATCCTGTTCTTCCTCAGTAGGCTGTTCAGTAAGCTGTTCTAAGTGACTTACCACCGCTCGGATGATGGTGGAAAGCTTACTGAGGAGAAACAGGAAGTGAGAAATTCAAACAAAGAAAAGGCTTTTAAATGATGGCAGGTGTGTACAAACTCTTATTGAGCCCTGGTTCACACTGGGATGCGGGAGTGAAGCCGTGTGAGTTCAGCTGAACTCGCACAATTTCACTCCCGCTGGCAGTCCCGATTTCGGCCGCGATTTAATAGACATCTGTGCGGGTTTCTGCGCAGATGTCAATGTAAATCGCAGCCTGAAATCGCAAAAAGTAGTACAGGAACTACTTTTTGAAATCCGTGCAGCGCCGCAGATGCGGCGTCGCACCGATTAGGACGATGTCATTGCCGGCAAATGCTGCCGATTTGAGATGCGATTTCACATGTGAAATCGCATCTCAAATCGAAGCAAATCGTACCCAGTGTGAACCTGGGCTTAACACGAGTTTGAATGTGATTGCCTAATTCTAAACACAGATACAATCCCAGTTATAAGAGGGTGTGCACACTTATGCAACCACATTATTTTATTTTTTTATTTTTACTTCCCCTCCCTAAAAGAGTTCAGTTTGCTTTTCAATAGTGTTGTAGAGTTTAAAGGTCACATTAAAGGTGGAATTTTCTGAAATTATTTATCTTTGTCTAATTTATTTACATCACAGAAGCCTGACATTTTAACAGGGGTATGTAGACTTTTTATATCCACTGTATGTGAACACGTTATGCACATTATGTGTGTTGTGCTAAGTCGGCCTATTCATTTGTAGGAGTTTGCTAACACACCAAAAACATGTACAATTGTTTATAACGCAGAGCAGTACAACGCACAGTAGTGCTTTTTCATGAAACACACGTCTATTGATGTGCCATTCAGAATGAGTATGAATATGTGGTGTGAACAGGACTTTAGTGTTTGTGTTATAGGGGGTGGTAAGTGTTAAGGTTACAGGAATGGTTAGTGTGAGGGGTAGTAATAGGCTTACAAGAAGGGTTAGCGTTAGGGATACTGGGAGGGTTAGCGTTAGGTCTACAGGTTGGGCAAGTGTTAAGAAAACAGGGAGGGTTAGTGTGACGTTTAGTATTAGGCATACAAGGAGAATTAGTGTTAGGGATACAGGGAGCATTAATGTTAGGGCTAAAGGGAGGGTTAGTGTGAAGGTTAGCATTAGGCATACAAGGAGGGTTAGTGTTAAAGGGGTTGTAAAGGTTTGTTTTTTATTTTCTAAATAGGTTGCTTTAAGCTCGTGCATTGTTGGTTCACCTACCTTTTCCTTCAATTTTCCTTCTAAATGTTTTTTTTCTTAGTTTTTTTTTGTCTGAATTTCTCACATCCTGTTCTTCCTCAGCAGGCTGTTCAGTAAGCTGTTCTAAGTGACTTTCCACCGCTCGGATGATGGTGGAAAGCTTACTGAGGAGAAACAGGAAGTGAGAAATTCAAACAAAGAAAAAAAAACATTTAGAAGGGAAATGGAAGGAAAAGGTAAGTGAACCAACAATGCACTAGCTTAAAGGAACCAATTTAGATAATAAAAGACAAGCCTTTATAACCCCTGTAATTATACAGGTAGCGTTAGTATTAGGGATACAGGGTGGGTTTGTGTTAGGAATACAGGGATGGTTAGGGTTTGGGATACAGGGAGGGTTAGTGCTAGGGTTAGTTTTAGGGATGCATGAAGGGTTAGTGTTTGGGATACAGGATAGGTTAGTGGTAGTGATATGGGGATGGTTAGTGTAAGTTTTCTGGATACAGGAAAAGTTAGTTCTAGGGATACAGAGAGGGTTTGTGTTAGGGTTAGTTTTAGTGATACAGGAAGGGTTAGTTTTAGGGATTCAGGAAGGGTTTGTGTTAGGAAATACTGGGGTGGTTAGAAGGGTTGTCCCGATACCGTTACTAGTATCGGTATCGGGACCGATACCAAGCATTTGCCCGAGAACTTGTACTCGGGCAAATGCTCCCAATGCTTCACCCGATACTTGTCCAGTGTCCTTCTCAAGCCCCCCTCCGTTTTGCTGCAGTCTCTCTCCCTCTGTGCCCCCCGCCATGTTTTCCTTCTCCTCCGTGCCCCCTGCCGTGTTTTCCTTCTCCTCCGTGTCCCCCGTCGTTGTTTTCCTTCTTCTCTATGTCCCCCTGCTGTTTCCTTCTCTCCTCCGTGTCCCCCCGCTGTTTTCTTCTCTCCTCCGTGTCCCCCCGCTGTTTCCTTCTCTCCTCCGTGTCCCCCGCTGTTTCCTTCTCCCTCGGGGTCCCCCGCCGGTGTTTTCCTTCTCCTCCGTGTCTCCCGCTGTTTCCTTCTTTCCTCCGTGTCCCCCGCTGTTTCCTTCTCTCCCCCGTGTCCCCCGCTGTTTCCTTCTATCCCCCGTGTCCCCCGCTGTTTCCTTCTCTCCTCCGTGTCCCCCGCCGGTGTTTTCGTTCTCCTCCGTGTCCCCCTGAAACTGTCAGGATGACAGTGTGCCACTCGGTACGCCCTGACTAGTTTCGTGGTTAAAACACTTTTTCAAAGTCAGGGCATACCGAGTGGCACACTGTCATCACCCTTGGACTACTCGATACTACATGGGGTTACCTGCATGCTGACCGGCCGGATGCTGCAGGTTTAAGGCCTTTTTTTTACTGCAAAATGTGAGTGTATTTCTTCATTATTTTGTACAATAAATTTTAAGTGATTTTACACTATCGAGGCATTCTTGTCTCCTTTTACATTCATGTGACCATTGTTATTGGAGCCACTGTCGGATGACCCAAGCTGAATTGTTTCACTCTCTCACCGAGCCCAGCTGTTTGATCCTGTCTGCTGTTTTGGTCTCCTCTCAGCCAGGGACCATTATTTACATTTGGTAAGCAGACTTGCATATGTGTGTGGTGTAGGTCTTCAGCTGCATGTCACATCAGTGTTAACCAATATCCTGCTGACTCATATTGGGATTCGGCTTCACCAGGGTGGATGTTACGTTTTATTTCCTCTGGACTTTTTTTGTTTATAATTTATTATTCACAATTGGTTGTGTATGGAACCTTGCTAGCCCTCTCACTTTGGACTACAAAGGCCCCTTTTTGTGTTTTATGGACACTCAATAATGTTTGTTTTTGTTTTTTGGATTGTTTTTTCAACCTTGCATATATCACATTAATTCATCGGTGTGGTCCACATATTATTTAATGCATTTTATGTTTATTGGTCATTAGCGCGGTTTATTTTTATTTTTCTCATACAGAAAAGATTGGTAATAGGGTTAATTTTAGGGATACAGGGAGGATTCGTTAGCGTTAGGGACACAGAGAGCATTAGTGTTAGGAATACAGAAAAGTTTGGTGTTAGGGTTAGTTTTAGGAATACAGAGGAGGTTAGTGTTAGGCCCTGTACACACGAGGAGACATGTCCGATGAAAACGGTTCGCAGGCCGTTTTCATCGGACATGTCTCCTGGGATATTTTGGTCTGATGTGTGTACACACCATCAGACCAAAATCCCAGCGGATAGAGAACGCGGTGACGTGGCGGTGACGTGGCAGTGACGGTGACGCAGCGACGTGCGCAAACAAGGAATGCTTCCACGCATGTGTCGAATCAATTCGACGCATGCGCGGGATTTCGGTTCGATGGTTAGGCGTACTAACCATCGGACATGTCCGACGGACAGGTTTCCAGCAGACAAGTTTCTAAGCATGCTTAGAAACTTTTGTCCACTGGAAACCTGTCTGCTAGGCCGTACACACGATCGGACATGTGTACGCGGCCTCAGCGATTCAGGGAGGGTTAGTGTAATGGTTAGTGTTAGGGATAGAGGAAGGGTTTGTTTTAGAGATAGATGAAGGATTATTGTTAGGGGTACAGGAAGCTCTGTGCTAAAACCAACAGCATCCATCTCCTTGCACAAAAATCTAATATATTGCTGTTTGATTCAGCAATGTTGGCAGCAATTTATCCATGAAGATTAAATGATCATCCCTCCATTCTAAAGATTTCAGCTGAATTGGACAAATAATTGGGGTGCCTAGAGAACACTCAGCCAGCCCTGTTGGCAAAGAGATATCTGCAGAAATGTCTATAGACCAATGATATTATTGCAGAGAAGCAACAATTAATTTGGCAAGTCCCCCACACTCGCAGAATAAATGTTTATGCAGAAGCTCCATCAATACTCCAATGTACAGTGGTTATTAGTTTGATGTAATATACTGATTGACTACTATTAATCAGCATGTCTCTTCTGAAATGTTGCACTGTAGAGGTGACTGATAATTAAATATAGAACATGTGCTTTAAATACAGATATGACCTCCAAGAAAGGTTTGTGACTAATCTTGAATTTGTACTCTGTTTTTTTTTGGATATCAGTCATTAAAATACATTACTACTTACTTGTTCATGCGTTAGTGTTTTTTTCATTTTCAGCAGTGTAGAGTAGCCAAAGCAAAGATTATTGGTAACTTGGTACTTTGGGCTACTCACGAAAGAGACCCTGTCATTCTCCATAAATAGTAAATCAAAATGCAAGTACCCTGCCATATGAGAGACCTTATACTCACTTATCTAGTGACCTATGTCTCCTACCTTTCCCTCATTCCCTACAGCCTAAATAAGACTCTTCAGCACTCAACACTTCCAGGAGTGTAAGATGCCTTTGTCTCCGAGCCACACACTGCGGTTCCATCTTCCTTCCCTACATCACCGCTGAGTCCTGTTGAATTCAGAAGATGAAACCAGAGCATATGACGAGGTACAGAGACATCCAACACTTTCAGAAATGTTGAATGCTGAAGAGTTTTATTGAGATGTCAAAGATGTCAAAGATGGAATAGAGGGAAGCTAGATGACATGGGACATTGGCATGGGCATCCGCTGAAATTTTATCAGGGGGGGGGGGCACTAAGGCAGCGGCAATACACAGTCGCATTTAACCCTTTCTTCAAGTGCTAGCGGGGGTTAAAAAAGCCCCGCTAGTGGCCGAATAGCGCAGCTAAATGGCTTTTTCGCAGAGCCTTACCAACGCAGCCAGCTGGCAGTGTGAAATAGCTCTTGAGATAATTCAGCTTCACTCCATGCCCATATAAATATAGCCTAGAGAATGTACAGACCCCCTTTCAGCACAGATGGACCCCTCCTTCAGCACAGACCCCCCCTTCAGCACAGACCCTTCCATTCAACACAGATGGACCCCCCTTCATAACAGACCCTCCCATTCTGCACAGACCCCTCCATTCAGCGAGACTCTGCAACACCTTCTCGATTTTCCAAGGGGGGTTAATTCCCCCCCCCCCCGGCCTATGGAGCGGACGCCCATGGACATTGGCAAGTTAAGTATTAAAGCTCTTCTTGTTTGTGGGTTAAACTGATGTAAAGTCAAATATTGTGCCAAGAATGACTTTTATAACAGATCAACAGGTGCTTTTTAAATATCAGTTGATTTAGTAAAACAGGAGTTTTTCCTTTTTTTCATGAATCAGCTCTCATATGTATTTTCTGATTTATCTATAACGTACATAAAATTGGCTACAAATGTTGCTCTAATTAAAGAATGGTTGTTTGTTTATAGGTAAGTCCTTGACCCTGGGCAGTTTTCCCTGGCTGAGGCTGCTGGCGAGAAAGGTTGGTTGGCTAAGATGGATCTCCTAGTCAGTCACTAGTGTTTCCCTGATGACAGGCCAACCCTTGTGGCACCCCTTCACAGCCACAAACATAAAGGCTCACCAGATGCAATTTTGCATGTCTATTGAAGGACCTTTAATTGTGAAGATTATACAGCAGCCAGGATGTACAAACAGTTACTGTGAAATGTTTGAATGCAGTTTAGGGCTCATCCACATAGGTGAGAAGGGAAATATGCTGCATTCAGATTCTTACTGTGTACATTTTATATGGACCTGAATGCAGCAGGAGTAGCATATGCTATGGGCCCTGTGGGCTGCATTTTGGCTTGCATCGTTAGACTGCATAAAACATCTACCACCGCATCTCTGTTTTGATCATATTTTAAGCATTTAAACATTTGTGCCATTGACCTGGCCATGAGCTGCCTATGTAAACATATTGGCTAGATTCACGTACCTGGCGGCGGGGCGTAGCGTATCCTATTTACACTATGCCGCCGCAACTTAGAGACGCAAGTGCCGTATTCTCCAAGCACTTGCTCCGTAATTTGCGGCGGCGTAGTGTAAATGGGTCGGCGTAAGCCCGCGTAAATCAAATGTGGATGAGGTGGGCGTGTGTCATGCAAATCAATCATGACCCTACGTTTTTAACGTTTTTAGAACTGCGCATGCGCCGTCCGTGGACGTATCCCAGTGCGCATGCTCCAAATTACGCTGCAAATACATTGCTTTCGACGTGAACGTAATATACGCAAAGGCGCGTATCTAGCTCATTTGCATATTCGACACGGAAATTGACTGAAACGCTACCTAGCGGCCATCGTTAAATTACAACTTAGATACGACGGTGTAAGTGACTTACGCCAGTCGGATCTACGGCAAATCTATGCGTAACTGATTCTAAGAATCAGTCGCATAGATAGGAGGCCTCACAAACAGAGATACGCGGCGTATCTGGAGATACGCTGTCGTATCTCCTTTGAGAATCTGGCTCATTGTGTAGGCAGCAGTGGTGGGACACGTTCAGAACATCCTTGGCCTCTAGTCTTTCTAAATGAATGAATGCACATTATACAAACCCCAAGGTGGTTGTAAACCATTAAATACACCCAGTGAGGTGACAGGCCTTTAGGTGATACACAAATCCTCCAACATAAGTTGTATCTGTCTATCTGCAGTTTTCTCTTCTATACATCCGTTCAAGATCTAGAATTTAGGAGAAAGAAAGAGATCAAAATCGAGTATGGGGAAAGAGAGAAAATAGGGGAACGGGAGGTTTTTTTTCCCCTTTATGTTGTATGTGGGATGAATGGGGATGAGGATGTATGGCAATGTAAGTAGATTGGATGTTGTATATATTTTTTTAATGATAATGAGGCTTTTGTGGGTTGATCGGGACTCTGTATGTCCAGTGACAAGCAAGAGTGGATATATAATGTAACAGAATAAAGTTTTTATGTATTAAAGAAAAACTTATAATAAAGACAAATTGAAAAAAAAAAAAAAGATCCAGAATTTATAAAGCTTGTCTGAGAGTTCAGAAAAAAGGGAGAGGACAGCTGAAGTTACACTCCCTCCCTTGTCACCATTTTTCTCTTGATGTCAGAAAAACTTGTGTGTGAGGTGATTAATGCACATAGCAGAAGAACAAAGTAGATGACACATAATTACACTTAGGGGGAGATTTACTAAAACTGGAGAGTGCAAAATCTGGTGCAGCTCTGCATATAAACCAATCAGCATCCAGGTTTTATTGTCGAACCTTAAATTAAACAAGCTGCAGTTAAAACCTGATAGCCTACCATGCACTGCTGCACCAGATTCTGAGTACTCCAGTTTCAGTAAATCTCCCCCTCAGCGCCTTTAAAGGAACATTAAAGGCAATTTTTTTTTTAACCACTTCATTACTGGGCACTTAAACCCCTTTCGTGCCCAGACCAATTTTCAGCTTTTAGTGCTGACGCATTTTGAATGACAATTGTGCGGTCATACAACACTGTACCCAAATTATATTTTTATCATTTCTTTCCCACAAATAGAGCTTTCTTTTGGTGGTATTTGATCATCTCTGCGATTTGTATTTTTTGCGCTATAAACAAAAAAAGACAGAAAATTTGGAAAAAAACACAATATTTTTTACTTTTTGTTATAATAATATCCCATATTCTTCTACATATTTTTGTAAAAAAAAATCGCAATAAGCGTATATTGATTGGTTTGCGCAAAAGTTATAGCGTCTACAAAATAGGGGATAGATTTATGATTTATTTTTTATTTTTTACTAGTAATGGCGGCGATCTGCGATTTTTTTTTGGGGACCATTCACATTTATACAGCGATCAGTGCTATAAAAATGCACTAATTACTGTATAAATGTGACTGACAGGGAAGGGGTTAAAACTAGGGGGTGAGGAAGGGGTTAAATATATTCCCTGGGTGTGTTCTAACTGTGTGGGGGGAGGGGGGTGACTGGGGGAGGTGACCGATGCTGTGTCCCTATGTACAAGGGACACAGATCGGTCTCCTCTCTCCCTGACAGCACGTGGAGCTCTGTGTTTACACACAGACCTCCACGTCCCTGCTGTCACCTGTTGTCAACCCCGATAGCGTGTACCCGGCGGACATCGCGGCCACCAGGTACACGCATCAGCTCCTCAGCAATGCGCCGTCACAGTGTTTACCCGCTGCGCGCCCCCAGTGGCGCGCGCGGGTAATGCACATAAAAAGACATCCAAAGACGTATACCCGGCACTTGAGAGCCACGCTGTGGACGTCTTTTGTCTATAGCGCGGTTAAGTGGTTAAATAACAAACATGTTATACTTACCTTCACTGTGCAGCTCATTTTGCACAGAGTGTCCCAGAACCCTGTCTTCTGGGGTCCCTCGGCGGTTGTCTCGGCTCCTCCTCGCAAGAGATTTGCACCTTCTTGCAAGCTCGCATGGTGGAAAGCTTTTGCAGCCGCGCTCCCGTGATACAGCGGCGGGCATAGCCGCTGACTATATCACTCGGCCCCCCCCCCCCGGCGCGCCGCGTTATCGGATCTGATTGACGGCAGCGCCAGCCAATGGCTGCGCTGCTATCAATCCGTCCAACCTAGCCAATGAACAACCAGGCTGGGAACCAAAGAGGATCATGTGGACGTGTGGGACTTTCGAGGGGTGAGGTAAGTAAAACGGGGGTTCAGGGGGGGGTACCGTCGGATGTTTTTTCACCTTAATGCATAAGATGCATTAAGGTGAAAAAACATTTACCTTTACAACCCCTTTAATTGAGACAAGTACACACTATCGAGGGATATGCTTTGTTAATCTTTCATGTCTGAGGTTTACAACCATTATAACTCATACGGACATATGCTCATGTATGTCCGTATGAGTTGGGTTGCACCATTTTTTAAAGCAGAGTTCCACCCAAAAATGGAACTTCCGCTTATCCCACTCCTCACCCCCTTACATGCCACATTTGGCATGTCATTTTTTTTTGGGGGGGGGGGGAGTGGGGGCTTCAGGAGGAGTGGGACTTCCTGTCCCACTTCCTCCTTCTGCCGAGGGGCTGGTTAGGCGATTAAGCTTAATCGCCTACAGCAGCCCCTCCCTGTAGGCGATCGCCTGGGACACATGACAGGTCCCATGCGATCGCCTGTCCAATCAGTGTCGAGCCGTGCCGCTCGCGCATGTGCAGTGGGTGCCCGGCCGTTAAGCCGAAGGCTGTCATGGCCGGGTGCCCACAGTTACGATGAAGACGCCGGCCGGGGAGGGAGGGAGAGGAGCGGAGCCCCGGCCGGCGCGTCGCTGGAACGCTGGAGCAGGTAAGTGTATGTTTATTAAAAGCCAGCAGCTACACTTTTTGTAGCTGCTGACTTTTAATATACATAAAACAAGGCTGGGACACCCCTTTAAGCAGGATTCTTCCAGCAAGAGTCTGTGTAACATTATATGCGCATGTTCCTGTATTTGCCTAAAGATTTACAGTATAGTGAAATTTAAAAAGGACAAAAGTTCAGATGAACTCTACAGCACCTTACTAAAACATTAGCTTGCAGATTCATCTCATATTTGCAATCTTCTAACTCCTGCATGTTATTACAAGAATAAATATTTATCAGAAGATTGGATTTTTGTTCTAATATTGCAATATAACACAATTAAGGCCTCTGCTACATGCATATCTAATAGAGTACTGTGCAAAGTCTGTAAAGTGATTAATGAGATGGTAATTTTGTTCAGTCTGAAAACATTTTGTCTGATATTTCTGCTGTGCAAATACTGTATGATGCAGTAATCCTATTAATTCAAGAGCTTCACAGGAGACATCAGATGTGGCAATGCGTGAGACCTGTCTAATCAACCTTATTTCTTATTTACCCTTTCGCAATAGCTATATATATCAAATATTAATAATTGATTATTTTTTTAGCTTATTAATTTACGGATTTTTTTGATTCCCTGGGAGCCTACCCATTCTGGAGGCTATTACATGGAACAGAACCTTTGATGGATCTCTCCTGAAATCCCAACTTCATCTTATTCTGTCACAATCAGCAAGTTTATGCCATTATTTTTACAGCTTTATGTAGCGCCTGAGGGTTAATGTCCTGACATCTGTGACAGGAGATTATTTCACTGTATTCCTAAGGTCCAGAGCTGTCTATACCACAGCAAAAGATAGTTATTTTTTTCTATTCTGGGTTTGTTTCATCGAATGGTGCTATATGCAACAATGTGCAAAAACCTACAGCAACCAATCAGGTATCAGCTTACATTAGCTTGGAGGAAACAATATGAAATTAAATAAATGAAAAAAAAAAATACTATTGAGTGACGAGGAATTTATATCTATGTAACATGTTTATACAGCAGCACAATTTTTACAAGGCAAAATGTAATGAGAAATTCTAGTAAATGCATTTCTACTACAAGGGTCTCCAGTACATCCAGGAGTGTCAATCAGATTTCCCCCTTACATTCCTGAGTGCCCATCAGAGTCCCATTTTACATCAATGTGTGCACAGGAAAATCCCCCTGACATCAATGCAGGAGAGCAGGCTAAAGGACCTACAGCAGCGCAGAGACTCACCCCACAGCATGTAAGTATACATTGTTTTATTAAATGTCATACAGTTTTATTTCAGCGGCGCCTCTACTTTTGTCTTTACGTGTTCCTGGAGTTTGCTTCTGCTTCTCCCCCAAGAGTCTTGCCCTAAAGTGGATGTAAACCCGAAATTATTATTATTATTTTTTTATGTCACAATGTACAGTATATGATTTCCTATCATCTGTGCCCAGTCTTGCCACACAGAGTTAATCCAGCTCTGAGCAATCCTCTTTTATTGCTCAGTGAAATAAAACAGACTTACAGAGAAAAACCTTAGTCCGTTCTGCCCCCTTGCTGTGAGTGACAGGTTATTTACATATCTCATGCATTAGCCTGGAGACAGGCATTATTTTTTAATTCCCACCCCCACTCCTTTTCTGAAGTCATGTGGTTACTTTTCTGGATTTTGACTAAATGTTAGTGATCATAGCAGAATTTAGTGTTAGGAATACACAGGAAAAAATGCATGTTGACAAGCGGAGTGTAGAGGATGGCGGGGAGTCTACTGACATCACGACTCCACCCACCGAGCTCCAGACAACAGATCCACCCACAGAATCTGCAGTTTTTCAGTTCTTATAACAGACAGGTAAGGATTTGACAGCTAATGATACATGCAGGAGGAATCTATATCCTTATAGATCAGCCCTATGGCAGTAGTTTAGAAAGGATGAGAGTGGGTTTACATCCACAGGTCCCCCAGTGCATTCCATTGTGATTCTATTAACATCAACTGCTCAATCCCTGGGAAAAAAAAGGGGTGGGGGGTCCTGAAATGTGATGCTCTAATGCCCTGTACACACGATCGGTTCAGCTGATGAAAACAGACTGGTGGACCGTTTTCATCAGATAAACAGATCGTGTGTGGGCCCCATCAGTTTTTTCCCCATCAGTGAAAAAAAATAGAACCTGTTTTAAAATTTTCGTATGGTTAAAAAACCGATAGAAAAAAACGATCGTCTGTGGGGAAATCAATCAGTCAAAAATCCACGCATGCTCAGAATCAAGTCGACGCATGCTCGGAAGCATTGAACTTCATTTTTCTCAGCACGCCATTGTGTTTTACGTCACCCCGTTGGAGACGATCAGATTTTTATTTATTTTTTCTAATTTCATTTATCTTTGATAATTTTTTATTGGGTATACAAAACATCTGTACAGTCAATGACAAACAGCATGTTAATCAACATATGAAAACTACAGACATATCACTAAAGGTTATCCGAGAAGATAGACTTGCATGTTTGAAGCAGGTGGTGGATGTAATACCAATTATAAAACATAAAACTCCTAGACACCCCAAACGGGAACAACCTGTGACTAGGGGGGGGTTGAGGTATCCACCAACCAGTGGCTACTGTTAAGGTTGTGCAACAAGGTACATCGTCTCAATATGAAGTGATATATTAAACCATAGATAATGTTTTAGTATGAATATGTTAAACTGATAGTGCCTTTTCAAGCGCTTAGACATTTAAACTGTAAAAAGTGAGGCACTTGCAAACCTTTTCCAGAGATGTAACTATAGAAGAAAAGGAGAGTAGAGAGCAATAGAGAAATAAGAAATAAAATGAAGTAATTAAGAGAGAGATATGAAGAGAGTAGAACAGAACGTAATGAAGGAAGAGGGGAGGGGGAGGGGGAAGGGGGGAGAACAACACGGTGACTATACCATATCAGAAGTGTGATAAAATGCGTATCGTGTGAGTATCAGGAAAGTTTTTTAGTGTACCATTCAGTCCAAGGGCGCCATTGGTCACACATTTTTGGATGTGTTGGCTTTCCCGACGACATTAACATCTCATAAGCACAATGGGAGTGGACCAGGGCGATGACTTCTATTATGGTGGGGGAGAGATTTGTTTTCCAGCGTCTGGCAAGAAGAAGCCTAGTTGCTAGCAGTATATGAGTTACAATCGTTCTAAAGGAAGAAGGCAGTAATTCAATATCTATATTCAGACTCGCCAATTGTGGAGTGAGAGTGAGTGGTGTGTGACATACATCTTGTATGAGAGTTTCAATCCCTTTCCACAAAATAGTTAATGCAGGGCAGAACCAAAATATGTGTAGTATGGAGCCTATTTGGTTGCAGTTCCTCCAACATGTAGGTGACGAGTGTTGTTGAAATTTAGCCAGTCTCTGTGGAGTTAAATACCATCTTAAATGGATTTTGTGGGATAACTCCCATAGGGAGGTGCAACTGGTGGCTTTATAAATTGATCTTAAAGCAGTTTGCCACTGATGATCAGAAAGTTGGAGGTTTAAGTCCTTTTCCCAATCAGTGTAGGGCTTGGACTTGATGAAAACAGATTTCTCCTGCAAGGTGGAGTACTGTAGATAAGTGAAGTACCTTTGGTGGGGGGGTAGTGGAGAAAAAATAATTCCAAATTTTAAGTGGAAGTTCACATTCTAGATTCGTGTGGGCCAAGAGGCAATGTTGGATCCTATAGAAAATAAGAAAATCTGAGGGAGGTGCATGCAATGACATCTGGATTTGGTAAAATGTTTTATGTAGTATCTTAGACCTGAGGTCTGCAGTGTCAGACGCGAGGGCGAGTATCCAGTTTGGTATAACTAGATCAGGTGATAGAAGGCTGAGGGTTTGTATAGGAACGTGTATGCTTTTGGTATGAATTTGGGACCACTTTGTGCGATGTAATATTCTCCAGGCACTAATAGATGCCCGAACAGTCGGTGAATATAGGCGAAGACATTGGTGAGTGGTTGTAGAGCTGAACAACCATTCCTTTAGGTTGTGTCCAGGAGTCATAACATTCTCTATGTTTCCCCATAATGTGGATGGATGATCGGTAACCCAATCCGACATTTGGGCCAGAACAGTAGCTAGGTAATAGTCTTTTATGTCTACATACCCCAGGCCTCCCGCCTGTTTCGATTTGATGGTTTTGGAACGACAACACCTGGGGCGCTTGCCCTGCCAAATGAAATGTTGAATAATGGATTGGAGAGAATTAAGGTATGAAGATGTTAAAGGTATAGGCAGTGTGTGGAATGTATACAGTAGCTTAGGAAGAACAAGCATTTTGAGGCAGCTAACCTCCCAGACCAAGAAAATTCAAACTTGGAGAGTTTGGTAGTCTCCTTAAGTAACATTTGCTTAGCCTCCACATAATTACTATTAAAGAGGGTCTTGGAGTACTTAGTTAGGGTGATTCCTAGATAAGTAATCCCCGTATTCGCCCATGGGTACGGATATACATTTTGTAGGAGGTTGCTGGATACCGCATCTAAACCCAGGTCGAGAATTTGGGATTTTGTGTCATTAACTTTATAAAACGAAACATTGCTAAATCTTAGTAGTACAGATTGTATCGAAGCCAGGGAGGATAGAGGATTAGTAACCATTAGAATCACATCATCTGCGAATAAGTTTATCTTATGTTCCATTGATCCGATTTTAAAGCCAGATATCAGAGGATTCGATCTAATATGCTCAGCAAGGGGTTCCATTACTAAATTAAAAATAAGGGGCGATAGGGTGCAACCCTGTCGGGTGCCATTTGATATAAGAAAGGGATTGGACAATAGCTCAGATGAGTACACCTGGGCTGAGGGACTCGAGTATAAGGCCATTATTGCCGAAAATATATGACCTTGGATACAAAACTTTTGGAGTGTGGCTCGGACGTATGCCCAGTTTACCCGATCGAACGCCTTCTCTGCGTCTAAAGACAGAAGCAGAGAAGGCGTTCCAGTAGAATTAGCACGGTGAATAATGTTAATAATTCGGCGGGTGGAATCACATGTCTGTCTGCCTTTAGTGAACCCAGATTGATCTGGATGGATCAAAGATGGCATAATGTCTATCAATCTTGTCGCTATGAGCTTAGCATAGATTTTGGTATCAATATTGAGTAGGGATATAGGTCTGAAGTTTTGTGGGGAGGTGGGGTCCTTCCCTGGCTTCGGCAAGGTTATTATTAATGCATTTAACATTTCCGGTGGGAGAGAAGAGGAAGAGGCAGTGTCATTACACACTTGAGATAAAAAGGGGGCAAGAATAGTGCTAAATTGTTTGTAATATTCTCCAGTGAGACCATCAGGGCCAGGAGATTTATTGGGCGGAAGTTTAGCAATCACATCTAGAATTTCAAGTGATGTGAAGGGTGCATTTAGTGACGATAGTTGATCTGGAGAGACTGAGGGAAGCTTAATTTCTTTAAGGAAATTATGTACGTCATCAGCAGACGGTTTAGGAGTAGAAGGGTCGTCCTTCAAGTTGTACACTTTTTGGTAGTAGAGGCTAAAAGCATCCGCTATAGCCTGGGGATCCAGTAACTTCTGCTTAGTGTTTGGGTGGTAGAGATGTGCAATTTTGGTTTTCAGGTGATGACCCTTTACTCTGAGTGCCATGGCTCTCCCAGCTTTATTCCCTGTGGAGTAGTACGTAGCTTTAAAGTATTTCTGAGCTCTTTCGTAGGATTCTAACAGTAAGTTCCTGAGTTCCTGCCTAAGGAGTGTCAGTTGATTTTTGAGAGTGGGGTCAGGGCACAACTGATTTTGGTCCTCTACAGATTTAATCTGGGAGGTTAGACTATCAAGACGCTGTGATCTCTTCCTCTTTTCTCTTGCACCTAGTTGGATGAGAAGACCTCTAACAAAGGCCTATTCCAGAGAATAGTGTTTGTAGATGTGGAACCTTGATTTAAATCAAAAAAATCTTCCAAGTGTTTACGAATGTAGGCTGAATGTTCAGGTGATCGGAGGATTGAAGTATTGGCTCTCCACAATTTTGTGCGTGGAGAGGTAGGTTGAGTGTCCATCACAATCGACACAGGAGCATGATCCGACCATGTTATCGTGTCAATAAGTGAATTAGAGATTTTTGGCAGGGTCCATTTATCGACCAGGAAATAGTCAATCCTTGTATAGGAATTGTGACGGTGGGAGAAAAATGAGTAGTCTCATTCTGTGGTGTGGTGGCACCGCCATACGTCATACAAATCGCTGGATCTGAGGAAGCGGCCCATCGGTGAGGCGAGTCTAGTGGTGCGAGATGATGCATCCATGAAATTATCCGGAACAATGTTGAAATCACCGCAAAGAACAAAATTGCCTCTGCGAAATTTGGTAAGTTTGGGCATCAGCTTAGAAAGGAACTTGAGTTGTCTGGTATTAGGCACGTATACAGTGACAATAGTGAACCTGGCATTATCAATAGTACAGTCCAGGGCCAGATATCTACCTTCTGCGTCTATTAGACTGTCATGTAGGGTGAAACTGACTGTATTTTTAATTGCTATAAATACTCTGTTCTTTTTGGCGGGGCCAGGGGCTTGAAAAATGTGGCAAAAATGTTTATTAGTGCAAGATGGTTCTTCCGACTTCTTAAAGTGCGTTTCCTGCACACACAGGACATCACAGTTAGATTGTAGGGCTGTACGCCATAGAGATTTCCGCTTCGCAGGGTGATTCAGACCCTTGGCGTTGAGTGAGAGGAATTTTGGCATACTGAAGTTGGGTTTGATATAGAATAAAGAATAAGTGTTACTCACTGATATGCAGGAAGATCGTTCGAGTCAGATGAGCGAATTTACGTGTTCACTTCTCAGGCGTGTTCTGGAGGGTAGTTGACACGGGTTGCGGGCACAAAAAAAAAAAAGAACAGGCAGGTTTAGAAGAACAGGAATAAACAAAAAAAAATAATAATAAACTTGCAGCAGTCAAGTGGAACTGCGACTGCTGAGGTACAGTGGGGTATAAGTTCGCGGAACAATAGGTACCGAGCAAAGCATCCGGACGGAGATTTGCAGATTCATGAGAATGAAGACCCGCTTTTCAAGTGGGCGTCAGTGCATATCGACAAGATGATTATTTCCCAAAGAGCGAGTGTGTCCTCTGCGGTTTGGCTGAGGTTGTTGGGGGGGTCAGGTATGATACCCCACTTGTTAAGCAGTTTGAGACCCTCTTCTACCATGAAGATGACATGTCTAGATCCATTCTGGGTAACAATGAGTTTCGTGGGGAAACCCCATTGGTAGGGAATTTTGTGGTTGTTAAGTGGTTTTGTAATAGTATTGAGCTGCCTCCTCATCTGGCGAGTATGCTGTGACAGGTCGGCATATAGCTGAAGGTTGGTATAGGGTGTCGGCAGCTGTCCAAGTTGCCTTGACTTGAAAAGAAGCTGATCTTTGGCATGAAAGAAATTAACCCTCATGAGGACATCTCGTGGCACTTCAGCTGGGAGATGTGGGGGTTTGGGGAGACGGTGGATGCGATCAATGATGGTCTCAATGGGGGTAAGATCAGGTAAAATAGCAGACATCATTTTCCTGGGAAATGCATTCAGGTCATGTGGAGTGACAGTTTCAGGAATCCCTCTGATCTTAACGTTATTGCGTCGGGCCCTATCTTCGAGGTCCGCCATTTTAGCTTTCATCCACTGCTGTTCCTCCAGTGTGTGCTCATGAGCATCAACCAGGTCATTAACTGTTTCAGTCATCTGCCCCATTTGTGTTTCCACAGTCTGCAGCTTTTGACCCACATAGTGCATTTGTGAAGTGAATCTAGCAAACATGCCAGAAATGTCACTGTGAAGGGAGCTTTGAAGGGAGATGAGCATCTCCTTCATAACAGTATCCAGCACAGGCTGGTTTGAGGTGGGGAAAGCCGCGATGGGGGATGGAGGAGCGGGGGTGAGATTCAATACATTGCTCACCTCGTCTGTTGCTGTGTCCGCGTCCAATCTCATCCGCGATTTGGCAGGGCTATTGCCGGCTGATGGGTTGAGGGAGGGTGGATCGGCATCCTCAGGGGAGCTCGGGTGAGGGAAGATTCCCTGATCGGCAGCGTCCGGGAGGTCTGTGTAAGCCGCAGAGGCATCGCGTGTGACATTGCGGGCGCCATCTTGGATATTCGTCAGCATGTAAAAGTCAGTCAGTTTCTTAGGCTGACGATACTCTTTTCTTTTGCGGTTTCACCCAGACATTCTGGATGCTAGAGGTGGCGGTTCTGTATGTTTTGCAGGCATATCGGGCGGCGGGAATAGCGGGAATGCCTATGGTTTCTCCGGTCGGTGCAGGAGCTGTGCGATCACACGTCCAGCATGCTCGGCAGTCGGCCACGCCCCCCGAGACGATCGGATTTTTAACCGATGGTGTGTAGACAAGACGAAAGTTGGCTTCATCGGATATCTGATGAAAAAATCCAGATCGTGTGTACAGGGCATTAATCATTAAACATTTCAAGAAGACTTTTAAGTGAAATGAATTTTTGTACCAGGTGCTCATCAGTAGGGATGAGCTTCGAGTTCGAGTAGAACTCATGTTCGACTCGAACATTGCCTGTTCGCCGAACAGCGAACTATTTGGGGTGTTCGCGGCAAGTTCGTGTGAACTTTAGAACCCTGTTAAAGTCTATGGGACTCGAACGTTTGAAATTTAAAGTGCTAATTTTAAAGGCTAATATGCAAGTTATTGTAATAAAAAGTGTTTGGGGACCTGGATCCTGCCCCAGGGGACATGTATCAATGCAAAAAAAAGTTTTAAAACTGCAGTTTTTTGGCAGCAGTGATTTTAATAATTCCTTTGTGAAACAATAAAAGTGAAATATTCCTTTAAATTTCATATGGGGGGGGGGGGGGTGTATAGTATGCCTGTAAAGTAGCGCTTGTTTCCCATGCTTAGAACTGTCCTTGCACAAAGTGTCATTTCTGAAGGAAAAAAAGTAATTTAAAATCACTCGCGGCTATAATGAATTGTCGGCTCCCGGCAATACAGAGAAAAGTCATTCATGAAAAAAAAATGTGTGGGGGTCCACGGCATTTTGTTTTTAAATTTGGGGTGGAGTTCCCCTTAAAATCCATACCAGACCTGAAGGGTCTGGAATGGATATTTGGGGGGAACCCCACGTCATTTTTTTTTTATTTGACGCAGGGTTCCCCTTAATATCCATACCAGACCTGAAGGGCCTGGTAATTGAATTTGGGGGGACCCCCATGCATTCTTATTTTATGAATGACTTTTCTCTGTATTGCTGGTATCCAAAAATTCATTATAGCCACGAGTGATTTTAAATTACTTTTTTCCTTCAGAAATTACATTTTGTGCAGGGACAGTTCTAAGCACAGGAAACAAACGCTACTTTACAGGCATACTATACACCCCCCTAGGTAGGAAATTTAAAGGAATATTTCAATTTCATTGTTTCACTTTAAGCATTATTAAAATCACTGCTCCTGAAAAAACAACCATTTTTTAAAACTTTTTTTGCATTGATACATGTCCCCTGGGGCAGGACCCGGGTCCCCAAACACTCCCCTGGGGCAGGACCCGGGTCCCCAAACACTTTTTAGGACAAAAACTTGCATATTAGCCTTTAAAATTACTTTAAATTTCAAACGTTCGAGTCCCATAGACTTTAACAGGGTTCTAAAGTTCACACAAACTATTGGTCTGTTCGCAGGGGGTGTCTTCGGCTCATCCCTAGATGAGTACACATCTAGGATTTTATAGCACTGCTTTGAGAAAGTGCTTTGTTTGCCCAAAAATCCATCCATTGTGACTGACTATATCTCTGACTGCTCCTATGACTCCCCATGGGATCACAGACAACTCAAGGGGTAGTAATAGTAATAAGCACAAATTAAAAGTGCATTTCCACTTTTTCAGTCAGATTTCAGAAAGCTACTAAATGTGTGTTATGTGTTCCCAATCACACAGCATACAGAAAATGAATAATAATAATACAAAAAAAAAGGAAGGGAAAGAATTAGTTAATTAGGGCTGATTTGAGTAAACTTGATTAGGAACACATTATATTTTATTTTCATTTGTCAGGTTGCTGTTGTCACTTTGATCAGCTGTTGAATGAAACTGAGAAAATACACAGTAACAATAATGTTACTTTTGTGTCTTTCTATCTCTGGTCTGAATGGTGTTTACAAACACTGACACAAATGGCCTTTTCTTCGCAACATAAGATTTTGGGCTAGATTTATATTTAGGCTGCATTCACACCTTGGCGACAAAATGCCCGACGCCCCGACACGCTGGAGGGGCGAATTTCCATTGCTGTCTATGAGATGGTTCACATCTCACGCCGAACGCCGAAACGCCGTACGCCTGCCGCCTGGAAAAAAGTCCCGGACCCTATTTTTCAGGTGGCATTGGCGTTCGCTCATAGACAGCAATGGAAAGGATTTGTTAAAAAAAAAAAAAAAAAAAGTTAATCGAATCTCGGCAAAATAATCCGCGTACGCAGCATTTACTTGTCGCCTAGGTTTGAATGCAGCCTTAGTGTTTTGGTGTTTTGCGAACGTGCGTTTCTGCATGCTGGAAACCCGACACATCCCCTGTGCACAACTATGATTGTTACACTTTTTCAATATTAATCTGCTGCCTGCCAGCCCTGCATGTGCTTGCCCTGACTACCATGTGGAGTAACAGGTGGGTGCACACAGTGGTAGTAGTAATAAAATATTATTCCATCCATCGTCAATGACATACCTGGCCATTGTACTGCAGGAGCACTCCTTGAGGCAGAACCTCACCTCATGGACAGTGCGCAAATTGAAGAAAACAAAATTGATTAGAATGCCAATGGCAGAGAGTGGAGAAACTGACAGAAAATAATAGGATCTGGGAAGCGAGAAGAGAGGTGGATGAGCTAATGACTGCATTTAACCCACACAGCATTAGGTAATATATATATACTGTATATATATATATATACAATTACACACACATATATAATTTTATTATATAGGATTTATATGGCGCCAACAGTCTGAGCAGATACAATACAATTCAATACAGATGGAATCACAGGGCTCACAGAGCTTACAATCTAATATATATATGCAATGGGGAGATTTACTAAAACTGGTGCACAGTGAATCTGGCGCAGATCTGCATAGCTTCTTTTACCTCAGTGCAGTCCTCCTTCACCTACCTCATCCTTCGATTTTGCTTTTAAATGTCCTTATTTCTTCTGAGAAATCCTCACTTCCTGTTCTTCTGTCTGTAACTCCACACAGTGTAAAGCAAGGTATTCTCCCTGGTGTGGAGAAAGCCTCTTGAGGGGGCGAGCATGAGTGTCAGGATGCCCACTAACACACAGCTCCTTTCTCTATCTGCAAAGTAGAGAGTGTCCTGACTCGCCTCCTCGCCCCCTCCACCCTCAAGAGGCTTTCTCCACACCAGGGAGAAATCCTTTCATTACTGTGTGTAGTTACAGACAGAAGTGAGGATTTCTCAGAAGAAATAAGGTAATTTAAAAGCAAAATGGAAGGATGAGGTAAGTGAAGGAGGACTGCACTAAGGTAAAGGAAGCTATTTAGGGGAAAAAAATATTACCTTTACAACCCCTTTAAAGCGGAGGTTCACCCAAAAATCAACTTTCTGCCATTAGATCCAGCATACTTATCGTTTTAGCAGGCTTTCTTATCTGGCTCCGAGCGGGGAATCCTGCGGGGAATAGGCGTTCCTAAGGCAAGCACAGTTGATTGACGGGCTTGGATAGCGTATTACGCCCTCCGAAAATAGCCGAAGTGACACTCGGCTGTTTACGGTGCTATACGGCGCCTGCGCCTGCCGTGTAGAGCTGACTGTGCAGGCGCCGTAAATTGCCGAGTGTCACATCGGCTATTTTCGGAAGGTGTGACGCGCTATCCAAGCCCGTCAATCAACTACGCTTGCCTTAGGAATGCCTATACCCGGAAAGAAATCCCCGCTCGGTGCCAGATAAGAAAGCCTGCTAAAACGATAAAAAATGAAAAAAAACAGCATACTGCAGATGTCAGCAGTATGCTGGATCTAATGGCAGATACTTGATTTTTGGGCGAACCTCCTCTTTAAGCTTTGCCAATACAACCTAGAAGCTGATTGGTTACTTTGCAGAGCTTCACCAGTTTTAGTAAATCTCTCCCTATGTATATTTATGCAGGCCAGAGGATTGTTGGGTTCAGTGTGCACATGTTTTATATATGCCCCTGTTCAATTGAATGGGAAAAATAAATCCAGCTACCATAAAACCCAGAAATATCACTGGTCATGGAGGAGTTCAGATCATATAAAAGCACAAGTCACAGCATTATAAAATGACTCAATATATTATTATTATTCCACATATCTTACAAAAAGGAAGTTCTTTTTGCTGTCGGGAGGTTGAAAAAAAATGACAAAAGCACTCAGAGATTCTGATATCAAAGCACATACTTAAAGGGTTAAAGGGGTGTTCCAGCCACATTTAGTGTTTATTAAAAGTCAGCAGCTACAAAAAGTGTAGCTGCTGGCTTTTAATAAACACACACTTACCTGCTCCACGATCCAGCGACGCGCCGGCCGGGGGGTCCGCTCCTCTCTCCCTCTCCCCGGCCGGCGTCTTCATTTCAACTGTGCATGCGCGAGCAGCACTGCGCATGCGCGAGCGGCGCGGCCCACCGCTGATTGGACAGACGATCGGATGGGACCTGTCAGTGTCCCAAGCGATCGCCTACAGGGAGGGGCTGCTGTAGGCGATTAAGCTTAATCGCCTAACCAGCCCCTCGGCGGAAGCAGGAAGTGGGACAGGAAGTCCCACTCCTCCTGAAGCCCCCACTCCCCCCGCAATAAAAATTGCATGCCAAATGTGGCATGTAAGGGGGTGAGGAGTGGGTTAAGCGGAAGTTCCGAATTTGGGTGGAACTCCGCTTTAAGTCACCTTTTCACTGAATATATAAAAAATGATTCACAACACTCTTTCCACCCCACTGAGTCCCTGCTGCACTTCAGCAGTCCATATACAGGTGGTTCTCAAAAAAATTGCATATTGTGATAAAGTTCATTATTTTCTGTAATGTACTGATAAACATTAGACTTTCATATATTTTAGATTTATTACACACAACTGAAGTAGTTCAAGCCTTTTCTTGTTTTAATATTGATGATTTTGGCATACAGCTCATGAAAACCCAAAATTCCTATCTCAAAAAATTAGCATATTTCATCCGACCAATAAAAGAAAAGTGTTTTTAATAAAGAAAAAGTCAACCTTCAAATAATTCTGTTCAGTTATCCACTCAATACTTGGTCGGGAATCCTTTTGCAGAAATGACTGCTTCAATGCGGCGTGGCATGGAGGCAATCAGCCTGTGGCACTGCTGAGGTGTCATGGAGGCCCAGGATGCTTCGTTAAGCTCATCCAGAGTGTTGGGTCTTGCGTCTCTCAACTTTCTCTTCCCAATATCCCACAGATTCTCTATGGGGTTCAGGTCAGGAGAGTTGGCAGGCCAACTGAGCACAGTAATACCATGGTCAGTAAACCATTTAGCAGTGGTTTTGGCACTGTGAGCAGGTGCCAGGTCGTGCTGAAAAATGAATCATCTCCATAAAGCTTTTCAGCAGATGGAAGCATGAAGTGCTCCAAAATCTCCTGATAGCTAGCTGCATTCACCCTGCCCTTGATAAAACACAGTGGACCAACACCAGCAGCTGACATGGCACCCCAGACCATCACTGACTGTGGGCACTTGACACTGGACTTCAGGCATTTTGGCATTTCCCTCTCCCCAGTCTTCCTCCAGACCCTGGCACCTTGATTACCGAATGACATGCAAAATTAGCTTTCACCTGAAAAAAGTACTTTGGACCACTGAGCAACAGTCCAGTGTTGCTTCTCTGTAGCCCAGGTCAGGCGCTTCTGCCGCTGTTTCTGGTTCAAAAGTGGCTTGACCTGGGGAATGCGGGACCTGTAGCCAATTTCCTGCACACGCCTGTACACGGTGGCTCTGGATGTTTCTACTCCAGACTCAGTCCACTGCTTCCGCAGGTCCCCCAAGGTCTGGAATCGGTCCTTCTCCACAATCTTCCTCAGGGTCCGGTCACCTCTTCTCGTTGTGCAACGTTTTCTGCCACACTTTTTCCTTCCCACAGACTTCCCACTGAGGTGCCTTGATACAGCACTCTGGGAACAGCCTATTTGTTCAGAAATTTCTTTCTGTGTCGTACCCTCTTGCTTGAGGGTATCAATGATGGCCTTCTGGACAGCAGTCAGGTCGGCAGTCTTACCCATGATTGCGGTTTGGAGTAATGAACCAGGCTGGGAGTTTTTAAAAGCCTCAGGAATCTTTTGCAGGTGTTTAGAGTTAATTAGTTGATTCAGATGATTAGGTTAAGAGCTCGTTTAGAGAACCTTTTCATGATATGCTAATTTTTTGAGATAGGAATTTGGGGTTTTCATGAGCTGTATGCCAAAATCATCAATATTAAAACAAGAAAAGGCTTGAACTACTTCAGTTGTGTGTAATGAATCTAAAATATATGAAAGTCTAATGTTTATCAGTACATTACAGAAAATAATGAACTTTATCACAATATGCTAATTTTTTGAGAACCACCTGTACTGTGCAATGTTTGGCCAGTTACTGATAAATTCACTAAAAAGGATTTCTACTCCTAATATTTTTGAAAATACAGTAAAACCTTGGATTGCAAGCGTTTCACAATTCAAGCTGTTTTAAAAAAAAAAAAATCCTGACTCGGATTGCGAGCATTGTCTCGCAAGACAAACAGGATTCAAGCCTCTTGGGTGTGCAGTACCGCATTTGGCCATAGGTGCGGGGGCGCCGGTGATGCTCAGAAACACTCAGAGCTTTTCGGAAACACTCCAATCCCGTGTATTTCCGATTGTCTCTGAGTGTCTCAAAGCTTCTCTGAGTGTTTCTGAGTGTCTCGAAGCGTCTTAGTGTGTCTCGGAGCTTTTACAAGTGTTTTTGAGTATCTCTGGCGCCATCCCCACCTCTGGCCACATGCGGTACTACATAGACAAGCAGTGGCTGTAGAACAAATTATCTGAGTTTCCATTGATTCCCACGGGAAAACTTGCTTTGATATACAAATGCGTTGGATTACAAGCATTCTTCTGGAATGGATTATGCTTGTAATCCAAGGTAACACTGTAAGTCAATTGATCAGATGCAGCCGAAATTCAGATAGTTTAACCAAAAAATTCAAAATATAATAGCTGTACACTGCATGCTTGAAAATGGTACTACAAGCCCCGTAGTCTGAAAACATTATAATACTTGTAGTATCAAGTCATTATTGGTCAGTGGGGGCCACGGGAACATACTGACCAGTGAGAATCTCCTCCTACTTCTGGGACGGTGTCCTGGCAGAAATAGCCTTAAAAGTGATTCTAAGTGGTCAGTGTGGTCATAAAAAAAAAAAACACACGATGGGCCCTGGCCTTTGATGGGGGTCTATTATTTGGGAGGTGTGTGCCTGGGGGGACCTTTGGAGTGGTTTTGCATGTATCCACAAAAACACACATGCTCTGGGAACCTAGGACCTGGATACAGATTTGTGGCCTATGTGCTCAAACTAGCATTAATTGCTTGAACCCAGCTCCTAGACTCAGAGATTTCAAGCAGAAGGTTATAATTAGCTCCAAACAACCTGATGCTGGTGTCTCCTGCTGTTATGTGTAATCTGTTTATTAAGGTGTCTTCCTCTCATTGTATAATTCCCCCATTGTGTGAATCCCCGTTGTTAATTGAGTCACCTACTGTTTCTGCCTGTCTGCTAGCATTGTGTCCACCCCACCTCTTTACCAATTAGTGTGGGATGTTTATGCGTTTATGTTAGCTGTTCATTAGATGTACTGTTAGATGTACTGATGAAATTACTGTTTAAAGTTTGCATTGTTTAGGATAATGTGATCAAGCTCTAATCTGATTTTGTGTGGTATATTCTGTTTGAGTTTTCAATAAAGATTTCCAGTTTGTCCCTAAGCTAGTGTCGTCTAGTTCTGGGTCCAATGCTCAGATATAATACCTGGTTCCTGCTTCCAGAGTGGAGGAAGCTGTATCTTATGGAAGGGCCCCAGGCAGGGAGCCAATCTGTCTGTCACAGGGTGTACATCAATGCTCATCAATGCACCATGCTATTTATTATTAGAAAATGTGCAGTGTATCAGAATGCATGTAATTGTCCTTACAGTGGTTCCATTAGAAACAATTAGCGCCTCAAATATTGTTTTCACAGGATGTGCACACTTTAAAGGAAAACCTAACATGAGAGATATCCACTCACCGACCACTTTATTAGGTACACCTTGATAATACCAGGTTGGACCCACTTTTGCCTTTCAGAACCCCCTAATTTTATCATCTCATCACGCAGTTGCTGCAGATTTGTCGGTTGCACATCCATAATGTGAATCCCCCGTTCCACCACATCCCAAAAGTGCTCTATGGGATTGAGACCTGTTGACTGTGGAGGCCATTTGAGTACAGTGACCTCATTGTCATGGTCAAGAAACCAGTGGCGAGAGGATTTGAGCTTTGTGACATGGTGCATTATTCTTCTGGAAGGAGCCATCAGATGATGGGGACACTGTAGTCATAAAGGGATGGACATGGTCTGCAACAATACTAAGATAGTCTGTGGCATTTAAACAATGCTCAATTGGTCCGAAAGTGCCAAGAAAATATCCCCCCACACCATCACACCACCACCAGCCTAAACCATTGATACAAGGCAGGATGGATCCATGCTTTTATGTTGATTATATCAAATTCTGATCCTACTATCTGAATGTTGCAGCTTAAATTGAGACTCATCAGACCAGGCAACGTTTTTCCAATTTTAGTGAGCCTGTGTGATTTGTAACCTCAGTTTCCTGTTCTTAGCTGACAAGAGTGGCACTCAGTATGTTCTTCTGCTGCTCTAGCCCATCTGCTTCAAGGTTCGATGTGTTGTGCATTCAGAGATGGTGTTCTGCATACCTTGGGTGTAACGAGTGGTTATTTGAGCTACTGTAGCTTTTCTATCATCTCAAACCCGTTCTGCCCATTCTCCTCTGACATCTGACATCAACAAGTCATTTTCGTCCACACAACTGCTGCTCGCTGGATATTTTCTCTTTTTTGGACCATTCTGTGTAAGCCCTAGAGATGGTTGTGCATAAAAATCCCAGTAGATCAGCAGTTTTTTAAATACTCAGATCAGCCCATCTGGGATGCCACGTTCAAAGTCACTTAAAGTGGATGTAAACCCACTCTCATCCTTTCTAAACTACTGCCATAGTGCTGATCTATAAGGATATAGATGCCTCCTGCATGTATCCTTACCTGTCAAATGTCTCCCCTCTGTCTGTTATAAGAACTAAAAAACTGAAGATTCTGTGGGTGGGTCTGTTGTCTGGAGCTCTGTGGGTGGAGTCGTGATGTCAGTAGACTCCCGCCCACCTCTACACTCCCCTTGTCAACGTGCATTTTTTCCTGTGTATTCCTTACACTAAATTCTGCTATGATCATGAACATCCAGTCAAAATCCAGAAAAGTAACCACATGACTTCAGAAAATAATGCCTGTCTCCAGGCTAGTGCATGAGATATGTAAATAACCTGTCACTCACAGCAAGGGGCGGAACGGACTAAGGTTTTTCTCTGCAAGTCTGTTTTATTTCACTAAACAATAAAAGAGTATTGCTCAGATCTGGATTAACTCTGTGTGGCAAGACTGGGCACAGATGACAGGAAATCGTATACTGTATATTGCGACATCAAATCCCCTGTCTTCCCCATTCTGATGCTTGGTCTGAACTTCAGCAAGTCGTCTTCCCCACTCTAGATACCTAAAAGCATTGAGTTGCTGCCACGTTATTAGCTGATTAATAATTTGTGTTACCAAGCAATTATTGAACAGGTGTGCCTAATAAAGTGGCCAGTGAGTGTATGTAGGCTGCTATTGCTGACCTCTCCCTCTGAAAATGCTAGTTTCCTGGCTGTCATCCACTTTTCTTTAATACTTTGAATCGCTGACCTGGAATTCTGTCTTTCTCTGTTTTTCTGCTTACTCCAGGTATGTGATTGAGAAATAATAAAACATTGTAAATGTCAATCCCATGGGGTGTGATGATTACAGAATATCATGACAAGGCTCCCACAGTTATCTGTCAGTTTCTGCAGCCCATGTTTATGAATGGCCATGCTGTCACTGTGTCCACATTGCTGCCATCATGTGACAGCTTACCTCTGGCAGCCAGTGAAATGGAGCTGCCATCCATGAGATAACCTCTCAGCCAAGTCTAATGAACAGAGAGAAATGCAATAGAAGTCTTCCAGCATGTGATCATTCCATTAGCACAGAAGAGTGACTGTGAGTGAGGAGGAGGAGGGGGAGGAGGGATTGTAGAATGGGGAGATCCTGAGCTCTGTCGGTGGGGGAATCCTGGCATTGTGTGCTGATCTCACCACCTGTGTGTAGTCTCCCAACATCCTCAGCTCAGGCACGCCAACCTATACCGTGGCGCTGTGTGCAGCCAGGGGCTGACAGGCTGAACTCTTCTAGGTGGTCTCTGTAGGGGGATCCTGGATGTGCCAGCTGTCTGCAGGATCCCCTTAAAGTATGTGTGCAGGATCTGATCGGGATCGATCTGCCAGTGTGGGGTCCCCCGGTGATCGCTGAGTAGGATCTAGTAGTGCAGAGCTGGCCCAATACTGGGATCCATCTGTCAGTGGAGGACCTGAGATCGATCTGTCAGTGGAGGACCTGTGATTGCTGGGTCAGTGGAGGACCTCAGATCGCTGAATGAGATCAATCGGTCAGTGGAGGACCTGAGATCGATCTGTCAGTGAAGGACCTGTGATTGCTGGGTCAGTGGAGGACATGTGATCGCTGAATGAGATCGATCTGTCAGTGGAGGAGCTGTGATCGCTGGTCAGTGGAGGACCTGTGATCGCTGAGTGAGATCGATCTTTCAGTGAAGGACCTGAGATCGATCTGTCAGTGGAGGACCTGTGATCGCTGAATGAGATCGATCTGTCAGTGGTGGACCTGTGATCGCTGGGTCAGTGGAGGACCTGAGATCGCTGGGTGAGATCGATCTGTCAGTGGAGGAGCTGTGATCGCTGGGTGAGATCGATCTGTCAGTGGAGAGTTCCCCCCTGTAGATCGCTGCGGATCTGATGCGGGGGGATGATGCGGGCACTGCTGGAGGAGCTCGGCATCCGAGCGCTGCTCTTCGGGGTCTTCGTGTAAGTAATGTGCATGGCTCCCGTTGTATCTGCATGGAGAATCTCTATGGGTCTCAGGTCTGTTAGGTAAGATCTAAGGGTGCCCATACATACCTCGATTATTATAAGGTTCAGTAACTATTGATGGAACAATGGAGGTAACCAACAGCTGATCATACAATGGTTGATTGTGAAGATAGAAATACTCATGTCTATGGTAATCGCTGTCCGACCTGCTGGAGAATCAGTCCCTGCAGATCTTCTATCAGTGCAGTGATCGTGCGAGAGAGTCTCATGTGTGTGTGCAGTGATCGGCGACATCCAACAATCGCATCATAACACGATTACCAATTATAACATTGGGGTAATGCAATCATCACCCCCCTCCATAGGGAATCTCCGACCTTGTACCTATAGATCTATGACTAGGTGCATCTATACAAGTCCTGGATGTGTCACCATTATACAATGTGATCAATGACTATCTACTATACTACATCTGTAAGGCCATCCTCTCCTCTGCATGTCAACACTATGTCCTCCTGTCATTGGCAAGTATTGGATAAGGTCTATATCCCTTTAAATGTTATAATGCGTTCCTGTCCCTGTGTGTATGTCTGAGTAACCCCATGTGTTGTGATTGCTGTGTGTGCCCAGGATGGATGATGGATTTCTATGTCTATACTACAAATATCCAATACCAAGTATAGGCAGTGCAGCGTGACCTTCTATATGGCTATATATATATATATATCTATCTGTGTACATAATTGTGTATATGCTGTATACTTGTATATAATTGTATCATCTGTGTTTATGTAACCTTTCATATGTCTGCAAAGTCTATGGCCAGGCAGTAACTTTTCTCTGAGCAGCAAACAGGCTCAGTGCTGGATAGTCTTCTATCTTCACCGTATTTATTCACCCACCAAAGTTATCCCTTCTATGAGCCAACATCTAGTCCTACTGTAAATCACCAAAGATATCTAGCCCTTCTATTGTCCTATATCTGTTTCCACTATTATTTCATCTATGTACTATATATTCCTACTCAGGGCCGCCATCAGGAATTATGGGGCGCCTTACACAGCTTTAGGCATGGGCCCCCTGGAGCAGAGAAGGGGGGTGCTGCCGCCTGAAATTGAGAAGCGGGGGGGGGGCTCTTTACAAAAAAAGAAAAAAATATATATATATATATATATAAAAAAAAAGGGGGGTAGCCATCCGGTGCCCTGGGGTCCTCTGGGCCCTTCAATAAAAAGAAAAAAAAAAAAAAGAAAGAAAAAATATATATTAAAAAAATTTTTTTTTTTAAAGGGGGGGGGGTTGCCATCTGGGGCCCTGGGGACCTCTGGGTCCTTTAATAAAAAAAAAATATATAAAATATACATATATATATATATATATATATATATATATATATATATATATATATATATATATATTTATAAAAAGAAATGACAAAAAAAGGGGGGTTGCCATCCAGGACCTCTGGGCCCTCTAATAAAAAAAAAAAAGAAACCTCTTGGCCCTTTAATTAAAAAATAAATAAAATAAATATATAAAAAATAAATAAAAAAATAAACATTTATAAAAAAAAAAGGGGGGGGGGGTTGCCATCCGGGCCCTGGGGACCTCCAGGCCCCTTACAGGTGTACTGCCTGTACTCCCCTGATGGTGGCCCAGTTCTTACTATAAAGACCAACCATATCTCATTTATTGTACTATACAGCCGGCCCCCAGGTTACAAACAAGATAGGAAAAATAAATGTAGCGCCACAAATAACTAATCCACGTATGAGGTGGAATGTGAATTGGGGAGAGGACCACAGGTCTTGTGTATTCTCTTCCCAAAAGTACAAAAATAAATAAATTACACTCAAGTAACCAATGTGTATAAAAGTGAAAACAAGGATATGAACCTATATGTTCACAATGTATATAAATAGGTTATCAACCTTAACGTGAATATAAAAGGTGAATACAATGGTGAATAGTGATCACAATCTTCTATAAAACATATGTGAATACATCTACCACTGTGTTGGTAGGTTCCCAATCTGATATGACGAAGAAGCCACAAAACTAGGCTGGTAAACAAGTGATTACACTCAAGGTGATCTTACAAACACCTAAAACATGTCTGGCCAAAAACCCTTGTACAGGTATTAAAGTGAGCACAAAATAACTATTGTAGGATTTGAGTGCACCAATAAGAACCTATGTGCACTGACAACGCGCATCCAGTGCGCCTCGGCCTGATCAAAACAAAATTACAGAAATTAAAACAAATGTCAATATATGTGAGTCCATCCGCCCTGAAGGTGGATTAAATCGATTGAACCTTCCCAGTAAGTTTAAATAAACTGGTGCACTTCAGGAAATAGTAAATATGAGTCCATCGGCCTTGAAGGTAGTATCAATCAAATCACATCTCCCAGTAAGTTAGATTAAACTGGTACACTTCAGGAAACACAATCCAATGACATGGAAATGAGGATTATATCAAGGTACTCTTACCAGATCCGATGGACCCGTAACTCACCGTACGGTGGGGGGTCTAAAGAGCTTGAACAGGCCGATGGCCCTGTTTGGTTATCCTCAGTATGGTGTCATCAAGGAGGTCATCCAAAGCTCCAAAGGGTGTCCAGTGGCTGTAGATTGTGCTCACGGCCAGAAGTGCAGGATAATGGGCAAAAGTGAACTGTGATGTTGCCGATCGCTCAGTCACAGCAACAAAAAAGAAGAAAAAAAGGAGAAGAAACTTCTCATAGTGTAAAAAAGTATAAAAATTTAATAAAAACACAAAAAAGAAAAAATGTTGACATTTCCACAGCAATGGGAATCACACTCCAAAATTGGGAATAAAAACAATTCCAAAGAAAGCACACCAAAAGAAATATTGCAAGCACAATGACTCCACCACCCTGGATGGGTGGATGGAAATTTGACAATAGTGTGCAAGGGATTGGGAGTAGACCCAGCGTACCCGACCAGTTTCGTCTTATTTAGACTTCCACAAGGGTATATAGCTTGGTCTCCATCTCTCCTTGCACTTACATACCTCAAAAACCCACCTGTTTGGATTTGTCACTCCCCCTCCGAAAGGTAGGCGGCGTGCGTTCCAATTACAACTAATATCCTTATTTTGCGTTCCATGTCCCGGAAGTACAGGGGCGGGTGGTTACCGCCAATGGTAGTGCCTGTAGCTTCAATATTCTGCATCTCAAACGGTAATATGCCTCCTCCAATTCGTTTCCCCTCTCTCCAATGAGAGGAGAAACTCTGGCGCTATTCGTCCAAAGACTCCGGGCGTCATGACGTCGCACGCACGCTCAGTCACGTGGTGCGTCACGTTTGCGTTTCACGATGCGTTCCACGCCTCGTTACAACACATTCTGTGTTTACTATCGGAACACAGACACAAAACTGTGAATTTCAAATGACGTCATGCGTTCCAACAGAGTAGACGCTGCGCTCCACAGGATTCCTTGCGCCTGGCAGAGGGACTACTAAAATAAAAAGGAACTGCAAAAACAATAAGGTATATATGGCTGATAATAGTGCGACTATATAGATACCCCCTACTGTGGACGTCCTGGATGGATACAACCCAGGTATGTCTGTAAGTCATTGCGGAGATGGGATAATAAATTGGGTCCAATATTTGGGAAAACCTGAAAAACCATGAAAAATATATATATTCAGATATAAATAAGATAGGGTCTGTACGGTTTGTTCTTCAGTTGAATTTGTTTGTAAGTCGGAACAGGTACATTTTTTAAGTGTAGTTCCAGCCCCCCAAAAAAAAAAAAAAATTTTTTTAAGGTATTTGGATAGCACAGAGAAGGGTTATCACCCCTGTAATATTTGTTTTGCTGTTTGTGTGTATCTTCTGTTCCTACTACTATAGGTATGTCTTTTATGTACCTAGATCAGTTCCAACTCTATAAGACCAAAGTTATCTATTCCATCGATGTACTTGTATATATTCCCACCATAGGTGTGCGCAGCCTATTGCATTAGGGTGTGCACCCCAAAGCTCAAACACACATCCGTGTATATGTGTATATATAATATGGCAGTAGGGCAATAAACAGTGTCGGTAGAGCAGTAGACGATGTCAGTAGGGTAGAAGTTGGTGTCAGTAGAGCAGTGGACAGTGTCAGAAGGGCATTGGGGGGACTTTGGTGAAATATCAGGGGTCTAAACAGACCCCTGATGTCTCACTTTGAGACACAGAAATGGACTGAGGACAGATATTCCCACCCTGTGTGCACGCCTATGATTCCCACTATGTAAGTACAAGATGGTATATCACGTACCAGTACCTGTCAATTACTATACTGTATAGGACCAAAGTTAACTATCTCATGTGCTGTCCCATATCTGTTCCACTAAATGAGAATAAAGTTATTTATCCAACATATTTACAGTACCTGTATGTACGATCAAGGTTATCTACAGGTATCTCTTTTATGTTCCTGTATCTATCAAGACTAAAAGTCATCTATCTGTATTTAGTCCCACTATAAGATACAGGTACTTGTGTGTATATTCACTCTAAAAACAATGTTAATTATACCTTTTTTGCACCTGCATCTATTAGTTCTACTATATACTAAGACCAAAGTTATCTATGCCTTCTATCTAAAGAGCAAAGTTTTATATGCCTTCTATCCAGAGCTTTTTTTCTCAGAAAATAGGTGCAGGAACTCAACCACGACCTGTTCAGATTTCACAAACAGTAGAAGGGTCTTAAAGGGACATTAAATACCAGAATTGCATTGCATACAGAGTGCAGAATCCAGGGGGTTACAAAGCTGTCACTTGTAAACACAGAAACCAGACTTCTGTGTTTACAAGTGATTGTGGTGAGCAGCCACCAAAGGGTCTGAGCCAAAGGTGGTGGAACTGAGTTCCCCCAAGTTCCCCCTGAAAAAAAGCCCTGCTTCTATCTATTCTGCTATGTATAAGAAAAGTTATCTATCCTATCTATGTATCCATATCTATTTTCACTATATAACACCAAATTATGTATACCATACCCTTTATATATTTCCACTATAAGAACAAAGATGTTTATCCCTTACCCTTTATACAGTATATTCCCACTAGATACCACCAACGTTATTTATCTCATACCCATTATATATTCCCACTATATAAGAACAACATTATCTACCCCCTCTATGTATTCATACTATGTACCTTTATCTATTTATTTTATATAGGAACACAGCTAGATATTCCTTCTATGTATCAGTATCTATCCCTTCTATTTTCCCTCCATCTATTCCCTCTATATAGGAGCAATTTTAGTTATCCATTCTATGTACCTACAGGTATATCTATTCCTGCTGTACAGGATCAGACTGAATTATACCTTCCATGTGACTGTATATATTCCCTCTATATAGAATCAGACTTGGTTATCCCTTTTATGTATTTATACCAATTCCCTTCTATATATGATCAGACTTAGGCCCCGTACACACCATTAAATAAATCTGTTCAAATCGGTCTGACAGACCGTTTCCAGTAGACAGATTCGATCGTGTGTACGCGGCCTTAGACTGCATTCACACCTGAGCGTTTTGTCGCCTGAAGCGCGACGCTCAAAGACGCTAGAGGGGAAAAATAACATTATTGTCTATGGAGATGGTTCACATTGAACGCCGAACGCCTGAACGCCTGAAGCTCAAACAAGTCCCGGACCCTTTTTTGTCGCGCGTATCGGGCGTTTTACATTACTGACAATGACCTGTACAAAACCGCTGTGTAAAAGGCAGCGTTTTGTCGCGGCAAAACGCGGGGAAAACGCAGCGTTTTGTCATGGCAAATAACAGGGAAAAATGCCGCAAATCGCCTACGCTTAGGTGTGAATGCAGCCTTAGTTATCCCTATTCCCTTCTATATATATATTCCCAGTATATAGGATCAACTTAGTTATCCCTTTTATGTACCTATATATATTCCCTTTATATAGAATCAGACTTAGTTATCCCTTTTATGTACCTATATATATTCCCTTTATATAGAATCAAAAATTAGTTATCCCTTTTATGTACCTACCTATATACATTTCCTTTATATAGGATCAGACTTAGTTATCCCTATTTCCTTCTATATAGAATCAATCTTAGTTATCCATTCTTTGTAACTATTCCTGCTATACAGGATCAGACTTGATTATCCCTTCTATGTTCCTGTATCTATTCCCTTCTATATAGGATCAGACTTAGTTAGCCCTATTCCCTTCTATATAGGATCAGATTTAGTTGGCTCTATTCCCTTCTATATAGGATCAGACTTGGTTAGCCCTATTCCCTTCTATATAGGATCAGACTTAGTTAGCCCTATTCCCTTCTATATAGGATCAGACTTAGTTAGCCCTATTCCCTTCTATATAGGATCAGACTTAGTTAGCCCTATTCCCTTCTATATAGGATCAGACTTAGCCCTATTCCCTTCTATATAGGATCAGACTTAGTTAGCCCTATTCCCTTCATATAGGATCAGACTTAGTTAGCCCTATTCCCTTCTATATAGGATTAGACTTAGTTAGCCATATTCCCTTCTATATAGGATCAGACTTAGTTAGCCCTATTTCCTTCTATATAGGATCAGACTTAGTTAGCCCTATTCCCTTCTATATAGGATCAGACTTAGCCCTATTCCCTTCTAAATAGGATCAGACTTAGTTAGCCCTATTCCCTTCTATATAGGATCAGACTTAGCCCTATTCCCTTCTATATAGGATCAGACTTAGTTAGCCCTATTCCCTTCTATATAGAATCAGACTTAGTTAGCCCTATTCCCTTCTATATAGGATCAGACTTAGTTAGCCCTATTCCCTTCTATATAGGATCAGACTTAGTTAGCCCTATTCCCTTCTATATAGGATCAGACTTAGTTAGCCCTATTCCCTTCTATATAGAATCAGACTTAGCCCTATTCCCTTCTATATAGGATCAGACTTAGTTAGCCCTATTCCCTTCTATATAGAATCAGACTTAGTTAGCCCTATTCCCTTCTATATAGGATCAGACTTAGCCCTATTCCCTTCTATATAGGATCAGACTTAGTTAGCCCTATTCCCTTCTATATAGGATCAGACTTAGTTAGCCCTATTCCCTTCTATATAGAATCAGACTTAGTTAGCCCTATTCCCTTCTATATAGGATCAGACTTAGTTAGCCCTATTCCCTTCTATATAGGATCAGACTTAGCCCTATTCCCTTCTATATAGGATCAGACTTAGTTAGCCCCATTCCCTTCTATATAGGATCAGACTTAGTTATCCCTATTCCCTTCTATATAGGACCAGACTTAGTTATCCCTATTCCCTTCTATATAGGATCAGACTTAGTTAGCCCCATTCCCTTCTATATAGGATCAGACTTAGTTATCCCATCTACAGTATGTGTCTGTATGCATTCCCACAACCTAAAGCCATATCTATGTATCCCTTCTATACACCTGGATTATTCCATCTATAAGAACACATGTAATTATCCCATTTGTGCACTGTATCTGTACATTTTCTGCCCCATTTCCAGATGGTCTTCTATTGTATTTGGGCATTCCACTCTAGCACTGCTACTCCAGCTGCAGCACCATTTATAAGTTGGTCTCCAGAGGTGTTTTTAACTTAATTATCTTTTATCTGTCACGGGAAGCCAAAAAGCATTTTCATCAAAGTAATTTGAAGTTCCCATAATAAAGTCAGGCGTAAATTGCAGTTCGCTCACATATATGCTAAACATTGTCACTACAATGCAATTATCTTTCTCTGCAGTGTTTGCTGAGATTGCTTTGCTTCAGACTGGCATGATGGTAAACCTCTTATCTCCTGTGCCTGTCAGCTGGCTATGATTACCTGATAAGCCTCTTCTTGTCACTATCATAATTCTGTAGAGGTGCAGCTCTTGGATTAAATATCTCTGTCTAGCTGCCATGTCTTCCAGGCTGTCTGCTGATATTTAGTGATTCTGTATTTCCATTGTTCGCACAGCGCACTTCTCCCTTGGCTAGGCTCGGAGTCACGTGTTCCACAGGTTGCAGGTGTAGATAGTGTTAGCTCCAATTGCTGTTGTTAACTTTTGTAGAACAATGATTTGATTATGTACAGTGCAGCTGTTTTTGGTGTGTAGATGGATTACATTGTACAGATGCATGCTAGAACTAATAAAGCATTGTATTACATTCAGCCTTCCCTGGCTACATTGTGATCAATTTATGTAACAATGGATGGAAGCGAAAGGAATTCTATTACTGTTACCTGGATCCAGATCTACAAGCATAGGTGTGAGCTACTTCTTGCATTAGGGTGTGCACCCCCAAAGTCCAAATACACATGCTTTTCTCTGCAGCCTTAACTGCACAGGACAGTGAATGAATGGGAAGTTCTCTGTGCTGAGTGGCTTCCTGTTTGTTCACAAGCAGAAGCATAGTAAACTATGCATTTACTATGCTTCCGGTATGAATGAATACAGTGAGTGTGTCCACTGTCTTCATTTAGAAAAGGAAGGTACCAGTAAATTACATTATTTTTCATTCACAAGCGGAAGCATAGAAAAAAGTCTACTATGCTTCAGTGATAAATAAACACAGTGGGCCAGATTCTCATAGATTTGCCCTGGCGTAGCGTAAGCCATTTACACTACGCCAACTTAACAGAGCAAGTGCCGTATTCTTCAAGCACTTGCTCCGTAGTTTGCGGAGGCGTAGTGTAAATGGGCCAGCGTAAGGCCGCGTAATTCAAAGGGGGCGGCTTGTATTTAAATTAAGCACGCCCCCTTGTCGATCAAACTGCGCATGCGCCAGCCGGGGGAAAAAGCCCAGTGCGCATGCTCCAACTCACGTCGGAAAGCGCCGTTGAAACCGACGTCAAAACGACGTGATCGTCACTTACGCAATGCCCTATTCGCGAACGACTTCGTAAAACGACGTAACCGACGGAAAAAGCAGACGCTGACCCGACGCCATACTTAACATGGCATCCGACGGCACCCGACGGCATCCGACGGTACTGCGTAAGGGGTAAACTTACGTGTACGAAAACGACGTAAGCGACGACGGGGCGGCGTAAAAGCGTTCGGGAATCTGAGTAGTAGCCTCATTTGCATAGGCAAATGAGAAAACAATGTAAAGGCCACCTAGTGGCCAGAGTTGTCATTACAACTACGATCTGCAAGTGTAATTGTATTACACTTGTCGGATCTTCACCCGTATCTATGCCTAAGTGATTCTAGGAATCACTCGCATAGATACCCGGGGAAAAAAAACGGCGATACGATACCCCGTCGTAGCACCTCTGAGAATCTGGCCCAGTGACTGAGTGTGTTCACTGTGCTCATTTAGAAAAGGAAGGCACCAGTAAACACATTTGCTAGCGCTTCCCCCGCTCTCCATCCTGAAACATCCCTTTCAGGAGCCGAAGTGAGAAGAGAGGATCTAAGCCAGCAGCACTTCTGGGCAGGTAGACAACATGAGTGGGGAGGGGGCTGGGCAGTAGGGGGAATCAGCACCGCACATAGTGATTAGGGTGTGACCAGGCACACCTGGAACACCCCCTGCGCACGCCTATGTCGACAAGGCATTTATCATATTGTTTTCATCATTTTTGATACAGTTAGGGAAGGAGAGTTAACGATCCAGGTGGGTCTGCTTGATAATTAACCTCCACTCAGAAACCACAAGTGCCGACAATGCGTGTAGCAAAAAATAAAGAAAGAAATATCTTGGATAGCCATCTATGGCCAGCCTTAGAATTTTGCTTGTTCAAGAAAATATTTCCATCCTGCTCCTTCAAACTTTCTCATCCCTATGATCAAAAACAAACAACAAATTCACCCCACTAACCATTAGAAAATCGAATGAATGTTCCAGAAAAACATAAATTTTTAAAGGAAATTCTACTGGTGTATGAAAAAGAAAGGTTCCCCAGTTGGGCTTATACTTAACACAACATTGACTTTCTGGTTCAGTGGTAATTACAATACTTGAGTAACCAATGTAATGTATGTTGACATGTGTCCTTTCATTCATTTAGAAACGTTGTAATTATTGTTATTTTTTAGAAACCGTGCCCCCTGAAGAGACCCAACTGGTCGAAACGCGTCAGAGCTCATCTTTGCACATATGTTATTATTATATGTACTGTGACCTATGTATACTGTATCCAGAAATGTGACTTTTCTAATACAATTGTTATATCTACCTAAGTTTACTTAATTGGGAATCCGAGATGCTCGGCAATAAACACAGTTTTATATATTTAACATCTATCTAATTTATTATTGCTGCCTATAAGCCCAACTGGGGAACCTTTCTTTTTCATGCAATTTTGGGGCTAGCAGCCTATTCCATCTCCTTGATTATGTGTCATTTCTCTTTTTTCTATATTCTACTGGTGTATGGCCAGCTTAAAGCTATATTTGAGGTCGGATTTTAGGTATGTGGCTCTAGCTTGGACCAGTGTAACTATGCTAATTTCATACCTGGGGGGGGGGGGGGGGGTCCTTGTGAAAGCTGGACATCGCTGTAGTAGTCATATATACTACAGTGATTGGGGTTCTGCACCATGCAGCTTAGGGTTGCCACCTGCTAAAGCCCCCCCCCCCCCCCCCCCCCCGAGCCCCCCTTATACTTACCTGACCCCTCGAAAGTCCCGCGCGGTCCCGATATCCTTTTCGCCGCTCAGCCTGGCCGCTGATTGGCTAGAGTGGATGGATTGAGAGAAGCGCAGCCATTGGCTGGTGCTGCTGTCAATCACATGACGCGATGCGCCGAAGGGCGGAGGCCAAATGATACAGTGAGCGGCTATGGGAGAATAGGACAGCGGACTTCAGACTGACATGCCTACAGCTCTGACATGGAGAGTGAGGGGCTGCCTGGCGCCCCTTCCTTATGTTTTGACTCCTCTGTAATTGCCTTTGCCTGCTGCTCTGAACCCCCTGCTGTCCAGGTCCCCCTGTGTGCTGGGGCCCCTACAGGAGGCCCAGTGGTACCCCCTGTCGGCTGCCATGGGGGCATTGGGTGGAAAAGGATTTTTTCTGGTAGGGGAAGCAGATTTGTAATAGGAGGGGATGGGGAATAATGGCACCCCAATCGGGTGACAATCGCGGCAAAATCGTGCTGTGACATGCTGTACGCCTCTAAAGTGTTCGGGATTGGCTTGAAGAAAAGGTGGCAACCCTAGTTGGCATGGGTGCCATTCACAGAAAGTCTCGCATTTTTCTCAGTAAAACCCTACATTCATTAAGGGAAAAAATGTAAGACATCATATAAATAATGCTCATGCAGTGCAAACAACCTCCTGTGTTCACTATGTAGCAGGGAAGCTGCTCACTACAGTACCCTTAATTAAGATGGTGGTGATCATTGTACTAACGGAGAACACTACAGTACTTCTCAACTTACACAGGGATTCATAGTTACATTGCTCCACGATAGACCAATGTAACTATGTTATAAAACCCATACCTGGAATTCAACTTTAAGGGGTTATTCACGTGAAAGTGAGAGACATCATTGGAACGTACAATAGGGCTACATAGGTAACAGCTGCTTTCTGTGCATACATTGATTCCCATTAGCATCTTGAGCATTGAATACAATTGTCTGGAGAGAAGTGTTAGGGACAAGAGCGGTATATTGCACTTAATCTGCACCTTACATGTACAAGTGAAATGTTAGGCACTTAGGCTGTGGCAAGCGATTTCTTCTATAATCTGAATAGAACACATTTTGGGAACCAGCTGGAGAAGGTTTTGGCAATACAGATCAGCAGTTAGCCTAGTAGCATCACTCAGTGCCAAGCAGCTGCTGCAAAATCATGTAAAATTATGGAATGCAGAAAAGTAAAATAAAACATTTGGTGCTTATATAATATTACACTTGTAAAAAGGAAAAAAAAAAAGATAAAAGAGAACAGAAGTGTGTAAGAAAAGCACATTCTGAATATAAGCATTGAACTGTGAAGCCCTGTACACACGAGCCACGTTGTTTTTTCTGACGAGATTCTTGGCAAGAATCTCTTGCCGCCCGAGTGTACAGACACTCCATTCAAAAAATCTGCGGTTCTTTTGAATGGCAAAAACGCGGTGATGTCATCGCGTACGACGAGCATGCGCCTGTCACATTCAATGTCATCACCTGCACCCTACCTATGCCTAGGAAGCTACCGCGCATGCGTCAAAGTCATTTCAAGCATGCGCGGGTTTATACACACTCTCGGGTTCAGGGCCGTCTTTAATATGGTTTGGGCCCTGGGCAAACATTTTTTTGGGGCCCCCCTCCAGCTTATTTTGGGCCTGGCTGGTTCACATGTATGTGTTTTGGCGGCCCTCATTTGTAGTGTTGCTCACGAATATTCGTATTGCGAATATTCGGCTCGAATATGGCATATTCGAGTATTCGCGATATATTGCGAATTTCGCGGTGAATATTCGCTATTTCGAATATTCGTATTTTTTTTATTTTTTTTTTAGAACAGATCACATCCTAGAGATCCCCATCGACGTCTAAAAGCATTGCTGGTATGATTAGAGACCTTGGGCCGAGTAGCTGCAGCGATCATTTTATATTGCCGAAAAATCGCAATGCGATTATTCGGCAATAGCGATATCGCGCGATTATTTTCGAGAAATTCGCAATATTGTTTTTAGCTAAAATAACACATATATTCGATTTCAGAGTGTTACTGTCGAAATTCCGCAATAAATTTCTCATTCGCATTTTTGCGAAATTACGATAAAATATCAAGAATATTCTGAGCCAATCAGAGTGCTCCATTCCGCATTTCTCGAATATTCGCAATTATTTTGTATTGTAATATATCAAGAATATTCTGAGCCAATCAGAGTGCTCCTTCCGCATTTGCCGAATATTCGCAATTATTTTGTATTGTAATATATCACGAATATTCTGAGCCAATCAGAGTGCTCCTTCCGCATTTGCCGAATATTCGCAATTATTTTGTATTGTAATATATCACGAATATTCTGAGCCAATCAGAGTGCTCCTTCCGCATTTGCCGAATATTCGCAATTATTTTGTATTGTAATATATCACGAATATTCTGAGCCAATCAGAGTGCTCCTTCCGCATTTGCCGAATATTTGCAATTATTTTGTATTGTAATATATCACGAATATTCTGAGCCAATCAGAGTGCTCCATTCCACATTTCTCGAATATTCGCAATTATTTTGTATTATAAAATATCACGAATATTCTGAGCCAATCAGAGTGCTCCATTCCGCATTTCTCGAATATTCGCAATAGCGAAAAATCGCAATAGCGAAAAATCGCAATAGCGAAAATTCGCAATCATTTCATTTCCAAAAAATATCACGAATATTCGTATTTAGCGAATATATCTCGAATATTCGACTATATATTCGAGATATATCGCAAAATCGAATATGGCATATTCTGCTAAACACTACTCATTTGTGCAGGCACAGCAGCCCATTGATTTGAATAGGCTGCCATGACGTTGTTTCCTGCAAAAAAAAGGTGCATTCAGCATTTTAAAAATACAGTTGCCTTGAAATCCATTCTGCTTTTGCACCATGCTACTTACCTACAGTTCTTGCGCACACAAACGCACTGTGTTTTTAAAAGTGTGACCTAAACGTCTAAAAAATGCAGCAAGTTTGACAGTGCAGGAACCGCAGATAAGTCACAGCAGACAGCAGAATGGACAGACAGTGCTGTATTTCAGTGCTTGATAGGCATAGGTGTGCCGTGTGCACAGCCTATTACATGAGGCATGCGCTTTTCTTTGCGGGAAATGCAGGCATGGACACAGTAATGCCATGTGCTCTGAGGCCTTACTCAGCCTTCACTGCAGGATTGGTCTGTGATTTAAAGAGTTCCTGTATTTTACACATGCCATGGGGTCCCATGGTGCTAAAGCAGAATGGACAGACGGTGCTGTGACCCCATGCCATGTGTAAAATACAGGAACTTTTTAAAACACTGACCAGACCTGCAGTGAATCATCAAATATAATAAAGACTTTGGGCACACTCTACAGAAAACTTCTATTTACAATATAGATTAGCAAACAGTGACATACCTTGAGGAGCAGGACATGAGGAAGTCAGCCTCGGGAAGCGAAAACTGGGGATATTATAAGATCACATTCTAATTCACTTTTATATACAAGCAGCACCCAGTGGCAGGAAGGGAGAAGTGCACGTCTAAAGGGAAGCCAGGGGTGCTGTACATTTAAAAAAACTGGGAAGGAAAGCAGTACTGTCACTGGCTGCGTGCCACTGATGATTTTCAGCCTGATTTGTGGGCAGCACAGGAGTTTAACGGGCGGCAGGGCCGCCATCAGGAATTATGGGGCCCCTTACAGAGCTTCAGAGGCATGAACCGGTGGGGGGGTGCTGCCGCCTGAAATTGAGAAACGGGGGGGGGGGGGGGCTGCCGTGAATTTAGAAGCGGGGGGTCCTTTACAAAAAAAAAGAAATAAAGAAAAATATATATAAAAAAAGGGGTGTAGCCATCCGGGGCCCTGGGGACCTCTGGGCCCTTTAATAAAAAGAAAAAAATAAATAAAAAATATATAAAAAAAATATATATTTTTTTTTAAAAAGGGGGTTGCCATCTGGGGACCTCTGGGCCCTTTAATATTTTTTTTCTATAAAAATAAATTACAAAAAAAGGGGGGTTGCCATCCGGGACCTCTGGGCCCCTTTATAAAAAATAAAAAATATATATATTAAAAATAAATATTTATAAAAAAAAGGGGGGGGGTTGCCTTCCAGGGCCCTGGGGACATCTGGGCCCTTTAATAATAATAAAAAAAAATATATATATATATATAAAACAAAAAAAATAAAATAAACATTTATAAAAAAAAATAAAAAAGTGTGTTTGCCACATGGGGCCCTGTAAAAAAAAAATAAAAATAAAAAAAGGGGGGGGGTGGTCATCTGGGGCCCTGGGGAACTACAGGCCCCTGGGGACCTCCAGACCTCTAAAAAAAAAATTGGCCCTTTAATAAAAAAATAAAATAAAAATATATAAAATAAATATATATTTTTTATTTAAAAATAAATAAAAAAGGGGGGTAGTCATCTGGGCCCCTGAGACTCCTAAAAAAAATTGGCCCTTGGGGACCTCCGGACCCCTAAAAAAAAAAAAAAAAGCTTTTTTTTTTTTTTTTCCAAAGGGGGTTGCTTTGGGCCCCCAACAGTGACAGGGCCCTGGGCAGCTGCCCCTGTTTGCCCTATGGTAAAGACGGCCCTGCTCGGGTTTCTCGGCAGGAAAACACTGTCGAGAATCACGATGAGAAAAGAGAGAGCAGGTTCTGTATTTTTCTCATTGAGTTTTCTTGATGAGAAACCTGAAAGCCTTGTACACACGCTCGGTGTACTTGGCAAGAAAGCTCTGCCAGCAGTTTTCTTGCTGGTTCTTGCCGAGTAAACTGAGCGTGTGTACGAGGCTTGAGGGTAGATCTTCCTTTGAAGCCTGATCTACATTCAGATCGCACTTCAGACTACTGACAGGTTGTGAGGAAGCAATGTGACTCTTCCTCACCACCTGATTTAACCCCATTTTTTGCCAACAATTATGTCAGAACTGCGCGCGTTGCAGGTGGTTGCAGGGCAATTGCGGTGCTTCCTTATTTGTTTGCGTGTTTCGAGTTCAGCAGACTTGCCGCCCGCCGATCGCTACATGTTGGGTGCACTTTGCTGCAGGCGCCAACCTCAGCATTGCGCTATCACGGCATGTAAACACCTCCGTCTTCTGCTTACTGTAGCTTAAGAAGGGAGGCAGTTGACAGGCGGCAAAAAATTATATTCCAGATGAAGCCTAATTCTGCGTACACACGATCTGGCTTTTGCCCAGCCAAATCTCATCGGAATTCCGACGGAATTCCATTGTAGAAAAATAGAACATGTTCTCTACCTAAACTCCAATGGAATTCATCTGAATTTCCGATGAAAAAACTCAGATGGGGCTACACATGATCTGAATATCCGATGGAAAAAGTCCATCAGACTTTTTTCATCAGAAATTCCGATCGTGTGCACAAGGCATAAGAAGAACTATGACAGTTGCATGATTTTGGCTATAGAAAATAACTCTTGCTCTCTGTGTGAAAGCCTTGGTCTGTCTGCAGAGGCCTGACACATCGCCTGCTGAGTATGAGATACAGCTCTCCAATCAACAGAGTGAATGAGCTTTGCAGATTGTGGAGTTATAGGGCTGACCAAGAAGGGGTGTGTCAGACCTCTGCAGAGAGACAACTGTTTCCACACAGAGAGCAAGAGTCCCCTTCCATAGCATGCTTGCATGACACATGCTTTTCTTCTCAGACTGTGGCTGCCTTATAAAGAAAACAAACTGTAAGACCCCTTTCACACTGAGAGCAGTTTTCAGGCATTTTAGTGCTAGAAATAGCGCCTGAAAACCACCTCCCATGCTGCCGGAGTGTGAAAGCCTGAGTTCTTTCACACTTGAGTGGCGCGTTTGCGTGATGTTAGAAAAAGTCCTGCAAGCAGCATCTTTGGGGTGATTTGGGAGTGCTGTATACAGTTCTTCCAAAACGCTCCTGCCCATTGAAATGAATGGGCAGCGCTTCCGAAGAGCCTGAAAAGCGCTTCCTAAGTGCTGCAACACAGGCGTTTTTAACCCCTTCTTTGGGGTTAAAAGCACCCTGCTAGTAGCCGATAAGCGCCACTTGAACAGAGGTAAAGCATTGCTAAAACGCACAGGTGGTCCCAGTGATAAATGTGTCTAAGGCTTTGCAGTTTGTACTTTTTAGAATAAGCTTTTGAACTCTGTAAACCAGGCATCTCAAACTGGCGGCCCTCCAGCTGTTGCAAAACTACAAGTCCAATGAGGCATTGCAAGAATGACAGTTACCAGCATGACTCCCTCAGGCAGAGGCATGATGGTAACTGTAGTTTTACAACAGCTGGAGGGCCACAAGTTTGAGACCCTTGCTGTAAACAGATGCTACATTAAAGGGGATAAGAGAGCTGTAAAACATGTGAAAAGCAGCTAAAATCTCAAACCACTAGTTACAAATACAAAATATTTAAATGCAACATTTAATATTGAAAAAAAATATTTAAATATAGAAAAAAATATATATTAAAAATACAGTACAGTAGCAGGTTCCTGCACAGATGTCTATACAAATCGCATCATGAAGTCGCCAAACGTATTACAGAAACTACTTTTGGTAATCGGTGCAGCGTGGCAAAGTCGGCGTCCCACTGATTTGGACGGTGCCATTGCTGGAAATCGCCACCAATTTGACATGTCAAATTGCATGCCAAATCACTGCAATGTGAACCTAGGCTAAAGCCAAACTCTGGGCTATTGTTTTTATATTTTAAAATGTTCCCTAGGTGTAGTTCAGGTTGCAATACTCACCCTCAATTTGGTGGTGCAGCCAAAGTACCCATTTTCAGCCACAAGATGTCCTCAGTCTTTCAGGTTGGATGATGCCCAGCGTTACCCAAATCCAAAAATTAAAGCTGGGTATACACATTCCATTTAAAACCCTGACAGATCCCCACATCAACACAATGATGTGTGATGTAAAGATCTTTCCCACTGAGCTATTGCGTTCCATCAGGGGAATTTCCCCAGCCAGATTACACTGCTCTGCAGTTTCAGCCATTGACTACAAGCCATGATCAAATGCTGGTTTTACCAGCAAGACCGTTGGTCAGAAGCTGGTCTAACAACTGGCTTCTGTTGAACAGACAGTATATACATGTGGAAGTAGATATAGGTGAAGTCACTTAGAATGAAGTGTGTACCTATAAACAGCGCTGTGAAATGTGTGCAAATCACTAAATGACACTAAACATAAACATAAGTGTAAATTAAACTACCAACATAAATTAATAGTGTAGGAAGTAAATACAATAAATACAGTGCACATAAAGAGTGATTAAATGAAGAAAAAAAGTCCATATATTCAGGTAATAAATCTTCAAAAGTCTTCCACCACACCTCCAGTGTTCAGTGCATCCGTCACCCGTCAGAGTGCTCACTCACCAAATAGAGATGCTGCACACTCTCATGTGCAGGAAAAAAAGCGTGTAACAACCAATCTCTTCAAAACTCACGATCCAAGGATGATCCACACCATTCCACATAAAGTGAGATAAAAAAATAAAGCACAATAGTGTAGTACTGTAACCAAATTTAATACACTAAAATTGCAAACAAAGTTACACTCACAAACGCCCGTGTAAAAACAGCATTGTATCACATCACTTGTCCAGGTAACGCTTCCAAACACACAGAGTGACAGGTCTTCACTGGTTGGCAATTCGGTCACAATATAGTCCAAATAGTGAAATGGCAACCAAAGATATACTGTATAGTAAAGAAGTATCCACCTTGTGTAAATGTCCCATTGTGTGCTTGGACTTCGTTACGCTATGCACTCACCGGAATTAAATATTGCACGCACTCATAAAGTATAAAAATGGTATATTCCACCATGTGCCATGAAGAATCCATATTAAGCCTCTAGCATTTATACACTCACCAGAAAAATGTAGTATTAATGTCTCAATTAGATCTCCTTAGCAGGCAATCCACCTGGCTTCCTCTTGTTTGTAACATAAACTTCCTCTTAAAACATCAAAGTGTAAAAAAAAAAGCTCATAGTACTGTAGCACTACCCCCGGATTTTTGGGCGGCATGTTACCTCTTGGCTCCTCCGAAATTCCTAGGGGTGATTGATGTTTAGTACATCTAGTAGAAGTAAAAGAAACGTCCAGACAGGTGCTCTTTGCAGTGCTCTTTATTACCCAGCCAGGTAAAAACAGCAAACTTGTGAGGAAAGTAAAGCTGAAGAAGGAGAATTGCAGATTCAGGCGTAATCATAGAAAACAGTCCTGCTCCCAAATGTAACACTTCTTAGTGTAGCGCCCCCTACTCTCAGTTATGGGTGCTATTGTAAATTTAGTGGGGGGATGAGAGAGTAACCCTGCTCTCATCCATGTTAATTCCCTAAATTTGCGTTTCGGGCTGGGCTGCCTATGGTCCCATTCTCTATGCTGAGGGTTCCAGAACAGACCTGCCTTTCCTCAGCAGCCAATCAGAGGAGTGTTTCCCTTGCTGGGCATGCTGGGAGAGGGTATATCTGACACGGGCGCCTTTTTGTCCGGGTTTTCTACCCGGGTCTCCTACCCGCCAGCGGGTCGCAGGTGCGGCACCCACCTTCAGGGTGTGCGCATGCCACAAGGCCACCACTATGGCCTACCTGGCAGGGGCCTACACAATGCGGAGCTACAAACTTTGGGCTTCATGGTTTATGGCAACTGATGCTATCAGGGACCCCAGTGACTTACTGGGTTCCCACTTCTACTGAGAAGATCCCAAGCTGGATGCTGTTCAGTGGGGGATCGGTCTGAGGACAACCCGGAGGCAGGTGATCCAACAGGGCTTGAACGAACCATCGGGGATTTGGTTGCCAGAAACTAACAGAATACAGTCAGACTGTCAGCTGGTGACCTTTACTAAATTTCCTACTGGGAGGATTTGCTCTACAGCTCTACTCTGCTAACATTGGGCCTGTGAGAGAGGTTTCCATCTTAAAATCCTAATTTAATTAGAGCCAAGTCGGTGGCAGAGACTTGTCCCTTACCAGAAGCTTTAAGTGACACTTTGGCTGCCAGGCCTGTGTCGAGGGGTCTGTCCGGGGGCACTTCACCCACTCTTGCTGAAATACCAAAGTAGTGATTACGGTAAATCAATTTCATTTTGAGCCAGAACGTAACTTTTATTTAAGCACAAACACTCAAACTTCATATTTTACAAATTTTACTAACTACAGCATACTCAAATCTGAATGGCATGGTTTACTACTATTTGCTTAAAGCGTAACACTGGGTGATCTTTGTACATTGCAGGGATTGCAACAACGTTCGTTACAGATTCCTACCATTTTGTTATTCTGAAGAAATCCCCTTGTGTTGCTGAGTAAGTCCAAGGCCTCGTACACACGAGGCAATAGATTTGTTCAAAACGGTCTGTCCGACCGATTTGAACAAATCTGTCTGTTTGGATTTTGGTTTGCTCGCGTGTACACACGAGCAAACCAAAATCCCCGCCAGCAGACGGCGCGCTGACGTGTCGGTGACGTGGCGGTGACGTTGACGCCGCCACGTCACCGCACCAGGAAGTAAAACACTTCCGCGTATGCGCCGAATCCATTCGGCGCCGGTGCGAGACGACATGTCTGCTGGTAAGTGTACTAACCAGCAAACATGTCGGGCAGACGGGTTCCCACCCGATAGATTTCAAAGCATGCTAGATTCGTGTACGGGCGAGCCGACGGATTTGGCCACCCGACAGATTTCAAAGCATGCTTTGAAATCTGTCGGGTGGCCAAATCCGTCGGCTCGCCCGTACACGAATCTAGCAGACCGTTTCCAGCAGACAGATTTGATCGTGTGTACGCGGCCTCATAGGAGTGGTTTCATAATTGTCAATCAGCTGCTGCATCTGCAGGGCTCTAATGAGGAAAATTGCAAGGTCTGCATCCTTTTAGACGTGATTTCCTTTTGGGAGTATCTCACCAAAAATGTAATTTTTGTTCCAGAAATGCCTGAAATTTGACTTGTATCTAAAGCCCGATACACACTATTAGATTTTCTGCAGATTTTTGTCTTCAGATTTACCAAAACCATGTAATATGAGGTCAAACCTTAAGAGTTTCAATTTGTATGCAGACAGGCCCTTGCACTACATGGTTTTGGTAAATCTGAAGACAAAAATCTGCAGAAAATCTATTAGTGTGTATGGGGCTTAAGGCCCCTTTCACACTTGTGCGACTTGGAACTGCAAAATCGCATGACATGTCGTACCCCACAATTTCCATTGAGTACCATTTATATCTGTGTGACTTCAAAGTAGTCCTTGCACTGCTTTGGTCTGACTTTGAGGTGACTTGTGGTCCATAGACCTCAAGATTACACAGGCATTGCTTCAAGTCGCATCAAAGTCGCGTGACTTTCAGCTCACATAAGTGTGAAAGGGGCATTAGTGCAGATTTCTAGAATAATCGTTGAGCCAATCACACAAGCAGGAAATTATATTTCTGGAGGGGGGGGGGTGTGTTCTGTACACATTCTGGGCCAGATTCTCGTAGATCTGCCCTTTGTTAGCGTAGCGTATCCCATTTATGCTACGCCTCCACAGCTTTTACGGGCAAGTGCTGTATTCTCACAGCACTTGCTCCGTAATTTGCGGCGACGTAGCGTAAATGGGCCGACGTAATTCAAAGTAGGAAGGAGGTGGGCGTGCTGTATTTAAATTAAGCGCGCCCCTGCGCCGAACGAACTGCGCATGCGCCGGCCGTAAGCGTAGCCCACTGCGCATGCTCCATAGTACGACGCAAATACATTGGTTTCGACGTCAACGTAATTAACGCACGGCCCTATTCGGGACGAGTTACGTAAACGACGGAAAAACGCGATGCTGTCCCGACGTCCATACTTAACATAGCATACGCCGACCTATGCAAGGTTACCCCTGATATAGCAGGGGTAACCTTACTCTTACGCAAACTACGTAAACTACGACGACGGCAAGCAAATACGTTCGGGAATCGGCGTATCTAGCTCATTTGCATATTCGATGCAGAAATCGACGGGAACGCCACCTAGCGGCCGAGTGTAACATTGCAACGGTGTAAGTGACTTATGCCAGTCGGATCTACGCCAAATCTATGCGTAACTGACTCTAAGAATCAGTTGCATAGATAGCAGGGCTCAGAAACAGAGATACGACGGTGTATCTGAAGATACACCGTCGTATCTCTTCTGAGAATCTGGCCCTCTGTGTACAGAACACCTCCAGGTAGCCATATTGCATTTTCAGAAAACTACAATGGCTGCCCATAGGAAAGGTCATTTTTAATAACATTTAATCACAATATGACTCGTGTCCCAATTGTATGCAATATATATATATATATATCTATCTATCTATCTATATATATATATATATATATATATATATATATATATATATATATATATATATATATATATATATATATATACACTATATATATATTTGCCATTTATTTTTTTCCTTTGCAAAAGTGGAGTTACCCTTTAAGTCATTGCACTTTGTAGTAATTTAGCCACTGAATGCAGAATGATTTAGGTGGACATTTTTCTGGAAACATTACCATATTTATACTCTCCTTCATACTGACAACATTGGCAGCAAGTATCTGAAACACCAAACAGGTAGCTATCCTATGTATGATCAAGCTGAGCAAGGAGCTTTTCTAAGCATCGTTCTGCTCAGTAAATAAAAATAATTGATGTTCTGAAGGGTTAAGTGCTTGCTAGGAGCAGTCAGACTGAAAACAATTAACTGCACTGTATCCAAGATAAAGCACTGGAAGAAGGCACCATTTGTGATCTTTACAGAGCACACAAAGGATTTTTAAATCCTACTGGTCAGTTAGGGCATAGAAAACCTCAGAATTCTGACTACACAAAGGACAATGAAGATGATGGAGATATTTTATGTTAGAATAATGGCTCGTACACACGGTCGGAATATCCGATGGAAAAAGTCAGACACATTTTTTTTCATCGGATTTTCCGACCGTGTGTATGGCCCATCTGACTTTTTCCGTCGGAAATTTCAACGTTCCCTTTTTTCCGTCGGAAAAATTTCTATTGGACATTCAGTTTGTCTATATGGAATTCCGACTGAGAAAAAAAAAACACGCTTGCTTGGAAACAATTTGACGCATGCTCGGAAGTATTGAACTTAATTTTTCTTGGCTCGTCGTAGTGTGGTACGTCACCGCGTTTTCGACGGTCGGAATTTGGTGTGTCCGTGTGTATGCAAGACAGCTTGAGTGGAATTCCGTCTGAAAAACCGTCAGAGTTTATTCCGGGGGAAAAAACAATCGTGTGTACAGGGCATATAGATTTTAGGATTGTATTATTGTATTGAATCACCAGCAGGAAGACGGAGTTCCTGATCCCCCATATGTATCTGTAGTTAGACCTCATTAAAACTACTGGGTCCGACTCTGGAGACCTCATCTACAAAAAGGTATCGACAAGATAGGAGTCCAGAGAAATGCATCAAAAACTAACAAACTTCGAGCATGGCAGTCAGTGGGAACAATAATGAACTTCCAATATTGGTGTCAGTGACCACAATAATAGCCCTCAACTCCAGATATCCTGAAGCAGGGCTTTTTTTCTCAGAGAATAGGTGCAGGAACTCCTCCTTTATGAGTCAACGCATTAACTCGGCCCCCTACCCACCTCCCAGTACCACCCCTTTTAGAGTATACAGAACCAAGTATCATTTTATAGTGCTAAGTATTTTGTATGGAATTTGTTAATGATAACAAGAAAATCAGTAAAACGGATCTAGCAACAATGGGACACCCCAGTGACAATACACTCCCAACAGCCAGCATCAATAGACCCTCCAGCAGCCAGAAATATTAGACCTCTTCCTCAACAGCAGATCCCACCAGCAATGATTGACCCCCTGCAACATAAGACCCACCCCAGCAACAATACAACCCCCACTGGCAATGACAGACTTCCACAGCAACAAAAATAAGTCCCCTCCAGCAAAAATTGATTCCCCAGTAGCCAGCATTAATAGACCCTCCAGCAGCCAGCAACAAAGACACCTTCTTCAACAGTAAATCCTCCCCAGCAACATAAGACTCACCCAGCAACAATAGATCCCCCATGAACAACAGAAGACCAACCCAGCAACAATAGATCTCCGTCCTCAGCAAAGAGATTCCCTCCAGCAACAACAGATTCCCCAGCACCAGCACCAGCATCAATGGGTCCTCCAGCACCCCTTGCCATTACATATATTCAGTTCTGGAGGTACCTTCCTCAACAGCAGATCCCACCAGCAATGACTGACCCCCTGCAACATAAGACCCACCCTAGCAACAATACAACCCCCACTGGCAATGACAGACTTCCACAGCAACAAAAATAAGTCCCCTCCAGCAAAAATGTATTCCCCAGTAGCCAGCATTAATAGACCCTCCAGCAGCCAGCAACAAAGACACCTTCTTCAACAGTAAATCCTCCCCAGCAACATAAGACTCACCCAGCAACAATAGATCCCCCATGAACAACAGAAGACCAACCCAGCAACAATAGATCTCCGTCCTCAGCAAATAGATTCTCTCCAGCAACAACAGATTCCCCAGCACCAGCACCAGCAACATATATTCAGTTCTGGAGGTGCCGGAACTGCGCTCCCCCGCGTTCCCGCTAAAAAAAAAGCCCTGTCCTGAAGTATCATAAAGCCTGTCATCTAAGGAGGCTGATTGACTGGATCAGACACAGACCCATTTCTTGTTTGGTCCTACCATCTGGAGCTGCTTCCAGACCCTGTAGAAATACAAATTTCACCTTCCCTCTCTATCCTATACTGAGTAATCCACATTTCTCCCCGGCTCATCTGGTGGATCATTCCACACCTTAGTTGAGGAATTTTTAATGATTGTCCCTCCCCAACTACCGTTACTTCTAGAATAGGTCCTTTTATACTATTGCTATGGAAGGCATTGCAGTTCGAGACACTTTTTGTCCTCTCTACTGTCCCCCGAATCCTTCTTGAAACCACTAACCCATTTTGAGTGCCTGTGTTTTGAAACAAGTCCACTTAGGCACCCTCTATCCCTCACCTATGCCCTGCTTTCTCAGGAACCGTATCAGATCAGATGCCCTTTCTCTCTCTCAATGGGTGCAGAACTTGCAAGTCATTTTCTCCCCCTGTCACAAACGCAAAAGATACTTTATTTCTCAATAAGATCTTCCAAGTTCTAGGCTTTGGGAAGCAACTTACAAAATGTTATCTATATGGTATAGAACCCTAACCAGTCTACATGCCTCTAATCCCAATTTTCCTGATAATTGCTGGCACAGTAATTCGGAAAAAAGGCTCATTCCTTCATTTATTCTGGTCCTGCCCTAACCACTTGCTACCCGCCCGCTGTCAAATGACGGCGGGCGGGTAACTCTCTGTTCCTGACTGCACGTCATATAACGTCATGTCATTTAAATCGGCTAGGGGCGCGCGCGCGCACGCACCCGTCGCGTCACTGAGAAGCCTGTGCGTGTGCCCGGCGACCGCGATGGCCGCCGGGCACACGCGATTGCCGACAATTGAGCTGGGACGTGGAGCTCTGTGTGTAAACACAGAGCTCCACGTCCCTGTCAGGGAGAGAGGAGACCGATTCTGTCCCTTGTACATAGGGACACAATCGGTCACCTCCCCCAGTCACCCCCCCTCCCCCTACAGTTAGAACACACCTAGGATATACATTTAACCCCTTCTCCGCCCCTAGTGGTTAACCCCTTCCCTGCCAGTTACATTTATACAGTTATCAATGCATATTTATAGCATTGTTCACTGTATAAATGTAAATGGTCCCAAAAATGTGTCAAAAGTGTCCGATGTGTCCGCTATAATGTCCCAGTCCCAAAAAAAAATTGCAGATCGCCGCTATTCCTAGTAAAAAATAAATAAAAAATAAATCATAATTATGTCCCCTATTTTGTAGGCAATATAACTTTTGCGCAAACCAGTCACTATACGGTTATTGCGATTTTTTTTTAACAAAAATATGTAGAAGAATACGTATCTGCCTAAACTGAGGTAAAAAATGTTTTTTTTTTTTTTAAATTGGATATTTATTATAGCAAAAAATATTGTGTCTTTTTTTCAAAATGGTCGCTCTTTTTTTGTTTGTAGCGAAAAAAAAAAAAAAAGATTAAATACCACTAAAAGAAAGCTCTATTTGTGGGGAAAAAAAGGACGTCAATTTTGTTTGGGAGCCACATCGTACGACCGCGCAATTGTCAGTTAAAGCGACGCAGTGCCGGAAGCTAAAATTTTGTCTGGGCAGGAAGGGGGTGTAGGTGCACAGTAGGCAAGTGGTTAAATTAACCCCTTATGAGATACCTCTCAAAAATTCATAGGCATTTCTCTGCTAGATGACCCATTTATAATTTTATTGTATTTTTACTGGATCCCTGCAAAACTCAATCAAAATATGTCCTCCATCACCTCTTAAATGAACACTGCATCCTCTAAAATGGAAATATATTACACCTCCAATGATTTTCCTGTGGTTGTTTAAAGTAGATGCAAATCCTCTTCTATACTCAGTGAAGTGAACAGCCTCAGATGATACACAGAGATTAAACAAATTAAATTAAACTGTGGTAGCTGATTGGAAGAAACACAGCTTACCCCCCCCCCCCCCCCCCACATATGCAGAGACTTTAGGCCAGTTTTATTTAGGTTGTGGGAGAGCCTTGTCAGAAGTTATCATGCTGATAACAGAGGAACGAAACAACAGAAATACACAGGTATATGTGCCTAGGTCTAATTGCATAAATCGGGTTTACATCTACTTTAAGGTTAACAAAATTTGCTGTATGGAAGACCATATTCTTTCCTCCCAAAATAAACATGAGACATTCAAGGAGACATGGGGGTGATTTAATAAAACTGGAGAGTACAAAAATCTGGTGCTGTGCATGGTAGCCAATCAGCTACCAAGTTCAGCTTGCTCAATTAAGCTTCGACAAAAAAACTGGAAGCTAATTGGTTTCATTTTTCTTATTATTATTTATTTTCATAAATGTCATTTTTTCAAAGATCAAAAAATAATTACATTAATGAATGCATTTACATTTCCCCCTCCCCCGACCTACCCTTACCCCCATCCTACCCTCTCTCTTTGTCCTTTTTAGTCACCTATCCTCTCACATTTCCCCCCCTTCTACCCTCCCACTACTCCCATATATTTCCTTGTCCTCTTAAATTCTATCCAATTTTTCCATTTATTTGCAAATCCCTCCATTTCCTCTTCCCCACTATATCTCAAGTATTCCATGTTATATGTATCTTCTACTTTTTTAATCCAATCCCTTATTGTAGGGCTTTCCATTTCTTGACCGTGTCTTGGTATCAGACTTTTGGCTGCATTCATCATGTGAGTATCACTGATTCCTTGTATTGTTTTGTTGGACTTTTTACCCCATGCAATAAGCATGTCCAAAGCTCTTCTATTATTTCTATATTGGTCATTTATTTTATTAATTGTAAAACCTTTCCAAATAGTTTTTTTTTTTTGGCTGTCCCACCAAATGTGGGTCATCGCTCCCACTACTTTCCATTGGGATGAGCTTTGAGTTCGAGTAGAACTCATGTTCGACTCGAACATTGCCTGTTCGCCGAACAGCGAACTATTTGGGGTGTTCGCGGCAAGTTCGTGTGAACTTTAGAACCCTGTTAAAGTCTATGGGACTCAAACATTTGAAATCTAAAGTGCTAATTTTAAAGGCTAATATGCATGTTATTGTCCTAAAAAGTGTTTGGGGACCTGGGTCCTGCCCCAGGGGACATGTATCAATGCAAAATTTTTTTTTAAAAACTGCATTTTTTTTGGCAGCAGTGATTTTAATAATTCATTTAAGTGAAACAATAAAAGTGGAATATTCCTTTAAATTTCGTACCTAGGGGGGGTGTGTATAGTATGCCTGTAAAGTAGTGCTTGTTTCCCGTGCTTAGAACTGTCCCTGCACAAAGTGTAATTTCTGAAGGAAAATAAGTAATTTAAAATCACTCGCGGATATAATGAATTGTCGGCTCCCGGCAATACAGAGAAAAGTCATTCATAAAAAAAATGTGTGGGGGTCCACGGCATTTTTTTTTTTAAATTTAGGGTGGAGTTCCCCTTACAATCCAAGCCAGACCTGAAGGGTCTGGAATGGATATTTGGGGGGAACTACACATAATTTTTTTTTTATTTGAAGCAGGGTACCCCTTAATATCTATACCAGACCCCTAGGTGAGTGATTTTAAATGACTTTTTTTCCTTCAGAAATTACATTTTGTGCAGGGACAGTTCTAAGCACAGGAAAAAAGCGCTACTTTACAGGCATACTATACACCCCCTAGGTACGAAATTTAAAGGAATATTTCAATGTTATTGTTTTACTTTAAGCATTAATAAAATCACTGCTCTTGAAAAAACTTCAGTTATTTAAAACTTTTTTTGCATTGATACATGCACTCCAAACACTCCCCTGGGGCAGGACACAGGTCCCCAAACACTTTTTAGGACAATAACTTGCATATTAGCCTTTAAAATTAGTACTTTAGATTTCAAATGTTCGAGTCCCATAGACTTTAACAGGGTTCTAAAGTTCACACAAACTTTTGGTCTGTTCGCAAGTTCTGTGGCGAACCGAACCCAGGGGTGTTCGGCTCATCCCTACTTTCCATCCTTGCCAAAAATTTGGTAACTTCCCTATTTGATATTTGTATGCTTTATCTGGTGTTATATACCATCTTGTCAGACATTTATAGTTAATTTCAACTGTGTTTACCCAATCTCAAAATTGTTGTTCGTATCCTCATACTCCCAATTCTTTTTGTATACTTTTTGTATGGTGGAATTCCATTGCCACTAATATTTTATAGATCTGATATATACCATTTCTTGTGTTCGTTGCTATACACAAGCGCTCCAAATGCAATAAATCCTCTCCTGATCTTATTGGTTGTGGGAATGTTGTAACAATATGCTTCAACTGCAAATACCGCCATTCATCAATCACCATCAAATCTGTTTTGCGCCTTAATTCTCGTATTGTGCATATTTTCCACTTTTGCATTATATCCTTTAATTGTGCATTTTCATCTTTTATCCAATCCCTAAATAATTTCCCTTTTCCCGGTGTGAAATAATAATAAATCAATTATTCCTTAAGTGTGATTAACCAATATCCGGAGAGGCCCCCCCCCCCCCCGCTCTACTGTGCCCTCTGCCACTTACTGGAGCCGGCAGCTCTTTCTCTGTCAGTGGCCTACCACTGCAGGGCGGAAGCAATGTCAAAATATCACTTCCACCCAATGCTCTTAAATGGCCCTTTTTCTAAAATGACATATAAAAATACATATAAAAAAATTATTGGGGTCTTTATGACCCCAGATCTCATATTTACGAGTTCCTGTCATGCTTTTTTCTATGACAAGGGAAGTTTACATTCCTTGTAATAGGAATAAAAGTGACCTAATTGTTTTTTTTGGGTTTTTTTAAGCCCCCTGTTCCGACGAGCTTGCTTGCAGAAGCGAACGCATACATGATTAGCGCCTGCATATGAAAACGGTGTTCAAACCACACATGTGAGGTATCGCTGGGATAGTTATAGCAAGAGAAATCATTCTAGCCCCAGATCTCCTCTGTAACTCAAAACATGCAACCTGTAGAATGTTTTAAACGTTGCCTATGGAGATTTTTAAGGGAAAAAGTTTGTCGCCATTCTACGAGCGGGCGCAACTTTGAAGAATGATTTACTCAGTGTAACTTTATCTTTCACAATATAAAAAAAATTGGGCTAACTTTACTGCTGTCTTATTTTTTTTTATTCAAAAAAGTGTTTTATTTAAAAAAAAAATTAAAGTGCGCTTGTTTATTCTCTAGGGTGTTAGAAGAAAAAAATATATACTTTTTGGAGTAAGTTTCTAGCAAAAAATGTTTTTAACTTGTAAACACCAAATTTCAGAAAGAGGCTCGACCCTTAAGTGGTTGATGGTGAGTTAAATTTCAATTTTCCTTGTTTATGTATTAAATCACAAATTCTAAATACATTTCATGTCATTACATGTGTATTTTCGTCTAACGCTCTGGATTGTGGTGGTATTCATATAATCCTACCCAACCGTGTATTGCTCATTGTGTTCTTAAATGTTACCCATCCTTTTTCATTTATCTTTTTTTCCCACTCTATTGCTCGTCATAATAAAACTGCATTGTAATATTTTTTTAAAATCTGGTACCATTAATCCTCCTTGCATTTTATCTTACTTTAATACCGAGAATTGTATTCTCGGTTTCTTGTTCTGCCATATAAACTTTGTTATTATAGTTTTAAATGCCTTAAAATATGTCTGAGGTAGAGAGATCAGTAAGGTTTAAAATGTATATTTTCGGTACTATTACCGTCTTTATAATATTTATTTGTCCTATCCAGGAGAGGGACCTTGTTTCTATTTTTTTTAATTTCTATTTTTATTTCATTTAGTAGTGGGATATAATTTGCTTAATATATTTTTCCTAGCGATTTTATTCCTAAGTATTTTAATTCTGTTTTCGTCCATGTAAATTGGAATTCTTGTTGTAAAATCAGTTTTTCCTGTTTACTTATATTTAAATTTATGTAATCTCAGGATTTAGAGGGATTTACTTTTAAATTTGATAATTCCCCATAATATTTTAATATCTTCATTAAGTTAGGCATTGTAATCCTAGGATTGGTAATGTAGAACAATGCATAAGCCGCAATTTTATGGTCCCCATCTCCTATCTTAACTCCTCTTATGTCTGGAATATGTTGAATCATCATCAGAAAGGGGTCTAGCAACAACACGAATAGTAAAGGTGAAAGGGGGCACCCCTGTTTTGTTTCAAATTAAATATTTCAAAGGGCAGAGATGAGGGTCCATTATTTTCTACAGTTCCTATAGGATGGTGGTATAATACTTTGATTCACTGGAACATCCTTGGACCTATTCCCATGACTTCCACAGTGTTCATCATAAATCCCCAGTCCACCCTGTCAAAAACTTTTTCAGCATCTATCGACAGGAGTAGGCCCGGTGTACTTCCCTCTCTAATTTTCTGTAGCAAGAGCAATGTTCTCACTACATTGTCTCTTCTTTATCTTCTTTCTCTTCCAGGGATGAACCCCACCTGGTCCACATGCACCAAGTCAGTCATCGGATCCTTCAAGCCTAGTAGCTAGCACTTTTGCAAATAATTTTGTATCTACCTTTTAACAGGGATATTGTTCTGTAACTTGAACATAGGGTGACATTATTTCCCTAATGTAGAACAATTGTAATCTAGGCCAATAATGCTTCTCTTCTCATCGTATAATTTGTTCCAAGTCCATTTATATATAAGCATAATTTTGGTAATGAAATGTCTTTAAACTTTATAAAACAATAAGTCGTAAACCCATCTGGGCCTTGACTTTTTCATGATGCTGAATCTTTGAAAGCTGCGTTAATCTCTTCTTCTGTTATGGGTTCCTCTAGAACAAGTAGCTTTCTCTCTATTACTTGGGGTAGTCTAGCTTCAAAGCAGAGCTGCACCAGATTTTGCACTCTCCAGTTTTAGTAAATTAACCCCATGGTTTTATTTCAGCACCCAGCTCCATGCTGAAGCGCTGCAAAGTGCACAGGTGGCAGACTCAGCCTGGGACACAGCAGGTCGCATATATCGAGGGTGTGAATAAGGTTCAGCGGGGGGTATTCTAATATGAAGCCAAGATCAAGAACGTTAGGACATGACCTCAAACTAGAAGGAGGAAAGTATTTTTTACCAAGAGTAGAGATGCTTGGAACAGAGTCAGTAAACAGTGAGGCTGGGTTCACACTATTGCGATTTGATTTCCCCACTTCTAATTTACATAGCAGGAGATTGTGATCAGCTCTCTATGGAGCCGGTTCACACATCTCCGCAGCAGCTCTGGTGCGAATTGCACAGGAGTGCTGTGCGTCTTTTGGTCTGTTCAGGTCCAAATTCAGCCCACAATTCGGGCTGAAATCAGACCTGAAACGGTGAATGGAGATGCACCAGAATCCTGCTGTAAACTGCTGTGATTGCTAGTGTGAACCCAGCCTGAGTGAAATTAAAAATATGTAGGATGACCATAGATCAATATTCAGACAACAATTAAAAAAATAATAGAAAATTTAAACCAGGAAAAAATCAGTTGGTCTTTTTCTAACGTCACTCTTCTTTTGTCCATGTTCATTAGCCCTTACACAATTGACTTTCAATTAATATATACAGTGCCTTGAACAAGTATTCATATCCCTTGAAATTTTCCAAATTTTGTCATGTTACAGCAAAAAAAATTAATGTATTTCATTGGGATTTTATGTGATAGACCAACACAAAATGGCACATAATTGTGAAGTGGAAGGAAAATGATAAATGGTTTTCTAATTTTTTTACAAATAAATATCTGAAAAGCTTGCATGCATTTGTATTCAGTCCTCTTTACTCTGATACCCCCAATTAAAATCTAGTGGATCCATTTGCCTTCAGAAGTCACCTAATTATTAAATAGAGTCCACCTGTGTGTAATTTAATCTCAGTATGAATACAGCTGTTCTGTAAAGCCCTCAGAGGTTTGTTAGATAACCTTAGTGAACAAACAGCATCATTAAGGCCAAGAAACACACCATCTTTGCATTGCATTTATTATATAATTGTCTGTGTATGTTTACTCCTGGAGCATCCAAGTTAAGAAGTTGCACTGCATATTTTATATGTGTCATTGTGTCCCCAGCCAAGTGGGGGACACAATACTATTGCATCTGCCCTGGTGTGCCAAGGGAGGGTTCGAGCCACTTTAAGGGGGTGTACAAATTAATGAAAGTAGATCCCAAATCTATCCAGCGGCTCCTGAGGGGGTAGCGCTTCATATGCAATCAGACATGGTTTTGGTAAATCTAAAGAAAATCAAACAACAAAAGTTGTATAGTGTGTATGGTGTCTTAGAGTTGGAGGCTGTTGATTGATGAGCATATTTGTTTCCATAACCGATTGCCGACCAGCCGCTGTCATTATACTTTGGCAGGTCGGCGCAATCCTGCGAACGGACGTAGCTGTACGTCAGTCCCTTTAAGCGGCATAGCAGGGGGGTGCCGATGCTCGTGACCAGTGGCTATAAACGATTGTGGGCACGAGAGGCAGAACAGGGACGTTTGTGTGTAAACACACACATCCCAGTTCTGTGAGGAGAGGAGAGAGAGATTGTGAATTCCTATGAACTGGGAAACACGATCTCTCATCTCCTATAGTGATTCCCATCCGCTAAAGTTGGAACACACACATAGGGAACAAAGTTAACCCCTTGATCGCCCCCTAGTGTTAACCCTTTCCCTGCCAGTGACATTTACACAGTAATCGGGGCATTTTTATAGCACTAATCGCTGTATAAATGCCAATGGTCCCCAAAATGTGTCAAAAGTGTCAGATGTGTCCGCCATAATGTCTCAGTGCTGATAAGGACCGTAGATCGCCACCATTACTAGTAAAACAATAAAATAATAAAAATGCCATAAATCTATCCCCTATTTTGCCGACGATATAACTTTTGCGCAAACCAATCAATATATGTTTTTTGCAATGTTTATTACCAAAAATATGTAGAAGAATACACATCGGCCTAAACTGTGGAAAAAAATAACTTTAAAAAAATAAATCGAGACTATTTATTACAGCAAAAATTACAAAATATTGTGTTTTTTTTCAAAATTTGCGCTCTTTTTTTAATAAAAACTGCAGAGATAATCAAATACCACCAAAAGAAAACTATTTGTGGGAAAAAAGGGGCGTCAATTTTGTTTTGGTACAGCGTCGCACGACCACGCAGTTGTCAGTTAAAGCGACGCAATGCCGTATAGCAAAAATTGGCCTGATCATTAAGCAGCCAATTCTTCCTGGGCTAAAGTGGTTAAATTAGAAAAATCATGCAGACATTGGAATTTTCGGAGCAGATCTCTATGAACCTTTGATACATTCCTAATGCCGCGTACACACGATCACTTTTTGTCATGAAAAAAAACGTCATTTTATGTGACGAAACCAACGTTTTTCAAACTTCATTTTCAAAAACGACATTGCATACACACCATCGTTTTTCCACAATGCTCTAGCAAAGCGTGGTGACGTAAGACACTTTCTACGGCACTCTGTTCCATTGAAGCTCCGTCTCATAACTTGCTTCTAAGCATGCGCGGGTTTAAAAACTTTGTTTTAAACGACGTTTTGCCCACACACGATCACTTTTTATGACACAAAAAACGACATTTTGAAAAACGACACAAAAAATTCAAGCATGTTGGAATTTTTTTTTGGTCGTTTTTTTGAAGACATAAAACGACGTTTTGCCCACACACGATCATTTTAAATGACGTTTTTTAAAATATGTTGATATGCTCCTCCTGACTATCCTAAACAGTGTTTTATTTTAACCTATCAGGCGACAGGCATTCCCTGCTAGACTCATGGCAGCTTCTGAACGCTGCTCATTAAAAATGAATATCACTTTGTACTCACTATGGGCTGCATTCAGAAACCACTTTCATGAATGTGACAAAAGTACTGTATTTATTGGCGTATAACACTCACTTTTTTACCCTGAAAATAGAGGGTAAACTGTGCCTGTGTGTTAAACGCAGGGGGCTGTGGAAAGTTTTTTTTCCTGAAAATACGCATGTGCGTGTTATACACCGATAAATACGGGCACCAATCTTAAAACCTCTATTTTCTGTTTAAATCAGCTAAATACATTTCAGGTGGATAAGGATCCAAACTAAAGGTGTTTAGAGTCTTATGCCGCGTACACACAACCATTTTTCACGATGTGAAAAATGTTTTTTTTTTTTTTTTTATGTTATTAAAAACGATTGTGTGTGGGCTCCAGAGCATTTTTTGTGACGTTAAAAATGGCCATTAAAAATTTAGAACATGCTCTAAATTTTCAAGTCGTTGTTCACGTTGTCGCTTTTAACGTTGTAAAAAATGGTCATGTGTAGGCTTTAACGACGCGAAAAAAACATGCATGCTCAGAAGCAAGTTATGAGATGGGAGCGCTCGTTCTGGTAAAACTAGCATTCGTAATGAAGATAGCACAATTATCACGCTGTAACAGACTGAAAAGCCTGAATCGTCTCTCACCAAACTTTTACTAACACGAAATTAGCAAAAGCAGCTCCAAGGGTGGTGCCATCCGAATGGAACTTCCCCTTTATAGTGCCGTTGTAAGTGTTGCACGTCACCGCGCTTTGCTCGAGCATTTTTTTTTTCACGATCGTGTGTAACAATAATCGGGTTGAAAAAAATATGTGTTTTTTTCTAGACCATTAAAAGTCGTCTGTACGCGGCATTACAGTTTTCTTTATAAAGCAGCAACATCCTCAGTAGAAAAGCCTTCCATCTGCTAGCATGCTGTAAAAAATTACCTTTGCTCTGTGTATAGAGGTCTCTCTGCTGCAGTCTGACATGTTCACTTGCTGAGTCAGACCTACAGTATAGCTCTTCAATCTGTCAAGCTCATGCTCCCTGCTGATAGGTAAGTGCTAGCTCTGACCCATCATTTGGCATGTTGGACCTCTGCAGAGAGACTACTGCATTGACTCAAATAGCAAGTGCCCATCTCTACATCATATCGGCAGGGGCCAGGCTTTTATACTCAGGCTGTGGCTGCCTTCTAAAAATATGAACTGTAATGCCACGTACACACGGTTGGAATTTCCAACAAAAAATGTTCAATGTGAGCTTTTGGTCAGATATTCCGACTGTGTGTAGGCTCCATCGGACATTTGCTGTCGGAATTTCCGACAACAAAAAATTTGAGAGCTGGTTCTCAAATTTTCCAACAACAAAATCCGTTCTCGTAAATTGCGATCGTGTGTGGACAATTCCGATGCACAAAATTCCATGCATGCCCTGAATCAATTAAGAGACGGAAGTGCTCAGTCTGGTAAAACTAGAGTTCGTAATGGAGATAGCACATTCGTCGCGCTGTAACAGACTGAAAAGCACGAGGCTGAAAAGCGTGAATCGTCTCTCACCAAACTTCTACTCACACGACTGGTATTGAACTTTCCTTTAATAGTGCCGTTGTACGTGTTGTACGTCACCGTGTTCTTGGCGTTTGGAGTTTCCGACAACATTCGTGCGACCGTGTTTATGCATGACAGATTTGAGCCAACATCCATTGGAATCTTCGATCGTGTGCATAAGACTTTGTTTTGAAGTACCAAGAAATGCATTGAGCTGATTTAAACTGGAAAATCAATTGGATTTTAAAGAAAGTTGTTCTGTGAGGCCGCTTACACACGATCGAACATGCGGACATATCCGATCGTGTGTACAGCCTAGCGGACAGGTTTCCAGCGGACAAAAGTTTTAAAACATGCTGAAACCTGTCCGTCGGACGGCCTGCGGATCGTTTTCATCGGACATGTCTCCTCGTGTGTACGCGGCCTTAGAAATAAAGGGCCAGTGTTGCTGACTACCTACTGAAAATTCTAGTTGTCTGGTTGTCTTTGGCTTCATTGTCTTATTGAAATTTTTGAAAGAGCATGATAGCCAGGAAAAAAATTGTTTTAGTAGAGGTTAGTAGTAGCAGGACAAAAGTATGGGAAGTGGTTTTGCTGACTGGTGCAAGCTTCAAGGAGGTCTTCCTCATTTTCTTCTCACTGCTTCATGAGTCAGAAGTGTGTTAATAATATATATATTTTTTACTTTGGTGCATTTGTCCTTGATGAAATAACAGAAAAAAGGCATCTTATATGGACTGTTGCTAATCCTGAGTATATAAACCCTCCCTTTCTGCAGGAGTGCAATCATCTGATAATGTTGAGCGTTACCGTGTAAGATTACAAATGTGTGATACACAGTTGGAGAAAAGCCTGATAAAATAAGTAGGCGTAATTCACAAATCAGTTTCTCAGTTGGCAACAATACATGTGGCAAACCATTACTGTATGGCATATAAAGGTAAGAAAACACTTTAAAGTATTAATAACTTTCAGTTGCGTTCCATCTACACAGTGACCATGGGTGTAGCATAAGGGGTTGCAGGGGTCACAATCGCAACCCTGCCTCTAGCTCCAGGGGGCCCCAGCAGCTTCCCTGTCATATTATCATATCCTCCACAAAGTCCAGCTCTGATCTGCCCTAGGGCCCCACAGCCACGCTCCAGTACTGGGCTTCTACTATGCCTTCTATAGTCCACACCCCTCCAATCTCATTGACTGGAAAGAAGCTTTTCAGACATTTACTGAATGGAGGAAGGTGAGAACAGCCCATGCCTTTGCTGTGTGCTGGCAACATGGAATGGTAACCGTGCTTAGCGAGGCAAGAGGAGGAGAGTGCCGTCCTATAGCCATGATGGGACCGATGTCATTGGTGAGGTAAGACACTGCTCAGTGTCTTCTAGTCACCAGCTGGGATTCTCTGTACCCCCCACTCAGGGATGTCCGCTTACCCCACTTCCCTGACAACTGGGGAAAAGACACACACCTCCGGGAGGTGACCTTCCCACAACACCTGCCAACACTGACAGAGAAACCTTCTGAAATTGCTAAAACAAATCACTTAACACCTCCTCAGTGGGCCCCTGTAGGGCTACAGGCTCCAGATATTATGTCACATGGCTTTGCCCTCCCAGATCTTAGTTGCACCCCCTCAAAGCCCCCTGACCACCCCCTCTGCCCTGAATACTATGCCTGGCTGCTGAGCTCCTTTCCCATTACAGCACTCTATACTGCTCCTCCTCGTCCGCAGGGCTGAAATTATATTCCTTTACAACACAGCCAGTTAGCCTTGATCTTCAACTACACTGCCGTTCTGACCAGAGAATTTCACAGGTCAGAAGGGCAACATAAAAGCCAGAAACAGCCTGTAATAACTGAGAGACTGTGTGTAAAGGAATGTGATTTCAGCCCTGTGTAGTGTGTGTGTGTGGGGGGGGGAGGGGGGGTAGGAGCTGTATACAGTGCTGGGATGGGAACGGAGCTCTGCCAAGTGACCTGCCAGGGGTCCCTGTCCTCTGATTCTCCAGTGGTAGTCCCTGTCCTCTGATGTAAAGAGAAACTCTGGGAAATCAAAACTCTTAAGCCACTTAGAGTATCTTGGCGTGCGGTGGATGTATCTGCACGCACGGCAGAAGTGGTGGGTGGTAATGAGGGGGGCCCAGGTCAACTTTTGCATCAGGCCCACAAGCTTCAAGCTACGCCTCTGACAGTGAAAATATGCAATGGCAACATACTGAATACTGAATATACAGGTATAAAACATTGTTGTGTGGATTTTGACTGTAGATAGTATTATAGTTTGGACGCTGGACAAATGATAACAATAACATGAGATGCATGTACAGTGCAGGAAGCCATTTTACTGGTCAACCCAAGGTCTTCTAACCTCAGTAAAGTACATAACTCTTTAACAAAGCCAGAGTTTACCCTGATATGCATTCAATGTAAGGTAATCATTGAGGTTGGTATATTTATCTCTCGTGCCCCCCCAATTCTGTTTAGAGAAATTATAAAGATTTGCCAACAGTCTAATGTTTCTTTGCTCTATTCAAAACAAAGCAAACATTATTGGATGGACCGTGGAGCTTGACTTTAAAGCCAAGTTCCACCTAAAAGTGGAACTTCCACTTATCTGTCTCCCCTCCCCCCTTCCGGTGCCACATTTGGCACCTTTCAGAGGGGTGGGTGGGTACCTGTTTTTGACAGGCACCCTGTCCCCACTTCTGCCAGACCTTGCAGTGGCGAGGTACATCTGAGGTCCAGCTCCTCCTCCTCCCTTCTTCCCACCATCATGGCCAGTAAGAATGCAGCGCGCTTTGTGCATGAGCAGTAGGGACCCTGCCGTGAAGCCTCAATGCTTCACTGCCAGGTTCCCTTACCGACAATGGTGGCGGCAGCACAAAACATCGTTGGACTCCAGGTGCCGACATCACTGCACTCCAGGACAGGTAAGTGTCCTAATATTAAAAGTCAGCAGCTACTGTATGTATAGCTGCTGGCTTTTAATTTTTGGAGGGGAGGGAAGAACTCCGCTTTAAGTCAAGAAGTAAATCTACACCCCATACGCATCAGAAGTGCTCTATATTAGTCTAGATTGATATAGAACCAGTAAATTAACCAATATTTAGTTAATCAATGCACATTGATTAGTGACAACATACGTTGAAAGTCAAATGTAATTTAGGGTGGATATCATTTTAACCGCTTGCCGACCAGCCGCCGCAGGTATACGGCGGCAGGTCGGCTCTCCTGCGCGAGAGCCCGTAGCTCTACGTCGCCACTTTTGACAGCCACTAGGGGGCGCGTGCGCGCCACCGGCGGCCCTTGCGCGCGCCCCCCGCTCGCCCCCGAGTCCCGTGCGCGTGCCCGGCGGGCACGATCGCCGCCGGGCACACGCGATCACTCGTTACAGAGCGGGGAACGGGAGCTGTGTGTGTAAACACACAGCTTTCGTTCCTGTCAGCGGGGGAAACGCTGATTTTCTGTTCATACAATGTATGAACAGAAGATCAGTGATTTCCCCTAGTGAGGCCACCCCCCCATACAGTTAGAACACAAATAGGAACACACTTAACCCCTTCCCCGCCCCCTAGTGTTAACCCCTTCACTGCCAATGGCATTTTTATAGTAATCCAAAGCATTTTTATAGCATTGATCGCTAAAAAAATGCCAATGGTCCCAAAAATGTGTCAAAAGTGTCCGAAGTGTCCGCCATAAGGTCGCAGTACTGAAAAAAATCTGATCGCCGACATTACTAGTAAAAAAAATAATAATAATAAAAATGCCATAAAACTACCCCCTATTTTGTAAACGCTACAACTTTTGCGCAAACCAATCAATAAACGCTAATTGCGATTTTTTTTAACGAAAAATATGTAGAAGAATACGTATCGGCCTAAACTGAGGAAAAAAAAGTTTTTTTATATATTTTTGGGGGATATTTATTACAGAAAAAAGTAAAAAATATTGAATTTTTTTCAAAATAGTCGCTCTATTTTTGTTTATAGCGCAAAAAATAAAAACCGCAGAGGTGATCAAATACCACCAAAAGAAAGCTCTATTTGTGAGAAAAAAAAGGACGCCAATTTTGTTTGGGAGCCACGTCGCACGACCGCGCAATTGTCAGTTAAAGCGATGCAGTGCCGAATCCCAAAAAGTGCTCTGGTCGTTGGGCAGCAATATGGTCCGGGGCTAAAGTGGTTAATCTGTTATACAGTATTAGGTAATCTTACCTACAGTCAATCTCTTATTAAATATTATTTTAATAATGAGGCTGTAAGAACAGTTGTCTCCAGGCTCACCGTAAAATTTGAGTTTATTTGATTGGGGCAACAAGAGATATTGGCCATGGAAACTCAGCTCCTTAAAGAATGATTGGTAATGCAATGGGGTTGATTTACTAAAGGCAATACACTGTACACTACAAGTATACTGCAAGTGCACTTGGAAGTGCAGTCGCTTTAGATCTGAGGGGTAGATCTGAAATGAGGGGAAGCTCTACTGATTTTATTATCCAATCATGTGCAAGCAAAAAATGCTGTTTTTTATTTTCCTTGCACGTCCCCCTTCAGATCTACAGTGATTGCACTTCCAAGTGCACTTGCAGTGCACAGTGGATTTGCCATTAGTGAATAAACCCCAATGTCTTTTCTGCAACAATATCCACCTACTTGCCCCTTGCAGTGACCTCCATGCACAGCCCAGTCTATAGTACCAGGCTGATCCCTGTGTAGTGTGTGTGTGCCAGGATGAGTGGCTGCTGTGAATGTGCAGAAGTCACCTCCTGCTGGCAAATCAAGATGACTAAAGACTGGCACAGAAAAGAAGATGCCAGCACCAGCGAGGGACAGAATTGTTGGAGGAAAGCTAAGTAATGCTGCGTACACACGATCCGAATTTCAGACAAGAAAACTTTTTTTTTTTTAAGGAATGTTGGCTCAAACTTGTGTTGCATGTACACGGTCATACAAATCTTGTCGGAAACTCCGACCATCAAGAATGCGGTGACGTACAAGATGTACGACGAGCCGAGATCAATGAAGTTCAATAGGCAGTTCAGCTCTTCTGCTTGATTCAGGGCATGCATGTTTTTTTGCATATCACATCACATTGCATGTCCTTGCATACGTCCCAACTGTCCCTCAGTTTACAACGAAATCCCTTTGTTCCTCTTTTCTCCTGTTTTTTTTTTTTTTGGTCTGATGCATAAACCTTTATAAAAAAAAAAATGGATTCCTCCATCCACACAAGCAAGGTGGATAGAGGAATCCTCCACCCATTGTGCTGATTGGCTGCAGATGCTGATCAAGTGAAAGCTTTCCAGCATGGCTGGTTGACAGAAATCAATCAATCAATAGACTTCTGTTGAACAGAAAGGACCAAACACAGATCGAAATTTGGCCAGTCTCTGTTGAACTGGATGAATTTCAATATGTTTTGTACTCATCTTAATATTTGCTATTTCCTCTCATTTGTACAATGGTCTCCAAGACATTTAGGTGGGGTGAATCTCCTAGGCAGGGGCACAGGAATTTACCTGGCAGTGGTCAGTGGTGTCTGTTACTTCCTGTGCCAATGACAACAGCATCCTAACTACTACTTTCTTGTCTGAGTTTCACAGGAGAAAAAAGTGAAGAAAGATTTAACATTTTTAAATGTTTTTTTTTACACTCTTGCCAAAGTTATCAAAAAATAAATAAAAAATAGGGCTTGAGTAAGGCTTTAATTTTTTTTTATTTTGAATTTTTTTATAAGAAAAATAGGAATAATTGCCACCGTGCGTGTATGGCACATGTAATATATTTGTGAATTTAATCGGTATGTCTTAAACACAATGGGCCAGATTCAGGATGGTGAGCGGTTCTTTAAGGCGGCGTAACCTCATCTAATTTCTCTCATTTACGTTACGTTTTCTCTCATTTACGTTACGCCGCCGCAACTTTACTCGCAAGTGCTGTATTCACAAAGCACTTGCATGTAAAGTTGTGGCGGCGTAGCGTAAAATGACCAGCCTAATTCAAATTCGGCGGGTAGGGGGCGTCTCCTATTTTTAAATTAGGCACGTCCACGCGCCGAACGTACTGCGCATGCGTCGACCATAGAAAAATCCCAGTGCGCATGCACCGAATTATGACGGTGTTTTAGACGTGAACGTAATCGACGTAAATCCCCATTCACGGACGAGTTACGCAAACGACGTAAACATTTTCAAATTTCCCACGTCCATACTTTACATAGGATGCGCCTGCTTTTGGCAGCTTTATTTTTACCCCGGGAAACCCCTTATGGAAACGGCGTAAAGTGACTGCGTCGGGCCGGCGTACTTTTTTGAATTGGCGTATCTCGCTGATTTACATATTCTCAGCGTAAATCAGCGGGAACGCCCCCAGCGGCCATTTTAAACTTGCAGTTAAGATCCGACAGATCCGTCAGATCTTTACTGCAAACCGGCATATCTTGTTTTCTGAATACAGAAAACAGATACGCCGGCGCAAAGTGTGAGTTATGCCGGCGTATCACTGATACGCCGGCATAACTCTTTCTGAATCTGGCCCAATGTTTTGTTTTATGTTTATCCATCCTTTATCACAAATTAATTCTACCTAAACATAAAAACATAAACTTCACTAAGTACATGATGATTTTCTATTTCTTACCTCTAGAAAACATGCTGTTTCCAGATCCACTTTCACAACGCCGTTGTTTTTTGGGCAATCAGAGTCATATTAATATTGTCATTTTCAAAAGATTCAATATTGCCAGTGCCTAAAGTAATTTGAATGGGATTATGGTGTTTTTCATTATTGCGGCTGTGAATGTGTTTTGTTTTAATAGTGCACACTTTATGAAAGGCTCTCTTGCCTACTTTCACATAATCAGGTTATTTGGAATTGATGTGCTGCTTGTCCCTTAGATTAATGTCCGAATACACGGCTCATTGTTTCAGCAGGCTCTGCTATTCCTTATGTGCTCATTGCGATTGATTTCTTTGGGGGAGATTCATCTGATGGGACAGGCAAGCGCTCTATTTTATGGATGGAATCAATAATGGTGGAAGCTTCAAAACTTTCACTAACTGACTGTGAAACAAAGTTTTTTTCAGCATAATTATGCTGATTAGTAACATAGGTATCCATGAAAGTATGCATGATTGTATATATTGCAAGTGCAAACTCATTTACTACATTTATATTCTATGACAAATATATATATTTAATTTGCTGTGCTAATGCCTCTATAAGTCAAAGCATAATTCTTCAATTATTAGTAGATGCTGATGTTGCGGATCACTCAGTGGCTTATTGTGTCTTCTGGGGATTCAGTAATATTCATAGCTTTACCCACCACACTGTGTGGGCTGACTCTCTTCTCTAACATAACATAACAACTAAATTAGGAGTTTAGATGTAGGGCTTTTGTAGCCAGAGGTATTGATAGGTAATCAAACTTGTTAATAGTTCAGACTTGCACAATCTATAGAATACTAGAAAGGAAAGATACTATACATTTCATGCCACCGGAATCCTGCAAAATAAATATATCATATTCTGTTAAAGTAGAAGTTCAGCTTAAAAACGTACAATACGATCCTCCACATGGCTAGTGCCCATCCAGAGGCACTCAAGGACGGTATACCATATAGTCAGTATTTGAGACTAAAAATAAATTGCAGTCGAGAGGAGGATTTTCTAGTTCAGGCTAGGGATTTACAAATACGCCTCTTACAAAGAGGATATAGCAATGCTTAAAGAAATCTTTCAATAGAATGAAAGAGAGATCTCGCCAATCGCTTCTGTATGCTCACCATTAAGTAGAAAGTAATGAACCCACTCAGATCATTATGGGGTTTTCTCAGAACCATTTAGGTTTTAAAAATAATTCTACAACGTCACTGGCATCATCTGGATGACATGACAGTCATAAAATACATTGGTGACAAACCAAATGTGACCTATCAAAGGGCAAAATCCTTAAAGGATTATTTAATTCACAGTCATTTACAGGACAAAACTGTACATACATAAAGGCACATACGGCTGTGGGAAATGCAATTTGTGCATCTGGATATGGCAAGTGAGGACAATTCGACTGGCCGGACAACTGTGGACTCCTAAGGAAGCCATCAATTGTCAAACAGTTGGTGTAGTCTTTTATATGGAATGCCAATGTAAAGCATTTTACGTTGGGAAGACCAAAAGACCCATTTAAAAATGTATCAGGGACTATGTTTATGAAATAAAAAATGGCAAAATGGAATCGGCTATTAGCCACCATATTGGCCTATATCAAAACTTTGAATTGGATTACATAAGGTTTTTGCCTCTTGAACAAGTAAAGGGTTCCCCTAGAGGTGGGAACATTGACAAAGTCTCCTGCAGTTGGAGACCCAATGGATTATCCAACTGTAGGCGACCAAGTCACCGGGTTTGAATGAACAGATCAATTTCAAAGAAACCTCTTTTAAACCTGTTTTAAACGTTTTTTTTATTGGGATGGTCTTGTGATCCTGCCTCTGAGGATCTGTTGGCTGTAGATATCTATGAATAAAAGAAAAAGGTTCTGAGTTATGGAAATAGGATTAAATCTACATTAAGTGTTTACTGTTGGGTGCACATTCCTTCCAGTGCTGGTGGATTTGGGGCTATTCTGTTCTATGGGTTGGTTTGGAGCTTCCCAGGCAGAGGAGTGTTGTCCCCCTTCCCATTAGGGTTTTTTTTTTGGTGAGGATATTTAGCCTTGGGTCTTATGAATATGTGAGCTTATACCGGGTTATAATTCATTTTTTTGGGAAACAAATGATGTTATTGCCGTAGTGATATACATTAATAGTTTTGGATTTTTTTCAGTTATGTTGGCGATACGGAGTAGATCATCTATATATACATGTAGAGGTTTTCTGGCATGACATTATTATGATGGCCACTAGATGGCAGCAGCCAAGGATTTACACAAAATGTCTGTATTAGCCGAAGACCATATAACATATGGTTTCGTTTTGTGAGCTTGTTATGGGACTGGGTGGTATTGTATTGCTCGGTGCCCTGACTGCCTCTCCCTCATCTAAGTAGATGTATGGGTTCAGGCTGCGTTATGGGCACTGATGGACCATAGCCACATGTCCCACCATTACTGCGCATGCACGAATTGACGGCACATGCGCAGTCGCATATTTGGCAACGTCAGACTCACAGCTAAATCAGTGATAGAGAGGCGGGTCTTTGCACAAATTCCACCCTATTTAAGGGCGGTATGATTATGAGAACTTGTCTTCATCTTTTGGAGCGGCTTTTGAAAAAAAAACGCTCCAAAAATGCCCCTCTCTATTGAAATGAATTGAAATCGCTGTAAAACACCTTGCCCTTTCACACTGAGGCACTGCAAAAATGCCCTAAAACGTTAGGGTCTTAGCAGTGCTTACCAGCGTTTTTCGGGCGCTGGCAGTGTGAAAGGGCTCTGAAAGCACTCGGTCTTTCACATTGGGATTGCAGATGAGGCCTCACTCGAACAATGTTCGAATAACGCTCGAAAAACGCCCCAGAGTGAAAGGGGCCTTAGGGGGGCTTTCCAAAATCAATATTCATTAACTGTAAGTTTTTATAATTGCTATGTATAAGTAAAACGACTGTGATATGCATCAATTTTGTATTTGCGACTATATAATATTTGCATGTATTTTGTTTCCTCTACAGAAACTATATTGCATTAATTTCCCTCCAAAACGAACCCCCGGAAGAAGCCGACAGTCAAAACACGTTGGGCCAGATTCTCATAGAAATTCGCTTGCGTATCGTAAGCCATTTACACTACGCCGCCACATCGTACTAGAGCAAGTGCCGTATTATCTAACCATTTGCTCCGTACTTTGCGTTGGCGTAGCGAAAATGGCCCAGCGTAAGCCCGCGTAATTCAAATGAGGCGGCTTGTATTTAAATTAAGCGTGCCCCCACGTCGAACGAACTGCGCATGCGCCGGCCCGGGAAAAAGCCCAGTGCGCATGCTCCAGCTCACGTCGGAAAGCGTAGTTGAAACCAACGTCAAAACATCGTGATCGTCACTTACGCAATGCCCTATTCGCGAACGAGTTAGTAAAACGACGGAAGCGACGGAAAAAGCCGACGCTGACCCGACGCCATACTTAACATGGCACCCGACGGCATCCGACGGAACTTCCTAAGGTTACTCCACATAGAAGCTGGGGTAACCTTACGCAGACGAAAACGACGTACGCGACGACGGGGCAGCGTAAAAGCGATCGGGAATCGGCGTACTAGCCTCATTTGCATATGCAAATGAGAAAACAACGTAAAGGCCACCTAGTGGCCGGAGTTGTCATTACAACTACGATCCGCAAGTGTAATGGTTTTACACTTGTCGGATGTTGAAGCGTATCTATGCCAAAGTGATGCTAAGCATCACGCGCATAGATACGAGGCAAAAAAAACGGGGTATCTGAGATACTCCGTCGTATCACCGCTGAGAATCTGGCCTGTTGGGTTTTGCGTCTCCTCTTACATGTGTAACAGTGTATGCCATGGTTATCCTTGATTGTGTGCATATATGAATACAGAGGAATTAGTGTACTTTGGTTAGGGGGGAGTTTGTTTTAATCATAGTTTGCTGCATAACAATTTTGTATTGAAATGTCTATCTCTATAGATAATTTTAACCATTTCTAATCTTAATAAAGTGGAATTCTAAATATCATGTTGTAGGTTATATTATTCAAGGAGGAGGTTTCAGCATCTTAAATGTCCCAATTTCTTGTTGTACCAAAAACTAACTTTAAATCTTTAAGACTCACCTTCTATCAGGTCCTGTCCCCTGCAGTAATTCCTCTCTGCCACTAGATGTCTTTCATCCTAAAAAACTGAGAACATCCCAATGGTGCAGGGCATCATGAAGCAGAACTAAAGGGAGAGGAGAGAGCCGATCTGCTGCTTCTTCTTTTCCCACCCCTCTCCTTCTGTGTCTTCCGTGGGAGTGTAAAGCTAAGCAGGTGTATTTGATTATTCAGCTGCTGGGCTTTACACTTCCCGCAGTACACACACAGGAGGAGAGGGGCAGAAGGAGAAGGAGCAGATTGGCGATTTCCTCTCCCATCTGTGTAAGGGAGGGGGAGGGGAAACTGTCAGTGCAGGCTCTAGGCTGTATGACAGAGATGCTCTCAGCTCAGAGCCCTACTAAGGAGGCATTGATAGGCAGCACTGATGGGCACTGATAAGCGGCATTGATGAGCACTGATAGGCTGCCCTGATGGGTCCTGATAGGTGGCATTGATTAGCACTAATAGGTGGCATTGATAAGCAGCACTGATGGGCACTGATAGGTGGAATTGATGAGCACTGATAGGCAGCACTGATGGGGCTGCACTGATGATCAGGGCACTGATTATCAGTGCAAACAATGTACTGACAGTTTTTGCCAGTTAACGGCTCTCCTTTCCTCACATAGACAAAGTTACATAGTTAGTCATAGTTACATAGTTAGGTTGAAAACCATAAAAAAAATATATCGTACAATCCCATATACCCTAATCTATACCCACAGTTGGGAGGAAAGGACTGCCGATAACCAGCAACTCTATTTACATGTGATCAGCTGATCACGTGGTAAAGGGTCATTTTGATCCTTTGGCTCTTTACCATGATCTGTGATTAGCTATTGAAGGATGAAATGGGGGTGGGTTAGGGGGACCTTCATGTTTTTTTTACAGTGGGGCCCTGAGGGTACTCCAGCACTCTGTCTCCTTCCCAGCTGGTCTTCCATGCAGTACTGCCCACACTCATTAGGTCCTAATGGAAAATCCTGAAGAATTGCAGTGTTTTCTTATATTAGAACAGCAATTCTTGTTCAGTCCATGGCTGATACAGAGATTCCATCTATAAATCTTAATTTACATAACAGATTCCATCTATAAGTCTTAATTTCATACAATAGTCGACCTCTCATGCTGTCTTTCATGACATGCTTACAAAGCTTTATGTCTCCACATTGACTATTCGTGATTCACCTTTGAACTCCACTGTGCGACAAGCTTCAGCTTTCATATTCCACCTACTTCATGATCCTGTGCTTCATGGATTATGAGCAACTTTCTTTGATTCCCCTGGGTTTTAAAAAATGTTTTGCATTCTCACAGCTATTTATCCTGATTATTCTCATCACAGATGTAGTGAGGCCTGTCTGATGTCTGTGGGAGAAAAATCTGACATTTAACATGTAGTGTCTTTTAATTGGGTAATAAAGTCTTTTAAAACCTAGAAAAGATTCCACCACCCTTTTCTTTATAAGGGTTGCCAAGTAGGCTTGAAATATTTACTTACACTGCAGATGCATGTAGGTAGGTGCCTACTTGGGGGTACGCACTTTAATATGTTTAGAATGTTTTGGATGTCAGGCTGACCAGAAGTTAGAAAGGGGTTAACTCTACCACTTCTCAGGTATTTATGATTCTGCCCCCTTGTGGCGGGCTATAAAAAGGGGAGACAACCTACCTGCATCCTTGGGTCTTGGATAGGAAAGCACAAAGAGGAATGCAGCCACATGTAACTTTTCCTGAGTGGGAAGGGGGGAAGTCTCCCTACCCAGCCATGGTACCGAAGACGGGTTTATGGACTTTACTTTAAGAACTTTGCTCTTTCTAAAGGTATAAACTAGCCTGAAGTTAGGGATATGTGTGGAGGAATCTGTGAGAGACAGTTATGTTTCTCTATACCTGCACAAGTTTCCTGTCCATGTTTTAAAGCTCTAAAAAAGTGTCCAGTCTAAAGTTCCTTAAAAAGGGGTGCAAGCGTGGCATATACAAGAACAGGGCTTATAATGGGGATGTAGAGAAGAAGCTCCATTTCTATGGGTAACCAAAGTGATGCCAGGTGCTAAAGCAGCCAGCCAGCAGGAAATTGTAGTGACTTGGCATGGGTGATGGAAGGCCCTGGTAGTGAGAGGGTTTGTGAGTTTAATCCCCTCCCTATCGATCAGTGCTCCACACACCTGGGACCAACACCGGGACAAGGAATATCCTAAGTACCAAACATGTAGTTCATGGAAGAGAAGAAGAGTAAGGGCCCTTTCACACGGAGCGGATCCACTCCGTATGCCCGTTTGCTCAGCGAGGATTCCTCCGTAAAATCCCCGCTGAGCTGTCGGCTGACAGGGCGGTCCCCGCACACTTTCCTCCACTCTCCCCTATGGGGAATCTAATGAATATGGACCGTATGTCCGTATTCATCTGACCTGCCAGACGGAAGAAAAATAGGATTTTCTTCCATCCGAAGAAACTGAGCTTTACGGAGGCGGATGTTTACGGACGTTAGCGGATGCTCATCCGCTAACGTCCGCGATCCCATAGGGAAGCATTGCAGTCTGTAAACGGACGTATGAAAAAACGAACGAACGGTCCGCACGTGTGAAAGGGCCCTAAGAGCGAGAGAGTGCAGAAGCTTGGGAACATGTAGAGAGTTCATTACTAAGTGTTAGTGAGAAATCTCGGATTGTCACTGGAAGTGAGGTGACATGATAGACTGTGCTGGTGGAGTGGGATAGAAGTGCTGCAGCATTTCTTTACAAATGCTGCCTCTATTGAGAGAAGTCAGAGTACATGGATCGCTATGAAGTGTACCATTCACAAAGAGTTAACTGTGTAAGATTTTTGCGAGTTATTCTAAGTCAGGAGTGCTGCCTAATACTGAATCCACATAGCGGCAGCTTCTGCTTGCAGTGCAGGCATTAACAAGCGCTGTTTCACGGTGTCCCCGATTGGGCGCTTTAATCCCTGCCCACACACAGACAGAAACTTGTTTTAGCAACAGGCATCATTTTAGCAGTTGTTCTCTCAAAAGCCTAGCAATGTACTGTAGGTTTCTAAGATACCTTGTTATCGAGGCACTTTGTTAATTGGGTTGGAGTCCTGGTGGAATCGGGTAATCCTTTCATCTGGTAAATTGGCCTGTGGTGGGCAATTACCTAGTCCCAATGTCGGTGTCTTTTTTTTTTTACAGAAATCCTCAAATCCCACGTAACAGAAAATTGTATGTAATATGAATTGCTTGTGGGCTGTGTATACAGGCCTCTGAGACAAACTGGCAATGACAGCAACATGTTTATAATACTCTTGCTATCCCGAGTAATGTATGTCAAAGGCAATAATGGCATTATTGGGCTTCTAAAGTGGAGTACCTAAGCTAATAACTTGTTTCTGGCATACCTATAACACTCTTCTCTCATGAAATAGTTACATACTGTAACTAGATTATACAATACCTTTCCCTTCAAAAAGTTTTAAAAAAAGCAACCTGATAACTTGGTAAGAGCTAAGCATAACCCTCCAGAAATAAAACATTGCAAATATGATGAAGGTTAAAGGAAGCATGTGTAGCGCCTGTGTACTTTCAGTCCAGGTGCTATTCTAAATATAGAGGGGGGATGAGAGAGTTATGTAGCTCTCATCCAGGTAATTTGCCCAGATTCAGCTTTGATCTAGCTGGGCTGTGCTGTCGGTTCGTCCTGTGTTCCTGGGGCGCCTTACCACCCCCAGGTGGCGGCAGTGAAGTCCAGGTAGAGTAGCCTTCTTGCCAGCAGCCAATCAGTGGGGTTTTTCCCTCGCGGGGCATGCTGGGGGAGGGTACTTCTAGTTAGGCGCCATCTTGGGCGGGGGAGTTTGAGGTTGTATCCGGGTGCGGCACCCACCTTCAGGCGGTGTGCACATCACGGGCCCCGGCGATATGGCCTACCAGGCCAGAGCACACGTGCTATGCATTATCTTCGGTTCCGGGACCCTGTTGGCCTGGAGCAACTGAAGCGGTAATGGAACCCAGTGACTTATTGGGTCCCTGACCCATCTTAAGAGAAGATCCCAAGTGAGTTGTGCTGTTCGGTGGGGAGACAGTCTGAGGAGAGCCCGGAGGCAGGCGATCCAATAGGGCCTAGACAAACCATCGGGGATCTGAGTGACCAGACACTGGGAGTTTGTCCAATGGCAACCTCTCAAGAACTACCTGAGGGAGATTCAGGCAACTACTTTCATTGAGAAGAAATTGCTCCATTAAACCGCGTTCCAGAGAAAGGGCCTGTGGCAGAGCTTCCACTCCTATTTCATTTGAGCCAAGTCTGTGGCAGAGACTTGTTTTCCTTCTCAAGGTTCTGAGTGATACCCTGGCTGCCAGTTCTGTGAGAGAGACTATCCAGGTACACTACACCCACTCCGGCTGGAGTGGCGATGAAGCAAAAGTATCGTTAGAAGCAGGACTGCTTCTGCAAAGTTAAGGCCTGAATCTGCAATTCACCTTTTCACCCATCTTTACTCTATCTACTCCAAATTCACTGTTTGCCATGTTGGGCAAGAATAAAAGCACAGAAAGACAACGGCTGTTTGGACATTGCTTCATTTCTCATCATCATCATATCCCTAGACATCCATACAGGTAACACGCCATCCCAAATCTATCCAGCGGCTCCTGAGGGCAGTACACCTGTAAGGGGCCGGAGGCCACCAGGACCCCCTCCTTTTTTTATTTATTTTTTATAAAGAAAATATATTTAATATATATTTTTTTCTTTTTTTATTAAAGGGGCAATTTTTTTTTTTTTAGAAGTCCGGAGGTCCCCAGGGGCCCAGAGGCCCCCCAGGGCCCCGGATGGCAACCCACCTTTTTTTGTTTATTTTTTATAAAAAAAATATATATATTTTTAATATATTTTTATTTTATTTTTTTATTAAAGGGCCATTTTCTAGTTTTTTTTAGGGGTCTGGAGGGCCCCAGGGGCCCGGAGATCCCCAGGGCCCCAGATGACAACCCCCCTTTTTTCATAAAAAAAATTATATATATTTTATATATTTATATATATATATATATATATATATATATATATATATATAATTATTATTATTATTATTATTATTATTAAAGGGCCCAGAGGTCCTCAGGGCCCCCAGAAGACAACCCTCCTTTTTTTATAAAAATGTTTAACATTTTTTTTATATTATTATTATTATTTTTTTAAATATAGATATATTTTTATTAAAGGGCTCAGAGGTCCCCAGGGCCCCATGTGTCAAACCCCCTTTTTTTATAAATGTTTTTTTTTATTTTTGTTTATATATATATATATTTTTTTTATATATTAATTGGCCTAGAGGTTTCTTTTTATTAAAGGGCCCAGAGGTCCCGGATGGAAAGCCCCTTTTTTTGTAATTTCTTTTTATTTAAAAAAAAATGATTAAAGGGCCCAGACGTCCCCAGATGGAAACCACCCTTTAAAAAATATCTATATATATATTTTTTTTTTCTCTCTCTCTTTTTTGTCTTTTTATTAAAGGGCCCAGATTTCCCCAGGGCCACCGGATCTACCCCCCTTTTTTATACATATTTATTTGTCTTTATTTCTTCTTTTGTAAAGGGCACCCTCGCTTCTCAATTTCAGGTGGCAGCACCCCCCCCCCGGTTCTCTGCTCCAGGGGGCCCATGCCTCAAGCTGTAAGGGGCCCCAAAATTCCTGATGGCGGCCCTGGCGCTACACAAGGAACATTTTCCAGGGTAGAATTTTTCAAGGACAGATCTCGGGCACTTACTGTAGAACTATTCTTGTAAACAAAGGATCATCAGTAACTAAGCATGTAAATGCTTAAAGGTAGATATTTCTATTTATCTATAGCAACCAGCTATGGGTCTGATTTACAATAACTGAAGCAAAGAAAATTAGATTAGAGACTCAAGCTTCTACCCAGGCCATGGTAGCCATTCAGGTTCCTTGATTCATCTAAAGGAAACCTGTTTGATTGCTACAGGCAGTAAGTTTTGCTAGTTCTATCAATCCCAATGTTGTGGCATATTCTGAAAAAAAAAATCTTCAAGAAGGACTTTGCAAAGAACGTATTTTCTTCTTTGGAGTAGAGAAATTTTCCAGGTATTTTTTTGCATTTATATGATAGGCCAAGTCTGGCTTTTCATCACCCATTGAAGTGCTTACTCTATACAAACCTTTCTCAATCCTATCACCCCTGAGGAACCCTTGACTTAATTTTAAGGTCTCAGGCAACCCCTAATACAAATGATTATAAAGCCTGGGGTAGCTTGCTGTACATTAGCAAAATCAGTAAATTGTAGAACATTTTAAATAGGTAATGCAGTATACCTACAGTATTGGCATATTTTGACATCCTTGGTAGATACATTTTTAATACACCTTTACAAAACCACTTTCAGTAATATTCTTGAAATGAAATAATTCTAACTACAAAACACAAACCATAAACATTGTAGTGTCGTCTAGCATTGGTGGTCATTGTAGAGGTGACAACTGATGAAAAGTGGAAAATTGCCCTTTTGCATTTATGGTCAGTGTAGGTGGGAGATACATTTGTCATTGCTCTTTGCTCAAGGAACCTCTAGCAACCTCAGGAGAAACCTTAGTTGAGAAATACTGCTCTATACTACTCTACATATTCCTGTGGAAAATAGGGACAAGGACATTTGGAAATTCTGCAACTCTTAGTGGATTCTCCCAGCTAACACTGGGTATGGTCAACGTGCCAGATTCACCAATAGGCAAAGGAGACCTGGACCGATACAATAAGGAATATTTTGTGTTAAGGAGGTGATCTTAGCAGAGGGGTATTTCTCAGGAAGTTTGACTGAAAACATTATGTACTAGAGTTCAAAATTAGCTCTAGGGTGTTGGTCGTTTTCCCTCTTGGCATCCTGGAGTGCTGTAAAGATAATTGAGTCCTGCTACTCTAAACACAATCAAAATATCCACATCCTCTTATCACTCATATTTAAATGTTGAGAATACGGGTAACAGCAGGTCATAAACTTCTTTCCAAAAATGTAAGCAAGGTTAGAAAAGAAAATCTGTGCTCCGAGATTAAATTGCCACTTGTGGGGGAATGAGCTATTGTGCCGAATGCTTGCATATGTCATTTCCTGTATGACAGTAATTAGATATTTATTTTCAAATGGATTTTTTTTTTACCTAAGACAAACATATTGAGAATTTGGTGTTCACATCAGCATTCACTCTTCATTGCTAATATATCAGGCTGTCGTATGCCTCCTTATGCCGTGTTGTTATTTTTTATAAAGCCTGGGGCAATTTCAAGATACCTTATCCAACAGTGGAGGTGAAATGATATTCATATTTAATTGCCTTTTCCCTTGTCGGGGAGGAAAGAGATATGAGTGTGACACATTCATTTTAGCCTTTTGTTTGGATTCATTAGAAGCAGGTTGTGATCCATTTGTTACACATGACAAATTTGCCTTTCTAAACTGATATTACTTGTCTGAAAAGCATCTTGGTATCTTGTAACTAAGCAAACTCAAACCGTTCTGAGGTGCAATGAAGTTTAATGTAAGGGATGCATTGTTGTATAGATGTGTAATACAAGCACTGTAGACCGACACCGGTTTTAAAGTAGTAACTGACAGCTATGGCAGGAGGCAGGTGGGCTGTAATATGAAAAGTAAATTGATTGTGGTATCTGTAATCATATCTTTAGCCTGAATATTAAAGTAATACTAAAGTCTCAATTTATTATGCCTAAAAACAACAAACATGTTATACTTACCTGCTCTGTGTAATGGTTTTGCACAGAGCAGCCCGAGTCTTTGCCTGATCTGAAGTCTCTTACTGTTAAGAGGTGCATGCACAGCGTATCAAAAGAACAGGGCTTACAACTGACATACAAAGTGCTATCCAGAAAAACTTAGTGTCATCGCCAATAACTGCAGTGTCTGTGCTACATGCAAAGCAGCCAATCAGCCAGGAGATGGGTGACATGGCAGAAGTAGGGTGACCACATTTCCAAACTACCATTCAGGGACACCCTTCCTTTCCCAAAAATCAGCTTGTTCTGTAACCAATCACAGAACAGTGATTGGACACAAGAGGCGGGATTTATGATTTCTCCAATCACACACAGAGGCCGGGATTGTGCTCATCAAGTACTGTCAGTGAGTAAAGCGGTGATGTGGGGGCCTTTTTTAGGGGCATCAGATTGGCCCTGGGGGATGTCTGTGTCAGTTTCATTCCGGGACACTGTATTGTCCTGGAATGAATGTGCCCGGGACAGACCTGCAAAATGCGGGCTTGTCCCGGGCAATCCGGGACACGTGGTCACCCAAGGCAGAAGTGACAGTCGCTCTGGTAGTGAAGGGGCTTATGTGCTTGGCACCTTCCCTAGCATCCGGGTTCTCTACTTTCTAGGATTGGATTCATGGCACAGAGTGCCTAGGGACCCAGCCTGAAGTCACAGGAGAGAGTGAGATGTATGAAGCACCATCATACAGTGCTTATTAATAGCGGTGTAAAGAAGTCAGCCACAGATTACAAAGAGTTATCTGTAGAGCTGTGCCTCAATGTTGATTTCACATGATCACAAACTCCTGCTTGGTGAGTGCGGGTTTTTTAGTGTCCCTGCTAGGGTGTCTTAAGCTCCACCCATGAGCTCCTAAAGCTCTGTAACTTCGCTTTATCTTTTGCTCTGTACACCAATTGTTTCCTTTTGTTGTTTTGTTCTTTTTTTAAAAAAATAAGTTCTTTGTATTGCTAAAAATTTTTTCCTAGAACTGGTTTATTGCATTAGCAGCACTATAGTCAGGCATGTGCATCCTGCTACTTATTCTTGATGTAGACATACTTTATGATAAGATTAAAGATCAAAGAAAGCAGAGAGGCCACTGGGTGCCCCTATCAAAATATTGCTATGGGGTCCATGATCTGTAGTCCCAGTATTACATAAATATGCTTTCTGATTAGATATGGCTTAAGGGAATATTACTTGCTGATCTTTCCTATTATTACCGCTCACCCCCCCAACCTTCAATGTAATAACTTTGTATCTATTGTACTGGCCACACTAGATTGCTATTAATGAAGAAAAAGCATCTGCCTTTAAGCTCACATTAATGCATGCCTAAGAGAATTCCCCTTCTTTGTTCTCCAATTAGACCTTTGTTTTATTGTTACTTTTCTTTGGACGAAAAACATCTCTCTTGTTTGCATTGATTTCCCTTTATTGCCAGACAGGCAGTAAAAAGCATTTTGTTATGTCCAAGGGCTGCCACTTAATGCCGATAGCTTACCTGTATTGTGTGCGGAGTGAATTCATAAAAGCTTCAATTCATAAAATGGCATAACACAGTTCTGTAAAGTATATATCTGTAAAGTATAAGTGTGCCTTCAAAGGTCTAGCTTTCCACCTGAAACTACCTCTGACATTTTGCCTGAAATACAATTTCTATTAAAAAGAGCTTTTTGAATGGGTCATATTTTGAGCATTTTAGAATACCTTAGATGTACGCTTAATGGACACCTACTAAAGAAAAGAACATTGGTAATACTTTGACATCAGGTCCGTCTTTAATGTTGATTGGACCCTGGGCAAAAAAATTCTTGGGGCCCCCTCCATGCAATTTTGCTCTCCACCTGCTCTGAGACATGCAATAAATATCAGCTAGACTTAAGATCAGGTCAGACAGTGATTGCGATTGGTTGCCAGAGGTTACAGCATATCATTACCACTTACTGACTGGTTGTTAGAGGTTACAGCACATTATCTCTTCACTGCAGAGGGGCATGATGTAATGCCGCCTTTATTTACATATGAATGCTGCCGGCCTCAGCTATTTACATTTGAATGCTCTCAATATTTACATATGAATGACGGTTATTTACATGTAAACACTGGGGGCCAGATTCTCAGCGGCGCTACGACAGAGTATCTCAGATACCCCGTCGTATCGCCGTTTTTTTTGGCTCGTATCTATGCGAGTGATGCTTAGCATCACTTTGGCATAGATACGCTTCAACATCCGACAAGTGTAATACCATTACACTTGCGGATCAGAGTTGTAATGACAACTCCGGCCACTAGGTGGCCTTTACGTTGTTTTCTCATTTGCCTATGCAAATGAGGCTACTATGCCGATTCCCGATCGCTTTTACGCCGCCCCGTCTTCGCGTACGTCGTTTACGAACTCGTAAGGTTACCCCTGCTTCTATGAGGAGTAACCTTACGAAGTCCCGTCGGGTGCCGTCGGATGCCATGTTAAGTATGGCGTCGGGTCAGCGTCGGCTTTTTCCGTCGCTTACGTCGTTTTACTAACTCGTTCGCGAATAGGGCATTGCGTAGTGACGATCACATCGTTTTAAAGTCTGTTTCAACAACGCTTTCCGACGTGAGCTGGAGCATGCGCACTGGGCTTTTTCCCTGACCGGCGCATGCGCAGTTCGTTCGACGCGGAGGCGCGCTTAATTTAAATACAAGCCGCCCCATTTGAATTACGCGGGTATACGCTGGGCCATTTTCGCTACGCCAACGCAAACTACGGAGAAAATGCTTAGGGAATACGGCACTTGCTCTAGTACGATGCGGCGGCGTAGTGTAAATGGCTTACGCTACGCCGGCCAATTTCTTAGAGAATCTGGCCCTGGGTCTGCAGATAAGTCATTTTTACACAGCAATAGGGCAAAGCTGGACAGCATTAGTAGCAGCACCTCACACTGAGATATCAGGACACAGCAAAGGACTAAAACTTTAAGGCAGCGTACACACGACTAAACGAATCCAATCAAATCGGTCTGACAGACCGTTTTGATTGGATTTGTCTCCTGGGATATGTTGGTTTGATCGTGTACACACGATCAATCCAAAATCCCCGCCGGCAGACAGCGCGGTGACGTGGCGGCAACGTTGACGCCGCCACGTCACCACTCCAGGAAGTAAAATACTTCCACGCATGCGTCGAATCCATTCGGCGCATACTAACCAGCGGACATGTCGGACGGATGGGTTTCAGCAGACAGATTTTAAAGCATTCTGTTCACCCGTACACACGATCAAATTTGTCTGCTGAAACGGTCCGTCAGACCGGTTTCAGCAGATAAATTTGATCGTGTGTACGCGGCCTAAGAGACAAGGGAATTTAAACTGGGATGGTTGGCAAGTATGAGGCAGCTGCTTTGGGCCCCACAACAATGACAGGGCCAAGGCAGCTTCCCCTTTTGCCCTGCCTTAAAGATGGCCCTGTTTGGCATGTTTCCACTTAGTCTGATGTCCTGCAAAAAAAGACAAACTCCAGGCAAACCGTTGAATACCCAGTAGAAATACACACATGAGGTCTGTTTTACCAGCCAATCAATTTGTTTTTTTGCCCTCCAGTCTTTACATTTACACAACCCTAAAACAAAAATAAGTTACACTTACAAATAGAAAAAAAAAAATTCTCACTGACACCTGCACTCACAAAATGTCCACATAAACGTGTTGTGCTATCAATTGTGCATAAATTCATAACAATAAACCAATCAAGTAACACATTCATATATATCAAAAACTGTAAATGTGAACGTGTTAAAAAAAAACATTCGTAAATAATCCAGTAAAGTCCATCATAAAAAAAAAAAAAAAAGAAAAAAAATACTCTGCTGCAAAAAAAATCATTTATAATTAATTTATAAAAATCCATATTTCAATGTGGATAGCAAAATCTTCACACCCCAAAAGTGCACACCCATCTCTCAAGCTGCGTACCAGCTACTCTGACCCCAGAAGAACCTGACGGTCATTTCATGCCCCATTGCCTTCATACCTTCAGTTCTCTCACTTATTCACTTGTAAAATAACAAAACAAAGAATGACTATGCAATATTTATTTTAGTTGTACCTGACCTTAAAGAAAAAAAAATAACATGTATTCTTTTAATCCTGACCATAAAGAAAATATACAAATCCACAATACATTACCTTATAAATAATAAAAAAAAAGGCAGCAATGGCAACTCTGATATTTCTATATGGCATAGTCATTCAAAGTTGGAAAAAAGGAAAAGTAGTCAGTGTCACCAAACACAAAAGCAACAAAAATAGGTGCGGGGCTCCTAAAAGTTATGGAGAACAGGAAGAATACTATGACTAGAGGTAGATCCAGAAATTTGATTGGCTGAGGATCTGGTAGTTCTAAGAGGAGTACAGTGGAACCTTGGTTTACGAGTAACGCGGTTAACAAGCGTTTTGAAAGACGAGCAACTTTTTTTTTTAAAACCGGACTCGGCTTGAGAGTCTTGTCTCGCATAATTCAAGCTAATGGTTACACTTGGAACGGTTCGGACCCGTTCGAAAAAAAATGTGACCATAGTTTTAGGCCGTATACACACAATCGTTTTTTTTTTCATCTGAAAAAACGATCATGTGTGTGCCCCATTGGACTTTTTTCCATCAGTGTTTTATTTATTTTTTCGATGAAAAAAACAAACGATAGAAAATTCAGATCGTCTGTGTGGAATTCCATCGGAGAAAAATCCATACATGCATTGAACTTCATTTTTCTCGGCTTGTCGTAGTGTTTTACGTCACCGTGTTCTGGACGGTCAAAATTTAGTCTGATTGTGTGTAGGCAAGACTGATGAAAGTCGGCTTCATCGGAATTCCGAAGAAAAATTCCATCGGATTTTATTCCATCGGAAATCCGATCGTGTGTACGCGTCATTAGACTAAGCATGTAAAAATGCTTAGCTATGAGGATAGTCGTCATGGCTATGCTTTGATTTTTTCATTACATTACTTTTATGATATCATGTTTTCTGTATATGAATTATGAGCTACCCTGGTATTATCCTATACTTTGAGTGCAGGCATTAAACATGTAAATAATCAAGATAAGGAGTAGACCATTGCTTGCTTGTTTCAATGGATAGAAGAGTCAGCTAAACTCTATGCTGATTTGTAGGCTTGGGAGCAGCATTGTTCTCTCAATGGTTTCAATTAGGGTTGTCCAGATACCGATACTAGTATCGGTACCGATACCGAGTATTTGCGGGAGTACTTGTACTCGCGCAAATGCTCCCGATACCTAAATAGAATACTTTTTTGTATTTATCAACATGTTCTGTGAAAATTCTTTGAGTTTTTTACTACTGCGTGACAAGAAAATAAAACATTTTTTTTCATTTTTACTAATTTCTATTCTTTTATAATGTTGAGTTAGAGTTCTTCATAATTCTAAAGAAAATATCCTTAGTCTGTATTGTGGTTTGAAAACTGTCACATGACATTTAAAAAAAGTATCGGTATTCGGTATCGGCAAGTACATGAAAAAAAGTATCGGTACTTGTACTCGGTCCTAAAAAAGTGGTATCGGGACAACCCTAGTTTCAATAATATTTTTGAAATTCTAAGAATAATTATATGACTAGAGTCCTTGAGCAGATAGTATTTGAGCTGTTTTGTAAAAAACAGGAGGTAGTAACAAAGTCTTATGCCCCGTAAACACAATCGGAAATTCTGACAGCAAAAGTCCGATGTGAGCTTTTGAACGGAAATTCCGACCGTGTGTACAATCCATTGAACTTTTGCTGTCGGAATTTCCGCCAACAAAAGATTGAGAACTGGTTCTCAAATTTTCCGACGGAAAAAAATTCCTATCGGAAAATCCGATTGTCTGGAGCAATTCCGACGCGCAAAATTCCGATGTGTGCTCGGAAACAATTTTACGCATGTTCGGAAGCATTTTCTCGGCTCATGGTAGTGTTGTACGTCACAGCGTTCTTGACGGATGAAAATTCTGAGAACTTTTGTGTGACTATGTGTATGAGCGGACTTCTGTCGAAAAAATCATCCGTGTGTACGTGGCATAAGGTTTATTTTCTTACCCATACCAGTGCTATCATGGATAAAGCCTGATTGGTTTAGTTGAATTCCCTTTTCTCTGTCATGGATTGGCGGTTTGATCCCCATTCCACTGGACCATCTATACTAGACGAAAGTCCTCTCTTGATTTAGAAGCTTCTAGAATAGGAGATCATTCAGCCATGACAGTGAAAAATGAAGATGGTATACCAGAAATCATGGCACTTCAGCTTTGCTCTTATGGTTTATGTCCCTGTCACAAACACCTCTCTGCGATTATCACCTTTTTAAATCTCTCTCATACAGCTCATTTTAATAACCCATAAATAGTGCTCTGTCTGCACTTCCAGCTCCATCTAAATACACTGTGCATCCACACTTTAATGATGTTTATATAGGTAAAGTCATTGCTCACTGGATTAATGCCATTAAGAGGCAATATTTCCTGGTAAAACTGCACATATGAAGAAGCTTCAGTGATTTTAACAATTAACTTTTGAATAAATTAGCGTTTTCCCACAGAAAGAAATCTGTTCAGCGGCCATTTACCAAAGTACTTACTGCATATATTGTATACATCATTGGTAACACTAAGGGCTTGTTCTGATTGCTTTTTTTTACAACAGCAATTCCATGATTGCTTACGAGTTTGATTTTATACACATTTACACTTCCTTGAATAAAAGTATTTCTGCAAACATCATATTTCTAAAGTAGGAAGGATTTCTTCAATATAAACTTCCCCAACATTAGCAATTTTTTAAACTTTTTTTAACAAGGTGTCACGTGCTTGTAACAAGGGTTGCACCGATATCAATACCTGTGTAGCGCTCCCTTACTTTCTGTAGGGGCGTTACGCTAAAGTTAGTGGGGAATAGGAGAGTTACGTGGCTCCCATTCACAATTTGTCAAATTTAGGCTGCTGTCATTTTCCAGAACTGTCCTGAGGGTCGGTCTGCGTTCCAGGGGTGTGTTTCCACCCCTGGGCGGCAGCTGGAGCTAGAGGGGTTCTGGCGGACTTTGTTTCCCTTAGCAGCCAATCAGAGGGGTTGGTTCCCTCGCTAAGGCATGCTGAGGGAGGCTATATCTGGCGCAGCCGCTTTGGCCTGAGGGCCGTTTTTGCTTTCTACGGGGTCCAAGTTCCAGGTGTGGCATCCACCTTCAGGATTCGCGCATCCATGGACCCTGCAGCCGTGGCCTACCTGGCCCAAGTTGCGCACCATGTGGAGCTCTACTCTGACATAGAGAGGGATCCCAGTAGCTGCTGGGTCCCAAACCTTTTCTGAAAGGATCCCAGGCTGGGAGCTGTACGGTGGGGGATTGGCTTGAGGAGAACCCAGAGGCTGGTGATCCAATAGGGCTTGAACGAACCATCGGGGATCCAGTGACTAAATCCATTGGGAGGACTTGCTCATTTCAATTTCACGCTCACTCAAGTACTAGGCCTGTGGCAGAGGCCCTGAGACAGGCCTGTGGCAGAGGTCTGGTCCTCCCAACATTTGTAAGTGACGTTCCGGCTGCCAGGCCTGTGGCAGGGGTCTCTCCGGGGGCACTTTACCCATTCCGACTGGAGTGGCGACGAACTGATTTCATTATTGCGGAGAGCAAGACTGCTCCCTTTCTTCTTCATATCCAAGGCTCAAGCTCTCTCTCTGCTCATCAACCTTTCCTGTCCTGTACTATGTTGATGAAGGCCATGTTGGGCCTTGGAATAAAGCATTGAAGAAAACCCAACTAAAGACAGGACATTCGCTCTCTGTTTCAACTCACAAGTATCACCCCTAGATATCTGCCAGGTAACACAACACGCCGATCCCGATTTTACTCAGCAGCTCCTGAATGGGGTGGCGCTACACCTGTATTGTGCACGTTGACTGTTTTTGAAGATTCATGTGGAAAATGATGACAAGCAGTGATACAGGTTGAGTTTGATAGAACAAATATGAATAGCCAGGGATGATGATTGGGGTCGTAGCAAAATGAGCTATGTGTAAATTCATAGTAGTGACTGATGCAGAGGAATGGGGTGACGGGCTCTTTTTAATGTGCGATATTATATTGAAGTGTATCTTCACCACCACTACAGATGCTTGGATAGCTACAAATGACTAGTCTCAGATCAACATAAATGAGGCTACTTACTGCAATTACTGAGATCACTGGCTGATGTAGAAAGATCTGTCCTGTGTGTTGTAAACAGTGTAAATTGAGAATAGACTAGGAGAAAGGAAAAGATATATCTTGAACAGAGAAAAACACATTGGTATAGAGCACAAACAATGGCGGTTTTCTTTTGGTCTGATCCACTTAAACTGACAGGCTGGTCAAAAAAAAGCATTATTCAGAGAAACAGCCAAGAGGCCCATGGAGGAGCTGCAGAGATCCACAGCTCAGGTGGGAGAATGTGTCCACTAAACAACTATTAATCGTGCACTCCACAAATCCTTTATGTAAGAGTGGCAAGAAGAAAGCCATTGGTGAAAGAAAGCCATAAGGCCACGTACACACGGACCGTTTCCAGCGGACATGTCTCCTCCGGATTTTGGTCCGATGGCGTGTACACACCATCGGATCAAAATCCCCGCTGGCAGACAGCGCAGTGACGTGGTGGTGACGTTGACGCCGCCACGTCACCGCACCAGGAAGTAAAAAACTTCCACGCATCCGTCGCATTCTTCCAACGCTTGTGCGGGCAGATATGTCCGCTGGTTAGTGTACTAACCAGTGGACATATCCGACGGACATGTCTCCGGCGGACAAATTTTAAAGCATGTTTTTTTAAAATTTGTCCACCGGTCGGACATGTCCGCTAGTCCATACACATCGGATTTGTCTGCTGAACTGGTCCGTCGGACCAGTTTGAGCGGACAAATTCGATCGTGTGTACGCGGCCTTAGAAGTCCTGTTTGCAGTTTGTGAGAAGACATGTGGGGGACACAGCATGGCCATGTCTTGGTAGGTTTGCAGTTTTGCCATACTCTTTTCATTTTCAAATGATGGATTGAAAAGTGCTCCATGAGAAGTTCGAATGTTTGGATATTTGTAATGCTTTAAATTTTTACACAACTTTATCCCTGACCTGTCTGGTGTGTTTCTTTGGCCTTTATGATGCTGTTTGTTGCTAAGGTTCTCTAACAAACCTCTGAGGGCTTCAAAGGACAGCTGTATTTATACTGAGATTAAATTATGCACAGGTGGACTCTATTTACTAATTAGGTGACTTCTGAAGGCAATTGGTTCCACTGCTAGATTGTAGTAATGGCCCATACACACGATCCGAATATCGGCTGACGGATCGTACGACTTTTTTCGCTTAATAATCGCGAGTAAAATAAAATAGGTTTTTAAACTCACGAAAATTCTCGTACGATAGAAAAAAACGATCGGAAGTGATGTCACGTGTTGTAATGTATTTGTATTGTATTGTCAGACGACGGCTGTACTGACTAAACGAAAATCGGACGATCGGACGAGAAAAATTTTCGCACTTGTCCGATCGAATTTAATCGGATGAACGGTCGTGATCGGCTGTCGAAAGTAGTGTACACACGATCCGAAAATCGTACGATCCATCATCGGACGATCGTTTTCGTCCGATATTCGGATCGTGTGTATGGGCCATTAGAGATACCAGAGTAAAGGGGGCTAAATACAAATGCACACCACACTTTTCTGATATTTATTTGTAAAAAAAATTTAAAACCATTTATCATTTTCCTTCCACTTCACAATTATGTGCCACTTAGTGTTAGTCTATTACATAAAATCCCAATAAAATACATTTACGTTTTTGGTTGTAACATGACAAAATGTGGAAAATTTCAAGGGGTGTGAATACTTTTTTAAGGCACTGTATACACCCTGTCACACTTAATAGTTGTAGTACCTGCCAAGCATGACCCATTCAAGTGAATGGGGCTGCTCTGCAAGTTTCCTGTAACCTTGTGCAACCTCCTTCCACAGCATCACTCTCTGTCCTAAATTCATAGTTAGGACTGCAACACACGGAGTGCCTTGACGTTGGCCTGCAGCTTACTACAGGTATTTGCAAATACATGCAACTAAACCTCTGTTTTTACTGCATACAGCTAGACAGATTAATTTTGTTTAGTTTTTTTTTTGGTTGGTAACTTTGAGCCTGGCTATTATGGAAACATTTTTTATATTCCATATATATTTAATCGCATACTGCTAAAAACGCATCTCATTTAAAGTCCCAAAAACTCCCCCCCTTTTATTCTTTTATTCACTCTCTGTCCTCCTTCCTCTCTGTCCTCCTCCTACAATGCCTGTGATGGACTTTGGCACACAAGAGTATGTCCATCGTATAAGCTTCCCTTGCCCGGTAGCAGAACGATACAAGATCCCACAGCCCACCCAGTCACTAGTCGGGACCCAGTGTAGGGTCTGAAAAACATAAAACATAAAACTGTTTGTTTATTGAAAACTCACAGAGAATTTATATGACCCTGCCCCCCTCTGACGCAACAGGAGTTTCCCCCTTGGTGTAAGGGGTGACCTCGCCCTCTTCTGATGCAACGGGGGTTGCCATGAACACCTCAAATTGTTCGCTATTCGGCGAACAGGCTCATCCCTACTCCTTATAGGCTGTCTATAGCTAACAAGCCTGAAGAGATCGAACTGGAGTGTTGGGGTCCATCTTCTCCACCTCTTGGTATGCTGTGTGTAAAAAAAAAAGAAAGGGATAATCCCTGATGCTGCACATCTGAGGAATTCTATGGAAGTGGATAGAGTGGCAACCTTAGCCTGGACACTGACCAGGACACACCCCCAACGTGTGGGGATTGGGTGAACCGCGTTGTGGGCATGGGCTGGTCAGTGTCCAGGCTGAGGTTGCAACTCTATCCACTCTATCCAGGATTGACTGTTTGTCAGCCAAGTCATACAATAGAAAACATACTGACCCCTTCTCTCTTGTCTTCATCCTCCCCCTCTCTTTCACCCCCCTCTCGTATATCCCTCTCACCCCCATCTCTCACCCTCTCGCCTCTCACCCCCTCTTTTCCACCCTCCCCCTTTCTCTTACCCCCCTCTCTCTCTCCCCCTCCCCCTCCCCCTCTCTTTCACCCTTTCTCTCACACCCCCCTCTCTCTCACCCACCCTATCCCTTACCCCCTCTTCCTCTCGACCCCCTCTCTTGCTCACACCCTTCTCCTTCAACCCCCTCTCTTTCACACTCACTCTTACCCCTCTCTCTTTCACCCCTACTCCTTCACCCTCCCTCTCACTCTTCCTCTCATTTCCCCCTGTCACCCCCTTTATTACGCTCTCTCAATCCCCTCTCTCTTTTACCCTCCCCCTCTCTCTCACCACCCTCTCTTTTTTATAACCCATCTCTTTCAACCCCCTCTTTCTATCTCTGTTTCCCCCTTCTTTCTCTCTTACCCCCTCTTTCTCACTCTCTCTCTCTCTCTCTCTCTCTAGCCCTCCTCTCACTCTCACCCGCTCTTTCTCACCCCCCTCTCTTTTACCCCCACTCTCTCTCATCCCCTCTCTCTCACTCCCTTCTTTCTCGTTCTTTCACCCCCATCCCATTCTCGCTAACCCCATATCTAATCCCTCCTCTCTTTAACCCCCTTCCCCCACTTAATATAACTGGTTTATACAAAAAATAGTTTGTGTTTTCATTTTATTTAAGGCCCACCAAAATCCAAAATGCTCAGCACCAGGCCCGTGATGTTTTTAATCTGGCCCTGCATACGATGACATTTGATTAGCTTGTGCAGCTTTGTAATAATAATAATAAATAGATTGTGCCTGAGCTCATAAAAGGTTATGCTGCTGCTTAGTTGGTTCAGTGCTTGCAGACCTACAGTAAGCATGTGACTGCATGAAAGTGTATGAAAAAGAAAGGAACAACATAAAAATTGAGAATATAGAGAAAGGAACAGACAGGACTTTAAATGAAGCATGTGCGGGAAAGGTTTGCAATATATTGGGGGAAAATAAATAATAATAAATCTGGAATACGTCTAAATATTTTATTGCTTTCACATAATGCACCATACATGACTATATTGCACTATTGAAGAAAATAGATATACATATGTAATTCACAGATTAGTTGGGGGGAAGGTTTATATAGGCAGTAACCCAAGTGTATACAGACAAAAAGGTACAACAAACTGTACTGCAGTAATTAAAACATGGCACATACAGCTCATATGAAGATGATACATTGTGTAGTACTTCCGTAAATATACATAGATGCATGAGGTAGATAGCTCTACGCGTTTCGCGACTATTGGTCGCTCGTCAGGAGCAGGCATGCATTGCATTTATTATCTGTAATGACATAAGCACATAACTGGTTATACCAGGGCATTCAACATTTTGGGGGCCGAGAACATGTCAAGGTCCCAGTTGGTACTCACCAGGTGGCCAAATGCGGCTGGCACTGGGGTGAAGCTCCTGACGGTCCCCTAGGGTTGGGGCAGCCCCTGGCGGGGGCTGTGGCTGGAAACTGGGGGACATGCAGCGCATCGGTAATGCCATCCACGAGGGGAACCAGGAGACATTTGGCGCCGCACCACTAAGCGGTTAATCTGCAGTGATGCAGGTGCCTCCTCTCCCCTTCCCATCGTTTGCGAGACGTTTGGCAGGTGACTGGGAGGGCGGCTCCTATAAGAGGGCGTAGTCCATTGCTGACACAGGCATTCGGCTCCCCACACGCTACCGACCTCATGCAGCACACTCGGAGCTCTCAGGTTATCCTCTTCTCCCCCTCCCTCTTATTCATACCTTGTACTTTTACCCCACCTTTTTTTTCTTTTTTTTTCTTTTTTTTTATATAAATCATTATTAAGACGACTAGAAGCTGTACCCATTTGGGGTTAATTTCGCGTGCAGTGTTGCGTGGATGTTGTATTTGTTGTGTATCTCCCCCCTCCCCATTATCCCACCTCCCATCTCCTTACCCCCCACCTTCCCCTTCCCCTCCCTTGTGAGCATACAGACCTGGTAATGGGTAATTTGAATATTAGATAGCTGCCTCCTTGCCTGGTGTTTAATATTTGTCGCAGCTGAGAGCAGACATATAGGGGCCTGCTCATGGGCGTGCCCCCACGTGCCTAGGCTCCAGCGTCAGGGGTATCTACTCTATAATCCCATCTGTTAACTGCCATAGTCTCCATATTTTTACAAACTTGTCATACTTCCCTTGGGTGATGTAATGTACCTTTTCATTTGAAATTGTTTGTTTCATAACTGCTAGCCAGTTCTCTATAGTTGGGGGCGCCTGGGCTTGCCATTTTTGTGCAATTATTTTGCGAGCTTGAAATAGGCATCTCAAGATAGGTTCTATGGTTCCTTGCGGTACCTTGTTATCGTCCATACATCCCAAAAGGCAAATCCTGGCTGTTGGTTCAAGGGCAGACCTAAATTTCTCATTTATCTGTGTTATAATACCCACCCAGAAGCTGTATAATTTTGGGCACTTCCAGACCATATGAAAAAGATCTCCTTTATTGTTACATCTTGGGCACTCATTATTGGGTCTCCAACCCATTTTAAACATTTTATGGGGGGTGTAATAGACCCTATATAGTAAGAATAGATGAGACAGTCTTTGGGCCGGGGCGATAGACGCCCAGGCTCCTTGGCGGAGGATCCTATCCCACTGGTCTGGGGAAATTGTGCCCAGTTCACTCTCCCAGGCCACTTTGCTCTTCCGCGGCCCTTCTCTGTTTAATGCCCTCACTCCCAAGCTACTATATGTTGCAGAAATTAAGCCCTTGACTTGTGTTGCCTCAATTACAGAGGACAGAACAAGCATCTGTGTCCACTCTACTGTTTTAGCAGCAAATTGTACTTGTATAGCGTGGCGAACCTGGAGATATTTAAAGAAAGATTTATTTGAAATTTTGAATTCACTTACTAAGTCTTGAAATGACTTCATAGCATTGCCCTTAAATATATGCTTTAGGCGGCGTATGCCTTTGTTTGCCCAGTCCCTCGAAACTTCTATGCTTAGCATCTCCTGGAGGTTGTTGTTGTTCCAGAGGGGAGAGAATTCTGACGGGTCCTCATACCCCAGGATTACATTTATTGTATGCCATATTTTGGTGATTAATTTTATGGTTACATGGTTGTGGCAGAAGTAATCTGCTTCTAGGGCTTCAGCTAATAAATTATGTGGGTTATTTGTCAGTAGAAGTCGGTTATTAATAGCACTTCTTTCTGCGGTTCCGCATCCGGCCAGATGTTGCAGTTGTGCTGCCAGAAAATATAGTTTTGGATGGGGAACCGCAATTCCCCCCTCTTTTACCGGCAATTGTAGAGTTTGTAGGCTTATCCTAGGTTGCCCTCCCTTCCATATTAGATCTCTAAATAAGGAGTTTATCTTTTTAAACCACTTATGTCCTATCCATATTGGCGAGTTGTGTAACAGAATTTTACCCCAACTTAATATTCTCTCTTTACCAGTCCCAGCTCCATGTCCTCTTTTTTTTCTCCTTTTCTCCTTTTTTCTTTTTTCCCTTCTCCCCTCTATCTCTTTTCCACACCCTCATATCCCTCCTATACATAACCTTTCCTTTTTCCCATCCCTCCCCTTGCAGCCATCAACATTTACTGATCCCAGTACATACATCACATCTTGCCTCATGCCTGTGCCACCTGGGTGCGTCCTGTTTGGGGGCCCCGTTGTCCCCCAGTTTCCAGCCACAGCCCCCGCCAGGGGCTGCCCCAACCCTAGGGGACTGTCAGGAGCTTCACCCCAGTGCCAGCCGCATTTGGCCACCTGGTGAGTACCAACTGGGACCTTGACATGTTCTCTGCCCCCAAAATGTTGAATGCCCTGGTATAACCAGTTATGTGCTTATGTCATTACAGATAATAAATGCAATGCATGCCTGCTCCAGACGAGCGACCAATAGTCGCGAAACACGTAGAGCTATCTACCTCATGCATCTATGTATATTTACGGAAGTACTACACAATGTATCATCTTCATATGAGCTGTCTATACCATGTTTTAATTACTGCAGTACAGTTTGTTGTACCTTTTTGTCTGTATACACTTGGGTTACTGCCTATATAAACCTTCCCCCCAACTAATCTGTGAATTACATATGTATATGTATTTTCTTCAATAGTGCAATATAGTCATGTACGGTGCATTATGTGAAAGCAATAAAATATTTAGACGTATTCCAGATTTATTATTATTTATTTTCCCCCAATATATTGCAAACCTTTCCCGCACATGCTTCATTTAAAGTCCTGCCTGTTCCTTTCTCTATATACAAATGCAAGGGATGGAGGTAATTAACCCATTACCTCATTTAAAGTCCCAAAAAAAAACTCTCCCCCTTCCTATAAGAAATGAGAAATCCAAGTGCCTCTTTGGATATGCATGCTTTAGGATCCTTGAAAAGACCCTTAATGATAAAAGACCAGCATCAAGGGAAAGGACCAAACTGTGTGTTTGCAACAATGCCTGATTTGCCTAGATATAGTAAAGCTGCTTATTTGTCTTCAGAGTGCATTTATTCTTTAATGCAGGATTCTGGCTAAATGAATAACACAGCAGAGACCCATTTGCGTTATCACCTGTATCCCAGTAACTGTTGTTGGCTACTATACTAAGGTCTTTCTGTGGCTTCCTACATATGGTAGGATATTTATGAAAGTTTCTCTAGGGTTTCTTGTGAGATATCACAACAAAATTTCAGCAAATGTGCCTAATGCATTTTTGCTCAGCCTAGTTACCCAACCAATTGCTTAAACATTAAATCTAAACAAGTCTGACATCTGGTCTGCTAATGTTTTTTTTGTATCTGATGCCACGTACACACGACCGTTTTTCGGGTTGTAAAAAATGAAGTTTTTAAGGGTCTAGAAAAAACAAAGTTTTTTTCAACCCGATCATTAAAATGGCCTTGCCTACACACGATCCTGAAAAAAAAATGCTCCAGCAAAGTGTGGTGACGTACAACACGTACAACGGCATTATAAAGGGGAAGTTCCATGCGGATGGCACCACCCTTGGGGCTGCTTTTGCTTAATTTGTGTTAGTAAAAGACGATTCGCGCTTTTCTGTCTGTTACAGCGTGATGAATGTGCTTACTCCATTACGAGCGCTAGTTTTACCAGAACGAGAGCTCCCGTCTCATAACTTGCTTCTGAGCATGCGGGACCATTTTTTACGACGTTTAAAACGACAACGTTAAAAACAACGTGAAAAATTAGAGCATGTTCGAAATTTTTAATGCCCATTTTTTACATTGTGAAAAATGCTCTGGAGCCCACACACGATCGTTTTTAATGACATTAAAAAAAAATCGTAATTTTTACAACCTGAAAAATGCGGCATCAGTGCTGTTTATTGTCTTCAAAACCTCTTTTGGTCACAAGGGGCCAGATTCAGGTAGCTTTGCGCATCTTTAGACGGGTGTAGCGTATCGAATATACGCTACGCCGACGTAACTTAGAGAGGCAAGTGCAGTATTCACAAAGCACTTGCTCCGTAAGTTGTGGTGGCGTATAGTAAATTGGCTGGCGTAAGCCCACCTAATTCAAAGTAGGAAGGAGGTGGGCGTCATCTATTTAAATTAAGCATGACCCCATGCAAATGAATGGCCGATTAAACGGCGAATGCGCGTGAATGTAACCTACGCAATGCCCTATTCACGTAGTACTATGTAAAAGACGCCGGCTGTTCCGACGTCCATACCTTTTGAATGGGTTGCGCCACCTATATGGTGGAATAACTTTACGCCGGACGTAACCCTTACGCAAACCGGGTATCTTTTCTGCCTGGCGCATCTACGTTCGTGAATCTGTGGGACTCTTACTCATTTGCATATTTAACATGGGAACGCCGAATGCGTCCAGCGTAACTATGCGCCCAAGATACGCCGGCGTAGACAAGTTACGTGGGGCGGCTGAAGCCTTGTTTTGCGGCGTATCTAGCTTTGCGAATCTGCGTAAAAGTACGACGGCGCACATTTGTACTTACGACGGCGTATCTGGAGATACGCCGGCGTAAAGCTACCTGAATCTGGCCCTTATTGTCTACATACATATGCTCAAGCATGGCTGCATATCTTGCCCTGGACCAGCTTCCTGTCACAACAATGGACCATGTCTGTGCATAGCGGGTTGGCTTGTATATTCCCCCAACTGGGGGACTGACCCAGGATTTTACCATTTCTGGAGCCCAGTGCTGAAGCAATTGTTCCAGCTCTTGGCTCGAGCTCTATGCAGATAGAGTGCAGTGGAGTGATCTCCCGCCTGATAGTCTGTATAGCCATGGCAGCATTAGGATAGAGATAGCAGCAGTGCGAGACAGACTTCTGTGCAAGGTACAGTAAGTGTTGTATTTCCCTATTGACAGCAGTGTTTATTCCCACTCCCATTGGAAACTATAATTTCTTTCAGCCCCCCACAAGCCACCACTGTTCCTCCCTATGCCTTGCTGGATAATAATCTCCCCCTATTGACCCCCCCCCCCCCCCAATTCACCATCTTCTGGACGTTCCTTCCAAACCCTTGCTGAGCACTGTTGTTCTCTCCTTCCCCCTGCTGGGAACTATTGTTCCCCTCATATGCCTTTTTGGAACTAGTGTTGCTTTCCCTCCTCTGGCTGAGCACTATTGTCCCACCACTGGATATTATTTTTCACTCCTATCCCATGCTGGGCTGTTCCGTTACTGATCATTTTGGAGTATCCTGTGGCCCTAAACTCCTTTTCCTTTTGATGTTCTTAAAGAGGTTGTATACCTCCCTGTATGATTTGTACCTATAGGTAAGCTTACAGGATGGTACTGTAAATATCTCCTAAATGTGCGCCGTTTAGGAGATAGTTACTGTATACTGTGCTGTGTGACATCAGCACATGCGCTCTAAAGGAATGGCCGCCTATGCTGTATCTTCAAGAGCGTGTGCCGTGACCAGTGGCTCCCATGCACATGCGTGGGAGTGACGTCACGCGGCTCCAGCCAGTCACACTGCCGGAGTCCACGATCCTGGACGAGGGCTGTGTTTGCATGTAAGTATCGCATAGAATGCTAGTAGCACATTATGCCTTTACTTTGAAGGGAAGAAGAAAAGGGGAAAAAACCCTAAGTTCACTTCTTTAAAAGGTAAGTACATCTTTACATAAAAATCTGTAAGGTGAACTTACACATGACCCCCTCCTCGACCCCCCCCCCCAGTCCCACTGACCTGGATTGCAGCAATCTCCCGTTCTAAGCCCCGGAATAGCAGCTTCGGGTCAGGGGCTTAGAAACACCCGCAGCTGAATCTCCAAAATGTACCCTGTCGGGAAGGGCATTTCAGAGCATTCTAATTGGCCGGCGCCAACCAATCTGAACCCGCATAGCCCGTCCTGTCAGCGGGGAAAAAGACGCGTAAATGCAGAGGGGATTTCTAAGCCCCGGACCAGTGACGCAGCTATATCGGGGCTCAGAACGGAAGATTACCATGCATCAGGTCAGTGGGACGGGGGGGGGGGGGGGCTGTGTAAAGGTGACCTTACACTCCAAGCAATAATTAATAAAAAAACATCCCCAGACTGAGCCTGAATTGTCGGTGAGCATGGAACTGTGCTGTGTGGGACTGGCAGCCTCTGTACTATTTGGGAGAACCTGGGCACATTCACAGCGGCCCCTTCAGCGATAAATGCTACGTTACATCTTTTATGTATAGAGAAGTTTTGCTTTAATTTGCCCCATTTTGCCTGTGATTTTCATTATTGCTCAACTCTGCTCCTTGCCATTTTCTTGACTTTCCAGATCTTTTTTTTCTTTCATTGTATACTAGCTTACATCCTCTTTTCTTAGGAGTGGCTTGGCAAAGGTCCAGCCTTTAAATCAACTGACAGATTCATATTTGTCTGGTGATTTAATAAAACATATTACTGCAGTAGCTCTCCCCTCGTAGCACAGCTGGCTCCTCCAATGAAAATCCGGTCTGTTTTATTCACAAGTAGACCATTTGCCTGGAAATGACAGTGTAATCATTGCCGTGAAGAAAATAAAATATCTACAAGGATATATAAAACTATCATAAAGCTGCCACATGCATCCCGTCTGCCTCCCACACATTTCTGGCTCAAATTTTCCAGCTGAATCCGTCATCCCCTCTGTGTTTTTTTTTTTTTTGTCTGCCGTATCTCACAAACTGGACGTGCCCGCGGCTTCTGTGTAAGCAAAATGGATGCACTTTGGCAAGAATGACTGAAGTACATAACCGGTAATGACAACCATTTCTTTGTAATTACGGGTACAGCAAGGATAAAAAATGGTGACTGCAGGCGATAAAGTAAAAGCTTAACGGAACCTCCAAGACATATATGTAGCAAAACAAAATAATTGACATTAAATGCTACACATAATTGCTTTACGCTCCTTCAGCAACACTCAAATCTTTTAATAACTCTTACTGCTATGAAACCCAATCCAGAAGGGGAGGTAAAGTTAGCAGTTTCATTTGAGATTATTTGCTGTAAATGAAAGCTGACTAATTTGAATGCATTTCCATATTTTACTCCTATAAAATTTAAGGAGTACAGGCAGATATAAAAAAAAAATGAATGCAGCTCTGTATTTACTAATACATCCTTGAATGTATTTATGTTAATGCAAGCAGCGTAAAGGGCCGTACACATTATATGAAACCGTAAGTAAAATTTCATCCGACGAACGATCTGCCCATTTTTGGATCATTAGTACAGTGTGTAGCACTACCCCCAGAGGAGCTGCTGTTTTTTTTTTTTTTTTTAAATTGTATTTTTATTAAAGATTTGCAAAGATACAAAAAATGGCGTTGAACAACGAGACAAAAAAAAGTTCAGTGGTCAATCATAACAAACCAGGTAAATCAGGTAAACCGTATAGAGGCCAACAGGCATGGACACAATCAAGCTATACATATAAGACTGGCGTACCACAAAGCTCCGTAAGCTAACCATAGTCCAATACATACATAACCTGTGAAGAATAGCCAGCCTTGCGTATGGGTCATAAGCCCTATGGCATGTACAGGAAAAAGAGAACATAAACAAATAAACAGATTAGCAGTTAAGCTAGTAAACTCATAAACACAGAAAAGTACCATGGGGGTCAGGGATCACAGTGAGGTTCAGACAAAGGGTTCAATGAAAATTCGGAATCATCCCACAACTTCCAAACCTTATCAAAAATAGGTAGAGTGTCTTCAATTTTAGCAGTCAGGTGCTCCATTCTACGTGTGTCGGCTAAAATTAAGAGGACTTGATGGAGGGAGGGGGGTGAGGTGGAGAGCCATAATCTAGGAATGGCCCTCCTGGCGGCTAGCAGAACAAAGGACATAAGTTTCCGCGATGACTTGGACAAATCTGCCAGGGGCAAACCCAAAATAAAATGTAAAGGAGACAGAGGTATGGGATGGGACAATAACTTCTGTAAAAGTTCCTGAACTTGAATCCAAAAAGGGCTAATGAGGGGGCATTCCCAAAAAATGTGAAAGAGGGAACCTACATTGACTCGACATCTCCAGCAAAGGTTAGATAGGGAGGGATCCCAAGCATGCAATAAATCTGGGGTCCTATACCAAAACATTAGGATTTTAAAAGCGGTCTCACGCTGCACCACGCACCTGGAGATTGTCGATGCAGTGGCCCAGATTTTCCCCCAATCCAGCAACGATATCGGACGCTGCAAGAAAGAGGACCATTTGGTCATATATTTATGCATTGAATCGGTCAAGGGGGTGGAATCATGTAAAATTTTGTATATGGATGAAATCTGTTTAGGCTCATAGGGACCAGCTACACACAGGCGATCAAAATCCGTAGGTCTATCTAGTGATAACGAGGGGAAGGAGGAAAGGAAAAAGTGCTGAAATTGTAGATGTGAGTATTGAAGGGAAGATGGGAGGTCATGTTTTCTTTTAAGTTCCGAAAATGGCATAAAAATTTGCGTAACTGGGTGGACTAAGTGTCGCAGCTGAAAGATCCCAGCTTGGGTCCAAGGATGCATTCTCTCCGATGACAGACTGTCCGGGATATCAGGATTGAAAAGGACATTCATCAGAGGAGAGCATCTGGAGGAGAGGGAGAAACGCTCCACACATCTCCTCCAGATAGTCATGGTAAATAACATTGGAGCAAGGCACAAAGATCTCAATTGGGGCATATGTTTAGCCGAAGAGGGCCACAATAGGTAGCAGGGATGTACCGGGGCAGTAACCCCCATCTCTATCTCCGCCCACCTAGAAGGGGCTTTTCTGGACACCCAGGATGTCAGCACCCGGAGGTGGGATGCATAATAATACCTAATAACATCCGGGGCTGCCAAACCACCTCTGTGCTTAGGGGCATAGACTACGGATTGTGCAATCCTATGGGAAGCACCATTCCAAATAAATTTAAGGCAACGCCTTTGGAGAAGCTTCAGCTGCGACATCGGGACTGGGATAGGGAGGGTCTCAAAAAGATATAACAGTTTAGGGAGTATGGACATTTTAAGGACATTAATCCTGCCTAACATGGAGATTGGGAGAGAAGTCCATATATTCAAAAGGCGTGTTATCTCCGCAAAGATGGGGGGGAAGTTAGCGCGATATAGGGTAGGATAAGAGGGAGTTATATGCACACCTAGATATTTCAGTGAGTTGAAACACCAACGGTAGTTATACTGAGCTCGAAGGTCTTGAAGCGTATTGGGTGGGATGTTAATCGGTAGAGCCTCAGTTTTTGATTGATTAATTCTAAAGCCTGACAATTTTCCAAACTTAAAGAGGGCGTCATGTAAAGCAGGTAGAGTAGTAGAGGGGTGAGTGAAAGTCAGTAAAATATCATCAGCGAAAAGAGAGAGCTTGTAATCCCTCCGTCTCAGCGTTACCCCCCGTATGTCTGAGTGTTGTCGTATATACGCAGCAAGGGGTTCCAAACTCAAAATAAACAGTAGAGGCCTAGTACCATTACTGAGGGAGAACCGCTGAGACAGACAGGAGGACAACTGAACCTGGGAAGTGGGAGTGGAATAGATAGCTCGTAGGGCTTTAATAAAAGGGCCTGAAAACCCGCATCTGTCCAGGACCGCAAACATAAAAGGCCAGCTAAGGCGGTCAAAAGCCTTCTGTGCGTCGAGGCTGAGAACAATTGCCGGTTGTTTAGTTCTGGTCAGTAAGTCTATCAGGTCTACAGTCCGTCTAGTATTGTCGCCAGCCTGTCTAGTAGGTACAAAGCCTACCTGGTCTCTATGTATCAGGGCCGTCAGAAGTGGGGAAAGTCTATTAGCTAACAGCTTAGTAAAAATCTTATAGTCTGAGTTTAATAACGCAATGGGTCGGTAGTTATCCGGTAATGAGGGATCTTTGCCTGGTTTTGGGATGACCGTCAAAAAGGCGTGTAAAAAATGTGCGTGAGGGGCGGTACCCTTAAGTAACGAGGAGAACAAAGATTGTAGGTGAGGGTTCAAAACATCTAAGAATGTCTTATAATAGGCATACGGGAGCCCATCTGGGCCAGGGGATTTGTGAGCTGGGAGTGCCTTCACCACTTTCGCTATCTCTTCTAGAGAGACAGGGGCGTTAAGTGTTGAGTTCTGTTCACTAGACAATTTGGGTAAAGCTAAGGAGGACATAAAGGCCTCAAAGTCTATCTGGGAGAAATGGGCTGATGATTCCTCACTCAGGCAATTATATAATTTCTTATAAAAGTCTCCAAAAACTTGTGTCATAGCCTTAGGGCAATACGTGGGGTTGCCGTCTGGCTGCATCAGGTGATCAGGGATCGAAAGAAAGGGGCACGGTTTCAACCTATTAACTAGCATTCTATGTGGTTTATTAGCAAATTCGTAAAACTTCTGTCTAGCCAATAGCATAGATTTGGAGATTCTATTTAGATTGAAAGATTTAATACGATTCCGCAGAGACGTTACCAATCTCAAACGCTCTACCGTGGGGGAATCAAGAAGACGAGCTTCCGCAACCTTAAGCTGAGCCAAAAGCTTGTCCTTTTGTTTCAAAGAATCCCGCTTCAAACGAGAGCTAGCGGAAATACACTCCCCTCTGAAAAAGGCCTTATGGGCCTCCCACAAGGTGGAGACCTCTGTCACCGATCCCACATTGAGGTCGAAAAATTCAAACCGTTTTCGTTGCAACTGATCTTGTAACAACGGATCCTTAATGAGGCACTCGTTGAGACGCCAGTGGCAATTTCTGGGGAAGGGGGCGGATAAAACAATATCAAGCTCAATGGGGGCGTGATCAGACCAAGTAATCGGGTTGATTTCAGAGGCGATCACATACGGAAGTAGGGGGGCCGTTACAAAGAAATGGTCTAGCCTGGAATATAGTTTATGGGGTGGGGAGTAAAAGGTGAACCCTCTTTGAGTCGGATGTCGCACCCTCCATGTGTCAAAAAGATTAAATGATCTAGTCAGTTTGCGGAATGAAGCGCATAGCCTCTGGACAACATTCCCAGTAGTGTCCCGGAATAGGGCCTTCCTATCTCTAAATGGGGACATGCATAAATTAAAATCTCCCCCCAAAATCATGAAGGGATGAGAAATTGCCTGAAGCTTCTCAAGAACTCCTGATAGGAATCCAATCTGGCCCGTGTTGGGGGCATATATGTTTGCCAGAGTAAATTGGGTGTTCAGATGACTACAGTCCAGGAGAATATATCGGCCATTGGGATCTAGATGTGAGGCGAGAACCCGAATCTGGCTTGTGCGTTTGATGAGAATCGCTACATCCGCCTTACCAGAGGGGTCAGAGGCCATATACGCCATGGGAAAATGTTTGGAAGCAAATTTAAAGGATCCCCCAGGCTTAAAATGAGTCTCCTGGACCATAATCACCTCCGCACCAGAGGATCTAAACTCCTTCAGCGCCTGCCATCGCTTGCCAATGGAGTCCAGACCCTTGACATTACAACAGTAGACCTTTAAAGCCATTGCACATCACTAGATAGAGCAGCAAATTTCACATATAGTTTAACTGAACCTAAAAGAAAAAAGAAATACCATGGTACAAATAACTGAGAACTTAACCTGCTTACAGCATGAACAAGTGCGACATAGAAAAAGGCTCTGAGTAGCGATGGAGGGTCAAAAAAAAGACCCAGAAAAAACAGATCAAAAAAATAAAAAAAAATAAAAAAAAACATAAGAAACCAAAAAAAAAATTCAAAACACATTTTTCAAAATAGCCCTGAGGATAGAAAAATCTCAGGGAACCCAGGCAGCAGCCTGGGCTGTGGGTGAGGGGCATGTCGACTCACGAAGACCGGGGACGGGCGGGTCCCCGTCATGCCTGGAAGCATAGTCTGCACCGAGTCACTTCAGATAAGTCCATCATAAAGGGCGCCGACCAAAAAAGCTGAAGAAAAAAAAAAAAAAAAGGAAAGTCCGTGAAGTGGTGCACAGGATCAAAATAGAAGAGCCAGGGGCATCTTGCAAAAGGGCCAGTCAGGAACTGCGAGATGGATAATACGTGGACAAATGCCCTGACACGTTCAGGGTACGCCCCAGCCTACCCTAGTGGGTGAGAAACAAAGAGGCTGCAAGGAGGAGAACAGAGGGAGAAAAAAGGGAGAAAAAGATCTCAGGTTTGGAATCTTGAATGGTCGGCCCTCTGGGGCGTGGAGAACGACTTCCTCGATTTGCGTTGTACAGGAGTCCAAATCTTGGCCGGTGTCATCAGAGGTTTAGGATGTAGCACAGGGGGTTGAAGGTCTTCCTCAGGGACTGGAGGGAGGCCCAGATTGCGCGTGAAGGCGTCACATTCATAGAGATCACGGAGAGAGTGCTGCACCCCATCTTTCAGGACAGACAAGCGAAAAGGGAACCCCCAGCGATAAGGAACCTGATGGTTCTGCAAGTGGGTGGTAATAGGACGGAAGCTACGTCTCTTCGCTAGGGTAATGGGGGAGAGATCATTGAAGATCTGAATCTTGGCCTTCTTAAATTCAATGCGGGATTTGTTGCGAGTTGCTGAAGTGAGGGCTTCTTTACTCTCATAATAATGAAAGCGCATGATAACATCCCTGGGATTGGATCCTGCGGGCGGTTTAGGGGCCAAGGATCTGTGTGCCCTGTCTAGGCGCCAATCAATATCAGGTATATGGGGAGCGAGGGTAACAAATAAACCCAAAAGGTATGGGCGTAGCTCCTTATCAGTGACCTCCTCAGGTACCCCTCTAATCCTAAGGTTCTGGCGCCTTTCCCTATTTTCCAAATCTTCTTGTTGTAATTGAAGTTGAGAAAGAGTATGTTTCATGGCTGCATTGTCCTCCTCTAACACATGTACATATTGGGTCAGTTCATCAAACTTAGTTTCAAGTGTGTCCGTACGCTCTCCTAACTGATCAATCTCCCTCCTGAGCTCTTGAGCAATTTTTCCCCACCTCTTTGGTGATGTTGTGGGTCAGGTCTTGTAGAAGTGCCTGTAGCTTGAAGTCCAAAACGTCTACTGTAACCACTTCTGCATTGGGTGATAGCAGGGCATGCTGGGACCCATAGTCCGCTGGTGGAGATGATGTCACCGCTGGCCGGGAGTCAGCGTGATCTGGCTGGGAGCTGTTGTCTGCCAGTGTAGCTGTAGCTGTAGCCGCCGCTGATCGGGGGCAGCGTGATTCGGCGGGACATCTGCGCTAATCGAGGCCGGGGATTTCGGCCTAAACTGGAAGCGCTCCATGTCGCGGTTTGGCCCTGTGGCTGACGTTGGATCGAAACCTCTGTACACGGCCTTCTGGAAGCCTATTTTGCCCATAAAATACCTAGTGGGGCTCGGGCAGGCGCTGAGGAAACTCCTGGGGCTTTTCAGTGGCTGTAGCTGCTGTGCAGGAGCGGTGTTTGGCAGACGGGGACCGGAGCTCTTTCCCTACACGTCCGCCATCTTCAGAAGCCGCGCATGCCCACCGGAGCTGCTGGTTTGTTTTGAGTGGCACATTTACTTTTTTGGCTCTTCGAATTCCTAGGGGTGTATGATGCATATACCAGTAGTAAAGGAATGTCTGCAACAAGTGTCTTTTGCTGTGCTCTTTATTACCCAGCCGGGTAAAAACAAATAACTTGTGGTGAGGAAAGTAGAGTTGAAGGAAGAACGGAGAATAGCAAATTCCGGCGTAGCAATAGGGAAACAGTCCTGCTCCCAAGTGTAACACTTCTCTGCGCCACTCCTGCTTGGGTGGTTATAGTTTACCCGGACAGGCCTCTCTCACTGATCTGGCAGCCAAAGTATTGCTCAAACCTTTGAGGAAAAGTCTCTGCCACAGACCCTCCTTAGAATGAATGTCAGGGAGACACCTCTGCCACAGGCCCTCTCTGATTGCAATTACGGAGGCAATCCTCCTTAGGTGAATTATGCCTGTATCTCCTTCTATTAACGTTGCCCAGGTACCGACTGACAGGTGATCAATGCTTCAGTGTCCGGCTACCTTGATCCCCGGTGGTTTGTCAAAATCCTTTTGGACTGCCAGGCTCTCATTGGCACTCCTCAGACGGACTCCCATCGAACAGCTATACCGCTTGGGATTCTCAGAGGTGGGAACCCAGTCGATCACTGGGTTCCCGTCGCTGCTCAAATGTTCCAGACCAACATGGTCCCCGAACCAGGAACACTGCGTGGCATGCACACCACGGCCAGGTAGGCCATAACGCAGTGATGTGGTCACCCTAAAGGTGGGCGCCACACTGGACGAAAAAGACCCAGAACCAATGGCATCTGCCCCATAAATACCCTCCCCCAGCATGCACAGCGAGACTCAACCTTCCTGATTGGCTGCTGGGGAAGAGCACCCAAACCTCGACTCCACTGCTGCTATCTACCACACTGGGTGGGAAGAACACCCCAGTACAACAGAATGAGCCCACAGCACAGCCAAGCTGAGACAGAGACACTGTTTTGAACATAACAATTTGGTTCAGAGTCTTACTACACTCTGATCCCCCTTTAAATTTAAATGGCATCGGTACTTTGAAGTAACCAGGCGCTACAAGTGCTTTCGACAACTGATAACGATTTTTCGTCCGACAAAAGCTGGATGGGCAGACTATAAAATTTTTGACGTACGTAAACGCAATGTCCGATTTTCGTTTCATTTGTAATGAAAGAATACTTACAAAACTATTCAACACGTTCTGAAGTTCAACTTTAACTTTCAACTTCTGATGTCGAATTCTGTCGTACGAGAATTCTCGTATGGTGAGCAACCTCTTTGCTTTCGACATGAGATTAGAAAGGTCTGCATTTGACCTAATATCAGTCTTTTGCAATCCTCTGTGAGCTCCGACTGGGTGAGGAATAAGCAACATCGGGAGCCAGTCAATTGTGTTAAGCCTTGTACACACGCACGGTTTTCTCGGCCAAAAACAGCGAAACAACTGCTGGCAGAGCTTTTTTGCCGAGTAAACTGCCCAGAAACTAGACAAAAAAAAGAGAACCTGCTCTCTTTTTACCTTGTCGTGATTCTCGGCAGTGTTTTCCTGCCAAGAAACCCGAGCATGTGTATACTTACCTGCCTCCATGGAAACCCTTGCATTCTCTAAATGTCTTCGATGTATGCACGGTAGCTTCAAAGGCATAGGTAGGGTGAAGCAAGATGGCGGCGACGGCATAGAATGTGACAAGCGCATGGTCGTCGTAGTCGATGACGTCACTGTGTCTGTGCCATTCAAAAGAAAGGCGGTTCTTTTGAATCGTACGTGTGTACATTCTGCCGGCAATCTTTTTCCTGACGAGAATCCCGGTCGTGTGTACAGAGCTTGAGGCTTGGTTCACACCTATGTGCTTTTTTTGCAGAAACACACTACAGTCCATTTAACATGGTTTCTTATGGGACATGTTTGTGTCGATGTTTTTTTTCCTCTGCTGTGTTTTTGGAAAGGGTTAGGGCCCTTTTTTTAAATGCAAAAATGTGCATTTTTGGTTCAATAGACTTTAAGGGAAAAGCTGCAGAAAAGCATGTATTGCGTTTTTTGCCATGATTTTTTGAGTTTTGTAATCTGCCCAACAACAAATTGGCCAAAAAAAAAAGCATACAAAATGCAAAATGCAAAACACATCAGAAATAGCAGGGAATACATGTGTGCAAAAATGCTAAATTGACTGCAAAAGGCACTGCATAGGTGTGAACCTTACAGTGCCTGCTGATTGGAGCAGAAAACAGAGTGACAATGACATAAGCTCATCAGTCTTTTTTTAGCCAATTAGAGCCTCATGTGGTTAAAAAAAAAAAAAAAATCCCATTGAAATCCATGCCTCCAGTGCCCTGCATGTAGATTAGGAGCCGCATGGATTAGGGGGGCAGTGCCTCTGTGCCCCTAATGGAGCGGCCACCTCTCCAAACCCCACTGCCCATAGCAGCCGTAAGGCCCTGTGTTGTTAGAGCAGTCACATGGATGTGCTGATTATTTTAATTTTCTTGAAAAAGTGAACTTATCCATTTAAATAAAAATGGGACTTTCAGCTTCACTCACAAAATGGTTGCCTTTATCAAACATTACCCTGGTATTGGAAGGATATAAGATGTAGAAAGGCGTAACTGAATTACAGTCTTTTGCTGAATTTGCTTTTTGCCATGAATCAGCAAACTTTTAATTGTGCTGTAAAAACTTCATCAGGTTTTTCATATAGAGATGTGTTATTTCAATTTAACTTTGAACAAGCTGAGTGAAAATTCAGGGTGAAATTTAACAAAGCGTTTTTTTTTTTTTAACGCGTTGAATCCCTTATGTTTTACCTTTTCAGCCTTAATTAAACTGCAGAGAGCAAAGAAAGTACGATTGTTTCAGAACCAGACAGCTATGGAGTCACATTTGAATATGAAAAGTGCGGAGGCAGTCAAAGCATAATAAGTAAAATAAAGTATAAATATCTGTTGAGGTACATTTACAGTAATAATCTTTATGGGGTGAAATTAAATTGCCCTTATATCCGCATATTTTAATACACTATTTGTTATTATTTATCAAAATATATATATATATAACACCAATACAAGTTACAAATAAAGTATATATATTTTTTTTTCCTCAGATGGGCTGCTGCTAATTACACTGCCAATGCAGCCTCATTAAATACATAGAATGCATTAAGGTGAAAAAAACATGTACCTTTACAACCCCTTTAAATATAAGCTGGCATACGCTGTTTGCAGCAGACAGAGAACATAACTCTTCCCTAACCCAGCTTGCTTTAAACAACACACCTTTAGCAGGCACCTGCCTTCATGTAGTCAGCCCATTCAATAAGGATTGGCTGCCTAATCCCAACACATGTTAAATTCATAGATTACTGCACATTAACTTGTATATGGTAAAATGTTAAGGGTGGGCTAACACTGAGAAGTTTAACAGACATGCCATACAAATAGTAATTGTATACCTAAAGTGTAACTAAAGGTACAAATCCATATCTTAGTTCCAATGGCCTGACGCCTGCAATGTACATTGCTGCCATTTTCTCCCCATGTTCTTTCTGGTGCCAGACTTCAGCTATTTTGGTTGACCATTGCAGCTCAGTGTCCATTCTGCAGAATATCGCAAATAGGAATATAATTATAATTTATTGCAGAAGAGACATTGCAATACGCCAGGGGGGGGGGGGGGACCCCAGAAGAGGAGATTATAAACTGCTCTGTGCAATTCTATTGCACAAAGCAGGTAAGTATAGCATGTTTGTTATTAAAAAAATATATATATATCAAAATCCAAGTAACAAAACCACAACAACTGATGCAAAATTTCTGAGAGAATTAATAGCAAATGTAAATAACACTTTAGACTCCATGTAATATTGCAGTAGAATGCATTATCAAACATTACAAAATAAAACTCATAAAAGAGGAATATATATAATTTAATTCCAGGTGCACAACCTTAACAGAAATATAGAATTTTTGTTTTTAATAATCTGCTGTTTTAAGAGGAATCTTCAAACCCAATTCCAGGAGCAAGTTCGTTTACTGCTGCCTTCCCAAAATGCACATATTCACTTTGGTACTTCAGGTATCAAGGGTATGTGACTTGTTCCCCTTCTTTATTTGACAACCTTGGTGATTGGCTGCACAGACATACAGTAGGGATGGGGAGAGAGTACTCAGATCTGAGTAAGTTACAAGTAACACCGTACATGGGGTTTCCTTTCTTTGGCACTGCGCAGGCAAACAGAGAAGTGGTGGAAGAGCAATGGAAGATTAATATCGATGGACCACCTGTATGCCTTGCATTGCCATTGTGCTTTGTAGGGCTTCCAGTGTTTCCCTGCATCTTTTAAGCATGATTTCTCTTTGGGAGTATCTCACCAAAACAACATTTTTGCTGCAGAAGATGCCCACAATCTAATATGTATCTTGGTGAAGACTTCTGGGAAAATCAGTAAGACAATCACAAGCAGGAGGGGTGTTCCACCAATTGTGTATAGCAGAGTTGTATTTAGGTTTTGTGCTGCCCTAGGCCTGACTAAACTCGTGCACCCCCTAATTTAAATATGACCCACCCCTTCCTGTCACGGCCACACCCTTTGTTGTTTGAAATTTTTTGAGTGGGGGGGCAATGGATTCCCTTAATTTACTTCGACTTCCTCTTACTTTCTGGTTGCCCATAGAGCAGGAAGTGAAGGGAAATCTTCGCAATGGGACAGGGATGGTAAATATGTTGCCTATAGTTCTACTTTAAGTAGATGGTGCAGCAGAAACATATAGCACAGGGAGGAAGGTTTGTGGTCCAGGATGACAAAACAGTCAAAATTGGAAGCCCCCCCCCCACAGTTGCGGAATGCCGGCCGCCTGCATACTAGAAGCAGCGCGGCCACTTTATGGGAGCGCTAGACTAATTTTCCTAACAGTGTAGTGCAAGCCGGCGGGGACTCTTTTTAGAAGTCAATCTAAAGATCGATTTCTGTTGACTGGGCTTGTTGGAAAACTTTTCTCGATCAGCAACTGCAGCCATTGATCATTGTATTCTGACAGTGAGAATTCCAGCTATCAGTGGTGGGGATTCCTTCATTCACCTCGATTGTGTATGAAGGAACCTATTTGTTTTTTTCTTTGCTCTGGGAAAACAAACAGAGGAGTAGGGGAGAAAAGGAAGGGTACTATAAGTAGTAGGGAAAAGTGGCAGTCAAGTTAACCTGTTTCTTCAAACCCGCATAGCCAAAGCACAGATTCACTTCAGCAGCTGTTGAGATAAGATATCAGAAGCAAAGCGTGACATTGTTTTAAGTATATCAAGCAGATCTTGGGGCCCATTTAGACTACAAATTACATTACCTTGTATTACAATGCTCTGCATTAAGGCAGTTTATTCATTTTAAATGCACTGTCATGCCCCCAAAATGCACTTTTTACTTTCAATATATTTATTAATTTTTAATAGGAATAAGATAACATCCAGTAAAAAAAAGTAATTGGCCTACAAGCCCTACATTCACAGTTACATATCTTATGAAAACTTTTCCCTTCTAATACTTAGAGGAGAGTGGGAGCAGAGTGTCCCTGACAGAAAGAGTAAAGGGGGGAGGAGAAAGAGCGAGAAATGGGGATCCAGGTAGGGTTGCCATCTTTTCATCAAGCCAAACCCGAACACTTTCACAGCACTTTTTTGTAGTACACACTATAGGATTGTAAAATACCTGGGACACCTTTTGGGTTACCCAAAGAGAGTAGTAATGAGGTGTGCTACGGTGAACAGTGGCCAAATTGCATTAACAGTGGGGGGACTTAAAGGGGATTGGTTAAATAAAACGAAATCATTCGTGTACCCATAAAATATGATTTAATTAATAAAAGAAATGTCAGTTAAAATATGAAACTAGCCTACCTTAAAAGTAGCCAAGTCAGCCAGTAGATCAGTGGATGGTGTCAGTAGGGCAGTGGACATTGCAATGGACAATGTCAGTAGGGCAGTGGACAGTGTCAGTAGGGCAGTGGACGGTGTCAGTAGGGCAGTGGACAGTGTCAGTAGGGCAGTGGACGTGGTCTTAGAGCACCTAATCCCAGACAAACTGTTCACAAAGTGGCACTGTACATTCTACAACCTTACATTCTACAAAAAATTCAAACGCAATCCACAGGCACCCCACAAATAGAGAAGAAAATAACTGATTAAATATCAGACAGTGCCTGTGCCCCCCAATAGACCTCAATTACAGCGAGACAAAAGCCCCTTACCTTCCAGGAGTCGCTGCAAAGATGCGTGTGCAAACTTGTTAGTGGGGCAGAGTGTGTAATATCATGATTTCTCCTGCAAAAGCATCCCTGGTTGCTAGGACACTAGTCCAGTGGCCATCCATTCACTGTCTCTGGTGGCATCGTTGCTGACAGAGAGAGGGGCTGACGGGGCGATTGCAGACAGAGAGGGGGGCTGATAGAGGGGTGGTTGCTGACAGAGAGGGGGGCTGACTGGGGGGTTGCTGACAGAGAGGGGGCTGACAGAGAGGGGGGTTTTTGACAGAGAGGGGGGTTGGTGGGGCTGACAAGCGGGGTTGCTGACAGAGAGGGGGGGTGATGGGGGGTTGCTGATAGAGGGGGGTTGCTGACAGAGAGAGGGGCTGACGGGGGGGTTTGCTGATAGAGAGGGGAGCTGATAGAGGGGGGTTCCTGAAAGAGAGGGGGCTGATAGAGGGGTGGTTGCTGACAGAGGGGGGGCTGACAGGGGGGGTTGCTGACAGAGAGGGGGCTGACAGGGGGGTTTCTGACAGAGAGAGGGGCTGACAGGGGGTTGCTGACAGAGGGGGGTTGCTGACAGAGAGGGGGGGTGATGAGGGGTTGCTAAAAGAGGGGGGTTGCTGACAGAGAGAGGGGATGATGGGGGTTGCTGACAGAGGGGGGTTGCTGACAGAGAGGGGGGCTGACAGGGGTGTTTGTGACAGAGAGGGGGGATGACAGGGGGGTTGCTGACAGAGGGGGGTTTCTGACAGAGAGGGGGGCTGACAGGGGGGGTCGCTGACAGAGAGGGGGGGCTGACGGTTGGTTGCTGATAGAGGGGGTTGCTGACATAGAGGGGGGGCTAACGGGGGGTTGCTGACAGAGAGAAGGGCTGACAGGGGGGTTGCTGACAGAGAGGGGGGCTGACAGAAGGGTTGCTGACAGAGAAGGGGGCTGACAGGGGAGGTTGCTCCGTTGCTGACAGAGAGGGGGGGCGACAGGGGTTGCTGACAGAGAGGGGGGCTGATGGGGGGGGTTGCTGACAGAGGGGATGGCTTACAGAGAGGGGCTAGCAAAGAACCGGGTGGGTGGAAGAGCGGATGGCAGAGAGACCTCACCTCAGTCAGGTGTAACAGAGCATGCCAGCTCCACCAGGCCAATCACAGACCCGAGTGCCGGACGCACATGACTCAATCAGCCAGTCACAGGGCGCCCACTGCCCACTGCCTAACTCTCACACACGCAGTGTATGTGAGAGTGTACATTGATGACAGCAGGCTGTGGAAATTATGTGCCGCTCTAGATGTTGCGGCCGGCGCCATGGGACAGTTGAAATGAATTGTTGCTATATGTGTCTGGGTTTCAGGCAGGTTGAAACCCGGGCACATGTGTCAAAACCCGGAATGTCCGGGTCAAAACCGGACAGGTGTCAACCCTAGATCCAGGTTCAACCAGTTATCTGTTCACAATTATCGGGCAGAGGGAAATATTGCAGTGTGATGCCCAAGATTCCCAGATAGCTTCAAATGTACCTACGTTGTCCCGAACTTTTGCAACTATGTGTTCCTGTGCCAGTATCCAGGATATTTTTTGCTTAGCCCCCCTGAAAGAGACAGTAGAAGTTTTCCATGCAATTGAAAGTGTTATTTTTGCTCCTAGGTAGGGATGAGCTCCGCATTCGATTTGAACGTATGTTCGACTCGAACATCGTCTGTTGGTACGTTCGTCGAAATTCGAACAAAACGGGACGTTCCTGCCAAATTCGAGTGACGCGTCACGGCCCATAATTCACTGCGACATTGGGCACTGATGATTGGCCAAGCATGCACTATGACCCGCATGCTTGGCCAATCACAGCGGGCAAAAAAATGGAGAGCCATAATTGGCCAAAGCCAGGGTGGCTTTGGCCAATTATGGCTCAGGGGGTTTAGTACACGCCCCACACTATAAAAGGCTGCCTGCAAGGCGGCCTTGTGTAGTGTGTTGCGGCGTTGTTAAAGAGATCAGTCCTAGAGAGAGAGAGAGAGAGAGAGAGAGAGATAGTGGCCCAGAATCAGATAGCTTTACGCCGGCGCATCTCGAGATACGGCGACGTAAGTACAAATATGCGCCGTCAAATCTTTACGCCAATTCCTAAAGCAAGATACGCCGAAAAACATGGCTTCAGTCGTCTGACAAAACTTGCCTATGCCGGCGCATTGTGGGCGCATAGTTACGCTGGACGCATTCAGCATTCCCATGTTAAATATGCAAATGAGGAAGATACGCCGATTCACGAACGTAGATGTGCCAGTTACGCGGATACGTCCGGCTTAAAGATAAACCACCAAAAAGGTGGCGCATCCCAGGCAAGGTATGGACATCGGATGCGCATGCCCATTTACGCTATGTTGCCGTAACTTTGGGAGCAAGTGCTTTGTGAATACAGCACTTGCCTCTCAAACTTGCGGCGGCGTAGCGTAAAGAGGATACGGTACGCCCGCACAAAAATACGCCGGGTACGTGAATCTGGCCCAGTGTCTTTATTACTAGATAGATAGATAGAGCAGGCAGGCTAGTCAGTTTAGTTAAATTTACAGGGCCAGATCCACAAAGACTTTACCTATCTATTGATACGCTGCGTAAGTTTAAAGATGCGCGGTCGTATGTTTTTTCTTTATCCACAAAGGCAGATATGCCTGAATGTTGTGTAAATCCGACCGACGTAAGTATTAGTACGCCGTCGTATCTAGGCTGCAGATTTACACTGGCCGCTAGGTGACGCTTCCGTAGATTTCCGCCTCGAATATGTAAATGAGCTAGATATGCCGATCCACGAACGTACTTGCGCCCGGCGTATCAATATACGCTTTTTACGTAAAGGCGTACGACCGTCGTAACTTTACCCCTCATAAAGCAGGGGTAAGTCATGTTAACGTATGGACGTTGGAACAGCGTCAAATTTTACGTCGTTTGCGTAAGTCGTACGCGCATAGGGATGTGCATAAATTACGTTCACGTCGTAGGCAGTGTTCGACGTATCTTAGGCATTCTATCCGATGCATGCGCACTGGGATACGTCCACAGACGGCGCATGCGCCGTTCGTTCGGCCATGCATCTACATGGGGTCACGCTTCATTTAAATACAACACGCCCCCTACCTGCCTACTTTGAATTACGCCGGCGCACATATGGGAGCAAGTGCTTTTTGGATACCATACGAGCCACTCTGAGTTATGGCGGCGTAGCACATATGAGATGCGCTACGCCCACCTAAAGATACGCCGGTTTTTGTGGATCTGGCCCACAGTGTGTAGAGGATATATATACATCCCAGGAGTTGTACATATTTTTATACACTGTATAGCTTAGCTAGATCAGTTCTTCCTAATTTACTGGCAGGCAGGTGATTGTGCTATTTAAAGACGTTATCACAGGTATAGACACCCAGCAGGTACAAAATTATTTATATAAATTAAAGGAATTTTTAATTTTTTTATTTTTTATTTAAGCATCATTAAAATCACTGCTCCTGAAGCAGTGATTTTAATGATGCTTAAATTAAAAAGAAAAAGAAAAATTCCTTTAAATATTGTACCTGCTGGGTGTCTATAGTTTGCCTGTGAAAACGTCTTTGAGAACCCGGGTCTTGCCCGAGGAAACATGTATCAATGGAAAAGAAGTTTTAAAAACGGTTGTTTTTTCAGGAGTCCTGCTCCTGAAAAAACTACAGTTTTAAAACTTTTTTCCATTGATACATATTCCCTGGGGCAAGACCCAGGTTCTCAAAGACGTTTTATGACAATGACTTGCATATTAGGCTTTAAAATTAGCACTTTTGAATTCGAACGTTCGAGTCCCATAGACTTCAATGGGGTTCTAAATGTTTGCGCAAACGTTCGGTCCACTTGACGGTTCTGGTGCAAACCGAACGCAGGGGTGTTCAGCTCATCCTTACTTCTAGGAGGATATAGAACATTAGGGCTTTCAGATGTCTAGGAATCAATGGGATTCTGCAGTTTAAGAGGGCGATGGTGGGGGTCTGTCTGGGGAGATCGTGGAGCCTGTTATCTTCCTCAGAGTGTGGAATACCTTTTTCCAGTAAGACCTATCTCGGGGACAAGTCCACCAAATGTGGAACATCCTGCCCTCCAGATCGCACCCCCTGAAGCAAAGTTGAGAAACTCCTCTGGGTAGATCGTCACCAGTCTGGAGGGGACGTAGTACCACTTGGTTAAAACTTTAACATTTGCTTCTATCAATGAAAAATTAAGGATACTTTTATATGAGCGTTGGAAAGCCTGGGACCACTCCACTGGTTCCCATGAATGTCTTGTGTTCATTTCCAAGGCCCGGACGTACAGTGGGATGTTTTCTTTTGCCGCCAGGGAGGAGTAAATCAGAGAAATACCTCCTCTCTGATCCGCAATATTAGAGCACCATCTTACGTAGGGGGTGATCTTGGGAGGTTCTTCCTTATTTGTCCAGATAGAATTAAGGAAATGGAGGATTTGTGTGTATCGGAAAATTTCTGAGTGGGGCATTTCTAAATGTGTCTTGCAGTGTTGCAGGCTTAGGGGAGCTGACGGTGAGAGGAAGTGGCCGATGCGAAACATGCCTTTGTTAGTCCACCAACAGAATTCTTGGATGTTCAGACCTGGGGGGAACATTGGGTTGTGGAAAATATGGTATAGGGGGCGCAAGGGAGAGGTCAGTGAGTGTTGTTTGTGGTGTGTGTTGCACAGCGCTACCGAGTGAGAGAGAGTAGGGGACATAATAGGCAGTCTGGATTTGGAGTCGCTCCATAGGATGTAGTCAACGTTATTCAGGGGGACCGCTGTTCTTTCCATCGAGAGCCAGTCTGGTTTAGGAACCCTAGCATATGCTATGGAGATTTGGGCGAGCTGAGAGGCTTGGTAGTACCACCACAAGTTTGGCAGTCCCATTCCCCCCTGTTTTTTTAACCTGTATAGTTAACCGGTTAACGACCGCCGCATGTACATATACGTCCACAGAATAGCACGTACAGGCAGATGGACGTATATATCGATCGGACCCCCTCCGCTACATGCGGCGGTCGGAAATCCGCAGGGATGTAAACACGGCTTCCCCGTGCTTCACTGTGGCGGCTGCATCGATCGAGTGATCCCTTTTATAGGGAGACTCGATCAATGACGTCAGACCTACAGCCACACCCCCCTACAGTTGTAAACACACACAGGGAACACATAACTCCTACAGCGCCCCCTTGTGGGTAACTCCCAAACTGCAACTGTCATTTTCACAATAAACAATGCAATTTAAATGCATTTTTTGCTGTGAAAATGACAATGGTCCCAAAAATGTGTCAAAATTGTCCAAAGTGTCCGCCATAATGTCGCAGTTACGAAAAAAATCGATAATCGGCGCCATTAGTAGTAAAAAAATAATAAAAATGTAATAAAACTATCCCCAATTTTGTAAACGCTATAAATTTTGCGCAAACCAATCGATAAATGCTTATTGCGATTTTTTTTACCAAAAATAGGTAGAAGAATACGTATCGGTCTAAACTGAGGAAAAAAATTTTTTTAGATATGTTTTTGGGTGATATTTATTATAGCAAAAAGTAAAAAATATTGCATTTTTTTCAAAATTGTCGCTCTATTTTTGTTTATAGCGCAAAAAATAAAAACCGCAGAGATGATCAAATACCACCAAAAGAAAGCTCTATTTGTGGGGAAAAAAGGACGCCAATTTTTTTTGGGAGCCACGTCATACGACCGCGCAATTGTCAAAGCGACGCAGTGCCGAATTGTAAAAACACCTTTGGGAATTTAGCAGCATATTGGTCCTGGGCTTTAAGTGGTTAAAATGCGCTTTTTGTATAACAAAGTGTACTGTATTGTTGTGCTCTGCAGTGCATTGTTCATTGTCAAGTACTCTGCAGTGCATTGCCATTTAAAAGGCATGGCACTACAACATAAAACCCCATTGTGCACACTTTGCAGGAACATGCAATACATATTTTACTGGTTGTTAACGTAACACAGCTGAATGGGCCCTTACTTGCAATTTGAAATGAGCAGTCAAGCACAGTCATCAAGTAACACTGCAAAGCAGGAAATAAAGCCATATGTAATAAGCATGTACCGCTGCTCTCGTGTACATCTATATTTAGAAATTATACACTGCTGTGCAAAAGTTTTAGGCAGGTGTGAAAAAATGCTATAAATGAGGAATGCGTTCAGAAATTAAAGTGTTAATAGTTTATTTTTAGCAATTAACAAAATGGAGAGTAAATCAACAGAAGAGAAATCCAAATCAATATTTGGTGTGACCATCCATTGCCATCAAAACAACATAAATTCTTCTAGGTACACACAGTTTTTGAAGGAACTTGACAGGTAGGTTGTTCCAAACATCTTAGAGAACTAACCACAAATCTTCAAGGGCTCTGTGAGAGACAAACCATCACTTCCAAGACTCCTTGTTCTTATTTTATGCTGAACATAGCTATTGATGACATTAGCTTTATATTTGTGGTCAATGTTTTGCTGCAGAATACATTTGGGGCCAATAACATGCCTCCTTGATAGTATGGCATGATGGATAAGTATCAGCCTGTATTTCTTTGCATTGAGGACATCATTGATCTCAAATCTCAAACCTCATTTACAGAAATGCAGCAGCAAACTTGCAAGCAACCTCCACCATGCTTCTCTGTTGCCTGCAGACACTTATTATTGTACCACTGTTGTCTCATGCTACTTTTGACTCATTAGTCCAGAGCACCTGTTGCCATTTTTTCTGTACCCCAGTCCTTATGTTTTCATGCATAGTTGAATTGCTTAGCCTTGTTTCCACATCAAAGGCAGGGCTGCTGTTAGAAATTACGGGGCCCCATACAGCCTACCTGGCTACCCCCCCCCCCCAAATTTCAAAACAGAATTTTCACTAAAAATACACTAAAATTTGTATTATCTAATACAAACCTAACAAAGAACCTGTGTGAATTAGCCCTTTTTCAATCAATATTATTTATTACACTGTTACATTTTTTATATATAGAACAGGGAGGCCGCCAGTGCCACAGGAGCACAGGGCATCTTTCTGTAATTGCCCCTCTGCCCGACCACACCAATTCCTTCTAATGTTCGGGCCCCTCTGTGTGCCTGGGCCCCCTACAGGAGGGCTGGTAATCCCCTCTATCAGCGGCCCTGATCAAAGGTATGACTTTTTGGATGCAATTCTTCCATTAGGACCACTTTTGGCCAATCTTCTCAAGACAGTAGATGGGTGTAACTGGGTCCCACTGGTTTCCTCCAGTTCTTTGTTGATGATCCTGCTGGACATCTTCTGATGCCGAAGGGAAGTTACCACGATGTGTCTTTTGTCTGCTGCATTAAAAGAGAAGTATGGTATTTTTTTTCCTTTTAAACTTACCTAGGTTGATGCAGCATTGGTCCAATGCTGCATCTGTCCCCTGCCTCCTCTGCACTGAGAACCAAGCCATCGAACACCACTGAAGACTCAGTTCTTACAGATCCCTGAACAGAGAGCTGCTGACAGTCAATCAGCAGCTCTCCTCTCTGCTCCTCCACGCTTACTGGAGCGCTGAGCTGTGGAGGGGTGGGGAGCGGCTGTCTCAGTCTCTCAGCAGGCATTGTCATGGTGCCTGGACTGATTCCAGTGATGTCAGCAGGGAGCGGATTCAGATCTCTCTCTGCTAAAAATGGGTCACATGAGTGCAAAACTAATTGCCTTCCTGTGACCCATAGGAGAAGCCCAGCCAAACAAGCTCAGCCTGGACTTCTTTTTTAAGTTTCCTTGGCCGACCACTTTGTCTACGGCCCTCAACATTGCCCATTTCTCTGTGGTTTCTCTAAAGAGCTTGAACAGCACATTTCAAAACCACAGTCTGCTTTGAAATCTTTGCCTGGGGGAGACCTTGCTGATGGATTGTATCTTGTTGCTGTTCTCAGTCTTACCGTGGTGTATGACCCATGACACAAAACTGTCTTCCACAACCTCACTTAAGTAGCAGAGTTTACTGTTCCTCACACCGTTTTAAGCTTCCTACAAAGCCAGCTGTTTCTGTGACTGTGTTTTCAACCTACATATGAAATTGATGATTAGCACCTGCTTGGTATAATTGGTTAATCATACACCTGACTCTAATCCTGCTAAATCCCAGGCTTTGTGCAAGTGTACAAAGTGTGCAAGTGTAAAAAATAATGCTGATTTGAAGCCAAAGGGTAGTCGCACCAAACAATGATTTGATTTAGACTCACTTTTCATTTTGTAAATTAATTAAAAATAAAATTTAAATGTATGTTTTTAAAAGCATTCTTACTTTACAGCATTTCTTCACACTTACCTAAAACTTTTGCACAGGAGCTTTTTTTTAATTAACACGCATTAAAGTGGATGTAAACCCCCCAAAAAATGTTTTTGATGTCACAATGTAGAGTTTAAGATTTCCTATCATCTGTGCCCAGTCTTGCCACACAGAGTTAATCCAGCTCTGATCAATCCTATTTTATTGTTCAGTGAAAATTAACAGCCTTCCAGATAAAAACCTGTCTAAATAAAAAGTCTGTTTCTCTCTTCTTGCTTTGAGTGACAGGTTATTTACATATCTGGCTTGGACATGTTTATCTTATGTTATGTTTATCATAACATGAGGTGATCCAAAGTTCATTGTATATTACCAGGATGTGTTATGTGGGGGAGGGGTGGATTTCTCACTTTTTATACTTTGGATCTCTTTTTTGGGTTTACATCCACTTTAATATGGTTAAAATCAAGCTAACCTCTTTCTATGTCTAAAAATCATTAACAAGATACACATTGGCCTTAAAATTGTGTGAGCCTTGTTTTCGCCCATGGATTCATAAATATAATTGTAATAATATATTGCAGATTATGGCCTAATTTGTATATTTGGCATTGGCTTAGCTATCCTACCTGATCAGACCCACCATGGTCATGGCTATTTTTGTCGGCTTTATCAGTTTTTTCCTGTGATTAGCATTTTGTTCATATCGTAGCAGGAAATATATTACATTCTATACCTGTCATCGGAATACTTAGAGCTATTTATAATCTTCCTTCATTGTCTATATATCACACCAAGCCAGGTTTCATTCTATGCTTCACTGCTAACATGGAGAACATCTGTTTCAGATAGGTTTTTCACAAAGAGACAAGTGTTAAAAGTGAAGGCTGACGCAGGAGAGCAGCCGAGTAGGATGAGAATAGAATAATGAGAGCCAGATAAACTTGAACACCGCTATAATACAAGAGGGATTCACAATGAGAAATGTGTAAATGGGGTCATTTAGGGAAGGGGTTACAGGTAGAATTATTTTGTGTCACTTCTCCGCCTTCAGACATAGAAATACATTTTCCTGCACACAATCACATCGACAGAGGGGCCCAGGAGGTAGGCGGATAAAGCCAGTGCCACTGTTCGGGGGGGGGGGGGGATGAAAGCGGGTTTGTGGTGCCCCTTCAGGAAGGCTATACAGGTCCCATGATTTGTAACAGCAGCACCGATTGTGGTAATCACTTCAACTTCCAGGTGAGACTTTCCCCACTCTTCATTCTGGTCCTCCATTAAATCTGGAAATTTGAACCCCTGTAATCTCAGTGTCATTGGAAAATAATCAATGTCTTCCTCCTCTCCCTCACATGACAGTGTTCAGGCCTAGCGGTTGCCCATTCAGGCCTGAGCACTTTATAAACGCTATACGGGTCCAAGATTTCTAACAGCAGCACCGATTGTGGTAATCACTTTAACTTCCAGGTGAGACTTCCCCCACTCTTTAACCACTTAAGGACCGCCTACTGCACATATACGTCGGCAGAATGGCACGGCTGGGCACATCAACGTATATATACGTTGGTCTTAGTACCCAGCCGTGGCCCGGTCCGAAGCTCCGGGACCGCGGGACTCGCGGACCCGATCGCCGCTGCAGTGCGGCGATCCGTCCCTGGAGCTGAAGAACGGGGAGAGCCGTGTGTAAACTGTGGCCGCAGCATCGATCACGTCATCCCTGTTATAGGGGGACGTGATCGATGACGTAACACCCACAGCCACACCCCCCCTACAGTTGTAAACACACACAGGTAACACTCAAAGTCACAGCGCCCCCTTGTGGTTAACTCCCAAACTGCAACTGTCATTTTCACAGTAAACAATGCAATTTAAATGCATTTTTTGCTGTGAAAATGACAATTGTCCCAAAAATGTGTAAAAATTGTCCGAAGTGTCCGCCATAATGTCGCAGTCACGAAAAAAATCGCTGATCGCCGCTATTAGTAGTAAAAAAAACTATCCCTTATTTTGTAAACGCTATAAATTTTGCGAAAACTAACCGATAAACGCGTTTTTTTTTTACCAAAAACAGGTAGAATAATACGTATCAGCCTAAACTGAGGAAAAAAAAATGTTTTTTTATATATTTATTATAGCAAAAAGTAAAAAATATTGCATTTTTTTTTAAATTGTCGCTCTATTTTTGTTTATAGCGCAAAAAATAAAAACCGCAGAGGTGATCAAATACCACCAAAGGAAAGCTCTATTTGTGGGGAAAAAAGGACGCCAATTTTGTTTGGGAGCCACGTCGCACGTCCGCGTAATTGTCAGTTAAAATGACGCAGTGCCGAATCGCAAAAAGGGGCAAGGTCCTTTACCTGCATTTTGGTCCGGGTCTAGTGGTTAATCTGGTCCTCCATTAAATCTGGAAATTTGAACCCCTGTAAGCCTAGTGTCATTGGAAAAGAATCAATGTCTTCCTCCTCTCCCTCACATGACAGTGTTCAGGCCTAGTGGTTGTCCATTCAGGCCTGAGCACTGCATCCCTGGAGCAAACTATTTGCCCTTCCATACCCTCTAATGCAGCAATGGGGGTGCAAGGTAAAATAGAATATCTGTGGGGAGGGGATTCTACTTTCAGGAGAACTTGTATTTTTGCCCTGAATGAGAGAAGTGATTGGTGTTAGGCTTACCATAAATGTAAAGAGATAACCTGGAGTGAAGTATGCTTTACCGCAGCCATGTCCAAAGTCCGGCCCGCGGGCCAATTGCGACCCACGTTCTGGTTTAATGTGGCCCCCCTGGTAATTTGGATATATATATCTTGTGGGGCCCCCAGGGCCACAAAAAATATATACTGTATTTATTGACGCTGCCTCGAAAGGGACAGGGAGGGGGTGGGACGAGTGCCGTCAGATTACATACAAGACAATCTCCTTTTTACTCGGTGGCATCTATAATAGGAAGTCCTGTCTCCTGGACTACCATAGGAGTCGGGACTTTGTAATAAAGAGGCTGCCGGATGAACAGGAGATTCTCCTGTATGTAATCTGTTTGCACATGTCCCACCCCCCTCCCGATCCCCTCCAAAGCTGCAGATGGGCATCGATCAGGCTGCACTGATGGCAATGGTGAGGCTGCATTCACGGCAATGGTGAGGCTGCAGATGGGCACTGACCCTTTTTTTGCGTCACAGTTCTTAATTAAAAAATTTATTTTTTTGCCTGAAACTTCCCTTTTAAAGTGAAGGTGTGTGTTATACGCCGATAAATAAGTTATATCCAAGTAACACACCCGAGCTCATCTCTTCACTACACACAGCCACAAAGGCAAGATAATTGTGGGCCGTGTATTAGTTGCTCGAACTAACACCCTTGGACCAAATTTTAATGGTTCAAAGAATTTCAGGTAAAATGGTCGGCTCTCACGCATGTTCACTTCATCAAATCTGGCCCTCTTTGAAAAAAGTTTGGACACTGCTTTACCGTATCAAGTGGATCATAGCAGAGGTCAAGGCATATGGTTTGGTAGCAGTGTGGTGAAACTGGCTTGCTATGTTATACCGTACATTGCACAGCCTCATTCTCTGCACTTTACTGAATAAGCTAAGAAGAGTATAAAGGTAGCTGAACTGTCGTCCTTGAAGATCAACATAACTGTAAACGAGTTTTGGCCGCTGTCAGGGGCTGCCAGGCTCAGCTGCCACTCTTCTGGTTTTGTATGTCACATCTTGCTACAAGCAGGGCAGCCGTCTTCTGAATAGTCTTATTAGCCTGTTTCTTAGTTTCCTTCTATTTCATTTTACCTTTCACTACTGCCATTCTGCTGGTGCTCCTCTCATTAGTGGGAGACAATGTGAGCAGTATGGTTTTTTTTGTTTTTTTTTAAGGGATTTATTTTGGAAAAGAAGAAAGTTTTTATTTCTGTCAGTCACTGTCTCCCCGTGAAGCTTTTGCATTTATCCCATCTGGCTCTTGGTAAGAAGAGAATAATGGGATGTGAAGCTTGTAAATGTACCTAAAGGCTATAAATTACCTAAAACAAATATATAGACCGGTCAACAAGTAATATACAGTAATTTGCTAAACAGCCAATGTAATCAAGCAGGTGTTCCAGAAAGTCCAATCTGTTTTGCAATCAAATTGAGCAAACTTTTTGCAGTGTTTCCTGCAGCATCTTATCACATGATTCTGTACTGGGCAACTTCCCTCTCTGAACAATACAAAAGTTGGTGCTTGCAGTCTGAAGGACAGCCTAGTGTTTTTGTAGCCTCACATTCAGAGTCATTCAGACAAGGCAGATCCTGACTAGAGGTGAGCTTGTGCATGTTCAGATGCACTTCCAAACCCACACGGCCGAGTCCACCAGAAAGCCGTCACCTGTCATTGGCCAATCATTTGCCGCCAAAGCATTATTTCACGCTTTTTTCACGTGCTCAAACGTTTGCATACCCTGGCAGAAATTTTGACATTAATATTGAAAATATGACTGATTGTCCTTTAAGGATAACAATCACATGAAGCCATGTGTTATCATGTATTGGATCCTTTTTAAATCATAATGATAACAGAAATCACCCAAATAGCCCTGATAAAAAGTTTACATACCCTGGAATGTTTGGCCTTGGTACAAACACAGCTTAAAATGGCAATTAAAGATTAATTTCTCACACTTGACTGTCAGAATTAGGGAGGAACTTGGGCATGTTTAGATGCATTTCTGAGCCTAGATGTCCACCAGGAAGATGTCACCTGTAATACAGGGGGCATATACAGTTGTGTTCAAAAGTTTGCACACCCTGGCAGAAATTGTAACATTTTGGCATTAATATTGAAAATATGACTGATCATGCCAACAACTGTCTTTTATTTAAGGATGGCAAACACATGAAGCCATTTATTATCACATCGTTTTTTTTATCCTTTTTAAATCATAATGATAACAGAAGACACCCAAATGGCACTGATAAAAAAGTTTACATACCCTGGAATGTTTGGCCTTGGTACAAACACAGAAGGTGGCACACACAGCTTAAAATGGCAATTAAAGATTAATTTCTCACACTTGTGGCTTTTTAAATTGCAATTAGTGTCTGTGTATAAATAGTCAATGAGTTTGTTAGCTCTCACATGGATGCACTAAGCAGGATAGACACTGAACCATGAGAAGGTAGAACAGAACAGTCAAAAGACCTGTGTAACAAGGCAATCAAACTCTACAAAGAAGTAAAAGGATATAAAACAATATCAAAACCTTTGAATATGCCAGTCAGTACTGTTTAATCACTTATTAAGAAGTGGGAAAAAAAGGGCTCTTTTGATACCAAGCCATGGTCAGGTAGACCAAGAAAGATTGCAGGCACAACTGTTGGAAGAATTGCTCAGGATACAAAGAAAAACCCACATATAACCACAGGAGAAATACAGGCTGCTCTCCAAAAATATGGTGTGGTTGTTTTTAAGGAGCACAATTCAATGATACTTGAACAAAAAAGAGCTGCATGGGTGAGCTGCCAGAAGGAAGCTTTTACTGCACCAATGCCACAAAAAAGCCAATGGGACATGTCGGTGTTGGGCATATTGTAACCAGGCTTTTTTGTGGAACTTGTACAGTAAAGGCTTCTTTCTGGGAACTTGACCATGCAGCTCTTTTTTGTTCAAGTATCATTGTATTATGCTCCTTAAAAACAACCACACCATCTTATTCCAGAGAAGCCTATATTTCTCCTGGGGTTACCTGTGGGTTTTCTTTGTATCCCGAACAGTTCCTGCAGGACTTGTGGCTGAAATCTTTCTTGATCTACATGGTATCAGGAGATCCCCAAATTTTACAGTAAGTACAGTAATAAAAAAAAGTGATTGAACAGTACTGACTGGCATATTCTAGGCTTTGGATATCTTTTTATATAATTTTCCATCCTTGTAAAGTTTCATTACCTTGTTATGCAGGTCTTTTGACTGTTCTTTTCTACCTCCTCATGGCTCAGTATCTAGCCTGCTTAGTGCATCCATGTGAGAACAAACAAACTCATTGACTATTTATTAGAGGTCGACTGATATATATCGGCTGGCCGATATATCGGCTGATTTTTGGCACTTTTTAATTCATCGGCAAAAAGCCGATTTACTCTTCAGCGCGACTTGCATTGACTTCTATGATACAGAAGTCATTGAAAGTTGCCTGAAGAGGAGAGACTTGTCTCTGGGCAACCTGCCAAGTTTTGAGAAAAGAGTTACAATGTTGTTACTTATCAATGAACTGAACTCCATGTGTAGAAGTTCTCAGTTTAACCATTTAAAGACTAAGGGCCAGATTCAGAAAAGTATTTACGTTGGCGTATCTATAGATACGCCGCGTAAATACTAAGAATAGCTGGCGTATCATATTTCTGTATTTAGAAAATAAGATACGCCGGCTTTCTCCTAAGAAACGAGAGGCGTAAGGCACTTACACCATCATATCTTAGTTGCATATTTACGCTGGCCGCTAGGTGGCGCTTACGGCGGTTTTCGTGTAAAACATGCAAATGAGGTATTTACGCCGATTCCCGAACGTACTTGCGGCGGCGCGGCGTAGTTTACGTAGTTTGCGTAAGCGTTATAGCGGCGTAAGGTTACCCCTGCTATAGGAGGCGCAGCCAATGTTAAGTATGGACGTCGGGACAGCGTCGAATTGTACGTCGGTTACGTCGTTTGCGTAAATAGTTCGGGAATGGTGCTCGACGTTAGTTACGTTCACGTCGTTGACAAAAACCGACGTGATTTCGCGCAAGCGCACTGGGAACGTTCACGGACGGCGCATGCGCTGTCCACAAAAAAACGTCAATTACGTGGGGTCATGTTTCATTTACATGAATCACGCCCCCCACTTCATAAATTTGAATTGCGCGGCCTTACGCCGCAACACATACTGAATACAGAACTTGCGCAAAAATTTACAGCGGCGTAACGTATCGGAGATGTGTTACGCCAGCAGAAAGATCCGCGGATCTTTCTGAATCTGGCCCTAAATCTTTTCTGACACTTGTTGCTTACATTTAAAAATCCTGTATTTTCTGCTAGAAAATCACTTAGAACCCCCAAACATTATATATTTTTTTAAGCAGAGACCCCAGGGAATAAAATAGAGGTTGTTGCAATATTTTATGTCACAAGGTATTTGCGCAGCGGTATTTCGAAAGCAATTTTTTGGGAAAAAATTCAATTTAATGAAAAAATAAAAAAAATAAAACGGTAAAGTTTTGATTACCTTTTTTTGGGCCTGTTTCCCGATTCCCTTACTGAAGATGGCCGGGGCAGCTTCGAGAGCCGAGGGAGAGATTGGCTTTGGGTGCCGACATCGTGGGCGCCCAGGACAGGTAAGTGACCATATATTAAAAGTCAGCAGCTGCAGTATTTGTAGGTGCTGACTTTTAATATTTTTTTTTTTGGCGGAACTCCGCTGCTTTCACACTGAAGCGGGCAGGCGCTATTCAGCTGCTAGCGGGGCACTTATAACCCAGCTAGCGGCAGATGAAGAGGTTAAAGGTGCCCGTGTAGCAGCGCTGCACAATCGCTTTGCAGGCGCTTCTGCAGCAGTGCCTATTTATTTCAATGGGCAGGAGTGGTGGAGGTGCGGTATACCTGGCTCCAAAGATGCTGCTTGCAAGACTTTTTTTTAACGTCCTGCCAGCGCACCGCCTCAGTGTGAAAGCACTTGGCCATTCACACAGACTGCAGGGGAGCCGTTTTGCAGGCACTTTACAGGTGCTATTTTTAGCCCAAAAGCACCTGAAAAACACCCCAGTGTGAAAGGGGTCCAACTGTTAGATTTTATGAGATGAAGAGGATTTTTTTTTAAATCAGCCTAACATATCGGCCCAAATAAATCGGCATCATATATCGGCCATCGGCCGCCGCAATTTCTAAATATTGGCATTGGCCAGAGAAAAACCCATATCGGTCGACCTCTACTATTTATACACAGACACTAATTATGATTTAAAAAAAGCCACAAATGTGGGAAATTAATCTTTAATTGCTATTTTAAGCTGTGTGTGCCACCTTCCGTGTTTGTACCAATGCCAAACATTCCAGGTTATGTAAACTTTTTTATCAGTGCCATTTGGGTGTTTTCTGTTATCATTATGATTTAAAAAGGATAAAAAAAAATGATGTGATAATAAATGGCTTCATGTGTTTGCCATCCTTAAATAAAAGACAGTTTTTGGCATGATCAGTCATATTTTCAATATTAATGCCAAAATGTTACAATTTCTGCCAGGGTGTGCAAACTTTTGAACACAACTGTATATGCCCCCTGTATTACAGGTGATATCTTCCTGGTGGACATCTAGGCTCAGAAATGCATCTAAACATGCCCAAGTTCCTCCCTAATTCTGACAGTCAAGGAGTGTTGAGATGAAAAGAGATAGCCGTATAGCAGGGGTCTCCAAACATTCTAAACAAAGGGCCAGTTTATTATCCTTCAGACTCTTGGAGGGCCGGACTTTGGCCAGCAGGAGTGAACATTTTCCTGGCATCAGTGGGAGTAAACATCTGGTATTAGGGGGGAGGAATAGTGCCCCATTGCTGGTATCATGGGGAGGAATAGTGGCCCATTAGTGGTGTCAGTGGGAGAAATGGTGCTCCATTGTCGGTGTCAGATGGCAGAATAGAGTCTCGTATCAGTGGGAGGGATAGAGCTCCAAGGGCCGGATAAAGGCAAGCAAAGGGCCACATCCGGCCCTCGGACCGCAGTTTGGAGACCCCTGCTGTATAGGATGAATTGCAGCAGATAGGCCTTGCTAAAATTTCATATTTGATCTGACTATATCCATAATTAAAATTTTGTGTAAAGCACATAAATTAACAAATACATTTTTATAATATGCAATCTATGGAAAAGCATTTGCTTGGAAATACGCTTCGATATACTAATTTCGTGTATACCTATATGTAACACATCCTGCAGTTTTGGCTCAGAATAACATCTGATAAATATCTTCGCTACTTCACGCCCTGGGTACTTGTCACATTCCTACGTACCTGAAAGATGAGCCAGAGTGCAGAGGAATGCCTCCCTTATGCATCTGACTCGCAGCCCCTGGTAGAGCAGACAGGTGGCACGAAGTGTAAAATGGTATAAGTGCCTGGCGGGTCAGCTGTTAGGAAGACCGCTCTGAAATTCCTGATGCTGCAGAGATGAGGACCAGCTAGGAGAAAGATCAAAACAGAAGACAGGCTGGAGGCACCCTATATACGGGGACACACACACCCAGATGCTGGGTCTGGCAGATAGTGGAACAGTCCAAAGGGGTGTGGATACAGACAAGTGCAGGCAATCTGGATCTCAACACAGACATGGGATGCTGGAGCAGAGTCAAACAAGTCGGATCACAGGCAGGGTCGGTAACTGGCAGACAGCATGGTATACAAAGAAGCAGGCAAGTTCAAGGTCAGAGGTAAGCCGCGGTCAGGTGAAGGCAGAAAGCAAGAGAAGTACAAAGGCAAGCCGGTTAGTTCAGGAAGTTGATCGCAAGAGCAGATTAACAGGACCAGGGGTCACAGAAATCTGCAGATTAGACAGCCCGTGCCCCCCAGCTCGCACTATCTGTGTGGCCGTGCACTGTAAGGCCCCAATTCACAAGATTTACATTGCCCTCGGGACGCAGTGCTCTGCGCCTCGAGCCCTCCCACCCTAAGATGGCATCGGCTTCTGGTTTCATAGCCATTCAGAGAGGCGCCACCCTCTTCATAACTGACAGGTCAGCTGAGCCAGTGAGGTGGCATGGAGTGGTGACAGAGTGTCAGGGGGAGACTCCCCCAAAATCCACCAGCAACAGCTGCCACTGTTGTGTACAGTGATTAACCTGAGTTGTGGCACCAGAATGTAAAGCTGGGTTCATGTATTGATATTCAGCCAGTCCAGTAAGAAATGGCTGAATTTCCATCTGTGTGAACCTCTTTCTGTTCTAATGACTGGCTTCTTTTAAATCGTCCCACCAGAAAACCAGCATTCGATCAGCCTGACTGCAGTGCTGAATAGTGTATTTTGATAAAGGGGCGTCTCCACTGTGAGAATACAATAGGGCACTGACGGAAATCTCAGCATCCACATTGCTTGTATGGGTGAGCGGATCTGTGAGGTTTTTTTTTGTTCAACCTGGGTCGGTGATTGTACAGTGTAGTGGATTTCAGATAAAACATTAAATGCAAGTGCAGAAACATGAATACAACCTAGGTGCAGGACAATAGGGAACACTTTGCCACTATCTGTATACTGAGGCCAACAGCCTACCTATATCATAGGCCTCACTCACACAAACATACTACATGTAAGGTCTGTGTATGCCTACAAGTGGATGCAGAGGTGTTCCGTGCATACAGTCCCATTTATGTCAATTGGGATGCAGCGGATGAATAGACACAGCAGCCATAGCTCCCAACTGTCCCTGATTTCGAGGAACTGTCCCTGATTTGGAGCAATGTCCACCTGTCCCTCATTTCTCCTCATTTGTTGCTCATTTTGGTTTGATCTACATAGATGGATAAAAAAAAAATGCACTTTTTATCTATCAAAAAACGGTTTCCAGCGCTAAACCTTAATCTGATTTAAAATTCTAAATGGCTGCATTTATAAATTTCAAAAGCCAATATAAAGGAATTGTGGCGGTAAAAAAGCACTTATGGTTTTAACCATTCTTGTTTTCCCATTCCCCTAGCCAGAAGCAGTTAACCCTTGGGGTAAGTTACATAGTAACATAAAAACTGAGGGCCAGATTCCCCAAAGAGATACGACGGTGTATCGCAGGAAACACCGTTGTATCTCTGTTTTTTTTACTGGGTATCTATGCGTGTGATTTATAGAATCACTTACGCATAGATACAGTGAAGATCCGACAGGTGTAAAACACTTACACCGTCGGATCGTAGATGTAATGACTTCGCTGGCCGCTAGGTGGCCTTTGCGTTGATTTCTCATTTGCCTATGCAAATGAGCCTAATACGCCGATTCCCGAATGTTTTGTCGCCGTTTACGTTGTTTCCGTAAGCGTAAGGTTACCCCTGCTATATGCTATATGAGGGGTAACCTTACGAAGTTCCGTCGTATGCCATGTTAAGTATGGCGTCGGGTCAGCATCGTCTTTTTCCATCGCTTACGTCGTTTTACTAAGTCATTCACGAATAGGGATTTACGTACACGCCGATCACGTCGGTTTCATTCACGTTTTCCGACGTGAGCTGGAGCATGCGCACTGGGCTATTTTTGCGACCGGCGCATGCGCAGTTCGATCGACGCGGGGGCGCGCTTAATTTAAATGCAAGCCATCCCCTATGAATTACGCGGCCTTACGCCGGGCCATTTACACTACGCAGCCACAACTTACGGAGCAAGTGTTTTGGGAATACGGCGCTTGCTCTGTTAAGTTGCGGCGGCGTAGTGTAAATGGCTTACGCTACGCAGGCGGGCAAACTACGAGAATCTGGCCCTGAGTAATCTATTGAATCTGTCAATTTTTTATAATTTTTTTGATTTTTTGTGTTTTTCTTTTTGTTTCGTTTTGTGTGGGGTTTTTTTGTTTGTTTTTTAGCCAACAGTTTAATCTGCAGTGCCATTCTTTTAAAAAGGCACATTTTAAATAAAAGTAGGGCTTCCTGGAGTTCTTGCTTAAACATACCTTTTACGTTCAGCAGATAATTGTGCAAGCAAGTCAGGTCTTATTATGAAAACAAAATGATTTCGTTAGTGCAGAGACATCTCCCGGAGTTTGCATAGAATACCTACAGAGGGATTTAATAAAAATGCACAGCTGTTATAAAAAAAATGTTTTATAAAAGCTCAAAATCAGTTATCACATCTAAGGGCTCAGTCAATGTTTATTATAAATGCATGACATAAAATATAGTTAGTACAAATTAGTGACTAAGCCACGTCTATAATTTGGTGGATTTGATAGATAATAATAAAGCCTAGTTACAGTGCCTTGAAAAAGTATTCATATCCCTTTGAAATTTCACACATTTTGTCATGTTACAACCAAAAAACTTAAACGTATTTTATTGGGGATTTTATGTGATAGACCAAAACAGTGGCACATAATTGTGAAGTGGAAGGAAAAGGATAAATGGTTTTCAAAATGTTTTACAAATAAATATCTGAAAAGTGTGGTGTGCATTTGTATTCAGCCCCCTTTATGCTGATACCCCTAACTAAAATCTAGTGGAACAAATTACCTTCAGAAGTCACCTAATTAGTAACTAGAGTCCACCTGTGTGTGATTTAATCTCAGTATACATAAAGCTGTTCTGTGAAGCCCTCAGAGGTTTGTTAGATAACCTTAGCGATTAAACAGCATCATGAAGCCCAAGTAACACACCAGACAGGTCAGGGATAAAGTTGTGGAGAAGTTTAAAGCAGGGTTAGGTTATAATATAATATCCCAAGCTTTGAACATCTCATGGAGCACTGTTCAATCCATCATCTGAGTAACTGCAAACCTACCAAGACCTAGCAATCCACCTAAACTGACAGGAAGGGCAAGGAGGGCATTAATCTGAGACGCAGCCAAGAGACCCAAAAAACTCTGGATGAGCTGCAGAGATCCACTGCTCAGGTGGGAGAATCTCTCCAAAGGACAACGATTAGTCGTGCACTCCACAAATCTGGCCTTTAAGCAAGAGTGGCAAGAAGAAAGGCCATGTTAAAATATAGCCATAACAAGTCTTGTTTGCAGTTTCAGGAAGCCATGTGGGGGACACAGCATTCATGTGGAAGAAGGTACTCTGGTCAGGTGAGCAAAACACTATGGGCCAGATTCAGGTAGAGTTAGGCTGGCGGATCAATGGATCCGCCAGCCTAACTGTCACTTTAAGCCGGCGTTTTTGTTTTCTGTAACCAGAAAACAAGAAACGCCGGGTTGGAGTTCCGATGCGATCGGCGTAATTGAATTTCGCCATCGCATCGTTACTTCAACTTAAAAATGGCGCCGGGGGCGTTCCCGCCGATTTACGCTCAAAAAATATGTTAATGAGCGGAAATCGGCAATTCACGATCTTTTTCGGGCGCGACGCAGTGACTTTACGACGTTTCCGGAAGCGATACGCGGCGTATAGATAAAGCAGCCCCCTAGTGGAGTATCCTATGTTAGGTATAGGCGTCGTCATCACGTCGGGAAAAAAACAAATCGCGTCGTTTGCGTAAAACATTCATGAATGGGGACGTGACGTCATTGACGTTCACTGACAGAACTTGGAGCATGCGCACTGGGATGCATTGACCCTCGACGCATGCGCAGTACGTTCGCCGCGGGATCGCGCATAGTTAGAATATTACACGCCCCGTACCCGCCCAATTTGAATTCCGCTGGCTCATTTGCGATGCGCTGCCGCAACTTTAGGAGCAAGTGCTTCCTGAATAACAGCACTTGCTCCTAAAATTTCTGCAGCGTAACGCAAATGAGATGCATTACTCCAGAGAAAAGATGCTCTGATCTACCTGAATCTGGCCCTTTGTGTGGCAGAAAACTAGCACTACACATCACCCTGAACACACCATCCCCACCATTAAACATGGTGGTGGCAGCATCATAGCATGGAGATGTTTTTCTTCAGGAGGGACAGGGAAGCTGGTCAGAGTTGATGGGAAGATGGATGGAGCCAAATACAGGGCAATCAAGAAAGAAAACCTGTAAGGCCTCGTACACACGATCGGACTTATCCGATGAAAACGGTCCGCGGACCATTTCCATCGGATATGTCCGATCGGGAGTTTGATCCGATGGCGTGTACACACCATCGGATCAAATTCCCCGCCGCCGGACGGCGCGGTGACGTGGCGGTGACGCGGCGGTGAAGTTGACGACGCCACGTCACCGCTACGTCACCGCACCAGGAAGTAAAACACTTCCGCGCATGCGCCGAATCCATTCGGCGGCGGCGCGGCGGCGGTGCTGGACGACATGTCTGCTGGTAAGTGTACTAACCAGCAGACATGTCGGGCGGACAGATTCCCACCGGATAGATTTCAAAGCATGCTTTGAAACCTGTCGGGTGGACAAATCTGTCCGCTAGCCCATACACACGAGCGGAGATGTCTGCTGAAACGGTCCATCGGACCGTTTTCAGCGGACATATCCCCTCGTGTGTACGAGGCCTTAGAGTCTGCAAAAGACTTGAGACTGGGGCGGAGGTTCACCTTCCAGCAGGACAACGACCCTAAACATACAGCCAGAGCTACAATGGAATGGTATAGATCAAAGAATATTCATGTGTTAGAATGGCCCAGTCAAAGTCCAGACCTAAATCCAATTGAGAATCTGTGGCAAGACTTGAAAATTGCTGTTCACGGGAAAAAAAAGTGCAGTTTTCTCTATCCACACAATTAAGGCGGATGAAGGAATGAAACATTCTATTCTGACAGCGGGACTCTCCAATGTCACTACACTGATCATTAGCTGCAGCCCATTGGCTACAGTCAGCTGAACAGGAAAACATTTCCAACAAGACCATTCCACAAAAGTCAATCATTAGATCAACTTCTGTCCAGCTACTCATAGATCGAAATTTTGATTGGTCCTTGTTGAACTAGCCAAATTTCAACCAGCCAAATTTCAACCTATCTATTTACTGGCATAAAAAGTATTTGTAATTGCTCACCTGCATTAAAGCCCAGCTCCAGGAAACCTAAAAACCTTCCCCTGCATTGGGGCTGCACCATCACTGCAAGAGTTAAGTTCTCATTCCTTTCTAGGGAATGATAAAGCATTTTTACTTACCTGATCTTCCAGCAGATGGTGCTCTTCCATGCTCCAGTGGTGGACTGTCCCTCGGCATCCTCACATCCAGTGCAGAGATATTGCCCCTACATCTGTCTTGATGATGCCAGTGGACCTTAGACTGTCAGAAAATAGGCTGCAGAGACTGGTCTAGCAACACGGAGGAGTCTGCAGAAGCAAAAGATTTGGCAGGAGCGGGACATGAGTGGGCAGGAAGGGTGGCTGTCCTGGGCACTAGGTCATCATCTGAAGTGAAGGCACGCTGTGATGAGATTTGGGTGGGGATTTGTTTCGGGAAAGGGGAATTTTGGGGATGGCAGGGGGTAAGAAGTGTTCTATGAGCGGAGCATTGGGTGAAAGTGGTAAATTAGGGGGATTTGTTTTGGGATGGGAGAAGAGGATTTGTGCTAGGAGGTGGGATTTGTGGGCTTTGTGCTAGAAGAGGTGATATTGTTGGGGGGAGGGATTTTTTGGGGGGGTGGGGATTTGTGCTAGTGAGGACGATGATTCAGGTGTATTTGTGCTAGGAAGGGAATTATTTTGGAGGGGGAATATTTGTGTTAGAAGAGGGAATTGGGGAATTTGTGCTAGAAGAGGTGATTTGGTGGGGGCAGTGGCGTATCTAGGGTATGGCAGCTATGGCAAGTGCCATGTGTGCCATATGAAGGGGGCGCTGTTGAGTGGCTGGGCAGCAAGGCACTTACCAGGGTCTGAGGATCTCTTCTTCCCTCCCCCAGAGCATAGGCAGGATCTCCTTTTCAGCACCTTTGCTAATGGACAATGGCAGCGCTATCCCTGCTGCGTTTAACCACAGCCCTCCCCTATTCTCCTATTCCATCTGGTCAGATTGGCAGCGCACAAAGGAGGAGGTACATCAGTTTCTCCCTCTCATCTGTGAAAACTGAGGCCTTAAAGGGGTTGTAAAGGTAAAAAATGTTTTCCCTAAATAGCTTCCTTTACCTTAGTGCAGTCCTCCTTCACGAGTAGGAGCAGTCAAGTTGTTAGTGGGAGTCCTGACACTCCTGCTTGCCCCTTGCCCCCACAAGAAGCTTTCTCCACACCAGGGAGAAAGCCTTGCATTACTGTGTGGAGTTACAGACAGAAGAACAGGAAGTGAGGAGGATTTCTCAGAAGAAATAAGGACATTTAAAAGCAAAATGGAAGGATGAGGTAAGTGAAGGAGGACTGCACTAAGGTAAAGGAAGCTATTTAGGGAAACATTTTTTTACCTTTACAACCCCCTTTTAAGTGATGGAGATTTCATCACTTCCAGTATTGGTTCTGCATTTACCTGGCCTTGGAGGGGTCTAATAAACCCCAGATTTCTCCATAAAAAGGATATGTCACTATCCAAGGTATCACAAGGGATGATATATACCACTAGTTTTTTGTGAAGGTTATCTGAAAGACTGGTTTGAAATGTTTTGACAGGGGCGCAGTTTCAGTGCTTGCCATAGGCGCTATTTTCACTGGATACGCCTCGGGGTCGGGAAGAGGGATTTGTGCTAGCAAGAATGATTGGGGGGTATTTGTGCTAGTAAGTCACATGCTAGGAGGGGGAATTTGGGGAGGGAACTTGTGCTGGGAGGGAGGATTTGGAGTGTGGACAGAGAGGATGTGTACTAGGAGGGGAAATTTTAGGGGCAGAAGATTTGTGCTGGGGGGTTGATTTTTTGGGGGGCATTTTTGTTGGGGGGTTGAGGGCAAAGATTTTTGCAGGGAGAGGGAATTTTATCAGAGGGGCGGATTTGTCCTGGGAGGAGTAAAGTTTATGCTTAGGGGGTAAGCGTGCAGATTCATGTACAATTTTTCTTTTGGGGGGGGGGATTTTTGGTGCTGGGATTGGGTGACTAAATGTTCTGGTACCACTGGAGTGCGGATGCAGTCCCACTGCAAGGCAGGGTTGTTAGGTCTCCTGGAGTTAATCTGTTATGCCTTGTTCACACGGTCAGACTTTTGACTTTTGAAAAGTCCGCCGTGAGTCAGACGGAAAGGAAGAGAATAGGTTCTCTATCTAAGGTCCGTCGGACTTCCGACAAAAAAAGGCAGATGGAGGCTACACACAACCGGACTTTTCAAGAAAAAAAGGCCGTCTGACTTTTTTCTCGGAAAGTCCAGCCGTATGTACCACTATATAGTGTAAATAGAGGATTGTCTCCTGGATAAAATGAATATTGATAAACATCACAGTGCTCAAATTCTTGGAGACTGTCACCACGGGCAGAGGTCACGCTGAATTTAATTAAGCAGGTGAATGATCTTTCGATTGGAGAGGAGCATTTTGGATTACCTGTGGGATTATCTGTATATGCCTTTCTGGGTTTATGGGTCAATTGATTCCTACCTGCAAACTGCTGCTGCTTTTGAACCTGTCCCTTTGAATGCAAGAACTACTAACCCTTAAGCACTGCCTGTGTTAAGGAACTATGCTTTGGTCTGGCTTACACTATTGAACGTTATTGGGCCCACCTGGAGCATTTGAAAAGGATCCCACCTATTTACTCCTCTATATGTTGCAATACTCATGCTGACCATCCCAACGACCTCTGCCCATATTGTTTGCTTTTCTTTAATCTTCTCAATTTGAATAAGCTACTGTAAAGCTCCTGAAGAAGCGTCTAAACAACGCAAAACATGTTGGGCTAAAACACCGCGTGACATCCCACCTTCCTGAGAATTCAACTGGTCTTCAAACTCCACACCCAGTGGTTGCGAGTCCTCCATCTTTTGTCGATCCTTTGTATATGTATTTCTAATTAGTAGGTGGTTTGTCACACCAATGTGTTTATAATTCCAGGCCGTATCTATGGCACTCTGTTGTTTAATCAGTGTTTTTTTTTTTTCATTTTTGTACTCTATTTTTATAATAAATATCCACATTTTAAGTTTATTACGCCTCTAAAGTCCATCATCCACCCTATGCACATGTGTAGTCCTCCCTATACATGTGTATATTCTTTTTCGATAAACCTTACTTATTGGCTGGGGGGGGGGGGGGGATCTAGCATTAGTTTTCCAGTTATTTATTTATGTTGGATCCAATTTGTGGTTTATTGTTACTTTTTCTGATGTTTTACTTGGTTAGTTGGTCTGTTTAGAAAGGCTGCAATCAACTGCTCTTTGTTTTCAGCATTCAGCATTCAAGAAACATGCAAACAGTATACTTTAAAAAGATGGCACTGTTTAAGAAAAGTTGTGTTTGAGCAAACTAAATGTCATCCATTCTGGGTTCATATCTACTTTAAAGTGAACCTGTGCTTTAGGAAGATAATGTATGCGTCTTGCTCTCTTTTCTGGTATTCAGGAAACATTGGGGCACCATAAAGCTTATAATGTCTCTATGTCTGAGATTTGTTTATGATAATACAGCCTCTATTAGTATCTTGCATGGGCAGACTAATAGTTTGTACCCCTTGTTTTATTCTATTTTCAGGTTTACTGAGTTTTTGGACCCCTTCCAGCGAGTTATCCAACCGGAAGAAATTTGGCTGTACAAGAATCCCCTGGTTCAGTCAGACAACATACCCACACGGCTCATGTTTGTAAGTAAAATGTAAGGTGGCCCTTCTGCATTAACCACCAGTGTAAGGAAGCCTTTCTTTCACTGACCACCGTTATAAATGGGCGCTTATTCCACTGACTGCTAGTTTAAGTAAGCCCTTTTTCCATGGACCACCATTTTAAGTGGGCCTTTATGACACTGACCACCGGTGTAAGGAAGCTCCTTTTCTACTGACCACTATTGTAAGTGGGAACCTTTCTTTGACTGACCTGTAAGAGAGCCCTTCTCCAACTGACCACCAGTGTACGGGAGCCTTTCTCCCACTGATCTCCAGTGTAAGGGAGCCTTTCTCCCACTGATCTCCAGTGTAAGGGAGCCTTTCTCCCACTGACCTCTAGTGTAAGGTAACCTTTCTCCCACTGACCTCTAGTGTAAGGTAGCCTTTCTCCACTGACCACCAGTGTAAGATAGCCCATACCCACTGACAATCAGTGTATGGAAGCCCTTCTTCCACTGACTACCATTGTAAGTGGGCCCTTATCCCACTAACCACCAGTGTAAGGGAACTTTTCTCCAACTGATGTGTAAGGGAGCCTTTCTCCCACTGATTACCAATATAAGGGAGCCCTTTCCCCACTGACCACCAGTGTAAGGGAACCCTGCTCCCACACTGATTACCAGTATAAGGAAGCCCTTCTCCCAGTGACAACCAGTGTAAGGTAATCCTTCTCCAACTGATAACCAGTATAAGGGAGCCCTTCTCCCAGTGACCATCAGTATAAGGGAACCCTTCTTCCACTGATTACCAGTATAAGGGTGCTTATCTCCCATTGACCACCAGTGTAAGGGAACCCTACTCCTACTGATTACCAGTATAATGAAGCCCTTCTCCAAGTGACCGCCAGTGTAAGGGAATCCTTCTCCCACTGATTACCAGTATACGGGAGCCCTTCTCCCAGTGACCATTAGTATAAGGGAACCCTTCTTCCACTGATTACCAGTATAAGGGTGCCTATCTCCCAGTGACCACCAGTGTAAGGGAGTCCTACTCCTACTAATTACCAGTATAAGGGTTCCCTTCTTCAAGTAACCACCAGTGTAAGGGAATCCTGCTCCCACTGATTATCAGTATATGGGAGCACTTCTCCCAGTGACCACCAGTGTAAAGGAAACCACTAGTAACCAGTATAAAGGAGCCCTTCTACCAGTGAACACCAGTGTAAGGGAGTCCTCCACCCTCTGGTCAGCAGTATAAGGGGAACTGTTTCCCAATGGCCAGAGTGGATGTAAAAGTCTCCCGATCAACCCCGCCTGTCAGCGGTGCTGCCCCCCCCCCCCTCTCCCAGGCAACCAAGCTCCTCACCAGCCCTCATTTTCTATGTGCAAAATGTGAGTAGGCAAGTGGAAAATTTGAGGGCTGAATTAGCAGAAAGCTGAACAAAACAGCTCTGCAAATCTCTGCCTGTCTCTGCCTATGTGGAGAGGGGGTGTGTGCCTTTTCTCCAATCAGCTATCTTGACTGTATGCCCAGATGTCGCACTCAGTGCTGAACAAGAAGAGAAAATATCTAACAAAATGTGCACTTGTACACTTGCTAAAGAATATATTAAGAGGAAGACAGCAGATATACATGTAAAACTTATGTAGGGAGATTTGTTTCATCCTTGTGTATCATCTGAAGCTGTTAACTCCACTGGGTATTATATGAGGGCTTACATCCACTTCGAGAGGCTCCTTTCTTACTGACTACCAGTGTAAAAAGGTCCTAAACTGTTCACTGTCTGCATCTTTTTTTCTGGCTATTATAATTTTTTATTCATTTAATTTAATTTTAGTTTTCATATAGTGCAGATGGGTGTTGAAAAATGATCCTCTCCAGTTGTTAAATATTTTAGATACATGGAATTCTGTTTTTTTATGGTTTACTAACTGATAATGTACTAGTAGCTGTAGATGGGATTTCCCAAGTTTTGACAATTACTAGGGTTCTTCCATTGTGGAAATGGCTGATTTAGAGGGATTGCATCCCAGACTATTACCATAAGGTACTGAGCAAAAAAATTGAAATAAATGTCCATCTACAAATGTCTCGAAAAATCCAGAAACTAACTGACTTTTGAATCATCGTTCATTTGCGCAACATGTACATCCACTATTTAAAGTATGTCAGGGAAATCCCCACTGTTGACCCTAAGGCCGCGTACACACGATCAAATCTATCTGCTGGAAACGGTCGGCCCGACCGTCCCAGCAGACAGATTCAATCGTGTGTACGGGCGAGCCGACGGATTTGGCCAGCCGACAGATTTGAAAGCATGCTTTCAAATCTGTCGGCTGGGAACCCGTCCGCCCGACATGTCTGCTGGTTAGTACGACCGATTTGAACAAATCGATTTGGTCGTGTGTACGCGGCCTAAGTGGTGCAATCTTATCTTAGTCAATGTCAACTGTATGAACAGAGCTACAGTATTAATGAAGTGGCAACTGTAGGGCACAGTAAATGTGTCTGGTATATTAGCAGTAGGGATGAGCTTTGCGTTCGATACGAACGTATGTTCGACTCAAACATTGTCTGTTTGTACGTTTGATGAAATTCGAACAAAAGCGGTCGTTCGCGCCAAATTCGAGTGACGCAAAACAGCCCATAATTCAATGCGGCATTGCCCGCTGATGATTGGCCAAGCATGCTGTATGTCCCGCATGCTTGGCCAATCACAGCGCGCAAAAAACGAAGAGCCATAATTGGCCAAAGCCTGGGTGGCTTTGGCCAATTATGGTTTAGGGCTTTAGCACACGCCCCACACTATATAAGGCCGCTTGCTGGGCGGCCTTGTGTAGTGTGTACCGGCTTGTTAATGAAAGCAGTCAGAGAGACAGAGAGATAGTCTTTTTAGATAGCTAGATAGAGCAGGCAGGCAGGTTAGTCAGTTTAGCTTAATTTACAGTGTGTAGAGAATATATATACATCCCTAGGAGTTGTACATATATTTATACACTGTATAGCTTAGATAGATCAGTTCTTCCTAATTTACTAGCAGGCAGGTGATTGTGCTATTTAAAGACGTTATCACAGGTATAGACACCCAGCAGGTACAATATTTAAAAGAATTTTTATTATTTTTTTATTTAAGCATCAATAAAATCACTGCTCCTGGAGCAGTGATTTTAATGATGCTTAACTAAAAAAAAAAAAAAAAATGAAAAATTCCTTTAAATATTGTACCTGCTGGGTGTCTAAAGTTTGCCTGTGAAAATGTCTTTGAGAACCCGGGTCTTGCCCGAATGAACATGTATCAATGGAAAAAAAAGTTTTAAAAACTGTCATTTTTTTCAGGAGTCCTGCTCCTGAAAAAACAATTGTTTTTTAAACTTTTTTCCATTGATAAATGTTCCCTGGGGCAAGACCCGGGTTCTCAAAGACTTTTCCAACAATAACTTGAATATTGGTCTTTAAAATTATCGTTTTTGAATTTGAACGTTCGAGTCCCATAGACTTCAATGGGGTTCTAAATGTTCGCGTGAACGGTTGGTCTGTTCCACGGTTCTGGTGCGAACCGAACGCGGGGGTGTTCGGCTCATCCCTAATTAGCATTTGTGCATTCCATTACATCAGCATACACCAATCATCCAACATTATGATCACTGACAGGTTAAATGAATAACAATGCTTATCCTGCTACAATGGCATCGGAAAGTGTTAGACATAAGCTTTTGGAGCTAAACAAATTACAGGCAGACAGTCTGTAGGTCGTGGAAACAGAAACTGAACTTTATTATTACTTCTTGTACATAGACAAAACATGAACTAGCAAACGTAACACTGCCATCTAGTGATCATATAATGTAATAGGCACACAGCAATTACATTTAGTAGATGTTGTATGCTAACACCCCCACTCAACAACTACTATCTATGTCAATCCCATTTTTGATCTAAGATCAACAAATCTGTTTCTAGCTAGTGGTTTTGTCAAAACATCAGCAATCTTTTTTTTCGTTTCACAATACACAAGTTCAATCACTTTCTGATCAACTAAGTCATGAATGTAATGATGTCTGACATCGATGTGCTTGGTTCTTCCATTAATCTTCTCACTTGTTGCAAGCTTAATGCAACCCTGATTATCCTCAAATAAGACGGTAGGTTCTGATGTTGCTTCTCCAAGATCCTTGAGTAATTGTTGTAACCACACAACTTCTTGACTGGCATAAGCTGCAGATATGTATTCAGCTTCTGTAGAGGACAATGCCACTGACATCTGTTTCTTGCTGGACCATGATATAGGACTGTCTCCCAATTTTAATAAGTAACCACTTGTGGATTTGCGTGTGCTGTGATCACCTGCCCAATCGGAGTCCACATATCCCACGAGGTTTAAATCACCACTTGCTGACAGTTTCAAATTTAAGTCTTTTGTCTGTTTCAGATATCTCATAACTCTTTTGATCGCATTCCAATCTCTTAGACGTGGTTTATCAACTCGCCTGCAAAGAAGAGACATGCTGGCTGCAATGTCTGGACGTGTAGTGGTTGCAATGTAGAGAAGTGCCCCCACTGCTTGTCTGTATTGTTCATTGGATGTGAGAAGATCATCTTCTCCTTCTAACTTTGGATAGGCTGTGTCCATAGGTGTGCTTGCTCCTTTCGCCTCTGTCATGTTGAATTGCTGAAGAATAGATTCAATTTTTGCGCTCTGATTCAACAGGAAACTTCCATCTTTCTCACGCTGGATGTCAATTCCAAGATAATATGTCACTTCACCTAGGTCTTTAGTTTCAAAGTGCTTGTTAAGTACTCATGTTAATTTTGCAATTTCATTGTTATTTTTGTGAGCAATGATCAGGTCATCAACATAAATTAGCAGATACATCCACTCAGTGTCTACTTGTTTAGCGTATAGGCACGGATCAGCTTTGCTTCTTGTAAATCCTTCGTTTAGTAGAACTTGATTAATCTTCAGGTTCCATGCTCGAGCTGATTGTTTAAGGCCATAAAGAGATTTATTCAACTTGCAGACAAGATGCTCTTGTCCCTTTTTCAAATATCCTTCTGGCTGTGACATGTAAATTTCTTCTTCAATATCACCATTAAGAAAAGCTGTCTTAATATCGTGATGTTTCACAATCATTGTACGCATGGCAGCCACTGTCATTAGTATTCTGAAAGTACTTTGTTTAGCAACTGGAGCAAAAGTAGCATCATAGTCCTCACCGAACTTCTGTGAGTAACCTTTAGCAACCAGCCTTGCCTTGTACCGACAGACTTTCCCTTCAGAGTTACATTTGGTTTTAAAAACCCATTTACATCCTATGGCATGTTTACCTTGAGGTAGCTCTGAAAGTGTCCATGTCTGGAGATCTTCGAGTGATGTCATTTCTTCATCAGCGGCTTTGTTCCATACTTGTTTCTCATGCATTGGCAGTTTCTGCATCTCTTTCCATGAACCTGGTTCAGTTTGAACAGCTCTGCGAGCTATGTAAGATAAACGTTCAGCTGGAACACCTTTATTGATTCTGGTTGATTTTCTGACTGAAGTTATTTCTGGTTCAGATTCAGGTTTTGATTCGTCTGCAGTAATTTCTATTTCTGTATCACTTTCCTTATTTTCTTGAGTGACTGATGTTGATTCTTTCTCAGTTTGAATAGTTTGTGTCTGTTGTTCAAACTTTGAGCACACAGAAGTTTCATCAATAATCACACTTTTGCTGACTGTTACCTTGTTCGTGTCTTGATGTAAAATCCTGTATCCTTTTTGAGATTCACTGTACCCCACAAGTACACCTTCTTTTGCACATGCATCCCATTTTGTACGTTTTTCTTTTGGAATGTGTACATAGGCTTTACTTCCAAAAATTCTGATGTGTCTTAAATCTGGTTTCCTTTTGTTCCATAGTTCATATGGAGTTTTTGTTGTTGCTTTTCCCGGCAAACGATTTTGAAGATAACATGCAGTTGTGATAGCTTCTCCCCAGAATGTAGTTGGCATATCAGCATCAAATAGCATGCTCCTCCCACTTTCACACAGTGTGCGGTTCATTCTTTCTGCAACTCCATTTTGCTCCGGGTTATATGGAACTGTTGTCTGGAACATAATTCCATGCTTCCTGAGAATGGCTTGTGTTTTACCACTTGTATATTCTGAGCCATTGTCTGTTCGTAGTACTCTGGGCATTCTGCCAAAAATATTATTTACTTGAGCGAGATACTTTTCTAATTTCTCTGGCACTTCATCCTTATTGTGAAGTAGAAATACTGTGGTATATCTGGAGTATTCATCAATGAAGGTCAGGAAGTACTTTTTCTTTCCTGGAGTCAGAGTTTTCATTGGACCACAAAGATCTGAATGTATTAAGTCCAGAGGTTTTTGAACTTTGCTGTTTGTCTGCTTGGGAAAAGGTGTCCTTGCCATTTTTCCTTTAATACAGCTGGTACAAATCATTGTGTGATCACATGGATTAATCTTAATACCACTTGCATAGTTATTCTCAACTATTTTCTTTATTGTGTCAGAATTTCTGTGCCCCAATCGTCTGTGCCAAGTGTGGATGCAGTTTGAATGTTTATCCTCTTTGGCTATTTTAACCATTTCACTGCAGTTCAATTGATATAGTTCATCTATGATTTTAGCCTTTGCAAGCAAGCAATCCCCTTTTGTTATGATACAACTGTCACCCTGAAATGTGACTACATTGCCTTGGTTAGTGAGTTTCTTTACTGACAAAAGGTTGCTTTCAAGATCTGGCACATACAGAACATTCCTCATATGGATATTTTTAGTGATATCTGGAGAGATAGGACAGTATAGAAAGCCATCTCCTATTCCCACTGATTTCATGAGTTGTCCATTAGCTGTAGTTATCCCTTCTGTTTTGCTTTCATCAAGCTGAGCGAAGAAACTTTGGTTATTTGTCATGTGACTTGTAGCGCCTGAGTCCACACACCATGCTTGCACACAGGTGACACCATTTTTGGATCTGAATGCATATTCCTTTGTTTCTATGACATTCTTAGCTTGTTGGAATGCACTTTGTTTTTGCATTCTAGCTTTCCAGATTCTACAATCTGCTTTTAGATGTCCTGGTTTCTTGCACACAAAGCATTCCCGCTTTTCTAGCTGCACGTTACTGTGTTTATTTTTGTATCTTGTCTTTAAAGCCGTCTCTAAACACACACTCACAGTACTCATGCTTTCAGTTTTGCGCTTGTATTCATCCACAAGCTTGCCTTTAACATATTCCAGTGTCAGATCATCATCTGGACGTGCATCTAGTGCTGTGACAAGTGTCTCATAACTTTCAGGAAGTCCACTTAATAATAGCGCTGCAACATGGAAATCCTTTATCTCTTCTCCAATCCCTCGCAGTCTCTCCACCATCTCTAAGGTCTGTCTTATATAGTCCTGCATGTCCTGGTCTTTCTGTAGCTTAGTCTGATAGAGCTTTCTGATTAATTACAGTTTATTGCTGAGATTAACTCTTTCATGTGCTTTCTGTAACTCTTTCCACATGTCTTTAGCAGTTTGACAGTTACATATATGTATGATTTGATCATCATCTATGCACAGGGAGATTGTGCTTTGTGCCTTCTGATCTCTGTCTAACCACTCCTCTGTGGGCTGTGCAGGTCTTTGTTCATTTATGCATTTCCACGTACCTTCTCTTATAAGCAGCATTTTCATCTTGAATTTCCAAGATTGGTAGTTCTGATTTGTCAGATTTGCAATGGAAAACTTTGCTGAGGGCATGGCAGCTGCCATTACTGCTGTTTGTCTTTCTGTTGCTGTCTTCTGCACTGAATTGCTCTAGCTTACTGTATCTGGCTATATCCAGGGGTGATCTGTATTATATCCTGGGCTTCTGTAACATGCTCTGGGCCCATAACCTGTTAGACATAAGCTTTTGGAGCTAAACAAATTACAGGCAGACAGTCTGTAGGTCGTGGAAACAGAAACTGAACTTTATTATTACTTCTTGTACATAGACAAAACATGAACTAGCAAACGTAACACTGCCATCTAGTGATCATATAATGTAATAGGCACACAGCAATTACATTTAGTAGATGTTGCTCATATAATACAAACCTTGTATGCTAACAGAAAGTCTGTGGGATACATTCGGCAGCAAGTAAACATGTCGTCCCTGAAGTTGATATGTTAATAGCAGGAAAGAAATAGGGATAGCAGTTTGTTATATATGGGGCTGTGTAGCCACAGACCTGTCATAGTGTCCACGTTGACCTATGTTCACAGCCAAAAGTGCCTACAATGGGCACATGAGCATCAGAACTGGACCACGGAGCGATGGCCTGGTTTGATGAATCACATTTTCTTTTACATCATGTGAATAGCCGGATGTGTGTGGGTCTCTTACTAACTTCTGCTGAGAAACCTTGGTCTTGCAACCCCCCTTAATGGAAATAGTATTACCTGATAGCAGAAGCCTCTTTCAGCAGGATAATGCGCCATGTCAGCAAAAATGGTTCAAGAATGGTTTGAGGAATACAATTTGTTTAAAGTGTTGACTTGGCCTTTAAATTCTCCAGATCCCAATCCATCAATTATCCATGGGATGTGCTGTAAAAACAAGTACAATCCATTTGGAGGCCCCACCCCGCAACCAGATCTGCTACTAACAGCTTGATGCCAAATGCCACAGCATATCTTCAGAGGTCTAGTGGTATACATGCCTCAACCGGTCAGGGCTCTTTTGGCAGCAAAAAAGGGGACCTACTCAATATTTGGTGGGTGGTCATAAAGTTAAGGCTGAGCAGTGTACAGTATATATCAGTGCTTTTACTGTCCATGCTACTGATCCTCACAGCCCAAATAATATGTTACTCTTTTATCATTATGCTGAATATTGTTTTTTACATCAACATAGCCACCAGCCATGAATAAAGATAGGTGCTCATTATTAGTGTTGAGCAGAATATGCCATATTCGATTTCGCGATATATCTCGAATATATAGTCGAATATTCGAGATATATTCGCTAAATACGAATATTCGTGATATTTTTTGGAAATGAAAATATTGCGAATTTTCGCTATTGCGAATTTTTGCTATTGCGAATGCGAATGCGAATTGCGAATTGCGAATGCGAAATTTCGAGAAATGCGGAAAGGAGCACTCTGATTGGCTCAGAATATTCGTGATATATTACAATATAAAATAATTGCGAATATTCGAGAAATGCGGAATGGAGCACTCTGATTGGCTCAGAATATTCGTGATATATTACAATATAAAATAATTGCGAATATTCGAGAAATGCGGAAGGAGCACTCTGATTGGCTCAGAATATTCGTGATATATTACAATATAAAATAATTGCGAAATTTCGAGAAATGCGGAATGGAGCACTCTGATTGGCTCAGAATATTCGTGATATATTACAATATAAAATAATCGCGCGATATCGCTATTGCCGAATAATCGCATTGCGATTTTTCGGCAATATAAAATGAGCGCTGCAGCTACTCGGCCCAAGGTCTCTAATCATACCAGCAATGCTTTTAGACGTCGATGGGGATCTCTAGGATGTGATCTGTTCTAAAAAAAAATTGAAAAAAATTGAATATTCGAAATAGCGAATATTCGCCGCGATATTCGTGTTATTCGCGAATACTCGAATATGCAATATTCGTAGCGAATATTCGCAATGCGAATATTCGTGAGCAACACTACTCATTATACACTTTGTTTCTGCTTTGTTCCCAACAGGCCATATCATTCCTAACACCCCTGGCTGTGATTTTTGTAGTGAAAATTATCCAACGGACGGATAGAACAGACATAAAGGAAGCCTGTCTCGGTAAGCAGATGTTCCATATAACTGATAACTGGCTAATGGAAGTGAGCTCTGAATACTGAAAGTTTTGCTCGGAAATGGTAAATTACAAAATGATTATTAATATATCAAGTGACACAGTGCCTGCTTATATATTCCACTCACTGTATGATCTTTGTCAGTGAAGTGAAGCCAGGGACAGGTTCATACAAGGTCACAATAGCAAAGATGAATTTCTATACACAGAAATAGAATTATAATATTGCACTGTGTAGCAGTTTTTTTCTATGAAAGAGAATGTATTATGTTTTGTATATATTTTCTTTATTATGTTCAGGATTAAAATGTAAAATGCTTGTTTCATTGTTTTAGTTTAATATGAACCATTGCTGATTAGCATTATGCAGAGCTACTCCTATAGGGGCCGCTGGAATATTGCCCAGGTCTTCCCCAGATGTTTTACCCAGCAGCCAGGCTTAGTCACGTATTTCTTCAATAACCAATCTAGGGGTGTTGTTTTTATTCTCTTATCCAAGCATGAAACCAGGCAGGTGAGCTCCAAATCACCTCACCCCTAAATCGATGGAGACAAGGGCCTCTTTTCCACAACCTTGGCCGGTGGTTGTGGGGATCTGGAAGCCTAATGCCCCTACTTATTCACCAAAAAAGTGTCAAAAAGAAATAAAAACACAGAAATCCATCGTGAATCAGGACCCCCACCGCCACTGCCGACCCGAAAAAAAGAAGCTCCCGTCGTCCGCCAGCTCTGCCGTCTGGCAGTTCTTATTCTTAAATAGCTACGTCACCAGGTGACCCTAACCCAGCATGCACCCATCGATGACATCACAAGGGGAAGGTGCCATCTGGTGATGTCGCCGGTTTTCCCTGCCCCATAGTTATTTAAGAACTGTCAGGCAGTGGAGCCTTTTTCAGGTCGGTGGCAGGCTTTGTGATTGATGATGGATCTTCACCAGGGGAAAAATTTAGTTTTTTTAAAAAGGGAATTTATGAAAACTATCCCTGTGTGTTTTTTTTTTTTACACTTTTTTGGATGAATGAGTAGGGGTACAATGTACGCCTACTCATTCACAGAGGAGAGGGCCTGGATCTGGGGGCCCCCTTGTTAAGGGGGGCTTCCAGATCTGGATAAGCCCCCTGCCCACAGACACCCACAACAACTGGCCCTTGTCCCCATCAACATGGCCCTTGCCTCACCTGCCTCCCCTGAGAGCATATGGCCTGGTATGGTTCAGGAGGGGGTGCTTGCTCATCCCCCTCTTTTCTGGCCTGTCGGGCTGCATGCTCGGATGAGAGTCTGGTATGGATTTTGGGGGGGCCCCATGCCATTTTTTTTTGTGGGGGTTCCCCTTAAAATTCATACCAGACCCACATTTTTCCTGATTACATTCGTATTCAAAAAGGATGAGATGTGCGATTCAGATGTGTTCCAATAGAAGGCAATGAGCCTGGAATTTGCATCTGAATCGTACCGTAGTGCTCAGAAAACGCACAGGACTCTTTTGAAATTTGCAGCAAAATCACACTGCCGCTGCACCGCATATATGTGGCAGGGGAAAACTGACAACTCATGGGGCACCTGTAGGAGATTATGGGGCCCCCAGGCAATAGGAGATTATGGGGCCCCTGGGCAATAGGAAATTATGGGGCCCCCAGGCAATAGATTATTGGGCCAAACAGTATACACACACACATAAGGTATGCATACAAAGTATATACAAACACATACAATATACACACACAGTATACATACACACAGAATACACATATACACACTGAAAATGTACTGGAGAGGCGGGGCAGCTATAATCTTGGGATTTAAAAAAAAAAACACAGATTTTTACATACTGTCCCTGGTTTTACTGAGGCTGACGCCCTGATGGGGCCCCCTAGTGGCATGGGGCCCTCGGGTAGTGCCCAAATGGTCAGTCCGCCCCTGATATGTGGACAGGTGAACAGAGTTAATTAGGCTTTGCAGCTGCCAAATTTGCCTGATTAAGGAGCCGTATCTGCTCCTAAACAGTCAGGACAGCTCAGTTATCTGCCAGTGTCCCAGAGACAAGAACATTATACTGTGGCTGGGGTGGGACAAATTTAGATGGGGAGGGGGTGCCCCCGATTTCAGTCTTGCCTTGCCACTGGACACAGAAATTACTTTAGAGACCAACATAAGTACTTGAAAACTGTGCAGTGGTTACCTTTAAAACATTCTCATCCAGGTCAAATTCACCATAATAATCAATTTATATATTTTTATATGGGTAAAGTTTATTAAAAAACGATCTGTTATTCATACAGCTAGGAAATTTGATAAATGTTTAACATAGTAATCGCGTGGCCTTGTGTTACATCTCATACAGCGGTCTCCCTGGCCCTGGCATTGAACGGAGTGTGCACTAACACAATCAAGCTAATAGTAGGAAGGTAAGATTTTTACATTATATGCAATGTATATGTCAGACACTAACCTAGAATCCTGTCAACTACACAATCTCAGGAAACTCTTGTAAATCATCTAAATGTACTACTTTGATATTTAACAACTTTCACCAAAGCTTTTCTGTAGTTTTCATGATAATGCTAAAACCCAACTCCAAGCACTACTTTTCTTTTGAAAACAGTGGGAAAGGGTTACATCTGGGGGTGGCTTGTCCATTATGGGTGCCCCCCCCCCCCTATCCAGGCGTCCAGCCTCTTACAGGACACCAGATGCATGAATTACAATGGGGTGGGGGGGTTGGGGGGTTTGGAGCACGTGATTAGAACCAGAGGCTCTAATAGGCTTCAAAATAATTCATAATTCAAAATTTAGTTTGCATGTGCAGCGCTATATAAGTTCTTCACTCACTCAAAATAGGGTGACAATAGCGATTGAATATTCGCCATTTTCACACTGAATCTCCTCCCCGCCAATCAGGAAGCGGGTCTGAGGCCTGTTTACCGATTGGTCGAAAAGAGAAGTGTTCCGATTGGCTGTTGAGGAGGAGGGAGAAGATGTAAGCAGCCAGAAGCCACCGAGCATGGGAAGGGATAGCTGCCCATGGGGGGAAGCCGCACGTGATGCCTGCTGCTCTTGATACCCACCATAGATAGGGTAAGTGCTCCGGACGGGGGGGGGGGGGGGTTGTAAAAAATTACCACCAGCCACCACTGGTTACATCATCTCTTTATTGTTGTCTGTGTACCCTTTACATAGTTTTTCCTTCACACCTTATACTAGTGACACCCTGTCACAACCCTGGGTGCCACAGGAATAGGAAATGAAGAGGAATTTCTCCAGTAGAGACATACCTAACGATAGGAATCTGACCGGTTCTAACCTTTCCTGCACAAGCCAACATTGCTGGAGTTAAAGTGGAGGTTCACCCTCCAAAAAAATTCTAGCAGGGCATGTAGCCCACCCACCCGACCGGCAGTATGCCGTTTTTTTTTTTTTTTCTGTAGATACCTTTTTAAGGCCTTTCTTCCGATCCGGCGGCTGTGATTGACATTTTCTCAGCCTGGCGCATACAGCGCGTCACAAGAGGCCGAAGGAACCCGAACGTCGGTGTGGCCCTATGCGGCGCCTGAGCACCGACGTTCGGGTTCCTTCGGCATCTCGTGACGCGCTGTATGCGCCGGGCTGAGGGGACGTCAATCACAGCCTGTGATTGTAAACGCCCAGTACCGCGGGATCGCCGGATTGGAGAAAGGCCGTAAAAAGGTATCTACAAAAAAAAAAACACCGGCATACTGCCGGTCGGGTGGGTGGGCTCCATGCCCTGCTAGAAATTTTTTGGAGGGTGAACCTCCACTTTAAGATTTAAGGTTAAACTCTAAGCAGATATATACGATTAAAATGAACACAGCTTTTTAATCATTATTACATTATTAAATGTAGAATCATTTCAAGCAGCCAATCAGTTCATCATAGTGACAGAGAGACAGGCTGCTCACTACTTTTCCTTGCACTGCCCAGTCAAGACCTCAGCTAAGAGGAAGTGGGTCTAAAATGATGCTGGTTGTCAGACTAAGGACAGTGGCAAAAATATATACTTTGGGGGGAGATCTCTGGATTGAAGCTAAATATTGCAGCAAAAAATACAGATTTTTTTGTACAAAAAAAATAATCATGAACATTTTATTTTAAATTCAGACAAGTGTGCAGGTGCAGTCATTATGGCTCCTAATGTTTAGTAAGACATCACTGTGCTGTAGATCCTGACAAAAGACATAATCTGACCAATTATGTCTCAAAGGGAGGGAAAAAAAGTAATTCCTGGCTAAAAATGTGTCAATTGGTTTTCACTGTCAGATTTCCACCTACATAATGCAATATAAAAACTTTTATGACAGTTCTTTGACAGTTTTTTCCACCTTTCTCTTTCCTCAGTTTTTTTTTCTTTTGTCAGTTTTACAATCTCATGTCTCTAATTTACTTTGTATTACTCTTAATTACCATTAAGTGTATATGTATGAATTGGATGAAACCCTTGCTTTATTGCAAGTATATTTGTTTTATGAAATTTGGGAGTACAATATTCCAGTATTCTGGAAGCCACACAGTGATGCATTTAAGTTGGTTTACTAAAGATACAGTATATGGACTGTTCACTGTGCAAGATAATTTTCACTTAACTCAGTGAATGTGGTGAAAACACACTTTGCAAAGAATACCCAATCACATGCAACAGAAATAAAAACAACTGCATTTTTGCTTGCACATGATTTAATGATTAAAGTCAGCAGAGCTTCACCTCATTCACTAAGCTCTGAGAAACATTCCCTGGCATAGTAAAAAATGTACTTGCCTCTAGTAAATCATCTCTACTGAGATAGCGTTCTATGTCTCTCAGCAATGTATCCTACACTACTCCTGTGTCTTATAGTGATGTGATGTTTGGAGAACAGGGCCCCAGCAGGTGGCGGTGGACACAGGCATGAAAATGCTAAAGAGTCCCACAGAGGCTCCAACGATAGATAGGATAAAAGGTAGGCAACATGGGCTGCCATAGTGGTGGGCATAACAACTTTCCTAAGTTTATAGAATAGACATTTTAATTTTTTTAAAGCAACCCACAGGGCCACTTTAAAAGGTAAGCACTTAAAACACATTCATCCTTTTAAAAGATGAGGGACTTGTAATTTGTGCCAACTATCAGTACAACCATGTGTTACCTGATATACTAGATGTAATAATGGAAACTGAGCACCACACCACTGCTAAAAGGTCCAGATACGACTTTATTTCAAAATAGTCAGGTCTTAGCGTTAGGGGGTTCAAAAAATGCCACCTTCGCTAGGGCTTGATTGGAAACATTCTGAATAGACTAAAAGTAAACTGGACCTTTTATATTATTTCTTTCAATGAAGAAGTGGGCAATTTTGGACCCCTATAAAGTGTTAGGCCGCGTACACACGATCAAATCTATCTGCTGGAAACGGTCTGACAGACCGTTTCAGCAGACAGATTCGATCGTGTGTACGGGCAAACAGACAGATTTTGCCTGCAGACAGATTTTAAAGCATGCTTTAAAATCTGTCTGCTGGGAATCCGTTCGTCCGACATGTCTGCTGGTTAGTACGCTAACCAGCAGACATATCTGCTCGCACATGCGTCGAATGGATTCGACGCATGCGCGGAAGTGTTTTACTTCCTGGTGCGGTGATGTGGCGGCGTCAACGTCACCGCCACGTCACCGCGCTGTCTGCCGACGGGGATTTTGGTTTGATCGTGTGGACAGCGATCAAACCAAAACAGCCCAGCAGACAAATCTGATCAAATCGGTCTGTCAGACCGATTTGAACAGATGTATTTGGTCGTGTGTACGTGGCCTTAGACACTTTTTGTATTGTCCCCCCGACTTTTATTGAATACAGTTGTATCTGGACTTGTTAGTAGTGGTGTGGAATTCCTTACATTACACTATACGCCAAGGAGACCATGGAGATCCTTTGGGGTATAGAAGTCACCTGTCTGGGAATCAGATTATTTGCATCAACTCCAATATTTTAAGCTAATAATAGTAATAACCATAAGATAACATTATGAGTCCAATGATATTTTTACACTTTCCTAAATTAGATCAGATGTGAAGTGCTGCTCCTAATAGCTTACTGAAGGTCCTAATAGCTTACTGAAGGTCCATTCCTTAGTAGAGCTGCGGTCTATTTGGAGCAAACAACACTTACCTCATTATCCTGAAATAAAGTGTTTTTCAAAATGTTCTAGCAGCCCAATACAAAGATATTTTGAAGGGCTGGGGACAACTTACACACCGACAGCTGAAGTAGATTCTGGATCCTTGTATAAGTCTTACATTGTGAAGTTTCCGTGGTAACAAGCCATTAATTATAAAGTCACCTATAGCATCTAACCCACTGACCTCTAAGCTGCTGATTTATATATAAGTGGAATAAAAGAAAAGGCTTGGCCATGGCAACCAAGCATACGATTCCAATTATCATTTTCCAGGACAGCTTAGAATCATATTGTTTGCCAAGTTCAGCATAGTTGTGTTTTATCTCCTTCATAATATAGCACTTATCCCCGTAGGAACCGCTAGTGATGATGGGTTCTGTGTTCTGCCACAACTCCTAAAGCTTCTTGGTCCCCACTTAAACACCTGGTTGTAGGTTGGAGTCTGCTCACACCTGAATAACTTGGTGTTAGTATGCTATCACTCTACAACAGTACACAGAAAATAGGCCAAGCAACTAGTCGTCAACCAGGTTTAAAGATACTATATAAATAGATGCCAGATAGATGAGCACTGACCTATTAGTTGGCAATACATTTAACTGTAGCAATGTTAAACTAAATTATAACAGATGCAAACAGGGTTAAAGTATTTGCATCAACTAATCCCAAAAAATAAATGTCCTGGTGTGCACACTATGTATACAACCCCAGTGGGCGCATGTGTTCCTAAAGAGGTACCCCTGGATGTGAATGCAGAGTACCTGGTGCCTAATTGTTATGCCGCGTACACATGGTCGTTTTTTGCGATGAAAAAAAACGTAGTTTTTTAAAACGTCATTTAAATTGATCGTGTGTGGGCAAAACGTAGTTTTTTGTCTTCAAAAAAACGACCAAAAAAAAATTCCAACATGCTTGAATTTTTTGTGTCGTTTTTCAAAACGTCGTTTTTTGTTTCACAAAAAGTCACCGTGTGTAGCAAAAACGTCGTTTAAAACGACGTTTTTCAACCCGCGCATGCCCAGAAGCTAGTTATGAAGCGAGCTTCAATGGAAAAGAGTGGTGAACGTAACCTCGTTTTTTGTGAAAAAAACGATGGTGTGTATGCAACATCGTCTTTGAAAAGTGACGTTTCAAAAACGTCGTTTTTTACTTCACTGAAAACGTCGTTTTTTTTCATCACAAAAAATTATCGTGTGTACGCGGCATTAGTGTTGACCAGCTTTTGTTGGGGCCCTTCTGTAGGTGGTGTAGCTGCCCCTTTAGGAGTGTGCAGCGGATGGATAGTGAGCTGCTAAACAATTAGGAGTCCCTCCTGAATTAACTGTGTGTCAGGGCTGGGCTTTTGCTATTTACTAGCTATTAATGATTCCTGATACTGTGTCAGTGTTGAAATAAGCAGGGATGTTCACCTCACCCCTCCTGGGACACAGGGATCCATTCTAGATCACTTGGCGGCCTGCGATTCTCTGAAGTCAGGTCACAAGGCTCACAAGTCTTAGCCCACTCCTCTCTCTGTCTTTTGGAAGTCGGCAGACAGGCACACACAGCTGGTTGTCTCTTTTAGGCTCTGCATGAAGCCCAATGTGACCGTCCTCTGGCACAGCTGTGGCAAGTCCAGCAACAGGTCCGCTCAGCTTGGCTTCCCCTCAAAAAAACACCTTGATCTCTCCAGAATGCCTTTAAAAACTCCCCTGTATCTTCTGAGTGAGTGAGTGAGTGAGTGAGTGAGTGAGTAAGTGAATAACTTATATAGCAAACTGAATCGCCTCAAGGCGCTTGGCATACATTTTCCTTCTATTTAGCCTTCAGAAAAGATGGGTCTTGAGTTTTTTCCTGAAGGCCCGTTGATTCTCTTCCGTTCGGATATGAGTTGGTAATGAGTTCCACAGTCAAGGTCCTTGGACTGCAAATCTTCGTTCTCCCTTGCTCTTGTAGCGGGCCATGGGGATTTGTAGTAGATTGTGGTTAGCTGATCGGAGAGCGCGATTGTGGTTGTGGTATTTTACTTTCTCACATAAATATTGGGGGGCGATGCCTTGTACACATTTGTGTGTCTAGCAGAGGGCCTTGAATGTGATTCAGTCCTTGACGGGCAGCCAATGGAGGAACCTCAGGGAGAAGGAAATTGATTCCCAGGGTTTTTTCCCTGTTACCAGTCGTGCTGCCGTCTTCTCCTCTGTGTGCAGGGATTTATGTTCCTTGTAATCCAAGCCTTCATTTGTTTCCATTGTGCAGCGCTCTTAAGAGAACTACAAGTCCCAGTGTCCTTTGCAGGAGACATCATCCTTCTCCCCAAGGGGAGGGGGAAGAAAGTGCTCAGCAAAGCCGCTTCTCACACAGAGCCCACTCCTGTCACTGCTCACAGCCTGGTGGGTATGAGCAGATGAGCAGGGGATCACAGCCGTCTGCACTCAGCTACATTGGAATTCTCAAGGACATACAATTTCATAAAACATTTATCAAAATGTATTGCATCAAAATAACCTAGAACAAAACCAAATCCAATCACTTTTGAATCTTAGGTGCCATATTGGATACATAATATGGTATGTACAATATTTAAATTGTATGTGAAGTTCAGTGTGCTGGTTTCTTTTTGTCTTATTTGCAGACCTGGGATTTCAGGTGAAAAGATATCACTCAATGTATTTAGATGAAGGCAACTTTTACCCATTAAGACTAAAATCACATATCACCTCTGCTCTGTGCATCAGTACACTGTACAGGGCCATGACATCTTCCACACACAGTCCTTTCTCAGTCTTCCAGCTTTAGCAGTGTTGGGCATTCAACGACCCTGAAGAGTGAAGAGGTACTGGGGTCACGGCTCTGCAGTGGTGTGAACCAGACACCCGGAGACAATCCATATAACCTTGTCTTGAGGTGGGGGTGCGGTGGGATTTCACTGAAATACCCCCCCAACGCAGTTCCCATCACACCTATTATGAATGTGTCCTGCAAGAATAAAAAGACAGAGGAAAACATGTTAAAAAATACTTTTTTTTTTTTAGTTAAAAAAATAAATCACATACAAAACCAGTACAATTCCGCAAAGCACTCTTGACAATAAAAAATCAATCATATACAAAACCAGTACAATTCCACAAAGGCATCTTCCATTTGTGTCCTTTCATAGGTCTACTTTTATTCTTGTATTGTGCATAGTCAAATGGGGGTGATATCAGCAGCTATTTTGTGCTGTACAGGTAGACGCTTGGTGTACGTGCACAGATCACATCCATGGCAACCATGAAACTCTGAAAGGGAAACTGCATCATAAATAGGGAAAGGAAAGGTAATAAATCACTGAGAAGAGAATGCAGAATAACTATGAAATAGAAGGTGTTCGAAACATTATATTTGACTTTTTCTTTGCTTGGATTTATAGCATAAAAATAAACTCAAAGGTATTTTTCTCTGTCATAAAGACCATCATTTTTCTGCATCTAAAATACAGCTTTAAAATTAAAGATGATTTAGTAGTACACACAAGTGAAAGGAGCCACATGTTTTTACAACTTGAACAGGTGTATTTATTGCATTTCGGAGTGACTTTATCAGACTGCATTTAACGTGGGCTTGCCTGCTCAGGGCACCCTAGGTGGTATATAAATGTATTACTGCGCTCCAGCATCAGAAGCTGAAGGAAATACCAGGTACTTCTAGGTATGGAGGAGCATTTCACTCCCTTTTTTGATAGCACTTGTCCAATCATTACTATAGCCAGAGGCGGCTCTAGGCTTTGTGAAGCCTTAAGCAAAACTTAGACACTGGGGGCCCCACTCATGCCCACAATGGGCAAAAAAATTCAAGCAAATAAAAATGGCTGCAGAAAGTTGCACGGATCTATCACACAGTGATTGAGCAGAGGCAAATTAGGTGGCCGCAAGGCCCCTGTGGGTGCGAGGTCTTAGGCGACCGCCTCTGACTATAGCCCTGCGTAAACTACAACTCTGGTAACTTATACCTTACACAGAGTTTTCCCCAACCCCTGAGCGACGGATGGTAAAATAAATGTTAATGCCTGAACACAGTTTTGCAACTTTGACACACGTTAATAAAACTGTATTCAGGTGAATTATATCTTGTGTTTTTCCAGAACAACTTGGCCTTTCTTTTGGTGTTTTTATTTATTATCAAAGGAAATCTATCTAGGGGGAGTGCATGCTGACATATCAGCCCCATATACACTGCTGGAAAGGCTTTGTGCCGGCCTCCTGGCACTGGAATTTGTGAGTGCAATATTTAATACCTTCTTTTTCCAAAAAACAGCAAATATATTGCGAAATGATGGCTATTTATATTTTTATAAGATCCTGAGATAAGCGGGCATGGATGTTTAAAGCAGAGCTCCACCCGCATTTTTTTTTTTCAAAGTCGGCAGCTACTAACAGTGTAGCTGCTGACTTTGAATAAGGACACTTACCTGTCCTAGGCGCCCGCGCTGACGGCCCCCGCCGATGCCGATCCTCGATCCCGGCACCGCCATCCACAGTCAGGGAAACAGGCAGTGAAGCCGTGCGGCTTCACTGCCCGTTTCCTACTGCGCATGTGCGAGCAGCGCGGCGCTTTGTGAATGGTCCGGCTGCTTTCTGGGATACACACAGTTCCCAGAATGCAGCGCGGCCCATTTACAAGAAGACACCAAGAAGAGGAGGAGGAAGAAAACCACACCACGGATCATAAGGGCAGATTCGGGACTTCCGCATAGCAACAGCCTATTTAGGGTGAGTATTTTTTATTTATTTTTTCCATTTAATTTTTTTTTTTTTAGATTTTTGAAAAAAAAATAATCAGGGTGGAGCTCCGCTTTAAGTAGTAATTATTGGCATACCAATTGTAAAAAAATTCTAATTGAACCACCATAGACCAATAACAAGCCTGAACACCTTCTCCAAAATCTCCCCTGGTTTGCTTCCTTACTAGGAAATCGGTCCCAAACCGTGAAACAAGTTTTCACCTTGGAAATGCGCACCGTTTCTTGCGGAGTCCCTCAAGGATCGCCCCTATCACCCAGGCTCTTCAACATCTACCTCCGCCCACTCCTCAAAATCATCAGTGAACAAGAGTTGTGCTACCACTCCTATGCGGACGACACTTAACTTTACTTTCGGTTCACCGAAAAAAACGACCAATATCACAGATTAGAAAAATCCCTGGCATTGATTGACGAATGGATGACTGAGAGCTCCCTCAAGCTCAACGGATCAAAAACAGAACTACAGTTGTATTCAAAATTATTCAACCCCCACTGAAATTGATTGTTTTGGCCAGTTTGACATTGATTTTGATCATTCAGTCATCCTGCTTACAATTGAATCAAAGAGGCACGTGTAGGTCAGACAAATAAGAAGGCCAGTATGGTGGCCTGAGTTTATGGGAGGAGCCCGGAGGGTATTTAAGCAGCCCACTCACACATGCTCTTTGTCGGTTCAGTGTGCAGTACTACACGTCACTGGGCCGACTCTTCCCAGCTCACCTCATGTCCGTGAGTCTGCGCATTCAATCGCATTCGTCATCGCAATCGCTTTGTGGCTTCTCCCTTCATGGTCTTCGCCGGCGGTTCCCGCTTACTGTCGCAGGTTGTATTCAAACCTTTTCGTATCTTGTGCAATCTTGCAATTCGTTATGATTCCTATCCTGCATTTCTTTTTGAAAAAAAAAAATCTGCCTCTGAGTTACTGTTGTTTATGTTCCAACATCATTTGGCTCAGGCGTAGTACATTTGTAACTTCCTTATGCCAAACATACGATTCATTTGTAAATCCATTTGGAGATTAGCATGTGTTTGTATGGGTTCTTTGGCAGATTGAGGTGGTAATTGGACTCACATGGTGCCTTGTCTGCACTTGATTAGCCTGGGGGGATGGGTGGTTGGTAGGTGTTCGGTTTCAAAGCAAGGGGTAGCATACACTCTACAACCAAATCGTATCAGATTCGTTCAATACTCCTTACTACCGATTCGTATCGAATTTGTTTCATGCATTTTTACAACCGTTTTGTATCAGATACATTGCATGCTTTCTACCGTTGTCATTCATTGTTCCCCATGCCGTGTGTTTTTAGTTCCCGCAGCGGAACTTACGAATTGTTTGTACACGGTTCCTCTCTCTCATTTATTTACCAAAGTTATTGCCTGTGCGTCATGCATGGCGCCACACCACACTCTTCGGATGTGTTGCACATCCACTCCAGTCCAAAGCAAACCCAGTCGCACATTCACTGTCCCAGGTAGGATTCGTTAGCTTGTTTGTCACGTCAAATTTGTGGCCACTCATGGTGTCACCCGTACCATATGTTTGGTTCCCGCAGTGGAGCTTACAAAGCATTGATACGCACTTCTCGTGTTCTATTTTCTACACCAAACCTCATTGTTTTGCCCCATGCACGGCATCACGCTACACCTTCCCGACATGTTTCACTCCAGCCACAGTCCGCCGCAAACTCACTTGCATGGCCCACTGTCGCAAGTAAGATTTGTTATTACATTCTTTATGTCCTATCAATTTGCTACCATTTGTTGTCTCCCATATCGTTCATTAGTGGCCCCTACGGAACCACGATTCAAACAGGCGTTGTCCTTCTACCTTATACTGCTTGCTTAAGGTACAAACAAACCAGGTGTTTCTATCCTTTCTCAGTAACCCAATTCTTATTGATTGAGACCTTGCAACCATGCAAATCATCTCAGCAGCCTGACACCCTTGTTAAGACCCTTGCAACACATGACCCTTACAAAACGCAAAATAAAAAAATAAATAAATAAAAAAACGCAAAAAAAAAAAAAAACCTTTGCCACCTCGCAATCTCAGCCCCTCGGCAACCTGACACCTGTTAAGACCATTTGCAACCACGCAAAATCGTCTCAGCAGCCTAACACCCTTGTTGAGACCCTTGCAAACGCAATATCGTCTCAGCAGCCCTCACACTCATTGAGATCCTTGCAACCACGCAAAATCAGCAGCCTGACACCCTTGTTAGACCCTTGCAACACATGACCTTTACAAGACGCAAAATAAAATAAAAAATAAATATAAAAACGCAAAAAAAAAAGCAAAAAAAAAAATAAATAAATAAAACCGTTGCCACCACGCAATCTCAGCCCCTCGGCAACCTGACACCTGTTGAGACCATTTGCAACCACGCAAAATCGTCTCAGCAGCCTGACACCTTTGTTGAGACCCTTGCAAACGCAATATCATCTCAGCAGCCCTCACACTCATTGAGATCCTTGCAACCACGCAAAATCAGCAGCCTGACACCCTTGTTAGACCCATGCAACACATGACCTTTACAAGACGCAAAATAAAATAAATACAAAAACGCAAAAAAAAAAACGCAAAAAAAAAAAAAAAAGAAAAAACCTTTGCCACCACGCAATCTCAGCCCCTCGGCAACCTGACACCTGTTGAGACCGTTGCAACCACGCAAAATCGTCTCAGCAGCCTGACACCCTTGTTGAGACCCTTGCAAACGCAATATCGTCTCAGCAGCCCTCACACTCATTGACATCCTTGCAACCACTCGTATATCGTCTCAGCAGCCTGACACCCTTAAGACCCTTGCAACACATGACCCTTACAAAAGGCAAAAAATATATATATATATATATAAAAAACGCCAAAAAAAAAAGGAAAATTAAACATTAAAGTGCAAAAAAAAAATTTTTTTGCCACCACACAATCTCGGCCCAGCAACCTGACACCTGTTTAGACCATTGCAACCAAGCAAGATCGTCTCAGCAGCCTGACACCCTTGTTGAGACCCTTGCAAACGCAATACCGTCTCAGCAGACCCACACTCATCGAGACCCTTGAAACCACACAAAATCATCTCAGCAGCCTGACACCCTTGTTAAGACCCTTGCAACACAAGGCCCTTACAAAAACGTGAAGAAAAATATATATATAAAAAAAAAACGCAAAAAAAGAAAAAAAACGTTGCCACCACGCAATCTCGGCCCAGCAACCTGACACCTGTTGAGACCATTGCAACCACGCAAAATCGTCTCAGCAGCCCTACATTCATCAAGGCCCTTGCAACCACGCAAAACCGTCTCAGCAGCTTGACACCCTTGTTGAGATCCTTGCAAACGCAATACCATCTCAGCAGCCCCACATTCATCAAGGCCCTTGCAACCACGCAATACCGTCTCGGCAGCCTCACACCATTGTTGAGACCCTTGCAAACGCAATACCGTCTCAGCAGCCCCACACTCATCGAGAGCCTTGCAACCACGCAATACCGTCTCGAGCAACCTCCCACTCATCAAAGACCTTTGTGACCACGCAGTCTCGCCCCAGCAACATGGCATTCATTGAGACCATTGCAGCCAGAAAAATGGGTGTTTTTCAGCCACCCCTGATCTCTCCTCTATGTTATCTTACCAGTATGTCTACACAGGATCCCCAATCACTCCTTTATGTTTTCTTATCAGTACATGTACACAGGATCATTTATAGTAATTTCTAGGCAGTTGAGTTCAGAAACCTTCTCGCAAAAAAAAAAAATTGGGTTCAGACGGCATTCGAAACGCCGATGCCTGTAACAGCTTGTAAACACAGCCACATGTGGTAACTCATGTTTACCAGCGTTTCATTTACAGTCGTTTTTATAAAAAAAAAAAGGGGAGAATATTGTCTCAGCAACTTGTCACTCATTTGAGACCCTTGCAAAATGTAATATCATCTCAGCTACCTCACACTCGTCTAGACCTTTGCAACCACACAATCTTGTCTCAGCAACCTAACGCCCGTTCAGACCTTTGCAGCCATACAAAGTCGTCTTAGCAAACTGACACTCATTTGACACCATTGCAAACGCAATATCGTCTCAGCAACCTGACACCTGTTCAGACCTTTGCAGCCATACATAGTCATCTCAGCAGCCCGACACTCACTTGAGACCATTGCAAACGCAACATCGTCTCAGCAACCCCTCACTTGTTGAGACCCGTGCAACCACACAAGGCCATCTCAAAACAAACCTCGTAATCATCGAGACCTTTGCAACCACACAATATCGTCTCAGCAAACCAGACTGAGACCCTTGCAACCACACAATATTGTCTGCAGCAGTATAAAACACTTTGCAGCATGCACCTACGTGCAAACCCGAATACATACTAAACTTGCAAACACACCTCAGTGACAATCAGCCAAACAAACACACAGTGGCACCCAGTTGGCCATTCATCTTTAGTGGCACGCGGGCCACTCATCTTTTCCCTGTCTTTTTCCCTGCAGTTAGTTCAGGTTTCCATCCAGCACCAGCGAGTGCACGTTGGTCTGCGAGTGCACGTTGTTCTGCGAGTGCACGTTGTTCTGCGAGTGCACGTTGGTCAGCGGGTGCACGTTGGCCAGCGGGTGCACGTTGGTCAGCGGGTGCACGTTGGTCAGCGGGTGCACGTTGGTCAGCGGGTGCACGTTGGTCAGTGAGTGCATGTATATCATCTTGTTGAGCACCTGTGTATTGTCTTGATTTTCTCACACCAATGCAATATCCAGTCCAAGTTCTTAAACTAGACAAAGCATCAGTAGCAGACTTAGCTATGTGGGACAACTTCCCCACCTGATAGAACAGCATTTCAATCTTCATCCCGGCAGTGTCAGCCGAGCCACCACAGGCTTTTGCGTGCATTTTTCGTCCGCCACTGGTTCTCCAAACCTTGGCACCCAGAAATTCTCTTAAATTTCTGCTTCACCCAGTCTTCATCACGTCTCGTGCTGTACCCCATTGTGGCAGCTGCCCAGGTTTGGGGCCACACTTGAACTGGACAGACAGTGTTCTTCACCACAGACAATCAGGCCACAGCCGACTTCATCAATTAAGGTAGATCAAGCCTCTCCCCATCACGTCCTTCCTGCGCAGGCTCGTGCAGCTGTCACTCCGTCACCAGTTTAATATCTTCTGTAGTCATATTCCAGGCAAATGCAAAATCGCAGCTGATGCTCTGTCCCATTCTAACCTTATTTGTTTTTCCAGCAAGAGCCTGGAGCTGACCCAATAACCATCCCTGTCCCACCCTGGTCATTGCTGACGATGGACTGAAGTAGCATCTCACCAACTCAACCCAGCTTATTAACCACTCCTTGGCACGCAACACACTGAAGGCCTATCACACTGCTTGGAACACTAACTGCTAATTTTTGGCCACTTGCCTCGGAGCAGCAATAGGCAACGTTAGACACGTCCTAGCCTTCATATCGTATTGCCACACGCAGCTGACCCTTTCTCACAATACTATCACGCCATATCTAGATGGCATCCAGCATTTCCTGTCCCTGCAGGACCCCAGTAAACTGTCAGTATTCTCGAGCCCATGCAGTCAAGTCCCTCCTATAGAGCATACAGAAGCACCAACCTATAGTTAGTGGCAAGCGCCTATGTTTCAAGAGTGCCCTTTTTAGGGACATGTCTGAAATCCTTACTCGTTCCCCATTTAGGGCCTTGCCCAGCATAGTCATCCTAGCAGCCATATACCAGGCCTTCTACGGTTCCCTACGACCTAGTGAATTTACAGTCAGTGGCTCCGGCAGTCAGACACTGCTCCGACGCCACCCGACTCACTTACGAACCCCTACACTCTCAGTCTGCAAACGCAACAAACCAGCCCCGGGGGTTGACATCAACCTGTTTCAGACTAACAATGCCTGACGCCCAGTGACGGTGCTCGACCGACTACTGCTCCATCTACCCAGCCAATCTGATGGTAGCTTGTTGCTACCCTTTCTAAACCAGCTTCCAGAGTGGCAGCCAGTTTGTCAAGCATGTCAGAATCCTAAGCAACTTGGGCTTCAAATCCCAGTCAGTTCTCAGGACATTCTTTCTCAACTGCCTCACAACAGGGAGTACCAGACCACGTAATCAAGACACCAGGCTGATGGGAAGTCTCCTTGTTTTGCCACATATATCCCAAATCCTCAGGAAGAAATGGCACAAGCCTTTACCAAGCTGGCTCAATAAATACAAGAAATCAATATAAGCTATTTCCCTATCTGAGTCTTTTGCCCCCTTTTCTTGGCATACTGACCAGACCACCAAGGCACACTTCAGGTCTATTTATGTTGTAAGTCTTGTCGCGTGTTTATGTGATCCACATCACTCTCAGTCAGAGGGCCACGACCATAAATAAGAAGGCCAGTATGGTGGCCTGAGTTTATGGGAGGAGCCCGGAGGGTATTTAAGCAGCCCACTCACACATGCTCTTTGTCGGTTCAGTGTGCAGTACTACACGTCACTGGGCCGACTCTTCCCAGCTCACCTCATGTCCGTGAGTCTGCGCATTCAATCGCATTCGACACCCACCCGCCCTTCCCTTTTTCAGGGCACTTCTCAGCATATCCTTCTTCAATTAACTACCCATTACTTACTTTGGGTATGCCCCCTTTTCTTGGCATACTGACCAGACCACCAAGGCACACTTCAGGTCTATTTATGTTGTAAGTCTTGTCGCGTGTTTATGTGATCCACATCACTCTCAGTCAGAGGGCCACGACCAAAAATATAACATAACATTTATAATAATATAACCACAAATGTCATTATCAGTTTTATTCAACCCCCAAGTGACATTCAATCTTAGTACTTACTACAACATCCTTTTACAGTTATAACAGCTTTTAAACGTGAAGCATAGCTTGACACAAGTGTCTTGCAGCGATCTACGGGTACCTTCGCCCATTCGTCATGGGCAAAAGCCTCCAGTTCAGTCACATTCTTGGGCTTGTGCACTGCAACTGCTTTCTTTAGGTCCCACCAGAGGTTCTCAATTGGATTTAAGTCTGGTGACTGCGATGGCCACTCCAAAATGTTCCAGCCTTTAATCTGCAACCATGCTCTAGTGGACTTGGAGGTATGCTTGGGATCATTGTCCTGTTGAAAGGTCCAACGCCTCCCAAGCCTCAGGTTTGTGACGGACTGCATCACATTGTCATCCAATATCTCCTGGTACTGAAGAGAAATCATGGTACCTTGCACACGCTGAAGCTTTCCTGTACCTGCAGAAGCAAAACAGCCCCAAAGCATGATTGACCCCCCGCCATGCTTCACAGTAGGCAAGGTGTTCTTTTCTTCATAGGCCTTGTTCTTCCTCCTCCAAACATAGCGTTGATCCATGGGCCCAAATAATTCTAATTTTGTTTCATCAGTACACAGAACACAATCCCAAAACTTCTGTGGTTTGTCCACATGACTTTTGGCATACTGCAGTCGACTCTTCTTATTCTTTGGAGACAGCAAGGGGGTGCGCCTGGGAGTTCTGGCATTGAGGCCTCCATTACGCAGTGTGTGCCGTATTGTCTGAGCAGAAACTTCAGTGCCCACATCTGACAAATCTTTTCCCAGTTCCTCAGCAGTCACACGGGGACTTTTCTCCACTCTACGCTTCAGGTAGCGCACAGCAGTCAAAGTCAGCATCTTCTTTCTGCAACAACCAGGTAGCGTTTCAACAGTGCCTTGAATTTGCGAATGATGCTTCCTATAGTGTCTCTTGGTATGTTTAACATCTTTGCAATCTTCTTGTAGCCATTGCCCTTCCTGTGAAGAGTAATCATGTGATCTGCTGACAGCCTTAAAGTGAAAATAAACCATCCTATCTTTACAGCCAAGGAAGCTGCTTTTGTTTGACCAGGACTGCCATGATGCTGCACATGTGATTAGTTAGGACACTAGCCATTTGATAGTTTGACAGTTTGGTTGAGAACACAATCAAATAAACAGTTTTTTTGAAACTGGCAAATTGATGGGTTTATGATTTAAGGGCTTGGGCTTCAGCAAGAAGAAACAGGAGCAATGATGCTGGAGGCAATTTACAGCACACACTCATTTTTGTAGCATAAATATTAATGTAAAATGTATGCTCCTTGCTAAAGAACATTATTTTTTACCAAATTGCTATGAGTAAAGTTCTACTTTAGCTTTTAATTTTTAAAGTGTAAATTCAGGAAATTTAGATGTATGTTGATTTGCAATTACACACAGTTGTATCTTATGCCGCGTACACACGGTCGTTTTTTGCGATGAAAAAAAAACTTTGTTTTTTAAAACTTAATTTAAATTGATCGTGTGTGGGCAAAACGTTGTTTTTTGTCTTAAAAAAAACAACCAAAAAAAAGTTCCAACATGCTTGAATATTTTGTGTCGTTTTTCAAAACGTTGTTTTTTGTTTCACAAAAAGTGACCGTGTGTAGCAAAAACAAAGTTTTTTCAACCCGCGCATGCCCAGAAGCCAAATATGAAGCGAGCTTCAATGGAAAAGAGTGGTGAACGTAACCTCGCTTTTTGTGAAAAAAACGATGGTGTGTATGCAACATCGTCTTTGAAAAGTGACGTTTCAAAAACGTCGTTTTTTACTTCACAGAAAACGTTGTTTTTTTCATCACAAAAAATGATCGTGTGTACGCGGCATTAGAGTGAGAAGTTCTTGTTGTAGCACAGATGGGTTTTAGTGATGTCTTGTTATTTAGCTATTGTCCCCTCTGAGTGCAGTATGTCAGTTAAAATTCAATGTTTGATAAAAGTAAGATCAACTCACATTTTGGTGAGATATAATGTGCATGGCATAAGTAGCTTGGGCTCCTGTAGTCCAGCTGGGCAGCGGTGGTGGTCAGCAGTTCCTGGCAGTTCCGGTGGTTTCCGAGGCTGAAGATGGACACACAACAAGCAGGTCAGCGGTGATAGACAGCCTCGGGAATCACCGGAGCCGATGGGAACTGCTGACACCCACCACTGCCCAGGTGGATTACAGGAGCCCAAGCTACTTATGCCATGCACATTATATCTCACCAAAATGTGAGTTGATCTTACTTTTATTAACCACTTGCTTACTGGGAACTTAAACCCCCCTCCTGCCCAAACCAATTTTCAGCTTTCAGTGCTGGTGCACTTTGAATGACAATTGTGCGGTCATGCAAAACTGTACCCACAAATAGAGCTTTCTTTTGGTGGTATTTGATGACCTCTGCAGTTTTTATTTTTTGTCAAAAAAATTAAAAAGACAGATTTTTTTTTATTTTATATATTTTGTTATAACATTTTGCAAATGGGTAATTTTTTTCCTTCATTGATGTATGCTGATGAGGCTGTACTGATGGGCACTGATGGGCTGTACTGATGGGCACTGATGGGCACCAATAAGGCGGCACTGATAGGCGGCACTGGTGGGCACTTATAGGCAGCACTGGTGGGCACTGATAGGCGGCACTAAGAGGTGGCAATGATGGGTGGCACTGGTGGGCACTGAGAAGTGGCATTGATAGGTGGGACTGATAGCTGGTAGTGATGGGCATTGATAGGTGGCAGTGATGGGCACTGATGAGTGACAATAATGGGCACCGATCAGTTACACTGACAGGCAGCATTACTAGGTGGCACTGATTGGCATCACAGGTGGGCATTGATAGGTGGCACTGCGGGCACTGATAGGTGGCAAAGGCAGGTAGCACTGGCAGACGGTTTTTATGGGCACTGATAAGGCTGATGTGCCTCCTTCCTCTTCAGGACCGATGTCCCTTGTAAACAAGCCGGTGATCTGCTTTTTTTCTCCTCACTCTGTCAGCATGTAAGGGGACAGGCCCCATACACGGATCTGTGATCCACAGAGTCTCATTGACTCTGTAATCACAGCGCACGCCGTGCATGCCCTGCAGGAGGCGCGCGTTGCGCTGTAGCCGTCATTTGACTATAGTGCGGGCCTCTAGTGGCGCCTCTAGTGGCGCCGCTCCTCTCTGTCCCATCAATTTCCAGAGTCGCTTCTGCTCTCTACAGCTGGCTATCCACACTGATACAGACCAGAACACCTAAAATTTCTTCTGGTCTCAGCAGTGAATAAATGTAACCTACTGGCACACCTGGACCTTGGAACTATTTTTATATAGCACTACTGTAGCTGTGTTTCTAGTGCTCCATCTTTTTTAATTTTAATCTCTGCCCCTTTTAGGAGGGCAGCCACAAAATAAACTAAATAACTGTAGCTACCAGATTGGTGTACAAAATCCAATGAGAGTTCCAAACAAAAGACCTGAGAGCCCAAACGCTTTTTACATTCAAAAAACTATTTTAGTAAAAAAAAAAAGTTACAGGTGATACAAACGGCATAACATAGAAAAAAGGATATGCCAATTAAAATGCCCAGGATGTTATACAATGTTGCCAGTTAATACTGTAACATTAGAACTTGCTTGGTCCCGCATGAAAATATGCATATATAGAATGGTATGTCATTACCGAAGAGTAACCAGGTCAAAATAAGCATGTGATTCACATACTACCTCAAAGGCATGTGGCTGGTTGTGCCAACCACTGGTCACACACCTTACTGTATTTGGTAGAGCATCCGCTATCTACAAAGACCTTTTGTTTTATATAGGAGAGATGAAATCACCTCCCCTACCCAAGTCCCAAACAAATGAGGGGTTGCCTATATTCAGTAACGTGCAATCACTTTGCGGGCTGTAAATAATGTTTCCTCCAAAAAAAGGATTTTTAATAAACAGCTTACCTGTAAAATCCTTTTCTTGAAGTACATCACGGGACACAGAGCGCATAGCCATTACACTTGGGTTATATGGGTACCTTCAGGTGTGGACACTGGTGTAATCAATTTCACAGGAAGTTTCCTCCCTATATAACCCCCTCCCACTGGGAGTGCTTCAGTTTTGTAGCAAGCAATTCCTCCGAGGTTACACAATGTTCCCCAAAAGAGGGGTGGGAGCTCTGTGTCCCGTGATGTACTTCAAGAAAAGGATTTTACAGGTAAGCTGTTTATTAAAAATCCTTTTTTCTTTATCGTACATCACGGGACACAGAGCGCATAGCCATTACACTTGGGATGTCCTAAAGCAATGCTCTATGAAGGGAGGGAGACCGTAAGGCCAAGAATAGCCAAATAAAAACATTATCAGGAGAAAAAATAGCTCCACCAACAGAAAAACAAGGGGGCGTGAACCGGGCCAGAGGATTCTATACTGCTGCCCGTAGGACCGCCTGCCCAAATGCTGCGTCCGTAGCTTTTGCGACGTCCAACTTATACAATTTAATAAACGTATGTACAGAAGACCAGGTTGCCGCTTTGCAAACCTGTGCCATAGAGATCTGATGGTGTGCCGCCCAAGAGGCACTCATGGCCCTCGTAGAATGGGCTTTAACTGATAAGGAAGGTGGAATGCGTTTCAGACCATAGGCCTGAAAAATCAGCTGCTTAATTCACCTAGCCAAGGAAGACTTGGCAGCCGGCTGACCCTTTTTGGGGCCATCCGGAAGAAGAAAAAGCACATCTGTTTTCCGAATCTTCTCTGTAGCCCTGAGATAAACGCTCATGGCTCGGACCACGTCCAAAGTATGAAGCCGTCTTTCCTCTCTGGACTGGGGAGTAGGAAAGAAGGATGGTAGGACTAGGTCCTGATTCAAGTGAAAACTGGATATGACCTTAGGAAGGAAAGAAGGTTGAGGCCGCAGAACCACTCTGACCTTATGCCGAATCAGGTACGGTTCCCTGCAAGACAAGGCTGCCAGCTCGGAGACCCTTCTGGCCGAAGCCATAGCCACCAAGAAAACCGACTTTCGGGTTAGCAGCACAAGAGGGATTTCTATCAGAGGTTCAAACGGTTGTCTTTGTAAAGCTGACAAGACGAGTTTTTAATTCCAGGGGCAGAGGGGAGCTCTAATAGGGGGATTTACATGCAAGACCCCCTGCAAGAAGGTTTTCACAAGCGAATGCGCGGCCAAAGGCCTTTGAAACCATATCGATAAGGCAGACACCTGCCCCTTTAGAGTACTAAGAGCTAATCCCTTATCAACGCCAACCTGGAGGAATCGCAAGATCCTGTCGATAAAACTTACGAGGATGCCCTCTTTGAGACTCGCATCACTCCCCATAGGTCCTCCAGACTCTGTAATATATATTTCTAGAGACTGGTTTCCTAGCCAGAATCAACGTAGATATGATCTGGGCTGAGAGGCCTCCGCCCTTAAGAATTAGGGATTCAGCCGCCAAGCCATCGAATCTAGCTGCTGTGAAGCAGGGTGGCATATCGTGCCCTGAGATAACAGGTCTGGGCGCAGGGGGAGTGGCCCCGGTGCCCCCACTGACATCCTCACGATGGGCGCGTACCAAGCCCTCCTGGACCCGGCTGGGGCCACCAGGATCACAGGCCTGCGCTCCACCCTGATCCTTCGTAGAAGGCGGGGAATCATCTGCAGTGGAGGGAACGCATACAGGAGAGACAACTGGTGCCAGGGGCAAACCAACGCATTGGCCCCGTAGGCCGAGGGATCCCTGGCTCAGGATACAAATTTGTCCAATTCCTTGTTGACTCTCGTTGCCATGATGTCTACATCGGGAACTCCGAATCTTTGGCAAATGTCTTGGAATACCTGGGGGTGAAGAGACCAATCCCCCGGGAGCAACTGTTGAAGATTCAAAACTCTGCTTGAGAATTGTCTATCCCTGGGATGAACACTGCCGAGATGCAGGGTACATGGGCTTCGGCCCATGAGAAAATCAGGTTTACTTCCCTTTGAGCCACTAGGCTCCTTGTGCCCCCTTGGTGGTTTATGTATGCCACCGCCGTGGCATTGTCGGACTGTACCCTTACTGGTAGACCCTGAAGGGGGAGAGTCCAGACGACCAGGGCCAACCGAGCAGCTCTGATCTGTAGGATATTAATGGGAAGCAGTCTTTCTGCCTCCTATCACTGTCCCTGCTGGGTCAGTCTTCCTAAAATTTTCCATGTGATGGGGCAAAAGGATTTCCCCTTTGACAAATATTGAGGGACCAGCCACCAGAACAGGCTGCGCCGGACCCCTGCGAGAATTAACGGACTAGTGCCTGCATGGACTTGTTTCAAGCAGAGAGAATGGCTGCCTGGAGAACTCTGGTATGGATCTGGGCATAGGGCACTGCTTCGAAGGCGGCCACCCTCTTCCTCAGCAGTCGTATGCCTAGGCGAATAGTCGGCCTCTTCTTGCCTAAGACTATTTGAACTGTTTGAGTCAATGACCTGACTTTTGCTTGAGGAAAAAATATCCTGGCCGACTGTATCTAGCCGAAGGCCTAGAATTCTAACTGTTTTGTGGGTTGCAACCTCGATTTTTCTTGGTTCAAAATCCACCCAAACTCCTCTAGATGCCGAACTGTGCTGACTACTGCATGATTGAGGTTGGAAGCTGATCTGTCGATAAGCAGGAGATCGTCCAGGTATACCAGGACCAAAATGCCTTCTGTCCTTAGGACGGCCAGCACCGGGGCTAACACCTTTGTGGATACCCGCGGAGCTGTTGCCAACCCGAAAGGGAGGGCTACGAACTGGAAATTACGTTGATCTATTATAAAATGAAGAAACTTGTGATGTGCCGGGTAGATTGGCATGTGCAGATAAGCATCCTTTATGTCTATAGATGCTAGAAAGTCGTCATGATGTAGGCTGGCTGCCACCGAACGTATGGATTCCATACGAAAGGTCTACATCTTAGAAAGCGATTTAGGCGTTTGAGGTCTAAGATAGGCCTGACGTCACCATTGGGTATTTATAAAAAAAGGTTGGTATAGAATCCCAGACCCCATTCCTGGGTTGGTACTTCTACAATTACTCCTTGGAGCCAGAGGCGATTCAATGCCTTTACGAGAGAGGCCCTCTTTAATGGGCCGCTTGGAAGACTTTGACCCCCGAAAATGAGGAGGGGGGACTTCTCGAAACTCTAGTTTGTAGCCCGTGGCTACCACGAACCGAACCCAAGAGTCGGGAATTCTGGCTTTCCACACTTCGGAGAAAAACCCGAAGTCTTCCGCCCACCCAAGAGAGTGGGGGCGCCCCTTCATGAATCTGACTTGATGACAGGTTTAGCCGGCTTGCGAGACCATGGCCTCTTGTTTGCCGCGGCTTGTCCCTGTGGGCGGCTATTAAATGTTGAACGCCCGGGAGGCCGTCGATACTGACGGGAAGCTGAAGGGGCCGAGCCAGTAAAAGGCCCGTCGCTTAAACGCGGGCCCGCGCGGTCTTTTCTTGACCGGTAAGGAAAAACTTTTACCACTTGATATGGTTTGGATATATTTATCTAGGTCTTCACCGAATAGTCTTCCACCCTGAAAGGGAAATCCTGCTAAAAGTTTTTTGCAGGGTGCCTCTGCTGATCAGTTCTTTAGCCACAGCAGAGAACCAACAGCAGAGATAGACGGGACGCCCGTTGAACGGAGTCCTTAATAGCATCTATTGCAAAGCAGAGAGCCCTTGGGAGGTCTGCTAATTCACGAGTCTGCTGAGCCGGCATGTCCTTTTAACAACTGTTTCTTTAAAGCCTGACAAACGCCAATGGCTGCCACTGCTGGCTGAACCACGGCACCTACTGTGGTAAACGAAGCCTTCAGTAGGGTCTCCAATTTTTTGTCGGCCGGATCTCTGAACATCTGGACATTTCCAACCGGACAGGTCAGGGATTTATTCACGCAGGAAATGGCCGCGTCCACAGTAGGGAGTGCCCATTTCTTTGCAAATTTTTCTTCCATAGGATAGAAAATAGTGAACCTTTTCAGGAGGGAGAAAGATCCTATCAGGTCGAGCCCAATCCTGAACAAAACACGCTCTCCAGAAGGGGGTGAATTGGAAAAGACACCCAAGTTAATGGTGCCTTTAAAGAACCTAATGAGGATACTGCAGGGGCTAATAGTTCTGACACTGGAAGTTTTTTTAAAAGCAGTGCGAACAATATCTGTCAGAGACTGGATCCACAGGCTCTCCGCTTGAGAAGCCGAAAAAATGTATCTAGAGTGGAACCCTCCATGTCTGACCCGTCGGGACTCTGGTCCGCTTGATCCCCTTGTGGGTCCTGTTCCTCCGGCGAGGAGACCCCGCATCTGAAAACACCAATCTAGGTGACGGGGATCTAGCCCGTTTGCCACCTGGCAAAGAGCGGGCAATCAAAGCCGTTAACCTTTCCTCTAGCCCACCCAGGGTGGTCGCTAGCATTTCTTCCGTTACGTAAACGGGAATAGGTGGATTGGGGGCCGCCTCTGCCCCCAGCTCCCTCAATGGCTCCTGTAAGATGCTACTCGGTGGCCTATCTAGCGAGGGTGGGACCATCCTGACCCAAATCCTCTGACCCCGATGGAGACTTGTTCTTTGGCACCCTTTTCAGCCTTAGCTGGTCCTGATCCCTTGGGAGCCATTGCACAACCTTGAGACACCCCTGTAGCCAACACCCAACTGTTGTAGCTAGGAGCGAACAAATAAGAACAGGCTATGGAAATTTTTTTTTTTTTTTTTAATTTTTCCACGCTCTAGAATGTGGCAATACCGAGGAAAACCTGTGAGTATTGCAACACCAATGCCCGTTAGCTGGAGCCCAAGGTAGACTCGGATGCTGCCGGATCTAAGGCTGAGTCCCTTTAAGACAAAAACCCTTTTTTTTTTTTTTTTTTTTCTTGGTCAAAGTGGACTTTAAGTCCAGACCTGAAGATCCACCAACCGCCACTAGGTGTCACTGCATGCCAAAAAAATGGCTCAGCTGCGTGCTCTGTGTCCTTTCTCCACCGCTCTCAGAAGGGAAAGACCAGCCGGCCCACCCCCCCTATGCACGAAGACGCCATAAAAGACGGCGTGCACGCGCGCGCACACGCGCGCTCACCCTCCCCACGCTGAAATCAACATGGAGGAAGCAGGGAGCAGAGGAGAAGCATGGACCAACGCCAGCAGCCCAAACTGACACCAGGTAAGCACTAATTCTCAATGTAGTGCACACATAGAGGAAGCTGTCCCCATAGGCTTCCTAAGAAACAGGAGTTTCACCAGCATTCCCTCTTTATAGTACGTGGGGGCTGCAGTATCCATGCTAACAGGCAAATCTGGGGGGAGTAGCAAAATATATATCTTAAACAAGCATACATATATCTACATGTTATCTGGGTAAACATTAGTACATCCCATCCTGCCTCAAAAGACATAGTGGAGATAGTGGCTGATGCACAAGCATACCATTAGCCAACCCAGAACCCCCAGGGGGATACCTACTGTCGAACCAAGTCCCGCAGGTTCCCTCTTACCTGCTCCACGCCGCAGGGTATTGCAAACTGCAAGAGGCCCAGCCTTCCCCCATCCCTGTGGGTATTGTCTTGGACCTTCAGGGACCGGGGTCCTGTGTTTATGGAACCCACACCCCTGGACCTATATAGCATCCTGGCATCAGTGGCGTTTAGTTCTTGGAAGAGACTAAGGCACTGGAGCCCAGAATCCAGCCCTCCAAGGAGAGGCATTATAGGCAAAACCCCACTCCAGCAGGGCCCGGGTACCATACACCTTGGCTTTGAAGCACTTCGGACGGATCCGGCTAGCTATCCTGGGTCCCGAGACCTCCAAGGGACAGCTAGACGTGACCAACATCTAAGACACTGGCGAAAAAACTGAAGCACTCCCAGTGGGAGGGGGTTATATAGGGAGGAAACTTCCTGTGAAATTGATTACACCAGTGTCCACACCTGAAGGTACCCATATAACCCAAGTGTAATGGCTATGCGCTCTGTGTCCCGTGATGTACGATAAAGAAAATATATTTAGAAATGTGCCCATGTCAGGCTCGGGAAAGAGACCTAGCAGACATGGCTTGGGGTCTAGAGACAGAAGAGAGACCATGTGGTCATGCAGAAAACAAATTTGCATTGATTGGAGGGGTTGGATCTGGGGAGTAGGTCCCGGCAGGAGGCAGTTTCTAATGGGACAATCAGTCAGAGCTCTGCCATGGCTAGACAAGGTTCTCCAGCTTCTTTAGTTTGGCCCAACCATGCTGGTAATGAAAAAAATCATATCCATGCTAAACAAGAGCAGCCAACGCACACCCAAAATTTGGACATACTGTATCAGGAGGTATTGGCAGGGGGTACAGAAAAAACTTTCAGAGAAATAAGCGTAGTGCCAATCTGTTCATAAACTCTTTACAGTTCAGGAAGGTTTGTATATCCATCTCTAAGATTACTCTGTCAGAAGATTCAGTTTGCTTTTATACGGAAGCCTGGAAATCGAACCTGTTATTCAAAAGTACAAATCTTTTATCATTATTATGACACTTTGTTTCTATAGCAATTTTCAGAATGTTTTCAGTACATAAATACGCTGTTATTTCTTGCAGGAATCAATCGCACTAGCTGACATTAAAACATAAAGTAAAAAATAAAATCTGTATTGACTAAAGAATAATGTTTATAAAATACAACACGAAAAAAGAATACACATATATATATATATATATATATATATATATATATATATATATATATATATAAATATTATGTGACAGTGCAGTTCCCTGTCATGGTGTATGTCACCCAGGATTCCAAACAAGGCAGCTTGAGGGACTCCAGGATTCATGTTTAATTTGAAGGAAACTGTTATTCAGTTTCGTTGGTGGTTGGTAAAATTTGGTTAGGTACCTGAAGCCTGGAGATCTTGTAGTGATCTGGATGGAATGAAATGCCCATTTGGGAATAGCCAACACACTGATTGTGCAGGTGTGTGGTGCTTTTTGTAGACTCAGGACTAGGGTTCTGGGCGCCACCCTCCCAAAGAGTCCATGTGGGTGCAAGGGAAAAGTCACAAATATGTGCATGTCTGCACAGTGCAATCTGTGATAGAAATAAAAAACAACAAGGTTGCGCTTAGAGGCACAATGTGATATTGTGAAGGAAATAAATAGTGTCTATATAAGTAGACAAAAAACAAACATATTCAATATAATCATAATTATGAACAAAATAAATTATATCAAGGTGAATAGTAACAAAGTGAATATATCGAGTCCATACGGGCTAAATATAAAATAAAATTAAAATTAAAAAATCTCTAATAGTCCTTCTAATAGGGTAATGAGAAAAAATAGCAGCTTTCCAAGTTGAATGACAAAGGTGATAGCTGTAGATTGTGAAGGTCCTGTATAAGTTCACCATCAGTTACACAATATTGCTTCCAATATGGTAAGGTAAATAGGGTGTACTCTTACCAGATATAAGGGGGATTCAGGCATGTCACTCCCAATACGTCTGGAGTAGGACGCTTCCGGATTTTCCACACTGGGTTGATGCGATCTCCACTGGACCAGCAGGTATTCAGCAACTGCGATAAGCTCAGCATCCCATTCGGATCAAAGAAAAAAGAAGAAAGAACCGGGAACTCGCCATAGTGAAAAATACTTCCAGAAGTTTTATTCAAATTGTGCAGCATATACACAAATAATTTAAAATTGACGGCTAAAAGCATACAGGATAAAAAAGAACGTGCACCCGTGCTTCCGGGGTCACGTAACAAACGCGGTGACGTAGTGCGTGGCTCCGCCCTGACCGGTTTCATCAGAGAATGACGTTGTCAAAGGGCACGGGCGACGCACTGAACGTTCACCTCTTAAATACATAGAGACACAACCAAGCCTCTCTTTCGATTCGCCACCTTCATTGGAGAACGATGGAGAAGGCGGAAGTGGGAGTAGACCGGGAAGAAACAGGAAGCGCGCTACCAGCGAGATCTGTGTAATGCAGATAGGCATATCCTGCATCACTCAAGGTCCGATCCGGCCTAAAAGAGCACACTCACTGGTTCCCGATCCTCCGACTAATGAAATAAAAATAAATACAAAAAATAATTACCAAGGAACATTGTCTGTCACCAATATACATATGTTCAGAGGTAAAGAAGTTAAAAGACATATATTTGTCTCTAATAGACGTACAATAATTGAATTTTAGTCGTCACAAACAATCTTGCTAAACGTGCGCAGCCCATTTAACTAATAGGCCAGTGCGCACAACATGTCTTTATACATATATATACATTAGTTACCATTACTGAAATTGGAAAAGATACATATATACATTAAGCATCCAGGTAAGCATATACATCTACCTAAAGGAATATATATATAAAGATTTATCATGTTTTAAACAGAAAAACTCTTTATACTAAAAACTCCTTATTTTGTGCAAATAAACCAAAAGTCGAAAAAAACGACTAATGGCTATATAGGAAGCACAATCTCCTCCTGATAGAACATCTGCACATATAATAATATATATAATATATGTAAACAGAAATAATTTAATAAGCAATAAAAATAAATATAAATATAAAAATAAACAAATTCATTAATTAAATGAATTTAGTTAACTAAAAAACTACATAACCAGGGATATTTTATGAATTATCCAGGAAAGCATTTATTTCTATATCCACATTTAGGCCCTGCGGCTTAAGACATTTTAAACGATAAATCCAGCTCATCTCTAATTTGGATATAGCTATCCTCTTTGATCCTCCTCTCCAATGGGATTTAAGGATGTCGATAGCAACTATAGAGGTACCGCTTGGATTCCTAGCGTGTACTTCTCTATAATGTCTAGAGACCGAGTGTTTTTTATATCCTCTTCTTATATTACCTATATGTTCATTGATTCTGACCTGGAAGGTTCTTATTGTACGTCCCACATATTGTAGCCCACATGGTTAGGTCAACAAATAAACCACATGGGTCATAGAACATGTGATAAAAGATCGTATGTTATAAGTCTGAGAAGTACTGTTTGAGACAAAACTCAAGGTCTTACGTTCCTTCACTGCATTGACCTTACATACAGCACATTTATTACACTTGTGGTAACCAATTATATTCTGAAAGAACATTGGTTTCTTACTTGGAGGATCAACCACTCCTGGGGCAAGAGAATCTCTCAATGAGGGGACCCCTCTAAATACCACTTGAGGCTGTTCCGGGAGTGCTGGACCAAGGACTGGATCTTCTTTAAGAAGATGCCAGTGTTTCCTGACCAATTTCTTAATTGTATAATGTTGATTTGAGTAGTTGGTGATAAAGGGAGAAATAAATCGATTGTTTTCCCCTACTGAGGGGGCAACTTTATCCCGTAATAACACAACTCTATCAACTACTTCAATTTCTCGAATTGATTTTTCGAGGTCTTCTGTTAAGTAACCCTTATCCACAAATCTCGATGTTAGCATTTTTGCCTGTTCCCCAAAGTCTTCTATTTTACTACAGTTGCGCCTAAGGCGCAAAAATTGGCTCTTGGGTACTGAATCCAACCAGGCTTTATGATGACAGCTATCGCGGGGGATGAATGAGTTACGGTCTGTGGATTTGAAAAATGTGGAGGTCACAAATTGACCCTCCTCCACTCGAATTACGAGGTCCAGGAAGTTGATCCTACTCTGATCCGCCTCATATTTGAACTCAATCCCCCTATCATTGATATTGAGGGAACCCATAAAGGAATCCAGAGATTCCCTGGATCCCCTCCATAGGAGGAGGACGTCATCTATATATCTGACCCACAAGGCCAACTCTGGCCTGCGGTCAGCATAGATGACGTCCTCCTCCCATTTCCCCATAAAGAGGTTGGCCAGGCTGGGGGCAAATTTGGCCCCCATCGCGACCCCCCTCTTTTGAAGGAAAAATTCACCACTAAACCAAAAGAAATTATGTGTGGTTGCAAATTGTAAAAGATCTAAAATAAATCTTTGTTGGACTAAGGATAAATCGGAGTCCCTTTCCAAAAAATGTTTAACCGAGGAAATCCCCCATACATGTGGTATAATGGTATATAGGGACGTGACGTCCGCAGTAACCAACCATAAGCCCTCCTCGTATGAAACCTCATTAATAATATTGATAACATGTTTACTATCTCGGATAAAGGCTGGCAGAGCTCTAACAAGTGGTTGTAAATATCCATCTATATATTTTCCTGCCCTAGATGAGATATAATTAATTCCACTTATGATAGGTCTCCCTGGTGGATGAATCGGGTCTTTATGGATCTTGGGCAAGTAGTAGATCACTGGGATCCTAGATGATGCTGGAATGAGAAAAGCTTTCTCCTTTTTATTCAGCACACCTGATTTAAATCCTTCTTTCACTATTTTAGACAAAACTTTTCTATATGAGGACCGGGGATCTCTAGAGAGGGGCAGATAGGTATCCCTATCCCAACTAGAAGACCAAGTTCATTTAGATAGTCAGTCTTGTTAAGTATCACTATTCCGCCCCCTTTATCAGCGGGGCGGATAACGATACTTTTCTCTTCACAAAGTTGGTCAAAACCTTTTTTCAAAGAGTTGTTAAGTTTAGTCTTTTTGATATTAACCTTCTCAAGGTCTCTCAAGAGTACATCTCTGAAGACCTTAATATTTGGTGCCAAACCTCCCGGGGGATTGAACAGGGAAGCATTGGAAAGGTTAGAGTGTTGAACCTCAGTAACAACACTCGTAACACTACTCATAGGTTCTCTAGTAGGTTTAGAGAGAAAAAATCTTTTCATACTCAATTTCCTAGAGAATTTATGTATATCCATGTGGGTATCAAATTTGTTTAAAGATTGGGGGGGTGCAAACTTCAATCCTTTATCAAGGAGTGTGATCTCCTCTGGAGTCAGCGTGACAGTGCTGAGATTGAAGATCCCCTGTCCTGTTATACTCTTTTCCTTTTTGGTCTTTGATTTCCTCCCCCCTCTAGTTCCTCTCTTTTGTCGCCCATTCTTTGATGGTTTTGGTTGGACCCGGGAAAATCCTTGTATTGGTTAGTTTCCCTGTCCCTCCATTGGTCCTGCTGATAAGGATAATCATATGAATTAGAAGGCCTAGGAGGGTAGAAAGGAGAAGGGGGAGGGGGAAAAGGGTAATAATATGGCAGCCTCTCGTCTCTATTCCAACCATTATGGGTTGCCGGCTGTTGATACGGTCCCCCAAATGGGCGGAATTCCTGAAGGGGTTGGAAACGGTTGGTCACCGGGATGGAATAATTATATCGCATGTCATCTTGGGACCTCCAAGGTAGTCTCTCAGAGTCATTGGTTTCTACTACACCAGCTCGGTGAGAGGAATCATTTTTGCGATTTTTGGATTTGTTTCTCCAACTAGGAGATTTAGTGGATGGACCTGTATTATGGTTATCCCTGAATTTTGGGGGGTGGGGAGGTTGAGATTGTCTCTCTCTTACGGGAGATTTGTACGAGACCTTCCTTGAACGCAGGATTGGTCTACTGGACACATGAGAAGGTGGTATGGGATTAGTTGTATTCCCCAAATTTTGATTAGCAACGGGAATCGTATCCATCTCTAAATTATCCCCCCCACCTTCTTGAATTTTGCTTTGCCATTCAAATACTGAACCAGATTTATAGTCTCCTACATCTCTATTAAACTTTTTCTTTTTCTTATTTTTTTGTTCCGTCTCTTCTTTTTCCAACAGCTTTTTAAGAGCCAAGGATCGCTCCTTATACTCCTCACTGCTGGTGAGAGGACATAATTTTTCTTTAATACGTTTTATTTCAACGTCCAGGCGAGTCAATTTACTCTTCTTACGCTGTGCCAAGAATTGCAAAAAATTAACACCAGCATTATTAAAATATTGATACCATTCAGCTAGCTCTGATTCGCCTTTTTGGGGGCTAACGTCCCATCTTAGACTTCTCGGGACCATAGAATCAGCTGTATATTGATCTAACAATGCGATATCCCATTGTGTATGTAATTCGGCTACCATGAGATTTTTAAGTCTCATGAACATACCCCCCAGGTCGCTGTCTGTATCTTTATTGATCTCAAACACACCCTCTTTGGCAATCATGCGTGTAGAACGATATTCGAAAACGTCCATGTTGCAGGACTAACCAATATAAAGCAGCAAGGAATTTAAATATATCAAAAATAAAAGTGTTCAATCCAAAAGGGGGAAAAACTCCTCGCGCTAACAACAATAGATTGAATTCAATATTAATTGAAAATAAATATAATGAAGTAAATAAATAAATAAATTAAATTAGGTGATATCCAGCAGCAACACAAAAATATGTGATATACATACAAAACAGAAATAAAAAACAACAAGGTTGCGCTTAGAGGCACAATGTGATATTGTGAAGGAAATAAATAGTGTCTATATAAGTAGACAAAAAACAAACATATTCAATATAATCATAATTATGAACAAAATAAATTATATCAAGGTGAATAGTAACAAAGTGAATATATCGAGTCCATACGGGCTAAATATAAAATAAAATTAAAATTAAAAAATCTCTAATAGTCCTTCTAATAGGGTAATGAGAAAAAATAGCAGCTTTCCAAGTTGAATGACAAAGGTGATAGCTGTAGATTGTGAAGGTCCTGTATAAGTTCACCATCAGTTACACAATATTGCTTCCAATATGGTAAGGTAAATAGGGTGTACTCTTACCAGATATAAGGGGGATTCAGGCATGTCACTCCCAATACGTCTGGAGTAGGACGCTTCCGGATTTTCCACACTGGGTTGATGCGATCTCCACTGGACCAGCAGGTATTCAGCAACTGCGATAAGCTCAGCATCCCATTCGGATCAAAGAAAAAAGAAGAAAGAACCGGGAACTCGCCATAGTGAAAAATACTTCCAGAAGTTTTATTCAAATTGTGCAGCATATACACAAATAATTTAAAATTGCCGGCTAAAAGCATACAGGATAAAAAAGAACGTGCACCCGTGCTTCCGGGGTCACGTAACAAACGCGGTGACGTAGTGCGTGGCTCCGCCCTGACCGGTTTCGTCAGAGAATGACGTTGTCAAAGGGCACGGGCGACGCACTGAACGTTCACCTCTTAAATACATAGAGACACAACCAAGCCTCTCTTTCGATTCGCCACCTTCATTGGAGAACGGTGGAGAAGGCGGAAGTGGGAGTAGACCGGGAAGAAACAGGAAGCGCGCTACCAGCGAGATCTGTGTAATGCAGATAGGCATATCCTGCATCACTCAAGGTCCGATCCGGCCTAAAAGAGCACACTCACTGGTTCCCGATCCTCCGACTAATGAAATAAAAATAAATACAAAAAATAATTACCAAGGAACATTGTCTGTCACCAATATACATATGTTCAGAGGTAAAGAAGTTAAAAGACATATATTTGTCTCTAATAGACGTACAATAATTGAATTTTAGTCGTCACAAACAATCTTGCTAAACGTGCGCAGCCCATTTAACTAATAGGCCAGTGCGCACAACATGTCTTTATACATATATATACATTAGTTACCATTACTGAAATTGGAAAAGATACATATATACATTAAGCATCCAGGTAAGCATATACATCTACCTAAAGGAATATATATATAAAGATTTATCATGTTTTAAACAGAAAAACTCTTTATACTAAAAACTCCTTATTTTGTGCAAATAAACCAAAAGTCGAAAAAAACGACTAATGGCTATATAGGAAGCACAATCTCCTCCTGATAGAACATATGCACATATAATAAGATATATGTAAACAGAAATAATTTAATAAGCAATAAAAATAAATATAAATATAAAAATAAACAAATTCATTAATTAAATGAATTTAGTTAACTAAAAAACTACATAACCAGGGATATTTTATGAATTATCCAGGAAAGCATTTATTTCTATATCCACATTTAGGCCCTGCGGCTTAAGACATTTTAAACGATAAATCCAGCTCATCTCTAATTTGGATATAGCTATCCTCTTTGATCCTCCTCTCCAATGGGATTTAAGGATGTCGATAGCAACTATAGAGGTACCGCTTGGATTCCTAGCGTGTACTTCTCTATAATGTCTAGAGACCGAGTGTTTTTTATATCCTCTTCTTATATTACCTATATGTTCATTGATTCTGACCTGGAAGGTTCTTATTGTACGTCCCACATATTGTAGCCCACATGGACAGGTCAACAAATAAACCACATGGGTCATAGAACATGTGATAAAAGATCGTATGTTATAAGTCTGAGAAGTACTGTTTGAGACAAAACTCAAGGTCTTACGTTCCTTCACTGCATTGACCTTACATACAGCACATTTATTACACTTGTGGTAACCAATTATATTCTGAAAGAACATTGGTTTCTTACTTGGAGGATCAACCACTCCTGGGGCAAGAGAATCTCTCAATGAGGGGACCCCTCTAAATACCACTTGAGGCTGTCCTGGGAGTGCTGGACCAAGGACTGGATCTTCTTTAAGAAGATGCCAGTGTTTCCTGACCAATTTCTTAATTGTATAATGTTGATTTGAGTAGTTGGTGATAAAGGGAGAAATAAATCGATTGTTTTCCCCTACTGAGGGGGCAACTTTATCCCGTAATAACACAACTCTATCAACTACTTCAATTTCTCGAATTGATTTTTCGAGGTCTTCTGTTAAGTAACCCTTATCCACAAATCTCGATGTTAGCATTTTTGCCTGTTCCCCAAAGTCTTCTATTTTACTACAGTTGCGCCTAAGGCGCAAAAATTGGCTCTTGGGTACTGAATCCAACCAGGCTTTATGATGACAGCTATCGCGGGGGATGAATGAGTTACGGTCTGTGGATTTGAAAAATGTGGAGGTCACAAATTGACCCTCCTCCACTCGAATTACGAGGTCCAGGAAGTTGATCCTACTCTGATCCGCCTCATATTTGAACTCAATCCCCCTATCATTGATATTGAGGGAACCCATAAAGGAATCCAGAGATTCCCTGGATCCCCTGAGCACAAGGGAAGCTATCGGGAAAAGATCTGACAGAGATACATCATTCGTACAGGAACACAGGGTTGCTGGGTTACAAGGTCAGGAGGGTAGAGGCACAGAGCCTAAGCAGCGGTGCTGCTAAAGAGAACCAGGAGGCTGAATCTGACTTTACTTTGTGTTGATGGTGGAAACACCTGCGTGGTCAACTGTTTTTTTTTGCTGGACATTTTCTTTTTTTCTCTTTTCTCTTTTTGTAGTAACGATGACATAAGTATGCTGGTAACATAAACAAGTCGGAGCATACATAATATAACGAGTTCCAAGTCGGGTGGATATAATTATTACTCAGACGGTGCCGCGGTAGATATCTCCAAAGTTCTCAGCCTATATTGAAAAGCCCTAACTTAGTAATGCAACTTTGTGGGATATAAATAGAGGAATACCGGGGTCAGGAGAGATCCCTCGGTGGCCAGTATAACCCAATAAGGGAGCAAAGTCTACTAGACATAATCAAGTACATAATACATAATAACAGCAAAAAAACTGCGAAGGAGAAGTTTACAAGCTAAGTGTGCAAATACAGAAAGGGAGAACAACAGAAGAGGGGAGAGGAATGGAAGGATAAAGGGGAAAGGAAGCAGACACAGAAGAAAGAGACAAGGGCATAAGCCCAAAAAAATGGGAGGGGGGGGGGGGAATGAAAGGAATGAGAAAAAAGCCATAGAGAGACATTAAGAACCAGAAAAGCGAATTCTCTCACCCAAAGCCTCGTAACAGTCCCCAGAAAAATCAGCCATGTTACAAGACCTCCTGTAAATAGCAATCCATGAAAACAAAGTGTTGCCATGGTCTCCAAGTATTAAGAAAGGACTCCTCCTGGTTATAGCGTGTAGTAGCCATAAGATCTTCCATTTCCCTGAATTCACCTGCAATATAATAGAGGAGCTGCTTGGATCTTCTATACTTGCATATCATGCCTGTCTAGACTCTCATCATTTGGAGTCTAGACCTCTGGTAAGGAGGCATTGTATATAATAATACAGTGGGGATCAAAAGTTTGGGCACCCCAGGTAAAAATTTGTATTAATGTGCATAACAAAGCCAAGGAAAGATGGAAAAATCTCCAAAAGGCATCAAATGTGTCAAAAAAAAAGTTAGATTTTATTTCCATTATTTACACTTTCAAAATGACAGAAAACCAAAAAAAGGCATCTGCAAAAGTTTGGGCACCCTGCAGAGTTAGTATCTTGTACTGCCCCCTTTGGCAAGTATCACAGCTTGTAAACGCTTTTTGTAGCCAGCCAAGAGCCTTTCAATTCTTGTTTGAGGTATCTTTGCCCATTCTTCCTTACAAAAGTCGTCCAGTTCTTTGAGATTACTGGGCTGTCTGTCACGCACTGCTCTTTTAAGGTCTATCCATAGATTTTCAATTATGTTGAGGTCAGGAGATTGTGAAGGCCATGGTCAAAACCTTCAGTTTACGCCTCTTGATTTTATTCCCACGTGGATTTTGAGGTGTGTTTAGGATCATAATCCATTTGTAGAAGCCATCCTCTCTTTAACTTCAGCTTTTTCACAGATGGCATCAAGTTACCATCCAAAATTTGCTGAAGTTTTATTGAATCAATTTTTCCTTCTACTCGTGAAATGTTCCCTGTACCACTGGCTGCAATACAACCCCAAAGCATGATTGATCCACCCCCATGCTTAACAGTTGGACAGAGGTTCTTTTCATTAAATTCTGTGCCCTTTCTTGTCCAAACGTACTGTGAGGGGTTAGCCCGACAGCGGGTGTGTGTGACCCCCTGGAAGGGTTTTAGCACACAAAAAAACTTTAGGCACAGCAGACAGTGGTAGGAGAAACAAAAAGGTGCGGTTTTATTTTAAATACACAAATAAAAATTATGACAGAAAACAAAAGAAATACAAAAATAAATCCTGGTCAACTTGACCTGCTTGCTACACATGCTGGTGTCCCTAGCTACCAACTGGGTACAGCCTTGTGCTGCCCCAGTCCCTGACTCCCTGCAGTTTCAATCCCATAGAAACAGCAACACAGGCTTTAGCTCACTGCACAGAGCACACAATCCCCAGATAATCCACGCAGGTCTGGTTTCAGGTTGGAGCCTCTCTCTTATCATGCTGGGAGCTTTTGTAGAGGACCTAACGAGCCCATCTGATACAGCTGGGGTCATCAAGTCCTCCCAGCAGGACTCCCAGCACTCCCCCTAGAGGTACAAAGTGGCATAAAGCCTGAACCTAGGAGAAATGTATATATCATCTTGGATGCAACCAGGGGATTTAACCTGCCTACTGTCACATTCTGGCCAAAAAGTTATATTTTAACCTCATCGGTCCACAGAACTTGTTTCCAAAATGCATGAAGACCATATTTGTACAAGTATCTCTTTATAGTGGGATATTGTACCACAACTCCATTGTCTGCCAGATCTTTCTGGAGGGATCGTGCAGTCAAACGTGGGTTTTGAATTGCTTTTCTCACAATCCTGCAAGCTGTTCTGTCTGATATTTTTCTTGGTCTTCCAGATCTTGCTTTAACTTCCACTGTTCCTGATGACTGCCATTTCTTAATTACATTCCGAACAGAGGATATTGACAACTAAAAAAACGCTTTGCTATCTTCTTATAGCCTTCTCCAGCTTTGTGAGCGTCAACTATTTTCAGTTTCAGTTTTCTAGACAACTGCTTAGAAGAACCCATGGTGCTGATTGTTGGGGCAAGGTCAGATGAGTCTGGGCATTTAAAACCTTTGCGATTGACATCACCTGGTCTTCCCCGTTGATGATTGAGAACAATCCATGACACTGGCAGGTTTCAGATTTGCAAAGGGGGGCAGTGCATGCTATAAATTCTGTAGGGTGGCCACATTTTTTTGACATATTATAAGAATGTCTAATCTGTAATTTGATGCCTTTTGGAGATTTTTCCATCTTTCCTTGGCTTCGTTATAAACATTAATACAAATTTTTACCATGGGTGCCCAAACTTTCGATCTCCACTGTATCTGTGGAGGTACACTTTGGTGACCAAAGGGCACATCAATTATACTCACTGTTACTGAATGTACATTAAGTAATTAATCTGCACTATTTAGATCAGCACTAGTTGTTCACACTTTATGAACACTTGTTTATTCAATATCTATGTTTAGCATGGCAACATTTTTCATTGTTTCTACAGCTTAATTTCCCTGGCGGTATGATTATGTCAATTTTTGAATGTCAAAGCGGTACATTGTTTTGCATGGAAATTTGGTGTTTTATATTGTAGGCCTGTAATTCTTAGGAATAACTCACTTAAATCTGTCCAAATAAGAGTCTAGTAGACATCCCGGGCATGATAAAGTTTGAAACACAAAATCATAAATTATAATATAATTAACTATAAATAATTAAAAAAATAATAATACATTTTATTCAATAATGTAATCAAATCAAAAACACTGAATTGTGTCCAAACAGGGGTGTAATATTACTAGTCACTGTAATACTAGACACTGCATATTGGTTTAGTGAACATCCCAGATATGAAACATTTTGAAACATTGGACTGCACAAAGTCCGTCTTCACAATCAGGACAATAGAAAGCACCCCCCAATGTCAAAAGCGGTTTTAGACCAGCTATAAAACGGCGATAGTGAAATAAAAAAATCACTTGCAGAATTGAGCGATAGTGATTCGTGGGGAAAGTCATCATCAGACACTAAAAGTGACAATAGTGACAATTCTGCGACTGAGCTCAGTGCTGCCTGATCCATACCCCAGTCAATAGAGCACCAAGTTCGCACATCACTGAACTTAGTCGCAGAACTGTCGCTGTCGTCGCTTTCAGTGTCCAATGACAAATTTCCCCACTAATTACTATCACTCAATTCTGCAAGTGATTCTACCCTGTTTCCCTGAAAATAAGACCTACACCAAAAATAAGACCTAGCGTATTTTCTAGGAGTGCTGCAATATAAGCCCTACCCCAAAAATTAACCCTAGTTTAAAATGTTTGTAAAATCCTATAATCCACTCTATTACAATGGTATATAATGTATAATGTGTGTGTTTCTGTAATATAATTGCGGGGAAGAGAGCTCCGGCACGTCACAAAAGCACAATGCAGCGCTATAATGAAGGTATTTGGCACAATTATTACAAGCATTTTAACTCTGTTCACACTGTAAATTCCTGTCAGGCTGGGAGAGAGAGGGGGAGAGAAGACGGCACATTACATGGTAAGACATAACCCAAAAATAAGCCCTACTGTGTCTTTTGTTGCCAATATTAATATAAGACCCATGCTTATTTTTAGGGAAACACGGTATTCAACTATTGCTGTTTTCTAGCTTGTCTAAAAAAGCTTTTGATGTAGAGGGACACTTTTTGGATGCCATGGACGTTCTCAAGTTTCCAGGCAGAAAGAATGGTAAAAGTGCAGGCAGGGCACTGGACAAAGCACTGGGGGGGCAAACTGAAGTCAAATGATTTGATAAAGTAATGTAATCTACAGATTACAATGTATTGTGTTATGTTTTTTGTACTTTTTTGAATTTGCCACCAGGCTCCACCCCCATGCATTGCGACTCTCGACGGGAATGGAGCCCGGAACATTAATGCGTTGGGCGGAGGATCTGGCTGGAGGACATCGCGGGATCCTAGGGACAAGGTAAGTAACTGTACCTGGATGCTGCAATGAAATCCTGAGTGTGGCTCGGGGTTACCGTTATTGGTACTAAAAATTAACCAAGAGCCACACTTAGGATTACCACTAGGGAGGTTAAGCATATTTAGCAGCATACTAACATGTGTTGCAGTATGGTGAGCTGCCAAAAATGCTACATGTACCTTTTCTGGTGCGTTAGTCAGCCTATTCAAATAATTGGGCTGCCTTAACACAATGCACATTAAAGGGTTTGTAAAGAATTTTTTTTTTTTTTTATCCTAATAGCTTCCATAACCTTAATGCAGTGCTGTTTTCATGTCCTCATTGTTCGTTTTTGCTCTCAAGTTGCTGTAATTCTTCTCTGATCTCCACTCTTCCTGGTTGTCTGTTTCCTGATGACCACAGTGCTGGGAGCTTTCTCTCTGTGGTCACTAACTTCAAGGAGGTGTGATTACTGTGTGTCTAGTTTCTAGTTTCGTTTTTCAAACCATCACTGTTCTATGGCTCTGTAAGGCACAGAGGCAGGAAACAACATGCAAAAACGAAACTAGAAACTACAGGTACATTATATGATTGATTTTTATCTATTTTTAATCGTTTTTAAAAGGAATCAGTTAACTAAAATGTCTCTATATCCTGTAAAAAATTGGATTTACAACTCCTTAAACACATGGCATAATGTGTGTGAATAGGCTCTAAGGGATACAAAAAAATTAAGTAAAAGGAGTTCTCTTTAAAGTGAATGAAAGTCTAATTTTAGACAGTTGTTCCCTGAACGGGTATCCCCAATCACCTCGTGGTTTCTTTTCAATCACGTTGTGTCCCAGTAATAACAGTCACTAGAAAAAAGTGTGAATCTATAAAATGGGCACACAGAGCAATTAAAACCTGAGTGAAGTCCTAACCCTTCCATAATTTATTAAAAAAAAAAACATTTCTGTATTGTTTTACTGCTATGCTGTAAAGTTCTATAAAGATCTGCTGATAATCGCGATGTACTCAAGACACACAGCCAGCTGATGTATCACACAATTCTCCTATCTGTCCATACAGGGGTTGATTTACTAAAGGCCAATAGACCGCGCACTTTTGCAAAATGCGGTTGTTTCGGTGCTTAGTAAATGAGGTCCTCCCTGAAGCAGAGAACCGTTGAGGGGGTTAGGGGGGGGGGGGGTGCTGATGAAAAAAACACAAGTGTAATCTCTTCTCTCCTGACGAGAGATAATAATAATAATAATAAGCAGGTGTAATGCAAAAAATAAATACATTTAAAATAAATAAAAAGTCGGGCCTGTAAGGGGCCATGGGGACCATCGGGTCCCTTATAGGTGTAATGCAAAAAATAAATAAATTTAAAATAAATAAAAAGCCGGGCCTGTAAGGGGCCATGGGGACCATCGGGTCCCTTACAGGTGTAATGCAAAAAATAAATACATTTAAAATAAATAAAAATCCGGGCCTGTAAGGGGCCATGGGGACCATCGGGCCCCTTACAGGTGTAATGCAAAAATTCAAAAATTCTAAATAAAAAAAATGGGAGGGGGCAGCCGGGCCCCTGGGGACCATCGGGCCCCTTACAGGTGTAATGTCTGTACCCCCCCCCCGATCTACTTGCTTTTAGTAAATCAAACCCAAAGTGTCCTATGCCTTTGCAGTTAGAAAGGGGTAGCAAACATACTGAAGCCCGTACTGGACTATGCTTAAAACTGTTTTGAAAGCAACCTGCACTGCAATGGCTTACTGTTGCTTTCTGCCAGTTCATCCAATTATGTCTTGCATGAAAGAATTGTATTTCACATTTAAAATGTATTTCCACATAAACATAAAAGAAAATAATATCTCATATTCCTATTGCTGAAACGTACTTGAAAAAAAAGTATTGGATTGTGAGAAATCGAAGAAGCAATTTAATTTTGGCCAGTGGCCACCTGAAACCCTGTGAGTTGGCTCATGGCCTGCCCATTAAAAACTCAGTAGGGCTAATTATCGCACCTATTTTATAGCTGGAACATACTACCAATTGACAACCAACATATTATGGCTTGACTTTTAGTTGCATGCCCCTGTAACCTGCTCCATTTCCTTTCCATTCCAGCACAGAATTTGTACGTCTTCTGCTGAAGTGAATCAGGCACTAACCTTCCATTTCTCATATCATTAAAAAAGAATTTTCTAGAAGTAGGAGTAGTGTGCTTATCGGTGTGTAATAAATGTATGTATGAAAATCTGCCAACATCTCCTTATAATGTGTTCATTATTCTTCATTGATTTTCCTAGAAACTCATAAAAAAACATTTCCTAGTCTACTTGATTCCTGTCAATTTGTAAGACAAAGAATTATGGCATGGTACTAGTGTTTTTTACGTATTTCGGGTTATTCTTCCATTATTTGAAAAGGGCACATTTTTTATAAGAAGGGAATTAAATAGAACAAAGAATAAAGATGTGATCATAAATAGATTGTATCAGCAAACATAACAGATGTGACTGGTATAAAGTAAAAAGAAGACAAGAAGGGCAGAGGTGGTGATCAGACTGACACATACTTCATAGCACCAAATGACCTGAAATATCTAGCATTGAGAGCTGCCTTAGCCACTTAAAGGAGTTGTAAAGTAATTTTTTATATTTTTTTGCTGAAATGACTGTTTACAGGGTATAGAGACAGTGGCCCGGATTCACAGAGCACTTACACCGACGTATAACAAGTTACGCCAACGTAAGTGCAAATGTGCGCCGTCGTATCTGTGCGCCAGACCCACAAACAGAGATGCGCCTAAAACCAGGCTACACCCCGCCGACGTATCTTGCTTAGGGTGGGTGTACATTTAGGCTAGGTGCATGGCGCCGCTCCCATTGATTAGCCATTCAAACATGCAAATGAGGTAATCACCGCGATTCACGAACGTACGTGCGCGTAAGTTGTACATCCGGCGTAAAGTTATTCCCCATAAAGGAAGTGTAACTCAGCAACAGATATGCTCAGGTCTGCACCAGGGAACACAAGCCAGCGTATTTTACATTGGACGTGTGTCTGGCTGGGCATAGGTTACGTTAACCCCGGACCATATTGCTGGTCAAAGAGCACTTTTTGCGATTCGGCACTGCGTCGCTTTAACAACTGCGCTGTCCTGCGATGTGGCTCCCAAACAAAATTGGCGTCCTTTTTTTCCCACAAATAGAGATTTCTTTTGGTGGTATTTGATCACCTCTGCGGTTTTTATTTTTTGCGCTATAAACAAAAATAGAGCGTTAATTTTGAAAAAAATTCAATATTTTTAACTTTTTGCTATAATAAATATCCCCCAAAAATATATAAAAAAAAGTTTTTTTTCCTCAGTTCAGGCCGATACGTATTCTTCTACCTATTTTTGGTAAAGAAAAATCGCAATAAGCGTTTATCGATTGGTTTGCGCAAAATTTATAGCGTTTACAAAATAGGGGATAGTTTTATTGCATTTTTATAATTTTTTTTTTTACTACTAATGGCGGCGATCAGCGATTCTTTTCATGACTGCGACATTATGGCAGACACATCGGACAATTTTGACACATTTTTGGGACCATTGTCATTTTCACAGAAAAAAATGCTATAAAAATGCATTGTTTACAGTGAAAATGACAATTGCAGTTTGGGAGTTAACAACTAGGGGGCGCTAAAGGGGTTAAGTGTGACCTCATCTGTGTTTCTAACTGTAGGGGGCGTGGCTGTAGGTGTGACGTCATTGATTGTGTTTCCCTATAATAGGTAACACACGATCAATGACAGCACCACAGTGAAGAACGAGGAAGCTGTGTTTACACACAGCTCTCCCCGTTCTTCAGCTCCGGGGACCGATCGCGGGACCCCAGCGGCGATCGTGTCCCGCGGTTATGGAGTTTTGGACCGGGTCGCAGCCGTGCGCCCACGATCCATGGCTGGGCATTTAACAATCACGTACAGGTACGTGATTGTGCCCAACCATGCCATTCTGCCGACGTATATCGGCGGCAGGCGGTCCTTAAGCGGTTAAAGTGTATTTCTATCTTTCTAGACAAATTGGGATAATGCCTACTTTATATTTGGTACATGCCCTCATTCACATAGCATAATTTATTTTTATTTTTTTACATGCTGCTTACATTTTTAGCACCCTGGTGTTTAGGCAGAGTTGCTAGTAAATTTTGTTTGCCAGGCTGTAGTTGTACCGGTAATTATTAGTAGATGCACTGATTCCTCTCTAATTCTGAACTTGCTGTACCTTCTCTCTTCTGTCGTTAGGTGGCGTTATGCTGGTGACATTAAATGGACAAGGGTTTAGCAAGGTCCGGTTATGAATGGACGGGGTGTCTCAGCTAATTGGCGGGGGTTTCTTTAGCCCCTTGGCCTGCTGGGAGAGCTTATTTATTTAGGTGGAGTTAGGTGATCGGGGTTCTGTGCCACTTGGACAGCTATCTGGGTGGACGTGTGTTATGCTGGCCCGGGCCGGAAGCCTTAGGCCTATCCCAAGGACATCTGGCTGCTAGGTTGTCTGAGGGCTTATCCAGAAGTAGAAGCAGCGCAGGGTTGGGACTGCAGTATTGGAGTCCAACTAAGAGTAACGGTTCAGCCAGTCGGAAACCAGTTATGGTCCGAGGTAGAAGTGAAGCTGATGCCACTAAGAGACCATCCACCTTGTTACCGGAGACTACTGTGAGTAAGCTGGAGCCAGTAACTTTAGCAAGTGCCAAGCCAGGGACCCAGCGGGACAGCAGAGGTGACACTTAAGGAGCATTTGTGAGTGTCAAGCCAGGGACCTAGCAGGTCAGCATGGGTGATGCTTGAGGATTATCTGTGAGCGCCAAGCCAGGGACCCAGCAAGAAATCAGGGATGACGCTTGAGGTTGTGGAAGAGCTCCAGGGATCCAGTGGTGATTGGGTGGGTCTGAGAGTCTAGTGAGAGACTGGGAGCTTGGTGAGTGAAGACCTACAATGAGAGACTGTAGAGTGTGAGGAGAACCAAAGTGTGAGGAGAATTTAAATACAACTGCCGTTAGTGACTGTTACAAGATTTTTTGCCATAGGAGGCAGCGGTCCTACCTATACAGAAGTGGTGTCTGGCTGGAGGCCTTCCATTGTATAGATGTCTAACTATAGAAGTCTTGGAGTTTGCCAATTGTCATTGCATCTACTTAAGGGTGTCCTGGCCCTAATCCTCTCTCCCACAGTTCTTGTTCAAGAGACAATACATCTCTTTGCATTCAAAAAGTGTCTGGCGCCCATCGCTTCAGCTTGTAATACACCCGCCATGCCTTTTAAATCACTCTATAGAGAAGTATGTCAGCTCTCCCTGGAGGTCACCATTGGGCCTCTGGAGGTCCGAGACCTTGCTACACATTTTACCAGTTTTATTTTCTGAAACAATACAGTGGTAATTGGGGGGCTGGGGAGTTAAAAAAAAAACAAACTCATCTTGGAAAACAACGTATTTAGTTAGATATAGTTAGAAACAAAAAGAAGAATATTTGTGCCATAGATATAAAAAAAGGATTATAAATAATTTTCCCCCCTTTTTTTATAAGTGATCACATTCACTCTGTTCTCAGCTGCATAAGGTGATTAGAGAGCTGGGGAAGGAGAAGCAGCAGTGCATTGAACTTCCCAGTGAATAGCTGTGCGGATGGGGTACTGGTGGGAAGACAAAGGAACCATCACCATAATTAAAGCAGTAATTAGACAAGTCAGGTTTTTTTGTTTAACCACTTCCCTACTGCCCATAGTCATATGACGTCCACAGATGGGATCTCTCATCCTGGGTGGACGTCATATGATGTCCTGGGCTTCCCGGCCGTCTAGGGGGCATGTGCGCCGCCGCCGGCGTGCGCCCACCCATGCCATCGAGGTGGACCCGATGCGCGTGCCCGGCGGCCGCAATGTCCGCCGGGCACCAGCAACCAGCAATCACGGCAGGACTGTGGATCTGTGTGTAAACACAGATCCACGTCCTTTCAGAGGTCAGGAGACTGATGTGTGTTCCCAGTACAGAGGAACACACATCGGATATATATATACTTTCTCCTGTAAAACATATCCAATAAAAAAAATGTAAAAACTTGAATTTCTTCATCAATTTAGACCAATGTGTATTCTGCTACATGTTTTTGGTAAAAAAAAAAAAAAAAATCACAATAAGCATATATTAATTGGTTTACGCAAGTTATAGCTTTTACAAACTATGGGATATTTTTATGGAATTTTTCTTTCTAATTTTACTAGTAATGGTGGCGATTAGTAACTTATAGCGGGACTGCAACATTGGGGACCAGTGACACCAATACAGTGATAAGTGCTAAGCAATATGCACTGTCACTGTACTAATGGCAGGTAAGGGGTTAACATCATGGGCGATCAAAGGGTTAAATGTGTCTCTAGGGAGTGCTTTCTTACCGTGTGGGGGGATGGTTACTTTGCAGAAACACAAGATCTCTGTCTTCCTTACTAGTAGTATGGCGATCTGCCTTGTTTAGCATTCCTCCAAATGATCAACGGGTTCCCGGTGGACATCAGGTCCGCAGGACCCGCTGATTGGCTCCTGTTGTGTCCAATCCGGCCCAGAAGAGGCGATTACATACAGGCAAGCGATTAATTTCCTCTTTTCCTTTCTTTCCTGCATTTATCTTCATCACAAGGTGTGGTGGAACGGCATTTACAGGGTAAATGTACAGGCCTCTAACGAGCCATCGATCGCAAATCACTTTTCAGAGCTGCACATCTAAGCTCAGCCTTATGCCTCGTACACACGATCAGATTTTCCGTCAGACTGTTGGCCGAAAAACTATGATGCAGTCATTGCAGTCATTGCAGTCATTGTGTATTGACAGACTGTTGGCCGAAAAACTGACGGTTTCTACGCTCCATCGGACAATTGTTGTCAGATTTTCGGCAGACAAATGTTGGATGACAGGCTTCACAAATTTTTGCGGACAACGGTCTGTTGTCAGATTTTCCAATCCTGTGTACACAAGTCTGCCAGACAAAAGTCCAAAGTACAAACACGCATGCTCGGAATCAATGCTCCTCAAACATGACATTAACAGAAGGTGCCCAAAGGATGACGCTCAAGAGCTGAAAAACCATGTGGTATGTCTAGTACGTCACTATGTTCGTGTTTAATGGCTAACAATTGTGTGCTGTTTGTATGCAAGACAAAACCCAAGCACGCGCCCTTCGGACAAAAGTCAGACGCTTTATCGGTAGAAAATCTGATCGTGTGTATGAGGCTTTAGTCATAACAACCATCAACCTTCATCTCAACAATCCTTTCCCTGCAGAGAACAGCAACAATTTAAAAATATTATCTTATTTTCAATTTTAGACCACGTCCCGATTTCTTTTACCGCTGTTTTCCGGATGGGGTGTCAAATGAAGAGATGCATTGCACTGGAGATGCCAGCCTTGTGTCAGAGGGAAGGAAGAGCTTTCCAAGTATCCACTCATCCTGTGAGTATATGTGGCTTTTACATCTGCCTATGACATGCGGTTCTTTACTGTGTACAGTCATGCTCAAAAGTTTGCATACCCTGGCAAAAATCGTTACATTTTTTCGCATTGATATTGAAAATATGACTGATCGTGCCAAAAACTGTCTTTTATTTTGGGATAGTCATTATATGAAGCCATTTATTATGATGCAGTCATTTATAAATCACAATAACAGAAATCACAAAAATAGCCCTGATCAAAATACATACCCTGAAATGTTTGGCCTTGCTATAGATACACAGGGTGACACACACAGGTGTTAAAGTGGGTTTACATCCACTTTAATTTGCCACATCTGTGTCTTTTTAAATCACAATTAGTGTCTGTGTATAAATAGTCAAGGGGGGAGATTTACTAAAACTGGAGCACACACAATTTGGTGCAGCTGTGTATGGTAGCCAATCAGCATCTAATTTCAGTTTGTTCAATTAAACTTTGACAATAAAACCTGAAAGCTGATTGGTTTCTATGCAGAGCTGCAGCAGATTTTGCACTCGCCTGCTTTAGTAAATAACCCCCAATGAGTTTATTAGCTCTCACATGATTGCACTGAGCAGGCTAGATACTGAACACTAGGAGCAGAAAAGAACTGACAAAAGACCTGTGTAACAAGGTAGTGGAACTTTATAAAGATAGAAAAGAATATAAAAAGATATCCAAAGCCTAGAATATGCCAGTCAGTACTGTTTAATCACTCTTTAACTGCTTATCGACAGCCCCAAGTACATCTACTGTGGCAGTGTCAATGCTGTGCACTGGATCATATATATGTTACGTGATCAGTGCTTCTGGGTAAGGCAAACACGCCTGCCCCCCCAGCTGTGCTGTGATTTGTTACAGCACAAGCTGATCAGTAGATTCCGGCTAAGGATTGTTTACCAGGACCTGCTGATCGGCTCTGTCATTCGGGAAGAGTACATTACTGTTTTTTTTCTCCCTGCAAAGCAGGGAAAAAAAATAAGATTGCTTAGTAAAAGCAGCACGTTGCATCACATTACACATTGTTAGGCACACAGTTAACCCCTTAATCACCCCTAAATGTTAACCCCTTCCTTTGCCAGTGTCATTAGCACAGTGACCGTGTATTAGCACTAATCACCGTATTAGTGTCACTATTGATGTCAGTGTACCCCCCAGCCAGCATCAGCCAGTTTCAGATTGCCTGCCACACTATCACAGATCCACTATAAGTTGCTAATCACTGCCATTACTACTAGTATAAAAAATAAATAAATACAAAGTCCAAATTATATACCATAGTTTGTAGACTAAAAGTTTCACACAAACCAAATAATATACACTTTTTGGGGATTTTTTTTTTTTTACCAAAGACATGTAGCAGAATACACTCTATTCATGTGAAAAAATATATACCGTATTTATCGGCGTATACCGATATACCGTATACCGATAAAATAAGGGGAAATCGTGGGTATACGCCGATACCCACTTCCCGTGCTTAGTTTGAACGCCTCCGCCGACATATATGGAGCGCGGTACACTCGGGTACATTCGGCCAAGCTCGGCTTCACTCGCGGTCACGCTCCTAGCCTCTATGCGTGAGAAGCCGAGCGTGGCCGAGCGTGCCCGAGTGTACTGCGCTCAGTATATTCGGCGGCGGCGTTCAAACTAAGCGCGGGAAGCGGGGATTCGACTTGGCAAGACACCGACGAGGGTCATCCAAACTAAGTATATTCTTTTTTTTTCCAGGATTTTCCCTTCTAGGTTGGGGGTGCGCGCTATATGCGGGTGCGCGCAATACCCCGATAAATACGGTACATTTTATTTGTGTACAGTGTTGCATGACCGCACAATTGTCAGTTAACCACTTAAGACCCGGACCTTTATGCAGGTAAAGGACCTGGCCAGTTTTTGCGATTCGGCACTGCGTCGCTTTAACTGACAATTGCGCGGTCGTGCGACGTGGCTCCAAAACTAAATTGGCGTCCTTTTTTTCCCCACAAATAGAGCTTTCTTTTGGTCTTTTATTTTTTGCGACTATAAACAAAAATAGAGCGACAATTAAAAAAAAAATCTAAATTTTTTACGTTTTGCTTTAATAAATACCCCCAAAAAAGATATACATTTTTTTTCTCAGTTTAGGCCGATACGTATTCTTCTATATATTTTTGGTAAAAAGAATCGCAATAAGCGTTTAACGATTGGTTTGCGCAACATTTAAAGCGTTTACAAAATAGGGGATAGTTTTATGGCATTTTTATTAATATTTTTTTTTTACTACTAATGGCGGCGATCAGCGATTTTTTTCGTGACTGCGACATTATGGCGGACACATCGGACAATTTTGACACATATTTGGGACCATTGTCATTTTCACAGAAAAATATGCTATAAAAATGCATTGTTTACTGTGAAAATGACAATTGCAGTTTAGGAGTTAACCACTAGGGGGCGCTGTAGGGGTTATGTGTGACCACATATGTGTTTCTAACTGTAGAGGGGCACGGCTGGGCACTTAAAGAGGACGTACAGGTACGTGCTTGTGCCCAGCCGTGCCATTCTGCCGATGTATACTGTATTTGCATATGTAAATGGAGTTAATCCACGCTATCCCCAATAAAAAGAAAAGTGTTAACTGGTGCCTCAAGGTGCAAAGGGTTTAACACAAAAAACATAAATATTTGTTCCTATTACGGACAAAACAAGGTGCTGCAATTATATATTAGTTTGAATAGTGAACTAAAAAGGAATGTAAAAAAGATATGTAATAATGCGCAACCAGCGACTATACAATGAAAAAATGGTGTAAGAAAAGTGATCTCAATAAACCCAAATAGTAAAAGAGCAAGCAACAATATCATTGAGCAAAACCCTCAACCTTAGGTTGTAAATGGTCATTCAAGTCCAAAAAAACACAAAGTGTAAAAAATGTATATAAATAGGTGGTACAACTTGGGAGTCCAAAGATGTAACAATGTAGCAATGGTCATTTAAGTCCACAAAAACACATAAGTAGGTGATACAGCTTGGAAGTCCAATGGTGTAACAATGTGGCAAAATAAACTAAACTGTGAGTATTCAATCAAAACATGGGAGCAGAGATATGAATCTTCCGTCTGGATGCTTCTCTCAAATAAGGTAGATAAATGGCCGCCTACCGCAATAGATGGACCTCCACTACAGAGATCATGTCAGCTTAGCACATAGAAAATGGATGATCCGGCTCCGAGCGTGGAAGTCAATCCCCAGCAGAGAAGACCTTTACACCTCTCCAAGGAACACCGAAGGTAATCCCCCGCATCAGCTGGATCCTTAGCGCACATGCACCATCTCCTCTCTGGATAGCAGAGGGGGCGTTCAGTAGGCAGTTAGTGTTGTAGTAAAAAAGAGATAACACTTTGTGGTGCAGTATGAAAAAACATTTACCCTTTATTTTGCATAAAGTGGGTTACTGACACCCAAAAAGATAAAATAGAATCTAAAAAGAATACACCAGTGTCGGCTCACGCCAGACCAGCTGGAGTGTGATGACGTCAGAGTCCTTTGCTCCACCCGACGCTGCGTTTCTCCGTATAAGGCGTCCACTGGGCAGGAGGCGGTCCTGAAGTGGTTAAAGTAGCACAGTGCTGAATAGCAAAAGATGGCCTGGCCATGAAGGAGGTAAAACGTTCTAGAGGGCAAGTGGTTAAGAAGTGGAAAATTCGGGGAAACGCTTGATACCAAGCCAAAGTCAGGTAGATCAAGAAAGATTGCAGCCAAAACTGCCCGAAGAATTGTTTGAGATACAAAGAAAAACCCTCAGGTAACCTCAGGAAAAATACAGGCTGCTCTATAAAAAGACAGTGTGGTTGTTTCAGGGAGCACAATACAGTGATTATTGAACAAAAATTTGCTGCATGGTCGAGTTGCCAGAAAGAAGACTGTACTGCCCCAATGCCACAAGAAAGCCTGGTTACAATGTGCCGGAAACACCTTACAGCTTCAGGTCCATTGTAATCTGGAGTGACAAGACCAAAATACAGTTACAGTATATGGTTACAACCATAAGTGCTATGTTTGGAGAGGCGTCAACAAGGCCTATAGTGTCAAGAAGCGTGTTTGGTGGCTCACTGATGTTTTGGGGGGTGTGTGAGCTCTAAAAGCACTGGGAATCTTGTGAAAATGATGGAAAGATGAATGCAGCATGTTATCAGAAGATACTGGAAGACAATTTCCATTCTTCTGCATGAAAGCTGCGCAATACTCCAAAGACATGCTGGTAGGTAAATTGGATCTCGTCCAAATTGGCCCAGTATATATGAATATATGTGTGTATGACTGTGTGTCCCTAGCGTGTCAAGATCCTACTAGGTAAAATGACCGCACCAGCCAAGTAGACACTGGCTGGAAAAAGCGCCCAGAGGCGATTCAGTTCACATGCCTAGTGCTATACAAGTCCATTCATTCATTCATGGGACGCTCTTGGTCTTTCCAGCATGGCAATGACCCTAAGCATAAGTTGACCCTCCATTGGTTACAGCAGAAAAAGGTGAAGGTTCTGGAGTCGCCATCACAGTCTCCTGACCTTTAATATCATCAAGCCACTCTGGGGAGATCTCAAACATGCGGTTCATGCAAGACAACCAAAGACTGCATAACCTGTAGGCATTTTGAGAAAACGAATGATCAGCTATACCACTTGCAAGAGTTTGGGGCCTCATAGACAACTATTATAAAAGACTGTATGCTGTCACTGATAATAAAGGGGGCAATAGACAGTATTAAAAATGATGGGTATGCAGACTTTTGAACAGGGGTAATTTCATTTGTTTACTTGTTTCCATGTTTTCTTTTATGGATTGTACCATTTTGTTATGACCTACAGTTGAATATGAATCCCTTAAGAAATAAAAGAAATGTGCCCTGTTCACTCATGCTTTCTTTTAAAATTGTACATATTTATTAGCTGCCTAGCTACCTGACCCATGAATCGTTGGTCACACATAGGTCCAAGATATGTTAGGCTGTTTACCCTTGCTTGTTTGCTTGTATGTACCCAGTTTCTTATAATATCATGGACCAATGAAGAGTTTTTGTACTGTACTTCACCTTTATGTTGTTGAAAACATTCCGGTACAAACCATTGGGAAGGAAAATGCTCCATACTGTATATTATTAATTCTCCGGGGGTATGCATACTTTTAGGCACAACTGTTAAAGTGCCAAAAATGCCTATACAAAGCTGCAGATGCCTTGTTTTACATCTTCTCAGTATTGAGAAATTCTTTGCATCCAGATGCACGTGCCATGTTTTTATGATGCACAATGCCCCTTGCTCTATTAACAGACCCTCACAACTTCTTATACCTTGCATCTCCCACTATAGTAAACCCAGGCTGTAATGTAAAGAGAGTACAGGTCAGCAAGCAGATAAAGAATTTGTATTTTATCCAGGAACATCTATCCTTATATACATATTGAAAGCCTATGTTTCATTGATGTTATAAATTGAAACTTTACCAAAAGATGACATTCGCTTTGGACTAGACCTGACAGGTGTAGTTGCTTGGATGAGATAGCCTGTCCTTTTGCACAGCTAGAATTCAGTATGAAGAATCTAAACCTATTGAAGATGATTTACTCAACGCCATACATGCTGAAACTTTTAATCTTTCAGCTGTCTAGTCAGGTGTGAGGCAATACTGGGGTGGATGAAGGGGTACCCCTATATAGAAATAAAAAGAAATTAAAGATGGTAAAAAGAAATCACAAGTAAATGTCATAGAAAAATTAAGCTATAGAACTTAATTCCATCTTTCATTATTTTTTCAGACATATTTTTTCAGACATACATTCATTATAATTAAACTAAAATATGACTTTTACCTGAGTAATTGTTTATTACAAATACAGGCCCAGATTCAGATAGATTTAGATTATTGTAGAGTATCAGAAATACACTACGCCGCCGTTTTTTACCTGGCTCTACGTGGAATCCAGGTAGATTTTGTCCAGTAAACGACGGCGGCGTAGTGTATTTCTCCCGTCGCAATCCATCTACGCGAGTAGGGGGCGTGAAGCATTTAAAATAGGCGCGTTCCCGCGGCGATCGAACTGCGCATGCTCCGTTCGCAAATTTCCCGCCGTGCATTGCGCGAAATCACGTCGTTACGTCATTTTTTCTTGAGTAGCATCGTTTACGGAGATTCCTATTCCCGAACGAGTTACGTAAAAAAAAAAAAAAATTAAATTCGACGCGGGAACGACGGCCATACTTAACATGGGCTATGCACCGTTAGACCAGCAAACAGCTGGTCTAACAGTACGTATAAAAAAATAGACGAAAGCGATTGCGAAGACCGCTCGTATCTTCGTGGATCGCCGTAAAAACTCATTTGCATATCCTGACGCATGAAAACGATGCAAACTCCTCCCAGCGGCCGCAAAAATATCGCAGCGTAGATCCGAAGGCTTACGAAGACGTAAGCCTCTCGGATCGAAGCCCGAAGCCGCCGTATCATGGTTTGAGGATTCAAACTAGTGATACGGCGTGCAAAATTTGAAATTACTCCTGTCTAACACCAGTTAGACAGGCGTAATTGCTCTGTGAATCTGGGCCACAGACTTTTGCCTACATCATTGAGTTTCTTAGTCTCATCTCTTTAGTTATATAAAAAAAAATCTTTATTATCAAGGGTAATACTGCTTGCCTGTTTTGTACCAAATGCAGATATATACGTGTTTCACCAGTGGTTTACTTGTATGATTTGTAAAGCATATAAAAGCACAGTTCTCCTTCCCGTCAATTTCTCGTTATTTGAACATTTTTGATGTATTAAAACTTCCAAATTACAATAATAAAGAATTTTGAAGAATACGAAGTAATGAACCAAAATTTTGGACGAAGCTTGAATTCAAATCGTTTTCTAATCAAATTTGAATAGTTTTCTAATCAAATTCAAATTTCCAAAAGAGAATTAATAAAATTATAGAAAATAAAGGAATAGAATAGAATAAAAAAATAGAATAGAAAGAATATAACCATCTTCTGAAATTCGAATTTCAAATGGAATGAATTCAAATTCAAATAAAACTAGAAAATAATAGAACAGAAAATAAAAGAATAGAACCATTTCCCAAAATTCGAACAAAATACATATGAATTTGAATATAATAGAAAATAATAGATTAGAATAGAATATAATAGAAAATAATAGATTAGAATAGAATAGAAAATAAAAGAATATAATTAACTAGAATAGAAAATAAAAGAATATAGTAAAACAATAGAATAGAAAGAATATACCACCTGCTAAAATTCAAATTTTGAATAGAATAAACAATAGGAAAGAATAGGATAGAAAGAATATGACAATATAGGTGTTGTCCAAAATTCGAATTTTGAATAGAATATAATAGAAAAGAATAGAAAATAAAATAGAATAGAAAAAAAACAATAGAATAGAGTGTAATAGAAAGAATATAATCATCTTCCAAAATTCTTTTTTTTTTAATTCTTTATTTTGTTATAATTTATGGTATACAATATTCCTTAAAACCCAACATTTCCCCCTCATTGGAGTATATGAACCATATTTCACCTTTTTCTATAACTTTTCCCTCCCGCCCCCTCTACCCATACCCTTCCCGCCCCCTACTCCTTCTTATTCCTCCTTATTACGTACTCTTAATTTCACTATATTTCTTTGTTAGTTTGAACTCTTTCCAATCTTCCCATCTCTTAGCAAATCCTTGTCTTGTGTCTTCATAACTATGTCTTAGATATTCCATATTTCGAGTCTCTTCTATCTTATCAAACCACTCCCCTATCTTTGGGCTATCTACTTCCCTCCAGTTCTTCGGTATCAAGCTTTTTGCAGCATTCATCATGTGAATAATCATTGAGTTTTTATATTCTTTTATCGGAATGTCCACCCCATGGAATAAGCATGCCCATGTATCTTCTGGTATGTCAATTTTAGTAATCTCCTTTATGTACCTTACTATTTCCTTCCAGTACATTCTAATTTTGGGGCATCCCCACCAAATATGGGCCATGGTTCCTATTTGTTTACACCCCCGCCTGCATTCTGTTGTCTGTCTTATTTGGTACTTCCCCAGAATATCTGGGGTTCTATACCATCTGGAAATACAGTACATTTGTAATTCATTTCTATTGTCCTGCTATTTATTGACGATCCATGTACAAGTTTTAGAATTTTACTTATTTCTTTGAATAAATTCAATTTAGAATGTAATTCGATTTGAATTTGAATGCAATTTAAATGTTAATTGATTTGAATTTGAATAAACGAAACAAATTACAAAAACAAATTAGACAAATTTAACTAAACTAATGTATCTAAATAAGCAATCGCAACATAACAAAACAAATGTCTTTGTTCTGAACATGTATAAATCAATGAATTAAAAGGGCGCCCTTGTAGTTCGTTGAGAACTACAAGTCCATCTTCTGCAATGGCAGACAGGTCTTGTAGTATATTCATTCACAGTGTGAGGGATTTGCTCGGTAGCGGGTGTGTGTGACTCCCTGGGTTGGTTCACTACACGCTGAACTATACAGAAAGGCAGTTGAGGATGGTTGAAAACAAAGGCTATGATTTATTCTTCCATCTTGCTGGAAACAACTGCAATCATCAAAACAGCATAAACAAAACATAAAATAAACCCTTGCCACTTGGGGCATCTACCTTCACAACACAGGAACACCTACCTATGGAGTCTGGCACAGCCTACTGCTGGGCAGACACTGCTGGTCATACAGCAAAAAAACAAAAACAGTCTCTTTGATATTTATCACACAGAAATACTGATACAACCTCACCTTCAGAAGTCTTTCTCAGCCCACTGCTCTCCTTAACTCAAAGGCCTTAGGATGCAGCAATCAGTAGTCATCCTCTGGATGACTTATAGAGGCCTTAATTGCCTCATACTGAACAGCTGAAGTTTTCCAACGCCCTTAAACCTTTCTGGCTATTTCTACAGCCGACACCTGATAGTAATTGGTGAATTGTCTAAACAAGGCAGAAATGTATCTCCCGTCTGTGACAACACCCACAGATTTACCTGACTTCCTGTCACAACAGATTCCTGTGGTTGAATTATGCGGCTGTGCGGGGTGGAGAGGCGAAAGCGGCTGCAGAGGAGAGAAACCCCCACCCACTGTCATGGGGTCATAGGGTGGGAGTGCTGGAGCATCTTACATGTTACACCCTAAATAAATGTGTAGCATGTAACATGTTCCAAGCGTGAACTTATCCTTTAATTATTCTTTTTATATCTGCCAGCATTACAAAACAACAAATACCAGACTAGGTTTAATCCACAAAAAAGTACAATAGACGTTTACAGAACTTTTTTGATATTTTTATTGCTGGTTAATTGGCTTGCTCCTCTCTGAGGCAAACATGAAACCAGTGATGTATGGCTTCCATGAGGACTCTGACAGCATGCCACTGCTATTCAGCCTTCGCTTTTATTAGCACTCTCATACAGTTATGCTTTGCTAGACAGAACAACGAACTCTCATCATGACAGCCAGTCTGGCTATAGAGGAGCCGCTGCAACATAAGGCAGGCTAATCATTTGTTTTTGTTTTTTTATAATATAATAGAATAAATAAACTGCCATATGTACAATAGGATATAATAGAGTTGTGTTTTATGAAAGCACATTCTATGAAACAATTGCTGAAACTCTAACCATCTGAATACCCTTTACCCTATACGTTTTGTTGAGAGGAACATGTGCGAGTCTACATAGGAAGAAACATTTATATTGATTAAAACAATATTAAATGAGTATTTTTTTTTTTTGAGTATCTTATCTGCATAAATTGTGCTGATGGAGTAATAAGCACTTTAATTGTGCAGCTGTGTTTTGGAAAAAAAAAATATGAGATATGTCACCCATGAATGATTCATTGTACACATTTTACATTCTGCACAGCAGTGCTATACTTCTATGAAAAAAAAAGTTAAAGCACTTTGTACATGTAGTATTTCCCTCTTTCTGCTGGACTAGCAGTCTTCAAGGCACTATAAAGGGGAAGTTCCATGCGGATGGCGCCACCCTTGGGGCTGCTTTTTCTGATTTAGTGTTAGTAAAAGACGATTCGCGCTTTTTAGTCTGTTACAGCGTGATGAATGTGCTTACTCCATTACGAACGCTAGTTTTACCAGAACGAGCGCTCCTGTCTCATAACTTGCTTCTGAGCATGCGCATGTTTTTCACGTCCTTAAAGCCCACACACGACCATTTTTTACGACGTTAAAAATGATAACGTTGAAAATGTGGTGAAAAATTAGAGCATGTTCTAAATTTTTAATGGCGCCCACACACGTTCGTTTTTAAATGATATAAAAAAAAACATAAATTTTTACAACCCGAAAAATGGTCGTGTGTACGGGACATCAAGGGCTTAAAGTGTTTAAAGTCTCTTTTAAAAAATGAATAAAAATAAAAAACTTGTTACACATACCTGCCCTGTTTAGTGGTTTTGCACAGAGCAGCATAGATCCTCCTCTTTTAGGGTCCCTCTTTGGCTCTCCTGGCCCATCCCTCCTGTTGAGTGCCCCCACAGCAAGCAGCTTGCTATGGGGGCACCCACCTGAGCCAAGCTGCAGCTCTGTGTGTCCATTCAGATATGGATCTGCAGTTCGGCCCCACACCCTCTCTTTCCTCATCAGCTAACTGACTTTGATTGACAGCAGCTGGAGCCAATGGCGCCACTGCTGTGGAAGGTGGGGAGTCCCAGAGGATGGAGACAGTTGTGGACATCGCTAGACAGAGATGGCGCTCAGGTAAGTGTTAGGGGGGCTGCTGCATACAGAAGGCTTTTCCTCTTCATGCATAGAATGCATGAAGGCAAAAGACCTTCCGCCTTTACACCTATTAGCTGAGTATTGAAATCATGCTTTGAAAGCTTCTTGGATACAGCAAACGGTTTTATTTTATTGGAGAAATATATTGCATGCCTTTTATCATTATGGAGACAGACAGGAAGAGAACACAAACAAGATCATTGAGCATAGCTAGACAATATATCCTGTTATATCGTAGAAAACATGAACTATACACCATAATACTACAGTATGGTAACCTTCTGAACTAGCACCATCCACAGGCAGCTCAACTCTTTAACCACTTAAGACCCGGACCAATACGCTGGCAAATGACCCAAGGGGTTTTTGCGATTCGGCACTGCGTCACTTTAACAGACAATTGCGCGGTCGTGCGACGTGGCTCCCAAACAAAATTTGCGTCCTTTTTTTCCCACAAATAGAGCTTTCTTTTGGTGGTATTTGATCACCTCTGCGGTTTTTATTTTTTGCGCTATAAACAAAAATAGAGCGACAATTTAAAAAAAAATGCAATATTTTTTACTTTTTGCTATAATAAATATCCCCCAAAAATATATAAAAAAACATTTTTTTTCCTCAGTTTAGGCCGATACGTATTCTTCTACATATTTTTGGTAAAAAAAATCGCAATAAGCGTTTATCGGTTGGTTTTCGCAAAATTTATAGCGTTTACAAAATAAGGGATAGTTTTATTGCATTTTTATTAATTATTTTTTTTTTTACTACTAATAGCGGCGATCAGCGATTTTTTTCGTGACTGCGACAATATGGCGGACACTTCGGACAATTTTGACACATTTTTGGGACAATTGTCATTTTCACAGCAAAAAATGCATTTAAATTGCATTGTTTACTGTGGAAATGACAGTTGCAGTTTGGGAGTTAACCACAGGTGGCGCTGTAGGGAATGTGTGCCCTAATGTGTTGTTTACAACTGTAGGGGGGTGTGGCTGTAGGTGTGACGTCATCGATCGCGTCCCCCTATTACAGGGATGACGCGATCGATGCTCCGGCCACAGAGAAGCACGGGGAAGCCGTGTGTACACACGGCTCTCCCCGTTCTTCCGCTCCAGGGACGGATGGCCGCACTGCAGCGGCGATCGGGTCCGCGAATCCCGCGGTCCCGGTCCTGGAGCTTCGGACCGGGTCGCGGGCGCGCGCCCGCGGGCGCGCGCCCGCGACCCACGGCTGGGTACTAAAACCAACGTATATATACGTTGATGTGCCCAGCCGTGCCATTCTGCCGACGTAAATGTGCAGTAGGCGGTCCTTAAGTGGTTAATAAGACACAGAATTTGAATCCAGCACAATTTTATTTCAGATATTTGCGGTACAGAAAACAGAAAATTGTACCATACTTACCGTAATTTTCTTTTCCTGGTGCCTATCCATGGCAGCATACCTGTGACAAGCTCCGCCTTGGCTCCTCCCTCAGGACTAGTGAATATTATAAAAGAGTTGGCTAGCACCGCCCCCACATTCTCCGTAATATAGAATACCGAGGGTGGGATTGTATGCTGCCATGGATAGGCACCAGGAAAAGAAAATTACGGTAAGTATGGTACAATTTTCTGTTTTCCTGGTGCCTCCATGGCAGCATACCTGTGACAAATAACTAGCTGAGACGGGTGGGATAATGCTTAGAGGTTTATTTCAAAGGAATTATTATTGTTGATCATTAGAGGAAGTGACGGCTGATTTGATCGTTTGTCTGCCGAACTCTACCGATGAGAGAGCTCCTGGGTCTACCCGGTAATGCTTCAAAAATGTATGTTGGGATGACCAGGTCGCTGCCCTACAAATGGTTTCGATTGACACATTTGCCCTTGCCGCCCAAGAGGCAGATACCGCCCTCGTGGAGTGGGCCTTGACCATCAAAGGGGGGTCCAGACCTCTCGCCCTGTACACCTTGTGGATGAGCTTCACGATCCATGAGGCAATTGTTCTTGCTGACGCCTCCTTGCCTTTGTTCTTCCCCCAGGGAATTATGAGCAACCTGGTAGAGTCTCTGAAGGATGCCGTGGCCTGAAGATAACATCTCAGGGTGGAGGCAATGTCCAGTTCGTGAAGAGAATCGGAGTCCTGTTCCAAAAACGTTGGGAGTGCCCAGGGCTCCGACATAGACAAGGATGATGCGACCTTGGGGATAAATCCTCGCACTGTTCTTAGTTCCACTCTGTCAGGGTAGAATACGATATGATTATCATCTGCCCCTAGGGCTTGGAGCTCTGAAACCCGTCTGCCAGAGGTTATGGCTATCAGGAAGGTAAGCTTCAAGGTTAGATTCCAAAGTGATGCCGAGTCCAAAGGAGCGAAGGGTGGGCTAGCTAAGGACTCTAGGATGATAGCGAGGTCCCAGGTGGGAAAAGACTGTTTAGTTGGTGGTCGGATCTTTCTGACGGCCTTGAAAAATTGGATTATTAACGGATCCTCGGCCCACCTTCTACTGGTTGCTGTTGAAATTGCTGCTACCTGAACCTTTAAAGTACTTAGAGCAAGGCCCAAGTTCAGGCCCGCCTGCAGAAATTCAAGAATTTGAGAGGATGATGGCGAACCTGGATCGCTGCTTCTGCCCATCATGAAGGCCCTGAACTTGTTCCACACTCTATCGTATATGCTGTTTGTGGATGGCTTTCTAGCCCTGAGGAGGGTTGCGATAACCTCGTTGGAACATCCTAGGGCTTCAAACCTTTGCCTTTCAGCTGCCAGATGTGAAGGTTCAGCCTGCCTGGATCTGGATGGGTGTGATGTCCCTGAGACAGGAGGAAGGGTATCAATGGAACTTTGACCGGGGGCTGAGTACTCAGGTACATTGCCGTAGGAAACCAAGGGCGTCTCGGCCAGTATGGTAGAACCGTTATTACTGTCGTGGATTCCGTCATTATCCTCGCCAGGAGCTTCGGAATGAGAGGCCGCGGAGGGAAGGCATAGGCCAGATTGCATGCCCAGGGGGCTGAGAGAGCGTCTACTGCTTCCGCCTGGGGATGTGGGAGCCTCGAGATGAACCTTGGTAGCTTGGTATTGCACGCGGTCGCAAATAGGTCCAGCTCGGGGGGCCCCCACTGGTTCACTATCCAGTTGAAAACTCTTGGGTGTAGGGACCATTCGTTGGTATCTATGAACCTGCGAGACAGGATGTCGGCTCTTGAGTTTAGATGACCGGGCAGGTAGACTGCCCTTAGGTCTTTTAGATTTCTTTCCGCCCAGAGGATTATGGGTTCCACCTCCCTCAGCAGGGACCTGCTGTGCGTCCCACCCTGTCGGTGTATATATGATACGGCGGCTCTGTTGTCCATCCGTAGAAGAACTGGTTTCCCTGTGATCTCGAATTCCAGGGCTAGCAATGCACGGTAGGCCGCCCGAATCTCCAGAATATTCGAAACTAGGCCAGTTGTCCGAAAGGACCATCTCCCCTGCACTGAGATCTGGTGGCAATGCGCTCCCCAGCCTGCTAAACTGGCATCGGTGGTAACTGTGATCCAGTTGACATGACCTAACGGACGTGACTTCATCAACGCGTGTTTCTTCATCCACCAATGAAGACTTCTGAGCATCAGGGTCGTCAGGAGAATGGGCTGAGAAAGATATCGTTTGTTCCACTGCCTCAAGAATTCCAGTTGGAAATATCTCAAATGCCAATGAGCCCAAGGGACCATAGGGATGCATGACGACATCCGGCCTATCAGGCTCAGACAGTTTGAGGCGGTCAGATGGGGTCTCGCCCTCACACTCTTCATCTGCCGAATAATTGACGTCACCTTCTGAGGTGGAAGGGACACTGTTCCGTTCTCGGTGTTGAACAGTGCACCCAGATAAATCATTTCCTGGGTTGGAGAAAGGTGACTCTTCTCCTGGTTTATCTTCCATCCAAACTCTACTAGTGTTGTTAGGAGAACTTCCCTGTGTTCCACTAATTGGCCTGGATCCTTCGCCAGGAGAAGAAGATCGTCTAAATAATGGTAAACTCGAAGCCCCTGCTCCCTTAGAGGGGCTATGATGGCAATTAAGGTCTTTGTGAAGACTCTTGGAGAGGTGCATAGGCCAAACGGGAGACTCCGGAATTGTAGATGTACCTGGCCTACTGCAAACCTCAGATACTTCTGGAAAGAAGGGAGTATGGGTATGTGCAGGTAAGCGTCCCGTAAGTCTATCGATAACATCCAGTCCCCCGGTTGAATTACACGGATGATTGTCTGTAGCGATTCCATCTTGAATCGATGTAGGAAAATGTAGCGATTTAGCCTTTTTAGGTCTATGACAGGTCTCCAGCCTCCGTTTTTTTTGGGGACTACAAACAGGGTGGAATAAAAACCTGTAAATCTTTCTGACGGAGGTTTGTCTAGAAATGTCCAGAAGTGCCCGTATTTGACGGTGGAAATTACCCAAGGATCCCTGCATCTCTTCTCCCATATTTTCGAGAAGTGTTGGAGTCTGGCTCCCACGGGAATCGCTTGGAATGGTTCGGCGTCAAAAGGGCTTAGTGGAATTCTGTGGAGTAGGCACGGTTCCCTGTCTACGGTTCTTGAGGAAGGTGGACTGCGTACCTTTCCAATTCTGCCTGAAGCCTTTTCCCTGCCTGGACTGTCTGTAGTCCTTGTTTTTGAAATGCTGGAATCTGGGTGCGAATGACCTGGAGCGCCTGGGTCGCCTGTCCTGGGGTAAAAGGCCTGACTTCCCGCCAGTAACATGAGAGATGGCTTCATCTAATTTCTCCCCAAATAGGGCTTTTCCATCAAATGGAATTTTGCACCAATTTTGCTTTGACGCAATGTCTGCTGACCATGGTTTCAGCCACAAGGCCCGCTTGGCCATTTCTGTATGGAGCATTGCTCTCGAGGAGCATCGGATTGAATCAATAGCGGCTTCTCCAATAAAGTCTGCCGAGAGTTTTAGCTCATCTAAGGCCTTGATAATGTCCTCCTTTGGGATATCCTGTTGGATTGCTGACTCTATATTATCTGTCCAGGCACGCAGCGCGTTGGACACTGATGTTAGGGCTATCGCAGGCTTACAAGCATTGCCCGCCATCTGGTAAGCTTTCTTGAGATCAAGATCCATTCTTCTATCCAAGGGATCCTTAAATGAAGTTGAATCTTCCATAGGCAGCGTAACGTTTTTTGCTAACCTTACTACCGCTGCATCCACTGCTGGAGGGGCCTCAAGCATTGCAGAGTCGGCTTCCGTAAGAGGGTATAATTTTGCCATGCGATTAAGGGAAAATCTTTTTTCCGTCTTTTTCCATTCCTCCTCAATCACACCCTTAATCTCGTCCATGAGAGGAAAAACGGAAATTTGGCGTTTGAGAAAGGGGAAGTATGCCCTAGACTTCTTGACTTCTGTCTCAGTCTCTTCCCAGCCAATCGCCTGTTTTACTGCCTGTACATAGGGCTGGACCATGGAGAAGGCAAAGCCAGAGGCATCCAAGTCATCAGAGGAATCCCCTGAGGCGTCATTCCCCTCTTGATGCTTAGAGGAAGAGGCCGCTGTCGTGCGAGGGACTCCACTAGTGGATGGGCCGGGAATGGCCTCCTGGGCCGTTTGCTCCTGATGAGGAGATACTGATTGCTGTGGCGGTATTGTGGCCACCAATTCTGCAAAGGAGTCTTTTATTGCTTTCTTAAGCAGGTCCGCCACTTGGAGGCCTTCGGACTCTCGGTCCGCAGCATAGTCCCTCAGGCAATCTCGACAGATTCGTTTATGTGGAAGAGGGGTGGCACCACAGGCCTGACACTTTGGAGATCTGGGTCTCGGGGAGCGCGAGTGATGGCGCTTTTTGGCTGATGATTTCCTGCCACCCCCATTGTCGCCTCGCCTGGAAGACCTCTCTCTGCTGGGGCTTGAGTCAGAGTCCTCATGTCGCCTTGAGGTCTTCTTAGACGTCTTCTGGCGTACAGGGCTGCAATACATAAGAGTATGAGCCTAAGTGCACTCTTTTCTCTTCTGCGTAAACTTACCTGGACGTAGGTCCTTACCTTAAGTGTAGAGTAGGATCTTGTATGGGCGGCGAATGGCTCATGTTAGGTGGATTAGCAGAGGAAGCAGCTAAGAAAGGAACAGGAAAGGGTTAACCGGCATGTCCTAACCAGGCTAAACATGAAAAAAAAAAAGTTTTAGGTTTCCCCCTTCTTCTCTCTTTTTTTTTTTTTTTTTTATCTACATATATATATATACACATGCACATACACAAGCATATACATATATATACATACTTTCTTCTTCCTTTTTTTTTTTTTTTTTTTTTTGCACCCCCCGCGAGGACGTAAACTTTATAAAATTTTCCTGCCCTCCCCCCTTTGTTCTTTTTTTTTTTTTTTTTTTATTTATTTATTTATTATATATATATTTTTTTTTTTTTTTTTTTTTTTTTTTTTACCTGCAAAAGGCAAGTTTCCTGTTTGGAGCTCTGTTGTACAAGGATCTCCCTGGACAGCCTCAGGCATCATACTGAGGCAGCCAGGGAGATAAAAAAGAGCCAGGTGGACAGAGGAACGCCTCTGCCCTGATTGCCTACAAAAAGGGCAAAAATTCACCGTTTTGCCCTATTCCAAGATGGCCGCCGCGGCCTCCGCGCACATCGCGCATGCGCGAACCGGCGGCTCTAGGACCCAGAAGGCTCGGTCGTCGGCAACAGCGTGGGACGCGGCAGAGGGGGCTGCCAGGTATACAAAAGTTATTGGAGGTGGCGCGCGCGATCCCTAAGAGGACCAGGGAGATGAAGGGAGACGCCAGGTATCACAGGGGAAGAAAAAAAAAACAAACAAGGGGAACAGGGGGTTAAATGTATCGTATGGTAGAGTGAGCGAACCACGGGGGAAGCGAGGAGATGACAGGGGCAAAAGTAAGGATGCCAGTGGAGAGCCTAGGAAGGGGGGAGAGAGAAAGGGAGAGGAAAGAAAAAAAAAGACAAAACTAAAGAAAAAGTTATAGCTGCTGCCTCTGTTACCATGGGAGCCTAATGCCTATGAGATATACTGCAGATACAGCTCTTACTTAAGAGACAAACTGCCTGTCCCAAAAGACCCTACAGAAGGGACTCCCAACCTTATTAGCGCGTTTAGCTGCCCAAGAGAAGGGACCGCATCCGGGAGAGGCTTGAACCCGGATGGACGCTGCCGAATGCAGAAGGTAGGACGATCGACCAGAATTCACTGCCATGAGGTATGAGGAAACAAAGGAGAATGTGGGGGCGGTGCTAGCCAACTCTTTTATAATATTCACTAGTCCTGAGGGAGGAGCCAAGGCGGAGCTTGTCACAGGTATGCTGCCATGGAGGCACCAGGAAAATGCTTTTTCCAATCTTTTGAAGTGTAAGAAGATAATGTTTTCCTGAACCTTCTTTCTGCAAAGAACTAACACTGACTAAGGGAAAATGGAAGAAACAAGGAGGGGACTAGCTAGGACTAAACTCACTAATGTTAAACTAGGAGGGATGGGGGGAGGTGGCAGAGGGACTTACCAAATCTCATGATTAAACAAGCTGTAGTGGCCCTAAACCACCACTAGTTGTATCATAGCCACAAAACAAACACCCCCCCCCCCCCCAAACAGCCCCACTCCAGCTTTCTCACTTGCAGGGGGATCATCCAGCAGTGGCATCAGCATCTGGGCACCAGGGAAAAAATGAAGTTCACAAAAACAAGAGAAGGGCGCACCGACCTAGTGCAATTCCATTATAAATGTAGCACTACCCCCGAAGGAGCTGCTGTTTTGTTTTGGGTGGCATTTTACCTCTGTATCTCCACCGTCTAGGGAACTTGATGAGAGTTGTAGTAAATGGAATGTCCATTCAACAGGTGTCTTTTCTGTGCTTTTATTACCCAGCCGGGTAAAAACAATCAAACAATTAAAAGGTGAAGGGATAGCAGAAGTGGTGAACAACAGATTGAGGTGTATGTAGATGGAAAACAGTCCTTCTTCCAAAGATACTTTACTTCGCCACTCCAGCCAGAATGGGTTTAGCGCACCTGGACAGGCCTCTCTCACAAGCCTGGCAGCCAGAATTTCACTCGAAACTTGGGGCTAAGTCTCTGCTACAGAGACAAAGTGGTGCAGAATCCTCTCTATAAGATTCAACACACGGATCTCCTTCAGGTAGTTTTGGTTAGGTTACCGACTGATAGGCCACCAACGTTCCAGCCTCTCAGTACCCGGTTTTCCTAGTCCCCCATGGATGGTCAGGCCCCTATTGGAACACCAGCCTCTCTTGGCACTCCTCAGGTAGACTCTCCACCGGACAGCTTCCTCCAACAGGACAGACAGCTCAGGACCTCAGCAGATTGGGCACCCAGTCATTCACTGGGCCCCAGAGGCAGATCAGATGCTCTGGGCCAACGTGGTCCCGAAAACCAGGATCACTGCCCCCGGCCCAGAAGGCCATTTGCCGTGGTGCCGTGGAATGGATACCCTGAAGGTGGGCGCCACATGGGAAGAAGACCCAAGAAAATGGTGTTTAATAACGCTTTAACCACTTAAGCCCCGGCCCAATATGCTGCTAAATGCCCAAAGGCGTTTTTACAATTCGCCACTGCGTTGCTTTAACAGGCAATTGCGCGGTCGTGCGACGTGGCTCCCAAACAAAATTGGCGTCCTTTTTTTCCCCACAAATAGAGCTTTCTTTTGGTGGTATTTGATCACCTCTGCGGTTTTTATTTTTTGCGCTATAAACAAAAATAGAGCGACAATTTTGAAAAAAAATCAATATTTTTTACTTTTTGCTATAATAAATATCCCCCAAAAACATATATACATTTTTTTTTCCCTCAGTTTAGGCCGATACGTATTCTTCTACCTATTTTTGGTAAAAAAAAATCGCAATAAGCGTTTATCGATTGGTTTGCGCAAAATTTATAGCGTTTACAAAATAGGGGATAGTTTTATTGCATTTTTAGTATTATTTCTTTTTTACTACTAATGGCGCTGATCAGCGATTTTTTTTGTGACTGCGACATTATGGCGGACACTTCGGACAATTTTGACACATTTTTGGGACCATTGTCATTTTCACAGCAAAAAATGCATTTAAATTACATTGTTTATTGTGAAAATGACAGTTGCAGTTTGGAAGTTAACCACAGGGGGCGCTGTAGGATTTAGGTTTCACATAGTGTGTGTTTACAACTGTAGGGGGGTGTGGCTGTAGGTCTGACGTCATCGATCGAGTCTCTCTATAAAAGGGATCACTCGATCGATGCAGCCGCCACAGTGAAGCACCGGGGAGCGATCGCGAGGGGGCGGCTAGAAACGAATAGCCGCGCCCTCGTCCCGGATTGCTCCCCGCGGGTTTTCGACCGCCGCATGTAGCAGGGGGGGTCCCGATCGGACCCCTGACCCGCACAAAGGCAGGGACATAAATATACGCCCGTCTGCCTGTACGTGCCATTCTGTGGACGTATATGTACATGCGGCGGTCGGGAAGTGGTTAAGCTAGATTAAATTAATAGCAAAAGTTTCCCTGTGTATGTCCTGCTTAATTAATAGTGACCTGATTTCTAGAGTGTCAAATGCAGATTATTAAAGAAGGAATACAGCATTTGTGAGCATTAGGGAATCAGCAGTAGAGAGGTTAAAATCTGAGCAATAACATGAACTTTCAAATATTGTCCAAGTTCTAATGGCATGCAATCCATGCATGGATAAGCAGGACTTTCAGATCACGTTTATGGTAACAGATGTGCCCAAATTTTGCCACCCTGACATTTGTCACTAAAACTGAGTAGACCTGATGGGAAAGAGACTGTGCTTTTCTGGATCTATACACAGTTCCCATGGAAAAAGTCAGAAGGAATTTTTTCATCAGATATTCCATCGGAAATTTCGACGGATTTAGAAAGAGAACATGTTTCCATCGAAAATTCCGTTAGTCTGTATGGAACTCCGACAGAGAAAAAACAAGCATGCATGCTCGGAAGCATTGAACTTAATTTTTCTCGGCTCGTCGTACGTGTTGTACGTCACCGCGTTTTTGACCGTCGGAATTTGGTGTGACAGTGTGGATGCAAGACAGCTTGAGCGGAATTACATTGAAAAAACCCATCGGAGTTTATTCAGACGAAAACTCTGATCGTGTGTATGAGGCACAAGATGAATGACTTGCTGCATTGTCGGCTGCTGCGGATGTCTAGGGAGATGGAGTAATATACTAAGAAATGTAGCTGTTCTAACAAAGGCACACAAGATAAATGGGGACTTCTTTCTGCCTCCTTCTTGTTCTAATTGAACCCGATCTGTTGCAAGCAGATTTCTTTGAAAGCCACACAGGTTTGTTAATATTCATTTACATAGACATCTCCTTCAGTGCAGCAGAGCAGTGAGATCCTCTTAGAGCTCGAATTTGTGACAAATTGGACCGAACATGCTGTACAGCAAGCATCACAAAAGGCAGAGAAAGACATTCACTATACTCAGTAAATCATTTGACCAAACTGCAGCTTGTGGTGTTTTATTTATGAACGTCTATATTTGCAGCACACATGCTAGAGGTCTGCTTGCCAAATAATAGTACTTAGCCGGAATGTTTCATTTTCTATATGTATTCCCATCAGAGTGCTGGGAGATTTCATTTATTTTCATTCAAATAAAAGTCAATTGCTTTGTCTCTAGGACTATATGGACTCAGATATATTATATTTAATCCAATGCACTCAACAGATACACCTGTAAGCAGGTCCATTTAGGTGGCTGGCCCCTGGCCCCTGGATGGCTCTGTTCCCATTATAGCCTTTATTGAGGAAAGTTATAACCAAGTGATAGTTTCTCTTCCCTCCTGTAGTGATGTCATGGGCCCATGTATAAGCCAGGTTAGGTGGAGCCTTAGTGCTCCACCTAATCACAGCTGGTCACATGAAAACACGGAGATGCTGGTAATCGGCTCTCCTCACCTCACACTGACAGAGTGTGTGGCGAGGAGAGCCGATCAGCGGCATCTCCACACAGAGGGACATCTAGCAAAGTAATCAGGGCACTGATAATCTGTGTCCTGAATACAGTATAGCAATATAGTGTCACCAATCAGTGTCCACCATTGCCCACCGGTGGCAGCAATCAGTGCCCACCACTGCCCACAAGTGCTACCAATCAGTGCCCATTAGCGATGCCAGTCAGTGCTGGCTATCACTGCTGCCCATCACTGCTGTCGATCAATGCCCATCAGTGCTGCCCATCAGTACTTTCTATCCGTGCTGCCTATCAGTGCCCAGCAGTGCCGCCTAACAGTGCCCATTAGTGCCACCTGAAGGGTCTGGTATGTATTTGTGGGGTGAGCCCTACGCCATTTTTTTTTATTTGGCACAGGGTTACCCTTAATATCCATTCCAGACCTGACCTGGGCCTGGTATGGATTTTGGGGGCACCCCACACAATTTTTTTTTACATTTTGTTTCAGGGTTTCCCTTAATATTCATACCAGACCCAAAGGGCCTGGTAATGGACTTATGTCATTTTTTTAAAATTAGTTTTATCTATATTCCCGAAACGGCGTACACAACGTAAAATTTGATGGCGTCCGTTCCCTGGTCCATACCTTTGCATGGGTTGCGCCTCCAATATGAGGAATAACTTTACCCCGGACGTAACCCTTACGCAAATCGCTTAAAACATGTGCCGGGCGCAAGTACGTTTGTGAATCGGTGTATCTTACTCTTTTGCATATTTAAAATGGGAACGCCAGATGCGACCAGCGTAACTATGCGCCCAAGATACGCCGGCGTAGGCAAGTTACATCAGGCGGTTGAAGCCTTATTTTTCTACATATCTAGCTTGGGGAATTGGCGCATAGATACGACAATGGCGTATCTCGAGATACGTCGACGTAAGTGCTACGTAAATCCGGGCCATTGTGTGTTTTTTTAAATAGTCACCCTTCTTTTGTTTATAGCGCAAAAAATTAAAACAGCAGATGTGATCAAATACCACCAAAAGAAAGCTCTATTTGTGGGGAAAAAACTTCGCATTACCACAGAATTATCAGTTAAAGCGTTGCAGTGCCGTATCGCAAAAAATTGCCTGGTCATTCTGTGGCTGAAGTGGTTAAACCTGCCTGTCCTATTTAAAAATATATAATTCATGTTATTGCCACAGTAAATGTAAACTGGATGATGTATAGTCATTGCCACACATTTCTGAGAAGCACAACTGTAAAATTGGCAAGCTTATTCCTCATGAAATGAAATTCTGTGGCATAAAAATGATATTGAATCCTCTGTGGCAGTGCATAGCTGATTCAAAGTCAGGGGTCCATGGTAGGAAATATCTGCTGGAAAAAAGCTTGGAAGCACAGTAATGCCGGATACACACGACCGTTTTTCTAATGACGAGAAAAATGCAATTTTTTTAATTGGTCATTAAAAACGATCGTGTGTAGGCTCCAGAGCATTTTCTCGACGAGAAAAATGGGCATTAAAAAAAATTAGAACCTGCTCTATTTTTTCTCGTCGTTTTTCACGTCGTCGTTTTTCTCGTCATGAAAAACGGTCGTGTGTAGGCTTTAACGGCGGGGGAAAAAACGTGCATGCTCAGAAGCAAGTTATGAGAAGGGAAATTTGCATATTCAGCCCAAAGGGTGGCACCATTTGAATGAAACTTCCCCTTTATAACGTCGTCGCTCGCTTTGCTCAAGCATTTTTTTGTGTGTATGCAAGGCAGGCTTGACAAGAAACACGTTGAGAAAAACGTTTTTTTCCATGACATGAAAAACGGTCGTGTGTACGCGACATGAGAGTTTGTGTATGCAGTCATAACTGGTTTGCATTTGGGATGCTTTAGAGTTCCCTCTGAGTTGCTGTTGTTCCAAGTTATGTATTGCTTTCAGATTAAATTTTTTAGGTAAATAAAATGCGCACAATTACTTGTATGCCAGAGGCCCCTAGTGATCAAGTTTTGTTAACCAGAGACTACTGCTATAGGGTCCGACTCGGAGCAAAGTACTGACCCCTATTTTTTTTATTTCTCATATTGCTTAATGTTATTTATTGATTTAAAGGGTCACTCACTAAAGGAATTTTTTTTCCCTTCACCCTAATGTAGTCCTGGTTTCATGTCATCATTGTTCGTTTTTGCTGTAATCCTTCTCTGTTGTGCACACTTCCTGGTTGTCTGTTTCCTTATGAAAAAAGTACTGGGAGTTTCTCTCTGTGGTCTCTAATCAAGAAGGTGTGATTACTGTGTGTCTAAAACCCCTCAGAACCAATCAGTTTCATTTTAAAAACAAACACTGCCCTGTATTGGCTCTGTGTCTCTGTCCTTCACACAAGCATGAAGCTAGATGAAAAACGAAAATGAAACTGCAGGCACATTATATGATTATTTTTTATCTATTTTTAATCATTTTTAAAAGGAATCAGATGTCTCTATACCCTGTAAACAGTCATTTCAGCAAAAAAAGATTTTTACCTTTACAGCTCCTTTTAAAAGAGGCTTCACTGCTCACAAATTAGCTTTATCTTATGAAGCATTTTTGTGTGTAAATATATGTTCGTCATAATGAACAGATGTAGCGGGGCACTGATTAGCATTTTGTCTTGGGGCCATACTTCCTGGCAGTATAACCATAAAACATATCAAACTCAAACTAAGCATGGACAAAACTGACAAGCCAGCCCACTAAGGGGCCATGGCGGTATTAGATAGGTGTGAACCTCAATTGACTGGAAGCATAAAACACTTTCTAAGAATTGACATGCTGATAATAAAACTTGAGACTTAAAGCGGGGTTCCGGGCATAATTTTTAATTTTTTTGCAAGCTAAAATTAATCACATTAAATAGTCCCTAAAACATATTAATAGCTCCCCAATCATTCCAGAAATCATTGCAAACGCGTGCCTTATATCCTCCAGCTCATGTTGTGGCCGTATCCATTATATGTGTGGGCATGTGAAGCCCAGTTCCTTTTTCTTCCTGGTTGTTAGAGAGAGGTGCATGTTGGGCGATTTTTAGGCACAGTAATGCCCAGAGACTCCTGGGAAATGAGTGTCATCATTTCCCAGGAGGCAATGGGGTCTTAGGACAGGAAGTTGAACCACCTAGGACCAAGAACTAGGCAGATAACGAAATCTTGTTCCTATTTTCCATTATTAGTTTAAAAGTGTCAATAAAATAAGAACCCAAGTTGTTCCATAGACTATTTACCGGTAAATAATAAAATAAAATAAGAACCCAAGTTGTTCTATAGACCATTTACCGGTAACTAATAGAATAAAATAAGAACATGAGTTGTTCTATAGACCATTTAGACTGCTAACTAATGTTATTCTGCTGTCAAGCAGTTTCTAAATGTTTGGTTGGAACCTTGTTCAAACATCAAAGCTTTATATTAATCTTAAAGCGGAGTTCCACCCTAAAAATAACTTTCTATTACCAGCTTGCCTTTATTTTTTTTAAAAAAAGCTAAAATTAATCAAACGAAATAGTCGCTAAAACATATTAATAACTCCCCTTTATAGTGCCGTCGTACGTGTTGTACGTCACCACGCTTTGCTCAAGCATTTTTTATCACAATCGTGTGTATGCAAGGCAGGCTTAAGAGGAATCACGTTGAGAATAACGTTGTTTTTATCTATGACATGAATAACGATGGTGTGTACGCGGCATTAGACAGAACAAGAAACATGACATGCAAAACAGACGTATTTTAGTAAGGCTGAAGCCAGGGGCGGACTGACCATTAAGGAACTCGGGCACTGCCCGAGGGCCCCATGCCACTAGGGGGCCCCATCAGGGTTGCCAGGCTCAGTAAAACCCGGGAAAGTATGTAAAAATCTGTGTTTTTTTACATCTGTCCCTGATATGTCCAAAACCGACATGCTTTTGATGTGAAAATCCCAAGATTTTTGCTGCCCTGCCTCTGTATTGCCTCCTGGCTTGGTGGCCATCTGTAAGCCCGAGGGCCCCATAATATTCTATTGCCCAGGGGCCCCATGAGTGGTCAGTCCGCCCCTGGCTGGAGCTAGCACTCACAGAATGCCCACAATACTCACTGCAACGCCTTCAGGCAGGAATCGCACCATCTTCTGTTATTACACTGCGCAAGAGGAAAGGATTAATAATTAATACAGTTTCTCTGCTTGTCTCCCATCTTTGAAGCTCACAATAGGTGTAATGAAAAAAAAATGGGCCTAATGATATATTGATATCATGGTGAGACTATATCAAAGCAAGGTCTGTCCAACCTTGTATAAATCATACATCGCAAGATTGCAAAGGTTTCACAATGTATTATGCTGCACTACTTTATTTAGTATTGTATATCACTGGCTTCCAGCTTGGGACTGACCCACTGCTATCCTAGTAATCATCATCGTCAAATTACGTTCTGTATTTTGTAGATAAATATAGAATGAGTAGTTTTACCTAAACAAAATGTTTTCTTTGTGGAATAATGCCACAGTTATAATCTATATAATCTCAATATACATTTCTGTCATACTGTTTTATGTCACTCAGGGTTCTGGAGGATCTTGTGGAAGTTTTTTTTTTTAAATTATTTATCTTTACATTATTCCTGATGAGAAAAAAAATTCTATGTATATGTGTAAATAAATAAATATTCCAATGCTCAAATGGCATCAATCAAAAATTTGTAGAAACGTATAAGTCATAAATCTATCCAGTACTGTGACTCTTCCCGCTCTCCACGTTACAGTGAAGAGGAGACCGGTGGAGGCTGGGGGAAGGACTATTTTCAAGGCTGTGTTCCCAATCCCCCCGTCAGCTACCACGGTCAACGGGTCAATCACAATCAACGGCTTGCCGACTCTGTTCTAAAATAAATTATTTTTTTACGTGTTATAATTACCTACTCTCCTCTTCTTTTTGGGTCCCCCTGCCAGTGGTCCTGGCTCCTTCACCTGCCGAGTGCCCCCAATAACAAGCCTCTTGCTACTTGAGACTGCTCGCACCTGAACTGCGCTCTGTGTGTCCATTTCACACACAGAACGTGGCTCAGCCCCGCCCCTCTATTCCCTCATTGGCTTACTGACTGTCATTGACAGCAGCTGGAGACAATGGCTCCCACTGCTGTGTGAGCCAATGAGGAGAGAGAGAGACCTGGGAAAGCCACTGCTCTCATGCACATAGCTGGACAGAGATTGGGCACGGGTGAGTTTTAGAGAGAATGTGAGGAGAGCTGCACCCAGAAGTTTTTTTACATTAATGCATAGAATGCAATAACATAAAAACATTGAGCCTTTAGAACCACTTCAATGCTGGGCACTTTCATCCCCTTCCTGCCCAGGACAATTTTCAGCTTCCAGCGCTGTTGCACTTTGAATAACAATTGCGTGGTCATGCAACACTGTACCAAAATGAAATTTCTATTTTTTTTTTCACACAAATAGAGCTTTCTTTTGGGGGTATTTAATTCCCACTAGGCTTTTTATTTTTTGCTAACAAAGTGAAAAAAATCTGAGAATTGGGGAAAAATTTGTCTCTTTGTTTCTGTTATAATATTTTGCCAATAAATAATCTTTCTTCATAAATCTAGGCCAAACTGTACTCTGCTACACTTGTTTGGTGAAAATAACCCAAATCAATGTTGAATAATTAGTCTAGGAAAGGTAAACTATAGTTTAGGCTCAATGGGCCAGATTCAGATACACTTAATTTTGCGCTGCGTAATCGAAATACTCTACGCTGCCGTATTTTACCAGGCTCTAAATGGAATTCTGGTAGATTTTTGCCCGTACGCTACGGCGGCGTAGTCTATTTCTCGCCGCGTAATCGAAATACGCGATTAGGGAGCGTAAAGCATTTAAATTAGGCGCGTCCCCGCGGCGATCGAACTGCGCATGCTCCGTTCAGAAATTTCCCGCCATGCATTGCGCGAAATCACGTCGTTACGTCATTCGTTGTTTGAGTAGCGTCGTTTACGAACATTCCTATTCCCGGGCGACTTACGTAAAAAATAATAAAAGATGTCGGAAAACGTAGAAATTCGATGCGGGAACGACGGCCATACTTAACATGGGCTGTCTAATATTAGAGCAGCAAAAAGCTGATATAGTGTTACGCAAAAAAAATATGACTAAAGATGCCGTAAGAGATTGGGATCGCCGGCAAAAGCTCATTAGCATACCGCGACGCGGAAGACATAAAATCACCCAGTGGCCGCAATTTTATTGCAGCGTAGATCCGAAGGCGTACGAACACGTAATCCAGTCGAATTGAAGCCCGCAGCCGTCTATTCATGGTTTGAGGTTTCCGACTAGCTAAAAAAACGCGCGTAATTTGAAATGACTCCAGTCTAACACCAGTTAGACAGGAGTTACGGCTCTCTGAATCTGGCCCAATGTTTTTACCATACCAACAGTGAAGTCTGGAGGTGGAAACATCATGGTGTGGGGCTGTTTTTCAGTATACAGTTCTGGCAAACTTCATATCATTGAAGAAAGGCTGAGTGGAAAAATGTTTCATAAAAATCTACTGCCGTCTACCAGGATGATGAAGAGAAACCGAGGGTGGACAATGATCCCAAACACAAAGCCATGGAAACTCTCAATTGGTTTCATAGAAAGAAAATGAAGCTGTGCTAATGACCCAGCTAATCACCTGACTTGAATCTAATAGAAAATCTATGGAAAGATAAGACTTCATATAAGAGGCCCATGGAACCTTCAAGATTTGACCTTTTTGTGTGGAAGAATGGGCCAAAATTGCACCTGAGCAAGGCATCTTGAAGCTGTCAATGCCAACAAAGGATTTTGTACAAAGTTTTAAATACATTTTTTAGTTAGCGTGTTTAATACTTTGTGTCATTGCGGTTTATTACACATACCATATTTATCGCCCTATAGCGCGCACCGGCGTATAGCACGCACCCCCACCTAGAAGGGAATCCTAAGGGAAAAAAAAGAAATACTGGCAGTTTACAGTTAGTTACTTACAGTTGCCCGGCGTCCATCGGAGGCCTTGTCCGGTCCAGCGTCCATCTGCGGCCTTCGTGGTGTCCTCCCCGCTTCTCCCGCGCTGCGATCCCCGCTTCCCGCGCTGTGTTTGAACGCCGCCGCCGCTGACATATACCGAGCGCGTACACTCGGGCACGCTCGGCTTCTCTCGCATAAAGGCTAGGAAGCGGCACAGGGCGTGACCACGAGGGGAGCCGAGCCGAGTGTACCCGAGTGTACTGCACTCGGTATATGTCGGCGGCAGCTTCAAACACAGCGCGGGAAGCGGGGATCGGCGTATATCGCGCACCCACGATTTTACCCTGATTTTAAGGGGAAAAAAGTGCGCGGTATACACCGATAAATACGGTAACTTAATTTCTGCACTTATTTGTTGTTATTGACATGTGGTGAACATTTCCTGTCAGTAGCACCTTTAGAAATATATTTATCTAGAAAAATGGTGATGAGTTCAATACTTCTTTTACCCGCTGTGTGTGTATACATATAGATAAATAGATAGATAGATAGATAGATACAGTGGCCCGGATTCACATACATCGGCGCATCTTTATCCCGCCGTAGCGTATCTTCTTTACGCTACGCCGGCGCAACCCAGAGAGGGAAGCATGGAATTCACAAATCAAATGCTCCCAACGTTGCGCCGGCGTAGTGTATATTCGTCGTATATTCGTTGGCGTAAGGCAGCGTAAGTGGAAGTGGGCTGGAAGTGGGCATGATACATTTTAATGACGCGTGACCCCATGCAAATGATGGGCTGAGCTTCAGAAAAGTACTTAAAATGAACTGCGCATGCATCGTACCTTGGACGTATCCCAGTGCGCATGCTCACAATCAAGTCGAAACAACTGGCTAAGATACGTCGAATCACTGCCTACGACGTGAACGTCCAGCCCTACTTACTACGTAAAATTCAACGGCGTCCGTTCCCTGGTCCATACCTTTGCATGAGTTGTACCTCCAATATGGGGAATAACTTTACGCCGGACGTAAACCTTACGCAAATCGCTTAAAACATGCGGCGGGCGCAGGTACGCAAGTACGTTCGTGAATCGGTGTATCTCCCTCATTTGCATATTTGCATTGAAAATCAATGGGAGTGCTAAATGCGTGAAGCGTAACTATGCGCCCACTATACGCCGGCGTAGGCAAGTTACGTTGGTCGGCGTAGTTTTTAGGCGTATCTTAGTTCTGTGGGCACGGCGCACAGATACAACGGCGCATATTTACACTTACGCGGCGTATCTCGAGATACGTCGGCGTAAGTGCTTTGTGAATCTGGGCCAGTATATATATATATATATATATATATATATATATATATATATATATATATATATTTATAGATAGATAGATAGATAAACACTTGTAATTTTTTGTATTAAAAGTCTAAAGTAGTTATCTGTTGATTTGAGCCTATATGCATAGAAGGAATTATCCCGAAAATCTGCAGAAAAGCAGCCAGATTTCCAGGACTTCAATCTTAGAATGTTTAGGAGTTCTTTTTTTATCTCTATGGTGTTATGTACAGCATGCTACAACCAGGGTTTTTTTTTCAGTGGGAACTGGATATATGTAATGGTAAGGGGTGCTGGGATATACTGGAGGGTCTACTGATGCTAGCTGCTGGAAGGGTTCTATAGTTGGGAGCGTCTGTTTTTGCTGGTGGGGGATCTATTGTTGAGGGAGGCATCTATTGATGCTTGGGGGGAATCTGTTGAGGGAAGGGTTTGTTGTTGCTGTGATGCATCTACTGTTGATGGAGGGATCTATTGTTGCTGGCTGCTGAAGAGTCTATTGATGTTGGCTGCTAGGAGATATATTTTTGCTGGAGGGGTCTGTTGTTGCTGAAGTGGGTTTATTGTTTTAGTGGGGGCTATTGTTGCTGGGGGATCTATTGTTGGCTTGGGGTCTGTAATTGCTGGAGATATCTATTTTACTGCTTTTCTTGTTATAACTAACAAATTCCATACAAATTACTTGGCACCAAAAAAAATAAAATAAAGATACTTGGTTCTGTAGTTTCTAAAAGGGGCGGACTGGGAGTTGGCAAAGGGTGGTACCAAGGATGTGCTGAAAGGTGGGTAGGGGTGGAGACAAGGGGTAACTCGAAAGAGGGGAGTACCTGCACCTATTCTCTGAGAAAAAAAAGCCCTGGCTACAACAGACTATTATAGGCAAATGTAGGTGCACCCCTACATCAGCTATGGTGCATTTTAGCACTGAGCTGCATTGTGTTTTTATAATACAGTGTAACCTTGGATTACGAGCATAATCCATTCCAGGAGAATGTTTGTAATCCAAATCACTCGTATGTCAAAGTGAGTTTCCCCATAGAAGTCAATAAAAAAAAAAAGATAATTTGTTCCACATTAAAGTAGATGTAAACCCACTCTCATCCTTTCTAAACTACTGCCATTATGCTGATCTATAAGGATATAAATGCCTCCTGCATGTATCCTTACCTGTTAAATGTCTCCCCTCTGTCTGTTATAAGAACTGAAAAACTGCAAATTCTGTGGGTGGATCTGTTGTCTGGAGCTCGGTGGGTGGAGTCGTGTTGTCAGTAGACTCCCTGCCCACCTCTACACTCCCCTTACACTGAATTCTGCTATGATCACTAACATCCAGAAAAGTAACCACAGACTTCAGAAAAGAATTGGGGGTGGGAATTAAAAAATGCCTGTCTCCAGGCATGAGATATGTAAATAACCACTCACAGCAAGGGGGCGAAACAGACTAAGGTTTTTCTCTGTAAGTCTGTTTTATTTCACTGAACAATAAAAGAGGATTGCTCAGAGCTGGATTCACTCTGTGTGGCAAGACTGTGCATAGATGATAGGAAATCGTATGCCCGCGTACACACGATCATTTTTTGCAATGAAAAAAAACGACGTTTTTTAAAACGTCATTTAAATTGATCGTGTGTGGGCAAAACGTCGTTTTTTGTCTTAAAAAAAACGACCAAAAAAAAATTCCAACATGCTTGAATTTTTTGTGTCATTTTTCAAAACGTCGTTTTTTGTGTCATAAAAAGTGATGGTGTGTGGGCAAAACGATGTTGAAAACAACGTTTTTAAACCCGCACATGCTCAGAAGCAAGTTATGAGACGGAGCTTCAATGGAAAAGAGTGTCCTCGAACGTGGGGTACATCACCACGCTTTGCTAGAGCTTTGTAGAAAAACGATGGTGTGTACGCAACGTCGTTTTGGAAAATGAAGTTTGAAAAACGTTGTTTTTTTCATGATTGAAAACGTCGTTTTTTTTCATCGCAAAAAATGATTGTGTGTACGCCGCATTATACTCTACATTGTGACATAAAAAAAAAAATCATTTTGGGTTTACATCCACTTTAACTTCTATTGCATGCAATAACATATGTGGCCAGAGGCGGGGGGTGCCAAAGAGACCAGGAGAGACACGGAAATACTGAGAGACCGGTCAGATACAGTCGGAAAGGCTTGGAAGCACTCGGGAATAGAGTATTTCCGAGTGTTTCTGAGTATATATGCCAAATGCAGTACTGCACACCGCAGAGGCTTGACTCCTGCTCATTTTGCACGACAACACTCAGGATTTTGAAAAAAAAAAAAGCTTGTATTGCGAATCGCTCTTTAACCCCATTATTCGCAATTTGAGGTTCCACTGTATCTCTGTTTTCTATAAAGCAGAAAGCACAATCCTAATTCTCTTTAGATCATATTCTTGACCCATTCTACATATTCTTCTAAGGCAGAGAACCATTTTAATATTCTGCTGGTGTGGGACTGGTTTTTGTTGGCAATGTCTCCGCTCTTCACTTCTTTTCTAAATGATCTCTGCAAATTTATACAACTAAGGTTTAATTTTTCTCATGAGAGAGCTTGAAGGCTCATAAAGTACACTACTTTTTTATCCTCGCAGTCCATCATTAAATCTAGCCACTTGTCTATGAATACTTTTCTTTAGACCTGCTTAGATTTCGTAATTGAATGCTTCCTGTAATTCTATTATCGATAGCTGAGTGAAATACAGACAGAGGTCTGGAGGTGCATAATACCAGTGTAGCGTATCACATTTCTGCAGGGTAAAATTGATCGGAGATGCTTAAGGGCATATTTATAAAGCAGTGAATGTGACTTTCACTCATTATTCATAGGTGCTGCATCAGTCACTGCCATTTACAATACATGCACCTGGAAGATTTATCTGTAGGGTGAATTGGTGAATGTCAGATTCACTACTTTCTAAATATGCCCCTCAGCGCCTAGGTATCCGTATTGATGTTCCAGTCAGTTTCCCTGTAGCAGTGCAAGTGAGCACACAGATTGCTGCAGGGCATATTTGAATTGAATGTCTCTCTAGTAGCTAGAGATCTGTAGAAGCACAAGTTTTAAGGGGCTCTTTAGGAACCATGAGCTGAGGCTTTAGACTTTGAAGCCTAAATAGTGCATTCGAGCACCTCTGTCGGAGTGCTTCAGCTATAAGTGATTCCAAGTGACAACTGTCTTTCTAATTAAGGTGGATTTCTCTCCTGCATAAATTAATTCCGAATGTTTGTGTTTTGCTTTGTTCAAAGAACCCGGGACTTAAAATTCAATGCAGGTCTCTCTAGATCTTTATTTCTGCAGCTGTCCAATTAATTAAGGACTTGGCTATGATGTGGTGGTTAAGAAAGTATACATTAGGATGTTATCTATAGCTTCATATAAATCATGTGTGTCTCCCTAATGTAGGCCTTAAATGTCAATAATGGATTAAAATATTATATTGTGCTGAATTCAACATAAGGCTTCATTTACATGGGTGTAGAGCATGGTACAGCGTGAAGAGCTGTTTGTTTACCGTAATAAAGTAGTGTCAAGCTGCATGCAGGCAGCCCATGTAAGTGAATGTTCAGACTTACCCACGTAGCCAGGTTTAAAAAAGGTACACGGTAACGGATGTGTGGCTTTGAATACAGAAACCATGCAGGGGAGTCCATACAGCCACTGAATCTCAATGAGGGTGACCATGTGTCCTGGATTGCCCAGGACAGTCCCGCATTTTGAAGGTCTGTCCCAGGCACATTCATTCCAGGACAATACAGTGTCCCGGAATTAAACTGACATAGCCACCCCCACCCCCCTGGGCCAATCTGATGCCCCCAAAAAAGGCCGCCACATCACCGCTTTACTCACTGACAGTACTTGTCCTGGCCGGGAATGCCTGGAGGAGCACAATCCCTGCCCCCTGCTTGTGATTGGAGAAATCATAAATCCTGCCTCTGGTGTCCAATCACTGTGCTGTGATTCGTTACAGCACAAGCGGATTTTGGGAAGGGAGGGTGTCCCTGAATGGTAGTTTGGAAATGTGGTCACCCTAATCTCAATTCACTTATGAGGCTGCCTGAACGCAGCTCAATGCTACTCCAAAAAGACAAACAAATGGTTCTTTACACTGTACTGGATTCGTTGCCTGTGTGAATGAAGCCTAAGAGTCGGTTCACACTGGGGCGACTTGGGATCCGACTTGAAGTCGTCTCAAGTCGTCCCAAGTCGCGCTGTCCAGAAAAGCAATGTAAGTGAATGGGAGCGGTGTTAATACACACTACTCATGTCGCTCCGACTTCAGAAGAGGTTCCTGTACTACTTCAATCAGACTTCTAGGCGATTTGTACCCATTGATTTCAATGGAAGTCGCTTCCAAGTCTGATCACTGTTTTAATTGAAGCTACTTCCCAGCAAGATAACATACATTTCTCAGGCAAACCCCTCCCTCCCCTTCCCTCTCCCAGAGCTGATTGTTGTTTTATTGGCCACTGGAATGTCTCCTGACCTGAAAAGGACTTCAAGTCGTGTTGTGAATCGCCCCAGATCTCCCTGTGGTTCATGCTCAAGTTGTGTTGAAGTTGCTTCTGAAAGTCGTGCTGGAAGTCGTGTTGCCCCAGTGTGAACCGACTCTAAATGTCTTTGTTTTGGAAATGAAAGCATATCTCCACATCTTCAGCCAAAATGTTTTTTTTTAGATGGATATTTCCTCAATGAGACCTTGGACAGCAATAACGTCTGGGCAGGGTCTCTAATCTTTATTTAAACTGTGACTAAAAGCAAAGCTTTTTCTTTAGTTTTGTATAGAGTGGAAATATTAGAATATTAGAACCCCCATTATGGCAGATATGCCTTCTCTATATGTCACAATTTCTATTATCACAAGAGTGTAATTGAAAGAAAATTTCAAATTCCCACCAGAACAGGAACCGAGGGGGATCTCTCCATTGGGGACACTAGTTCTGGTGACAGCCAGAGATTACTGCACTTTGGAGGGATTTCCTCTCGCAGTTCCTTATTAGTCTGTGGGACAGGAAAATAAGGGAAATCTCCCAAATGGGACACAAATTATGAAAAAACTGACAGGGTTTTTTATCCCCTACTCAATACAAAATAAAAAAAGGGTTTGGCATCATTTAGTTCTTCTTGAATCAATCAATCAAAAAAAAAGTTAGGATAGAGTTACACTTTGATCAAACTTTGCCATGCTCTTACATGCCACCTAGTTGGCCAAATTATATGACCAAAACATCTGTCTGCATAATGTGCTTTTTAAATGTGATCGGCCTACTAGATTTCATATAATCGTGCAACTACCAACTGGCTACTTTGTAACAACTGGAGTTAGGAAAAAGTGAAGGTGACAACTATTGTTTACACTGTAAAAAAAAAAAACGCACATGTAATATCGGAGTTCATTTGTTGATTTTACTTTTTTACTTTAGTGAAGTCTTCTTTGCTAACCTGTATTGGCTAATACTCGGCGTCGCTTTAGGGGCTGTTCCTCCACCATTCTGAAGATTGAGGAGCTTGCCTGTAATGTGACCATCTGTACTGATGAATTGAGATGAAAGGTATTCCAGTTCTTATTGCACAGGAGTGGGCCTGAAGGAGGTGGTAATCCAGCCCCAACAGGCTACTGGCAGATGCCCCATAAACTTTTCCAGATCATCTTGATCTGCTGTCCCAGAGACTGGTTTACCATGCTTCATGGTCACTGGCTTTGTCAGCATGGCTGTTGAAGCTTAGGTCTTAAGAAAAATATGTAAGGCATGGAAGGATCAATCAGAACAGCACATCCCATATGAAATATACAACAAATGAAAAATGGGGAAAGAAAATGAGGCAACAAACCCCGGGACTTTAAACGGTGTCCAAACAAACAATACAATAAGGTAGAAAAATCCAAAATGTATTTAATTTAAACATACAAAATTAAAGTAACATAATCAAAAATTAATCCAAGCGGACCAACGTGGCTTAATTGAAGGCCACTAGAATCCCTGTTAACATCAATTGCCTAACATGTTTCGCCCAGGGCAGGGCTTCATCAGGGGCTTAGTACAGGGAAAAGCTATAAAAAGAAAACAAGAGTTATAATAAAGTATGAAAAAATCAATCATTGAGATAATGAATCAACATATAGACTCAATGCATGAAATCACATGGCCTTCAATTAAGCCACGTTGGTCCGCTTTGGATTATTTTTATTATGTTACTTTAATTTTGTATGTTTAAATTAAATACATTTTGTATTTTTCTACCTTATTGTATTGTTTATTTGGACACCGTTTAAAGTCCCGGGGTTTGTTGCCTCATTTTCTTTCCCCATTTTTCTTAGGTCTTAAGAGATAGAAATGGTTCTGATTTGACAATTACCTGTCACGAAAGGTCTATCATCGTACATAGAAAGCATGAATTGCCTGGAGCGATGCATGTACATTTTATCTGTACTCCATGGATCCCGACCTTTCCATAGGATCCCGACCTTTCTGCAATGTGATTTGGATTGACATCCTGGCCCTTGCGATCTTGTTGACTATCATCTATTAGTTAAACCCTTTATAAATAAGTTTCTCTCATATAATCCCACCTGTATAACCTCCATTTACTTTGGGAGACTTCCACCTGGTCCTGTTGACTCTTAAAAGATTGTCTTTTTGAACACATCAGAGATATTATCCTGTTGGCTCTCACCCAAAATGTTGCTTGCCTATTTGCTACCACCTCTGCAAAGAGTATTTCTGAGTTAGCGGCTTTGTCTTCTCTTTGTACACAAAGGTAAGGGTGCCTTTAAGCCAGAGCTTTGTTTCTGCTTTAGGTGGTTTCTTCTTTTCATCTTAACCAGGATATTGCACATCCCTTTGTCCAACCCAATACATCCCAATATGATCCCTCTTCATTGTTTGGATGTGTCCAGAACTGTTTTTGTTCAGCTTAAAGCTGCATCTTTCTTCAGACTGACTGTCTCTTTTGTTATTTCTGAGGGTCCACTTTAGGCACAACCTCCTTCTTGTTCCACCATTGATTGGTGGCTCTAACAGATCATTATACAAATCTAAAAGCTTAAGGATAAGGTTCTAACCTTTCCTGTTAGTGTACACTATTCTAGATCATAAAATGCTTCTTGGGCCTTTCATGCATTCTCCACATTGTTCCAAGAACCCGGTGACTGTTCAAGCCTCAGCTGATGCAAGCTCTGGCCGTAAATTCCTACAGGCAGCAATCTGAGCTGCAGAATTCCCCCACATTTTACACAGTTGGTTTGTTTTTGGACATCCAAATGCTCTGATTTACTTCCGATCCCATGTCCCATATTGAATGATATGGGAAAACAGAATTTTTGTACTTACCATAAAATCTGTATCTTGGAGTTCAACCCCCCTTTTCTTTTTTTTTGTTATCCATTCCTAGTAAGGCTTTTCTACAAAACTGAAGCATCATGGGATAGGGAGTGGTTATTTCTGGTAGGTCAACAGCTTTTTCTTTTTTTTTTTTCTTTTTGACCAGTCTTTGATTACCTCTAAAGGCAGCAGTGTAGCTCAATTGTCTGATCCTTTGTCCCTTAAGGAGTTTCAAGAAACTGATGTTACTGTAATTACAACATATGTGGTTGGAGATGGAAGCTTAGAGTCATTCTCTAGAGTAAGGCTTTAAAACAACCAATTAATCTGCACTCAGTGCATTTTTACCTTAATTGTGTTCTGCTGGATTTTCTTCTTCTAAAACACTCCCCCAAAGAATAAAGTTCCCAGTTTGCCCCTTAATTGTGTCGCAGAGACAATGTGAGTGAGCGCATTGTTCCACTTCTAGAATGTGCAGTATGGCGACAAGGACAAAGTGCCACATGCTGTGGTATTGGTTATTAGACGATTTCAGCTTGACTGCCTGAGCTCAACCTGTTGCCTGGATAAACGAGAAGCCTGAACCGCTGTGACTGTCAGCACATTTATCATCTCATGGCAGCATCTTTCTAAGTGTTATGAAAATATGACTAATTTCCCCGAGGTGACAAGACTATTTGTGACATTCTCTAGCTTCGGGAGCTTTGTAATAAAGGCCGGTGTTTGGAATGAAATTGTTCATTATCTGCAGCTGATAATTACTAGGAAGATGGTTTGATCTACTTTACCGATGATTAAAGAAATTCAGCTTTATCGGAGCTGTCAGACATTGGCCTGCCTTGTACTCTGTATCTGTGCCATGAGCATGCTGAAGAGGCTGCTCGTTTTCTGAATTTTTCACTGGATGCAAAAAAATTCAAAATAAATCCACCAGACTAATGTGCAAAGACTGGTGCAAAAGAAATTGAACCAGTTGCCCAGAGCTAGAAGTTCTGATTTTTTAAATATCTGTAAATCCAATCAGTAAAATATTATAAAAGCTTTAACACGATAATGTATTTAAGAGTCCTTGAGAGTACTTCTATGGATGTTTTGTTTTATAGGGTGACAATGCTGTCCTTGTTTTCTTGCATCATCACCCTGTAACACAGGCTTCCGATGGGGAGTACCAGTGGCCGTTCCAACACACAACGCAGGCATAGGTCCACTGTTGTCATCATGAGAAAGCTCACCTTAAGAAATTCTATGAAGCCAATGCTAGACTGCATACATATGGACAGAACATGGCTGCAAAGACACTGCAGGAGATAGGAAGATACAATAAAAGGGGAAACAGGCAATAAGCAGGATTTTTTGACAGGTAATTGATTATGATACACAGTGTTTTTGGTGGTATTCATCACCACTCTGTTTTTTTTTCCTGCAATATAAATGAAAAAAAAAAAAGCAACATGTCTGATACAAGACACATCCAATTAGAAAAATCAAACCTCTTCATAAATTTTGTCCAAAATGTATTCTGCTACATGTCTGATAAAAAGAAAAATCTCAAAAAGTTTACAGTGGAACCTTACGAGTAATGCTGTTAACGAGCATTTTAACCACTTAAGACCCGGACCAATACGCTGGTAAATGACCCAAGGTGTTTTTGCGATTCGGCACTGCGTCGCTTTAACGTGGCTCCCAAACAAAATTTGCGTCCTTTTCTTCCCACAAATAGAGCTTTCTTTTGGTGGTATTTGATCACCTCTGCGACTTTTATTTTTTGCGCTATATACAAAAATAGAGCGACATTTTTGAAAAAAAAACACTATTTTTTACTTTTTGTTAAAAAAAAATCAAATAAACTAAATTTTAGTCAAACATTTAGGCCAAAATTTATTCAGCCACATGTCTTTAGTAAAAAAAAAAAATCGCAATAAAAAAAAATAGCTACCTAGCGGGAACAGCGACACTAATACAGCGATCAGAAAAATGATCGCTTAGTGACGCTGGCAATAGGGAGTGAAAGGGTTAACTAGGGCGGTGATCAGGGGGTTAAAACTTTATTAGGGGGGGTGGGGGGGCTATCCTGAACCTAACACTAACTGTTTTTTACAGTGCCTGTCACACTGACACTAAATGCAGTGATTAAATCACTGCATTCAGTAACACTGTGACAGGGGGGTGGGGGGGGGGCGATCACAAGGGGTTAATATGCCTATGTGAGTGTGTGTCAGTGTTGTGTTGGTGCACACTTACTTGTGATGTCTTCTCTCATCAGCAGCGCTGGGAAACAGCGCTGCGATGAGAGAATACATCATTTCCTCCTTCCTGTGTAAACACAGGAGGAGGAAGTGACAGGCTGGGAGCGCGCTCCCATTGGCTGGGAGCGATCGCGGGGGGGCGGAAAACACGGACATCCGCCCGCAGATCCCGGATCGCTCCCAGAGGTAGGGAGACCCCCGCACGCCGCGGAGGGGGTCCCGATGGGACCCCCGAACCGCACTCAGGCGGGGACGTAAATTTACGCCCTTGTGCCTGTACGAGCCATGTTGTGGCCGTATATGTGCGTGCGGGGGTCTTTAAGTGGTTAAAAAAACAAGCAACTTTTTTTTTTTTAATTCTCACTCAGTTTGCGAGTGTTGTCTCTCAAAACGAACAGAATTCAAGCTAATAGGGTGTGCAGTACCACATTTGGCCTGAGGTGGGGGGGCACCCGAGCCGAGCAGAGCCGATTGGAGCCGGTCGGAGCTGTTCGAAAATACTCTGAACTACTCAAAAATACTCCATTCCCGGGTGTTTCCGAGCCTTTCCAAGGGTTTCCAAAAGTCAGCTAAATCGTCCCTGATCATTTCCGAGGCTCTCCGGCACCCCCCACCTCTGGCCACAGGCGGTATTGCATTCCATTAAAGTCAATGCAGAACAAATTATTTTTGTTTCCATTGACTTCTATGGAGAAACTCGCTTTGATAAGCAAGTGCTTTGGATTACGAGAATTCTTCTGGAACGGATTATCCTCGTGATCCAAAGTTCCACTGCATATTGATTGGCTTGCATGAAAGTTATAGCAACTACAAACTATGGTGTATATATACTGCTTTGTAGGGATGAGAAACAGAAAGATATTTCTCTCTGTGTTGATTTTCAGCCAGCATATCCTGGCTGTGAATCATTCCATGCCCCTAAACCCGGAGGCAGGTAGTGATGCAAGTGGTCAATTTAAGGAAGAATTTAAAAAAAGCTAAGCAAACCAACGCAGGTTGTCACTGCGGGTGTACAAAAAAAAACAAAAAAACACGTCCTAACATATTGACCAATTGAGGAAAGATATAACTGGAAAAAATTTACTTTATAGGCACCACTGATAAAAAGTAATACATTTTATTAAAACACACCACATAAATATAAAAACAGAATTTAAAAGACAGTAATTGAGAGAACACACAGTAGTCAAATATATGTCTCCAAGACAGCCATCTATGTTAGGAGTACTGGTGACAACCCCAACTATTGTCATGACATACACATTGCATGTGTATGCCTGTGGTGCTGGTTTATAGACGCACTATTTGCTATAAGTTTATTTCACACCAGTGAATAAGTATATATCCTGATGCATGATCTATGGAATTATATTTATGTACAGTATATATGAATGTCTCTCGGTTTTCATTTAGAACTTGTATATACGTTCTTGAAGAAGCAGTTCCCCATGAAACATGTCAAGCTTCCTGTAAATCATACCTTGTATTAGCTGTCATGACAATAGTTGGGGTTGTCACCAGTACACCCCTAACATAGTGTAACGTTACGCCGAATATGATTAGAGAATTTGGATCTCAACTGCGGAGACTTCTCAGTTTCGGACCCAGGTTTCACTCTCTTTTGTGCAGAGAGTTTGGAATCCTAGCATCACAGTCTCAGTCAAGAAACATGGCGCATATTCCTTCATAGGTGCCAGTGAAAACTCAAACAAATATAAGTATAAATTCTAGGTAGAACTGATACTATAGTTCAGGCTCACTAGGGTAATACCCTGGGGAGTGAGGTTGCATGAATACTGGATACAAATATAAACTCTAATAGCAAAGGTAAGTAGTATTAGCACCACATGTCTCCAGAGTAATGGACTGGTCGCAGTGCAACAGTGTTGAGGGAACGGCGTGAAAGCAACATTCCACTAATACTTGGAAAATACAGACCAGGTTCTAGTTAAAAGCAGAAGTAGGCAGCAGTGTTGAGGGAATGGCGTGAAAGCAGCATTCCACTAATACTTGGTAAACTACAGACCAGGTTCTAGTTAAAAGCAGAAGTAGCCGAGCATGCGTGGCATGTAGTTAAATGCAGAAGTAGCCGAACATGCGTGGCATGTAAATAAACTTAACGGCAAAGTCCTCAAAGTAATAGGCAGTATATGTGCACACAGTAACATTTGAGAAGGAGGTACATAGGCATGAAAGGCTTCCGTTTATACTTGGTGACTTTAGAATGTAGAAATCATGGCAGGATCCTTATTAGAAGTACCAAACATAGAGAGACTATGGCTGCAGTAATTCCTGGTATAGTTAGCATACATAACTTAGCAGGCAGGGCAGTTCACAGTATAGCAATGCATAACAACATCAGGGTACTTGCGATACTGAAGTGATCAATGCAGGCATGAGGTCAGGCTCCAAGGGTCCAGACAGGTAAGGCTGGTGAAGCAGGCAGTGGAGTCTCCTGGTCCAGGTCAGGAAGCTGAAGTTCAAAGCAGGTATGTCTGGATGCCCAACCGACAGAGGCATTGTCAGCAAAATAAAGGAACACTTCCTGGCTGGTGTTAGCAGCTTATATATGCCGCTTAGCAACTTAACAGGAAGTCATAGGCTAATCAGGAAGTAACTATAGTTGAACTTCAAGTGAGAGACTCTTCAGGAAGAAGGTTTGGGAAGGAAGTAACGGATAAGAGTCCACTGAGAAAGAAGCATAATTGTATTTAGTGCAAAGTTGTTCGTGAGACGTTACACATAGACGGCTGTCTTAGAGACATATATTTGACTACTGTATGTTTTCTCAATCACTGTCTTTTAAATTTAGTTTTTATATTTATGTGGTGTGTATTACTTTTTATCACTGGTGCCTAAAAAGTAAATTTTTCCAGTTATATTTTTCCTCAATTTCCTAATTTAACGAAGAGTCTCATGGTTTGTTGTGGGCAACTGCTTTGCATTTGCTTCAGTTTTCTTTGCAGTCTTTTGAAAACTGGAAGGAAAGTAAAGCTAATGGGCCAGATTCACGTACATCTGCGCATTATTGGACCGGCGTAGCGCACCGCCTTTACGTTAGACTGGCGCAATGTAGCGGCGCAATCACCCTATTCTCGCCGGTTTTGCGCATAAATTTGCGCCTGCGCAACGTTATTTCAGAGGCGCAAGGCGGAGTAATTCAAATTGGGAAGGACGTGGGCATGTTACATTGAAATGAGCCGTGACCCCATGCAAATGAAGGGCCGGCCGGCTCGCGCATGCGCGCTTGAATCAGACCATGGTCAGCACCTCTGTGCGCATGCTCACAACTCGGGAACGGCACAATCGGTGAAATTGGAAGTGGACTAGGGCAAATTAGTGAACTACGCAGACAGCATAAATAGACAGACACAAACGCACTTCCTTCGCAAAAGTACATCCCTTTGTATCCCTTCCTATACAGCAAGGTGCTTTTGTTCTGTTGTTTATTAGCGTTTGTTTGTTTGTTTGTTTGTGACGTGTCTTTGAGATATTTGGGGACTGTTTTGCAGAGTGATTTTTGTCTTTTATGTGTTTTCTTTGTTGGTATTTTGTTTAAATTATATTTTTGCTGTTCAATTTTTAATTTTTTTGGTTCTGTTTGTGTATGATTTTGGAATGTGGGGCTGACATTCCTGCCGGAAAAGGGGTGTCACCCTCATTTGTGGTGGAGAAGTGATCCCCAGGTCCGTGTGAATGGTGTATGAATGTACAGTGACATAATTGGAGCCGTGGCATGGCGTTGCTGCTCACAAGTCCTGCATGGTGGGCTTGTGCCAATCCAATGTGATGAGGATGTGATGTGTCGGTGCTAGGGACCACAGTGGTGTGCATGCATGCATTCTCATTGTGCCATGATTAATGTGTGTGTTTAATGTGCAAAAATGCCTAATGTGAGCTGGCTCCTGGCTGCTCTTCCCTCAGAAGACGGGGTAGCCTTGGTTAGGGGGGTTCCGTATAGGAGTCATGAGATGGGGTCCCAGTGCATATGCAGAGTCACCCTGAAGGGATAAGACAGGAGGATGTTAGTAGTGCATGTGCCCCTTGTGATTTCAGCATCATGGGGGGGGACAGTCATGCCTGCCACCCATGTCACTCACCAACCAGCCAGCTGTCCCCATACATGTTCTGTTCAAAATCTGTGGGGATGGGGCTATGATTGTATATGTAGCTGTCATGGGTGTCATGGGTGGTGTCATGTGTTGGGCTCCTGCAGGGTTGTGGTTAATTCCATGATGGCATGAGGGGTGAATCCGAAGATGCGAGACACCTCAGAATCACTCATGCCAAAGATGTCTATGCGTGTGTGATATATCAAGTGAAGAGTGAGGGGCTTGTATCAGATTAGATTATTATATCTATTAAGGTTTTTAAAGGGCTATTGAAAGATAGTGAGACCGTGTTTGTAATTTGTATGTATGTTATGTATTGATGTATATATGTATGTATATTTTTTGTAAAAATGTTTCTTAAAGCAAAGAATTTTTTTTTGTAAAAAAAAAAAAATCCTCTCCCGTGCCCTCCTCCGTGCCCTTCTCCTTCTTTGCTCATCTAAAGTCAGTAGTATAGCTATGAGCATGGATGCCACTGGCATGTTGGCATACAGATTGCTGTGCAACACGTGTGACTGCTCAGCTCCTCACTAACAGTGTTGCTTTCTCTGACATGTAGACGAATTGTCTAATTTTATACCACCTTTTATATGGTCTAATTTTAGACAGGCCGTGCAGCTGTTGCGCACAGCGCATAGCCTGCGCTGCACCAACGTTCTTTTGTGGATCCCCGTAACTCCCTCATTAGCATATTTGAATAGCAAATCAATGGTGTGTCTAGCGCAGTTTTGCGCAGACGGATGCGCCTGTCTATCGAAATTACGCCGGACAAAAAAAAGTAGATTTCTTGCGTATCTCGTTTTGGGGATGCGGAGCATCGAAACGCATGCGCACATTTAGACTTACGCCGCGCATCTCCTGTTACGCCGGCGTAATCGCTCTGTGAATCTGGCCCAATGTGTTTAGCCAATCAATGGGCAGTTCTGGGCAGCAAGTGAGCTACTAATGTATCCAACTGTAGCGCTGAGAGGCTGTTGATTTTAACTGGTTGTTCTCCAAACAGCACAGAGGCTACCAGCCACTTAAGCAACAGTCCATTCACTCTGGCTCCAAACAGTCTAGGGCAGGGGCAGGCAACCTTAGAGAGATGGAGATCTACTTGAACAACACTGATAAAGTCAGAGATCACCGGGCACAGTGTCCTGTTGTTAGGGCCAGTTCATGCCAGAACGCGGTGCCAGAAAGGCATGTTCCATGTGTGTTTCCTGCAAAGTGTTTACTGCAGGTGATGATATATTGTAAACCCCAAAATAGATATCAAACACAGTGGACACAAAAAAGTATTACAAGAGGGTGTTTAGGAGTGGGTTACAATCAAAATGCAGGGATCAGGAGTGTGTTACGCTCATAATTTAGGGATCAGGAGTGCATTACGCTCAGAATTTAGGGATCAGGAGTGCATTACGCTCAGAATGCAGGAATCAGGAGTGCGTTGCATTCAGAATGGAGAGATAAGGAGTGCAATTTACTCAGAATGCAGGGATCAGGAGTGTATTGCACTCAGAATTCAGGGATCAGAAGTGCGTTGCACTCAGAATGCAGGGATCAGGAGTGAAAAATGCTCAGAATGCAGGATGCAGGGATCAGGAATATATTGCGCTCATGAATTCAGGTAAACACATATTAGGTCACACATAACCCCTTCAGCGCCCCCTTGTGGTTAACTCCCAAACTGCATTTTTTGCTGTGAAAATAACAATGGTCCCAAAAATGTATAAAAATTGTCAGAAGTGTCCGCCATAATGTCGCAGTCACGGAAAAAAAAGCCGATCGCCGCCATTAATAGTAAAAAAAATTAAAATAATAAAAATTCAATAAAACTATGAGCTATTTTGTAAACGCTATAAATTTTGCGCAAACCAACCGATAAACGCTTATTGCGATTTATTTTACCAAAAATAGGTAGAAGAATACGTATAGGCCTAAACTGAGGAAAAAATATATATTTTTATATATTTTTGGGGGATATTTATTATAGCAAAAAGTACAAAATATTGAATTTTTTTCAAAATTGTCCCTTTATTTTTGTTTATAGCGCAAAAAATAAAAACCGCAGAGGTGATCAAATACCACCAAAAGAAAGCTCTATTTGTGGGAAAAAAAGGACGCCAATTTTGTTTGGTAACCACGTCGCATGACCGCGCAATTGTCTGTTAAAGCGATGCAGTGCCGAATCGCAAAACCTGTCCGGGTCCTTTAGCTGTCTTAAGTGGTTAAAGAGTTGCTCCTTACGTTCCCAATCAGGAAATTCTAAAAAGCTAAAGACGGGCTGTCTGCATTTCTGCTTTAAATTCCTTAGTTCGAATTTGAATACTGGTGTACAATAAAATTCTGGTTGCGACAGCAGAATTTCTTTTGTTGCAGCTTTTCTGATTCTGTTGCCTTGTTTAACCTAAATGTTTTTGCTTAGAGCTTCATTTTCTATCATTATTTTCATAATTCTGTCTTTTCTTTTGATCATTTGTAGAGTTGTAGAGCAGCCTGTATAATTAAATCAGAGTTGTCTGAGTATCTAGAGATGGGGTATCATCTGTATTCACTGCTATGGTCTTAGCATTTACATGGTATCTGGAATCTGACTGGCGGTGATGGCCAACACTACTATTCCCTTTGGGAACCTGTGCAGAATGCTATAAAATAGATAGTGATATTTATGTGAAAGAGATGGAATCTGTATGCTGCATGACACTTTCTGAGGTTAATCTCATTTAGTACACCAATAGAAATTAAAGTAGCGTAAAGTGAACCTATGTTCAGCAGCATACATGAACTTACATGTACATAAAACATCCAATAATTATGTATCCACACATCAAAGCTTTGGGCAAAAAATATGCCATACTGCAAATTAACATCATGTAGTATTAGATATCAAATACAAAACTTTTCTTTGTTTAAAATGATTGTAAAGCTTAATTTTATATTATTCAAGTAATAAACACGGTATACTTACCTGCTTTGTGCAATAGTATTGCACAGTGAAGCCCCAAATAGACCTGTGCAGAACGAAAAAATGTGCTTTGTTTTGGTTCGTTACGATTCGTTATTTACATAAATTAGTTTAGTTAAATTTGTTTCATTGGTTTAATTTGTTTTTAGGATTTGTTTTGTTTATTCGTCTTCGAATCAATTTCAAATGGTTTTCAAATTCAAAAAGTTTTCGAATTCCAATTTCCAAAAATAATTAAATTGAATAAGAAATAAAGCAATAGAATAGAAAAAAATATATTTTTTTATTTTATTCTTTTATTTTCTAATTTATTCTCTTTGGAAATTTGAAAATGATTTAAATCCGAAAAGTATTCAAAAATTATTCGAAAATGATTCAAATTTGAATTTTGTTATTTTGGATTCCATTCTAATTCGGAAATTCAGACAAATCCAAATTTCTGAATAGCGAAAATTCTTCTGATATTTCATTTGGAACGAAACAACCCGCACATGTCTAGCTCCTAGCCTATTCTTTTCTAGTCCCCTTTCGGCACTCTGGGGATTTGAAGACCACTGTTGATATGGAAACTATACCGAAAAACAATAAAAGGTCAATCAATAATACAGTTATAATACATTAATCAAACAAAATTACATACAGATATTCAATTATTCACTCTTTCAAACCATTGCATGTAACCTTTAATGGCCAATGGTTGATTTAAATTAAACAGTCCTGAACATCCAGAGTGGTGCAAAAACAGACACAGCAAATTATCAGATAGAGGCCAGACTGTCAGTTATGGGAAAGAGGGGCACCTTTAACCAGAAGTTAACCTGAAGGCATGAGACACCCTTACCAGCCAATTTACTCAGACCATGTACACATTTAACCAAATATATCTACTGATGCTTTTTTCACACTATTCTTTTATACAAGCTTATAAAAACAAATATTAACACATAATATCAAAAATGTATTGCAGTTAAAAGGCTTTTGCTAATTAATCAGTACATTTATTTAGAGGTCTATACAATTGACAATCATCCAAGAAATGAAAAATTTGCTTTAAAAATTCGGCATTTGGGGTGTATGAGCAATGCTTGCTGGAGCTGCTAGAAGTTAAGCTTTATCAGACTAGCATCCTTCATGTTGTATGCTTGCTTTCAACTTTTGTCACAAAAGACCTCTGTACTAGCACTATAGACAACAACAATAGCTTAAAGCATGAAAATAAGCCAATCGGACAAAGCAGGTTTTGAGAGACCAAGCAAATCCAGCTTAATTTTTCAAAAGGTTACAGCATGGCAGTTGTTGACATTCTGGCAAATCTGTTGGTAGTTAAGAGTTGACATTTAATTACATCTGGGATCATTAGCCACATGCCTATTGGTACCGAGCCAAAATTTAGAGCAGTGAAATTGAAACAAAATTTGTGTTAAATCCCTGTAACTTATTGGAATCTGTAAGGCTCATGGATAATACTGGCTGTTGGCACCACCAAGTCTTCCTGCCGATGGGAGTATTAGGGATAAATCTAGCCCGGCTTTTCACTGAGCTCTGCGTTTGGAATGTGAATGTAAAATATCCCTGGCTGGGTCTGTGTGTACTTCTATCTATTATCACAAGTGGACATTTTCTGTTTCTGTTCTTACAACTTTTATTGCTGCGTGTCAGAATATGAAATTACAGCATGCATTACTAAGCTATGAATTTTTTACAGCAGGCAATAATTGTATTTTAACGTACGCTAGAGATTTCCAGAAATGTAAAACAAAATGAAACATCGATAGAAGAAATCGTAATTATGAGAAAAGGCTTATGCTTTGTGATGTGAGAGGCAAGATACCGGTACTTATATTTTCATATGTCTTCAAATGGAGAAATAACAAACATATAGGGAACAGATTTGAACCATCCCGAAGCACAGTGACAATCTCTGCACATTACTTATAATTTCCTTTTCATCTTCAGGGCCAATAAATGCAGATTTCAGAAAGGATGCTTAGCAAATGTTCTTTATGCTATGTAGATGATATTCTTAAAATGTAGCTATTACATCCCCCCCTATGATTAGCTCCCTCTTTGCTCTTAAACCCCCTTGGTCCACTGTCAGAGACCGTTCTGTGTCATTAAACATCCCCCCTCCACTGTCTATGGCCAGCTTATGCCCACGACAGGGACACCCAGGAACAGTCCAAGCGGATTTGTCCTGTACTTTTATTTAGGAAGGCAGCAGATAAATACAGTTTCAATGCAAGAAGGCTTTGTACAGCAAACAAACAAGACATCTACTTGCCTAAACTACTAACTAAACTTAGGTCAGTTCCTGCCTTCTAACAGGTTCCCCAAATCAAATAGGCAGGACATTTGTCTTTTTAGTGTTCTTTCTGCAGTCAACCTTTTCACCCAGCAGCAGGCTCCCATGGCAGAGAGAGCAAGAGAGAGAGCCCCAAGTCTCAGTCAGCTCACATATACAGTAAAAGGGCCTCTGTACAGCTGAGACAAATAGTGAGGTCTGGTTACCAGATGATATGTGGAGCCTCCAGTCTGTAAGACCCCGGCCAGGACTTTTAAGATTTTTATTAATATTCCAAGAAAACAAAAATGTGAAGGTGAGAATAAGCCTAGGTGACACCTATAAATATATTGACCGCAATCTTGCCACCCAGTCCAGACTGAATATACAATATACTTCTATGAGCCCTCTACAAAAAAGAGTGCCAATTCCTAAAAGCAATTACTCATAGTGGCCAAATAAAATCAATGTTGTACTTGTTGGACTTCAACAAAATAAATTCTAATTTGTCAGTTTTTTTTTTTTTTTAACTAAATGGGTGGTAAATGTGTAATTTAGAAGGTGAGGAATATTTCAAACCTAGATGGGCAGTTTCAAAAATTGATTTTACTGAGTGCCCCTTAAGCACAGTAAGTTTTGTGGGTTTTACATTGTAGAAACTTTTCCAGTTCATTTTATTATATATCTCTTTTGGCAGTTGCTTTTTCGGGGCTGGGATTCACCTCCTTCTACCTGGCAGGAAAGCTGCATTGTTTTACAGACGTGGGGCAAGGAAAGAGCTGGCGTCTCTGTGCTGCCATTCTGCCTTTATATTGTGCTATGATGATTGCCCTCTCACGGATGTGTGACTACAAACACCACTGGCAAGGTAAGAAGTCTTGCATAAGGAGCACTAAAGGGGCTAAAACTTGCTGTCAATATTCTAAAGACCTACGGATTAAAATACCCAGTCCCAACCCTACTGAAAAGTCTTGACTAAAGAGAAGCCATATTGACCGAGAGGTGTGTTAAGAAAAACCTTGCTGCCCAAAAAGATCATTACAGCATGATTAGAGTTTGCTGTTGAACATATAGGCAAAGACCAGATATTCTAGAACAATGTGCTGAAAACATAATAATCAAAGATAGAGTTGCTTAGTCAGATTAACAGTACAGATTTTTGCTGCAAAATAAAGAAAGTATTTTCAGAAGAACCTTATAAAATTGTAAATCATTGTAGTGGAAATATTATGATTTGAGATTGCTCTGCTTCTTCGGGGGCCTGGGCAGTCATTGAGTGATCTCTACATTCTGAATTATATGAAAGTGTGCTTATTGAGAATGTAAGGTTATCTGTCCAAAAGTTGAAGCAAGATATTCGTTTTTCAACATGATAGTTATCTGAAGACACTAGCATATCCACCAATGAAGGGATATGGACTTCCCTGGTCAACACCCTGATTTGAATTCCATTATAAATTGATATGGTAATTTAAAAACAGGCAATTGTAATTGGAGGTTTTTAAGTCATCCACTGGAGATTTCTTTCTGTTGTTATTGCTGTCTGTGCCCCCGTTACGGAGATTCACCCTCTCTATTTGTCCTGATAACCAATATCATTGAAAACTAATGTAAAAGAGAATCCCAAATTTTGGGTTGTCCCAAGAAAAGTAATATAGGAGAAATTTTCCAATGGGGACACTAATTCTGATGACATGGGAAGCCCCAATAAATTCTGTTAATTTGCAGGGATTTCCTCTTACTCCTGTTTTAGCTATGGGACAGGAATTGAAGGTAAATCTCCCCAGTGGGACACAGATGTCAAAAAAAATAATTGGAGAGGGGCCATAACCCTCTTTTACTCTATTCTAAATGTAAAAAAAAGAGGCCTAAATTCCACCTTAGTATGTGTATATGTAATTTGTAAATATAATATTGCTTTGTCATGCTTACAGATTTCCTTAGGATGATATAATAACTATAATAGGAAAGGTAACTGTCAGCGCAGATACAAAGTACATGTATGGTAGGGGTATGGTGATTAGTCCATTAGAAGTAATAGTAACAGGCAGTTCAATGGTTAAAAATGCAGGTGATTTGGTTGTTCAATGGCGGCTGCTGTCCTCAGAGAGCTGACTCTGTGGTAAACAAAAGAGGGGTAGAGAAAGGAAGCGCCACCTAAGTGCAGTATTAAAGAGGTTCTTTTAATGACACATTGTACAAAACACACTTACAAGAAGGTAAGGAAAGAAGGCTCATCTGTAACATCCTGTAGTCCTCGTCCTGGATCCATGGGCTGCTTAGAAGTAAAGATAGCAGAATGTGTTGGGTCTTCAGGCTTGTCCTGTGGCCATCAGGATGAGACCTGTTCCAGCCTCACGGGTCACGTGACAGGTCACGTGGTTACTTCCAAGGAACACTTCTAAGAGGAGGGTCAGACAGGGAGGACAAAGGCTGATTGGGCTACGCGCTCGGAGCCACTGCTCCTTCAATTGGGCGCGCAAGCAGGTCAGGGCCTGTGTAGCCCTTTTACAAATCTGGGTTTGTCAGTCTGTGGGGACTCAGAAATGTTGGAAAGGCTGGACCAGGTAAAACAACTTGCTTGCTTGTTTGCAGGCTGAGAATCAGGGCACATACGAATATGAGGATAATGGCAACTATAGGAATGTAGCCAGCAACTAGTCAGGTCATAAAATGAGTGGTAGTATGGACATTTCAGCTACTAGCAGGTAGGCTGTCTTTAAAATGTTTACATGGAACCTTTTTATATTTCACTAGTGTATCGTAATCATTTTCTATATTTTCCAGATGCCTTTGTGGGTGGTGTGATTGGTCTGGTGTTGGCCTATGTCTGCTATCGACAGCATTATCCACCATTGACACACTCTTCCTGCCATCGTCCTTCTGTATCTCTCCATCAGGTCAGTGCCCCAAAGAAGGAGGAGCCGGAAGCCACTGAGAATACAGACAGTTTAATGCATGAGTCCATGACAGAGGGGCCTGTATGACCACCAAGTAGTGTGATCTGACTTGTAGCCTCATGTAGCCTCTTTGGAGAGGTTTCCTGCACTGTGTACAGCAGCACACATCTTACATGTGACCAGCAACTCTGCAATGTATGCAATGTCAACAATCCCAGCGTGAAGTCCAGGAGGCAGGAACTACATCAACAGACATTGAAATCTTTACGTATCGTTCTATGATGGTGCTGTGTATCTGTATTTTTGGCTGTGTTCACTTCTGTTTTCCTAAAAAGCATTCACATTCCATGGTGGACAGACTACCTGTGCAGAGCAGCATCATGGACCAATTACAGTTCCAATCTCTGCCTCCCCATACCCAAACAAATGCAAGTTTATTATATGCACAATCAATTTATATATTTTTTTTTATTTAACCCAGCCTTGTTTTAGTAAGCTTCCCTGTGTTTCATCTGGGACCTCTGTCAACCTGCAAATTCTTTTCACCATGATGTCTTTTGAACAGACCAAGGTTCCAGAATTGGGGTATTTTTTTCTGCACTAATGAGAGATTGACCACACAAGTTCTTCGCATGGACCCTCTTGAACTCCACACTTGACAACCTTGATAAAACCTCTTGTCCTTTAAGACTAATACAGATTGCTGTTTGTGTCCACACTGCCTCTGACATCATTTGTCATTGTCTACTTTCATAGAAGGTTCTGTCCCAACACAGTGCAGGAATCTAACTCATCACTACAGCACTTCTCCTGCCTCGCATTACATCTGTGAATTCTTCCGTGCTACACTCATCTTGTATCACTGATGGGTGCACATGGTTTCCTCGTTTCCTTGTGCACTCCTGATGTTCCTTGTTTAGTTGCTGTGTAACACAGACTCTTTGAAATCTCACTGTTTGACACTTAAACAATAGTGTTTTGTATTGGCCAAAAGGATAAATATGTTTCAGTGTATTGTTGCAACCGTCCATGCATGAAATATTTTTTTATTTTGAAATTGATCAGAAACTGATATGATGCATGTGAATCTTTGTTCCACTGTACATATCCAAGAGCTCTCGGGTCACATGTTGTCTGTGGTACCCTACTAAGATCTGAAAAATGTTCCTCAGCACACAGTGACCACCATAATTTTCTTTATCTTGGTGCTAAGATGAATTGTGTGGTCTTAGAAAAAGTACTTAGGAATAAGCATATGATCTTTCCTTTTAGCTGCCTAACACACTGCGGGGTTATTTACTAAAGTTGAAGAGTGCGAAATCTGGTGCAGCTTTGCATAGAAACCAATCGGCTTCCAGGTTTTAATTGAACAATTTATGCATTTCTAAAATTAATACGTAAGAAAGGGTACTTTCTACAAAGATATAATTGGTTAAAGAGCCAGGGGAAAGGTTGGAAGCAATTAATGCATACACACGATCGGAATTTCCGACAGAATGTTGGCTCAAACTTGTGTTGCATACACACCATCACACAAATGTCTGAAATTCCGAATGTCAAGAACGCAGTAACGTACAACACTATGACGAGCCGAGAAAAATTAGGTTTAATGATTTCGAGCATGCCTCAAATTGATTCCAAGCATGCGTAGGATTTTTGTGCGTCGGAATTGCATACAGACTTTTGTTGTCGGAAAAATTGAGAACCAGCTCTCAAACATTTCTTTTGTCCGAAATTCCGACAGCAAATGTCCGATGGAACATACACACGGTCAGAATATCCGACCAAAAGCTCAAATCTCGAACATTTGCGATTGCGTGTAGGCGGCAAAAGATTTGCTTAAATAACAGATTTGACTTAAAGAATAACTGCACTTTCAGACAAAGTGTCCCTGACCTAAACTAACACATGTTCTCTATCCCTTGGCTTTTTCTGAGCAGTGCAGCTTTATAGACTTTAATTGGCCCTGTCTCCCAGCCAGGAGGTGGAGCCCTTTAAAAGTCTATTGGCCTGTGCTGCATAGAAGTGGCCAAGAGTGAGGACCTGTGACTCAAAAATGTGAACAAAAATGTAAACACATCAGGCATCAGTATGTATTAGTAGTAGCCTATCCTTGGGAATGGTACCCAACGCACACTCTTCCCGACAGGGGAAGTCTTTTTCCATAGGTGTGGTTACACCCCTTGAGCTGTATGATACCAATATCCCTATTCTGAGTTAACTATTCTTCTGCTGTTGGTGTTTTAACCTGAACATTACTGAATAACATCTGAAAACTCTCTCTGTAACAAGTCAGATGACCTGCTTTCTAAGTTGAACAATTCTGAGTGTGTCTTTTCTACATCAGTATCTTTCCTGGAGCCAAGGTATGGACTTTGAAATATTTTCAACGCAAGATAATCTCTACATTGATGGATGAATATTCCGTACCCGAGTGACCCTTTTTTGCTTGCTTGGAGGGGAGTATTTATTGCTGTAAGGTCCTGTGTTCCCTTGGAACCAGACTTTCTGGGGCTTTATCCTAGTGGGTATAGTATAATTGTGGAGTCCTTAGCCATACTTGATCAACAGGAGATTTGCAGTCGAGCCACAGTTTTCTTTGGATGACGGCCTAAATTTCGTCCCTTTTCCTATCATCAGTGAAGTGAAAGTTCATTGTAGTAGCACTAGGATTTCTGCCCCTCACTCCACAGTTAGGGATTTTACTCCCTTCATGGCTAGCCTGATTGATTTCTTAGAACTACATTATTGGTAACTGGTAAACCAGGGTTACAGTGTGCTCTACCACAACCTAGGATCATCTTTTGGTGTTCAGTTGGAAGGAACTCTTCTAATCTTGCTGTGAGGATGTCATTATCATCCAGCGATCTCCATGTTATGTTATAATGAGTGTCACACCCGTGGGGGCTGTCCCATTACTGGTTGCCTGATCAAGAAACCTCTTTCATTATCATAGTCCTTTCGATCCCTGAGGTTAAGGTTTAGGTATGCTAGGCTTGAGTTTTCCGGCAGTCTCTATTTTGGAAGTAATGACTTTTCTACTACCCCTCAAGGATTTGTTTTTTTTTTCCTAGTCTTTTGGTCCAGAAAAATGTTTTTTGTTGACCACATTTCGCTGTTGGTCTAGTTTTCTTTCTGGTCGCGTATTTTGTTTTCCACCTTTTTTTTAATGGATTTTTAGTTGGTCCTCTTGAGGCACTAGTTTAACTTAGCAGTAATTCTCTGTCCTGGTCTGGGACACCAGCTTGATCCTTAGTGTTCCTTAGTGATCCTTGCTCAAGTCAGTTCCCCTGTGTTAATAATTTAGCCTTGATCAGGGCGTTGATTTCTTCAGATACTCTAGTGTAGGATGCACCCTATTTCCTTTAGTGGCCATTGCCCAACCCTAAGTTGGACTGCTTTTGAATGTCCCAGTTGTTTTAGAATTCCTGACTCCTTGCTTCCCTAGTGGATAATAAGGCAATAAGATTTTTGTACATGCCATAACATCTTTTTCTGGGAGTCCATTGAGGGACACAGGTTCCATCCCTCTATGATATAGGTCATATACAAAGCTATCTTTTTAAAAACAAATTAGGCATTATGAGTAAAGGAGGGGTTATACGGAGGCTGACTACAACAGTTTTTTTCATTTTGCCGGTGTTTCAACCTCCTCTAGGCAGCAGTGTGACATTTTAACTTAAAAATCGGAAGCCTATAGAAAATAAAACCAATAACAATGAGCATAGGGAATCTACACAGTGTTCTTTAAATGGCTTCCCAGCTAAGTTCTGCCACATTCTTCCTCCTTGACTGAGCCAATACAATATTACATTAGCAATAAAAAAAAAGGTTTCATTTGTATGGAAAAATGGTACTGAAAAGTTGATATCTTGGAAGATGCTATAATGAGTGTTAAAATATCACTCTCAACATGAATGTTTAAATATCACTTACATACTAACCCCTAAATTAACTAATTATTGCAAGAAATGTTCAGTTTTTCATTTTTTTCCTACCATAAAAAAGGTCAATACAATAACTTTTAGTGCTGGAGCGAGATGGGCAATGTTAGTTTATGGTGCAGAGTGATATACCTAACCTAAGGTATCAACTGTCCCGGGAACCCATGTGTTTATTTTTCTCAATCCTGCATCAAAATCCTTTGTGCTTTTAGTGCTAAAATGCCCCTTTTATAAGTTTTAGGGAAACTTAATAAAGCAAATGCTTTCAGGCTACACCAACCCGATAGTATCTACTAACTGCCTCCCTCTGCCTTCTGACTAGAAAATCTCTTTTGTTAGATGATTTTTTCATCTCTTAAACCTGCTGAACCATGTCAATACCAGATGACTCTAAAAAAGTCACAGACAAGACAGAAAGCTTTAGCAACCCTCTGCTACTGATGGGGTGAAGAAACTTCAATATTGATTTCAAAATTATTAATTGAAAGGCACATTTTCTTTCTCACAAGCTGCGCTGCAGACTTGTCTCACGTCCGCGCCTTAGCTGATATTTCAGTGCTTAAAAACAACCTGGATTCTGGAAGATACAAAAAATGTTAGATAAGGTACATAGAGGAAGCTGGCTCTGCCACTGAACATACGTCTTTCCCAGCAGTACACACCTACAGGTATAAATACTTTGCTTTTAGTTCTAAGCATTGTATTTAATAAGCAGTAGGAAAAAAATGCAGCTATAAAGAGACTGCCCTGGTTTAAAAACAATACAAATAAATCTAACTTCAGGTGTAGGACAAGAAAAAGGAAACATAAAAATCTATTCCACTGAAAACCTATAGAAGAACAAAACACAACGAAACCAGTTAATAATTTGGGTTGAGACAAGGAAAAGGTTTGGTTTAGATCAGACTAATTTTTGGTTAGTGGATATCTGTGAGTACCACTGGACTCATTGGCTTTTTAAAAAGACAGCTAAAAAAAAACACAAGCAATGTTGCTATACCCTCTAGCCCTGACATGATACCAGCCCACCAACACAGGTATTCAGTATAGTATTTGTAGGGCCGTCTTTAATATTGATTGGGCCCTGTGCAAACATTTTCTTGCCCTCCCCCCCATGCAATTTGACTCTCTCATTACACAGGTCCCCTCCTCCACCATTACACAGGACCCCTCCCCCATACTACCCCATAATTACATAGGATCCTTTCCCCCATACTACACCCATCATAACACAGGAACCCCCCCCCCCTATTCTACCCTTATCATTATACAGGACCCCTCCTCCACCATTACGCAGGACCCCTTCCCCATACTACCCCATAATTACATAGGATCCGCTCCCCCATACTACCCCCATCATAACACAGGAACCCCCCATAATTACACAGGATCTTATCCCCTATACTACCCCCATCATAACACAGGACCCCCTCCTCCATACTACTACCATCATAACACAGGACCCCTCCTCCATACTACCCCCATCATTACACAGGACCCCTACCCATACTACACCTAATTACACATGATCTTCTACCCCATATTTCCCTCATCATAACACAGGAACCCCCCATACTACCACCATCATAAGACAGGACCCCCTTCTCCATACTACCTCTAACATTACACAGCACCCTTCTCACCCATACTACCCCATCAATACACAGGACCCCCTCCTATGTACTACCCCCATCATTACACAGAACCCCCCCCTACTACCCTAATAATTACACAGGAGCGCACCCCAAAAAAGGTTTACCTAATTGAACTGGCCAGACACCACACAGGCTCCAGACATAACAAACAGCCAATCACCAGCACCCCCAACATTACATTTTGACCTCAACTCCTGAGTGATAGCCAATTCAATGTATTAATTATTTGTGGGCAGCGTGGGCTCAAGGGGCAGCTCAGCTGCTTTGAGACCCACAGCAATGACTGAGCCCAGGGCAGCTTCCCCTTTTGCCCTGTGTTAAAGACAAATCTTGGTATTTCTATGACTGAAGGTTATGAGCATGCGGGCCACAATTTAGGCTGATACTACTCTAGGTGGGTGGTTCAAGAATGCTAATGGCCACTGAGGTCTCCTTTTTCATCAGTGTGGAGGAGATTCATAGTAGCTACTGGGCAATGGGATTCCTCATCCTCGTGTTCCAGTTGGGGGGTAATTGGTCAACATGTTCATTATGCGGCAGTGTGGTTCAGGGGTTTAATCCTCCTAGGCATGCTATCTGCATATTGTTTGTAATGATAATTCTTTACTGCTGCTTACTAAGTTAATAAAAATTACACAGCGGGACATCGCTTGAAGAAATTCAAAGAATTTCTCTGCGGTAACCTTTGTTATTTTATTAGTACACTAAGGGCTCTTTCACACGGGCGGACCGTCTGTCCGCTTTTTCAACCATCCGTTTGCTGATGAAAAAGGGACATACATTGGTCCCTATGTGATTGCGGATGTCAGCGGATAAACATTCGCTGACACCCATAATCGTCCGCCTACGCAAATATCCGATTTTGCAGATGGAAGAAAACCCTATTTTTTCTTCCGTTTGCAGAGCGGATCGGATGAACAAGGACATATGGTCCGTGTTCATCCGCTCCCCCATAGGGGAGAGCGACGAAAAAACAGGGCGGTCAATGCACAGTGTGCGGAGACCGCCCTGTCATCCGACGGCTTAGTGGGGATTTACGGAGCGATCCCCGCTGAGCTTACGGACACCCATGTAGGCGGATCTTTACTGATCCGCCCCGTGTGAAAGGGCCTTTACACAAACTGAGGGAAAGGTTATGTTTTGTTTCAGTGAGTCTGTCCACTCCATTATTTGGGCTGGGGAAGAGCCTGTTGCCCTTTAGCACCAGGATGAGGTTTTGTAAAGGGTGCCAGTTATTTAGACCCCCTTCTTGACGCACATAGCTAGCACTAAAGGTTCTGCAGAGAAAAGCATGGTCATGGGGGAAGTGGGGTGGCACCTTGAAAGTGTTTGCCCTTTAAGATACTAGCCTATTTTTATTAAAAAAATCCTAGAAAAAAAAGCATTCAGCCTAAAAGTGTTGACAGATTGGATTGGTCAAATCGAATTTTTAAATTATCTTTTTTTTAAACTCTGGGATTTTATTAGTTTAGCCTCGGTACATTCAGTTAACGGAACTGTCACAAACAAAAAGAAAAGTTGAGCATGTATTAGTTAATTAGACAAAAAAATATATTTCCCTCAGTTCTCTCTGTGTCAGTATATTACAAAATTCACTTTGGGTGCATTAAGCAATCCCCTGCTGCGTATAGGCACAGTGTAAAAAAAGGGTACGAGAAATTGCGCCAGGTGAAAAAAAACTGTGAATAAGCTGCTAGATACCACAAACTGACATCATTTGTAAACAAGCGAAGAAAAAATAAAAATAAAGTGTAGTGCTTAAGTGAATTATTTACATGTAACAAACATGAAAACTTAAATCCATATACCATATACTAAGTAGAACAAGGAGAACAATTATGTGTCCAGGAGATTTCAGTCTCCAATGAACAAAAATAAAGTGACATACCACCAAAAAAGTAATGTCTAAAACGAAAAATACTATGATAAGACAGTGAATCCAACACAGTAATGCATATATAATATATGGTAAGAAGTGTATATACAGTGCAGAAAATAAGTATTTGAAAACCCTGCTATTTTGCAAGTTCTCCCACTTGGAAATCATGGAGGGGTCTGAAATTGTTATCGTAGGTGCATGTCCACTGTGAGAGACATAATCAAAAAAAAATTCCAGAAATCACAATGTATGAATTTTTTAACTATTTATTTGTATGATACAGCTGCAAATAAGTATTTGAACACCTGAGAAAATCAATGTTAATATTTGGTACAGTAGCCTTTGTTTGCAATTACAGAGGTCAAACGTTTCTTGTAGTTTTTCACCAGGTTTGCACACACTGGAGGAGGGATTTTGGCCCACTCCTCCACACAGATCTTCTCTAGATCAGTCAGGTTTCTGGGCTGTCGCTGAGAAACACGGAGTTTGAGCTCCCTCCAAAGATTCTCTATTGGGTTTAGGTCTGGAGACTGGCTAGGCCACGCCAGAACCTTGATATGCTTCTTACAGAGCCACTCCTTGGTTATCCTGGCTGTGTGCTTCGGGTCATTGTCATGTTGGAAGACCCAGCCTCGACCCATCTTCAAAGCTCTAACTGAGGGAAGGAGGTTGTTGCCCAAAATCTCGCAATACATGGCCCCGGTCATCCTCTTCTTAATACAGTGCAGTCGCCCTGTCCCATGTGCAGAAAAACACACCCAAAGCATGATGCTACCACCCCCATGCTTCACAGTAGGGATGGTGTTCTTGGGATGGTACTCATCATTCTTCTTCCTCCAAACACGGTTAGTGGAATTATGACCAAAAAGTTCTATTTTGGTCTCATCTGACCACATGACTTTCTCCCATGACTCCTCTGGATCATCCAAATGGTCATTGCAAACTTAAGACGGGCCTTGACATGTGCTGGTTTAAGCAGGGGAACCTTCCGTGCCATGCATGATTTCAAACCATGACGTCTTAGTGTATTACCAACAGTAACCTTGGAAACGGTGGTCCCAGCTCTTTTCAGGTCATTAACCATCTCCAACCGTGTAGTCCTGGGCTGATTTCTCACCTTTCTTAGGATCATTGAGACCCCACGAGATGAGATTTTGCATGGAGCCCCAGTCCGAGGGAGATTGACAGTCATGTTTAGCTTCTTCCATTTTCTAATGATTGCTCCAACAGTGGACCTTTTTTCACCAAGCTGCTTGGCAATTTCCCCGTAGCCCTTTCCAGCCTTGTGGAGGTGTACAATTTTGTCTCTAGTGTCTTTGGACAGCTCTTTGGTCTTGGCCATGTTAGTAGTTGGATTCTTACTGATTGTATGGGGTGGACAGGTGTCTTTATGCAGCTAATGACCTCAAACAGGTGCATCTAATTTAGGATAATAAATGGAGTGGAGGTGGACATTTTAAAGGCAGACTAACAGGTCTTTAAAGGTCAGAATTCTAGCTGATAGACAGGTGTTCAAATACTTCTTTGCAGCTGTATCATACAAATAAATAGTTAAAAAATCATAAATTGTGATTTCTGGAATTTTTTTTTTTGATTATGTCTCTCACAGTGGACATGCACCTACGATGACAATTTCAGACCCCTCCATGATTTCCAAGTGGGAGAACTTGCAAAATAGCAGGGTGTTCAAATACTTATTTTCTGCACTGTATACGTAAAAAATGCTGTATATGAATAAAATATCCAATCAAAAATAAGTCCTTGTAAATGCCGGAATCCCAGGTTGGTGAATGGTAAGCAGTTCTTTCAACAAATACCCAATGAAGCTGATCTAGTCCACAGTGTGAATGCTACTTGTGTGAGGTCTCAGCAGGTGTGGTGTGATACCAAGATGTCACCCGGGAGTGCCTTCACCAATGGATGGGGAGAGAATTAAACACTCTTACCATGACAGGTGGATCCATCTCACCATACGGTGGTGGATCAGCAACGCTTAATCACACTAATGGACTGCACACACAGGAACCAGGAGACGTCTCCCCCTCTGGCTGGCAGGTTTGTGAGTGTTCCCACGACAGGATCCAATGTTGGTCCACCAACCGATGTTGATTCAGCAGGACTTATAATGGGGCATATAAAAAGAAAGAAGCCTCTACATAGTGTGATACTGGCAAATTTTGGCAAAATGTATTAAAAAATAATTGCCATACAAAAAAGTATAAAATATAAAGCAGAAATCGGTGGTCTCAGCCCGGCTCCCGGTGGGTGTGCTATGCAAGGTACGCCTGTGCTTAGTACGCCCACCCCCCCCCCCCCCACAAAACCACCACACTTGCACGCACACAAAATTGATTTAAAACACATGCACTTTGGCCATGCGGTCTCTTAAAATAAAGAGAGGCGAAGGACCTACGGGGCTGGCTGGGTGGGCTAGGCCCCCTCACTCCCTCATAGGGGGAGTCCCTCTGTCCCGTTGGGCCCCAGTTGGGCTCCCAAGAGGAGCAGGTAGGGCGGGGTGAGTGGGAGGCCCCCCTTCACACCCGCCATTGCCACCAGGGGCATGGAGAAGGATGGCGATTGCCTCCGGGGGGAGGGTCTGCCTACTCCCAACTCCTACAGTCCGGCTCCTCTCTCTCGAGTTCACGCACAAAAATACACTTTAAAAAAAAAAAAAAAAAAAAGCAGAAATCGGCAATAAAAAACATGCAAATCGTAAAAATTGTCAAATGGCAAAAAAAATCACAAATCACGTGGAATTTTTTTTTGCAAACAAAAAAAAAGAAGAATAAAAGGAGCAGAGAGGGTGATAGTAGCATGGCAGGGTAGCTGGAGCCGGCGTACAAAACCGACGTGTTTTGTCTAATAAGACATCAACTGGGGTGTATAGGCACAGAACAGTGTCAAGAGCTTTGACTATTCAATTTAATGCAAAGATGTTAAAGATAAAAAGTCCCACAACCTTTGATTTTCCCACTGCTAATTATTTGACAGTAAATTAAAAAAAACTAAACATAGTTTCTGGAAAAGCCTTATGCCGCGTACACACGATCGGTTTGTCTGATGAAAACGGTTTGGTGGACCGTTTTTTTATCAGACTAACTGATCGTGTGTGGGCCCCATTGTTTTTTTATCCATCAGTTAAAAAACTAGGAACTTGTTTTAAAATTATCTGATGGTTAACTAACCGATAGAAAAAAAACGATCGTCTGTGGGTACGTCCATCGGTTAAAAATCAACGCATCCTCGGATGCATTGAACTTAATTTTTCTCAGCACGTCGCTGTGTTTTACATCACCGCGTTCTGACGCGATCGGTTTTTTAACCGATGGTGTGTAGGCACGACTGATGAAAGTCAGCTTCATCGGATATCTGATGAAAAAATCCATCAGACCGTTTTCATCGGATGAACCGATCGTGTGTACAGGGCATTAGTCTACACTACAATGCCAAGATCTTGGCACATGTGACAAATTCACTTTAAAATTAAATTAATAATAATTTCTGTAATTTTTCGACATCTACAGCTATAAAATATTTTTTAAAGTCATTCTGGATTCTAGTGACGTCTATCAGTGTCTGGTTAAAGCTTGTAGGAGGAGTTTTTTTTTACTACTCTACTGTCCTGTTCTGTGTACTGTGGGAGACAAGATATGGTAAATGCAGAGTTCTGGGTTTAGTAACACTTTAAAATTCAATTAGAACCTACTACTTGTTCTATTGTACCTGATAGAAGATCCTAAATAACCTGAAGGTTAATCAGTAATAAAGCCTATACCTTACTAGTTATTTTATCGGTAATAAAAGTTGAACTGACAATGAGTGTGACTCTTCAAGAAGTCTAGTTGCCTATTAGTGGTATGGTTTGTAAGTTATACTAATGCCAATGTCCAATTCCTGTAATCTGTTGTAGTTTTCAGACCTGGATGTGGCTTATATATTAACATCTGAGTCATTGATTTCTATAGGGAAATAAAGATGCCCATTGCAGGTATATGCCACAAGGTCTTACAAGCAGTAAATTAGAGGAAACATAGGTGTTTGTAATATGTATGCTACACCAACTTCTTGTCTGCTTCACCAATCCATGCATAGTAATTTAGCTTAAAGTCAATGTGATGCAAAAATCTGTTATTTTATTTCATATAGAATTTGGAAGGGTTAGAACCTCTGCAAGGTTTTTATTGGTGTCTGTGTCCTCAGTGAAAAGATCCACCCTCCGTATTGGCCTTGGTGACCAGTGTCTTCAGGACAGAAAGTGATGGGAAATTCAAAATGTTTAGTCACAGGAACAGGCGATGAGGGGAAATCTTCCATTGGGTAAAGACCTGTTCTGGTTAAAGTAATCTCCTAACTTTGGAGAGATCACCTCACTTCCTGCTGTGTCTTTTGGATAGGAAGTAAAGATGAATCTCCCTGCAATATTTCTTACTTTATCCAAAACAGACACTTAACATGGTTTTGTATGGATGTAGTTCACATCTGTGCATTTTATGGAAAGGGCGAGAGACTTTTTTGAGGTTTTTGGTTCCATAGACTTCAATGGATCAAAAATGTGTATTGAAAAATGCAAAATGCACCTGGAATATGCAAACTGCAACCTGCATATATGTGAATCAGGCCAAATTAGCTGCATATGTTTATTCCCCTCTTGTGGACTGCTTTGATTGCTGTCCCTAGCAGTCTGTCTTGTATATTGTTTTTGTCTCCCCTTTAGAATGCATGTGTAATACTTACACACTTCTTTTAAAACTCTCACTATAGTCAGCGGTGAGATGGTTAATCTGCCTCCGGTGGATTCTCTGAATTGTATTGAGAGAGAGAATAGATAGAAGCCATTACATCTGCCATATGGTCCATAAGAAGCTCTTGCAAGGAATGAAACATTTAGAAGTTGCTTTTTAATCTCGGAGTCTGGATGCAAGCTACATATACAAAGCATTCTAAGATGAGCTGACATTAGTTTCCAGTGTTCCCCTGAGTCACACGCAGTCTACCATTTTAACTACTTTACTTAACCTCTTCACTACAATTGGAAGTTAACAAATAGCCAAAGAACACAAATGGGCATCTCAAGGGCACCCTCTGTATAGTTAGTTAATTTTTATATTGCTTTATTTTTCTAACACCTCAGCCTGCACCTCAATGTCTTGTGTGGCTACAGAACTTGTCAAACTACAGTGGCTGGATAGTCCAGCATTGTTCTTCAACTGTCATACAAATTCCTCAGCGTTTTTTGGATAGTAAAAAATAATGTTGAATAAAGGCACCAATCAATTATTAACAGTATAAGAATTTGGTCAGCGTCTCTAAAACTCATGGGAATCCAGGTTCATAATCAGCAAATAAAAAATTATTCAACTCCAAAACTCTTTTACAGTCGGTGTCCTACTGCAACCAATCAGATTCAAATCTGCAATGAAAAATAACCATTAGAGAACAACAGTTTGATCTTATTCCATGAGGCAATACAATTTGTTAAGCTATTCTTTTAAGTAAATAAGGGACAAAATCAGCCAATGAGTCTCAAAGATGGAATCTCTGAAATCCTAAGGCCGCGTACACACAACCGATTTTCTCGGCAGAATCCAGCAAGAACCTCGATGGCAGACGTATTCTGCCGAGAAAACCGGTCGTGTGTACACTTTTTGCCGAGAAACTCGTCAAAAAACTCATTGAGCCATAAAGAGAGCATGTTCTCTATTTCCTCGTTGTTCAATGGGAAAATTTGGCTCGACAAGCTTTTTGACTGCCGAACTAGGAACTCGACGGGCGGAACGATGAGTTTTGCCCGCCGAGTTTCTCGGTCGTGTGTATGCGGCCTAAGTGTTTAAAAGAGAAATAGGTTTATTCATGAAAGCAGTGGTGAAAAAAAGAACGTGCAAAGTGCTATAATGCCATACGAGCTAAAATGTATACTTACAGGTATGCATCAGTAAAATGTATTTTGACTGGAGGTTTTAGGTCATTGGAGTTTGCACTTTGTGTTTTGCACTCTGCCTGTTTAGTAATACTAGTTCCACTTGTGGCCATTGAGTTAGCTGCTACAGATACTACTCTCATTTTATATTTCATACTCATTAAACATTAAAGTGGTATTAAACACACAAACAAAAATGTATTATGTTGCAGCTTACCGATTCTTAAGGTCTGGTTCACACCTATGCATGTTTCCGTTTGCATATTCCAGGTGCATTTTGCATTTTTAAATTTCTGACTTATTGAAATTGATGGAGCCAAAAAACTGAAAAAAATCCCTGGCCCTTTCTATAAAATGCGAACATGGCCCATAGGAAACCATGTTAAACCATGTTAGCGTGTTTCTGAAAAAGTAAAAATGTACTGAAAGAATGCATAGGTGTTAACCAGGCCTTAAAGAGGAAGTAAACACAGCATGCCCTTTCTAACTCTGCCGCATGCCCAGAACAAATCGACGTACGCTTATTTGCAAATATCTCCTAGACCGTGCAGGTCTGGGAGATATTTCAAGCACCTACAGTACATATAAGCCTTAATCTAGGCTTACCTGTAGGTTAAAGTGGTTGTAAAGATTTGTTTTCTTGTTTTTAGGCTTTTCCCTTCTTTTTCACCCAGTAAGTCTGTTATTTTTCAACTTTCTTTAACAGACCAAAGCTGTCAAGCAAAAATGTCAAGTAGAGGGTTGAGACAAACTATTTAACACTGACAGCAGTGCTTACAGTGGTCAGCTTTATTCATTTACATAAAACCTAAATCCCAAAAGGAAAAAACTGTAACTGCTTAAAAAGTGTTAACAGGAGTTTGGCTTTAATTGGTTAGTCAAGTCCATCTAATTCTGCCGTGGCATCTTACACTATCCTGTCCTCATAGGCTGCCTGCACACAGCTTGGAACAGAGGCAGACAGCAGCCTGCACGCAGGATGGGTGCAAGTGCCCATCTGAATGAAGCCTAATGCCGCGTACACACGACCGTTTTTAATGTCACGGAAAAAACAATGGCCCAGATTCATTAAGCAATTACGCCTGTCTAACTGGTGTTAGACAGGAGTAATTTCAAATTTCGCGCGCCGTATCACTAGTTTGAATCCTCAAACCATGATACGGCGGCTTCGGGCTTCGATCCGAGAGGCTTACGTCTTCGTAAGCCTTCGGATCTACGCTGCGATATTTTTGCGGCCGCTGGGAGGAGTTCGCGTCGTTTTGATGCGTCGGGCTATGCAAATGTGTTTTTACGGCGATCCACGAAGATACGAGCGGTCTTCGCAATCGCTTACGTCTGTTTTTTTTTACGTACTGTTAGACCAGCTTTTTAGCCCATGTTAAGTATGGCCGTCGTTCCCGCGTCAAATTGAATTTTTTTTTTTTACGTAACTCGTTCGGGAATAGAAATGTCCGTAAACGACGCTACTCAAACAACGAATGACGTAACGACGGCGGGAAATTTGCGAACGGAGCATGCGCAGTTCGATCGCCGCGGGAACGTGCCTATTTTAAATCCTTCACGCCCCCTACTCGCGTAGATGGATTGCGACGGGAGAAATACACTACGCCGCCGTCGTTTACTGGACAAAATCTACCTGGATTCCACGTAGAGCCAGGTAAAAAACGGCGGCGTAGTGTATTTCTGATACGCTACGAGAATCTAATTCTCTATGAATCTGGGCCAATGTTTTTCTCGACGCGATTCTTGTCAAGCCTGCCTCGCATACACAAGATCGTGGAAAAAATGCTCGAGCAAAGCGTGGTGACGTACAACACGTACGACGGCACTATAAAGGGGAAGTTCCATTCGGATGGCGCCACCCTTTGGGCTGCTTTTGCTAATTTTGTGTTAGTAAAAGTTTGGTGAGAGACGATTCGCGCTTTTCAGCCTTCGTGCTTTTCAGTCTGTTACAGCGTGACGAATGTGCTATCTCCATTACAAATGCTAGTTTTACCACAACGAGTGCTACCGTCTAATAACTTGCTTCTGAGCATGCACGTTTTTTTTCCCAACGCTAAAGCCTACACCCAACCGTTTTTCACAACGTGAAAAATGATGACGTGAAAAACTCACAGAAAAATTAGAGCAGGTTCTAAATTTTTTATGAAAAATGCTCTGGAGCCTACACACAATCGTTTTTAATGGCCATTTTGAAAAATTGGCATGAAAAACGGTCGCGTGTACACGGCATATAACAGAAAATGTATTACTGGCAGGATCACCATGTGCAAAAAATATAGCAAATATTTGATTTGGGGTTTAACCACATTTACATTTGTTTAGTTGCAGTTTGTAATCAGATTCTGGACTATATATCTTTTTTCACCAACTGCAGCTAAACTGAATGCAACTAAGCACAGGTAAATGCACAGAGTAAATGGTACAATTAGGAAAATCATTAGATGAATTTATATATCTTTAGAAATGTCCCCTTAATTTGTGTAACTGCAAGTTTAACACTGCCAGTGTGAATGAGTCAAAAATATGTTATCCTTGAGTTGCCGCATTTTGATTTTATTACAACTGTAAAAAGTAGCATTTTATTACTTTATTTCTGTTCTAAAAAAAAAATGTATTTATTCTTTTAACCACAGGCACACAGCACACTGATTATTATGGTGGGAAGCAAAAACTACTAAATTTATAGGAGGGAACTGACAGATCTACTGTAACTCTGGAACAACAAAGTGGTGTAGCTTGAGAAGGTTAGGAAGGGGTTTACGGCATGAAATTAAATACATTTTTTCCCATAGGTATGAAAAAAGCGAAAGAGCAGTCTGAAAATCTGTCACAGATATAGACACAAAAAAATATATAAAAAAGGACATATAGGTCAAAATATGGTTTGAATTGCTAGTTAAAACATGTTCAAATAATCCAAAAAAATATTTTTTCCTAAAGTACATGAACATAATCAGAATCAAGAAAATATTTATGTCCCATGGGGCAACTTCCTAGCCCATCTTCTAGTAATTCTTTGGACAGAGAAAGACTCTTACTGTTTTTTGTTTAATTATTGAGCATCCTGCTTGGCAGATCAGATAGCTGTCTCTATGGGCCAGGAGCTCCGGCAGAGGACAAATTACATTTAGCTCTTACTTTGTGTTGCCTGTCCTTGTTAATGAATGTACGTGTGAGACTGAAAAGTTGTGTGGCATGTTATACACATCTTACGTGTTGTTTGCATGTATGTGATCCAGGAAGATTAACCTGTGCACATATTTATATAGGTATTTGTTTTGCTGTTGTTTAACCCAGGTTGACTGATCTGGTATGTTGTGAAAAGGTTGTGATTTTTAATAGATCTTTTATATTCTTTCCAATAAAATGCATTTATTTCATAATCCTTGCATGTTTTTTTTTTTTTTACACCACCCAGGACAAGGCCTCTGTGACCGGTGGGGTTCTTTTCCTGAGAAATTAATCAGTAATATAAACAAAATTATTAGAAGCAAAACAAATACTGCAACCAGCATACAAAATTTGCCATAAGAATCTACTGTAGATTCACAATATATAGTATAGCAAAAATGACAGGTCTCCTTCCCCGATCTCCCAGATGTTCATCCCCCGCCTCCTTCCTCCACCGCCAGGCCAATCAGAAAGGGCAGCACGTTTCACACATTCACAGTAGGGAACCGGCCATGAAGCCGAAAGGCTTCACTGCTGGGTTCCCTTACCTGGAAAATCAGCTGGGGTGCCGAAATTGTGGACTTCCTGTACAAGTAAGTGTCCCTATAGTTAAAGTCAGCAGCTACAGTATTTGCAGCTACTGAATTTTAATTTATTTCCCCAAGGGGGAACTCAGCTTTAATAACAGTACATACGCCCAATGTACAAACAGGCATTATTAGCAAAGGGCCTTATAGAAGTCCTGGTGGAATTGTGTACATATAATCGGGTATATATAGTTATTAATAGAGATACCTCCAGATGAATAATGCAGGAAAGTCTAGTTGCAGGATGATGCAGCCTCTGTCTTTGTGTCTAAGACCTGAAAACAAGATCAGCAGTCAGGGCGTATCCTTCAACTGTTCTCTGACCAGCCTGGAATGGGACTTCTCACTGGCAGGAACTGTGGCATGGCACTGGTATTCTGCACTTTAGTACCTTCCTCATAGTGTAAAATAGCCTCTTCTGGTCCAGGATGAAGTAGTATGGACAGGATATGTGGCAGAGTCTTTCTCTCTCTCCCCACTTCATTCTTCCAGGGTTTGAAAGCCAAGCACCCAAGGGCAGGAAGTGCATACTTTATATATTTACAGGCCTTTACAAATTCAGACAGTATCATACAGATTATTTTCTGCACATAAAATATATCGAGAGAGTACTAGAACTTTGTCTGAACAAAAAAAAAAAAAAACATAATTCAAAAAGTAGTCACTGACTACTGAGATTGTGTAGTCACTGACTATCGAGACAATGAACACTCTAGTCAAGGGTACGTAATGTACAACATAGCAAAAAGTATGCAGGGGTCAGGAGTACGTAATGCAAGAGGAGTATGAAAGATATGGTTTACTATATATAAAGCAGTACTCAGGAGTGCATAATACACAGAGTACAGGGGTCAAGAGTATGTCATGAATTGACTGTAAAGGTCTAGAGTATAAGGCCTCATGCACACTGGACATTATAATAACGGTATAAAAATGCCAGTGGCTTTGCAGTGGATTTTTCAACGCTGTTCAGCATTTTTGCATTAGCTTTGTTAGCGTTTTTCAGTGTTTTTTAGTGCTAGTGTTTTTAAGCGTTTTTTTTTAATCAATGGGACCAAAAAAGCTAAAACCGCCCATGAGATGGGTTTTTGAGTTTTTATCAGCGTTTTCTTTTTACGTTAGAGCATTTTTACAGCTGAAAAACTCCTCTCAGAACCCACTAGTTTTGGGTTTTTCTCACACCTAAAAAATGCCCCAAAAACAGTTGATCACAGCCCATGTGTGTGCATTGACACATAGGATAATATGCTGCAGAGTTTATTGACTGTAGCCAAAAACAGCAGCTGTAAAAACGTCCAAAAACATCCAGTGTGCATGGTGCCTTAAATGTACAACATAGTGTATATTGTTCAGGGGTCAGGAGTGCATAAAGCACAGAGTACAGGGCTTAGGAGTGTGTGTCATACAAAGCTCAGGGGTCAGGCCTGGGTACTGCAGAGAGTGTAGGAAATTAGAAGTATGTTTTTTCTGAGAGTGAATAGGTCAGGAGTACTTAATGCACAAAGTGCAGGGGTCAGATGTGTGTAATGTACAGAATGAATAGGCCAGAAGTGCATATTGTACCAAGTGCAGTGAAAGTAGGTAAGCAATTTCAGCACAGGAGCCTGTAAAACGTACTTGCCTGCTTGCATCCCTCGTCGCAAAGGTGCACATGTGCCACTCAGTATACATTCCGGCATTGTGCCGATGTGCCCAGATGACTGAACTCCTGCACATGCATAAGAAATACTTCATACTGTACCAGCCAATCAAAATGTCTGAAGACCAGCCACTGAAAAAAGCCGGTAAGAAAATGCCGGTGTCGGTGGGGGACTTCATGGGCGTCAGACCATTGGAGCTAAGGTAAGTATTGTGGACAATATTTCTGCTTTAAATTCATCTAAATCTGTTAGTCCATCTAACACCACCCCTTTCCCAATTTGACAATGCTGCTGTCCAAAAGTGTCTCCATTCAGAGTGGAGACAGCCTAAGACAGGAAGTGTGTTACTGGGCCATCACCAGGTGAAAAGAGGAAAAAAAAAGACACAAAAAACAAAACAAATGCAGCCACTACATTTAAAGTCTAACAACCTTTGTTGCAGATTCCTACCTTGTTATTCTGAAGAAATCTGTCTGTGCCTCTTGACCGAGTGGGTCTAATAGGAGTGGTTTCATATTTATCAGTCAGCTGTGGTAACTGCAGGGCACTAATGAGGAAAGCTGATGGGCCTGCATCCCTATAAACATGTTCCTATTAAAAATATCTCACCAAAAATGACATTTTTGTTGCAGGGGATGCCTGAAATCTGACTTATATCTTAAAGCGGAAGGTGACTCCCTGACATGCTACATTTGGCATGTCATTTTTTTGGGGGGGGGGAGCGGAACCCCTCTTTTTAGAGGGTTTCAGCTCCCACGTCCTCCTTGGGCACCGTGAGGAAGGTCACCTCTCTCCCCTCCCTCTCGGCAATCTTCTGGGACATGTCACAGATCCCAGATGATTGCTCGGCCAATCACGGTGCGCAGCGCACCTCATGAATGAGCAGTACATGCCCGGCTGTGAAGCCACAGACGGGCGCCCACAGTAGTGATGTGGCGCCACAGAGAGGAGGGGGAGACGAGCGGGGCTTCGTTCCACCGCATTGCTGGACACTGGCACAGGTAAGTGTCTGATTATTAAAAGTCACCAGCTGCAGTATTTGTAGCTACGGACTTAATATTTTTTATTTTAGTAGGAACTCCGCTTTAAACAGACTTCTGAGAAAATCAGTAAGCCAATCACAGAAGCAGGAAATTATGTCTCTGGGGGGGTGGTCAGTACACATTCTGTGTACAGAACACCTCCAGGTAGCAATATGGCATTTATAGAAAATTACAAAGCTGCAGATTGAAAAGGAAAGGTAATTTTTAATAATATTCAATTACAATATGACTTGTATCGCAATTGTATACACTATTTTATTTTTTCTTTATTTGCTTCCCCCCCCCCCACGAAAGTTGAGTTACCTTTTAAGGATTGGCAAAATTAAATATATTACATTTTAGTTTTTGGGGTTAATACTGCTTTAATTAATATGAGAAGCATGGTGGTCCAGTATTTTTTGTGGTTTTGCTTCTATATAGAGTTATGCACCTTAATGTGAACTTTGGACTGTTTCCTAGTGTTCAAACAACGACTAATGTTTATTGTTCTCATAGGGGGTAAATTATAAGTGACTGATTACTGTGCAGCCAAGAAGCAAATGACATAGCTAAAAGTGCTTCTCCAACTGTTTTGGTCACAGTCAGTGTAAAATGACCGGACTTTAGTATGTGCAGCCACTTTGACCGTAGTAACAGAATATAGGCAACTTGTTAATTCAATATATAATAAGCAGTTGATGCAAAAATAAGTGAGGTGCATTATAAGCAGCCTACATGTTCAGCTCGCTGCGTTCATCTGCCAACCATGGAAAAAAAATGTAATTTAAAAACTGCTCAAATAGCAATAAACACAAGTGTTCTTGTTGCATAAATTTACATATTTTTTGTGTAAGTTATCTGACACTTTCATGAAGTTTCTACTAATAGGAAGGTCAAAAATCTGATCAATGATTTCAAAACTGGGTCACTGATGTGAATTTTAAATTGAGAGCAAAATGTACTTGGAGGTTAACTCCATCTAGACAGGTGATATATTACAAAGAAGGCCCAGATATGCCCTGAGGCTTAGCCAATTTATAACTGAAAAAATGTTCACAAAGTGCAAGAGCACATTAGGAAGGACACCGTCTGTGTGGAAAATGACTTTCCCCTAATTACATATGTTAGATAAAAAGGCTAGTTTATAGTGTGTACAGGGTATCGTTTCCTTAAAAAAAATGTAAATACATAGTAACGTAATTAAAGCATACTGTATCTAAACTCAAGAGCAAAAATGTATAGTATCGCAACAAAATAACTACACAATTGCACTTATTGTTGCAATCCATATTCAAAATTAAAAATACATAAACAGTGCCATCAACAATATCAATTATAATGTTGCCACACTGTTTATATATTTTTAATTTTGAATATGGATTGCAACAATAATTGCAACTGTTTACTTATTTTAATCAAAACTTTGTCACATTTATATTGGTTGGGAGTTTGCTACCAGTTACTGGCTGAGATATTAGATTATTAAAACAAACACTAGTTGCTGGGAAGACTTTTTAATTATCAATTGATAGTATTGCAACATACCAGTCTTTAGATTGGGTGGCTGCATCAATTTTATTTTCTCACACTTTTTATTTTATTTTATAACTTGGCAAACTTGTCATTAAAATTGAAGAAAAAGCTCTGCTGTTGTTTGCTGCAAGAAAGTTTTTTTATTGCAGAAGATACAGAATATGCAATGTCGTTTCTGAAATAAACTTCACTTGGCTGCCTGTTTTGCAGTGTCCCCCAGCATGTAAGCTGAGCTGCGCAAGCTCAGCTCGGCTTACAGTGGCTAGCCCGATCCCCATATGCTAGAGTGACATAATACTGCATTGACCAATGGTGTTGGCCAAAAACCATCACACAGAATAAGATCCTGGCGCTAGAGAAGAAGAGGACCGTTGTAGAAAAGGTAAGTAGAAACTGTCTTTAGTTCCTCTTTACCTCATTTCCTGACCTGGGATGACAACCGTACTGAGCAGTGTTGTCACTCTAGGACAGAAAGTGAATAACAACTACATAATGCTGTGGTAGGACTACATAACTTTCTTCTAAATAAGAGGAGGAGGTGTTTGGTACTTCATGGGGATAGCAGGATACAACGCTAACTGAGAACAATCCAGAGGCAGAAAGTACAGGACATTATGAGTTGCACTTGTCAAACAGCTATATTAAACACTTTAAATGGTATATTTAACAGACCAAAAGGGAGAAAACATAATAAATGTATTGTTAGAGTTTACATATACTTTAATGGGTAATCTCCAGTACACTGAAAAAAATCACCTTCCAATGCTTCCTTCCCCCCCACTGCTTGCTTTATCTAGGCCCACGGTATCCCTGTGGCTTACGGGCCAGATGCAGCACTATTGGGCACTATTCCGCCAACTGAAACCATGATGAGACACTTTTCTTTCCACTAGCACCCAATGGTTGGGCATAATCCCTCCCATAGTCACCAGCAATGAGGCACTATTCCTCCCACTAACAACATCAGTGGAGCACTATTCCTTCCACTATACCTTGGGGAATTATTTCTTCCACTGACACAACTGCTGGGGTATTCTTCCCACTGACACCAATGATGAGGCACTATCTCTCCACTGACATCAATTATGGGGCCCTATTCCTTCCACTCAAATGAGGCACTCTTCCTCCCACTGAAACCATGATAAGGTACTGTTCCTTCCACAATGGGGGGCATAACTCTCCCACAGTCACCAGCAATGAGGCAATATTCCTCCCACTAACAGCTTGAGTGGCACACTATTCCTTGGGGCACTGTTTCTTTCACTGGCACAAATGCTGGGGCAGGATTCTTTCCACTGACACCAATGATGAAGCACTATCTTTCCACTGACATCAATGAAGGGGCACTATTCCTTCCACTGAAATGAGGCACTATTCCTCCCTGTAAGGAAAGGACAGAAACGCCGCTGGCACGCACACGCGCGCATGCGCGCCTACCTGGAACGCAAAATACATTGTTGACCGATGGCGCGCATTTGCGCGCACATGCGCGCATCCACCAACCGCAACGGCGCACTTCCGCGTATGCGCGGGTGCGGCGGACGGCGCGCTCACGCAGGGGGCGTTCCTGACCCCTCTTAACCTATTTAAAGGAGGCCCTGATGTCTGGGCGGTGCTGACCGGTCTTCTATGATTCCTGAATTCCTGACGCCTGTATACCTCACCATGATACCTGTTTAAACCACCCGGCTTGTGACCTTGACCTTGCTCCTGCTAAACCCTTGTATACTCTGCTGCCTGCCTGCTGACGACCCGGCTTGTGACCCCGACCTTGCTCCTGCTAAACCCTTGTATACTCTGCTGCCTGCCTGCCGACGACCCGGCCTGTGACCTTTGACCTCGCCTCTGCTCGATCCCTTGTACTTCACTGCCTGCCTGCTGCCAACCGGCCATCCTAAGACTCCTGCTTCCAAGGCTCCCGCCACAGGTCCTCCTGATTTGCTAGGGGCTCTAGCCCTGTGTCTGCTGCTCATCTGGGGTTCTCAGCCCTTCCTGCATCCGACGGCACTCAAGCAAATACCATCAGGCACTCGTGTTCCTCCTACCTGAACGCCATCTGTTTCACCCTCAGAGGGGTTCTGGGTTGGAGATACAAGAGAGGCCGACCTCTTCACATCAGACTCCTACCAGGTACGTGACAGTACCGGTCAGCCAGGAATGGAGTCTGGAAGAGAGGCCTCTCCACCAAGAGACGTTATGGAGTCTATCTCTGCGCTTGCTCATTTGGTGCAGAATTTACAGAGGGACTTTAATCGCATTGAGGAGCGACTACCAAACCAAGGAAGTGTTGCACCAGCCTCTACCCCTTCTTCAGTCGCTGATGCTGCTACCCAAGTTGAGTCAAGCTTTCCCTATGGATTTCCTCCTTATCCTCCTCCTGAACCCAGGGTGCCTATTCCCGAAAGATTCTCCGGAAATCGCAAAATGTTTAGAAACTCCTGTGAACTTTACTTTTCCTTGTTGCCCCGGACTTTCACTTCTGAGGACGTTAAGGTGGGGTTTATAATCACACTCTTATCAAATGAACCACTTACCTGGGCTCACCACCTTCGAGAACAGCTGGATCCTGCCCTAGCCTCCACCGACTCCTTTTTCTCAGCCATGGCTCAAATATATGCCGATCCCTTCTGTCAGCAATCGGCAGAATCCAAGCTTAGCAAGCTACAACAAGGGTCAAGACCTGTTGAGGACTACATCACTGACTTTCGTGTCTTGAGTACGGACACCCAATGGAATAGTCCTGCCCTTCGTCATTGGTTTCGCCACGGTCTTTCTGACCCCTTAAAGGATGAGTTAGCCAGAGTAGGAATCCCAGCATCCTTGGAGGACTTGATCACTCTGACCACCCAGATCGACCGCCGATTACGCGAACGACAGGCGGAGAAAGCGGGAGGAACCCTTTCTGTAGCTGCTGAGCCTGACCTATCAACCACATTCTCTGGCCGAAAGGCTCAACACGGGGCCTACCACAGGAGCATCCCAAGGGCTCCCCTCACTCCAGCTGAACGTCTCAGGCGACTACGTGCCAACCTGTGTTTCTATTGTGGGGAGGCCAGCCACCTTTTACGAACTTGTCCAGCCAGAACCATCCGAGTCCGTTCTCGACGACCCCACTTAGAACACCTCCTCGGAGAGGGTCGGTCACAACTGTCCCTTCCAGTCATTCTCCAAGTTAATGGAAAGGCACTCCCTGTGGCAGCAATCATAGACTCTGGAGCTTGCAGCTGTTTTGTGGACTCCACATTTGTCTCTCTGCATCAGCTTCCCGTATGTACCAAGAAACAGGAATTCCTTGTCCACTTGGCCGACGGCTCCGGCATCAAATCTGGCCCGGTCACCCAAGGGACTGCACCTATTTTCTGTCAAACCCCTTCTGGTCACCATGAATTTCTTTGTTTGGATGTCATAGCCTCACCCATGTTTCCCATCATCCTTGGTGTTCCATGGTTAAGAGCTCATAACCCGCACATCGACTGGCCCACTGGGGTGGTCACTTTCTCTTCCAATTACTGTCTGGAGCACTGCTTTCCGGAAAAACCTGTTGGTATTACTCCCCTTCTGAGCCTTCAACCTGACCCTGAAATCATTAAGCTGGTACCTCCGGCCTACCACGGATACCTGGATGTGTTCAACAAGAAGGGTGCAGACACTCTTCCGCCCCACAGGACATATGATTGCCCTATTGAACTTTTGCCTGGGGCCGAGATTCCTTTTGGCCGAATTTACCCCCTCTCGGAACCCGAACTCGAAGCTCTACGGGCTTACATCGATGAAAGTCTGAAAAAGAAGTTCATCCGACCCTCCACGTCACCTGCAGGTGCCGGTATCTTCTTTGTGGAGAAAAAGGATCACTCCCTAAGACCCTGCATTGATTACCGGGACCTGAACAAAATTACTATTAAGAACAGGTACCCCCTTCCCCTGATTCCTGAGCTGTTCCAGAGACTGCGGGGGGCACGAATTTTCTCAAAACTTGACCTAAGAGGGGCATACAACCTCATTAGAATCAGGGAAGGGGATGAATGGAAGACAGCTTTTCGAACACGCTTTGGTCACTTCGAGTACCTAGTCATGCCATTCGGGCTCTGCAATGCCCCAGCCACATTCCAACATCTTGTGAACTATGTTTTCCGGGACTATCTGGACCTATTTGTCATAGTCTATCTGGATGACATTTTGGTCTTCTCCGAATCCCTCGAATCCCATCAGATCCATGTGAAAAAAGTCTTGGATCGACTCAGAAAGCACCGCCTTTACGCAAAAGCTGAAAAATGCGATTTTGAAAAACAAACGATAAATTTCCTTGGACTTGTCATCTCCGCGGATGGGATCGCAATGGATCCTCAAAAAGTCGCATCTGTCCTGGAATGGCCTGCCCCTACTGACAGAAAAGCTGTTCAACGGTTCGTAGGATTCGCCAATTTCTACAGGAAATTTATTAAGAACTTTTCTGGCATTATTTCCCCCATCACTCAGCTAACCAGGCAGCATATACCTTTCCAGTGGACACCCGAAGCACAAGAGGCTTTTGAACAATTAAAAACATTATTTACTTCCGCACCCATCCTGAAGCACCCTGATCCTGCTCTGGCTTTTGTGTTGGAGGTAGATGCTTCTGAAAATGCAGTCGGGGCTATATTATCCCAACGTCAGGGTCCTAAATCTTTGCTTCACCCTGTAGCCTTCTTCTCCAAGAAACTAAACCCGTCTGAGAGGAACTATGATGTTGGGGACCGAGAGTTACTTGCTATTAAAGCTGCGCTAGAGGAGTGGCGCTATCTTCTGGAAGGAGCCTCCCATCCAATTCTTATCTTCACGGATCACAAGAATTTGGAATATCTGAGGACGGCCAAACGATTAAGACCTCGACAAGCAAGATGGGCATTATTTTTCTCTCGTTTTGTGTTTCACATCACATTTCACCCTGGTTCTAAAAATGGTAAGCCAGATGCCTTATCCCGAATGTTTAAAGATCCTGTGAGCCCCGCAGAGCCTGATACCATCCTTCCGGCCAAAAACTTTTTGATCCTTCAAACAGATCTGTCGTCTCAAATAAGAGCAAGTGTGGTCAACCAACCACCTCCACAGGACTTAGCGCTTCAACTAAAGGATGGCCTTTACCTTCATGGGAGACAAGTTTTTATCCCCGAACAATTCAGAGTTTCCATCCTGGAACGTTGCCATGACCACCCTCTAGCCGGTCACTACGGTATCCGTAAGACGGCCGATTTGGTCGCCCGCTCTTTCTGGTGGCCTGAGTTACTGCAGGACTGCAGGAAATATGTCAAATCCTGTACTACATGCCTCCGAAACAAGACAGACAGAGCCAAGACTTGGGGTCTTCTGGAGCCCCTTCCTGTGCCTAAGAAACCATGGAGTATGATCTCCATGGATTTTATTGTAGAACTTCCCCCATCTGAGGACTTCAATACCATTTTTGTTGTGGTGGATCGCCTTACTAAGATGGCCCACTTTGTACCCCTGCAAGGTACTCCTTCGGCTACAGAAACGGCCACGGCCTTCATCAAGGAGATCGTCAGATTGCATGGTATTCCCGACAGCATCATTTCCGACCGAGGAGTACAATTCACCTCCAGATTTTGGAGGGCTTTATGTGAAGCTCTAAATATTAAACTTCGCCTCTCTTCTGCATACCACCCACAAACCAATGGTCAGACGGAGAGGACGAATCAAACCCTCGAACAGTACTTGCGGTGTTTCTCTTCTTTTGCACAGGACGACTGGCTCTCCCTCCTTCCGCTGGCAGAGTTCTCGTATAACAACACAATACACTCAGCAACCAATCAGTCTCCGTTCTTCGCTAATCTTGGCTACCATCCGTCCTTTTTACCAGAGATACCTGTTGAGAGTTCCGTACCTGCTGTGCAAGACCGTCTAAACTTCTTTTCCACCAACAATCAGGTGCTACAGGATGCAATTTCCAAAGCCCAGGCAAGCAATAAAAAGTTCTTCAACAAAAAGAGACGAGGCAACCTGAACCTGGAGCCTGGGGATAAAGTCTGGCTGTCTACGACCAATCTAAAGTTGAGTTGCCCCTCAAAGAAACTTGGTCCCAAATTTTTGGGCCCTTTCCCTGTGAAACGGAAGATCAATACAGTGACCTTCGAATTGGTGTTACCCAAGAACCTAAAGATGCACCCGGTATTTCACTCCTCCCTATTGAAACCTGCCATGCCAAACCCCTTTCCCAACCGGGTCTCTGAAGTTCCCCCTTCCGTTCTGGTCGAGGGGAATGAGGAGTTTGAGGTGGAGTCTATTCTGGACTGTAGACGCAGGAATAATCTTACCCAATTCCTTGTCAAATGGAAGGGTTACGGCCCGGAAGAAAATTCTTGGGAACCGGCTTCTAACATACATGCCCCGAGATTGGTACAAGCCTTTTTTCAACGCCACCCGGAAAAAAAAGCCCTGAGGGGCATCCAGAGGCTGCCCGTAAGGGGGGGGCAATGTAAGGAAAGGACAGAAACGCCGCTGGCACGCACACGCGCGCATGCGCGCCTACCTGGAACGCAAAATACATTGTTGACCAATGGCGCGCATTTGCGCGCACATGCACGCATCCACCAACCGCAACGGCGCACTTCCGCGCATGCGCGGGTGCGGCGGACGGCGCGCTCACGCAGGGGGCGTTCCTGACCCCTCTTAACCTATTTAAAGGACGCCCTGATGTCTGGGCGGTGCTGACCGGTCTTCTATGATTCCTGAATTCCTGACGCCTGTATACCTCACCATGATACCTGTTTAAACCACCCGGCTTGTGACCTTGACCTTGCTCCTGCTAAACCCTTGTATACTCTGCTGCCTGCCTGCTGACGACCCGGCTTGTGACCCCGACCTTGCTCCTGCTAAACCCTTGTATACTCTGCTGCCTGCCTGCCGACGACCCGGCCTGTGACCTTTGACCTCGCCTCTGCTCGATCCCTTGTACTTCACTGCCTGCCTGCTGCCAACCGGCCATCCTAAGACTCCTGCTTCCAAGGCTCCCGCCACAGGTCCTCCTGATTTGCTAGGGGCTCTAGCCCTGTGTCTGCTGCTCATCTGGGGTTCTCAGCCCTTCCTGCATCCGACGGCACTCAAGCAAATACCATCAGGCACTCGTGTTCCTCCTACCTGAACGCCATCTGTTTCACCCTCAGAGGGGTTCTGGGTTGGAGATACAAGAGAGGCCGACCTCTTCACATCAGACTCCTACCAGGTACGTGACACTCCCACTGAAACCATGATAAGGTACTGTTCCTTCCAGTAATAATCCCACAGTCACCAACAATGGGTCACCATTCCTCCCACGAACAGCATCAATAGAGCACTATCTCTTCCACTGACACAACTACTGGGACAGTATAGGAGCTTGGAATTTCACCTTATTCTTTTTACCCCCTAAAACAAGCAATAAAGCCTTACAGTGCTGGTGGAGGGGGGGGGGGGGCATTGCAAGGTTAATTTTGTCAGCGGTAGAGTAGTAGAACAAAAAATGGAAAACCGCGCTGTTGGTCCTCCCACCTAAGGCAGTAGCTTGGTCCAATAGAGGAGCCTTCTACGATTCACACCATAAAGTGACTTGTATGCAGAGAGTGCACCCACCACCGAATAAATGTGCAGCTTACCAGATGGCAAGCTTAGCAGACATATAATACAGAAAAAAATTGCGCTTGTCACAAATAAATAATCAATTAGTGCCGGTATTATCAGTCACTAAAAATAACAATAAAAATAAAAAGAAATGGGGAGGCAGCAGCTCTTGTGCCGGGACACAGAAGGAAATGCAACAAGAAAAACAAAGATTTAGAGCTGCGCCTTGTCACCCGACCCAGTGTAAACAAAAGAGGCCATATATCAATCATGTGGAGATAAACAGTCCTTCAGACAAAAAGGTGTAGTGATGAACCTTGACTCCAAAAACTTTCTGCTGATCTTAATTCAGGATGGACGTATAGTAATCACCACTGTGCTCAAACTTGGCTTTTCAATGTGGCCCACCACCAGAAGTATAAGCAGCTTACCAGAGGAATGGCTATAATCAGCAGTCGGCTGTGACCCAGCCGCGGCCTTTGAGGGAACCAGGACGAATCCCAAATCCTAGGGCAGTGCCTACACCGGGGCTCCACTCAGCAACTCCACCAGTTAGATCATATGTGAATGATAAATAGAGGCAGACATAGCGTAATCCCGCTGGGACATTTATTAAAATTATAAAAACCAGAATACTCACATGGGAGATGAGTTAAACAGGCATATAAAACACAATGTTGCCGGCCGGCAAACAAACAGGAAAGAACCCTCCTCCAAAGCGTGATGATGTCACCGCACGTCTTCCCAGACGCGTTTCATCATAGGACGTTGTCAATGGGATCAATCCCATTGACAACGTCCTATGACGAAAGGCATCTGGGAAGACGTGCGGTGACGTCATCACGCTTTGGAGGAGGGTTCTTTCCTGTTTGTTTGCCGGCCGGCAACATTGTGTTTTATATGCCTGTTTAACTCATCTCCCATGTGAGTATTCTGGTTTTTATAATTTTAATAAATGTCCCAGCGGGATTACGCTATGTCTGCCTCTATTTATCATTCACATATGATCTAACTGGTGTAGTTGCTGAGTGGAGCCCCGGTGTAGGCACTGCCCTAGGATTTGGGATTCGTCCTGGTTCCCTCAAAGGCCGCGGCTGGGTCACAGCCGACTGCTGATTATAGCCATTCCTCTGGTAAGCTGCTTATACTTCTGGTGGTGGGCCACATTGAAAAGCCAAGTTTGAGTACAGTGGTGATTACTATACGTCCATCCTGAATTAAGATCAGCAGAAAGTTTTTGGAGTCAAGGTTCATCACTACACCTTTTTGTCTGAAGGACTGTTTATCTCCACATGATTGATATATGGACTCTTTAGTTTACACTGGGTCCGGGTGACAAGGCGCAGCTCTAAATCTTTGTTTTTCTTGAAGCTTAGCAGACAATTGGCTATAACCCAGCCACAGCCTTTTAATTCCTCAGGATCCCAGGGAATAATGATGATACCCGTTTGATCAGGGATAGGCGGCTGTAGGCTCCAAACATTCAGGATGGATGAAAAAAGGAAGCGCACATAGCGTAACTCCGTAAAGGAAATTTATTTAAAAAGTAAAAAATGGTACTTACAAACATGAGATAAAATACGCCTTTAACCTTTAACATACGCCTCCATGTGTGCTTATCACAATAGGCGTGCCTTAGGCGTAATTAATTAACGCGTTCACATCCGTCTCGATATTCAAACCGAAAGGTGTGTAAGTCTTAAGGCGGAATATCCAGCCCATCTCCATTTGTGATATTTCCCGCACCAAATTACCTCCTCTCCAATGGGCTTTGTATTTATCAATCCCTAAGAACAGGGTATTGGAGGGGTCTTGATTGATCAATCTAATGTCTAATATGCTGCTCATCACAACAGGCGGCACGTCTATTTCTACTGTGATTCACTGTGTAGCCCTACGCGTCTGGGTAGCCACGCAGTGACGTCACCACGCTTAGGAGGAGGGCTCCTACATGCCGGCCGGCATTATTGTTACACGCTGTATTTTATCTCATGTTTGTAAGACCATTTTTTACTTTTTAAATACATTTCCTTTACGGAGTTACGCTATGTGCGCTTCCTTTTTTCATCCATCCTGAATGTTTGGAGCCTACAGCCGCCTATCCCTGATCGAACGGGTATCATCATTATTCCCTGGGATCCTGAGGAATTAAAAGGCCGTGGCTGGGTTATAGCCAATTGTCTGCTAAGCTTGCCATCTGGTAAGCTGCACATTTATTCGGTGGTGGGTGCACTCTCTGCATACAAGTCACTTTGTGGTGTGAATCGTAGAAGGCTCCTCTATTGGACCAAGCTACTCATATGGACTTTCATTAAATTGTATTAATTAACTTTTGCAATTTTGCTTTATTGTTTATGTTTCTTTTGGCGCGGCTTGTTTTTTCTTTTGGTAGAGTAGTAGAGTACAGCTTTAAAGCTCAGGTCCAGGTCGAACAGTTCCCGGCGAACAACGCTTTTTTGCGTTCGCAGCCGCGGCAAACATATGCGATGTTCGATCCGCCCCCTATTCATCATCATTGAGCAAACTTTGACCCTGTACCTCACAGTCAGCAGACACATTCCAGCCAATCGGCAGCATACCCTCCCTCCCAGACCCTCCCACCTCCTGGACAGCATCCATTTTAGATTCATTCTGAAGCTGCAGTCTTAGTGAGAGGAGGGACAGTGTAGCTGCTCCTGATTTAATAGGGAAATCGATAGCTAGGCCAGTGTATTCAGTGTCCACTCCAGTCCTGAAAGACTCATCTGATCTCTACTGTAAGGACAGCGTCCTGACAGCACCCCAAAAAGCCTTTTTTTTAGGGCTATTCCATCAGTATGCTTCTTTTTTTTTTCCTCTGTAATCTAATGTGTGTTGCGGTGGTTTACAGAGAGAGACAGAGAGAGTGTAATTTTTTGGAGTTAGATAGAGCAGGCAGGCAGGCTAGTCAGTTAGAGTTACAGTGTGTAGAGGATATATATGCATCCCACGTGTTATATATATATATTTATACACTGTATTGAGTTTAGCTAGATCCACTCATCCTAATAAACTGACAGCCTGTATAGGGCTAGTACATCAGTCTGCTTTTTTTTTTCTGTAATCTGCCTGTAAGCGCGTGTGTGTCAGGCTCACAGCGTATACTGTGCCCACTTTCCCAGTGCCACCACTCATATATTTGCTGGCACAGTAGATAACATTTAAAAAAAAAACACAATTTTGACTGCAATAGAGAATAGTAGTCAGTTGTCTGCCAGCGTGTGTCAGGCTCACAGCGTATACTGTGCCCACTTGTCCAGTGCCAACATTCATATATCTTGTGGCACAGTAGATAACATTAATAAAAAATATTTTTTTTGACTGCAATAGAAGAGCAGTTAGTTGTCTGCAGGCGTGTGTGTCAGGGCCTACAGCGTCTACTTCTGCCAGTGCACAGTGCCATTCAAATCTGGTGTCACAGTAGCTTGCACGCATAGTAACTAACCTGTAACCCTAACCATAACCTAACCCTAAATTAGGGTTACAGATAGGGTTAGGATTAGGGTTACAAATAGGGTTAGAGTTACAGATAGGGTTAGGGTTACAGATAGGGTTAGGGTCCCTAACCCTAATCCTATCTGTAACCACCCTAACCCTATCTGTAGCCCTAACCCTAACTGTAACCCTAACCTTAACTGTAACCCTAACCCTAACCCTGTCTGTAACCCTAACCTTAACCCTAACTGTAACCCTAACCCTGTCTGTAAACCTAACCCTAACCCTTACACTACCTGATCGATACAACATCATACCTGATGTTTTAAAGTATGTTATTCCAAACAATTTAGGAATGTTAGGTGATTTATGCACTTTATAGATTAAAACCCGACTCTGTGTCAACTACGTAATTTTCCATGGCAGTTTTGCCATGGATCCCCCTTCCGGCATGCCACAGTCCAGGTGTTAGTCCCCTTGAAACAACTTTTCCATCACTATTGTGGCCAGAAAGAGTCCCTGTGGTTTTTAAAATTCGCCTGCCCATTGAAGTCTATGGCGGTTCACCCGGTTCGCCCGTTCACGAACATTTGCGCAAGTTCGCGAAAAAATGGTATAGACACAAGATGTTATTTTTCTTTGCAAAGGCTGTCATAGGTGCTCCAAGGGGAAGGGACCTGAATGGAAGGAGTAAAATCCCAAGCCCTGAGTTGGGCTTTTATGGAATTTTTTGGCTGTTGTCACTGCTGAGCTTTGACAATGATAGTTGCTTTGCAGCTTTATGCTGGGCACACACTATTAGAAAATTGGGAAATAAAAATCAGTACAAGGAATGATCGGTTGATTATCTGATCGTTAGTCAGCATTTTTAGAAGATACAGACAATAGCAGCCTCTCATCATCATAGGTTGCATTTTCAGAAGATACAACAAACTCAGCCCCAGAAGATTTTACCCCCTAACCAGAGCACTTTTTACAATTTGGCACTGCGTTGTTTTAACTGACAATTGCGCGATCATGCAATTGTGTACCCAAACAAAATTTGCGTCCTTTTTTCCCACAAGTAGAGCTTTCTTTTGGTGGTATTTGATCACCTCTGTGGTTGTTATTTTATTTGCGCTATAAAGAAGAATAGAGCAACAATTTTGAAAACAATATTTTTTTTTACTGTTGTTATATTAAATATCCCCAAAAAATGTTTTTAAAAAAACAAATTTTGTCATCAGTTTAGACTAATTTATATTCTTCTACATATTTTTGGTAAAAAAAATCGCAATAAGCTTATATTGATTGGTTTTCACAAACGTTATTGCGTCTACAAACTATGGGAAATATTTATGGCATTTTTATGTCATTTTTTCTTTAATAGTAATGGCAGTGATCTGCGATTTTTAGCGGTACTGCGACATTGCGATGGACAAATCGGACACTTTTGACACATTTTTGGGACCATTGACAATTATACAGTGATCAGTGTGCTATAAATATTCACTGATTACTGTGGAAATGTCACAGGTAGGGAAAGGGTTAGCACTAAGGCCGCGTACACACGATCGGTCCAAACCGATGAAACCGACCGTGTGTACCGCCCATCGGTCTTTTGTCCTTCGGACCAAAATTCTAAAACTTGCTTTAAAATCGACCCAATGGCCCGCTGACCGATCGGTTCAAACTGATGGTTAGTACACAAAAGCATCTGTTCAAAACCCGCGCATGCTCAGAATCAAGTCAACTTTGTTTTTTTCAGCACGTAGTTGTGTTTTACGTCACCGTGTTCTGACACTATCGGTTTTTGAACTGATGGTGTGTACGCCCATTCTCATCGGATGGACCGATCGTGTGTATGCGGTCTAAGGGGCGATCAATGGGTTAAATGTGTAATACCTAAATGTGTTCTAACTGTATGGAGATAGGACTGACTGGGGTAGTAGACACCGTTGTTCCTACTTAGTAGGAACAAACAATATGTCTCCTCTCCCCTGACAGAACAGGGATTTGTGTGTTTGTGCATGCGATCACCTCAGGTTTCCCCCACCGCACAGCGGCGCATGCGTGCCTCTGCCGGTTATTAAAGGGGAACCCATACAGGGTTTCGCCCAGTGGTGCCATTGTGCTGCAATATAAGTACCTGAGCCAGTTGGGAAGCGGTTAAACTATGTAGTCTACATTACAAATGTCGAAGGGCTAATCAAGAATGAAGGTTTACACCCAGGGCTGTCTAGAAAAACAGAAGTATACTGACATTTATACAGTTTTTAAGCTAGGTATATAATTGCAAGATTGCTGCACTGTGGAGATAAATTTAGAATAGGCTAGATATGAAGAATTAATTAGAATAGACTGGCCAGAAAGTTACCACTTGGTAGACACGCTGAGATGTAAAAGAGAGAAGTTTATTTCAAAAATCTTTCTGGAGAAGATAAGTCCCCAGTTGTACTGCTGTCTTTTCAGATTATGAAAACAGAAAAACATCAATACTGAGGAGGTGATTTACTAAAGGCAAATCCCCTTTGCACTATAAGTGCAGTCACTGTAGATTCGAAGGGGACATGCAAGGACAATAAAAAACAGCATTTTAGCTTGCACATGATTGGATAATAAAATCAGAGCTTCCCCTCATTTCAGATCTACCCCTCGTATTTACAGCGTACAGCAGTTGCTACGAACTTAAGCAATATATTACATTATTATTGCTTTTGTAAACAATTAAAATATTCCTGAAGTACAGTAGTTAAAACTGAACTTCATTTGGATTATACCTGTTCTCAGGAATAATTCTTTCCAATTACTAATTTCTATTCTCCTGGGTAGTAGTTAGGAATACTGCCATACCTCTATCCCCTCTGGGAAAACAAGGAGTTGGGTGACGAGCACAAGCACAAACCCCCTTATCCAGCACAACTCCCCTGCCTTCCCCACCTCCCATACCCCCCACGTTTTCTAAACTTTGTTTTATTTTTTAAATAAGTTGAGTCGATTACTTTCTATCACTTTTGACTCCCCTTTCCCATTATTAGAGGGGAACATTGGCTGTTGGGCCTATTCGGGGGACACCAGAATTTGCAGGGTGTTCAATGGATGTTCGCCCTAGCAAATGCCCTGCAATGCACTGCACGTTGCAGTCTGCACCCTGAATGGGCAAAGCTTTCTTGGAGACAGTAAAAGCTGGTTGTTACGGAGTGGGGCCGAGAGGCCGGCTGCAGCATCCTTAATGATCGATGAGTCATCAGCTGTCAATGGGCTTCCCCGCTGACGGCTTGTGATGGAGCTAAATAAAATGTCTATGTTATCTTTCTCTTTTAACCACTCAAATATTATTTTCCCATTCTTTTATTCTTTTTATTGTATTATTTAATTTCATGTTCCGATATGTGTGCATGTGTGTAAAAAAAAATATATATATATATATATATGTGTGTATGTATATATATATATATATATATATATATATATATATATATATATATGTGTATGTATATGTGTATTTCAGTATTCAAGTGGCAAGACAGTGGTATTTTTCTTGACTGAGATATATATAGATGAAAAACAGATGTCTTTCTACTCCTTTTAATCCCCTCCCACCGAGCAAAGGAATATGGTGACTGAATGCTTGCCTCGTGGCCAGGAACACATGTAACTAGAGAAGACCATATGTGGATGAGCCAATCAGATGCACCCATATGTGATGACCTTTGCTTATGTCACTTTGGCTATAAAAGCTGTAACCTTAATAAAGGGTTTCCTGTTGGAGTTGATGATGGAGACTGAAGCAGTGTAATCTCTTATGCATGCATGTACTTACATCATCATGAATTTGGCTCAGCGGCAGAATAGAACATGTATGCAGGGAAAAATCTATTACAAGCTTAATAAAATAAAAAGAAAACTAATTTGCCGGTAAAAAAAATAGTAAAAAAAAAAACTGCCATGGGATTCCCCCCAAAATCCATACCAAACCCTTATCCAAGCATGCAGAAAAGGAGGGGGGACGAGCCAGTGCTCCACCACCTAAATCATACCGGGTCACATGCCCTCAACATGGAGGGGTGGGTCCTTTGCCAAGTCCTCTTATTTAAGGCCAATCTACCCAAACCAGATATTATGGATGGACAGCGGTGGGTCAAATCATCAACGGTGCCTGATAACTTTTAGGGGCTCTAATATTAAGAGATTTTCATTGATCTACTTGATTTCCCTTCTTTCCTTAAGGTTCTCTTCTCCTAAACCTGCAGCCTTTTGTATTCATTTTGTTTTAAAATAATATATACACAACAGAAGAACTGTTCAAAGTGGTCTCAGTGGAAGGATAGAGGTGAGAATTTAATTGTACAGAGCAAGGGTATAACTTTAACTATAGCAGATCATGCAACTCCCATTGGATCCAGAAAGCACAGAGGCCTTAGAGCTGTTTGGCTACAGTAAAAATAAGTTATGCTGAGATAGGGAGGGAGACATCGAACCTACAGGTCCTTTGCCTCATACAAAGTCCCAGATTCCCTTATCTTCCCCCTTTCCCTTTATCCTACAGTAAAAAGAAGTTTATGTGGAGAAAAGGGGAAAAAACTGCATATCGACCCTGTTGAAACACGTTGGATTTTGTGCTATTTCAGCACCCTATACTGCTTTTAATATATAATCACGTGATTTTATGCATTTTTTCAAATAAAACCTGTCATGGTTTAGTTTGACCTGCACCCTCTGGAGCACTCTTTTTATTTTTTATGTTCATTGATGTTCTGCCTGCCAATTGAGGCCCCCCACATGACCTACATTGGAAGTCGCATCCGCTTGGTTCCTGGTGCTGGTGGTGTTCGTCTGATTGGATTGATACAGCCCGGAGTGACCATCTATGCAGAGATCCAGGTCTGCTGAGACCACAACGCCTTTCAGACTTGCTGTAAATAATAACACGTGAGTCCACACCTGCTGGTAAGAGTACCCATTTCGTTTACCTATCCAGTTGATGCTTTGGATGATTGCTTCAGACAGCTATACATCTTATGTGGCTACACTTACTTATCACTCATTTATTGAACTGTGAATGCATCTACCTGCCGGAGTGATTCATTTACCCTCATCATCTTTATTTGGACATTATTCACAAATTTTTTCACATATTGGTTGGTGTGTTCAATTTAAAAAGAAGTTTATTCAGATAAAGCCCTGTACACACGATCGGTTTGTCTGATGAAAAAGGAACGATGGACCGTTTTCATCGGACGAACCAATCGTGTGTAGGCCCCATCGGTTTTTTATCCATCAGTAAAAAAAAAATAGAACCTGTTTTAAATTTTTCTTATGGTTAAAAAACCGATAGAAGAAAACGATCATCTCAGCACGTCGTAGTGTTTTACGTCACCGCGTTGGACACAATTGGATTTTTAACGGATGGTGTGTAGCCAAGACTGATGAAAGTCAACTTCATCGGATATCCGATGAAAAAATCCATCCGATTAGATTCCATCAGATATCCGATCATGTTATATCCGATCATAACAACAGCAGTTTGAAGCATTTTGATATACTGAATGTTTGTATCATTTGGAAACCTCCATTACTACCATGAAATTAGCTAGTATCCCTGGAGTAACTCCATTTAACCACTTAAGGACCACCCAACGCCGATATACATCGGCAGAATAGCACGGCTGGACACAATCACGTACCTGTAGCTCCGCGGCCGCCGGAGTCCCGCGATCGGTCCCTGGAGTTGAAGAACAGGGAGAGGTGTGTGTAAACACACCTTCCCTGTTCTTGGTTGTGGCGCTGTCATTGATCGTCTGTTCCCTGATATAGGGAAAGGCGACCAATGACGTCCCCTACAGTTAGAAACACATATGAGGTCACACTTAAACCCTTCAGCGCCCCCTAGTGGTTAATTTCCAAACTGCAATTGTAATTTTAACAGTAAACAATGCATTTTTATGGCATTTTTTGCTGTGAAAATGACAATGGTCCCAAAAATGTGTCAAAATTGTCCGATGTGTCCGCCATAATGTCGCAGTAAAGAAAAAATCGCTGATCGCTGCCATTAGTAGTAAAAAAAAAAGAATTAATAAAAATACAATAAAACTATCCCCTATTTTGTAAACGCTATAACTTTTGCGCAAAACCAATCGATAAACGCTTATTGGGATTTTTTTTACCAAAAATAGGTAGAAGAATATGGATAGGCTTAAACTGAGGAAAAAAACGTTTTTTTTATATATTTTTGGGGGATATTTATTATAGCAAAAAGTTAAAAATATGGCATATTTTTCAAAATTGACGCTGTATTTTTGTTTATAGCGCAATAAATAAAAACCGCAGAGGTGATCAAATACCACCAAAAGAAAGCTCTATTTGTGGGAAAAAAAGGACGCCAACTTTGTTTGTAAACAACGTCGCATGACCGCGCAATTGTCAATTAAAGCGACGCAGTGCCGAATCGCAAAAAGGGGCCTGGTCCTTTAGCTGCATTTTGGTCCGGGTCTTAAAGAGGAGGTTCACCCTAAATATACTCTTTCCCATGTGATCCAGCATACTGGCGTCAGCGCCAGTATGCTGTTTTTTTTTAAATGCCCCACTTACTGTGTAATCTTTAATTTAGATTTATTTCCCCCACGGTGGATGGCGCCGCTATAGCCCGTCACGGCTTCCGAAAATATTTAGGATTTAGGACTCGGGTATTTCCGGCGCTATGCAGCGCCTGCGCACAGACATAGGAGCTGACTGCGCAGGCGCCATATTTCTCCGAGTCCTATGGCTATGGCGCGTCACGCCCGCCGAAATAGAACTCGCGTGAATAGAATACGGCGTGACGCGCCATAGCCATAGGACTCAGAGAAATACGGCGCCTGCACAGTCAGCTCCTAGGTCTGTGCGCAGGCGCCGCATAGCGCCAGAAATACCAAGTATGCTGGATCACATGGGAAAGAGTATATTTAGGGTGAACCTCCGCTTTAAGTGGCTAAGATGGGCATTTGAGAGGCAGGGAGCCATTGTTGGTTTTCCTATGAGACCCCATCACTCATAGGTATGGGCCTGGTACAAATATATCTTTACCAGATTCCCCAATCAACATAAGAGAGCAAATGCACCAATAGCATATACAATAATAGTACAGGTAGTTGCATGCGGGATACCGGAGTTATTTTTTTCTAAAATGGACAATGGAGTCTATTTCTGGAGCAAATGTGTCTATAACAAACCACATTTAGACCTCAACTGCAAAGTATAATTGGTAGTAGTCACATGGCTGGCTTGCATGTCAAATTAGTCACCTTTCTGTTTGATTCTTTCTGTGTCTAGGAAAAAATCTTCAGCCCTGAAGGGATATTATGGTTTTATGTTTTCAGCTAGCTTCATGTGACAGATAATTTAAACAGTAAATTGATAAACATTACACATTTCCTGCTGTATTTATTACACAAAATGAAGTCACTGTGCCCCGTCTCACCTCAGAGATTTGGTTAGGGTAATATAAGTGCTACAGCATTAGTTGCTTAGTTTACAGTAGCCATGGCAAACACTGAGATGAGATTACAGATTATCTCCAACTAGAAAAGTGAGCTGTTACAACACAATGCAGCCAAAAAAACTGGAGCAAAGTCAAGTCAATATGTTTTCCATGAAAGTCAATCATATTTCTGGTACAATCGTTTTTATTGAAATTTTTGGAGAAATGATTATAATAATTTCACGCAGGGGATGTGAACAAATACGCATGAAAAAACATAGCTTGATAATACACAGTAAACACAAATATGATAATGGGAAAAGTCGAATAGCAACAACACCCTCCGGCCAAGACCGAGGGTCCACATGGAGCAACTAGGCTTGGTTGCTCAGAAATTAAAATGCAGCAGAAATCGTAAGAAGTAGAAAAACAGAACTAAATTAGAGGACATACGAACTAAAACACAAATGCAAAAACATAAAAAAAAGAAAAATGGAAATAATAAAATAAAATAAAAAACAAGGGGAAGACAAATAAGAAAAAGAGAGAAAGAAAGAATGAGAGCTAAAAGAAGGAAAAGGGGTAGTGAGCAGAAAGGTTGGATGGGAAAAAGACAAGGAAAGGGTAGGTACCCCCAGGTCGGGAGGGAAGAGAGGGTCAATTGGCGATGCCCAAACTAATCGGATGCACAGTGGGAAGACCGTAGGACCACCACGGGCCCCGAAAGCCAATCATATTTCAACCTTTTCTAGTACAAGATAACGTTTTTCACTTATTGCTATTTAGACTCACCAAAGTGACCTCTTCAAATTGTTGAATTCAGGCATTCATGGTTGGGTAGAGAAATGTCTTTTGTCATAGCTGCTTGGGGGAAGTCAATTGAATTTGAGATGGTTCCAGACTGGATGACTGTCATCTCATGCTTTCGATTAGTTTAAGAAGCGCATTGGAAAATTCTTGTGCTTTCTAGTACCATTTGTTATATTTCCAATCAAAATTTAAAAAAAATTAGGTGTCACTGTTCTGATTTAGAATCTAAAGTCACATAATTAGTTTAGATTACTTGATCTAATGTCTATGTGAGACATTCGAAAGTGATTATTTATAGTGGTGGTGGTTAACTTGATATTGAGGGCCTCAAGTGCGGCCCACAACATCACCAAAGGGCTACACATAAGACAAAGAATATTCATTTTCAGAGACAACAGACTCACAATGGGATAGAGTCAAAGACTAAGAGCATTATACAAGACCTGGTCAGACACTGTGGACATGATACAGGAGATGGTTAGAGCTTGCAGATATGATACAAGAGAAAGTAAGATACCTATTGGGTTCAGATTAGCACTGGCAACATCATATTGCCTTCAAAAGGCACCTTTTGGAATGTTTTTGCAGCATGCACATGGAGATTGGATTACAACTTCAAAATATTAGGCACAAAGCAAAGCACGTGGCCCAGAACACTGGGCAAGTGTCCAAAAGGCTTCTGATGGAATCAAGTCAGTGGTGGTGTCTATCTGACAAAGTTTTAGCAACCTGAAAAAAAGGTGCAACAAAATTAGACAAAAATCAGACTTCCTGTCAATTGTAAAGTCTACGCGACATACTTTTATATTTGCAACCCCTCTGTCGGCAGTCCTAGACAATCAACCAAAATAGCTTTGCAACAGAATTACCATTGGAGATGAGACAGATTTTCATAAAGATGAGACAGATTTCCACTCAAAACACAAGAACAACTAAGAAGTGATCAGGGCCAGGTTATATTTTGTGCTGCAGAAAAAGGAAATTATGAATAATGCTGTATAATTATAATACATCAGTTTCCTAGTCCTCAGTGGCTGGAGTAGGGTCATTGGGACAAGGAGCTAAGCTAATGACCTAGTCAGAAGTTCATCATTAAAAATGTTCCTATTCCCAGGAAGATTATATGCTTTGACAAACTAAAGGTTTAAGGACCCTCAAGGTGCTGCCTAATGCATAGATGCAACATATAATCAAATAAGTGTATATGGATTCATATCTTCAAATTTATATTGGGGGGGGGGGGGGGTTGGGGATGGGAGCTCACGGTGAAAACAGTAATAAAAACATGATTGTGCTAAACCAACCCAAATATAAACTAACTGTGACTCCACTCACCATGCATTGGTTGTAAATAGAAAAACATTTATTGGCATCAAAAAGTCAAAATATCAAAGTTAAAAACATCAATCAAACAGAGCAAACATGATAGTAAAGAAATAAGTCCACCTACAGAGGGCAAATTGTGACCACACAAAAAATGGTACATGTAAGATTTAAGAATTGTGGTTCCATCCCCAGGCTTGTGTGGCTTCTCAGGGGAAAGAAAGTATTCTTGATCTAAACCAAATTATGGCAAGTGGGTAATTACAGGAATTCCATAATTAGTGCTCCAAAAGGCAGTCCATGTGTCTGACAGAACTCAATAGGTAGTCTTTCAGTTCATACCATCAAAGGGGAGGAGAGTGAGTTGATGAAATGCTGTAATGATGATAGAGTAACTGGGGAGAACTTAAGTGACAGTGGTCCAGTGGTCCAGTAATATCCAGGGCTCAGGGCTGGTGCAAGAATTTTTGACACCCTAGGCGAAGCCCATTTTGCCGCCCCCCCCCCCCCCCATTCGCTTCTCCACCCACTGAGATTTTTTGTGGTGCCTCTTCACCTATACTTCAGCCCTGGTCTACATGCCTGCACCTGTGCCCCTGGACCTGGCCCAAAGATAACTAGAGGATGGATTCGGCTCACTTCCTCATGCCAGCTGTGGTCCACAGGCTAGAGCAGTATACAGAGAGGCTAACTGTGTAACTTGCCAGTCTGTACGAGCGACAGATACACTGACAATGCTAGGTTCCTAGTAAAAACAATAATGCACATCATTTGACCTGCAAAAAGATCAGCATTTATTTATCTATTTTACAAAAGTGGATTTGAACCTCCACACCTCGATCATCACAATTCTTCCATCTTCACACCTCAGATCATCACAATTCTTCCATCTTCACACCTCAGATCACCCCATCACTGTATCAGCCTGACCGTTCCCCTCTGCACCCCCCACCTTTGTTCCCCTTAAATCCCCCACAGCAGTCCCCCCTCTGTAATCCCCCACAACCCCCCCCCGCACATCTGCCCCCCCCCACACACACCAGTCCTTCCTCTGTAACCCCCCCCACACACACACACACCATTTCCCCTCTGTAACCCCCACACATCTGCCCCCCCCCCCCCCACACACACACACACACACACACCATTTCCCCCTCTGTAACCCCCACACATCTGCCCCCACACACACACTAGTTCCCCCTCTGTAACCCCCCCCCCCACACACACACACACACATATATCTTTTCCCCCTCTCTACACAATGCAAGGCACTGTAAACTTCAAAGCAAACTTCCTGGGTGAAGGATGCAGCACTGAGCGTGCTGCCTTCTGCTTCATATATCACTATGTACCTGAGCCAGCCAGCGGCAGTGAACGGCGCTGCTGCCTGTCTGTCCACTCCTCTCATAACAGATCCCCGAGCAACCAGGAGGAGGAGGGGGGATCGGACATCGCGGCAAGCCCACACTCACTTCCAGGGCTTCCATCAATCATATAGCACTTCCGGCCGGCTGCTCCATGTCCCGGCTCAATCCCCTCATCTTCTTGCTACGGTGGCACTGCAGGCTGGGGATAAAGTGATGTTTTCACAGCCGCAACCGCCCCCGAACTTGCCATAAGGCAAGTTTTTAAAAAATGCGGATCCCGGAGGTATTTCAATACTTATACTCCGAATTCCCAGCAAGTGGCTGGGGATCGGGATTTTGCCGCTCCCCCCACCCTGGCGCTCTAGACAGCCGCCTGACTTGCCTATGCCTAGCGCCGGCCCTGCCAGGGCTACTGTAAGTGATATGTGAGGTCTTGAATACTTGATCAACTTCAAATAAAGGTCAAACCTTGTGGCTTCCCTCTCACTGCACATAAAGTTCTCATACAACTCAAGGCTACCATCCCGGGCCAGAAACAGGCCAAATGCAGTCCAGGTGAAAGAGGGACACAGTATAGTGAGGTAAATCCATATCCAAAATATAGGTATAATTATCAGATATTTGGAGCACCAATGTCCCTATGTGGGGTACGGTAAACCTGTCTCATAAAGATTGCCAATCTCATACGGGTGTGTTGGAAAAGTCAGGTGGTCATTATCTAGAGGTGGAACAAGGAGTAGCCTGACTGGTTTTGCCGATCTATGCCATTCCAATGTGGTCCCGACACATGGACTGCCTTTTGGAGTACTATTGATGGAATTCTTGTATTTACCCACTTGCCAAAATTTGGTTTCAATCAAGAATACTTACTTTCCCCTGAGAGACCACATACACCTGGGGATGAAACCACAATTTTCAAATCTTACATCTTCCATTTTTTGTGTGGTCACAATTTGCCATCTGGGGATGGACTCTGGAGGAAGACTTATGCCGCGTACACACGACCGTTTTTTCTTCTGGAATAAACTCTGATGGGTTTTTCCGATGGATCTCCGCTCAAGCTGTCTTGCATACACACGGGCACCCCGAATTCCGACCGTTAAAAACGCGGTGACATACAACTATACAACGAGCCTAGTAAAAATTAAGTTCAATGCTTCCGAGCATGCGTCAAATTGTTTCTGTGCACGCATGGCTTTTTCTCTGTCGGAATTCCATACAGACTAATGGAATTTCCGTCTGAAAAAAAAGACATGTTCTCTTTCTAATGGGGCATACGCACAGTCGGAATATCCGATGAAAAATGTATTTTTAACTTTTTTCATAGGAAATTCCGACCGTGTGTACGCAGCATTACTGTTTTACTTGCATGTTTGCTCTGTTTAATTAAAATCTGATATTTCCAGTGACTTCTAGATACCAATAAATGTTTTTCTATTTACAACCAATGGATGGTGAGTGGAGTCACAGTTAGTTTATATTTGGGTTGGTTGAGCATAATTAAGGTTTTTAAGTTTTCAAGATTATATGCTTTACAAATGTAGTAACTCATTGATTGGGTAAAGGTTGCTGCGCTACAGTAGAACACATAGTTCTTATTAGCTAGTAGCTTTAAATATTTTTGCTTATTTAAAAAGCCCATCTTTAGCCTAGTGTAGCTGTGTTTGCACAGATTGGCAAAAGAAATAAAAGCAATAAAATTACTCTTTGATAATAAAACATTTTTATGTTTAAAGCAAAACAGTTTAATGCATTTTATGCAGAAGATTAAAAAACAACAATTAGCACATTGTAGCCAAGCCTCTGTGAATAAATATAAGAGCTGAATAGTTATTATCTAGTGCAGCCTGCATGATAATGGGCTCCTGCATACCCACAATTAGTGACAAGTAACAGTTACATAAATTAGCTGCTTCTGCATTTAACTGCTATTGGAAAGGGTTTCTGTGCTTGTTCTGTGAATGTACAAACACCTTTTTTTGCCACAGAGTTGATCCACCGAAATATATATTTGGAATATTGCTGACTTGTGTACACCTTAAAGGAGTTGTAAAGGAAAAAATTTTTGTTGCTGAAATTAAAACGATTAAAAATAGATAAAAATCAATCATATAATGTACCTGTAGTTTCTAGTTTCGTTTTTGCATCTAGTTTCGTTTTTGCATGTTATTTCCTGCCTCTGTGCTATACAAAGCATACAGAGCCATAGAGCAGTGATAGTTTGGAAAACGAAACTAGAAACTAGACACACAGTAATCACACCTCATTGAAGTTAGTGACCACAGAGAGAAAGCTCCCAGTACTGTGGTCATCAGGAAACAGACAACCAGGAATTGTGGAGATCAGAGAAGAATTACAGCAACTTGAATGAATGAATGAAAACGTATACAGTATAGCGCGGCACATGTGAACCAAATGGCCTCTGAGCAAAAACGAACAACGAGGACATGAAAACAGCACTGCATTAGGGTAAAGGAAGCTATTAAGATAAAAAAAATCCTTTACAGACCCTTTAAGTAAATTGTAACGGATGATGTATTTTCTTCTGAAAATTCTGCACCCAGGAATTCCAGATACATGAAAGACGTAAATCAGCTCTTATCCAAGTTTAGGGTCTATTCACATCATAACGCTGTGCACCATAATGCACACATTTTCGTATGTTAACCACTTGACCACTGGGCACTTAAACACCCTTCCTAACCAGACCAATTTTCAGCTTTCGGTGCTTTCACAATTTGAATGACAATTACTCAGTCATACAACATTGTACCCATTTGAAATTTGTGTCCTTTTTTTCACACAAATAGAGCTTTCTTTTGGTGGTATTTGATCACCTATGGGATTTTTATTTTTTGCGCTATAAAAGAAAAACGACTGAAAATTCTGTAAAAAAAAAAAAAAAAAACTTGTTTCTGTCATATTAGCAGGTTATTTCTCACACACAGCATATGCATACCACAAATTACACCCCAAAACACATTCTGCTATTCCTCCTGAGTATGGCGATACCCCATGTGTGGGACTTTTACACAGCGTGGCCACATACAGAGGCCCAACATGCAGGGAACGCCATCAGGCGTTCTGGAGCACCCAGGCCAATTCTGACATTTCTCTCCTACATGGAAAAATCATCATTTATTTGCTAGAAAATTACATAGAACCCCAAAACATTATATATGCTTTTTTAGCAAAGACCCTAGAGAATATAATGGCGGCCGTTGCAACTTTTTATCTCGCACGGTATTTTCGTAGAAATTTTTTGAACGCGTGTTTTTTTTTAAAAACCGTTTTGTGCTAAAAAAAAAAAAAAAAACAGTAAAGTTAGCCCAATTTTTTTTTGCATAATGTGAAAGATGACGTTACGCCGAGTAAATAGATACCCAACATGTCACACTTCAAAATTGCGCACGCTCATGGAATGGCGCCAAACTTCGCTACCTAAAAATCCCCATAGGCGATAGTATTTGGGTATTTCAGAGTATTTGGGCATTTCAGGGTATCGCACAGGGTATTGCGGTATTGGGGTACTGAGGTATTGGGGTATTGGGGTACTGGAGTATTGGGGCACTGGAGTACTGCAGAGTATTGGGGTACTGGAGTACTGCAGAGTATTGGGGTACTGGAGTACAGCAGAGTATTGGGGTACTGGGGTATTGCAGAGTATTGGGGTACTGGGGTATTGCAGAGTATTGGGGTACTGGGGTATTGCAGAGTATTGGGGTACTGGGGTACTGCAGAGTATTGGGGTACTGCAGAGTATTGGGGTATTGGGGTACTGGGGTATTGCAGAGTATTGGGGTACTGGGGTATTGCAGAGTATTGGGGTACTGGGGTATTGCAGCGTATTGGGGTACTGGGGTATTGTGGGGTACTGGGTATTGTGGGGTACTGGGGTAATGCAGGGTACTGGGGTATTGTGGGGTACTGGGGTAATGCAGGGTACTGGGGTATTGTGGGGTACTGGGGTAATGCAGGGTACTGGGGTATTGTGGGGTACTGGGGTATTGTGGGGTACTGGGGTAATGTGGGGTACTGGGGTATTGTGGGGTACTGGGGTAATGCGGGGTACTGGGGTAATGCTGGGTACTGGGGTAATGCTGGGTACTGGGGGGATTGCTGTGTACTGGGGATTGCAGAGCTGGGATGTTTTGAGGGATGGCTGGATCTGTGACTGCATTTGTCACAGATCCAGCCACAGCTCAGCTGCTGACACCCCGCTCCCCCCCCTCTCCTCGCACACTGTACCAAACGGTACAGAGAGCAGAGGGAGGAGAGGGAGGAACCGGCGTCATCAAATGACGCCGGTTTGTTTACAAGTGATCGCGCCGTCATTTGACGGCGCGATCACGTGGTAAACGGCCGCTATCAGCGGCAATTTACCGTGATCCATGTTCCCCCGGGTCTAAAAGATCACGGATCCGAGCGCGTCCCAGGGGACGCGCAATCGCGAAATTGAAGGACGACGTCCCAGGTACGTCGTGTCAAAACTACACGACCGCGCTGTAGCAGTATTTTCGCTATAGCGTGGTCGGCAAGTGGTTAAGGCATATTGCATTAAAGGGTCACTAAAGGAAAACATTTTTTTTTAGCTAAATAGCTTCCTTTACCTTACAGCAGTGCTGTTTTCATGTCCTCATTGTTCATGTTTGCTTTGATGTTGCTGTAATCCTGCTCTGTTCAGGACACTTCCTGGTTGTCTGTTTCCTTATATCCACAGTACTCGGATCTTTCTCACTGTGGTCACTAATCAAGGAGGTGTGATTACTGTGTAAACTGAAACTAGATTGGGCTGAGGGGTTTTAGACAAACCATCACTGCCCTCTATTGGCTCTCTGGCTCTGTACATCAGAGAGACAGGAAACAACAGCAAAAACAAAACTAGAACTATAGGTTGATTATATGATTAATTTTTATCTGTTTTTAATCATTTTTAAAAGGAATCAGTTAACTATTATGGGCCAGATTCACGAACACTTGCGCTGGAGTATTTGGATATGCGCCGCGTAACTGTGATGATGCGCCGTCGTTTCTATGTGCCCGTACCCACCAAACTAGATGCGCCCAATAACGGGTCATTTGCGACCGGCGGAACGTTCCGACGCCAGAGTATCGTCAGCGCTTATTTTCGCTGGGCGCATCAGTCGCGCCCATTGATTTCCCCTGCAAATATGCAAATGAGGGAGATTTCCCAATTCACGAACGGATTAGCACCATACGCTGGCTACATGCGCCGCGCGTATCTGGTCCGTCCGGCGCAAAGTTATTTCTACAAAAGGCTGCTTTATCTTTACTCCAGACGGTCACAGGTCAGCAGGAGAGCAGCTACAGCAGCGTTACCGACGATAGGAGCTTGCTGAACAACAACACGTGCAAGGACAACACCTCTGTGTGCCAACATGCCAGGGGCAATTGTGGTCCTAGAACTACTGATGGGTCCCCTGGAACCAAGAAGGCGGCCACGTGAGAGGATATACCGCACTCGTATGAACCTCTTTGGCATGGGGGATGAGGAGGTGTATCGCCTCTTCAGATTCAGCCCAGATGCAATACTTGAACTAACCACAACCCTGCAGGATGACATCACCAGCCCAACACACCGCTCACAAGCAGTGCAGCCACTGGTGAAGGTCCTGGCAACACTCCATTTCCTTGCAAGTGGATCATTCCAGCGTACAAGTGGAGTGGTGGCTGGGATGTCACAATCCTCCATAAGCAGATGTGTGCACCAGGTTGTCCCTGCAATACTCAGACGCATGTCCAACCAGTTCATCAGACCCACCACTGAGGAGCTGCGGCTGAAGGCAATGACAGATTTCTACAACATTGCCAGATTCCCACGCACTGTGGGGGCCATTGATTGCACACATGTGGCCCTACAGCCCCCCAGTGCCACAGAGCACATATACCGCAATCGGAAGCATTGGCATTCCATCAACGTACAGGTGATAGCCGATGCCCAACGCCTCATATGGCACGTCCGTGCCAAACACCCCGGGTCCAGCCATGACAGCTACATATACCGTCAGAGCCCCATCCCAGCAGAATTTAACCAGAACATGTATGGGGACAGCTGGCTGGTTGGTGAGTGACATGGGAGTCAGGCATGACTATCCCCTCCCGTGATGCACAACAGAAATCGCACATGCATGACTAACTAGGCATGTGCAAAAGTGAAAAATTCGTTTCGTTTCGTTTCGTTTCAATTCGTCATTTAATAAATTTAGAGTTAAAGTTAGGTTCGTTACATGTGTTGAATTCGTTTTCGGAATTCGTTCATTTTCGACCGAATTTCGAAAAATACGGGCGAAATCGAAAATATTTCGACCGTTTTTCGAATTCGTTCGTTTTCGACCGAATTTCGAAAAAACGGTCGAAATCGAAAATATTTCAACCAGATTAGAAAGCAAATAGTCTCTTTTCAAATAGATTTTTTTTCGAATTAAATTCGAAAATATATATGTTTTTTTTTTTTTTTTTTTCGAATTCCGATCGAATTTAGTCCGCGGGTATTCGATTCGAATTCGAAAAAAAAATTCGATTTCGACCAATATTTTTTTTTTTTTTTTTTTTTTTTTTTTTTTCGAAATTCGGTCGAAAATGAACGAATTCCGAAAACGGTCGAAATTTTTCGCTATTATAGCAATTCGGAAATTCGTATGCATCCGAATGTCCGAATAATGGAAAATTCGTCCGAATTTCGATTCGGAACGAAACGAAATGCACATGCCTATGACTAACAATATCCTGTCTTTTCCCTTACAGGTGACTCTGCATATGCACTGGGACCCCATCTAATGACTCCTTTCCGGAACCCCCAAACCAGAGGAGAGAGAAAATACAATGAAGCACACATCAAAACCCGTGCAGTGGTGGAGCAAACATTTGGGCTCCTGAAGTCCCGTTTCCGATGCCTGGATAAGTCTGGGGGGGCCCTATTGTATTCCCCTACCTTTGTGTGTCAGATCATCGGTGCATGTTGCATACTACATAACTTTGCTATGAAAAAAGGCCTGCATATTGACATACGTGATGACCTGACCCCCGACCCACACAGTCCCCACCTGCCAGAGGACACCCAGTCTGCTGATGGAAGAGCAGTCAGGAGGGTCCTCGCCGTAGGCATCTTTGGACACTAAACCAAAACATTAATAACACAGACAATGCACGCGTGTACACCACTGATGTCCCTAGATCACACACACCACATACACATCACATTGGATTAGCCCAAGTCCAGCATGTAGGAGTTGGGAGCAGTAACGCCGCGTCAAGGCCCCAATGATGTTACTGTCCATTCACACACCTTTCACACATCATTCATTCAGCCGTGGGGTTCACTTCACCACCACGGCCGAGGGTGACACCCCTTACTTTCAGGAGTGCCACCCCCTCACATTCACACACCATTCACACTGTCCCCTGCACTCCTGACCGTGTGCAGTACAAAAATAAATTAATAATATCATATCCTGATAAATAAAATAAACAAAATCTCATAACCTGAGAAAAAGAAAAAATAAACTCATGACCTGAGTATGTCCAAAACAAAAATATAAAACAAGAAAAAAAAAAAAGGCCTCATCGGGGATGCCGGGGGCTTCTTCTGGGGGCCCCTTTCTGGCTCCGCAGCTGCCTGGATGGAGTGGGTGGGGGTGGGGGGGCATCTGGAGGTGGCTGATCCCCAGGTGGGCCACTCCTGGCAGGTGTGGCCTGCGTGCCCTCCAAGGCCCTGGCTATCCGTCCAAGGTAGGAGTTCGTCTGGGCCTGCATCCGGAGCTGACGGGTGACCTGGTAGTGCTGGGCCCGCCGACTCAGCCTCCCCTGGTCCCGGATGGCAGCACTGTTGGCCTGGACGGCTGCAGTAAGGTGCCGAATATCCCCCTGCACCTCCCCCAAAGTGGTGACCACTGCAGCGCAGTTGCAGCTTACATCCTGCACTGCGTTGCTGAGGTTGGCAACGGAGCCCAGGCTGTCAGACACTTTCTCCAAGTGCACCGCTATGGCCCCCATCTGTTCCGTCTGCCTGGCGTGATCCCTCGCCAACTGGTCCTGGACACCATCAGACACCCCCCTGGTCTTCTGGGTCGCCTTCCTGGGGCCAGAAGATGGTTGTCCTCGGGTGGAAGGAGTCGCCCTTGAGGGGCTTCCAAGGATGGGGGAGGGGACGACAGACGGCCCAGGAGAAGGGGAGGAAACAGACAACACTAAGGTAAAGTCCTGCTCTGCCACAGCAGGATCCTCTACAACCACCTCGGCAGGTGTGGTGTGGCCACTCTCCTCCTCCACAACCTCTTCACCACCCAGTGGCTCGGGCACACGATGGCGTGGGGGGGATGGGGTGGAATGCACGCTGACAGATGATGGCCCAGCTCCGTCATCTGTGGATGACACAAAGCAGACACATGTTGGTGGTCCCACACACTTGGCACATGTACCCCCCCCCCCCCCCCAAATGCTAAACAACAAATAGGGGATTAGAAAACACTTACCTGTCCTTGTGCCTTCCTCCACGGAGTCATAGCCTGCGACCCCCTCCACCTGCTCCCTCTCCAGGCAGCGAGCAACCACCTCCTCCTCTGCGGTTAGGGTGACAGGACATGGGGGACCACCACCTGTGCCCCTCTCATACCTCCTGATGGAGGCCACCTTGTCCCTCACCTTGCGCCGCAGGTCATTAATTTTTTTTTTGGATGTCCCCAGCAGTCCGGGTGGAGTACCCCAGGACATTGACCCTGGCAGCAATGGACTCCAGGATGCCCTGCTTCCTCTCCCGGCTGGTCTTCCGGCTTTTTTTGCCATGGAGAAAATCATTATCCGTCTCCATTGCCGAAATGATGAGCGAGACCTCCTGTGCATTAAAATTCAGGTTCCTCCTCTCTCTGGGGGTAGCGGGAGCAGCCATCACCAAACAAAAGTATCTTCCCTGGGGTGGGGGGAAGCGGAAATACTTTTGCGCCGGAATGGCGTTTCCGCCAGCGCTTTTAAGCGCCCAGCGGAACGCATTGCGCTGACGTTTCCCAGGAAGTGGTGCCGACGGAAGTTGTGAGCATGCGCACAAGGGGGGCGAGTGGAGCCGCACTCACTGCGCATGCTCCGTGGATGATGCGCTGAACGTAAGCCTCTGCGCTGGGCTCCGCCCATCATTTACATATGATCACACCCACTTCCACTTGCGTCGGGTTACGCCAGCGCATTATCGTTACTCTGGCGCAAGTTTACGCGCAACTGCTATGTGAATTACAGGACTTGCGCTGAAAGGGTCTTCAGAGTAACGTAAATGAGAAGCGTTACTCCAGAGGAAAGATACTCTCATCTACCTGAATCTGGCCCTATGTCTCTATACCCTGTAAACAGTCATTTCAGGCCAAAAATGTTTTTCCTTTAGTGACCCTTTAAGCAACCAATTCAATATAAATGGGTTGCCAATGCAACTTCATGCACAAACACATTTTTTTTTTAGTGCTGGGCAACACAACACACAAAGCACAACAGACATTTACTGTGTTACTGTGCATGGTGATAGCGTTTAGCTGGGTTCCATTCCCCAGGTCTTTACAGTTGTCTAGAACCCCAACAACAATGTCTGTCCTTTAAATTAAAGTTGGGGGGAGACATCGGGGTGTTGCACATGTAATTAAAGGAGTTGTAAAGGAAAAAAAAAGTTGGCTAAAATGAATGGGCCAGATTCACATACACTTAATATTGCGCTGCGTAATCGAAATACTCTACGCTGCCGTATTTTACCAGGCTCTACACTGAATCCTGGTAGATTTTACGCTACGGCAGCGTAGTCTATTTCTCGCCGTGTAATCGAAATACGCGATTAGGGGGCGTGAAGCATTTAAATTAAGCGCAGCCCCGCGGCGATCGAACTGCGCATGCTCCGTTCAGAAATTTCCCGCCGTGCATTGCGCGAAATCACGTCGTTACGTCATTCGTTGTTTGAGTAGCGTCGTTTACGAACATTCCTATTCCCGGACGACTTACGTAAAAAATAATAAAAGACGTCGGAAAACGTAGAAATTCGACGCGGGAACGACGGCCATACTTAACATGGGCTGTCTAATATTAGAGCAGCAAAAAGCTGGTACAGTATAGTGTTACGCAAATAAAAGATGACTAAAGGTGCCGTAAGAGATTGCGATTGAAGATCGTAATTTCGGGGATCGCCGGCAAAAGCTCATTAGCATACCCCGACGCGGAAAACGACGGGAAGTCCACCCAGTGGCCGCAATTTTATTGCAGCGTAGATCCGAAGGCGTATGAACACGTAATCCAGTCGAATTGAAGCCCGCAGCCATCTATTCATGGTTTGACGTTTTCGACTAGCTAAAAAACGCACGTAATTTGAATTTACTCCAGTCTAACACCAGTTAGACAGGCGTAATGGCTCTCTGAATCTGGCCCAATGTCTGCAAGGTAGACAGACAGAATAGTGTAATGATTCTGTTAAAAAACAAGTAAATTCCTTTATCTTTATCACCTCCGGCATTCTAGTTTCTGTTCTCTCATTCACTTCCTGGTTTGCGGCACTCGTTCATGTAAGAACTACATTTCCCAGTATGCATTGCGGCACGCCCAGTATTTCACACCTCCTTGAGGTATCTAACACGTAAAGAGCGTCCTGCCGCACAGATGTAGTTCCCAGGAGGGGGCGAGCACGTCACTGACCACCGCAGTAAAGCCTCCCTTCAGGGTGGTAAGTAGCAATCAGACAAGCAGGAAGTGAACAGAACAGAGAAGAAATAGAGCAACTTCTGAGCAAAAACGAACAAAGAGGAAGTGAAAAGAGGAATGTCTGCAGGTAAAGGATGCCCTTTATGAAAAAAAATGTTTTCCTTTACAACCCCTTTAGGTGAACCTGTTAAGCCTTTAACCCCCAGCAGAGTTTTGAGAATCTTCCTTTTCTAGCTGATAAAATGATCAATCCATATAGTATCTTGAATTTAGCACATACAGAGATGTTGTGTTGTCTTTCTATAAACATGAAAATCAAAATGAAACTTGACTGTTTTGTAGACTTTCTTTAAAAAATAATAACACATTTGGAACAAAAGTTCTGGTCATATTTGGTTGGTTCATTGTTAGCAGCCCTAAAGTTATATTTACTGCAAAGCACATGCCTTCAGGTGTGTTAAAGCAGTGGTTCTCAACCTGGGATCGGGACCCCCTCGGGGGTCAAATGACAATTTGCCAGGGGTCACCAAATCCTGGGATGTTCCTGAAGCCCGCAGCACTCTCAGCCTTTTCGCAGCCATCCAGCAGGGCTTTCCCTGAAGCCTGTGGCCGCCCAGCTGGGCTGCTCCTGGAGCCCTTGCCCGCCCATTCAGTTCATAGCATGGCTGTGGGGCATAGACTAGAGATCAGCTGACTGGTGAGAAATGTGAAGTGGGATGGAGGAGACCCCATCTCCTAATTTCGGCATAGGTGTCACTGTTGCTAGACACCACAGATCTGGAGACACAGTGAATAACACTACCAGGGCCGGCCTTTGCGTTGTGCGGGTTGTGCGCCCGCACAGGGCGCCATGACCAACAGGGGAGCCGTGCGTAGGGTTGCCACCTGTGCCCGGGTACACATTCCATCGTCCTGTGGAATGTGCCGGATCGCAGCCGGATCACTGTCTATCATTGAGATGCGCTCTGAGCCTCTGTGCCCTGTGATTGGCCGAACGGGCGATGTGCGGGGCGGGATGAAGTAGACATGGGGGTCTGTGACTGGCTCTGTGGAGATGGTGCTGGTCATGTGTGGAGGCGTGGGCGGGGCTGCACTGTGAACTTGAATCGATAATCGTGCCTGCTTGCTCCCGGAGTCCTGCCTCACGTGTGTGTCCCCTGAGGTGAGGGCTCCTCTGCTCTGTGTCACTCTACCCCTCCTCTGCTCTGTGTCACCCCCCTTCTCTGCCCTGTGTCACCCCCCTTCTCTGCCCTGTGTCACCCCCTTCTCTGCCCTGTGTCACCCCCCCTCCTCTGCCCTGTGTCACCCCCCCTTCTCTGCCCTGTGTCACCCCCCTTCTCTGCCCTGTGTCACCCCCTCCTCTGCCCTGTGTCACCCCCTCCTCTGCCCTGTGTCACCCCCCTCCTCTACCCCGTGTCACCCCCCTCCTCTGCCCTGTGTCACCCCCCCTCCTCTGCCCTGTGTCACCCCCCCTCCTCTGCCCTGTGTCACCCCCCTCCTCTGCCCTGTGTCACCCCCCCTCCTCTGCCCTGTGTCTCCCCCCCTCCTCTGCCCTGTGTCATCCCCCCTCCTCTGCCCTGTGTCACCCCCCCTCCTCTGTCCTGTGTCGCCCCCTCCTCTGTCCTGTGTCGCCCCCTCCTCTGCCCTGTGTCGCCCCCTCCTCTGCCCTGTGTCACCCCCCCTCTGCCCTGTGTCACCCCCCCTCTGCCCTGTGTCACCCCCACTCTGCTCTGTGTCACCCCCCCTCCTCTGCCCTGTGTCACCCCCCTCCTCTGCCCTGTGTCACCCCCCTCCTCTGCCCTGTGTCACCCCCCTTCTCTGCTCTGTGTCACACCATCCTCCTCTGCTCTGTGTCACCCCCCTCCTCTGTGTCACCCCCTCCTCTGCCCTGTGTCACCCCCCCTCTGCTCTGTGTCACCCTCTCTGCTCTGTGTCACCACCCCCTCCTCTGCCCTGTGTCAACCCCCCCTCCTCTGCTCTGTGTCACCCCCCTCCTCTGCTCTGTGTCACCCCCTCCTCTGCCTGCTGTGTCACCCCCCCCTCCTCTGCCTGCTGTGTCACCCCCCCTCCTCTACCTGCTGTGTCACCCCCCTCCTCTGCTCTGTGTCACCCCCCTCCTCTGCCCTGTGTCATACCCCTCCTCCTCTGCCCTGTGTCATCCCCCCTCCTCTGCCCTGTGTCATCCCCCCCTTCTCTGCCCTGTGTCATCCTCCCCTTGTCTGCCCTGTGTCATCACCCCTTCTCTACACTGTGTCATCCCCCCTTCTCTGCCCTGTGTCATCCCCCCCTTCTCTGCTCTGTGTCACCCCCCCTCCTCTGCTCTGTGTCACCCCCCTCCTCTGCTCTGTGTTACTCCCCCCTCCTCTGCTCTGTGTCACCCCCCTCCTCTGCTCTGTGTCACCCCCTCCTCTTCTCTGTGTCACCCCCTCCTCTGCTCTGTGTCACCCCCCTCCTCTGCTCTGTGTCACCCCTCCTCTGCTCTGTGTCACCCCCTCCTCTGCTTTGTGTCACCCCCCTCCTCCAACCCCTCTCTCTCTCCCCTCACCTCCTCCTTTTTCCCACGCACCACTCTTTTTCTAATCCTCGCTCTCTTACCCCCCTGTGTCACCCCCTTCTCTGCCCTGTGTCACCCCCCTCTGCTCTGTGTCACCCCCCCCTCCTCTGCCCTGTGTCGCCCCCTCCTCTGCCCTGTGTCACCCCCTCCTCTGCCCTGTGTCACCCCCTTCTCTGCCCTGTGTCACTCTCCCCCCTCCTCTGCCTTGTGTCATACCCCGCCCTCCTCTGCCCTGTGTCATCCCCCCCTTCTCTGCCCTGTGTCATCCTCCCCTTCTCTGCCCTGTGTCATCCCCCCCTTCTCTGCCCTGTGTCACCCCCCTCCTCTGCTCTGTGTCACCCCCCCTCCTCTGCTCTGTGTCACCCCCCCTCCTCTGCTCTGTGTCACCCCCCTTCCTCTGCTCTGTGTCACCCCCCCCCCTCCTCTGCTCTGTGTCACCCCCCCTCCTCTGCTCTGTGTCACCCCCCCTCCTCTGCTCTGTGTCACCCCCCCCTCCTCTGCTCTGTGTCACCCCCCCCCTCCTCTGCTCTGTGTCACCCCCCCCCTCCTCTGCTCTGTGTCACCCCCCTCCTCCTCTGCTCTGTGTCACCCCCCTCCTCTGCTCTGTGTCACCCCCCTCCTCTGCTCTGTGCCACCCCCTCCTCTGCTCTGTGTCACCCCCTCCTCTGCTCTGTGTCACCCCCCTCCTCCAACCCCTCTCTCTCCCCCCTCACCTCCTCCTTTCTCCCACGCACCACTCTTTTTCTAATCCTCGCTCTCTTACCCCTCTCTCACCCCCCTCACCTCCTCCTCTCTCTCTCACCCTTCTCACCTCCCTCCCCCCACCTCTTTCCATCCTCAGGGGGTGGGGGCCCCTTAAAGGATGGCTGTATGGGGCCCCAATAATTGCTAACAGCAGCCCTGTGAGTGTACCAGTTTGGATGTGTCCTGAATCCTGTGTCTTGCCGACACACTTCTCCCCAAGGCTCTCTACACAATGAAAGGAAGGAAGACAACACTACAGTAGAGGAGCTCCAAACTCCAGCTCCCACACTTCCTGGCTCAAAGCGGTTCTCGGTAAGGCAGTCTAATGGGGGTCTTTTGTGGGGAAGGGGACACTGATGGGTGGGTTCCCTGATCTAATCAAGGGGGGACCGATATAAGGGAAAGGGAGTCCTGGTGGACTACAAGGCCCAGAATTTTACTATAGGAGGCATTGGTGGGACTAAAATGCTGGGCCTTATAGTCCACCAATGCCTCCTATAGTAAAATGCTGGGCCTTGTAGTCCACCAATGCCCCTATAGGAAAATGCTGGGCCTTGTAGTCCACCAATGCCCCTATAGTAAAATGCTGGACCTTGTAGTCCATCAATGCCTCTATAGTAAAATGCACCAATGCTGTAGTGTCAGTGTGTAGTGTATTGTGTAGCGGTCAGTGTTTAGTGTATTGTGTAGCGGTCAGTGTGTAGTGGTCTGTGGGTAGTATATTGTGTAGCGGTCAGTGTGTATCGGTCTGGGGGGGGGGGGGCGCCACAGGATTAGCTCGCACAGGGCGCCTGAACACCTAAGGCCGGCCCTGAACACTACCTGTGATTAGAGTTGCCATTTAAAGTCCCCACTACAGTTCTCAGATCAGCAGATGATCTTGGTCAAGAGCACCTAAGCTGGCTGATCAGAACTCCCCGCCAGCACTGCCAGCACTGCCAGCACTCCTAAAATGTACCAGAAGGGGTTTTAATAATGTACAAGTGTAAGGGACTTAGGGAGCCCTAAATGTCCGTGGGCTAGGGGCGCAAATTACTTGTCTGGCCTTAGGTGCTAACAACACATGCTATGAAAATTCTACTGTTAGGGGTGCCCACAACTTGGGACATTTTATCAAGGGGTCACGGCACTAGAGGGGTTGAGAACCACTGTGTTAAATGGAAGAGGAGAAAAAAGACTGGAGCTTTATTAATACCCTGCGCATTGACCAATAGTCTTAAATCCCTGGCCTGCCAAATCACAGGTATGGGATAAAGTGCTCCCAAAACGCCACATCAAGGTGACCTGGTGTATACAAGATATATGAGGAAGTATGTTAACAGTCCTGGTCAGGTAGGTCATTATACTAAATTTCTTTGCTAAATTTCTGAGCATAACTAGCTTAAAGCCCTGTACACGCGATCGGTCAAACCGATGAGAACGGTCTGATGGATTTTTCCATCGGTTAACCGATGAAGCTTACTGATGGTCAGTCGTGCCTACACACCATCGGTTAAAAAAACAATCATGTCAGAACGTGGTGACGTAAAACACAACGACGTGTTGAAAAAAATGAAGTTCAATGCTTCCAAGCATGCGTCGACTTGATTCTGAGCATGCATAGATTTTTAACTGATGTTCGTGCCTACAAACAATCGTTTTTTTGCTATCAGTTAGGTAGCCATTGATTAAATTTAAAACAAGTTTGCTTTTTTTAACCAATGGATAAATAACCGATGGCACCCACACACGATCGGTTTGGTCCGATGAAAACGGTCCATCAGACCGCATTATAGTTGTCCTTCTAGGTTCCCATTTGTAAAGGCTGAAAATTAAACATCTATAGACAAAGCAAATCACCTTGTTAAATTGTGAAAGGCATCGTTATTTACCTAATTCTGGAATGTAAAATTATGTTTACAAGCCAGCTGCGAAGAGGTAGAGGGGATTAAAGAGTTCATGTCACCAACTTAAAAAAATTGAAGCTAAAAGCACAGAAAAATCATTTTAAATGTTTTACTTGCAGTTTTTTTCCTTTTCATAAAAAAACTGTTTACTCACTTGCCTCTGAACTGGTTCAAAAACGTAACTATTTCAAGAAGAGCCAATTGCCTAGTACAGCCTCCTTATATATCATAGCCCTCTTCTCTTATGGGAGTGTCTAATTACTTTCTGTGCTGACCTAGCTCCTTGTACCCTTTTCTCATATCCCTACTGTACAGGATGCCAGGAATGGATCCTGGAAGGCAAGTATGTTTCCCCATTATTTAGGTTGTGTTCCCTTTAGAGGGGGACCATTTAAATACAGTTTGGAGTTCTCAGGGGTTCTCACTCATACATGATGGGGGATTTCAGCTAGAAAGGGGAAATTAATTTGCAGTCTTCTAGGATTGTCATATCCTTATATGGGATTTGGAATTTGGAGACTAACCCCGGAGAGGGGTTAACCTGCCTGCAAGAGGAGCCTGAAAATGAACAGAAACCCATTAGCAGGTGTCTGTGAGGCGGCATGTGAAGCAGACCACTCTTAGTGGTGGACTCAGTGGCAGAACTTTCAGGGTCGCTACAGTCGCACTTGTGACAGGGCCCTGCCGCTCTGTCGTTGTGGGGGGCCCCAAGACCTGGCATCCCCCCTGCACCTCTGGCTTTCAGTTTGGGATGCAGTGGGGGGGGAGTGGGAGATGGTGATCGGCAGCTCTATGGTGCTTGCTGGATCTCCCTAGGGCTAGTATTTCTCCTCCAGAGTGTATACAGTGGAGAGGGGGGCCTCTGACCCGGGCAGCTACAAGCTTTACTCTTCAGTGTGAAGAGTCGCTCAGCTTGTACACTGTTGCTGATAGCTGCCCGGGTCAGAGGCCCCTCCTCTATCAATTGTACAGACACAGTAAGAGAATTACAACCCCCAGGGAGATCCCCCTGCCCATGGATATCATAGAGCTGCTGATCGCCACCTCCCACCTCTCCCTGCGCTGGGGGTTGGAGGTGCACAGACAGCCAGGTACAGGGGAACCTCGGGGGGGGGGGTAAGCCTGGTAACCCTGATGTATGGGGGGCTATCTGGGGACCCTGAAGTATGGGGGATCTCTAGGGACCCTGATTTTTGGGGGGGTTCTCTGGGGACCCTGATGTAAGGAGTGGGCTCTCTAGGGACCCTGTTGTAAGGAAGAGGCTCTCAGAGGACCCTGATGTAAGGGGATGCTCTCAGGGGACCCTGATGTAAGGGGATGCTCTCAGGGGAACCTGATGTAAGGAGGGCCCTCTGTGGACCCTGATTTAAGGAGTGGGCTCTCTGGGGACCCTGTTGTAAGGAGGGGGCTCTCTGGGGACCCTGGTGTAAGTGGGGGGGGCTCTCTGGGGACCCTAATGTAAGGAGGGGCTCTCTGGGGACCCTGATGTAAGAAGGGGCTCTCTGGGGACCCTGATGTTAGGAGAGGCTCTCTCGGGACCCTGATGTAAGGAGGAGGCCCTCTGGGGACCCTGATGTGAGTGGGGGAGGCTCTTTGGAGACCCTGATTTAAGGATGGGGCTCTCTGGGGACCCTGATGTAAGGAGGGGGCCCTCTGGGGATCCTGATGTAAGCGGGGGAGGCTCTTTGGGTACCCTGATGTAAGGAGGGGCTCTCTGGGGACTCTGATGTAAGGGGGGCTCTCTGGGTACCCTGATGTAAGGAGGGGGCCCTCTGGGGGCCCTGATGTAAGTGTGGGAGGCTCTTTGGGGACCCTGATGTAAGGAGGGGCTCTTTGGGGACCCTGATGTAAGGAGGGGGCCCTCTGGGGACACTGATGTAAGTGGGGGAGGCTCTCTAGGACCCTGATGTAAGGAGGGGCTCTCTGGGGACCCTGATGTATATGCCCGCTCAAGCGTATGACTTTCTTTACTTGCTACACTAGCCCGAGATCTTTTGTAGACCTAGCAATGCCCGTGGGGGGGGGGGCCCTTCATGGTTTCTTGCATCGGGGCCCTGAAGATTGTAGTTACGTCTCTGGGTGGACTGCTTGTTATGAAACACTGCTAAACAGCTGGCCTCTGAGGTAGGTGGGGACATAAACCTATATGTTAGTTCTTGGAATCAGGCATGGATCTTAAACCTTGAAGAAGCAGCTTACGCCGTGAAACATGTAGGCTCACCTGGTGTGGTACATATGTACATATGTTTGCCCCTATTGTCCAATGTGTTGTTATTATATCAATAAATATTAAACTATGTTTGCATCTTTAAGCTTGACTTCTATCTAATATTTGTTGACATACCAAAGAAATTACCATTTAAACACCCATTTACTAATCTTGTGTGTTGCCATTTTTATCATATAAATACATTTTCATTTTATTACAATAGTTCCACTTCAACTTGATTGTATGTGTAAATAAAAAGTATAACCTATATTCGACCGTATTTATTTAAGTCGTATTTATAACATTTATTTGTTTTTCAAGCATGGAAAAAGCCATGATGGTAAGCTCTTCTGCAACAGTACATGCTGGGAAGCACCTGATTGCCATAGAGCAGGGGTGCCCAACCTTTTGAAGGGCAAGGGCCACTTAAGGGACTTGGTAACCGGTCGCAGGCCACAATGAGCGGAACAGGTGGATGGCAGCCAACTCTACTCTATAGCGCCCACTCCACTCCTTTTTAAAGTGGATTGGATTGGAGGTAGGTGTTTGTAAACAGACACAAGTGCATTTACATCTGCCACTGCTTAGAGGTTAATGGTGGGTCCGATTGGGTGGGACTGACTGTGTGAAAGAGGCCTAAGGCTGCTTTCACACTAATGCATGGTTGTTTACCCACACCACAAGTGCAGCATAGGTCACCTGTGGCTTTCCTGCAGGTTAGCTGCACTTTGCCAAAGACTTATATTATATCCTGTAGGTGTGGCGCACTTTCAGAAAGCACACCAAACTCACAGGTAATAGAAGTCTATGGCTCATACAGGTAATCAGTTTAAAAGCAGCCCAGTAACCACTGCAGGACAGATATGCATATATTTACATTGTGATTTTAGTAATAAACTTACCTTGTTGGGCACCCCTGCCATAATGTATCCCTGGGACGGATTTTACAATTCTGGCAGCTACAGATGTCATACTGATATGCAAGCATCCCTAGTATAAAAGACATTAAAAAGGGAATGTAGTTTGTTGCCCACTATTCCAATACATACATGCATTATACATCTATCCACAAATGTTAATGGGCCAGATTCAGGTACATGAGAGTATCTTTCCTCTGGAGTAACGCTTCTCATTTACGTTACTCTGAAGACCCTTTCAGCGCAAGTCCTGTAATTCACATAGCAGTTGCGCGTAAACTTGCGCCAGAGTAACGATAATGCGCTGGCGTAACCCGACGCAAGTGGAACTGGGTGTGATCATATGTAAATGATGGGCGGAGCCCAGCGCAGAGGCTTACGTTCAGCGCATCATCCACGGAGCATGCGCAGTGAGTGCGGCTCCACTCGCCCCCCTTGTGCGCATGCTCACAACTTCCGTCGGCACCACTTCCTGGGAAACGTCAGCGCAATGCGTTCCGCTGGGCGCTTAAAAGCGCTGGCGGAAACGCCATTCCGGCGCAAAAGTAGTTCCATTTCCCCCCACCCCAGGGAAGATACTTTTGCCCTGTAATGGCTGCTCCCGCTACCCCCAGAGAGAGGAGGAACCTAAATTATAATGCCCAGGAGGTCACAGTGATAATATCGGCTATGGAGGCATTTAATGATTTTCTCCATGGGAAAAAAAGCAGGAAGACCAGCCGGGAGAGAAAGCAGGGCATCCTGGACACCATAGCTGCCAGGGTCAATGTGCTGGGGTACTCCACCCGGAGTGCTTCAGACATTCAAAAAAAAATAAATGACCTGCGGCGCAAGGTGAGGGGCAAGGTGTCCACCATTAGGAGCCATGAGAGGGGCACAGGTGGTGGTCCCCCATGTCCTGTCACCCTGACCGCGGAGGAGGAGGTGGTCGCCCGCTGCCTGGACAGGGAGCAGTTGGAGGGGGTCCCTGGCTATGACTCCGTAGAGGAAGGCTCCAGGACAGGTAAGTGATTTTTACCCCCTTTTTGGTGTGTTGCATGTGGGGGGGGGGTGGGTACATGTGCCAAGTGTGTGGGACCACCAACATGTGTCTGCTTTGTGTCATCCACAGATGACGGTGCTGGGCCATCTCGTGCCGGCCAGTCCACCCCAACCCCCCAACGGGATGCTGAAGACGAGGCCCTGGGTGCTGGAGACACCGAGGTGGAGGAGGAGAGTACCCACACCACTTCAGCAGAGGTGGTTGTGGAGGAGCCTGTCCCTGAACAGGACTTTATTTTAATGTTGGAGGAGTCCTCCTCCTCTGCAGGGCCCTCTGTGATCCCCTCCCCCATCCTAGGTAGCCCCTCAAGGGCGACTCCATCCCCACGGGGACAACCTTCCTCTGCCCCCAGGAAGGCCACCCGGAAGACCAGGGGGGTGTGTGATTTGGTCGAGGACCAGGTGCTGTTGGACCACGCCAAACAGACCCAGCAAATGGGGGAGATGGCTGGCCACCTGGACAGGGTCGCAGACAGCCTGGGCTCTCTGTCACAGCTGCCCAGTCGCGTGCAGGGCGTTGTGACCAGCCTGGGGGAGGTGCAGGCTGATATCCGGCACTTGACAGCAGCTGTTCGAGACAACACTGCTGCCATTCGGGAAGAGGGGAGGCAGCGGCAACGTGACCAGCGGCATCAGATCACCCGCCAGCTGAGGATGCAGGCCCAAACAAATCTGTATCTGAGCCGTATCGCTGTGGCATTGGAGGGCATGCAGCCAACAGCTCCCAGGAGTGGCCCACCCGGGGATTAGCCTCCTCCTGATGCCCCCCCACCACCACCCACTCCCTCCAGGCAGATGAGGAGCCCGAGAGTGCCCCCAAGGAGGAGCCCCCGTCATCCCAGATGAGGGTTTTTGTTTTTTTTGGTTGTTATATATTTTTGTTTATACTCAGGACATGAGTTTTTGTTTATTTTTTATTATTATTGTTTATACTCAGGACATGAGTTTTTGTTTATTTTTTATTATTATTGTTTATACTCAGGACATGAGTTTTTGTTTATTTTTTGGTTCTCAGGTTATGAGATATTTTTTTTTTTTTTTGATACTGCACACGTTGCAGTGTGAATGGTGTGTGAATGTGAGAGGGTGGCACTCCTGAAAGTAAGGGGTGTCACCCTCGGCCGTGGTGGTGAAGTTAACCCCACGGCTGAATGAATGACGTGTGAAAGGTGTGTGAATGGACAGTGACATCATTGGGGCCTTGACGCTGGCGTTGCTGCTCCCAACTCCTACATGCTGGACTTGGGCTAATCCAATGCGATGTGCATGTGGTGTGTGTGATCTAGGGACATCAGTGGTGTACACGCGTGCATTGTCTGTGTGATTAATGTTTTGGTTTAGTGTCCAAAGATGCCTACGGCGAGGACCCTCCTGACTGCTCTTCCATCAGCAGACTGGGTGTCCTCTGGCAGGTGGGGACTGTGTGGGTCGGGGGTCAGGTCATCACGTATGTCAATCTGCAGGCCTTTTCTCATAGCAAAGTTGTGCAGAATACAACATGCAGCGATGATCTGACACACGAAGGTAGGGGAATACAATAGGGTCCCCCCAGACTTATCCAGGCATCGGAAACGGGACTTCAGGAGCCCGAATGTTTGCTCCACCACTGCACGGGTTTTGATGTGTGCTTCATTGTATTTTCTCTCTCCTCTGGTTTGGGGGTTCCGGAAAGGAGTCATTAGATGGGGTCCCAGTGCATATGCAGAGTCACCTGTAAGGGAAAAGACAGGATAATGTTAGTCATGCATGTGCCACTTCTGTTGTGCATCACGGGAGGGGATAGTCATGCCTGACTCCCTTGTCACTCACCAACCAGCCAGCTGTCCCCATACATGTTCTGCTCGAATTCTGCTGGGATGGGGCTCTGACGGTATATGAAGCTGTCATGGCTGGACCCGGGGTGTTTGGCACGGACGTGCCATATGAGGCGTTGGGCATCAGCTATCACCTGTACGTTGATGGAATGCCAATGCTTCCGATTGCGGTATATGTGCTCTGTGGCACTGGGGGGCTGTAGGGCCACATGTGTGCAATCAATGGCCCCCGATGGTGCGTGGGAATCTGGCAATGTTGTAGAAATCTGTCATTGCCTTCAGCCGCAGGTCCTCAGTGGTGGGTCTGATGAACTGGTTGGACATGCGTCTGAGGATTGCGGGGACAACCTGGTGCACACATCTGCTTATGGAGGACTGTGACATCCCAGCCACCACTCCACTTGTACGCTGGAATGATCCACTGGCAAGGAAATTAAGTGTTGCCAGGACCTTCACCAGTGGCTGCACTGCTTGTGAGCGGTGTGTCTTGCTGGTGATGTCACCCTGCAGGGTTGTGGTTAGTTCAAGTATTACATCAGGGCTGAATCTGAAGAGGCGATACACCTCCTCATCCCCCATGCCAAAGAGGTTCATACGAGTGCGGTATATCCTCTCACGTGCCCGCCTCCTCCGTAGCGAGGGACCCAGTACTAGTCTTAGGACCACGAGTGCCCCTGGCATGTTGGCACACAGAGGTGTTGTCCTTGCAAGTGTTGTTGTTCAGCTTGCTAGTTTCGTCGGTAACGCTGCTGTAGCTGCTCTCCTGCTGACCTGTGACCGTCTGGAGTAAAGATAAAGCAGCCTTTTGTAGAAATAACTTTGCGCCGGACGGACCAGATTCGCGCGGCGCATGTAGCCAGCGTATGGTGCTAATCCGATCGTGAATTGGGAAAAATACCTCATTTGCATATTTGCATGGGAAATCAATGGGCGCGACTGATGCGCCCAGCGAAAATAAGCGCTGACGATACTCTGGCGTCGGAACGTTCCGCCGGTCGCAAATGACCCGTTATTGGGCGCATCTAGTTTGGTGGGTACGGGCACATAGAAACGACGGCGCATCATCACAGTTACGCGGCGCATATCGAAATACTCCAGCGCAAGTGTTCCTGAATCTGGCCCTATATGTTTAAAGTGGATCTTCACTGCATCTGAGCACCACAAACCAAAAACACTATTTAATACATTTTTAATATTCAAAGCAAACTCCCCAATCTATGTATTTCTCATTGCTTTATTTTGTAAAGAAGTCACTTTGAAAAACACACCCCTAGCATTTGTGGCTGTGGCCATATTAACCACTTCAATACAGTGCATTTTCACCCCCTTTCTGCCCAGGCCAATTTTCAGCTTTCAGCGCTGTAACATTTTAAATAACAATTGGGCAGTCATGCAACACTGTTCCCAAATAAAAAAAATTCCCCACAAATAGAGCTTTCTTTTGTTGGTATTTGATCACCTCTGTGGTTTTTATTTTTTGCGCTATAAACAAAAAAAGAGCGATACTTTTTGCTATAATAAATATCTCAATTTTAAAAAACAAAAACAAATTTTTCCTCAGTTTAGGCTGATATGTATTCTTCTACATATTTTTGGGGAAAAAAAATCGCAATAAGCGTATATTGCAATAAACGTATATTGCAATTAGCAAGTTATAGCGCATACAAAATGGGTTATTGATTTATGGCATTTTTATTATTATATTTTTTTTTACTAGTAATGGTGCTGATCTGCATATTATCTTGACTGTGACATTGCAGCATAAAGATTGGACACTTTTGACAATATTTTGGGACTATTGACACTTATACAGTGATCAGTGCTTTAAGTATGCACCGATTACTGTATAAATGTCACTGGCATGGAAGGAGTTAACACTAGGAGGCGATCAAGGGGTTAAATGTGTTACCTAGGGAGTGATTCTAACATTGGGGGGATGGGACTGACTATAGATCGATCGGTGTTCCTATATACTAGTAACACACGATCTGTCTGCTCTCCCCTGACCGAACTTGGATCTGTGTGTTTACACACACAGATCCACGCACCTGCTCAGTCATGAGCCATCGCGGAAACCCGGCAGACTTTGTGGACGTGGGGAACACACATCGGCTCCTCGATGATGCAGCACGTGCCCCCTATACCGCCGGGAAGCTGGGGATGTCAAATAACGCCTGCTCCGGATAGAAGATCCCATCTGCAAACGTCATATGACAATACGTTGGATGGGAAGTGGTTAAGTAAGAGCAAATGATTCATGTAGCATTTACTTCCTGAAATCTATCTGCTCTTAGCTCAAGCATGCATGCAGTAGAGCAGGGATGGACTGGCCATTGGGATTACAGGGAGTTTCCCGGTGGGCCGATGGCTCAATGGGCCGGCTTCAGTGACAGCGGACCGCCGCCCCCTCCGCTCCTCTGTCTCTCCCTTCCCGCAGCACTCACCTGGGGGGAACAAAGAATCGGGGGGAGGACCAGAGGAGCATGGGGGAGGGGACAGACAGCTGACTCAACAGATATGGCCTGGGATTTTCTCACTCCTGCCTAATCTTGTCCCATAAGGGGGGGGGCACGAACTGATTCTTTGTCCCGGGTGAGATAATGTCTAGCTTCCCCACTGGTTCTGCCTATAAGAGTACCAGTACCAGCTGTTCTACTCTAATAAAGTAGAACGGCTAGTGAAGGGGAAGAGGGGGCTTGGGTGGCCGGGGGGGGGTTGCAGGATTTGTCCGGCCGCCATGGGAGAGACCTGTCAAAGTGGGCCAGTCTGGATGAAGTCCAGGGCCAAGTTTTTGTCCCAGTCCAGCCCTGCAGTAGAGTGTGATTAGCTAAGAAAACCCCTCCTCCTCTCCTCGCCTCCTGGGATGTATGACATAATTTGCCTAGGTAAGATACCATAAAATAACTAATGAAATGTAAAAAAAAAGTTTAAAACAAATAACTATGAAATACTTTCCTACCTATTTACTAATGCTCTCAGCATGAGAATTATAAATAATCAATGTTTCCTGGGAGAGTTCCACTCCAAAAGTATCTGCTCAACCCAAATTTTCTTTATTATAGTTAGAGGGAGGAGAAGTTAGAACTGTCATGATTGTGCGGGTTTCAGTATTTTACATTAAATATCCCATTGTATTAGCAAGACACCACACTGGGTAATTCTATTGCCTTGTGGCTATAGATTTTGAGTCCCACCTGTTTTGCACATGTTGTATGGAACCCAGAATCCCTTAAAAAGTATGAGATACCCTTGCTTCAGCTCCACATGCACCTCTTATATCTAAATCACCAAGGCCTAGATTCACAAAGCGATTACGCCTGTGTAAATGTTGTTAGACAGGAGTAATTTCGATTTACGAGCGTTTTTACGCTAGTCGAAATCCTCAAACCATGAAAAGACACCTGCGTGCTAAATTTCGACTTTATTACGTGTTAGTACGCCTTCAGATCTACGCTGCCTGAAAATTGCGGCCACTGGGCGGACTTCCTGTTGTTTTTCACCTTCATGGTATGCTAATGAGCTTTTGCCTGGAATCCACAAAATTTCGCTCTTCAAACGCAATCTCTTACGGCACCTTTAGTCATCTTTTTTTTCCGTTTCACTATACCAGCTTTTTGCTGGTCTAATATTAGACAGCCCATGTTAAGTATGGCCGTCGTTCCCGCGTCGAATTTCAACGTTTTTCGATTTCTTTTATTATTTTTACACGTAAGTCGTCCGGGAATAGGAATGTTCGTAAACGCCAGCTACTCAAACAACGAATGACGTCACGACGTGATTTCGCGCAATGCACGGCGGGAAATTCCTGAACAGAGCATGCGCAGTTCGATCGTCGCGGGGACGCGCTTAATTTAAATGCTTCACGCCCCCTACTCACGTATTTCGATTGCGCGGCGGAAAAAAAATACGATACAATAGCGTACGCGCAAAAAAACTACCTGAATTCGGCGTAGAGTCTGGTGATAGACGGCAGCGTAGCGTATTTCGATTACGCAGCGGAAGATTACATCTATGTGAATCTGCCCCCCTATGTCTATTAGGGGCATAGTGTGACTGAGAAGTTTTATCTTGGACTACTTAAAATGGGACAGTAATATTCATTAACAATATTTCTCAAGAAATATGAAGATGTTTTTTGGGCATTCCAGGAAGTTCAATGTAACAGGCCGACCGTCTATTACTTAACCACTTAAGACCCGGACCAATACGCTGGCAAATGACCCAAGGGGTTTTTGCGATTCGGCACTGCGTCGCTTTAACAGACAATTGCGCGGTCGTGCGACGTGGCTTCCAAACAAAATTCGCGTCCTTTTTTTCCCACAAATAGAGCTTTCTTTTGGTGGTATTTGATCGCCTCTGCGATTTTTATTTTTTGCGCTATATACAAAAATAGAGCGACATTTTTGAAAAAAAAACAATATTTTTTACTTTTTGTTATAATGAAAAACCAATAAACTAAATTTTAGTCAAACATTTAGGCCAAAATTTATTTAGCCACATGTCTTTAGTAAAAAAAAAATCGCATTAAAAATGTTTTAGCTACCTAGCGGGAACAGCGACACTAATACAGCGATCAGAAAAATGATCGCTTAGTGATGCTGGCAATAGGGAGTGAAAGGGTTAACTAGGGCAGTGATCAAGGGGTTAAAACTTTATTGGGGGGGGGTGGGGGGGCTACCCTGACACTAACACTGACTGACTGTCACACTGTCTGTCACACTGACACTAAATACAGTAATCATACATGTATGATTACTGCATTCAGTGACACTGTGACAGGGGGGAGGGGGGGGCGATCGCGGGGGTTAAATGTATTTGTGTGTGTGTGTAAGTGTGCTGTTAGTGCAGACTTACTTGTAGTGTTGTGATCTCTCCTCAGCGGCGCTTGAAACAAACGCCGAGGGAGAGATCACGTCGCTTCCTCCTTCCTGTGTTTACACAGGAGGAGGAAGTGACAGGGCGGGCGGGCGCGCGCATTGGCTGGGAGCGATCCGGAGGGGGCGGGTGAAAACGGATAGCCGCCCCCACTTGTCGGATCGCTCCTGCAGCCGCACGGACCGCCGCATGTACGGGGGGGGGGGTCCGATCGGACCCCCGATCCCCCCCAAGGCACCAACGTATATATACGTTGATGTGCCTGTCGGTGCCATTCTGCCGACGTAAATGTACATGCGGCGGTCCTTAAGTGGTTAACAATGCTAATGTCATCACCCCCAGACACCTGTCTTTTGTCTGTTGTAATGTTAATGAATCCAGACTAACTTCTAGGGATCCTTTCATGGTGGCTTGGGCTAATTGACCCTGTATTGTATGAAAGGATTCCTGTGATAATGTATATTGAAGTTCAGGAGACAGCCAGGCTGCTAAAAGGAATTAGGTAATTAGCATGTTAATTAGGTCTGGTCACAGGTGTATTTCCAGAGTAATATGATGCACCTCCTCTTTTGGTGTATAAAACTTGTAGTCTTTTCAATAAAGATTGTCAGCCCTGCTTGAAACCTCAAGACAGAGCTTTGTCTCGTTATTGAAGGAGAATTATTATTATGGGTCTTGTTTGCCTGACTGGAGTGTCAGTAGCTGCCTTGGTGTTCGGGAATGGAATATCCTAAACGTCTTTAATCCCTTCCATACTCGGGGCCTCGTTACACTTACTCATCTGACTGTTTTCTGAAGTCTATAAACATATGATGCAGTTGTTCTTCTTTAGCCATGCGTTGAACATCATAGACAACCTGAGAGTAGTCAGATTGTGCCTGTACATCCAACCACCATGTGGTATCTATGACTAGCTTTATATTTCACTATTTTACATATTTGACTTGAGTACTTATGGTAAACCTTGACTACTTTCAGTGACCCTCGCAGCACAAGCTCAAATAATTCCAGTCCGACACCTCAGGAAAGTTATAATACAAATTTGGTCTTTAGTCAGCAGACCATTGATCAAAGCCAGCGTTTATATAACAGCTAGTCTGCTAAGCTGCCCTGAGAATTGACACCTAATATTGTAGTTGGAGGGTCTGGAGGCAGAACATTTCAGTTTCATTATTTTCAGCTATCACTGTGATTAAAATCAGAACACATTGATCTGTACAGGGCTGGTTGCCATGACAACCGCTTCTTTACTGCCTCCCACATATTGTGACCAAACAGCATTTAAGATAAAAAAGAAAACCATAGGTAAGCAAAAAGTATGAGCACTGCATGCCAATTCTCAGGGAGAAAAACTGTCCACAATTCATTATCCTGTGTGTATAGCAAAATTTCTATCTGCTGACAAAAGAACTCTAGGAAATAGTCTGTCATCGCGTGTCAAAATTATGTTTCTCTACATGATGCCGTTAGCATGGTGCGAGTTCTGGTTCGACCCTGTTAGATACTAACTGATCATTGTGGCATCGAAAGTAGATCTTCAGCTAAAAGGCAGGTTAGTCTGCATGAAAGAGAATTTTAAAACATTCTTAAATATGTATGAGGGACTTTCCACAGTAAATGGATATATTACTAAGTGGAAGAACATAAGTAGATTACGATAAGCCTGATTGGGCATTTTTATGTTTGATTTGCTGTTGGGAAATAAGCGGCTGTTGCTCATTATGTCTGTCAGTCACATGTTATGTGTAGGACATGACACTGGCTCATAATAAATTGGTCATATGTTGGAATTTAGAGGTAATTTTGATAAGATACGACAGCGGAAAAAGCAGATAAGATGTGTTTCATGCAGTAACCCTGTAAACCGATTCAATTTTAATCTGCTGAAATTGCTAAAACAGGATTTTTAAATGGTAGTTTTAGTTTAGCGGACATTGCACAATCCCGCTGATCTTTGTACTACCTTAACTAATCCTGAAGAAGGCTTGTAAAAAATAGCTATCAAAAGCAGTTAGAAAAATACTGTATATGTAAACAGTTTTTAGCATCTTGGAATTGAAGCCACTCTATTTGTATTGCAAGAGCTGCTATAAAGAGCAGTATACTGCTGTACACAGCATATGTCCTATAGGCATAAGCATTTTCCCAGCCTTAAATTGCTTATATTGTAAAACTAGCTACTAGTCAGTACTAGGCAATAAGTGCTGTTAAATATAAATACATAGGGCCAGATTCAGATACACTTAATATTGCGCTGCGTAATCGAAATACTCTACGCTGCCGTATTTTACCAGGCTCTACACCGAATTCTGGTAGATTTTTGCCCATACGCTACGGCGGCGTAGTCTATTTCTCGCCGCGTAATCGAAGTACGCGATTAGGGGGCGTGAAGCATTTAAATTAAGCGCGTCCCCGCGGCGATCTAACTGCGCATGCTCCGTTTAGAAATTTCCCGCCGTGCATTGCGCGAAATCACGTCGTTACGTCATTCGTTGTTTGAGTAGCGTCGTTTACGAACATTCCTATTTCCGGACGACTTACGTAAAAAATAATAAAAGACGTCGGAAAACGTAGAAATTCGACGCGGGAACGACGGCCATACTTAACATGGGCTGTCTAATATTAGAGCAGCAAAAAGCTGGTATAGTGTTACGCAAAAAAAAAAAAAATGACTAAAGATGCCGTAAGAGATTGCGAATGAAGATCGTAATTTCGGGGATCGCCGGCAAAAGCTCATTTACATACCCCGACGCGGAAAACGACGGGAAGTCCACCCAGTGGCCGCAATTTTATTGCAGCGTAGATCCGAAGGCGTACGAACACGTAATCCAGTCGAATTGAAGCCCGCAGCCATCTATTCATGGTTTGAGGTTTCCGACTAGCTAAAAAACGCGCGTAATTTGAAATTACTCCAGTCTAACACCAGTTAGACAGGAGTTACGGCTCTCTGAATCTGGCCCATAGTGTTAAAAAAATCTCAGTTTTATTTATAAAAAGTGTTCCATATATGAAGGCCAACTCACTCACTTTCGTGCATTGAGGCAGCTCTTTTATTTTAATGGGTTTTCAACATAGCTCAATGCATAATAAAATGCACCTGCAGTATTTTTTTTACAACCCCCCCACCCAAAGTTTTGAACCTCACCCTGTCTCCCATTAGCCATGCACTTCAAATACAGTAGTTTTTGGCCTGTTAATAAACCTGGTACTGCCATGGAGGATCACGATAATAGTAATGGTTGGGTACATGAGCCAATTAAGCCCATGTCTATGGCAGCACTTGTGGAATGTTCATGTTTCTATCCGTGTATCAGAGTATGCACTGTAGAGAACACCAAAGCCTGCTGAAAATTTAGGCTTTATTCACACCAATGCCCTTTTAGTGCTTTTTTAATTTTTCAGATTTGCGCTACAGAACGTGTTCCATAGAAAACCACGTTAAATGGACTGTAGTGAAAATCTGCAAAATGAAAAGAGCACTAAAACTGCATAGGTGTGAATCCAGCCTAAGTCAGTCCTTGGACAGGCCTAGCAGTGAGTCTAAATCTCAAATATGATTTATGTGGGGCTTGAAAGGACCATGGTAAAACAAAACAAAACAAAAAAAGCCTGCACAGATACAGTATATCACAGAACTTGTACATGTACTCTCATGTAACGCACAAGCCACAGGCCCCACCCACCCCATTTCGCCCACAATACAAATCTCCAACAGCCCCAAGTATAGATCTTCCCCCACAGCCCCTCTTTTTGTAGGTCATCGCCTTGTATATAGATAAAACTACTAATGCTCAACCATGTATCACGTGTTCGTGAGGTATGCTTTGTTTTTATGCCAATTAAACAATTGTGTAATTTCTCCTACCACATGTCTTGTGCCTCACAAAAAGTGCCAACTTTGAAGAATCGGCGCGACCTTAAACCGCTGTTGGAGGTCCTGCGGGCATGTGACATACGCTATCAATGGAAATTTCCCTTTTGCCTGTCAGCGTCCCGCGGAGGCCATACCGCCAATCTGAGGGTCCCGGAGGATCTACAGCAATTTTGCGAAACTCTGGAAACTCAGGCCACCCGATCCCGTCGCCGGAGATCCCCGTCGGGATCCAGACACCAAGGAACACAAGGCTCCGGAGCTACTCAGGATACAGCCCCGGCCCCCGGGGCTAGGAGAGCTCGAAGGGACTATTGAACGGAAAGGGATTGAGTTGTCCTCCCCTACCTACAGTATGCCTGCTTTTCCTTTTTTTTTCTTCTCTTTTTCTTGTTTACACGTTCGAAAACATTTTTTTTTTTATTTACTGGCTAAGTTAATGTTTGCCACGGACTATGTGCTTGAACGGGGAACTTTCATTACATGTTACTCGCACCCCTCTCTACGAGCGATGCCTTAATGGAACTGACTGTTTAATCAGGCCTTGCTGTCACCAGGCCTTGCAAGCCTCGGCTTTTTGCCTTAGGTCTACGCCGTGGGATGGCACCCGCCCTCTGTTGTCCGATACGAGACCACTGTGACTACAGCTCCCACACTGCCTTGCGGCAGAAGCTTTCTTACAGGAGGGGCTACGGTGGGGCGGGACCGGACTTGGCTGGAGAACTACGTCTCCCGAGCTGCACTGCGCCGGAAGACGCCACACGCTCCTCTTCATTACAGGAAGTGCTCTGGGATCCGGATGTGGAGATGGATCTTCCTTCCGACTCCAGGACTCCTTGGATACGATGCCCTCCCCGCTTTCGCCCCTCCGGTTGATGGATCCCCCTCAATACCACGACCGAGAGAGCGGAGCCGACGACTGTCTCTTCCCGGGACCGCGAGGACAGCTCCTGGATGACGGAACTGAAGACCACCCATTGACATTAGCGCGCCAGCCGGCGAACAGACCGGAGGCACCTGGATGTGCTCTCTGTGAGAGAACAGAGTTCTACATATTGCTACACCCGGGGGGCTAGGATTCGGACCTTCCTCGCACCGTACGGATGTCAGCTGCCTGTCCCGCCTGCCTAGGCTCCACTATGACTCTGCGGTCTGTGAGTAGCTACCCGGTCCTTCCATGCTCAGCTCAGCACGTAGCTATCGAGGGTGTCATAGGCTCCCGTGTTGCTAAGACTGCTCCTTACATTCCACATGTTGCATGAGGCTCGAACAGTCGGCCGCAATATCAAGAGGACTACTGCTGTTGATTTAAGTCTGCTATGCCCTGAACTTTCTCTGTTTCGCTGTCACTGTCTTTTTTTGTAGAGGTAGGTGATTGAGGGACTAGGGGACCTCCCAAGCCTGCTCAGATCTCCCCTGTTGAGCCACCTCCCTGGGCTGGGCTATGGGGCCACGAATCAGCGTGGCAAGACGGCTTACATATCCCCTGCGACCTCCCGAAGGGCGACCCCCTGGACACTGCTGACCCCGGTAGCCAGGGATCCCTTGCCTCACGACTATCTCTTGTGCCATGAATAGTAGGACACACACTCAGGCTAGATTTAAAGTTCTTTCATCTACCTGTTACTAGTGACGGTACCCTATGACACAGCGCATTGCACCTGTTGTATGGAGGTACAGTACACCTGAGACCCGCAAATACAGGTCCCTTACGCTCCTGGCTCCGGTTACGCTGTACAGGACACTCAGTTGCACGTTTCTCCCTTGCTAAAAATTTTTTTTATATAGAATAGAAGGAATTGCTCTGGGGTGGCTAGTAGTGGTTTATGTTGATTACGTTTATTTGTTACACCTAGGACATATAGATGTCTAATACTGTCTCCACCGTCTCCAGGTGGGATCGCTCCAACCCCCATACCGACGCGCGCGGTGGCTGGTAGGCCTATTGATTGGGCCTGCTCTCCCCGTTCGCGTTGTACATCACCGACTCCCCCCTCCCCTCTTAGGTGAGTGGACACGTCTCCACGGGCCTACTCGGTTGCTTCCTTCCCTGTGCTAGCGCACATACATTACCCTTGCCCTCCCCCTCCTTCCACCCCCCCTACCCTTACGATGGATGCCCACGGGTGTACCTCACATGCTCTGAGCCGAACCCCGCCCCAAATGGCCCTCAAAGTTTACTCCCTGAATATACGGGGGCTCAACACCCCGGAAAAACGTTTGCGCTTACTTTACACTCTGCAAAAAGAGAAACCTCATATTGTACTGTTGCAAGAGACCCACTTTAGAACTAACTCCATCCCTAAGTTACATAATCATTACTTCCCGACTGTATTCCACGCCACTAACAACGAATCCAAGTCTAAAGGGGTCCCGTCCTAGTATCCAAACACTGCCCTTTACAGGTTGTGGATGTCCAAAGGGACACATCGGGTAGGTACATTTTCCTCAAGGGGACTCTTCATGGCTCCCCCATCACGGTTGCGAATGTGTACGCCCCTAACTCACACCAAGTCCTATTCTTCAGGGACACACTTCGCCTCCTCACAGCCTTCCAGACGGGCATGTTGGTTCTGGGCGGAGACTTTAACGTGCCACTGGCTCCCCTTCTTGACACGTCCAACGGCTCCACCACTTTACCGTACCGCGCTCTTAAGGACATAAAATCCCAATTAGACACGCTCACCCTGCATGACTCCTGGCGTACACTGCACCCGAACGAAAAGGACTTCACATTCTTCTCTCCCCTACATAATAAATATTCCCGTATAGATTTTATCTTCCTCTCCCAGACGGACTTGCACATGCTCACCACGGCCACCATCGAACCCATGGTGCTCTCAGATCACCACCCGACCGCGATGACACTAAGGTGGCTGGGGCGGCGTCCTAGATCCGGGATCTGGAGGATGGATGACTCCCTCCTCCTGGATCCAGCGGACACGCATGCCATCTCGACCAGGCTAACTCAATTCTTTGACGAGAACGATGCGGGTGAGGTGCCGTCGACCACAGTGTGGGCGGCCCACAAATGCGTCATCCGCGGCGAAATTATCTCCCTGATGGCAAAGCGACATAGGCTCAGGAAGGCTCGCATAGACGATCTCTCAGATCGCGTGAGAACGCTGGAACGGGTTCACAAGCGTACCCTGGCGACTGACACCCATGAAGCACTCCTGACGGCCAGAAAGGCCCTATTGGGTGAACTTCACTCTCGACTACAACGAAAATTTGCTTTCACTCATAAATTGTATTACGAGTTCGGGAACAAGTCAGGGAAGCTTCTAGCCTCGGCTTTACAAAAGAAGAAATCAGCACTCACGATCCATGCAATCACTCCCCCGTCGGGTCCTTCGGTGCACAGGTCTGATCACATTGCTAGGCAATTCACGCACTATCTCTCTTCGCTGTATACCCTCCCGACGTCACACGCTGACACAGCCGACACGAGTCGCCCGCAACTTCTAGAAGACTTTCTAGCCACTTACGGACCACCCCCCGGCCAGACACCGGACATGTCACATCTAGATGCACCAATATCGGCTGCGGAGGCTCATTTAGCACTAAAACAACTTAAACCTGGGAAAAGCCCTGGCCCGGACGGCCTCACCTCCGGTTATTACAAAACGTTTGCGACTATATTGCTCCCGCGTTTCGTGAAGGCCTTTAATGGCATTCCTCTCCCCCCACACTAGCAAAGACCTACTGGAGGCTCACATTACTCTAGTCCCCAAACCGGGTAAGGACGCTACACTAGTAACCAGCTACCGCCCAATATCCCTACTCAATGTCGATATAAAACTGTACGCAAAAATATTGGCCAATAGATTGCTCCCCTTCCTCCCCGACCTCATCTCGACTGACCAAGTTGGCTTTGTCCCCGGCCGTGAGGCCCGGGACAACACGACTAAAGCGCTTAACATCCACCACTGGCTGACCACGCATGACACGAAGGGCTTCTTCTTATCCCTGGACGCGGAGAAGGCGTTTGACAGGGTGGCCTGGGACTATATGTTGGCGGCCTTACTCAAAGCGGGCATACCCACCCGCTTCCTTCACATGATAATGACTCTTTATGCCGCACCCACGGCCAGGATCAGGGTCAATGGCCTACTGTCAGACGCCTTCCCCGTCCACAATGGTACCAAACAGGGGTGCCCCCTCTCTCCCTTGCTGTTCGTCCTGTCCCTTGAGCCGTTCCTTCGGAGGCTCCGGGACAACACGGACATCGCAGGGATATCCATTAATAACACCACCCACAAGATTGCCGCATACGCCGATGACATACTGCTGTTCCTGACCAATCCCCATATTACGCTGCCCAACCTTCTCAAAGACTTGCATACTTTTAAGACCCTCTCCAACCTCCAAATTAATTATGGCAAATCGATGGCCCTCAATGTTTCCCTTCCCCAGACTTTAAATGGGAACCCCATGATATCACTTATCTAGGCATTAGGCTCCCAACCCATCTGCCCGACCTGTACACTAGAAACTTTCTCCCTGCCCTACAAACTATCAAGGGTGATTTGCTCAGCTGGCACAGAGGACATTTCTCATGGTTCGGCAGGGCGGCCATCCTGAAAATGAACATTCTCCCTAGGCTATTATATTTAATGCAGGCGGTGCCGATTAAACTTCCCCCCCGCGTTTTTTACTTCCCTCAAGACAGCCTGCAGATCCTTCCTATGGGCGGGTAGACCTGCTAGAATAGGATGGGACAGGCTCATCCTCCCAAAACAACTGGGAGGTATTGGACTACCATACCTGGCCTATTACCACAAAGCCTGCCATCTCACCCGGGTTCTGGATTGGCACCTCCATGGCAATAGCAAGGCGTGGGTCGGGATTGAGGAGGCTTTTGTTGACATGCCCATCGCTAATACGCCATGGATCACCCCGAGCTCCGTCCCCAGATCGGGTAAATCCCATCCGCTGATCAGTCCCACCCTATCCACCTTGAGGGCCACATACACCATGCCTGGATGTGCTCCCTCCCCAGGGCCAATGACACCCCTTACCCGGAATCCCGACTTCCCCCCTGGCGTCCAAGCGCATGCCCGGTCAGGGATGAGAGACAGTCCAACGCTAAGAGCCCACCTCTTCTTTGAAAATGACACGCTATTATCCCACGAGGGGATGGTCTCCAAATTCCCAACACACCACATTCCCCGGTTTCTATACTTCCAGCTCCGCCACTTCTTTCACAGTGCACAACCCCCTCTTCCCTGGAACAGAGAACTTACGCCGTTCGAACATCTCTGTTCTCGGGCAGAACCACAAAGACACATGATATCAACCCTGTATTCCCTACTTATCTCGGCCACCAAACCCAGAACCGAGGTTCATCGCCTGTGGGAGGCTGACTTATCGGAGAGTTTGACACCAGGTGACTGGGCAGAGGTTTTCCTACACATCCACAAGGGTTCCATTAATGTCTCTACGCAGGAGAACAGGTTCAAACTATACTCGAGGTGGTACAGGACCCCCGATAGGCTACATAAAATTTTCCCGAACACCCCCTCCACGTGTTGGAGATGTAACTCTGAAGAAGGGACCTTCCTTCACATATGGTGGGATTGCCCAGCCATCCAACCATTCTGGAAAGAGATCCATTCACTCATTTCCCACATCACCACATACACACCTGACTTCTCTCCGGCTCAATACCTGCTCCATCACACTACCATCCCTCTATCCACATACCGGAAATCCCTGATGCTACACCTTATCAATGCAGCCACTCAATGCATCTCTATCCACTGGAGAGCAACTACCCCCCCCACGGTAAAGGAATGGCAAGCTAGAGTTTCAAGAACCGAAGACATGGAAAGGATCATTCATCAATCTAAAGATATGCATGATAAATTTAGGCTTACTTGGTCATGCTGGACGCACTATAGAGAGTCTCTACAACTTATGGCCCCTGGTACACCCCCCACCCCCCTCCTCTGATGACAAGCGCTGACTAAACCCATGAACTGAGGTCTCCCGCCCCGTCTGTGACCCCTTACCCGCCTTACCTACTGTAATACGAGCCACTCTGGTCCAAGCTTGACTCTACAATCCTCAATTCCTACTGTAGTGCCCTCCCGCCCACAGTGTGTCCCCTTTAGGGGTGGGCGGACGTTGGGTAGATCCCCACTGGTCCGAGTGCTCCCTGTTGTATTGCATGTTGACCCGTCCCCTTCCCCTTGCCCCCCCCCCTTCCACCAGGCCCCCCCAGACTGGTTTAACGATACTGTTCCAGGTTTTTAGTTTAGGCAGGTATACTTATCTGGAGAGGGGAACTCCCCTCCACCCCCCTGAATGTTACATCACCGATACAACGCTATCTGTTCATTGTAAGTTATTTGCATTTGTTTGTTTTATGGAATGCTACCTGAAACTGCTGTATGTACCTTTTGAACACCCAATAAAAAAAAAAAAAAAAATTCTTGGAAAAAAAAAAAAAAAAAAAGTGCCAAAAAAACTTTATTGCTGCCTGTATTTTCTAAAGCTCAATATAAATATTTTGGAACCAAAAATTTAAAATATCTTTTTGGCAGATTTCTTAGCGATAACCTGACTATTTCTAAGTCCCTTCTGTGTGCTGGTTGGAGCCACACATTGGCCTAAAGCCACAAAGAAGAACTGTGCACGTCAGAATGACGAAGAACCTCTCTGTATTGAAGGGCAATGGGTAAGTGTTGTTACCTTGAGGAAAGAGGAAATACAAGAGTAGGGTTCAGCTTGATAAGACGGCCAAAAAACACACAGGGGTAGATTCATGTAGAGATCCGATGGTGTATCTACTGATACACCGTTGGATCTGTGAGATCCGACGCTCGTATCTATGCGGCTGATTCCTCAAATCAGGTTCCGCATAGATCTCCCTTAGAGCCGACTGGTGTAACTGAGTTACACTGTCGATTCTTAGGCTGCATTCTCCCGCCGTCCGCTAGGTGGCGCTTCCGTTCTTCTTCGCGCCGAATATGCAAATGAGCAGAAACGCCGATTCAGAATCGAATGCCCGGGCAACTTTTTTTCTTTACGTCGTTTGCGTTCGCCTTTTTCCGTCGGATTGTTACCCCTGCTATATGCGGGGTAAGTGCGGCGGATCCTATGTTAAGTATGGCCGTCGTTCCTGCGTCGAATTTTGAATTTTTTACGCCGTTTACGTAAGTCGTCCGGGAATACGGCCATACGTTAATAGCGTTAACGACGAACACAATGACGTCCTAGGGACGTCATTTAAAGCAATGCACGCTGGGAAATTTAGCCGGTGGCGCATGCGCAGTACGATCGGCGTGGGGACGCGCGCAATTTAAATAGTAAACTCCCCCTAGCCGCGGAATTTGCATTCCGCCGGGGGATTTACGATCCGCCAGGGCTACTTACGAGGCAAGTGCTTTCTGAATACAGCACTTGCCTCAAAAACTGGCGCAGGCGGATCGTAAAACAGATAGATCACGCGGATCAAAAGATCCGCTGATCTACATGAATCTACCCCACAGAGTCTAAATGCAGTAACAAGATAATATTGTAACAGAAGGGAAGGCAACCTGACCAGGAGCACTGCAACAGCATTTAACCCTGACCGGGAGCACTGTAAAAGCAATGAGACAGTAGATTAAAGACTCAGAGGTGCTGACAGTGTCTGTCTCAAGGAGTGGAACATGGTCTAGCTGTTCTGTACCCAACTGGGGAGGCTTCCAGGAAGGATGGTATGTCGCTGCACTTTCCTTACTCTTCTGGAGCCTTTCCTTGACACTAAGCACCGTCCCTGAAAGACAGGTGCTCCATCGCTATGCTAGTCACTCGCAAAATGCATGCCAAACCCAGGAGTCAGGATCTTAAATAAACTCTGCCTGACCCAAGATAGCCACCAAAGTCATATGGTGAATATGTTCGAGAATCTAACATTGCCTGTTCGATCGTTCGCCGAAAAACGAACAAAACGGGTCGTTCACGCCAAATTCGAATGACGCGCAACGGCCCATAATTCACTGCGGCGTTGCTCGCTGATGATTGGCCAAGCATGCACCATAACCCTGCATGCTTGGCCAATCACAGCGCCCAAAAAACGAAGAGCCCTAATTGGCCAAATCCTGGGTGCTTTGGCCAATTATGGCTCAGGGCTTTAGCACACGCCCCACACTATAAAAGGCCGCCTCCCGGGCGGCCTCGTGTAGTGTGTCCGGCTTGCTTACAGAGAAGTCAGACAGACAGTCAGTTAGAGAGAGATAGATAGATAGAGACACAGTGTCTTTCTACTAGATAGATAGATACAGTAGATAGATAGATAGATAGATAGATAGATAGATAGATAGATAGATAGATAGATAGATAGATAGATAGATAGATAGATAGATAGATAGATAGATAGATAGATAGATAGATAGAGTAGGAAGGCTAGTAGTCAGTATAGTTACATTTACAGTGTGTAGAGAATATATATACATCCTTATGAGTTGTACATATATTTATACACTGTATAGCTTAGCTAGATCTGCTATTAGTATTTGTCAGGCAGGAAATCGTGCTGTGCTGTGTTTTTGCCCATAAACTCAGTCCATCATACTGCACGTTTGCTGTTTTTGGCCAGAAACTCAGTTGATCTTACTATACGTTTGCTGTGTTTTTGCCCATAAATTCAGTCAATCATACTGCACGTTTGCTGTTTTTGGCCATGAACTCAGTCAAGCTTAATATAAGTTTGCAGTGTTTTTGCCCATAAACTCAGTCGATCATACTGCACGTTTGCTGTTTTTGGCCAGAAACTCAGTCAATCTTACTATATGTTTTCTGTGTTTTTGCACATAAATTCAGTCATTCGTTATGCACGTTTGCTGTTTTTGGCCAGAAACTCAGTCGATCTTACTATACGTTTGCTGTGTTTTTGCCCATAAACGCAGTCGATCATACAGAACGTTTCACTTTTGCTGTTTTTTTGCCCATAAACTCAGTCGATCTTAATATAAGTTTGCTGTGTTTTTGCCCATAAACTCAGTCGATCATACTGCACGTTTGCTGTTTTTGGCCAGAAACTCAGTCGATCTTACTATACGTTTGCTGTGTTTTGCCCAAAAATTCAGTCGATCATACTGCACGTTTGCTGTTTTTGGCCAGAAACTCAGTTGATCTTACTATACGTTTGCTGTGTTTTTGCCCATAAATTCAGTCGATCATACTTCACGTTTGCTGTTTTTGACCATAAACTTGGTCGATCTTACTATACGTTTGCTGTGTTTTTGCCCATAAATTCAGTCGATCACACTGCACGTTTGCTGTTTTTGGCCATAAACTTAGTCTATCTTACTGTACGTTTGCTGTGTTTTTGCCCATAAACGCAGTCGATCATACAGCACGTTGCACATTTGCTGTGTTTTTGCCCATAAACTCAGTCGATCATACTGCACGGTTGCTGTTTTTTGCCCATAAACTCAGTCGATCATACTGCACGTTTGCTGTTTGCACATCTGCTCTGGCTCTCGGATTTTCAAATCACTCCATCTCTTGCGCAACTGCTCCCTGGACCTCTGCACCCCGAATTTTGCATGGATAGCCCTCCGTACCTTATCTATGATCTGGGCCTTGAGTTTATTGGGGTTTTTGTAAGGCCCTTTTTTGCCGTCATAGTCCTCCTTTTTTAAAATAGCCACCATCTCAACCATCTCTTCAAAGCTCATGTTGGTGGCTTTGTACCTCCTGCTCCTCCTAGTGTGTGCCTGGCCTGTCTCCTGCCTGGTTGCAGCTTGCTGTCTCTCCTCCATCATGTCTTCAGACTCCTCTCCACATTGACCGACTAAAAAGGGGCATGGCAATCACTAGAACGAATGTCATTGGCGTGGAAATGTGCGGAGCTTCTCACATGCGCAGTGTATAAAGGGATAGAGAACATCGTTTACAGTCGGTAGAAAACATCGGAAAAACGATTGTGTAATACGACGATACAAAACTTGTTTTTTTTTACTTTATGATCAGTGGATGAGTTTGTGGGTTAGATATGGGGAGAAAGCTAAGGCTTGACTGACATTATTTTTTTTTGCATTAATAATGGAGGCTTTCAGAGAACTTTTTTCTACAATTTTTCTTTCACAAAGAAATAATTGATTGAGCCAAGATCTGGCATTGTAATGGCCCCATACCACCCCTAAAATAATCGACATATTGTTGCCACACAGCACATGCGCTTTGGGGGGGCCAAGCCTGTATGGCCACAGGCTCACGGGCCACCACTGGAACATCAATGGCCTCATCACCAGGCACACGTGTCATGTAGTTTGTTGAGGGTCTCTTTAGGAAATTGTGCAATATGCAGCAGCAAAGTATGACATGGTTCAGATTCTACGTAACAAACCTACAGTCCTTGTTTTGTTTGTTTGCACCGCCTGTATACTGCTGTTAAAAGTATATAGGGCCATAGGGTCTTGTCAGGGCCGATCCTCCCTATAGGCGCACTATGCAAGCCACTTAGGGTAACACAAAGCTGCAAAGAGCCCCCAAAATTACTAGAGGCCCCGCCTGGTGAGAAGTCATTTTCGCACCCTCACCCGGCTTCTAAACTCGCTGGCTGAGTCATTTCCGACAGCAGAACACCCCCTCCCCCCGCTTCTCAACTTTCTTTAATGTGACTGTCGTCAGATTTTGCTTAGGGCCCCAGGGAGGTCAGGATCGGCACTGGGTCTTGTAAAGACCTGGGGGGAGTGGTGGCGGGGAAACTCATGCTATTTTTTTCCATGATTTTTATCCATATTGCAGGTACCAAACATTACTTTGAAGCCGCAAGCAGTATTAAATTACTTTTTTCTAAGAGTAATCTCATGTTGTGCAGGGACATTTCTAAACACATGCGACTACTATAGACACACAGCAGGTACGATATTTAAAGGGATTTTTTTTTTCACTTTAAGCATCATTAAAATCGCTGCTCCAGAAAAAAAATACAGTTTTAAAAAAAAAAATTTCCATTGATACATGTTCCCTGGGGCAAGACCCGGGTTCTCAAAGACGTTTTCCAACAATAACTTGAATATTGCTTTTTAAAATCAGCGTATTTTAATTCGAACGTTCGAGTCCCATAGACTTCAATGGGGTTCTAAATGTTCACGCGAACCTGCGGTCTGTTCGACAGTTCTGGTGCGAACCGAACGCGGGTATGTTCGACTCATCCCTATCTGTGACCAAGGAATCCATAGAGGAACTAAATTTACCTTGACTTTCTCCTCCAACTGCATTGCCGCTGCAGATGAGCATCACCTACAGTGGAGAAAATGTGCCTGCCTACAAGGCTGAAAGGGTACAATACTATTTTTTTACAGATAGCAACAGAAAAACTAACAGAAAACAGCAATAAATGTTACTGGGTTTACATGCAGTAACATGCCAGAAGATACTTTTCAGATTTACATACACGCTAAGTTTATAATTTCACCGATTTACAGAAAGACACATTTTCATGCCAATAGGTTATATTCATCAAACTTTAGATATACTCAGATCCAGTGGCGGCTGGTGTAGTTTTAGGATGGGGGGGCACCAGACCCCGCCCTTCCTTTTTGACCCCTCCCACTTCTCATAAGCCCCACCCCGTATAGAATACTCACAGCACAGAGAATACAGCACAGAGTATACAGCCCCAGCATCACAGCACAGAGTATACAGCCCCAGCATCACAGCACAGAGTATACAGCCCCAGCATGGCAGCACAGAGTATACAGCCCCAACATGGCAGCACAGAGTATACAGCCCCAACATCGCAGCACAGAGTATACAGCCCCAACATCGCAGCACAGAGTATACAGCCCCAGCATCACAGCACAGAGTATACAGCCCCAGCATGGCAGCACAGAGTATACAGCCCCAGCATCACAGCACAAAGTATACAGCCCCAGCTTCGCAGCACAGAGTATACAGCCCCAGCATCACAGCACAGAGTATACAGCTGCAACATCGCACCACAGAGTATACAGCCCCAACATCGCAGCACAGAGTATACAGCCCCAGCATCACAGCACAGAGTATACAGCCCCAGCATCGCAGGACAGATTATACAGCCCCAGCATGGCAGCACAGAGTATACAGTCCCAGCATGGCAGCACAGAGTATACAGCCCCAGCATCGCAGGACAGATTATACAGCCCCAGCATGGCAGCACAGAGTATACAGTCCCAGCATGGCAGCACAGAGTATACAGCCCCAGCATGGCAGCACAGAGTATACAGCCCCAACATGGCAGCACAGAGTATACAGCCCCAGCATGCCAGCACAGAGTATACAGCCCCAGCATCACAGCACAGAGTATACAGCCCCAGCATCACAGCACAAAGTATACAGCTCCAGCATGGCAGCACAGAGTATACAGCCCCAACATCGCAGCACAGAGTATACAGCCCCAACATTGCAGCACAGAGTATACAGCCCCAGCATCACAGCACAGAGTATACAGCCCCAGCATCACAGCACAGAGTATACAGCCCCAGCATGGCAACACAGAGTATACAGCCCCAGCATGGCAGCACAGAGTATACAGCCCCAGCATCACAGCACATAGTATACAAGCCCCAACATTGCAGCACAGAGTATACAGCCCCAACATCGCAGCACAGAGTATACAGCCCCAACATCGCAGCACAGAGTATACAGCCCCAGAATCGCAGCACAGAGTATACAGCCCCAGCATGGCAGCACAGATTATACAGCCCCAGCATGGCAGCACAGAGTATACAGTTACAGCATGGCAGCACAGTGTATACAGCCCCAGCATGGCAGCACAGAGTATACAGCCCCAGAATGGCAGCACAGAGTATACAGCCCCAGTATGGCAGCACAGAGTATACAGCCCCAGCATGGCAGCACAGATTATACAGCCCCAGCATGGCAGCACTGAGTATACAGCCCCAGCATGGCAGCACAGTGTATACAGCCCCAGCATAACAGCACAGAGTATACAGCCCCAGCATGGCAGCACAGAGTATACAGCCCCAGCATGGCAGCACAGAGTATACAGCCCCAACATCGCAGCACAAAGTATACAGCCCCAGCATCACAGCACAAAGTATACAGCCCCAGCATGGCAGCACAGAGTATACAGCCCCAACATCGCACCAGAGTATACAGCCCCAGCATCGCAGAACAGAGTATACAGCCCCAGCATCGCAGAACAGAGTATACAGCCCCAGCATCGCAGCACAGAGTATACAGCCCCAGCATCACAGCACAGAGTATACAGCCCCAGCATCACAGCACAGAGTATACAGCCCCAGCATCACAGCATTTTCCCATACCCCTGTACATATTACCCCCTCCTGTACATATTACCCCCTGTACATATTTCCCCACCCCCCCTGTACATATTACCCCATCCCCCCTGTACATATTACCCCCCTTCATGTACATATTACACCCTCCTGTACAAATTAACCCCCCCAGTACATATTTCCCCATCCCCCCTGTACATATTACACCCTCCTGTGCATATTAAGTCCCCCTGTACATATTAACCACTCCTGTGCAAATTAACCCCTCTTGTACTAATTAACCCCCCTGTACATATTACCCCCCTCTCTGTATGTAGTACACCCTCCCTGTACACAATACCCCCTCTTGCCCACATTTACCCCCCTTCCTTTTACACATCCCTTCATGTATTACATCCTCAGTGTACATATTGCCCCCCCCCTCTGTACGTTGCCTTCTTGTTCCTGCACTTGTCCACCATGTCCAAAAATATGCCTGGTAGGGGTTAAAGCCGATGCTGTTGCTGACTCACATTCTCTCCTTACATTCTTGAGATCACTAATCTGCTGACCTGTCAGTTCCTTGGAGTACACAGGACAGCGGAGCTGAGAAAAATCACATGGCATAACAAGTCCCTGAAGTCAAGGCTTTGCAGAGAGAGGTCTGAATCTTCTTACCAATAGCAGTGAGCCAAAAACCGGAAGTGACGCGGCAGTGGCCGGAAAAAGCACCACCCAGTCTTCCTGCGTCCTCAGACTCCCCACCAATCAAAAAATAGAAAAGGAGGCCACATACGAATCAGTGAGGAGTGGGAGTGTTTGCGGGCGCAGTGCTTGCACCCCGAACCATCCCTTAACATGGCCAAATCAGCTTCCCAGCTTGCAATCAGCTGATTGCAAGCTGGGAAGCTTCCCATAGACTTTCTTTTTTTCTTTTTTTTGTTGTTGTCAAAAGCTTGGGGGGCGGCGCCCAGGCGCCCCCTATGGACGGGCCACCACTGCTCAGTTCATCTGCACAACAGAAAAAAATCCCACCAGAATCTCCTGTGAGTTAACGTTTTAAGGTCGTGGCACAGAAAATGATCTGTGGGTTTAACAACATTTTGTTACACATCTTTGGCATGGGAATTATTACATATACTCTTCACCTTCAATGTCATAAACCTTTCTGACAAAAGCTAAGAAGAATCGCTTTCAGAGCAGTTTGGCAGCATCCAAGCGGAAGATATATCAGCTTTTGTGGCCTGCTACGAAGCGGCTGGTATAATTTAATGCTGAGTCTTTAATAAGAGTTGAAAAAAGCTTAGTGTTCTATTGGGAAATTATTATTTCTTGTTGCTTGAGAAAACGGAAAGTGAGAATAATTAATGCTTTCGGAGATGGATGTTGTGAAGTATCTTTATAACAGGCTGAGCAGGAACACATTGCCCGGTGCAAGAAATCGCTTAATCCTTGAACGCTACTTTGTCATTTCTAATTGAACCAGTTGGGACTGAATGAGACTTCCTGGGACAATAACATAGCCAAACAGTCCTTAACCCATTAATTTCTAGGACATAAAGTAGGTAGCTAGAGAGCTATCATTGTGCAGAATAATACATGACTGATACATGGTTTGTGAAAGAGGTGCACAATTCTTACAAGTAAACAATTTTCCAAGCTGTAATTTTTTTGCGATCTTTTAAAGAAAAACTCTTATTATTTTTTTCACTGTTCTGTCCCCTTTGGGACAAAGTACATGTAGCTTGTCTCATATTGCTAGGTGCTTCCTACCCCTAGCTATGATGTTGGACTGACTACCACCCCATCTCCCCCTCCCATTATGGCTGTCTGACAACATAGCTATGAAGGACATGGCTGCTTTAAAGGGACAGTTTGTCTCGGCTCTGAGCACATTCCACAGACAAGCAAAGGGAATGTAGAGAGAGAGAGAGAGGAAGTACTACCTTGTTATAGGGGGACAGAACAGTGAAAAAAATTAAATAGCTTCTTCTTTAAGGCACAAGAAATGCACATGTGTTTTCAGGCACAGATAAATCCTAGTGCCCAGAGATTAATACTGTTGCTTAAAATAATACTGAGAAACTGCTGTGTTCTTCCTTGCCACTGTGTTCTTTCTCTCTGCTGTCTTCCTCCACTGTGTTGTCACCCGCTGTCTGGCATCTTTTAAACAGCCATGGGGCGTGACCATCCGTTGATGTCAAATGGAGAGGACGCTCCCTTTTAAAAAGAAAAAAAAAGAAGGGGGCGGGCTCTCCACGTGACATCAATGGATGGTCATGCAGCGAGGAAGAACACAGCAGCGAGAGAAGTACAGTAGGTGACCGCGATATTGTATCAATCTCGCTCCCTTTCTCGCCGAGATTGACCACCTACGAGCCCCATCGCGGGAGCCAGCGCCGAGCTGGCTTGCCGCGATGGAGACAAAGCTGTCCTAGAAGCGACGGGATCCGACTTGGATTCCCGCCAAATCTAGCTGCGGCGTTTGGTATGAATCATGAGGGGGAAGTCCACGCCAAAATTTTAAATAAAAATCTGGCATGGGTTCCCCTCAGGAGGCATACCAGGCCCTTAGGTCTGCTATGGATTGTAAGGAGAACCCCCCCTACGCCGAAAAAAAACGGCATCGGGGTTCCCCCACAATCCATACCAGACCCGTATCCAAAGCACGCCGCCCGGCCGGTCAGGAAAAGAGTGGGGATGAGCAAGCACCCCCCCCTCCTGAGCCGTACCAGGCCGCATGACCTCAAGATGGGGGGGTCAGATGCTCTGGGGCAGGGGGGCGCACTGCGGCCCCCCGAACCCAGAGCACCTTGTCCCCATGTTGATAAGGACAGGGCCTCTTCCCGACAACCCTGGCCGTTGGTTGTCGGGGTCTGTGGGCGGGGGGCTTATCGGAATCTGGGAGCCCCCTTTAATAAGGGGGCCCCCAGATACCGGCCCTCCACCCTAGGTGAATGAATATGGGGTACATCGTACCCCTACCCATTCACCTGAAGGCAAAGTGTAAAAGTAAATAAACACAACACAGGGTTTTTAAAGTCATTTATTAGTCAGCTCCAGGGGTCTCCCTCTTCTTTAGCTCATTTACCAGGGGGGCCTTCTTCTTCCGCTCTCCGGGGGTCTTCTCTACTCTCTGGGGGTCTTCTTCCATCTTCTCTGCTCTCCGGGGGTCTTCTCCACTCTGCGGGGGTCTTCTCCACTCTGCGGGGATCTTCTTCCATCTTCTCTGCTCTTCGGGGGTCTTCTCTGGGGGTCTTCTTCCATCTTCTCCGCTCTCCGCTGTTGTCTCGGCGCTCTCCGGTGCTTTCTCCTTCAGGGCTTCGTGTTAGCTCAATTACTAGCGCTCTTCTGTGACGTCTTCTGCCTTCTTCTCTTCTTCCGATGTTGACACAGCGCTTCTTCTCGCTGTTATGCCAGGAATGCGGCTTTCACCGGTTTATATAGACCTCTCTTATGATGTCACAGTCCCATCATGCTCCGGTAAGAATGGCATCTATTACAACTGTTGCAACATGTAAAATAATTTATTTAACAATTCAATAAATACCAATGAACAAAAAGATAAAAAAAAAAAATTCTAAAATGAAATTACAATTACAGGAACATAAAATACTGTAGCAGCGCTTAATCTTAGAATCAAATCTGAGATTCTTCTAAAAGTCCAAAACAATCTTTTAGGGATAAGATGATAGTGCAGATGGTATAAATACAAAAAACAGTCCTTAATTAAGTGCTCCTTTCACCAAGAGAGGGGGTGTTCACCACGTGGGGGGATGATTAATCCCCAGTTGGGGATGCACTCACCACAAGACTGGATCAAAAGGGCCTGGATTACATATCTGTATAAAGCCTGGAAGATGCACTCTCCACCGTCAGGGATGTTAAAAGATCAAAACCGCATACATATAGGGTAAAAAAAAAACTCATATAGTGTGATACCGTTTTAAAACATTTATTAAGCCCAAAACATCCCAAATCATATATTGTGCGTACCACAATGTAAAATCATCAAGCATAAAACGAATAATCTGTACTGTGCCTGTCAGCTTCTCCCTGTGGATCTATGGAGATGTAGGTATCTGCTACAAAAAGTCTCCTGTTCCTGCTCTGGAGGCTGCACAGCGTTTCTGGTCAGTGATAAGCGTCACGCCCTGACGCGTTTCGTCATTGGTTAGACTTCAACAGAGGGCGTGACAATGCTAATCACTGGCCTATATAAATACAGCAAAACCGAGCGAATTGCGTTCGACTATTGGTCGAATCCGATCACATGTCATGTTTACTTCCGCTCATGCGTGCGGTGGACCATACGGCATAGTCAGGGTATGGGCGGAAGTGATCTTCAATTCGACGTATGATCATGTCATACGTTTTCGACGTACGATCGTGTCATGCGTTTCGATATACGGTCGTGTCATGTCTTATCGACGTACGATCGTATCAAGCGTCAGTTACGTTGCTGCAACGCACGTGTCGATGTCCCGCTCAATGTTCGCCCATTTGATCCCATTGGTTAGGAGGTGCGTTCCACCTCGCGCCTGCGCACATGCATGCTGCATACTGCGCATGCGCACTCGACATACGGGAAAAAATACCTAATATAGTAGGGAAACCACGGAGCGGTGACCAATGCTCTTTTTTATGAAAAAAGAGCCATTGGGTGTATTGCCACATTAATACTGGCTACGGTTGTGCTGTATATAGAAAGAACATTAAAAACAGAAACAATAAAAATTCTAACTTGTAGAATCAACAATATCACATCGCTGCATCATAATGAACAAACTCATATCAGTGTTGCTCTTTTTAGAATACATAACTCCTAATCTGCATACACCAAGAGCAATGTCAATCCAATATATCAAACTATTGGGAAATGCATTTTCATATTATTGTGTTGGGATCAAAAATACTTTTACCTACATTGTAGGTCAAACAATATCATTATGATCACATATATCCCAAGATATGTAATACATTATGATCACCTGCATCTCAAGGTACGCGATACAACGTAGAGCAACCGCTTAGAAGGGCTTAAATAACTACCGTATTTTCTTTAAACATGTCAAAAATTAATCAAATGTTTAAAATTAATAAGAAAAACTAAAATATTGTTAGACATGCCAGAACTATTAAGACAAAATTGGACTACATCAAATGTCTCAATATAGATAATAAAAGTAATCTTAAAATTAATGAAAATAAAATTAATAATAAAAATTAATAATAAAACCCATTAATCAGATTAGTAATAAAACTATTGATAAAAATAAAAATAAAAATAAGATTACCAATAAAATACTCGTAAAATTACCACCAATATTGTATATGCCTTCTGATAAAAACCACTAAATTCAAAATGACATAGAACCAATAGATTAGAAGGGGACTATATAAGGATGCTCTTCATAAGAGTAGGAGAGAATTGTATAATCTTAGTCTGAACGACTTAAAAGACTTTAAAACTTAGATATTACTTTAAAACCGTTTAGGTATCACTAATAAAGCAGTTAATATCAAGTTCTATATTGAGGCCCTTTGGGGTTAAAACATCTGTTAGGAAGATCCAGCGAGTTTCGCGTTTGGAAAGTTCTCTTACTCTATGTGAGCCTCTCCAGTTCAATTGTAGATGTTCCACACCCCAAAACTGCAAACCTGAAGGGTCCTGATTGTGTTTTAACTTAAAGTGCCATGACACGTTATGGTCTTTGTAACCCAGTCTAATGTTTTTGATATGCTCCAAAATCCGTACTTTAAGTTTCCTTTTCGTTCGCCCTATGTATAGCAAGTTGCATGGACATTTTAGAGCATATACAACATGATCGGTGTTACATGTTATGAATTGCTCAATCTGAAATTCTTGGTTATTCGAGGGGGCCTTGAACTTGTCAACTCCCCTCATTGGCTTTGATACGGATTGGCATGCTTTACATTTTCTACATGCGAAAAAACCTTTTTGGTCCCAAAAGGACTTTGGCCTCATAGGGGGATCTAAAACTTTTTTAACAATCTTGTCCCCATAACTCGATGCCTTCCTGTAAATAAATTGAGGTTCAAGTGGAAGGACAGTCCCCAATTTCTTGTCCAATAACAAGACGTGCCAGTGTTGTTGGAATATTGATTCTACTTCCTTGTACTGCGTATGGAATTGGGAAATAAAACCCCACTCTTTGTTGTTTGCGGCTATAGTGATTTTTGGTTGGAAACAGGATTCCCTGGGGATTGCATACACGTCTTCTGTCAATTTTTCCATTATTTCCGGTTTATAGCCTCTTGCCACAAATCTATCCGTAAGGATTTTTGACTGGATTAAGAAATTTGAGTCTTCTGAACAGTTTCTCTTTACCCTCATTAATTGTCCTTTGGGGATGTTACGGATCCAGAGGGGATGATGCCCACTTGTGGTTGGAAGGTAACTGTTCCTATCTGTAGGTTTAAAGTATACCTTTGTTTGTAATTTGGGACCCTGTCGATATATGGACACATCTAAAAAATTAATCTCGGTCTCGTTGGATTCTGAGGATAATTTTATATTATTTGTGTTTGTGTTTAAAAACATTAAAAATTCTTGAAGGGATTCTGTGGAACCAGACCAGATAAAAAACAGGTCATCAATGTACCGCTTATAAAAAAGGAGCTCAGGTCTTTTATTTCTAAAAATCGTTTTATCTTCCCATTCAGCCATGAATAGATTGGCTATACTGGGTGCGAACTTGGCCCCCATGGCGACGCCTTTTATCTGAGAATAAAATTTACTGTTGTACCAAAAATAGTTGTGTGCCAAGCAGAAGTCAAGTGCATGACCCAAGAACACCTTTTGGTTGTGTGGCAAGTCTTCTCTTTGGCTTAGTGCCCAGTTCAGGGATAACATGGCATCGTCATGTTGAATGATCGAATACAGTGATGACACATCAGCAGTCACTAATAAGACTTTCTCATCATTCTTAAAGGAGATGCTCTGAAGGCATATTAAAAGATCCTTCGTATCTTTTAGGTACGATTTTGTCACCTTCACACTCTTTTGTAAGAAGGTGTCCAGATATTGGCCGAGCCTAGATGAGACTGAATCGATGCTGTTTACTATAGGTCTAGCGGGTGGATTACTTGAGTCTTTGTGAATCTTTGGCAGTGTGTAGATAGTTGGTACCCTACTGCTCGTGGGTGTTAGATATTTCTTCTCTTTAGGAGTTAATACCCCTGATCTTGTGCCTATATCTACTACTATTTTCAGTTGTGTCTTATATGATGCAGATGGATCTTGGTCTAATCTTCTATAAGTGTTTTCATCTGATAGCATTTCAGAGATTTGATTGTGGTAGAATTCTTTATTCAGAATAACCACTCCTCCACCTTTGTCCGCTGGCCTAATAATTATGTCTTTACGCTCTTCCAGCATCTTGATCCCTTCTGTTATGTGTCTTAGATTTGTTTTCTTGGTGGGTTCCAAGACATCCAAGTCTCGCAATACCAAGTTTTTAAACACTTCAACCGGATGATTCAAGTTATTAGGTGGATTGAATAATGATTTATTTTTCAAGCCGCTATTCTGTACCTGTCCTATTGTTGAAGTCTGCGTGTTGGTTGATGTACTACATCCCACAAAATATTTTTTAATGTTCAACTTCCGGATGTATTTATGTACATCTATATAGACATTAAATTTATTTACTGGCTTTTTCATTCCACATTTTAATCCCAAATTTAAAATATTTAATTCTTTGTGTGTCAGAGTGACAGAGGTTAAATTAAAAATACCCCCTAATCCTGCTGGTTTCGTCTTCTTTTGTTGGGTCTTCCGTCCGGCCCTACATCCTCTGAATCTAGGTTTCTTTGTTGAGGAATCTGTTCTCTTTGCCATTGGTTTGGTGGTGGTGGAAACATAGGTTCTCTCCAATTGTGGTCCTTGGATTGAGGTTTTTGGTAATATTGGGGTTTCCCCCTGCGTGGTGGTTGTCCTCTCCCCCTTCTCTGTGCTCCTCCTCCTCCTCGCCCTAAAAAAGGACGTTGTGCTGGAGCGTTTTCATAGTATTCTCCATACGTTTGTAATGGTTGGAATCTGTTATGTACAGGGATTTGTGGATATGTCTTTTGTTGGGCATATCCTTGATTACCCCTGTTGTTTCCACCTGTTGATTTTCCTCGCCCTCTTTTAATGGGCGTTGAGAACCGTAATGGTGTGTCAAATGCTATTTCTTCATTTGGGTGTGTATTGGTCTTTTCTCTAGTAGTTGGTGGTAATGGTCCATCTTGTGTGTTACTCTGTGATGGTCGTTCTTTCATTATCATATTCACAGCATCTGGAAGATTATCTTGCCATGAAAATATGGTGTTTGTTTTGAAGTCACCCATGTCTCTATGATATTTCTTTATTTTCTTTTTTTGGGTATCTTTGTCAACTTTTTCCAATCTTTTGTTAGTTCTAGTATTGAACTCAGCAAACTGTTGGGTATCTTTTATTGGATCTAGTTGTAGTTGGAGGTCATTAATTTTACTTTCTAGATGTGCCATTTTCCGCTTCTTCCTTTGGAGTATGAGTTGTTGTAATTTAAAACCCACTCCTATAAAAAAGTCATACCATTCTCTGATGGACTCTGCATCATCTAGACCATCCTGGGGAATGACCTCCCATCGTAGACTTCTTATGATGATATTGTTTTTAGTATATTGTTCTAAGGTGCAAATATCCCACCAAGTTCTTACTTGTTTCTCTAATGTATTGCTTAGTACAGATAAGATATTGTTATAGTTTACTTGGGCGGTGGTAGGTTCATCATCTATAAATAGTGTATTAATATCCAGATTTCTATTACTTAAAAATCTTAGAGCGTCCATAGCAGCTGAGAAAAAAGAAAAAATTTGCAATAAAAATGGTGTAACCGTAGCCCTTTCTTCAATGTAACACCACTCAGCGCTTAGGAACACCACCTCAAGGTATCTAAAAATAGAATATCTGATATGCACATAAATAGCTGCTGCTGAATAAAAATAGAACAATGTAAAAACACAGTACAATAGACCAATGGAACCCAAACAAGTTGAGAACTAAAAAGTTAAAACCTAAAAGAGTCCATAAGTTACATAAAATACTGTAGCAGCGCTTAATCTTAGAATCAAATCTGAGATTCTTCTAAAAGTCCAAAACAATCTTTTAGGGATAAGATGATAGTGCAGATGGTATAAATACAAAAAACAGTCCTTAATTAAGTGCTCCTTTCACCAAGAGAGGGGGTGTTCACCACATTTTTAAGTAATAGAAATCTGGATATTAATACACTATTTATAGATGATGAACCTACCACCGCCCAAGTAAACTATAACAATATCTTATCTGTACTAAGCAATACATTAGAGAAACAAGTAAGAACTTGGTGGGATATTTGCACCTTAGAACAATATACTAAAAACAATATCATCATAAGAAGTCTACGATGGGAGGTCATTCCCCAGGATGGTCTAGATGATGCAGAGTCCATCAGAGAATGGTATGACTTTTTTATAGGAGTGGGTTTTAAATTACAACAACTCATACTCCAAAGGAAGAAGCGGAAAATGGCACATCTAGAAAGTAAAATTAATGACCTCCAACTACAACTAGATCCAATAAAAGATACCCAACAGTTTGCTGAGTTCAATACTAGAACTAACAAAAGATTGGAAAAAGTTGACAAAGATACCCAAAAAAAGAAAATAAAGAAATATCATAGAGACATGGGTGACTTCAAAACAAACACCATATTTTCATGGCAAGATAATCTTCCAGATGCTGTGAATATGATAATGAAAGAACGACCATCACAGAGTAACACACAAGATGGACCATTACCACCAACTACTAGAGAAAAGACCAATACACACCCAAATGAAGAAATAGCATTTGACACACCATTACGGTTCTCAACGCCCATTAAAAGAGGGCGAGGAAAATCAACAGGTGGAAACAACAGGGGTAATCAAGGATATGCCCAACAAAAGACATATCCACAAATCCCTGTACATAACAGATTCCAACCATTACAAACGTATGGAGAATACTATGAAAACGCTCCAGCACAACGTCCTTTTTTAGGGCGAGGAGGAGGAGGAGCACAGAGAAGGGGGAGAGGACAACCACCACGCAGGGGGAAACCCCAATATTACCAAAAACCTCAATCCAAGGACCACAATTGGAGAGAACCTATGTTTCCACCACCACCAAACCAATGGCAAAGAGAACAGATTCCTCAACAAAGAAACCTAGATTCAGAGGATGTAGGGCCGGACGGAAGACCCAACAAAAGAAGACGAAACCAGCAGGATTAGGGGGTATTTTTAATTTAACCTCTGTCACTCTGACACACAAAGAATTAAATATTTTAAATTTGGGATTAAAATGTGGAATGAAAAAGCCAGTAAATAAATTTAATGTCTATATAGATGTACATAAATACATCCGGAAGTTGAACATTAAAAAATATTTTGTGGGATGTAGTACATCAACCAACACGCAGACTTCAACAATAGGACAGGTACAGAATAGCGGCTTGAAAAATAAATCATTATTCAATCCACCTAATAACTTGAATCATCCGGTTGAAGTGTTTAAAAACTTGGTATTGCGAGACTTGGATGTCTTGGAACCCACCAAGAAAACAAATCTAAGACACATAACAGAAGGGATCAAGATGCTGGAAGAGCGTAAAGACATAATTATTAGGCCAGCGGACAAAGGTGGAGGAGTGGTTATTCTGAATAAAGAATTCTACCACAATCAAATCTCTGAAATGCTATCAGATGAAAACACTTATAGAAGATTAGACCAAGATCCATCTGCATCATATAAGACACAACTGAAAATAGTAGTAGATATAGGCACAAGATCAGGGGTATTAACTCCTAAAGAGAAGAAATATCTAACACCCACGAGCAGTAGGGTACCAACTATCTACACACTGCCAAAGATTCACAAAGACTCAAGTAATCCACCCGCTAGACCTATAGTAAACAGCATCGATTCAGTCTCATCTAGGCTCGGCCAATATCTGGACACCTTCTTACAAAAGAGTGTGAAGGTGACAAAATCGTACCTAAAAGATACGAAGGATCTTTTAATATGCCTTCAGAGCATCTCCTTTAAGAATGATGAGAAAGTCTTATTAGTGACTGCTGATGTGTCATCACTGTATTCGATCATTCAACATGACGATGCCATGTTATCCCTGAACTGGGCACTAAGCCAAAGAGAAGACTTGCCACACAACCAAAAGGTGTTCTTGGGTCATGCACTTGACTTCTGCTTGGCACACAACTATTTTTGGTACAACAGTAAATTTTATTCTCAGATAAAAGGCGTCGCCATGGGGGCCAAGTTCGCACCCAGTATAGCCAATCTATTCATGGCTGAATGGGAAGATAAAACGATTTTTAGAAATAAAAGACCTGAGCTCCTTTTTTATAAGCGGTACATTGATGACCTGTTTTTTATCTGGTCTGGTTCCACAGAATCCCTTCAAGAATTTTTAATGTTTTTAAACACAAACACAAATAATATAAAATTATCCTCAGAATCCAACGAGACCGAGATTAATTTTTTAGATGTGTCCATATATCGACAGGGTCCCAAATTACAAACAAAGGTATACTTTAAACCTACAGATAGGAACAGTTACCTTCCAACCACAAGTGGGCATCATCCCCTCTGGATCCGTAACATCCCCAAAGGACAATTAATGAGGGTAAAGAGAAACTGTTCAGAAGACTCAAATTTCTTAATCCAGTCAAAAATCCTTACGGATAGATTTGTGGCAAGAGGCTATAAACCGGAAATAATGGAAAAATTGACAGAAGACGTGTATGCAATCCCCAGGGAATCCTGTTTCCAACCAAAAATCACTATAGCCGCAAACAACAAAGAGTGGGGTTTTATTTCCCAATTCCATACGCAGTACAAGGAAGTAGAATCAATATTCCAACAACACTGGCACGTCTTGTTATTGGACAAGAAATTGGGGACTGTCCTTCCACTTGAACCTCAATTTATTTACAGGAAGGCATCGAGTTATGGGGACAAGATTGTTAAAAAAGTTTTAGATCCCCCTATGAGGCCAAAGTCCTTTTGGGACCAAAAAGGTTTTTTCGCATGTAGAAAATGTAAAGCATGCCAATCCGTATCAAAGCCAATGAGGGGAGTTGACAAGTTCAAGGCCCCCTCGAATAACCAAGAATTTCAGATTGAGCAATTCATAACATGTAACACCGATCATGTTGTATATGCTCTAAAATGTCCATGCAACTTGCTATACATAGGGCGAACGAAAAGGAAACTTAAAGTACGGATTTTGGAGCATATCAAAAACATTAGACTGGGTTACAAAGACCATAACGTGTCATGGCACTTTAAGTTAAAACACAATCAGGACCCTTCAGGTTTGCAGTTTTGGGGTGTGGAACATCTACAATTGAACTGGAGAGGCTCACATAGAGTAAGAGAACTTTCCAAACGCGAAACTCGCTGGATCTTCCTAACAGATGTTTTAACCCCAAAGGGCCTCAATATAGAACTTGATATTAACTGCTTTATTAGTGATACCTAAACGGTTTTAAAGTAATATCTAAGTTTTAAAGTCTTTTAAGTCGTTCAGACTAAGATTATACAATTCTCTCCTACTCTTATGAAGAGCATCCTTATATAGTCCCCTTCTAATCTATTGGTTCTATGTCATTTTGAATTTAGTGGTTTTTATCAGAAGGCATATACAATATTGGTGGTAATTTTACGAGTATTTTATTGGTAATCTTATTTTTATTTTTATTTTTATCAATAGTTTTATTACTAATCTGATTAATGGGTTTTATTATTAATTTTTATTATTAATTTTATTTTCATTAATTTTAAGATTACTTTTATTATCTATATTGAGACATTTGATGTAGTCCAATTTTGTCTTAATAGTTCTGGCATGTCTAACAATATTTTAGTTTTTCTTATTAATTTTAAACATTTGATTAATTTTTGACATGTTTAAAGAAAATACGGTAGTTATTTAAGCCCTTCTAAGCGGTTGCTCTACGTTGTATCGCGTACCTTGAGATGCAGGTGATCATAATGTATTACATATCTTGGGATATATGTGATCATAATGATATTGTTTGACCTACAATGTAGGTAAAAGTATTTTTGATCCCAACACAATAATATGAAAATGCATTTCCCAATAGTTTGATATATTGGATTGACATTGCTCTTGGTGTATGCAGATTAGGAGTTATGTATTCTAAAAAGAGCAACACTGATATGAGTTTGTTCATTATGATGCAGCGATGTGATATTGTTGATTCTACAAGTTAGAATTTTTATTGTTTCTGTTTTTAATGTTCTTTCTATATACAGCACAACCGTAGCCAGTATTAATGTGGCAATACACCCAATGGCTCTTTTTTCATAAAAAAGAGCATTGGTCACCGCTCCGTGGTTTCCCTACTATATTAGGTATTTTTTCCCGTATGTCGAGTGCGCATGCGCAGTATGCAGCATGCATGTGCGCAGGCGCGAGGTGGAACGCACCTCCTAACCAATGGGATCAAATGGGCGAACATTGAGCGGGACATCGACACGTGCGTTGCAGCAACGTAACTGACGCTTGATACGATCGTACGTCGATAAGACATGACACGACCGTATATCGAAACGCATGACACGATCGTACGTCGAAAACGTATGACATGATCATACGTCGAATTGAAGATCACTTCCGCCCATACCCTGACTATGCCGTATGGTCCACCGCACGCATGAGCGGAAGTAAACATGACATGTGATCGGATTCGACCAATAGTCGAACGCAATTCGCTCGGTTTTGCTGTATTTATATAGGCCAGTGATTAGCATTGTCACGCCCTCTGTTGAAGTCTAACCAATGACGAAACGCGTCAGGGCGTGACGCTTATCACTGACCAGAAACGCTGTGCAGCCTCCAGAGCAGGAACAGGAGACTTTTTGTAGCAGATACCTACATCTCCATAGATCCACAGGGAGAAGCTGACAGGCACAGTACAGATTATTCGTTTTATGCTTGATGATTTTACATTGTGGTACGCACAATATATGATTTGGGATGTTTTGGGCTTAATAAATGTTTTAAAACGGTATCACACTATATGAGTTTTTTTTTTACCCTATATGTATGCGGTTTTGATCTTTTAACATCCCTGACGGTGGAGAGTGCATCTTCCAGGCTTTATACAGATATGTAATCCAGGCCCTTTTGATCCAGTCTTGTGGTGAGTGCATCCCCAACTGGGGATTAATCATCCCCCCACGTGGTGAACACCCCCTCTCTTGGTGAAAGGAGCACTTAATTAAGGACTGTTTTTTGTATTTATACCATCTGCACTATCATCTTATCCCTAAAAGATTGTTTTGGACTTTTAGAAGAATCTCAGATTTGATTCTAAGATTAAGCGCTGCTACAGTATTTTATGTAACTTATGGACTCTTTTAGGTTTTAACTTTTTAGTTCTCAACTTGTTTGGGTTCCATTGGTCTATTGTACTGTGTTTTTACATTGTTCTATTTTTATTCAGCAGCAGCTATTTATGTGCATATCAGATATTCTATTTTTAGATACCTTGAGGTGGTGTTCCTAAGCGCTGAGTGGTGTTACATTGAAGAAAGGGCTACGGTTACACCATTTTTATTGCAAATTACAGGAACATATTGGATCATTTTATAACCATCTTTTATAAAAATCCTAATGCCGCGTACACACAATTGTTTTTCATCATGGAATAAAACTTTGTTTTTCGGCATGAAGAAAAACAACGTTTTTCAAACTTTATCATTGAAAAAGGCCTTTGCCCACACACCATCGTTTTTTAAAAATGATGAGCAAAGAGCGTGACGTACGACGGCACTCTAAAGGGGAAGTTCCATTCAAGCTCCCGTCTCTAACTTGCTTCTGAGCATGTGCGGGTTTAAAACGTTGTTTTAAACGTCATTTTAGCCCACACACGATCATTTTTTACAACCCAAATAACGACATTTTAAAAAACGATGTTTAAAAATGCAGCACGATAGAATTTTTTTTTGTCGTTTTTCAGAAGATGAAAATCGATGTGAAGCCCACACACGATCATTTTAAATGAAGTTTTTAAAAAAAAACGTTTTTAAATCATGCCGAAAAACGATCGTGTGTATGCGGCATCAGACTTGAACCTGTCAAATTCAGAGTTTTCTAAACTACAGGTAGTGCATTAAAGGGTCAGTGCACTCAAGAAGAGACATTTTACTCATAGATGCAGTCTAGTGGGCGGAGTCACTCATTGGTTTGGTTTCATGAATGTCTGCAGAGATTCAGTAAAGCAATTTCTCAATGTATTTTTCCTATCTCTCTTCTTGCACCTTGAGGTCTTAAAGTGGTTGGTATGTCACCTATGAAAAATGATGAAATTCCCTTCCTTACATGCAGATCTAATGTTTTTTAAAAATTACCCTTTGAAATACCTTATTTACAGCGCCACGGGGCGCTCACATGACCTGCTGGCTCCTTGATCCGAGCACTACAGTGGGAGGGGCCACGTTTCCCTACTGACGCCAGCCTGGAGACAGGACGAGAGATCCAGCAGGTCATGTGAGCACCCCGCGGCGCTGTAAATAAGGTATTTAGTGAAGTGATTTTTAAAAAACACAGCTACTGCACATTAGATCCACGTGTAAGGAATGGAATTACATGATTTTTCACCTAGTAATTTTAAACAGCTAGCGACTAAAGGGGTGGGGAGGAGATGGCCAAAACAGACACATGGAGCTGACAGGCAGAGAGGAAGGAGGTAAGGGGGAGAGACGAGAGCAGCAGATGACGGAGGCATGTAAACTGACCACAATAATCAGGGCTTAACTGCTATGATTATCGTAGTCAGTACACAGGAACTGGCAGCATCAGCCAGGGACAAATGACACAGCACAAGCCCTGTTCTGTATAACATGCTTTTTTTTTTCTCCAGGGTTACAACCACTTTAATCTTCTTACTACAACAGGTTTTCTTTGTGTACCTCAGCTGATGTGTGCCCAGTCCCGCTATTGCCTTTTCCATAATATAAATAAAAAGATTGAGCAGGGAAAGTGAAACTCCCTCCCAGTGGATGTGGTAGGTGTACGGTTGGAAACTATTAGACCCCTTTCACACTGGGGCGGTGTGCAGGCTCTATTGCACTAAAAATAGCGCCTGCAAACCAACCTGAAACAACGGCTGCTGATTCTCCAGTGTGAAAGCCCAGAGGGATCAGTGCGCTAGCAGGACCTCTTCAAAAGTCCCATGGGAAAAAAAGGACTGCTGGGATTGACCCTTTACCCTGATCTGAGTCTAAAGGACACAGCGGTCACAGAGCGTACTCAATCCGCACCGCAGGAGGCAGGGTTCTAGGAGAACATCTATTGACGCCCTCCTAGAATTGGATGACCGCACTGTAGCCGTCTTTCAGCTATAGAACAGTCGGCGAGTGGATAAACAATAATCCATACTGAAGGGGTCCCTGTGCTTCTTTTAGGATCATGGGGAAAAAATTAAATAATAGGAATGATGTGTGGAATATTTTCCTGCCATAAGGAAAGAAGCAGCTATGCTTTCTCAGTGTAATAGGAGTTTCAGTGTTTTTCCCTGTGTGAGCTAAGCTTGAATGATGTAGCATATGGTGCGGGCACAGAATCTTTCAGTTTCCAGACACTATATTGGCTGCACCCACAATACAAGGCAAGTAAATTCAATTGTTAGTTGGCTCTACAGTGACTTCAACTACAACATCCTTTTCTATTAGCCTGGTATTCGTGAGTAAACAAGGCAGTGGTCAATGTTGTGTGAGTAATACCCTCATACGAATGCTGGAGGAGTATTTAAACTAGACTTGAGGGGGAGGGTGAACTAGAATTACATCGGGCACACAGGTCAGTTAGGGGTCAGACATTAATGGAGAGTGGAATGGGGATAGATGGGGAGGGGAGGTTATGGCAGGTGACAAGAAAGTTCCCATGTTGCAAACAGCCATTGGAAATTATAGTGCCATTTGCACTAATAAAAATGATATAAATTATATGAAAAACACCAGCGAAAAATGTAACAATACATTTAAGTGTTTGTTCACCAATGCCAGAAGCCTGCCAAGCAAAACAGGTGAGTTGTAAGCTCTGGTGCATGAGGAGAGCTATGATCGGTATTGCTGAAACTTGGCTTCAATCCTCACATGACTGGGCTATTAATATTCCTGGCTATGCTCTCTTTCGGAAAGACAGGGTAAACAGGAAAGGTGGAGGGGTCTGTTTCTATGTGAGAAGTGACCTCAAAGCAAGCGTGAAAGAGGACCTGGTTGATGGAGAGTGTTATGAAGCTGAAGCATTATGGGTGGAACTGCATACAGATGTGCGTAGTTCAAAGTTAATCATTGGAGTTTGTTATAGACCACCCAATGTTAACGAGGAGGTGGAGACTCAGCTCCTTGCACAGATGGAAAGGGCTGCAAGGGCTGGGACGGTGATAATAATGGGGGTTTTTAACTACCCAGAAATTGACTGGAATATTGGAATTTCTGGGACAGTTAAAGAACAAAAATTTAAAAACCTATTGCAGGACACTTTTATGGTCCAGTTTATTGAGGCCCCAATAATAAACAAAAAACTGCGCTAATTCAGAAAATAATACATATAAAAACGTTGATGTTTTTAAGGCTGCAGCTGTCGTGTGATAACACTAGGACACATATAAAAAACAAAACAAAAGCAAAGCCGTGCCTATAGGAGGTATATAACAAACACTGTATAAATATTAGGCAAAAGTGTGAACCATGCAACATATATCAACAGGTTTAAATAGTACCAACAGTCTATATTGCACATCAGATGAAATATGCAGTGTGACACATAGGAAAGTCCATTTAATAACACCGCTGTGAATGTGAACCCAATGATGTCTCCTTCATATGTTTGCACATACACAAATGTCCATCACTCACACCACAAAGAAAATTGTGTGACTGAAAGTAATCCCTTCACCAACTATGAAATGGCTGCTTACCAGAGGCAAGCTGAGTTAAAGCAGATGGCTACAGCCCAGCCACGGCCCTGGCTACCAGAGGCTCCAGTAGATTCTCACGAGTCTCACGATTCTCACGAGTCAGTCTAGCAGTCGAATGGTACAGCACAGCTCACAGTCCGGGCGTGAAAGTAATGGGAAAGTATACCATAGTGTGATAACGTTTAAAATTTATTCATAAAAGCAAGTAGGTACTCACATATAAAAACATGAAAATCTGCATGTATAAGCCGGCCGGCAAACGGAGCGATACCTTCCCCCTACGTGGTGACGTCACTGCGTGTCCCCCAGACGCGTTTCGTCATCAACTGACGTTTTCAATGGGATTATTATTGAGGCCCCAACTAGGAAGGATGCCCCACTGAGACAGGGTAAATGCAGACGGTGGTCGGAGGACACACTTGATATGGCACAGTGGTTGCGTTTCATGGGGCACAGTGGGAGCATTTGATGGGGCACACTGCCAGCATTTGATATGGCACAGTAGCTGCACATTTCATGGGGCACTGTGGGAGCATTTGATGGCACAGTGGCTCGTACACACAAGGCAATCTATTTGTTCAAATCGGTCGGACCGACCGATTTGAACAAATCTGTCTGCTTGGATTTTGGTTTGCTCGTGTGTACACACGAGCAAACCAAAATCCCCGCCAGCAGACATCGTGCTGACGTGTCGGTGACGCGGCGGTGATGTTGACGCCGCCACGTCACCGCACCAGGAAGTAAAACACTTCCGCGCATGCGTCAAAATCATTTGGCGCGTGTGCGAGAAGACATGTCTGCTGGTTAGCGTACTAACCAGCAGACATGTCGGGCGGACGGGTTCCCAGCCGACAGATTGGTAAGCATGCTTTCAAATCTGTCGGCTGGCCAAATCCGTCTGCTCGCCCGTACACACGATCGAATCTGTCTGCTGGGACGGTCTAGCAGACCGTTTCCAGCAGACAGATTTGGTCGTGTGTACGCGGCCTTAGAGCACCAGCCACCACTGAAATTGAAATGGCAGCATTTCTACCCACCGCAGGGTCCTTATTGTTCAAAGCTGCACAGCATAGCCTCCACTGACCAGAAGCTGCAAACCCAGTTGGACATGTTGAGGTACATACTAGGGTTGTCCCGATACCGATACTAGTATCGATACCGATACAGAGCATTTGCCCGAGTACTTGTACTCAGACAAATGCTTAGATGCTTCACCCGATACCTGGACAGTCAGGGTGATTAGTGCGGTGGGAGGGTTACAAGCACTGATGACCCTGTGTAGATTTCAAAGTCTGACAGCCGGGCCATTTCTCCACCCCCCCTCTCCCCCGCGGCTTTCAGCTGCTTTAGTGAAATCAGCAGTGATCAGTGCTTGTAACTCTCCCACACACGATCACCGCTGACTGTCCCCCTCTCTGCTGCTCCGCGTCCCCCTCCCTGCTGCTCCTCCGTGCTACTGTCCCCCTTAATGTGTCAGGATGGAGAACGGAGGTAGGAGCCGGTAAATCTGGCTCCTTAGTTTTCCGGATATAGAGTCAGTGATCACTGACTCTGTCCATTCACATAACTGAAACATAGTAACCTGTGTTTTTAGTTTTAGTTTATGAATGGAGAGGAGCCGTCTTTTCTCCATTCATTTCCAGTGCAGCTGAGGCTGCTGAGAAAGGGACTGGGGAATCTGTGTCCTTAGTCCCTTTCCCTGTTTCAAAGGGGAGATGTCAGAGGTCTGTTAAGACCCCTGATATCTCACTATAGCCCCCCAACAGGACTGATAAAAAAAATTGCAATAAATAATAACAAAAATTATTGTAAAAAATAAAATAAAAAAAGAAACATACTGACACTGTGTACCCCCCCCCCCCTTAAAAAAAAGCAAACTGTCCCACTGTAACATGAGATTAAAAGAAAGTATCGGTAATCGGTATCGGTGAAGGATTGCACAATCTGTTGTGTGACTCCCCCAAGGAAAATAATGACCGGCTGTCCTTATGGTGTGCGATGCGGTATATTTTCTGCTCTTATCCACAGTGGGATTCGTCTGGTTGCCGTATTTCCAAGCCATTTCATAGTTGCTGGCTGCATCTTTATACGCTTGTTCTTTCTCCATGATATAGCCTGTGTATTCGTAAGCCTTGCAGCATGACTGGAACAGGAATAACATGAAATGTATATCACATGACACAGTATTTATAGGGACTGCTCGGGTGTTAGTCTGGAATATCAAATTGGTTAAAATGGGAAGAATTTAAATATTTAATGGCTTTAAATGATCTGTTACTTTTTTTTGAACAGTGCATCTCTTACAAGTGCAAAAAAAAAAAGATCTCAATTCCCCCTCTTTTGGATCTTCACTAAATCATCTGTTCCTCTTTCCTTTATAACGGTTCCTCCTAAAACTCCAAGTAGAAATATAAGACGCAATTTAAAGCGGTAGTAACCACTTAGCCCTCGTACACACGATCAAATCTGTCTGCTGGAAACGGTCTGCTAGACCGTTTCAGCAGACAGATTTGATCGTGTGTGCGGGCTAACAGACGGATTTGGCCACCCGACAGATTTCAAAGCATGCTTTGAAATCTGTCGGCTGGGAACCCGTCCGCCCGACATGTCTGCTGGTTAGTATGCTAACGAGCAGACATGTCTTCTTGCACACGCGCCGAATGGTTTCGACGCATGCGCGGAAGTGTTTTACTTCCTGGTGCGGTGACGTGGCGGCGTCAACGTCACCGCCACGTCACCGACACGTCAGCGCGCTGTCTGCTGGCGGGGATTTTAGTTTGCTCGTGTGTACACGCGAGCAAACCAAAATCCCAGCAGACAGATTTGTTCAAATCTGTCGCACAGACAGATTTGAACAAATCTGTCTGCTCGTGTGTACGAGGCCTTAAACCCCGGACCATTTTGCTGGTCAATGACTGGGCTACTTTTTGCAATTCGGCACTGTTTAACTGACAATTGCACGGTCGTGCGACGTGGATGCCAAACAAAATTGACGTCCTTTTTTGCCACGAATAGAGCTTTCTTTTGGTGTTATTTGATCACCTCTGCGGTTTTAATTTTTTGTGCTATAAACAAAAATAGACCGACAATTTTTAAAAAAATATATATTTTCCTCAGTTTAGGTCAATACACATTCTTCTACAATTTTTTGGTAAAAAAAAAAGGCAATAAGAGTTTGTTGATTCGTTTTATGGCATTTATATATTTTTTTTTTGTACTAGTAATGGCGGCAATCTGCGCTTTTTATTGTGACTGCGACTTTATGGCGGACACATCGGAGGACACTTTTGACACATTTTTGTAATTTTTACAACGATCAGTGCTAATAAAATGCACAGATAATGAGTGACACGTCACTGTTCCCAATCACGGGGGAACAGCCATCAGTGACATGTCACTAGGCAGAATAGGTATCCCCCTATTCTGACTTTGCCGACCGCAATCGCAGGCCGCTCGGGAACATCAAGTTACCGGGATGTGCGAGCACACTCACGAGGCACGCGTGCGCCCGCTGGGTGGAAAATTTTAAAGGGACGTACAGGTACGTCCATTTGCCTGCCTGTGCCATGTTGTCGACGTACATCTGCGTGCGGCGGCTGGCAAGTGGTTAAACAATGCTTGGTGAGTTTTTAATTTTTAACAAGATAAAGATTTACAGGAGGACTCGAGAGACTGAACAATGTAGAATCCCGAGAGCCTAATAAGTCTTATAAAAGCTTGTTATCACGTTACTGTAAACAGGTTGGGTGAAAAGAACACAGGTAACTTTCCAGCATATACTTGACTATAAAAGAAAGGGGGTAGGTAGAACCCGCGCTACGGATCAAGATTTTCAAGTGACAATTGCTACCTAGGAATCTGATGGCATATGCTATTAGTTAAGTGGCAGCCCCTACGTAAAATTCTACCTAAATGGAATTGAGTTGTGAATAAAAGTGAGGTAGTAGGTGTTGGCGCCTCTTATGTGAAATATTAAGTGATTTGGGCATGTAGTAAATGTAGCCCTAAAGTAGATGTATGCGTACAACCACATATAGAATAGTATATAATAAACTTAAAAATAGAAAAGTATAAAAATAGAAAATTATATAAATATATAAAATTGTAAAATTTGTGCTGGTTAAATTAGTTTGAAGTGCTCAGTGTCATAAGTTGAGGTTATTGCTGTATTTAATAGTCCATGCAATAAGTGCTAGTGCTTCATCAAAGTAAAAAAGCTGTACGGCTTCACTGCCTGTTTCCCATAGTGTGAATGGCGGCGCGGGACTCGGAGCGATCGCGGGACCGGCATCGGGGGGGGGGCCATCAGCGCGGGCGCCTAGGACAGGTAAGTGTCCTTATTTAAAGTCAGCAGCTACACTGTTAGTAGCTGCTGACTTTAAAAAAAAAAAATTCGCGGCTGGAGCTCCACTTTAAGCAGACTCAGGCAGCTCCGACACAGCTCCCTCCCTGCCCAGCTCTCCGAGTCCTCCCTCGCCTCGAGCTGTGACGTCACGAGGCTGGATTACAGCAAGAGACTCCCCCATAGGGGGAGTCCAAAAATCAAGAAGTAGGAGCTAAGAGAACTCCGGTGGAGCGCGATCGGCAGTCGGCACACAATTTGTACAGTGCCACTGTTGCTGCACGCGCTATAAACAGGTCTGGTGGCCAGCGTGTGTGTCTGGTGGTCTGCATAAGAACTGCGCCCCCTTGCCCTTGTAAACTTAATGGTACAGCCCACTGCTTCATTATCGGCAATTTTTCTGTGTTTCGGCAGGGACCCAAAAACGCTATTTTCAACCGATATGTATCGGCCGCCGATATATCGGTGCATCCCTAATTATTATTATTGTATATATTACTATTAATATTAAACCTTTTGAAGTTTGTTATTTGTTCAGGTACACCGGCATTAAAATGCCACGTCCTTCTTGACGCCGGTCAGGTGGAAGGCAATACCAGAAAGGAGGAGCTGAGCCGATCGATCGAGGAGAGGACGGCTTCGGCGGAGACGAGAGGACGCCGCCAGAGATCAGCACCCAGTGCCTCCGAGACCACCGGCAATGGAGCAGCCTACCTGTTTAATTTGCCTGTGTGAGTATAGTGAGGAGGACTCTTTGGAATTAAGCTGTACTCACAGATATAATTTTTCTTGTATTTACAGTTGGCTTCAACAGTCCCCGGGTCTGACTTGTCCCTTGTGCCGGGCGTTTGTTCCAGTTTTTTATATATGTCAACGTGAAGACGGTGTGTATATTATTTAACAGGCTGATGGTGTGCACATTGATGGTCTCCTGGTGATTAATGCAAATGGAGCCCCCATCCCGCTTTCCCAGGTTGTATAATATGCTCTTTCAGATCCCCTGAAAACATCATGGGGTACAGGGGGTCCCCGACTAACGAACGCCCGACTTGCGAACAACTCCTACTTACGAATGGGACGCTGTGGGGATTATCTGCTGTTCTGCGTATTCGCGGCCAGACGGAACATCGGAATATTTTATAAATGTTCATAATTGCCGTTCTGCGCATGCGCAGCCTTTCGACGGAACATCGAAAAATGTCGGAAATGTTCTACGCATGCACGGACATTCAACGGGAAATCGGAAAATGATGGAAATGTTCGTAATTGCCGTTATGCGCATGCGCGGCCTGACTTGAGAACATTTCCGACTTAAGAACAAAGCGAAAGTCCCTAACCCGTTCGTAAGTTGGGCACCCCCTGTAATGTATTATACCTGTAATGGCGAACCTTGGCACCCCAGATGTTTTGGAACTACATTTCCCATGATGCTCAATTACACTGCAGAGTGCATGAGCATCATGGGAAATGTAGTTCCAAAACATCTGGGGTGCCAAGGTTCTCCATCACTGTATTCTACCAATGTGTATATTTATACTTCAGACCATTACTACAAAAAGGAGTCGCTTCACCCTGATTGAACTAATACCTCTCAGGTGAACACTCCAGACTACTACTACAAAAAAGGAGTTGCTTCACCTTGATTGAACTAATACCTCTCAGGTGGACTTTCCAGGCTAATACTACAAAAAAGGAGTCGCTCAGGTGAACTCTCCAAACTACTACTACAAAAAAGGAGTCGCTTCACCTTGATTGAACTCAGATGAACTCTCCAGGCTAATAATACAGAACAGGAGTCACTTCACCTTTATTGAACTAATACCTCTCAGATGAACACTCCAGGCTATTATTACAATAACGTCTTACAAAAAAGGAGAGGTATTGGCCGGATATATGGGGAATGGAGGAGGCCGGATTTATTTTTACAGAAATGGATCTACCCGGATGTCTCCAGGCAAACTAGGGCCCTGCGAGGGCTCGTGCGGCCTCTCCTCAAAGTAATTCGTAAAGCTGAAGCTATTTATCGCTGGGGTCACCCTTTTCATTTAAGTGTGCGCAAGCAGGGATCTGACTTCTGTCTCCCCCCCCTCCGACCAACTATCAGAGCTGTTCAACTTCCTAGACAAGCTTGCTATCAGCATACCTAATTAACATGACTATCTGCTCACCCATGAGGCACTTGGACCTTCCATACCCAGACCACAGCAGATCAGGCGACCCTGACACAAACTGTTCAACATACAATGACTGGCATGCACTGACCTACACTAACAGAGGACGTCCAGATGTACATAAACTGACCACTCCATGCTTTAGAGAGATGCACACAGACAGACAGGCAAATTAGGAGAGAGTAGATTGCACACACAGATTATAGGATGAGGCCTACTACAAACATACATCCAACATTAGAAAAAGGATGACTAGCATCCAGTAGGGTAGCTTAGTGTATTTTAGTGTAGGTCCTGCCCTAGAAGAGTCTACCTTGCTGTGGTGGGCAGGCTTGGAATCTCTTGGTCAAAAGTGTGACAGCGAATGGGCGAGATGATCACTAGATCTTCACTTCTGGCCAACTGATTTTACCAAAGGACTCTTGGTTTAATCAGAGTATATATAATTGGAAAATAAAAACATTTGTATAGGTCCATAATTATACTTTCATAAACACACAATAAAAATGTGGTATATTTACATTTGAATTGCTTCCTCTTTTATTTAATCCTTTCATGACCGGAGGGTCATTACCTCTTGGATGCACAGGCCACATTTGCAAGGCTGGAAGGGGCTCTATGGCTACTTCTTCCACTTCTGCTGTTTGTAGGGATGTGTAATAGGTGTTTATGCATTAACGTGTGTCCTAACCATGTACCATGTATGTACTGACAAGCTGCTTATGTGACAGTAGTGACAACAAGGTCCTCTCAATGGAGACATCAAGGGTCTTCTAGCTTCACCCCAAGAACAGGTGGGCAGCCAATCAGGATTGGCGAATTCTGCAGGAAGGACACTATGGGCACGACAGGCCTGTCTTTGTTTTCTTCTTGGTGGCAGCGGGACACTACTTGTGCTTGCCACCTCGCTAGCTTGAACTGCACTTATGGGACTCGCCACGTCACCAAGTGTTACTGTAGTGCTGGATGTACTACCAGGATGTACTAGGCCGCTAGTACTTCTCTGCTCCATACGAGAGCCCTGCGGTTCTTGCACCTCAACAACAGCAGAATAATGGGGTCGGGTACGCCTGACCTTAGCTGGAACCTCAACTTCATCGTCAGAGCTATCTGTCATGGAGCCGCTGTCATCTACAGGAGTGTATTCTGAGCCTGAATCTGACAGATGAATGACCTCCTCTTCACTATCTGTCAGGCTCAGAAACGTGTAGGCCTCTTCACTAGTGTACCTTCAATTTGCCATTTTGGTCTCTAAATTTACTGGTACAACTAGTGAGATTCACAGGTAAAAAAGCACCTGACTATCAGCAACTGAGTCAAACGCTACCAAAAAGACTTTTCGCAGGGATCAGGCCTGACTGCAAACGCTGCAGTTATGTGTTTAGTGGTTTTTAAGTGACAGTGATCGAATGATACTGCACTTGGGTGGGCTGGGCTGGGCGGAGTGGCAAAACGCAGGTGCTAGCAGGTATCTGGGCTGATCCAGCTAACACTGTGTTTTTGAGAACCCTAAACTGCTGAGGACGCTAGTATAGATTTGATCAGATATTGATCTGTTCAGATACTATACCACTAAGGGAGGTGTATTGTTCGTGCATGGGTGTTAGCACTACTGGCACTAATCTGATGCTGCCTGGTGGCAACGGAGACCCTATCTGACACTAAACCGAACTGGAAAGGGTTACCTGGGGGGCGATTAAGGGCTTAAACCTTTATTAGGTGGGTACCCTGGAACTGAAGGGGCCTAACACTAACTGCCCTGACATTTTTTACAGTCACAAATGACACTGCATGCAGTGATCAGTAAAAAAAATGACCACTGCAATCGGTGACACTGTGTCTGGGGGTGCAGGGGGTGATCGGGGGGTGATTTGTGTGCCTGTGTGTCCTGGTGTCAGTGTAGTGTTAGCGCACTTACTTGATGTCTTCTCTACTCAGCACTCCGGACGAAAAGACCGCCGCGAGGAGAGATCACATCACTTCCTCTGCTTCTGTTTACATTTACAGAAGCAGAGGAAGCTTCTCATTCGCCTGGAGCGATCGTGAGGAGTTGCCACATATCGATGGCCGCCCCCCTCATCATGGATCGCTCCTGGAGGGATTCCGACTGCCGCAGGCACTGGGGGAGAGGGGGCTCGATCGAGCTCCCCACCCGCTGGGAGGTAGGGACGTACAGGTACACCCATCTGGCTGCCCGTGCCATTCTGTCGCCGTATATCGTCGTGAGGTGGTCATCAACTGGTTAAAGTGTAATGATGAGCGCAAACTTAAACTAAACTAAATAATCAATCCCAAACAAACAAGTGAGCATCACTATAAAAACGGTGATTAAAATGAATAATCAAAATATGTGCAATACAGTGCAGCAGCAAATGTCCCAAAATGGTGAAATCCAGTGAGGGAACAAAAGTCAATCAATCAGTGACAAGGCTTCTATCCATGTAATAACGAACTCATCCAGATGAGACTTCACAGATGAACGTGCTCACAGAGCGCTTACCTTCCACAAGGAAGAAAGGGGCATCAAACACATGCAATGATGGTCCTGTAGGCAGCCGTCTCCAATGTAATCCTTAAGCCAGTCTCAGCCACATTCGACGTCCGGTCGAAAATGTATCGGATGTTCCAAAGAAAAAATGAAGCTCACATAGTGAAGTACGTAAACTTAAAAATGGTTTAATAAGGTAAACACACTTACAGAAAGAGAAACGAATAAAAACACCAAAACAACGTCACTTCCGGTTGACCTTACGCGTTGCGTCACGTCACGTGACTTCATCAGAGGTTACCCAGGGCCTATCGGATACATTCTTTTAAAGGTGAAAAGCGGAAATGGAGTCGGGGCCATTTTCGATACTGCGTCGAAAACGGAAGTGTCTCTGCGGCCATTTTCGATATGGGAAAACGGCTAATAGTATTCAAGGATTTACAAAACAGATACCAGTATACCAAAAATCATGATATACATAATGAATAATCATAAAATATAAATTATAATAAAGCACCTAAATTGCTGTGTTCATATGTAATTCAAACTCCCGATCATATTCGACGAAACATCGAATATGTAATGCCATACAGGTCATTTCAGGAAAGGGAGGCGAATCAGTGACTGTAAAGCCGAATCATCAACGAATGCACTTTTGTGGAGTGCAAATGTTGGAAATTAATTATAGTCACTATATATCGTGTGGAAAACAATATTAAGTATACAAAATAGACACAAGTAAATTGGATGTCTATGCCTCGCATATAAGTCAATGAACATCCGATACATTTTCGACCGGACGTCGAATGTGGCTGAGACTGGCTTAAGGATTACATTGGAGACGGCTGCCTACAGGACCATCATTGCATGTGTTTGATGCCCCTTTCTTCCTTGTGGAAGGTAAGCGCTCTGTGAGCACGTTCATCTGTGAAGTCTCATCTGGATGAGTTCGTTATTACATGGATAGAAGCCTTGTCACTGATTGATTGACTTTTGTTCCCTCACTGGATTTCACCATTTTGGGACATTTGCTGCTGCACTGTATTGCACATATTTTGATTATTCATTTTAATCACCATTTTTATAGTGATGCTCACTTGTTTGTTTGGGATTGATTATTTAGTTTAGTTTAAGTTTGCGCTCATCATTACACTTTTATATCCTATTTTTGTTGTTAGCACATACTAGATTTGAGCTGCATGTAAGTAGTTTAAATTATTTCTCATATTGGGTCTATTCACTGTTGGCTAGCGCTTTAGCTTCTCCTTTTATACAACTGGTTAAAGTGGTTCTAAAGTCTGAGGCGCCGTACACACGGCAGAGAACCTCGACGGGCAGAACACATCGTTCCGCCCGTCGAGGTTCTCTCCCGGCCGTCGAATTCGGCGACCCGCCCGTCGGGAATGGCAACCAGCCATTCTTCCAGGCGGGCCGTCGAGGAAATAGAGAGCGTGCTCTCTATTTCGGCTCGACGGGCTTCCCGACGGGAAGCTCGCCGAGACCGTACACACGGCCGAGGTCCTCGCTGGAATGTGCATTCCAGCGAGGTTCTCGCTGGTTTTCAGCGAGAACCTCGGCCGTGTGTACGGCGCCTTAAAGTAATTGTTAAGGTTTTTTTATTTAATAACAAACATCTCTATACTTACCTGCTCTGTGCAACAGAATTGCAAAAAGCGCTGGTGAACCTCCTTTTTTTGGGTCCCTATCAGCGCTCCTGGTCCCACCTCTCTGTCCAGTGCCCCATAGGAAGCCGCTTCCCATGGGGGCACTCGTGCATGCTCGCACCCGAGCCCCGCTGCTGCATCCACCAACACTGTTGGTCCTTTTCTGACTACATCCAAACAATGGATGGAAATCTCCCTAAGTTATACAGGAGTCAGACAGAGGGATAGAGGCAACTCTGTATCTTGGCCTAGGCCAACAAGGCCCAAGCCTATGGCAGCACTTTGCAGGGGACAGCATGAAAAGAGTCTCCGACGGCTTGCGCTACACTTTTAGTTTAGCGCCAGTCTTATGAGGTGGACTGGGCCGCAAGACAAATCAGTCTGGTACCCCCATAAGCCTACTGCACTGCTGCGGTATGATAGGGATGGTGCAGACACAAGGGACACTGACATGGTCACTAGTGTTGCTCAAGAATATTCGCATTGCGAATATTCGTTACGAATATTGCATATTCGAGTATTCGCGAATAACTCTAATATCGTGGTGAATATTCGCTATTGCGAATATTCATATTTTTTCTAATTTATTTTTAAAACAGATCACATCCTAGTGATCTCCATCGACGTCTAAAAGCATTGCTGGTATGATTAGAGATCCTGGGCAGAGTAGCTGAGGCGATCCTTTTATGTTGCCGAATATTCGCAATGCGAATATTCGTATTACGAATATTCGCGAATACTTTCTCTGCCCTTCTTTTGCATCAGAGCCAATCAGAGTTCTCCTACCACAGTTGTCAGAGGTTAGCAACCTCCATAGCAACCAATAGGAACCTGCCTGCACGACCATTATATAAGATCTTTTCCAGCAGTATTTCAGTGTAGATTCACAAGGTGGCTAGAAAGAGTGGAGTGTTTCTGTGCGTTTTTCCTGTGTATTGCGATCTTAGAGCTTAGCATTGTGCTTCCTATAGTGCTTTCAGTTCTGAGTTTCCTGCTTCTAAAACCAAATGCTTTTTTCAAAGCAAAAGACCCAACAGCTTTTCTAAAAGCTCAGATTTGTGTTGTTTTGTCCAGGTTAGTGTAGCTTAGTGTTAGATAGATTTCTGTGTAGTTAGTGTAAGGGTACATTTCTTTAAGGTAGCTTAGTTTAGTGTGTGTTTAGTCTCTGTGTTTTGTGTATAAAAAAAAAATTTGCTTTAGTTTAGTCATATAAGTTTGTGTAAGTAGAGTTAGTGTTTAGTGCATATTAGTTTATTATTTGTAGTCCTCGTCTTTGTCCTTGTCAGTCAGTGTAAAAAAAACAAAAAAAAAACAAAAAAAAATGTAGCTTTAGTTTAGTCATATAAGTTTGTGTAAGTAGAGTTAGTGTTTAGTGCATATTAGTTTAGTAATCCAGGAAATGATCTCCGTTTTCGCGTGTTGTTCGCGCGTATGCGCATGCGCGGACGAGAATTTCGCAATCAATTTCGCATTCGCATTTTTTTTGATAAAATATGACGAATATTCGATATTAATGAATATTTCACGAATATTCTTCTATATATTCGTGAAATATCGCGAAATCGAATATGGCGTATTCCGCTCAACACTAATGGTCACCTCTCCTGCAATCCTTTGCTTGTGTCAGTTGTACATATTAAGGAATCTTGATTTTATTGAAGTGAGAGGAAATCTCTGCAGAATAAGGTAATCCCCCCCCCCCCCAAGGCCATCAGATCTAGTGTCCCCACTGGAAAATTGCAGGGCAGGTCTTAAATAGATATGTGCATTCCCGTTCGTACGAATGTTATTTTCGTACGAAAATTTTCATTTTCGTACCCGCGGGATAATGTGTACATACGAAAACCTTAAAGCACCAAAATACGAAATCGACGGGATAACGGATGAGCCACATAACGAACGACCGCAAATACGAACGAACGATCCGACGGGAAAAAACGACATTGTGTATTTTGTTTGAATCCGTTTTGTGTTCTTTCAGTCGTATGTTCATTGTTCAATGACATCTATAACAAAAGAATTTCATTATGTATATTGAATGAATTCCTTTTTCTGTTCGTATTGTGTATTCAAAATACTGAAGGCAAATCTTTTGTTATAGGTGTCATATCAACATACGAAAATAACAAAAGAAAACGGATTCAAATGCATATCTTTTGTTTATCGTTTTTTTGAATGGCCAGAGAGTTAGGCTGGCCATACATGATGCAATTTTCTGTGCAATTTTCTGTACAATTTTCTTTAGATTTACCTTCAACTATGTAGTGCAAGGGCCTGCCTGATTGCATACAATTGAAAGTGTTGTTTAGTTTGACCTCATATTATATGGTTTTTGGTAAATCTAAAAGAAAATTGTACAAGAAAATTGAACATGTATGGCCAGCCTCAGTGACTGAAAGCAGCTTCTCTTTTGTGCTGAGTAGTGAGTACACTAGTACAGTAAAGCCAAATAAACTTTTCTGTGGATTTTCATTTGAAGGGAGATCAGTTGGCCAGACTTTTGAACCCAAAAATGGTTTTCTGATGCAGTTTAAAAACAAACTAATTTTCTGAGAACGATCGGAAAACGATCGTTTTTATGTTTGTTGTTAAAACAGTCTGACCAAGTGTATGGGGCTTAACAATAGTGAATATGGATGAGCCGCGTGTTGAAAGTGCCGCAAATCCCGCAATATATTTAGGAAAGTACAAAATGATGAAAATACTTTTTTCTGTTTATATTTTCAGGGAGATCTGGCCAACTGATCCCCCTTCAGATGAAAATCTACAGTAAAGCCAGAACTTGCAGCAGACTTGCAGAATGTTTGCAAAGGAAGTTGATCTGGAGTCATGCAATGCGGAATTGCTACTTGTAAAGCCTGGCAAGTTTAGCAATAGCTTAGCAAGTAATTTTCAAACTTGTAGCTCTATTTCTTGCTATCTAGGCCATATTTTGTAGGTGCTTTAACTTTTGCACATAGGATGCTATAACTTTTACACATAGGATGCATTAAGGTGAAAAAACATAAAACCTTTACAACCCCTTTAAGTGTCCACTAGCGGGTGCCACCCAGCAGCCAGCAGATCCCAGTAATACATTTTCACCTGATGCTGGCTGCTGGGACGGTACTTGGTTCTCCCCTACTAAGTGCCTCTAACTCCAGTGTTTGCTGCGGCTGGGTCCTGTTTGCCATCGATCCTGATCTTGCTCCAGCCCTGCATCTTCTACCCTCTTTCTTGCTCTCCTTGTATCTGATCCCACAGCAAGAGCTCTGCAAGTCTCCAGCATTAAAATTCAGCCACTGTGACCCCTTTGGTGGGATGACTATACAGACTTGCAGAATGTTTGCAAAGGAAGTTGATCTGGAGTCATGCAATGCGGACTTGCTACAATTGTGCAACAGACTTGTGAAGCCTGGCAAGTTTAGCAATAGCTTAGCAAGTCATTTTCAAACTTGTAGCTCAATTTCTTGCTATCTGGGCCATATTTTGTAGGTGCTTTAACTCTTGCATATAGGATGCTATAACTTTTACACATAGGATGCATTAAGGTGAAAAAACATGAACCTTTACAACCCCTTTAAGTGTCCACTAGCGGGTGCCACCCAGCAGCCAGCAGATCCTAGTAATGAATTTTCACCTGATGCTGGCTGCTGGGACGGTACTTAGGTTCTCCCCTACTAAGTGCCTCTAACTCCAGTGTTTTGCTGCGGCTGGGTCCTGTTTGCCATCGATCCTGATCTTGCTCCTGCCCTGCATCTTCTACCCTATTTCCTGCTCTCCTTGTATCTGATCCCACAGCAAGAGCTCTGCAAGTCTCCAGCATAAAGATTCACCCACTGTGACCCCTTTGGTGGGATGACTATACAACATACCTGAACCAGAGGTGTATTTAGGTTTTGTGCTGCCCTAGGCCCGACTAAACTCGTGCACCCCCCTAATTTAAATATGACCCACCCCTTCCTGTCACGGCCACACACACCCTGTGTTGTTTAAGACCCGCCCTGAAATTTTCGAGTGAGGACACTAGTTCTGAGGGCATGGGGGGGGGGCAATGGATTCCCTTAATTTACTTAGATTTCCTCTTACTTCCTGGTTTCCCATAGAGCAGGAAGTGAAGGGAAATCTTCGCAATGGGACAGGGATGGTAAAAGTGTTGCCTATAGTTCTACTTTAAGTAGATGGTGCAGCAGAACTATATAGCACAGTGAGGAAGGTTTGTGGTCCAGGATGACAAAACAGTCAAAATTGGAAGGCCCCCCCCCCACAGATGCGGAATGCCGGCCGCCCGCATACTAGAAGCAGCGCGGCCACTTTATGGGGGCGCTAGACTCATTTTCCTAACAGTGTAGCGCAAGTCGGCGGGGACTCTTTTTGTGCTGCCCCCCTGCAAGGTGCTGCCCTAGGCCTGGGCCTTGTTGGCCTAGGCCAGAATACTGCTCTGACCTGAACCAGAACTTGCAGCAGATTTGCAGAATGTTTGCAAAGGAAGATGATCTGGAGTCATGCAATGCGGACTTGCTACAATTGTGCAACAGACTTGTGAAGCCTGGCAAGTTTAGCAATAGCTTAGCAAGTAATTTTCAAACTTGTAGCTCAATTTCTTGCTATCTGGGCCATATTTTGTAGATGCTTTAACTCTTGCATATAGGATGCTCTAACTTTTGCACATAGGATGCATTAATGTGAAAAAAACATGAACCTTTACAACCCCTTTAACCACTTGCGGCCCCGCATATGCTCAATTGACGGCAGCTTAGGGGATCTGAATATCCAAGCTGCCGTCAATTGACGTCATCGTTTTCTCCGGCCACTGGGGGGCGCGCGCGCCGATGGCGGCGCGCGCGCTCACCCGGCGCGTCCCCGAGATGCCGATGCGCCTGCCTGGCGGTCGCGATGTCCGCCAGTTACCCGCTGATCGGCAGTTTTAGAGCAGGGACGTGGAGCTCTGTGTGTAAACACAGAGCTCCACGTCCTGTCAGTGAGAGGAGACAGATGCTGTTTCTCTTGTACATAGGGAGACAGCATTGGTCACCTCCCCCAGTCACCCCCCTCCCCCCACACAGTTAGAACACACCCAGGACTCACATTTAACCTCTTCCTCACCCCTAGTGTTAACCCCTTCACTGCCAGTCACATTACAGTAATTAGTGCGTTTTTATAGCACTGATCGCAGTATAAATGTGAATGGTCCCAAAAATGTGTCAAAAGTGTCCGATGTGTCCGTCGCAATATCGCAGTCCTGACAAAATTCGCTGATCGCCGTATTACTAGTAAAAAAAAAAAAAAAAAAATTGTCAGAATTCTATCCCTTATTTCCTAGCCACTATAACCTTTGCGCAAACCAATTACTATACGCTTATTGCGATTGTTTTTTTTACCAAAAATATGTAGAATACATATCGGCCTAAACTGAGAAAAAAAAATTTTTTTTTTTTTTAAAAATTGGATTTTTATTATAGCAAAAAGTAAAAAATATTCTGTGTTTTTTTTCAAAATTGTCGCTCTTTTTTGTTTATAGCGCAAGAAAAAAAAACGCAGAGGCGATCAAATACCACCAAAAGAAAGCTCTATTTGTGGGGAAAAAAAGGACGTCAATTTTGTTTGTAAGGCACGTCGCACGACCGCGCAATTTTAATTTAAAGCTACGCAGTGCTGAAAGCTGAAATTTCGCCTGGGCAGGAAGGGGGTATATGTGCCCAGTAAGCAAGTGGTTAAGTTCCACTCTAAAGAGATTATACAATCAGATTTTAATGTGTGTCATGCCAGACTTCATTTTCTACTTCTGGCATAAAACTCTGTAGAACATCTTCGAGGCAGACACATAAAAAAAATAAAAAATAAAATCAGTTTTAATTTTTTGAACTGCATTTTGTGTTTTGTCTGCAGTTCACGAAAAGCTGAGCAAGGAGAAGCTCTTGTTATTTACATTAACTCTCCCACAAATATCAGCCTCCTAAGTCAGACATTTATTTTGATGTGAAATTTAGAACTAAATATACACAAAAACATAGGTGTGCGCAGCCTATTGCATTAGGGTGTGCACCCCAAAGCTCAAACACACACTATCAATCGCTCACTGTGTTGATTCAAAAAAGTGAAGGGGTCAGTAAATTACATATTTACCGACCCCTTCCCCCATTCACCCTAAAACATCCCTGCAAAAACAGCCTCCGGGAGAGGAGAGGAGGAAAGCCAGCAGCGGTGCGGGAGGGAGGGGGGGCTAGAGCAGTAGGGGGAATCTTTGCTGCACAGAGTGATTAGGGTGTGCCTGGGCACACCTGGCACACCCTGTGCGCACGCCTATGCACAAAAATGTATGAAAAATGCTTTCAGCTTGTCAAAGGACACCAATAAACGAGAATTTTCCCTCCTATGACTTCTCTCTTCGTTCTAGCTATGCCTGATTTCTTCTATTTTTATTACCAGACTGTCACCTCTCTGTGCTCCCAGACACCTCTTTCTCCGGCTTATCCATGAGACACAGCGAGTATCGTGCTTATCGCAGTGACAAGAAAAAGCTCACACATCCCGGTACACCCAGTGTGCACTTCCTGTATGTTTGTAGGTCAAACCCAGCTAATGACAACTGGCGGGACGCTTGCTTGATGCTGCAAGTTCCCAACATCTAAGAGAAGAAACATATTTTTAATTATAAATCAACCATGGAGAATACGCTACATGCCTTTTCAATTCCCTTTACTACAAATTTAATAGACAACTTGCAATTTTCTGTCACTTTGAAGAATCTCATCTGGGCATCAGTTTTGGAATGAGATCTGATCGCCGTGTGGAAAATTTACTTTGACACAAATGGCTCAGGTTTAAGATGATGCAAGTTATAATACTAAGAAAAAAGGTATAACATTCTAGAAGTAGGTAAAAAGTGTTCATGGGTTTCCTCTGAGATCTCAAGATGTAGATATAGGCCCAGATTCACAGAGAGTAGGCGCACATTTACGCCGGCGTAGCGCACACACATATGCTACGCCGACGCAGCGCGGAGAGGCATGCACTGTATACAGCAAGCCATTGCTCACCAAGATACGCCAGCGTAGCGTATTTTCGAAGGCGCAGGCCAGCGTAAGTGGGAGTGACCCCATGCAAATGATGGTCTGAGCATGGTGCACTGTTTTACGCCCGGCGTATCACGAACGCACATGCGCTGTGATGTAGTCATGACGTGGACGCATGAAACTGCACCCTTATGCGCATGCTCACAACTACGCCAGGACAACTGCCTAAGCTACGCCGGATCACTACGTACGCCGTGAACGTAACGTACGCCCAATACGCCGGCCTGTGTTCTCTGGGGCAGACCTTTGCATGTCTATTGCTGGGTTGCGCCTCATCTATGGGGAATAACTTTACGTACGTTCGTGAATCGCCGTATTTCCCTCATTTGCATATTTGAATGCCTAATCAATGGGAGAATCAACATGCGTCCAAACCATATTTGCGCCCACGCTACGGCGGCGTAAGTAAGATACGTCAGGGTAGGATGGCCTGTTTTTGGACGTATGTTGGTTTGTGACTCTGGCGCACACATACAGCGGGCGCACATTTGCTCTACGTCGGCGTAAAGTGATTTACGTTGGTGTACTGTAACTGCTTTGTGAATCCGGCCATACACAGCATTACAGGGCTCCTATATAGTAGTCTTTTACTATTCACTTAGTGAAATGGAAATATTTTAATGTTTTTGTCTGGAAGAAAGGAAACAACAGACATTTATTTTACCATCATAACATGATATCATAATGCCGCATACACACGATCGTTTTGTCTGATGAAAATTTAAAAACCAAGCACGTCCATCGGTTAAAAATGCATTGAACTTCATTTTTCTCAGCACGTCGTTGTGTTTTACGTCACCGCGTTCTGACACGATCGTTTTTTTAACCACTTGCCGCCCGCCAATGACAAATTGACGTCGGCAAAGTGGTTGTTAGTTCCTGACTGGACGTCATATGACGTCGTCAGGACATTGAGCCGCTGCGCGCCCCTGGGGGCGCGCATCGCGGCGATCGTTGTTGTGGGTGTCAGTCTGACACCCCGCAACACCGATCTAGGTAAAGTGTCTCTCACGGAGACACTTTACCACGTGATCAGCCGTGTCCAATGACGGCTGATCACGATGTAAACAGGAAGAGCCGTTGACGTAGAGTAGATGAGAGCTGATCGGCGGCTCTCCTGACAGGGGGGGTTCGCGCTGATTGTTTATCAGCGCAGCCCCCCCCGGATCGCCACACTGGACCACCAGGGAAGCCCACACTAGACCACCAGGAAAAAAAGAGGGGGCAAAAAAAAAAGAAGTAAAAAAAAAAAAATAAATAAAAAAAATTACAGTAAAAAAAAGATGCCAATCAGTGCCCACAAATGGGCACTAATTGGCAACATGGATCTATCAGTGCCACCCCACAGTGTCCATCAGTGCCACCCCACAGTGCCAATCCATGCCCAGTGCCCACCTATCAGTGCCCATCTGTGCCACCCACAAGTACCCATCAGTGCCACCCATAAGTACCCATCAGTGCCACCCATATGTGCCGCCGATGAGTGCCCATATGTGCTGCCTATGAGTGCCCAGTGCCGCCTATGAGTTCCCCTTAGTGCCGCCCATCAGTGACCCCCATCAGTGCCCATCAGTGCTGCCTATGAGTGCCCATCAGTGCCGCCTATGAGTACCCATCAGTGCCGCATACCAGCGCCGCCTATCAGTGCCACCTCATCGGTGCCCATCAGTACTACCTTATCAGTGCCCATCAGTGCCACCTCATCGATGCCCATCAGTGCCGCCATATTAGTGCCCGTAATTGAAAGAGAAAACTTACTTATTTACAAAACAATTAACAGGAAAAAAATAAAAACTTTAATTTTTTTTCAAAATTGTTAGTCTTTTTTTAGTTGTTGCGCAAAAAAAATAAAAAATCGCAGAGGTGATCAAATACCACCAAAAGAAAGCTCTATTTGTGGGGAAAAAAGGACGCCAATTTGGTTTGGGTGCAGTGTAGCATGACCACTCAATTGTCATTCAAAGTGCGACATGGCTGAAAGCTGAAAATTGGCTTGGGCGGGAAGGTGCGTAAGTGCCCAGTATGGAAGTGGTTAACTGATGGTATGTAGGCAAGACTGATGAAAGTCAGCTTCATCGGATATCTGATGAAAAAAATCCATCGGTCCGTTTTAATCGGATGAACTGATCGTGTGTACAGGGCATAACATATTAGCATTAAAGGGGTTGTAAAGGTTTGTTTTTAATTTTTTTATTAATGCAATCCTGAACCCTGCTTTCTGAGCGTAACGCACTCCTGATCCCTGAATTCTGACTGCAACACACTCCTGAACACTGCATTGTGATCGCAATGCACTCCTAAACACTGCATTGTGATCGCAATGCCCTCCTGAACCCTGCATTCTGAGCGTAACGCACTCCTGATCCCTGAATTCTGACTGCAACACACTCCTGAACACTGCATTGTGATCGCAATGCCCTCCTGAACCCTGCATTCTGAGCGTAACGCACTCCTAAACCCTGAATTCTGACTGCAACACACTCCTGAACACTGCATTGTGATCGCAATGCCCTCCTGAACCCTGTATTCTGAGTGCAACACACTCCTAAACCCTGCATTCTGAGCGTAACACATTCCTAAACCCTGCATTCAGAGCGTAATGCACTTCTGAACCCTGCATTCTGAGCGCAGCCCACTCCTGATCCCTGCATTCTGTGCATAATGCACTGGTGAACCCTGCATTCTCTGCATAATGCACTCCGTAACCCTGTACTTATTTTTGTTCTGAGTAAAAATATATATATATATAAAAAAAGTTTGGTCTTAGTGTCTTTTTTTTGGGGGGGGGGGGCACACTATGCCCGTGATCTTTGACTTCACCAGTGTTGTTCAAGTAGATCTCCATCTCTCAAAGGCTGCCTACCCCTGCTTTAAGGGTTGTTATCAATGGGCAGTCTTATCAAATGCTGAGTTTTCCATTCTAATGCATGCAGCACAATTCAAATAAAATAAACACAACAATTGTCCACAAATGGTTACTGTATGTATGTTTTTTATGCAATTCTATTGCAGCTCACTCAAACATACTAGATATAAAGAAAAGCAGCTCAATGCAAAGCAGGTCAAATGCAGCCTCTGCTCACAATGGAGGTATTTTCACCCATTTTTACCAGTGTGCCAGGGCTCAACAAAAAGATTTCCATTAAATGCCACCACTGTGACCCCCCCTGCCCGCTCGCTGTCTGCCCAGATGGCGGGTGATGGCGGTGAGCGATGTCCTCCATGCGCTTCCTCCCATCCTCTCCTCCTGTTAGGTGTCCAAATACAACGCCTGTCATTTCAGCCAATCAGGAGATGGGTAACAGACCCAAGCACCTGATTGGCAGAGAGGTGGTTCAGTGTTAAGAAAGCGAATATCCATTCGCTGTTCTAACAAACCTGGGTGAACTGCGAGCGCCAAGCATGGCGCTTGCAGGTCACCTTTTTTGACTCCTATTAGAGCCTATGGCTCTAATCAGGTGCTTCAAAAACACCCCCCGCCGCTGTAATTCAGGTGCCCGGCGCCCGAAAAAGGGTCGGGCGCCTGAATAAGGTGTGGCAGCGGCGGCATGGATAAATTCACGCTATGCAAGAATCTATCCATTGGTCATAGAGGGCATGGCTGGAGAGAGGTGCTCACACCAGTGTGCCCTAATGGATGCACCGCCACTGGCAACACATCTACATAAATGTAATAGGAGAGAATGATTAAGTTCAGTCCGGTAGGAGGAAACGCGTTGGGTTGCCACCTTTTCTTCAAGCCAAAGCCAAACACTTTAGCAGCCTGGGACACCTTTATGTGCACCAAGGAGAGTAGTAATGCGCTGCGCATTGCGTGCAGCGAACAGTGGATGTGGTCAAATTGCTCTTGCTGACATCATTGCCCTGCCACCAGTGATGACAAACCTGAACCCAGTTAGCCGCCCGCAGCAGCAGATTTGTGTATGACTATCTTGGGTACTTAGGGAGCTACAGCCCGGTCTGAATAATGTGCCTGGGTTTCAGTTTGCCTACAATTCAAATGCAATACAATTCAATTGGACTGTCCGGGTGAATCCTGGACAGGTAGCAACCCTACCTACAAGTCACACGAGTGTGAAAGGGGCCTGAGCACAGGTTCACATTGCTGCGGGTTAGAAATCGTACAAGTTCAGTTGAACTCGCACAATTTCAACCTGGCAATGCAGTCTGACTTCAGTGGCGATTTGACAGACATTTGTGCGGGTTCCTGCACCGATATCTATATAAATCGCCACGCCCGAAGTCGCCAAAAGTAGTACAGGAACCTCTTTTTGGTAATCGGTGCAGTTGTGCACCGATTTGGACGGTGCCATTGGCGACAATAGCCGCGGACTTGGCATGTGATTCTACATGCCAAATAGTACCAATGTGAACCTAGGCTAAAGCAGGAACCTATGCAGCTGTCTGCTTTTTTCCACATTTGTTTTTGACATTGCTTACTCCAATATATTCCCCTCATGAGAGATAATTTACAATTCCTTAAACTCGTTCAGAAATGAATTAACAGACATGCACGGCAAGTATAAGATTTATTAGAACAAGGGAAACACTTTTTTTTCTGATCTTTCCCACGGCTGCCCGCTTTTCCCTCACTAAACATGGCCGCCGATCGCTGCTACCGAGACGTCACTTCTGCCCGGAAGTATTTGTCCGGGCTCCGCACATTGGAGGAAGTGGGGTGGTGATATGGCAGCAGCTGTCATTTAGTTTCTTTCGTAGTTGTGATGCCCGGCTCGGACATGATTCCGTTTACCGTGAATATCAAGCTGTCTACCCGGACCCTGACAGGGGCGCTGACCCAGCACAACAAGGGGGCTCTGGACTGGTGAGTTCCGGGGTCAGAGGTCACTGACAGCCCCAGACAGAGGTGTATTGTGGTTGTAGGTAGAGCCTCTGTCAGGTGTTTATTATATGAAGGAAGGTTGGAGGAAGCAGTGGTTAGACCTCATGCACATGGGGTGTCTGGTTAGTCCCTATGAATGGCAGAACTCCTTGCAGGAGAAAAGCAGCTAAAAAAAAAAAAAAACACCCCTAAAGCTGTGTATTCACGCGCATGTAATGAAATTCCATTGGTTGGAATAATAATTTATAATGGCCATTGGAATGCATTAATGCTAAAAATGTATTCTAAACGCATCTAATGTCTAGTTGTGTGTAGACTAATGATGAGCTCAGGTGTGTGTGCGCCAGTCCATGTGCCCACGACCACCAGGAAGCTGACACTCCGCAGCACTGATCACATGCAGTGAGACATTTCCTGATCTGTGCAGCCACGGATCAGCAAATGTCTCACTGCCTGTGATTAGCGCCGTGGAGTGTCGGCTTCCTGGCGGGTGCGGGCACATGGACTGGCGAACACACCTGAGCTCATCCTTATGGCCCGTACACACGACCCGAATATCGGACGAAAACGATCGTCCGATGATGGATCGTACGATTTTTGGATCGTGTGTACACTACTTTCGAGAGCCGATCACGACCGTTCATCCAATATTATTCGATCGGACAAGCACGAAAATTTTCCTCGTACAATGTCAGATCGTACGATTTTCGTTTAGTCAGTACAGTTCGACAATACAATACAGATACATTACAACACATGACATCACTTCCGATTTTTATTTTTTTATTTTTTTTCTGTCGTACGAGAATTTTCGTGACTTTAATAACCTATTTAATTTTACTTGCGACTATTAAGCGAAAAAAGTCGTACGATCCGTCGTAAGATATTCGGATCGTGTGTACGGGCCATTAGTGTAGACATGTTTAGACGTTATTTTGTTCTTCTCTTCAGCTTTTTTTGCATGTAAAGGTCTGTGTATGCAGGGACGCTAAAGCTGTACAATTCTGGAAAAAATCTGAATCACAATTTTTTATTTTTTTTTGCTTAGATTAAGATGATTGAAGCAAACGGTTCTAAAGAATTTCTTTATTTTAAAGGGTCTTTTCACACGTGCAGTCCGCCCAGCGGACTCTGCTTTACTCAGCAGGGAATCGCTCTGTTGATCCCCCGCTGAACAGGCGGATGACAGGTCTGTCTCCACTCACTGTGCCGGGAAAGATCTGTTGGAGCTCCGCTCTACTCTACAAGGAAATCGGATGAAAACAGACCACCTGTCCGTTTTTCATCCAATCCCATTTGACATGATCCTCCAAACGGATGAAAAATAGCATCTGGATTTCAGGGATCGCATATCAGCAGACATGTCACCGCTGACATCTGCCACTCCATAGAGGTGAATGGAGCGTCCGATCAGGTCCGTCCGTGAAACTGATCGAAAAGCCTGTGTGAGGGGCCAAATATTTACAACATCTGAACATTAGGTCATCAAACGAGATGGCAATAAAAAGTACAGATTCACTGGAATCTTTGGTGTTTTAGTGATTTTCAGAGAAAAATAAAAACCTTTGGGGTCAATTCACTAATAAGCATATTAATAAAAAATTGCTAAAGGAATGCAAGAAATAAATGCTAGTAATACAAAAACATACTCATCATGTCTCTTCTACAATAAGACACAGAGTAAAAAATTGGCAGCTCGCACTTGAGTAGATAAATCACACGGCTGGTATCAAGGGTATCCCCAGGATGCCGGCACCGGTGGTGGGATGGTCAGGTAAAAGTAGCCTAGACCAAAGAGACAAGAGGGGAAGTCGTCAGCCGTGGTGGAGCCAGCGGGAATGTAAATGGCGCAGATACCGGATTCGTTGTCCGCAGGGGCATCATTTCCGGTATTGGCCCCATTTCCACGCTGGCTCCACTGTGGCTGACGGCTCCCCTCAGGTCCAGGCTACCTTTACATGCTGGATGGAGATGGTGGTGGGGGGGGGGGGTGAATCAAAATAACTTTTTAATGATTAATCATGCAGCTTTATTGGACACACAGGCTTTCATAGTTTTTGTGTTTACAGGCTGAAAACAAAAAGCCTGTTAACGGGGGTGCACATGAGGCCTTAAGCCTTGTACACACGATCGGATTTTCATCAGACAAAGCGTAGGACTTTTGCGTTGGCCAGAAATTTGTATTGCAAAGAATTGTCGGCCAACAAACACAAAACAATGTGTTTTTTCAGCTCTTTAGCGCCACCCTTTGGGCAACTTCTGCCAATTTTGTGTTATGGTGAGAATTGCTTCTGAGCAGGTGTGTTTGCACTTTGGAGCTTTGTCCGAAGGACTTGTGTACACACGATCAGATAATCTGACATCACACAGTTGTTGGTGGACAATTTTAAAGCATGCCATCCAACATGTCCACGGAAAATTTGACAATAATTGTCCAATGAAACATAAAACCTGTGGGATTTTCCGACAACGGCCTGTCATCACGCAATTCGCATCAGATTATTCGATTGTGTTTACAGGCTTAAGCCACCATTCACACCTGACTGTTTTTTACCACCAAGGGCCACAGCCAAAGTTTATCAATGGTGGCCATTCACGTATGAGTGCTCCAGTGTTCGTCGCTACATTGGATATAGACTATAATAGGAATGCCTGAAAACGTGCAAATCGGGCACCTTGTTTTCTTTTTTTCACACTAAAGATTTTGATAATGTTTCAACAATTGGGAGCTGGGTAGAGCTGCACGATTCTGGACAAAATGAGAATCGCAATTTTGTTTGCTTAGAGTAAAGATCACAATTTTGAAAACGTTATTTTATTTTATATATTTACACCCCCTGACCACTAGGTTATCAAACAAAATGGCAATATAATAAGACATAATACTCTTTGCTTCAGTCTAGGGTTGTACCGATACCGGGACCGATACCGAGTATTTGCGGGAGTACTTGTACTCCCACAAATACCCCCGATACCTAAATAGAATACCCCCCCCCCCCCCGCCGCATCGCAAGCTGCCGCATGGGTTAAAAGGCGTGCGGGAACATCACAGCATTCATTTGAATAGCCCACGCGTATAGAGACTCCCCATTGCTCGGGATTGGATGGGTGATCGTGATCTGTCCAATCCCTAACAAGGGGGAGTGTCTATACGCGCGGGCTATTCAAATGAATGCTGTGATTTTTCTCCATGCGGCGGCGCGGCGGCTTTCAGTGGCAAAGGTATGGGGGAAATGGCTGGAGGGATATGGCTGCATATTTGAGGGACGTGGCTGCATATGTGAGGGACATGGCTGAAGGGACATGGCTGCATATGTGAGGGACATGGCTGGAGGGACATAGCTGTATTTGGGGACACATTTAAAAAAAAAGTATCGGTATTCGGTATCGGCGACTACTTGAAAAAAAGTATCCATACTTGTACTCGGTCCTAAAAAAGTGGTATCGGGACAACCCTACTTCAGTCAAATTTAAAGGAATGTTATGAAAAATAATGTAATATGTAAAGAAATAAAAAATTACCATTTGAAGTGCAGTTCCGCACAAAAGTAGAAGCTCAGCTTGTTTTTTTGACATGTACCCTGTCCCCACTTCTGGGAGATCTGACTGTGGTGAGTTCGACCTAGAAGTTTGGCCCCCATCCTCCTTTCTCTGCCACCGGGCCAGTTAGAAAGCGCAGCACGCTTCATGCATGCTCGTTAGGGAATTGGCCGTGAAGCCGAAAGACTTCACTGCTGGTTTCCCCTATTACGAACTGCGGCGGCAGCACCCGAGAGCTGATCAGAAAATTGGCTTGGGTGCAGACATTGCGGGCTCCCTGGACAGGTAATTTCTTAATAGTAAAAGTCAGCAGCTACACTATTCATTTTTGGAGGGGGGGGGGGGTGCTGGGACTGGAGTTCTGCTTTAAGATATAGTAGGGTCTGTTCTTTTTTTCTACCACAACTTTTTTGTTCACACTTCAGCCGTCCGCATTGGTACAAAGCCCTGAAAAGCTTTTTTGTAAATGACATTTTTTTTTGCTTTTTTCAATGTGAAATGTGTAAAAATATTAATGAACAAGGCAAACTCAAAAAAAGTTTTAATTATTAATAGTTTAAATAAAAATAAGCAGGAAAATAATAATTAAATTGAGGAGAATAGAGGAGTTAATAAGGCCGATGATTAGAGTATATTAAGGATTAATAAGGGGTTAAACAGAGGAAGAAAAATATAAAACATTTTACTTGACAAGGTTGCTTTAAACAGACTTCATTTGAAGATCGAAGTTCACCCCCTTTAAGGCGGTTGTAAACCACGGGGCTCCCATCTTCACCTGTCTTGCTTCCAGGGTTTGTGGACTCGCAATGACGTCGGGAGTTGTGGATTACGGCACATGGCCTAGAAGGAATTGCACGTCTGGGCGTTCCTTCAGAGCGCATGCATCGGTGACATCACTGGCTGCATATAATCATTGGCACCTGAGTGTTTTGCATCTTACAGTGCCAAAATGTATTTCATTTGTTACCGTTCATATGTGCATTTAGTTGGTGCCATTTAATGGGACTTCAATGTGATTGCTCAAAAAAAAAAAACACAAACTTGTGTTTAGCGCATTTGCAGGTACTCCTTTAATAAAAATATCTGGGGCAAAAAAATGAAATACTTTTGGCGAGCTGCAGCTCATATTGGAAGCACATTGGCTTTACAGACTAGCCCACACAACTGAGTTTGACAGGTACACAAGGATGGTTGCACAGACCTGGATACACCGCCTCTGCGTCAGTCCATGTATCTGTCAAACTCGGCTGTCCGGGTGCTTCCATCCACTAATATGAGCTACCTGCACACAGCTCACCACAAAGCAAAAACATTTAACCCATGGCTCCACACGCTATATGGAACTAAGCATCTGTGTGAATGAAAACGCAAATCAATCTGAAACCCAAAAGGTAGTATGTTGCAGTTTACCAATCCCTACATGTGGTGGCTGCATTTGTTTTCTTTTTTTTTATTTTATTTTTTATGGCTTTTTTCCCTTATTTTCTATTTCTGACAGGTACCCCGCGCCAGGGCATGTCGGGCCTATTCCCATGGGGGGCAGCTCTCCTTGTTTGTGTTTTATTTTGTTGGGGGGGCTTTGAATATTTGTCCCTGAAACATTTTAGGGGCTTTAAGGGCCCGTGTGGATGGACTTTTGTTTGCTTTAACCACTTGCCCACCAGCCACCACAGTTATAATGCAGCAGGGAGGCTCTATTGCGCATATCGCCTCACTGGTACTGCACTTTATGTAATGGATACAGTGGCTGTGTTCACGCGCGGCTGCGGTTTGGTGCCGGAGCCGATGTGTGTGGCCGAGATGTCCACCAGTCACCCGCAATCGCTCCATAGAGAGGCAGAATGGAGATCTGCCAGTGTAAACAAAGTAGATCCCCGTTCTCTCAGGGGAGTACTGTGTGATCGTCTGTTTCTAGTGATTAGGAACAGCGATCTCTCTCTCCTCCCAGTTAGACACCTCCCTAGGGCACACGAACCCCTTGATCGCCCCCCTAGTGTTAACCCCTTCCCTGCCAGTGTCATTTATTCAGTAATCGGTGCATTTTTATAGCTCTGTTCACTGTATAAAGGTCACTGGTCCCAAAAAAGTGTCAAGTGTCTGATCTGTCTGCTGCAATGTCGAAGTCCTGCTAAAAATCACCGATCACTGCCATTACTAGTAAAAAAGTGAAAGGACCACCAATGTGCCCACCACCCTATGATCCAGTGGAGGTCAGAAGTACTTCAGTAAATGGTGTCAGCCAGACTTCTGGTCCTTTAAATGTCTCCTCCAATAGGTATTTCCATGCAAAAGCACAAAAAATAGATACTAATAGTGTAGACCTCTAAAATATGTTTATTTTAAAAGAAAATAAATGCCACTCACAAGCAAGTACGGTATATTAAAATTGCATGTAGAGAAATTACATCCACAACACAAACTTTGGCAAAAATGGCGTCCTCACCCAGTGTGATGTCACAATCCAAAGGATGCATTGCGCCTATTCTGGCTTTCTCATTGTATTTTTGATATTTAAGTAACATCTCGATTTGCATATATATATATATATATATATATATATATATATATATATATATATATATATATATATATATATATATATATATAATGTATGTGTTGTCCCGATACCGAGTATTTGCGGGAGTACTCGTACTCCCGCAAATACCCCCGATGCCTAAATAGAATACTGTCCCGCCGCCGCATCGAAAGCCGCGCCGCATGCGTTAAACGGGAACGTGCGGGAACATCACAGCTTTCATTTGAATAGCTGTAGTGTTTTTCCGTGCGTATAGACACTCCCCCTTGCTCGGGATTGGATGGATGATCGTGATCTGTCCAATCCCGAGCAAGGGGGAGTGTCTATACGCGTGGGCAAAACAGCTATTCAAATAAATGCTGTGATGATCTCCGGCGGCGGCGGCTAGGTATGGCTAGAGGGACATGGCTGCATATGTGGGGGACATGGCTGGAGGGACATGGCTGCATATGTGGGGGACATGGCTGGAGGGACATGGCTGCATATGTGGGGGACATGGCTGGAGGGACATGGCTGCATATGTGGGGGACATGGCTGCATATGTGGGGGACATGGCTGGAGGGACATGGCTGCATATGTGGGGGACATGGCTGGAGAGACATGGCTGCATATGTGGGGGACATGGTTGGGGGGACATGGCTGCATTTGTTGGGGGGACATGGCTGCATTTGTTGGGGGGACATGGCTGCATTTGTTGGGGGGACATGGCTGCATTTGTGGGGGGACATTTTAAAAAAAAAGTATCGTTATTCGGTATCGACGACTACTTGGAAAAAAAGTATCGGTACTTGTACTCGGTCCTAAAAAAAGTGGTATCGGGACAACCCTAGTGTATATGTATGAATTCTTTGTTTTCTAAAGCCCCGTACACACGGTCGGACATCCAACAAAATTTCCCTTGGATTTTTGTCCTAATTGATTTGTCCGATCACACCCATAGCATACACACGCTCGGACTTTTCTGCAAACTTCTCTAAAACTTTTCCATCATCACGTGTTTTTTCTGCTCTTTTCTGCTCTTTACTGCCACCCTTTGGTTAACTTCTGCTATTGTTGGTTGCTTTTAACATTGGTCCTGAGCATGCGCATTTGTAATTTGTCCAAAAGTCCGATGGTTTGCTGTACACACGATCGGACTTTGCACCATCGGACTTTTGTTGCCTGAAAGTTGGTCCGTTCGCAGACCCAACTTTTTGTCCGATGAAAGCCAAAAAAGTTGGTCCGATGGAACGTACACACGGTTGGACAAATGCGAAAAGTGTCGGATTTTGATGTTGGTTGGGCAAAAATCCGACCGTGTGTACGGGGCTTTACACTCTTATTATATAGAGCGCTTCACTATATTCCTTCTTATTTTGTGGTGAGTGCACTGCAGTGTTGGTGACTCTAGATTTTTTTCTTTTCCTTTTTATGCAGTTATGATTTTTTATTTTGGTTTATTTATTTTATAACAGCTCAGGGATTATTTTTGCATTTTCTATTAGTACCATTCTCTGCTAACACTAGAACTCAATCATTTTGAATTATGTCCACACCCCTTTGATCATATTTTATACCAAAATCTTTGACAAAAGCCACTTTCTACTCTCTGAAAACCCTCTTAGGACTCGGACCATGCATGACTTGATTGTTCTAATGATCAATGTTTAGATCGGTCACATTTATATAAATAACATGTTTTACTTTCTTCAAATGCTCTTTATAAAGTAGACTTGGCTCCGATTCTGGGTAGTGAAGAAATGTAAAAGTGAATATGAAGCTTTCAGTACCTCATATGAATGCTTTTCAAACACAAATTAACGTCACAGATTGTGCTGTGTGTCTGTATATAACATTTCTTGTATGGAGTTGGCATTGAAGTAATAAGTGTATAGTCTTTAATATGTGCAGACAGATTAACAGTACAAATCCAATAAACGCACTTCCAGAACACGGCCATAAACAGCCGTAGACCGTCTCATTCAAAATGTAATTACCTTTTCTGCCTCTAGCTTTCTTCCTATAGCTTGCACTTGTTTATTCCTTTGATGCCTCTGTTTCCTCATACCGCGTCCACGTGCATCGTAGACTAAGGTCCTTATACCTAGTGGGTTCACTTGGAAAGCAGCAAGTCAGACGCACATATCTCTCCTTTATTCTCTGTTTATATTGTTCATCCAGACAAGGGCAGATGGGAACTCTTATTCAAAGAATCTTATTCAAAGAATCTAGGGAAATTACCGTATATACGTGCCCCCCTCAGCTTATACTCGAGTCAACTTTTTGCGCCTGATCTCCCAGACTTTGCGGACCCGGTGTCAGGGAACTCCTGTGAGATGTTTTACACACAGACGTGTGCAAGCACATAGCCTTTGCCATAGAATGGCACACAGGCGCGCACCAGAGCTCGCAATTGCGGGCACGTATGCGCACAGGCGTGAGCACGCGTGTACAAGCCTAATTCCTTTTGGCGCCAGACAGCCTATTTAAAGGGAGTCTGGGCTCTTGTGCTTTGCTGACTGATCTTCAGCTGTGTTCCTGGTCCCTGCTCTGATCCTGTGTGTCCTCCCAGTATTTAGACCCGGCTTGCTCTTGACCTTGGCTCTGTGTTCTGTCCCTGTACTAATGCCCATCTCTGACCCAGCTCCGTCCATGACTCTTGCTCTGTCTATGATTTGGTACCCCACTGTCCGCCTGCTGACGAACTGGGCTATCCCTGAGACCTTGTTCCTGTCTATATTCCTGGTTGCCGTTAACCCTTGGTTACCTGCCTGGCTGTTACCTGTTCCTGCTCAGCTCACCACAGTCTACTCCAGGCCGCTGAACCCTGCCAAGCTGTTCTCCTGGGACCTCCTTGTCCAGGCACTCGTGTCCCTCTTGTCCTTCAGCTTCCTCTGTCTCACCTTCAGCGGAGCCAGGACAGGAGACAAAAGAGGCCGACCTCATCAAATCGGTCTCCCATCCGATCCCTGACACCCGGTATTGGGCAGCTGTAGGTCCTCTGGAACACATATAGCCCCACTCTTCCTCTACAAGTGTGCAACGTTTGTTGTCCGGGGGACCTACAGCCGGGGAGCACCGTGTTTTTTTTTTTTTTTCAAAGTCTACAGACTCCCATGTTAAACATAAGTCTAGTCATGGGCACAGTGAGGCATACAGATGGACACCCTAGGCTTATACTTGAGTCAATACGTTTTCCCATGTGTGGTCCCGTGTTCTCTTACACTCCCTGAGACTGAATAGCTTAGTTTATGTCCTATGCTGTGATCACCATTGAGGTATTTGTAAATCGCTATCATGTCCCCACTTGGAGATGTGTGAGCAGGCTCCATAGAAAGCCATTCACATTCTCCTGTTGTGTATTGGATGCGTAGCTACCGCATCCAAATCGCAATAGTGTAAATCCGGCCTAAGTGTTTATGGGGAACTGTACCACATGACAATGCTAGATAAGTACCTGTAATAATAATAAAAAATCTGAAAAGTACAATAGGGGACCGCTTCAGATTGAAGTGAGTAGCAAAAGCACTTTTCTATATCTTTAACCACTAAGTCACCGCCCCATAGCCGAATTATGGCTACAAGGCGGTTCCTTGGGGCGCGCACATGGGAATGTCTGTGACCGCCGGGTCCAGAGGACCCGGCGCATCACGGATCGTGGTAAATTGCTGCTGATAGCGGCCGTTTACCACATGATCGCTCCGTCCAATGACGGAGCGATCACATGTAAACAAACTGGCGTCATTTGATGATGCCGATTCCTCCCTCCTCTCTCTGTATCGATCGGAGTGGCAGCAGCACTGTGGCTGGATCTGTGACTATTGCAGTCACAGATCCATCCATCCATCCCTGCAACCCCTGCCCCAATAGTCTGCATTACCCTCTGCAATTTACTCTGCAATACCCCCCGCGCAATACTCTGCAATACCCGGAAAATACTCTGGGGGAAAAAAATGTGTTTTAACCACTTCCTGCCCTCCCGCTGTCATGACGTCCTTGACTTTGTGCAGAGATATCTGAATGATGCCTGCAGCTACAGGCATCATTCAGATATCATCTTTTTCAGCCGGCGATTCCATACACCATAAGAATTATCATGGCTTCTGTTCCGCCTCTTATTCGTTCTTACGGGAGGCGAAAAAGGACATCCCCCCCCCCCTTCCTTCGCCCTCCGGTGCTTCTTCTGACTCACCGCTACGATCAAAGCCAGGATCGTTTTTTTTTTTTTTTTTTTTTGTTTTTTTTTCAGGCTTCCCAGCCTTGAGGTGAGATGTGGGGTCTTATTGACCCCATATCTCACTGTAAAGAGGACCTGTCATGCTATATTCCTATTACAAGGGATGTTTACATTTCTTGTAATAGGAATAAAGTGAACAAAACTTTTTTTTTTGGGGAAAAACATGTCAAACTAAAATAAAGTAAAATGAACAATAAAAAAAAATAAAAAATGTAAAGCGCCACTGTTCCCGTGTGCTCGTATACAGAAGCTACCGCACACGTAAGTCCCGCCCACATATGAAAACTGTGTTCAAACCACACGTGAGGTATCGCTGCGAACGTTACAGCGAGAGCAATAATTTTGGCCCTAGACCTATTCTCCAATTAAAAAGATGTAACCAGTAAAAATATTTAAAGCGTGGCCTATGGGGATTTTTAAGTAGCGAAGTTTGTCGCAATTACACGAGCTTGTGCAATTTTGAAGGGTAACGTGTTGGGTATCTATTGACTCTGCGTAACTTTATCTTTCATATTATGCAAAAACATTGCGCTAACTTTAATTTTTTTTTTTTTTTTTTTAAAGCACAAAACTGTTATTTCCAAAAAAAACGAGTTTGAAAAATTGCTGTGCAAATACCATTCAACGATCGCCATTGTATTCTCTAGGGCAGTGTTTTTCAACTCCAGTCCTCAAGGCACACCAACAGGTCAAGTTTTCAGGATTTCCCTCAGATGAAATGGCTGTGGTGATTACTAAGGCAGTGAAACTGATCAAATCACCTGTGCAAAATAATGGAAATCCTGAAAACATGACCTGTTGGTGTGCCTTGAGGACTGGAGTTGAAAAACACTGCTCTAGGGCATGGGTCTTCAAACTACGGCCCTCCAGTTGTTCAGGAACTACAATTCCCATCATGCCCAGTCATGTCTGTGAATGTCAGAGTTTTACAATGCCTCATGGGATGTGTAGTTCCGCAACAGCTGGAGGGCCGTAGTTTGAGGATCCCTGCCTAGGGTCTTTGCTAAAAAAACATATATATAATGTTTTGGGTTTCTATGTAATTTTCTAGCAAATAAATAATTTTTCCATGTAGGAGAGAAATGTTAGAATTGGTCTGGGTGTTCCAGAACGCCTGATGGTGCTCCCTGCATGTTGGGCCTCTGTATGTGGCCATGCTGTGTAAAAGTCTCACACATGTGGTATCGCCATACTCGGGAGGAATAGCAGAATGTGTTTTTGGGTTTAATTTGTGATATGCATATGCTGTGTGTGAGAAATAACCTGCTAATATGAAAATTTTGTGGAAAAAAAAAAATCTTGATTTTGCAAAGAATTGTGGGAAAAAATTACAACTTCAAAAAACTCACAATGCCTCTTTCTAAAATACCTTGGAATGTCTTCTTTCCAAAAAGGGGTCATTTGGGGGGTATTTGTACTTTTCTGGCTTGTTAGGGTCTCAAGAAATGAGAGATGCTGTCAGTACATCAGGTATGATCAAATTGATACATTTTCAGTAATTGGTACCATAGCTTGCAGACCCTATAACTTTCACCCAGACTAAATAACCAACATTTTTTTTTTCACCAAAGACATGTAGCAGTATACATTTTAGGCCAAATTTATGAAGAAAAATAACTTTTTTTGCAAAATTTTATAATAAAAATGAAGAAAAATTCATTTTTTTACAACATTTTTGTTCTTTTTTCATTTATAGCCCAAAAAAAAACAAAAAAAACGCAGAGTTGATCAAATACCACCAAAAGAAAGCTCTATTTGTGGGAAAAAAGGACACCAATTTCATTTGGTTACAGTGTTGTATGACTGAGTAATTGTCATTCAAAATGTGAGAGCACCGAAAGCTGAAAATTGGTCTGGTTATTAAGGGGGTTTAAAGTGGTGTGTTGGGTTTCCTTATGAAATCTCATGATTTGTAAGCACCTAGAATTTGAACCATATTAATAAAACCATGCAAAATGATAAGTAAAAAAGGGCCTAAATGTCAATCGGATTATTCAGTGCATGGTTCTTCTTCCCATTAATAAGAAAATACAGTTCATTGTATGAACAGAACTCTGATTTTCTATATTATTTGTGCCGGTGTTTCATCAGATATGGTGACCCGTCAGAAAGGGCAACGGAAGTGAAGTTTCGTCGCCACCATCTTGCTACACCCCGCACTTGTCCATACTAAGGATACATTGAGAAGGGGGTAAGCGGATATCTTGTTGCACCCGCCGTCCGCTTACCCCCCTTCTCTGTGTATCCTTACTATGGACGAGTACAGGGTGTAGCAAGATGGCGGCAACAAAACGTCACTTCTGTTATGCCGCGTACACACGGTCGTTTTTTGCGATGAAAAAAAAAACTACGTTTTCTGTGAAGTAAAAAACGACGTTTTTGAAACGTCACTTTCAAAGACAATTTTGCATACACACCATCGTTTTTTCACAAAAAGCGAGGTTACGTTCACCACTCTTTTCCATTGAAGCTCGCTTCATAACTAGCTTCTGGGCATGCGCGGGTTGAAAAACGTCGTTTTAAAAGACGTTTTTGCTACACACGGTGACTTTTTGTGAAACAAAAAACGACGTTTTGAAAAACGACACAAAAAATTCAAGCATGTTGGAATTTTTTTTTGGTCGTTTTTTTAAGACAAAAAACGACGTTTTGCCCACACATGATCAATTTAAATGACGTTTTAAAAAACGTCGTTTTTTTTTGATCGCAAAAAACGACCGTGTGTACGCGGCATTGCACTTTCTGACGAGTCGCCATATCTGACAAAACACCTGCAAGTTTAAATGACAATGGCATTTATATATACAATAGATGTGTTGTTATACCTGCTGGACAGGTAGGGGTCCACCTTGGTAGTGTTTGCAATAAACAGGCTCCTCATCAACTGCTTTCTTTCTAGGGGCTGTCAAGGTTTAATTGCTTATGGCTGTCACTCATTGATCCTCGTGGTAGACCCCAGCACTGCGCAGACTCTTCAGGTTTTAGAAAAACACAAAGCCAACATTGTTAAGGTACGTGGGGTGAAATCCCTTTTACCATAATAAAGGAATCTTTTATATTGAATACACTTTATTTTTTATGAAAATGTTTATTGAAAGGTTAGTTGTATCCTAGCCTGTGTATGTATTAGGAGAGCACTCCAATCCCCCAGGAAGCACGGCCTGTGACCTTGATACGAGCAGCGCTCCCCACCACGACCACCTCCAAGTCAGTCTTGATAGCTGGGACACAGCTCAGAGGTTTCTGGTTTTAAATGCTGTAGATATTTTCTTAGATATTGCTCTAGGGGGGCAGCCGCATGAGAATTCAGAAAGCATGATGATTAAGTCTATGCTGCTGGTCACTTGGTGAATTTTCAGCAAAAAAAAAACGTCCTGCATTTGATTAAGCCCCTCTTCTTTTATGGGTTTATAATGGAATTTCTCTTTAGAAACTTCTGAACATATGACACGGAATCTGACACAAAAATACATATTTGTTTTGCCATAGTAAGATTGCATGCAATATATTAGTTATACAGGTTAAAGAAACAAACAAAATGTTCTTTCCATTGCTACACAGCATGCTTCCGTGTGTTCTGTTACAGAATAATAAAAAAAAGTGTAAAAATAAAGGTCACGGTTTGTCTAAGACACAAAAGTAGAACTTCTGATGAAAGTACACTTTACATCTGTGAGGCTAATCACTGGTGCGGAAAATAGTGTGTGAACAAGAAGGCAAACACTGCGAGTCCGCTGCTTATAGAGTTTGATTCCTAAAGCACCAGGTGGGAGAACCTCTCAGGCGATGTTCAGTGTGAGCAGAGGCAGACAGTCCAGGTTCTCTAGGAAGCCTGTGGACACCTACCCAGGAAAATGTTACTGATTAAAAAATGCCGGTATATTAATTGCATGCAAATATACCAGAACAGTTTTCAGTACAGACAGTCCCTGAGTTGCATATATCCAACTTAAATGCGACTCATACTTACAGAAGCAGCATAACGCCACCTCCGGCCACTTGCGCTCCACGCTGCTTCTGGCAACCGCTGGGTGGTCAACTTGTTGGCTACTGGATCCCACGCTGCTGGACAGCTCTAAGGTTCGGGACCCCTGCTGCTACTGCAGGCTGAGGACGTACAACAGGCAGGCATGTCCTGTAATGAGCCTTGTATCAGGCTCTGACTCTCTAATAGCAGTCCCATCCTCTCCAACAAGTCCATCGTCCTCTATCGAGATAGTTTAAAGGGGTGTTCCAGCCAAAAATGGTGTTTATTAAAAGTCAGCAGCTACAAAAAGTGTAGCTGCTGGCTTTTAATAAACACTCACTTACCTGCTCCTGCGTTCTAGTGACGCGCCGACCGGGGCTCCGCTCCTCTTCCCCCCCCTTCCCGGCCGGCGTCTCCATTCCGACTGTGGGCACCCAGCCGTGACAGCCTTCGGCTTCACGGCCGGGCACCCACTGCGCATGCACGAGCCGCACTGCGCATGCGCGCGCGGCTCGCCGCTGATTGTAGAGGTCGATCGCATGGGACCTGTCATGTGTCCCATGCGATCACCTACAGGTAGGGGCTGGTGTAGGCGATTAAGCTTAAAGCGGAGTTTCACCCTAAATATAAGATCTCCCATGCGCTTCAGCATACTGGCGTCAGCGCCAGTATGCTGGGTTTTTTTTTTTTTTTATAGCACACTTACTGTTTTATCGTAGAAATCCTTTTCTGTCCCCCGCGTTGGACGGCGCCAGTACAGCGCGTCACATCTTCCTAAGATACCCGATATGGACTCGGGTATTTCCGGCGCTATGCGGCGCCTGCGCACAGACCTAGGAGCTGACTGCGCAGGCGCCGTATTTCTCCGAGTCCTATTTCGGAGAAATACGGCGCCTGCGCAGTCAGCTCCTAGGTCTGTGCGCAGGCGCCGCATAGCGCCGGAAATACCCGAGTCCATATCGGGTATCTTAGGAAGATGTGACGCGCTGTACTGGCGCCGTCCACCACGGGGGACAGAAAAGGATTTCTACGATAAAACAGTAAGTGTGCTATAAAAAAAAAAAAAACCCAGCATACTGGCGCTGACGCCAGTATGCTGAAGCGCATGGGAGATCTTATATTTAGGGTGAAATACCGCTTTAATCGCCTAACCAGCCCCTCGGCGGAAGCAGGACAGGAAGTCCCACTCCTCCTGAAGCCCCCACTCCCCCCCCAAAAAATTACATGCCAAATGTGGCATGTAAGTGGGAGGGGAGTGGGATAAGCGGAAGTTTCATTTTTGGGTGGAACTCGCTTTAAGGTTGTACTGTACAGTATTTGAAAATATTTACCACTTGCCAACCGCATACTGTGTGTGTGTGTGTGATTGATGGAGATTATATATATATATAGGTGCCTTGGCTTATATTCAGGTCAGCTTATACTTGAGTATATACGGTACCTGTTCCAACTTGTATACAAATTAAACTTAAAGGGGTTGTAAAGGGGTTTTCCTTTAAAAAATAAAAGTTAAAGGAACTCTAAGGCCTCGTACACACGAGCGGACAGATTTGTTCAAATCTGTCCGTCCGACAGATTTGAACAAATCTGTCTGCTGGGATTTTGGTTTGCTCGCGTGTACACACGAGCAAACCAAAATCCCCGCCAGCAGACGGCGCGCTGACGTGTCGGTGACGTTGACGCCGCCACGTCACCACACCAGGAAGTAAAACACTTCCGCGCATGCGCCGAATCCATGCGGCGGTGCGGGACGACATGTCTGCTGGTAAGTGTACTAACCAGCAGACATGTCGGGCGGACAGATTCCCACCCGATAGATTTCAAAGCATGCTTTGAAATCTGTCGGGTGGACAAATCTGTCTGCACGGCCGTACACACGATCGAATCTGTCTGCTGAAACGGTCCAGCGGACCGTTTCCAGCGGACAGATTTGATCGTGTGTACGAGGCCTAAAGGTTTGTTTTTTATTAGATCAATGGATTTGCTGTAAGCTAGAGCATTTTAATATCACTTACCTCGTTTTTCCTTTTGACCTCCAAAATACAGTAATCCAGGTTTAAAATTGCCATTTCCTATCTCTCCTCTTCTTGCTTTCCACCAGCACCTGAGCTGTTTTGCATGGTGGAAAGCAGAATGTGCTCACCCCCTCCCTATGACTACAGCCCTGCGTGAAGATACTCTCTTATCCCTCACAGGCATGGAGGCTAAGCCTAATGGGAACTGTAGTTCCCATTAGGCCGTGATGTAGCAAGAATGAATGCGCACCGCAAACCAGGAGGTCAGTCAGAATAACGATTCAGGAGTGACAGAGGTGAATAAAACAGATCGATTTCAACAGGTATCAAACTAGTTATAATGCAAAACATTACTTTTTACTTTATTAGCTACTGTCAGACTTTAATTTAAGAGAAAAATATTTTTGTCTTTACAACCCCTTTAAGTGAACCAAACATGCTCTAGCTTAAAGGAACCTATTTAGAAAATAAACCTTTACAACCCCCTTTAAGAACAAACGTCCAGAAGACATCTGGTTTGTAACCCATGGCCGGCTGTGGTTAAATTGAAACCCTTATGATGTTCAATAATGCATAATAAAATTAGCAGTAAGCAGAAATGAGGAGAAACCCATCTGAGCTACCAGCATGCACAAAGAATAAACAGCTGTTTAGGTGGAAACTATAGTCTTTAGTGTTTCTCTACATACACAAGGAAAAAAAAAACTGCTAGATTGTTTTGCTACCTATGCTGGCACTGCTTTTATCAAGCTCACCTCCAAATAAGCAAATACAAATAATAGATCTATTGCCCAGTGGGAGTTGAAATAAAAGGCCAGCTCTTACTGCTATACTTGCCTTATCTTCAGCACCTAGTGCAGTGATGGCGAACCTATGGCACAGGTGCCACAGCTGGCACTCCAAGCCCTCTCTGTCGGCACGCCAGGGGATTCCCCCAGCCAGGCAGTCAATTGCACTGACTCAACAGGACATCGGCTCCCTTGTTTGCATAGGTGCCAGTGACGTCGGCAGAAGGGTGGGCATCCAGTCATCATATGCCCTTGTTAAGGGGGAGTGTAAAATTCTTCCTCCACTGTCCTGACTCTGTTCGGCAGCTTATTGCCTCCCCAAATCCTTACACCTCTGGTAAGGCATTCAGGCATTCCTTTCTGCAGCATGATATTCCAGCTCCCCCTGCTCCAGGAAGACTTTGGTTCAGTCTGTCCTTCTAGTGCAGCCTGTGAAAAAGTGGAGGGGGTACTCTGAGCAGATCATCCATGGCCATTAGTGGTGCAATGTAGCTGACCTCCCGGCGGCAGGGATATCAAGGAGGTAGGTGAGTGCCAGGTAGGTCAGTGGATGTATCGGGTAGGTCAGTGTATGTTGCACAGTGCATTCTGAGCACAATGCATTCCTGAACCCTGCATTCTGAGCAGAATCGTACATTTTATGTCCCTTGGGGCTCATTAAGAGGAATGATCAGTCCCATCCACTGTACAGAGCCGCTGGTAGGTTTAATTCTGTGTTGGCACTTTGAAAGAAATAAGTTGGTTTTGCGTCGCGGTTTGGGCACTCGGGCTCAAAAAGGTTCGCCATCACTGACCTAGTGTCATTCAACCCGCTTTCTGTATAAACATAAAAAAGGAAACTAAGTGCAGAGATGGAATAATTGTAGGCATATGGCAATTAACCAAATAGAAAAACAACAATAAAAGTCCATTAGTCCTTAAAGCGGATGGCCCATTCCCAGTAAGTGCGGGTCATAAGCTCGCGTTGGTTAAGTCCCTGCCCTTTGTACACACTGCCCGTCGCTACTACCGATTTTCACGCCCACATGAAAAACATTTGAATTACGCGGGCTTACGCCGGCCCATTTACGCTACGCCGCCGTAACTTAAGGAGCAAGTGCTTTGTGAATACAGCACTTGCCTCTCTAAGTCAGCAGCTGCTGACTTTTAAAAATAGGACACTTACCTGTCCTGGAGTCCAGCGGCGTCCGCAGCAGAGGACGAGCGTTCGCTCGTCTCTCTGCTGCTCCCCCTCCATCCACGGCGAGGGAACCAGGAATTGAAGTGAAGTGGGTTCACTGCCCGGTTCCCTACGGCGCATGCGCGAGTCGCGCTGCGCCCGCTGATTGGCTCCCCCTGTGTGCTGGGAGCCGAGAGTTCCCAGCACACAACGGGAAAAAACAGACTTTTGCCCGAGACTGCGGGCCAAAAGTGGGTTCAGATACCTGTCTTTAGACAGGTATCTGCACCCCCCTCCCCCCTGAAAGGTGTCAAATGTGACACCGGAGGGGGGGAGGGTTCCGATCAGCGGATCTTCACTTTAGGGTGGAGATCCGCTTTAAAAAGATCAGTCCTTAAAATGAATGGTGGCAGCTATCCTCCGAGAATGGCGGCTCTGTGAACAGACTAGGAGGAAGGGAGAACACTGGATGTGTCACCTCAGTGTAGTTTTTAAGCAAAGTTTTAATTGCAAAGTAAATATAAAGGCCCGTACACACGGTCAGACTTTTTGCCAACAAACTTCAAAATGAGAAAGTTTGCAAAAAAATCCGACCGCGTATACGCTCCATCGGACAAAATTTTCGTTTTTCATCGGACAAAAGTTCGCTCTGCAAACGGACAAAGTTTTCGGCAACAAAAGTCCAATGGTGCCTAGTCCGACCGTATGTACAGCAAGCCATCGGACTTTTGTACAAAGTGCAAATACGCATGCCCAGAACCAATGTTAAAATCAACCAACAATAGCAGAAGTTGACCAAAGGGTGGCGGTAAAGAGCAGAAAAAAAACTTGATGTTGGAAAAGTTTTAGGAAAGTTTGCAGAAAAGTCTGATTATGGGTGTGCCCGGCCAACTCCCTTCGGACAAAAATCCAAGGAAAAGTTTGTTTTGAAGTCCGATCGTGTGTATGAGGCTTTACGCTCACAAGTAGTAAATGAATGTCAAGCTCATCTGTGTAGTCACACACTTACCACTTCGACTACACCGATGAGCTTGACATTAATTTACTATTTGTGAGTGTTACATTTACTTTGCGATTTAAACTTTGCTTAAAACGGATGTCTGCTGAAAAAAAAAAAACATTAAAAGTCAGCAGCTACCAATACTGCAGCTGCTGACTTCGCTCGTCACTCTGCTGCCCCCCCGCCATCCTCGGTGAGGGAACCAAGATAGTGAAGCGCACCGGCTTCACTGCCCGGTTCCCTACGGCACATGCGCGAGTCGTGCTGCGTCTGCTGACTGGCTCTCGCTGTGCTCTGGGAGCCGAGTGTTCCCAGAACACAACGGGGGGAGGACGACGACGGGAGGTGATGTCCTGCCCGCAGTCTACCCACAGACTGTGTGGCCGGATGTGGGTGCAAATACCTGTCTTTAGACAGGTATCTGCACCCCCCCTCCCCCTGAAAGGTGTCAAGGGTTCCGATCAGCTTTAGGGTGGAGCTCCGCTTCAGATACTACTGAGGTGGCACTTCCTGTGTTATCCCTTCCTCCTTGTCAACCCACTTCCTGTAGCCCAAGGCCTCTTGGACACACCCTCTGCGGGATGCGTCATGAATGCAGCTAGGACCCGCAAGAGAATGCTGAAGGGGGTGCAGCTGAGATGTTGATATCTGCAGAATTTAGGACCGATCAACCTCTGGAGACTGGACAAAATACTTCAGGAAAAGGGTATGCATATACATTCTGGAATTTGGCTTTAGGCCTCCTTCAAACAGGTGATTAGGGGCATGGGTCAGATTCCACAGGCAAGAAATAGCGGATTCTTGCGGCTGGTATCTTGTGTTGGTAGAAGTTTGGTGAGAGACGATTTGTGCTTTTCAGTCTTGTGCTATTCAGTCCGATACAGCGTAACGAATGTGCCATCTCCATTATGAACGCTAGTTTTACCAGACCGAGCGCTTCCATCTCATATTTGATTCAGAGCATGCATGGAATTTTGTACGTCAAAATTGTCTACACATGATCAGAATTTACGAGAATGGATTTTGTTGTTGGAAAATTTGAGAACCGGCTTTCAAATTTCAAATTTGCAAATGTCCGATGGAGTCTACACACGTTCGAACGTTTTGTTGTCGGAAATTCAGAGCGTGTGTATGCGGCATTAGTCGCTGTCACTGTTTGCATGTATCGCACACCCAGAGGTTACATTCGGTTAGAGATGAATGTCCGAGCATGGACTCCTCTTTCTGCATTTGTTGGTTCTTGCCACTGGAGTCCGATGTATACTGGTAGTAATTACCACATGTGAAGAAGTTTACAGTTTTACATACCAAATGATTTCTTAGGCTCCATGTACACATAGCCTATTGGGGCCACTGGAAAACGCAAAGCGCTGCAAAAATGGTCTGCGATTTTACTGCGGCTGGCAGTCAAAACGTTCCTAACCTGAACACGTTTCTTCCTCATTCAGGAGAGGAAGGTTGATTGAGGCTGAACATCAGCAGCTCCTAAACCATCCCAAAAGTCTATGTGTACATGGACACATAGGGTTTTATGGAGTTGAGTTTTAGGAGCTTTGGCAAAAAAACTCCAAAAGCTCTGAAACTAAAGTTTAGGAACTGTAGTGTACATGAAACCTAACTCCGTTTAGTCACGTTTGTGATGAACACGACTCTGCATACCCAGGCAGATGACTAACTTACTGGTTTAATAATGTAGCTTCCTTTCTCACATTACCACCTCCGTTCTTACATTAGTCAATAAATGGTCTTCAACAAAGTTCCTAGTAATCAGCCTTTTCTCTGTAATTGGCTGAGCTTACTGGACACCACAGTTACACCAAGCTTATCTTTACATGATCATCCCAAAACTGTTCACTTATGTCCAGCAGAGCTAGCTGTGCTGCTAGATTCACAGCTTCATAGCTGTGCTGTGTGTCAACAGTCATCACAGGGGTGATTTTGATCAATAAAAAAAAAAATATATATATTTCTTAACCATACATTAAAACCGACATGTTCTAGTCAATTGGGTTATACAGCTGCCTCCATATAACTTGATGCTGGAAAACTGTAAGCACATTCTTCTATAACCCTTCCCACTCCCAGTAAGCCCCAGTTTTTTTTTTTTTTTTGCAGCTGTCTTTAGGTGAACGGATGTCTACAATTTTTTTTTTTTTTTCCAAAGCAGATATTAGTGCAGCGTGCTGGTTGGGACATCTTCAGATGCAGCCTGCAGTGTTAATAGTGGCAACACTTTTAAAATTTGCCAACCTTTTTTTTCTTATGCCACCAGGACTCTGGCCAGGAGAGCAACCGCACCTGCATCTTTCCTAAGAGGCGTTCTGCACATATACATGCCATTTTTCCATACATGATGCACAATCTGGCTTAACCCATCTTGCGCTTCAGCAATGATTACACATACACCTAGGGCAATACTACCTCATGCTCCACAAACAGGTCAGGAAGTCCTATGACATTTGCCATACAGGATCTAATTCTGATATGAATGAATGAATACTTGTATAGCGCGGCACATGCGAACTGAATCGCCTCTGGGCGCTTGTTGTTCCTGTCTCCTTTGATATCAAAAGAGAAAAGTCTTGACCTTTTTCCTAAATGCTAGGTGGTTCTCCTCCAACCGGATGTTGGTTGGTAAAGCGTTCCATAGTCTGGGACCTTGGATCGCGAATCTTCTTTCTCCTTTGGACTTGAAGTTGGCTTTCGGAACCTGGAGCAGGTTCTGATTCGTGGATCGCAAAACGCGATTGGGATTATGCGCTTTTATTATTTCGCATAAATAAAGGGGGGCATTCCCATGGACACATCTATGCGTAAGACAGAGAGCTTTAAAAGCAATTCTGTCTTTAACTGGCAGCCAATGAAGGGCTCTCAGTGAAGGTGAGATGGATTCCCAGGGTTTTTTCCCAGTCACAAGTCTGGCGGCCGTATTCTGAACGACTTGCAGACGAGCGATTTGGTACTTGGGGAGGCCGAGGTAAAGGGCATTTGCATAATCCAGCCTGGAGTTTACAATAGCTCCCACCACGACCGCTAAATCTTCTTTGGGGATGAACGGAGTGAGTCTGCGTAGTAGGCGCAGTAGATGGTGAGATCCGCTGACTACTGACCCTATTTGAGCGTCCATTGTCATAAAGGAGTCAAAAATGACCCCTAGGCTTTTGACTTTGGCGCTAGGGGTGATGATTTTGCCCAAAATAGGCGGGGGGGGGGGGGTCCACGCTGTTGAAAGTTGATTCCTGCGCTTGGCGTGAAACAGAAGAAGTTCTGTTTTTGCTCCATTGAGTTTAAGATAACTCTTTGTCATCCAGTCCTCTATCAAAGAGAGACATGTCTCTAGATTGAGGTGGTGATCCTGTCTGTTGCAGATACGGAAATACAGTTGCGTATCATCTGCATATGAGTGGTAGAGCAGTTTTTGGCTGCTAATAATCTCAAAAAGAGGACGAAGATAAATGTTAAACAGCACTGGTGACAGAGGCGATCCTTGAGGGACTCCGCATGTTACTGTGCGTTTTTCAGACGTAAAAGGTCCTAACTTCACTGTTTGCGATCGGTTTTCCAAAAAAGAAGAGAACCAAGATAAATCGCTTTCTGCGACTCTGGCTACTTCAGCAAGCCGAGTCAGTAACAGATTGTGGTCTACAGTGTCGAAAGCTGCACTTAGGTCCAACAGAACCAGGAGACAAGATTCTCCTTCGTCTGCGGCCTTGAGAACATCGTCCCATACTTTCAGCAATGCTGTTTCCGTCCCATGTCCGGGACGGAAGCCTGATTGCAATGGGTCAAGTAGCTTGTAGGTATCTAGATGCAGTTGCAGCTGTTGTACCACTACTTTTTCCATTATCTTAGAGAGTACGTTGAGGCTTGTTATGGGACGGCGGTGGAGTGGGTCCTTGGGGTCCAGGGAGGGTTTCTTCAGGATGGGTTGGATTATACCTTCTTTCAACTGTGAGGGCACTATGCCCTCCAAGAAAGACTGGTTGATAAGCTGCGTGATGGGAGGAGCCAGGATGTAGGCGCATTCCTTCAGCAGTTTTGTGGGGATAATGTCATTTGGCGCTGTGCCATTGCGCAGAGTACAAATGACATTCTTAGTGGTCTCGATGGAGATGGGTTCCAGGGTGAACTTACCTGATATCGGAGAATTACTATGGGTGCTGTGTGAGAGGCTGCGGGGGGGGCTGGGGGGAGAATTGTTTTGCTAAATGCTTTCGCGGATTGCCTTGATTTTATTAATGAAGCAATCTGATAGTTCATTGCAAAATTCTTGTGTGTCTGAACTGGGGGCTTCAATGCATCCTTGCTTCATGGTCTGGGTGACCATCTTGAAGAGTTCGCGGGGGCGGTTTTGGGCACCGTTGATAGCCTCCGAAAAATAATTTTATTTGGCTTGGAAAATTCCTTTGTGGTATTTTCTTGTAGTCGCCTTGTAGATGGATAGGTTTAGCTCTGAAGAACATCTTTTCCAGGCAGATTCTGCCCTTCTGCGTTCTTGCTTCAGTAACGACAGCTGGTTATTAAACCAGCTGCGGTTGTTTTTCCGAATGCGGGTTCTTCGTTTTGGCGCTACCAAGTCGGCTGACTGTAGCATGGCCGAGTTTATGGCTTCCAATGTTTCAACGGCCGTTTGATGCGGCTGAGTTGTTTCTATTTTTTTCCTTATATGGAATGCTGTCTCCAGTCTTGCTGGCTACCCTCCTCTTAGACCTCCTGTGGCCACTTCTGGCTCTCCCCTCTCATCCTATTTGTTCAGAGATGACAGTTCACCCATTATGTCTGAATTTAGGACTAGGTTTTCAGCCCCTCTTGTAGACCTCAGACTGCATGGGCCACAAGCGGGCCTCTTATCCTCTCCATTGGAGTCCATATCTGAATCTCATCGAACTGCTTTTGCACTGCTTGAAGAGATAGGTGGAAATTTTGTGATTTCTGAGGACACACAATCTGTTGATATTTCTCGGTAGCTTAAATTGTTACTGTAACGGAATGACCCGTGACGCCCAGAGACTTTTAAGGGATGGGGGATACTCCTGTGCCAGCGTCACTAAGGACTCTTGGGTCTAAGGTCACCCTGTGCCCCTTTTGGGCATAGGGTGACTGATAAATGATTCATGTTTTGCAGGAGATCTGGACATATTACAAGCTGTAAAGGTCAATGTTTCATTCAAGGTGGGGACACATGCTTTTTGAGGTATTAATTGCATCTGCTCCTAGACATTCCATTGTGTGATGCTAATAACACTGTTTAAAGCCTATTGATGATCAGGTGTGAATGCCTTATTGTCGGAGACAGAATGTCTGACATAGGAATGTGTTTTCTGCAGGTGAATCACTTATTGACAGAGTCGGAACGTCTGGGTGATAATTGCCTCAACTGAATGTCTTTACCTAAGAGAATGTGATTGAAGTTCATTGTGTGATGGTAGGGGGGTGGAGAGTTTCATTGTCCCTGTGATTTAACTGTGACATGTTTGTAACTGTATAAGAACCAGCTGAGTTTACCATTAAAAACATTTATACATTTGACTCAGAACACAGAGCGTATGTCTTGTCTCTCTGAGGGAATTCTTATGGATCGGGTCTGCTGGCTTGTCGGATAAGCTGTCGTGGTTGGGGCAATGGAATGGATATCGTAAACAGTGGTGACCGTTAGTTACTAAACCCACAACAGTAAAATCGGTCTGTATATGCAGTAAAGCATGCTTGTTATACTCACTGTGGAACCTAATGGGTTAATCCTCTGCATTGTGTAAGAAGGCTTTTTGATTCTGTCTTTTCTGATCCTCCCCTTATTCCACAGTCCCCAATCCATCTCCCGATAGTATAGAGCCTTGGGGTCACTCTGCACATTTTATTAGTATTTTTTTTTTCTTGGGAGGTGCATGTGATCAGCACTGTCCAGGCAGAGGGTCAGGGTTCCTGCAGACTCATAGGACAGTCAGGTTCACTAAAATAATTGCATTTCCATGTTCTGAGTACTGTGGGAGAACAGATATAGTGAATGCAGGGTTGTGGGTTTAGTAACATTTTAAGGATACTATTGATGTGCAAAAAAAGGGGGGATAGGGTTGGGACTTTAGATGAGGCATATGGTAGAACTATCACAGACCTCCATCCCTGTAAAAGTCCCAACCCCCCCCCCCCTTTTTGTACCAAAGGATACTATTGATGTTCTTATTGATACAGTGTGCACATGCCTCACCTTAGAGCAGCCTACATCAGCCTGGCTCAAGGTCACCAGCCTTGGCTCACTAAACATGCCTTGGTTTGCAAAAACCTTCTCAGTTTGTGTTTTATAGTAACCAACCTCGCCCTGGAAAAAAAGTCTTCTCCCCTGGAAATGTTTTGCTCATCAATACCCTACTAAGGAAGGGTTTGTGAAGAAGTTGGCTGTCTGTTGAGGTGGGAAGGCCCTCTTTTTAAGGCATTTTGTTACCCGGATAGGCTCCACTAAGCAACTTAAAGCGGAGCTCCAGCCACGGTAAAAATTTTTTTTAAAGTCAGCAGCTACTAACAGTGTAGCTGCTGACTTTAAATAAGGACACTTACCTGTCCTAGGCGCCCGCGCTGATGGGCCCCCCGATGCCGGTCCCACGATCGCTCCGGGTCCCGCGCCGCCATTCACAATATGGGAAACAGGCAGTGAAGCCGTACGGCTTCACTGCCCGTTTCCTACTGCGCCTCCGCGAGTCTCACGCTGGCTTGTGAATGGGCGCGCTGCTCTCTGAGAACACACACAGTTCCCAGGAAGCAGCGCGCCCATTCACAAGGAGAAGAAGAAGAAGAAAACACACCGCGGATTAGGAAGAGGCAGATTACGGACTTCCGCATAGCAACAGCTATTTCGGATGAGTATTTTTTTTTTTTTTTTTTTCAGGTTTTTTTTTTTTTTTTTTTTCAAACAACATTGTAAAATGTTGTTATACTGGGTGGAGCTCCGCTTTAATGTTGCATCCATTTCATTGTGCCGATTCTGGTTGTCTGGATTAAATTAGAACAGTACTCCTTTTGCCCCACAACAAAAAGGCATTATCTATAGCTCCCTCGCCCAATGAAGCTCTATCCTTGCCTGCTTTGCTGGATAAAGTTAGAGGGCATTCCAGTGGTCTTTTATTGCACCAAATGGGCCCAGGAGGATGTGGTACTTGGACATAGTCGGGCTCCTGGTTCATTCTCTGTGGGCACTTCTGGATCATCTTGTTGCATTGAAATGAATGGGCACTGCTGCTGAAGCGCCTGCAAAGCGCTTTGGCAGCGGCGATACACGGGCGGCATTAACCCCTTCATCGGCTGCTAGCAGCTGAATAGCGCCGCTAAAACTAGCATCAACACCCACCCGCTCCAGTGTGAAAGCAGCCTAAATGTATACCGCATTGGGTTTGTCTCTGCTGTCTTTTAATTTCATAAATTGCCAACTGTACACTTAGTAGCAAGAGATTATGTGATCCTAAAGTACAGCTCCATTTGATCCAAAAATCCTCAGTCCCACTTCCCTAGTCCCTCTTTTGCTAACTTAAAGTATAACCAAAGATTTGTTTTGGATAGAGTGGAGAGGAACTGGAACCTGTGTCAGTTTTTATTGCTGTCTTTGCCCACGTTAAGGAGATTCCCCCTCCTCTATTTGTCCTGCTCACCATTATTATTGAAAGTGAAAGAAGGAAAAGAAAATCCCAAATTTTGGGTTGTCCCCAGAAAAGTAATGGAGAAGAAACCTTCCAATGGAGACACTAGTTCTGGTGACCTGGGGGTGCCCAAGGGTGCCTTAAAGCGAAGTTCGAGCCAATTCTCTGTTTAAGTCAGCAGCTACAAAAGGTGTCGCTGCTGACCTTTAATGAACACACTCTCACCTGTCCCACGTTGCGGTCGTCTGAAGCCTTGGTTCTCTCCATGGCACCGGCATCACTACTGTGGGCACCTGGCTGTGACACCTTGCGGCTTCGCAGCCGAATGTGCACTGCCGAGTGCTTACCTGATTAAGGCTTGCCTGTAGGTGCAAGAAATATCTCCCAAACCTAAAATGTTTAGGCGATATTTGCAAAAAATACAGGCACTGATGTCTACGGCGCGTGCTATGACTTGCGGCTCCCACGGCCAGTCACAGTGCCGGAGCCGCAATACCCGAAAGTCACTCCGGAAGAGACAGTGGCGACGGAGAGGGGAACGAGGACCACTGCTTCGATCTCAGGTAAGCAATTCATAATGAGCTAGTATGCTATGCAGGGTGGTGCTTGGTTTGTGAGCATAATTTGTTCCAGAAACATGCTTGTAATCCAAAGCACTTGTATATCAAAGAATTTTTTTACAGGGTATAAAAGAGAAGAGAGGCACCTCTAATGCCCGTTTTTTTTTGTATGCTAATCTCGTGTTTGAATCTGAGTTCACTGAAGTCACGAAAATTCTCGTACGGCAGAATAAAAAATCGGAAGTGATGTCATGTGTTGTAATGCATTTGTATTGCATTTTCGAAAGACAGCTGTACTGATTAAATTAAATTGTACGATCTATCATCGCACAGAAAAAATTTCCGTGCATGTCCGATAGAATAAAATCGGATGAACTGTCCTGATCGGCTCTCGAAAGCTCTGTACTAACGATCCGATTATCGTACGATCGTTTCGAAAACGGCATTTTTCGTACGAATTTCGGATCATGTGTACAGGGCTTTAGGCCCCTTTCACATTGAGGCGTTTTTCATGCGGTACAGCGCTTAAAATAGCGCTGCTATACCGCATGAAAAATCATGCCCTGTAGTGTTCAATGTGAAAGCCCGAAGGCTTTCACACTGAAGCGGTGCGCTAGCAGGAACGCTCCAAAAGTCCTGCTAGCCGCATCTTTACCGCGGTATAGGAGCGGTGTGTTCACCGCTCCTATAGCGCGCCTTCCAATTGGAATCAATGGGAAACCGCGGTAATAGCGCGGTAATACCGCCCGCAACGGTTAAAACCTCACCGCTAGCGCCCGAATATCGCGGTAAACACGATGGTATAGCGGCGCTACAAATAGCGCGGCTATACCGTCACCGCGGCTCCACGCCTCAATGTGAAAGGGGCCTTAGTGTAGCAATAAGTTGCTAAATGTTGTACCTTCATTAAATGTAACCATATTGCTACACTTGGAGGCTCCTCTCTTCTTTTTTTTATACTCGGTTATGACATAACTCTACTCTTATATCAAGACATTGCTTGTATATCAAGGAAAAATGTATTATAACATTTTGCTTGTCTTGCAAAACGCTCTTAAACCAAGGTTTTACTGTATATACTTTGGATTTGGTGTAATTGTTTTATATGTAATCTTATTGTCCATGCTCTGGAACAGACTTTGTTTTATTTTATGTAAGTTTTTGACTGCTTTTCTTTAATAAAAACCTTTTTGGATTAAATGTATCTATTATATTTTTTTTGGGGGGGGTGTTTTTTTCTTTTTTTTTTACTTTTTAACTGGAAATTTTAGGATAAGGCTTGATTTCCTCTATAAGATCGCAAGGTAAATGTGACTAAATAATGCATCTGTGCTGTTTGGTTTGCACTATGGAAGGGGAGGGTAGCAGCATCTATAACTTCTCTCCACACTGGGTCTCCCCAGGGTGTTAGATGCAGCCAGCCGTGCCTTCCCTCAACAGCACTGCCATGGCTTTGTTTTTAGGCAATTAGTATGTACCTGACAATTCCTTCTCCATGCCTTTTTAACAGTTGGATCTTGCTTGAAAGTGAACACATGCAAGTTATATTTTTTAATACGTTTTACGAATGTAGTTTGCACCTTTTTTTTTTTTTTTTTTTAACAGCTCAGATAAAGACCCTTAGAAATATTACTGAACAGATGAAAGTATAGAGGGATCAAAAATGCTTCTTGTGAGAAATCTCATCTTGGGAAATAATTGCAGAGATGTTATGTACACTGTGATGCCTCTTTAATCAGACTAGCCTTTTTTATTTATTTTTATTCTTTATTTAAAGGGTCACTAAAGGAACATTTTTTTTTTTTTTTTGCTGAAATGACTGTTTACAGGGTATAGAGACATAAAAGATAACTGATTCCTTTTCAAAATGATTAAAAATAGATAAAAATCAATCACATAATGTGCCTGCAGGTTAGTTTCACGTTTGAACTGGCTTCATGTTTCTGTGAAGTAGAAATAGACACACAGAACAAAAACAAACAAATCCAGGGCAGTGTTTTGTTTTTAAAATAAATCTGATTGGTTCTGGGAAGTTTTAGACACACAGTAATGACAGGTTAGACCACTGTGAGAAAGCTCCCAGCACTGTGGTTATAAGGAAACAGACAAGCAGGAAGTGTGGAGATCAGAGCAGGATTACAGCAACATCAAAGCAAAAAGGAACAACAAGGACATGAAACCAGTACTGCATTAAGGTAGAGGAAGCTATTTAGCTAAAAAAAAAAAAATCCTTTAATGATCCTTTAAGGAAAGGCAAAGATTGACAACCGAAAGAACAAGGCATACCAACTTGGGTGCAGCTGAGGAATGCACATGCACCAAATAAACATAACCAAAGAATACAACGTTGTCATAAAGGCCAGTGACCCCCTGTCATTGTCTCCAAAAGTATAGGGTTGGAAGGTTGCGTGATAACTAAGAATAAGGTACACAGTCCAATGGTACATGGCCTGTTACCTGCTATAGGTTGGTTTCTAATGCCTACCCTATTTTGTAAATTGGGTAAGAATAAAAGAAAAGAGGCCTATGAGCAGGAAAGAGAGAATAAGAGAAGGAAAAAAAGGGGCTGAGTCCCAGTCCTGAAAAGAGGTAGGGGCAAAAAAGATGATAAAGAAAGGAATGAAGAATTAAGGGGAGAGAGTAGAACGCCTAGGATGTCCCTTTGAGGTACCAACCATTAAACCATCAAGATGCATTCAAAATGTGGTCAGTCATGCTGAGCTATGGGTTGCCCAGAGGAGCCGGATGACTGATCAATGTAGGAAGGATGTAGCCGCCACAAATATGCATATGCAAAAGAGCAAGAGAACATAGGTCATGGAAGCCAGGTGTGATAGAAATGTTCCTCTGGTATAAGGAGGCTGTGCATTCAATGTCCTTGACTTTGGCAAGCCACAATGAGATCAGGGATGGGCTGCAAGCCCTGGCCACATTTAGAATATAAAATATAAGTATAAGTCTAGCCTTAAAGCAAAACCAAATGCAATACTCCTTTTTTTTTTTTTTCATATTGTATAGAATAAGGGAAGGTTTCAACTCCTGTTGGGGTGTGTTTTTATTCTTACTTTTTTGCCATCTGTGTCCCATTCAGGAGCTTTCCCTTCACTTCCTGTCCCATAGTCAAAACAGGAAGTGAGAGAAAATCACTCCCAAATTGAGGAAATCCCTTGTCGTCAAAGTCACCAGAACTAGTGTCCCCATTGGAAGATTTCCCCTCTTGTTACTGTTCTGAAGACAACACAATATTTGTGATTTTTTTTTTTTTTACTTTTCAGTTTTTAATGAAAATGGTAAACTTGACGATTGGAGCGGGTTACTCTCCCTAACTGGGACACAGACAGCAATACAAGCCTGACAGGTGTTCTAATCCCTCTCCCCTCTATACAAAACAAAAATAGTTACTCCTAGTATCGCCGCTCCAGCGCTGTGATTGGCTGGAGCGGCGATGACGTCACTCCCGCGCGCGGGAGATTTAAAATCGGCAGGGTCGGCGGCTGCCGGTCCTTAGCCGAGAATCCCCCCCTGCGCATGCGCCACTGCAATCAGCGGCGCATTGCGAGGGGAATATCTCCAAAACAAGTTTAAGAGATATTCTTTATACCTACAGGTTAGCCTTATTATAAAAGTAAAAAAAGGTGGGTTTACAACCACTTTAAAGCACAACTTGCGAAGAAGGTGGGGGAGTTGGCTTTATACTTCCCTGCTCCACCGTCCGTTCCTCCAATCTTTGCTTCATTTAAGAGTTATGGCCAAATCTGATGCTTCCAAGGACTGTTGGATGCCTTTGTCCCCTGTCATGCGCAGTGGTTTCTTCTGCGGACTTTTACATTGCTACTTTTTCCTGCTGCTGATGTAGGGGCTGGTAGAAGGAACCCCAGCATCTTGTGCAGTCTTGTGCCATTTTTCTTTTTCCTTTTTATTTTTTTAATTTTTTTATTTCCCAGTGATGGAGTTGCTTTAAAAGTGTACCTGTGCATACAATGGTGACATCCATTTAATGGATGTGATAAGTATTCACTGATGTGCACAGTCTCAAAAACATTTTTTATATTTTGTTTGGCATTTATTTTTTTACATTTTATTGTTTCTGCTGATGTTCCTGTTTCTACTCAAATTGGCTCAATTGGTATACGAGTGCTGTCAGAACATTAGTGTGTGTGTTTCATGTGGCTGGTTGTATATAACCTGTGATGCTCTGTGTAATATGTTGGAGCTAAATAAAATAAAGTCATAGCCTTGCATTGATTTCCTCTTGAAGGGGGAGGAGCAATATGTGCATAACTGGACAACTTTCTCTTGCATCAGTTTTGTATTTGTTCTCCTTAATTTTTGACATCCAACAGCCTTAGGCAGGGTGCTCTTTAAACGTTAACTATGGTAAAGAGAAAAAATATATACATTTCCACATTTGATTTTTTAATTATTCCCATTAAACTGAATGATCTTGATGTTTGTAACTTTACTTTGTAAAGCTCCTCGCTTATTTAATTCCATAAGTTCTGTGACACTCTGTATGCTCTGTGAGTAGGCACTGCTGTGTCGCACATTTCATGGAGCCTGCCATCTGTACTACAGCAGTACAGAGTGGAAGAGTTTCACAAGGCAGAAATACAGGAATCACTGCTGGCAAGCAGAAAGGTACCATGGCATATGTAGTTCTTAGAAATCGAAAGTAAATGGTATAGGAGAAGCTGCACAGTGTACAGGTAATCCAGCAAATTGTGGAAAGAGCTGGCCAGCAGACGTAATGCTATGAAATACTGTAAATGTATTCTGTGACTATAGTACTTTTTAATGCTACTTGTAATATTTGTTAGGTGTTATTGCTATTTCTCTAATATGAGTGATAATTTTGTGTGACATGGTTTATATGAACTATTCTTTCTGTTATCTCAGGTAAAATGGGCCAGAGAAAACTATCACCACAACCAGGGCTCACCTTATACCTTGCGACTGGCATCAGCAGATGCCAGTGGAAAAATTATTGTGTGGGATGTTGCATCCGGCACAACCCGATGTGAAATACAGGAACATTCTAAAGCCATCCATGGTAAGGAGATATCGCTGAATGGTTATAGTGAAAAAAATACTCTTATTTCTTACTCCAGCAAGTCTAGTTATAAAACAGTTTGCTTTGGGTCAGCTAGGCCAGTATTCCAGAAGAGCTGGTTTCCTTAGAATTGCATTAGTTACTACAGTATATCCGGAAAGTATTTATAGCGTATCACTTTTTCCATATTTTGTTATTTTACAGCCTTATTCCAAAATGGATTAAATTCATTGTTTTCCTCCAAAATTCTACAAACAATACCCCATAATGACAACTTGAAAGTAGTTTGTTATCTCTGCAAATTTATTAAAATTTAAAAAATATTATGCACATAAGTATTCACAGCCTTTGCAACGACACTCAAAATTGAGTATCGGTGCATCCCGTTTCCACTGATCATCCTTGAAATGTTTCTACAACTTGATTTGGAGTCCACCTGTGGTAAATTCTGTTGATTTTAACATGATGAATAGTTCATGTCAGAGCACAAATCAAATCCATGAAGTCCAAGGAATTGTCTGTAGACCTCTGAGATGGGATTGTATCAAGGCAGAGATCTGGGAAAGGGTACAGAAAAAAACTCTGCAGCATTGAAGGTCTCAATGAGAACAGTGGCCTCCATCATACATGAATGGAAGAAGTTGGGAACCACCAGGACTCTTCCTAGTGTGGGCCGTCCGGCCAAACTGAGCGATCAAGGGAAAGAGCCTTAGTCAGGGGGGTGTCCAAGAACCTGTTGGTCACTCACAGAGCTCTAGCGTTTCTCTGTGGAGAGAGGAGAATCTTCCAGAAGAACGACCATCTCTGCAGCACTCCACCAATAAGACTTGTATGGTAGATTGGCCAGATGAAAGTCACTCCTCAGTAAAAGGCACATGACGGCCTGCCTAAAGTTTGCCAAAAAGCACCTGAAAGACTTCTACCATGAGAAACAAAATTCTCTGGTCTGATGAAACAGATTGAACTCTTTGGCCTGAATGACAAGCTTCATATTTGGAGAAAACCAGGCACCGCTCATCGCTTGACTAATACCATCCTTACAGTGAAGCATGGTGGTGGCAGCATCATGCTGTGGGGATGTTTTTTCAGTGGAAGGAGCTGGGAGACTAGTCAGGATCGAGGGAAAGAAGATGAATACAGCAATGTACAGGAAGGGACATCCTTGATGAAAACCTGCTGAAAACATGAGCACTCTGGACCTCAGACTGGGGCAAAGGTTCATCTTCCATCAGAACAATGACCCTAAGCATACAGCCAAGATAACAAAGTAGTGGCTCTGGGCAACTCTGTGAATGTCCTTGAGAAGCCCAGCCAGAGCCCAGACTTCAACCCAATTTGAATCTCTCTGGAGAGATCTGAAAATGGCTGTGAACCGATGCTCCCCATCCAACCTGATGGGGCTTGAAGTCCTGCAAAAAAAGAATGGGGGGGGAAAAACTGCCCAAAAATAGTTGTGCCAAGCTTGTAGCATCATAATTGGAAAGACACTAGTGGCTGTAATTGGTGCCAAAGGTGCTTCAACAAAGTATTGCACAAAGGCCATGAATACTTATGTACATGTGATAGATATATAAGATAGAGATAGAGATATATATATTTTTTTAAAGTGTATTTTGTGCGTGAACGAGAGAGAGAGGAGCCGGACTGCAGGAGTTGGGAGTAGGCAGACCCTCCCCCCGGAGGCAATCGCCATCCTTCTCCATGCCCCCCGGTGGCAATGGCGGGTGTGAGGGGGGCCTCCCACTCATCCCGCCCTACCTGCTCCACTTGGGAGCCCGACTGGGGCCCAAGGGGACCCCAATGGGGCAGAGGGACTCCCCCTATGAGGGAGTGAGGGGGTCTAGCCCACCCAGCCAGCCCCGTAGGTCCTTCGCCTCTCTTTTATTTTAGGAGACCGCATGGCCAAAGTGCATGTGTGTTAAACCACAAGGCAAAAAAACTGCGCTAAAGACGAAACAAAAAAAATGATTAAACCTAGGGGAGGGCTGCAGCTGTCGTGGGATAACAAAGAAACATAAAGAACAGAAGCAAAGCTGCGCCCTTTGAAATAAACAGTAAGGCAAGAGTTAATCAAATTCCTTGATCCCTTGTAATAGGACCGCCAAAAAGGAAAAGTCTATGTAGCAAAGTTCATAGATTGATTGTATTCTTAGATTGAGTTGAGATCTTTCAAACACTGCATCACGTACACAAAATCACCCAGTGACTGATGTAAATCAATATGTGATCCCTTCACCAATGAGTAGATGGCCGCTTACCAGAGGGCAAGCCATGAGAGCAGTCGGCTATAGCCCAGCCGCGGCCTTGTAAACCTGGAGAAGATGATCAAGGACGATCCAACTTGACACTAGTCTGCAACACTCTCGGTTATCCCAGGGAAAAAATGAAAGATGTGCACCATAGTGTAACTCCGTTTGATAATAATAAAATGTAATAAAAACAATTGTACTGACATACAAAGATGTAAAAAACAGCATGTAAACAACATGTACACGGAAGATGCCGGCCAGCGACTCTGTGCTGTATTGCAAAAAATGGCCTGGTCATTAAGGGGGGAAATCTTCTGGGGCTGAAGTGGTTCAACTGTCCATGGTTCTTCAACTTGGATGCGCTTTTTTTTTTTTTTTTGCAGATTCTCATCTGTGCAGATCATTCAGAAGTGGTCTATCAACAAATATGTTTTTCCTTGGCTCTCCTTTTACTAATATAGTGATTTTCCTTGTTTATCCTGCAGACATGCAATGGCTGTGGAGCCAGGATGCCTCTCGTGATCTTTTGCTGGCTGTGCATCCTCCTAATCTAATTGTACTGTGGAATGCAGACACTGGAACAAAACTCTGGAAAAAGAGCTATGCGGAAAATATCCTTTCTTTCTCCTTCAACCCTTTCCAACCTTCTCAGCTTGCTTGTAAGTATTGGGAGTAATCATCAATGCTAGGGCTTAAAGTGGTTGTAAACCCTCACATATACCCTGTGAAGTGAACCACCTCAGATAATACAGAGATGAAACAAATCCTTCTACATTTTGTTTTACTTGTATTTCCACAGTCTTCCCCACTCTACTCGCCTTCCAAAGTGCAGATCGTGTTTAAAAATCTTTCTTCATCTGTCAGCACATAGGGAAGGGCGCAGAGACAACAGGTACACTGTGTGAGAGCTGATTGAAGGAAAGGAACTTCTGTGAGCTCGCCCTCCCGACACAAATGTATCTTGTGTGTTGGGAAAACTCAGAAAATATTCATGCTGATTACATAGGAACAAAGCACCAGAGAGAAATTACACTTGGAGCTTTGGAGAGAGATAAGGAAACCCTGTTTTGCTCAAATTCCATGATGGGGGTTTAAAACCACTTTAAAGCAGAACTTCTGTTTTATAAAACAGTCCTTTTGAGAAAATTAGAAGAAAAAACACTAAGGAATAGTAACTTTCAAGGCGTTTGCGTGGTTTGCCTCTTTTGTGAAGAGACATAATGCTACCTTGCCATGAACCAACGCCACTGCCTGATTATGACAGGTTTGTGATAACTTGCCTTGGAGAGAGCATCCCTCTTGCTTTGGGAAAATGCTCATTTTGAGGATGCTTATAGGCACATTAAGGGCTAAATAATTAGCAGGCTTCATGCAGGATAAAGCTTCTGACGTTGTCCTCCCACAATGCTGCGAGTTGGAAAGGCTCCCATCATCCATAGAAGGGAAAGATTGTGCCAGTGGCTGAATATTGTATATTATTATCATTGTTATTTTATTGGTGGCTGACTTGACAGGCCATATGTGTTTAGATATACCAGTAATCCTCTGCTGTGATGCATTATTGTTATTCTTATGATTACTATTAGTATAATACAGGATTTATGACGCCAACGTCAATGTTCATCATGGGTAGCCCTTTAAAGTGATTGTAAATGATTATTCCCCCCCCCCCCTTTTTTTTAATAAGTGATCACATTCCCTCTGTTCTCCACTGCATAAGTGCTCAGGGGAGGAGAAGCAACAGTACACTTGGCTTTCCAGTAAATGGCTATGCATGAAGGGGTAGGTGTCAGGACAAGTCTGATTATTGGAGGAGTGCAGGGTGTGTTCCCAGCACAGTTAGGGAACTGACCACAGTTTGTTTTCTTGCTTGGTGTGATCAGTTTTTATTAGGAAAGTAGAGAGACTGTCAGGAACACCAGGGATTTCACACAAATGAAGCAATACAAAGAGAACAGGATCATTTTTCATACAAGTACATGGCACAACAGGCACACATCAGGAATATAAAATGCTGGGGTAACAAACACCTTAAAGGGTCAATAAAGGAAAAAAAAATGTCTTTAACCACTTGCCTACTGTGCACCTACACCCCCTTCCTGCCCAGACAAAATTTTAGCTTCCGGCACTGGGTCGCTTTAACAGACAATTGCGCGGTCGTGCGATGTGGTTCCCAAACAAAATTGGCATCCTTTTTTTCCCCCCCCCACAAATAGAGCTTTCTATTGGTGCTATTTGATTGCCTGTGCGGTTTTTATTTTTTAGGCTATAAATGTCTTTAACCACTTGCCTACTGTGCACCTACACCCCCTTCCTGCCCAGACAAAATTTTAGCTTCCAGCACTGGGTCGCTTTAACAGACAATTGCGCGGTCGTGCGATGTGGTTCCCAAACAAAATTGGCATCCTTTTTCCCCCCCCCCCACAAATAGAGCTTTCTATTGGTGCTATTTGATTGCCTGTGCGGTTTTTATTTTTTAGGCTATAAACAAAAAAAGAGCGACAATTTTGAAAAAAGACACAACATTTTTTGCTTCTTGCTATAATAAATATGCCATTTAAAAAAAAAAAAAAAAATGATCTCAGTTTAGGCCGATACGTATTCTACATATTTTTGTTAAAAAAAAATTTAAAAATAAAATCGCAATAACCATATAGTGACTGGTTTGCGCAAAAGTTATATTGCCTACAAAATAGGGGACATAATTATGATATATTTTTTTTTTTTACTAGGAATGGCAACGATCTGCGTTTTTTTTTCGGGATTGCGACATTATAGCCGACACATCGGACACTTTTGACACATTTTTGGGACCATTCACATTTATACAGTGAACAATGCTATAAATATGCATTGATTACTGTATAAATGTGACTGGCAGGAAAGGGGTTAACCACTAGGGGGCTGGGAAGGGGTTAAATGTGTATCCTAGGTGTGTTCTTACTGTAGGGGGAGGGGGGGGGTGACTGGGGGAGGTGACCGATTGTGTCCCCATGTACAAGGGACACAATCGATCTCCTCTCTCCCTGACAGGGACGTGCAGCTCTGTGTTTACACACAGAGCTGCACGTCCCAGCTCAGTTACACGGAAATCGCGGGTGCCCGGCAGCCATCGCGGCCGCCGGGCACGCGCACGGTGTTGTTAGTAACCGATGGGTGCGCGCGCGCCCCACCTAGCGGCCTGAATTGACATCACGTCATATGACGTGATGTCAGGATAATTGAGTATCCAGCCCGCCGTCATTTCATGGTGGGCGGGTATTAAGTGGTTAAAATAACAAACATGTTATACTTCCACTGTGCAGTTCATTTTGCACAGTGTGGCCCCAATCCACGTCTTCTGGGGTCCCTCGGCTGCTGTCTCTGGTCCTCCCCGCAATAACTCGTCACATTCATGCGAGAGCGATCGCATGGTGATGAGTCCTTGCTGGCGCACTCCCGTGATACAGCGAGCGGCCATAGCCGCTCACTGTATCCCTCGGCCCGCCCCTCGGCGCGCAGCGTCACTGGATGTGATTGACTGCAGCACCAGCCAATGGCTGCGCTGCTCTCAATCCATCCGCTCTTGCCAATCAGCAGCCAGGTTGAGCAGCGAAGAGGATCTCGGGACCGAGCGCGGGACTTTCGAGGAGTCGGGTAAGTAAAACGTTTTTTTTTTTCACCTTGATGCATAGTCAACTGTGGTAGTCAACTGTGGCATTTGCAGTTTTTAAGGATAATTTTTGTATTTTTTTACCCAGTACTGACTAGCGAGGGCATCGTGTTTGTCTCTGACTTCTCTCCGTCTAAGCCTCCAGCCAGCAGTGGAAGGAAAGTTTATATATCCAGCCCTCACTCCAGTCCTGCTCACGCAAAGCCAGTGACAACTACTGGTGCAAAGAAAGCCCTTAATAAAGTGAAGATACTCATCACAAATGAGAAGCCAAGGTAAGAATAACCCAACAGTAGAGATAAAACAGATGTGTATAAAAGAAAAACAATGTAAAGAAATCAGAAATTGATGCCACACATGCAAACCACAATTTATAGTCTTTGATTACAATCCCAGTGCATAAACAAACAACAATGTCCTAATACAATATCCAGGAAAATTGTGCACCTTGAAATCACATCCATGAAGGCCACTACCAAAATCTGGTGCAGCTCTGCATAGAAACCAATCGGCTTCCAGGATTCATTGTCCAAGTTTAACTGAACAGCTTAACCACTTGCTTACTGGGCACATACACCCCCCTCCTGCCCAGGTGAAATTTCAGCTTCCGGCACTGCGTCGCTTTAACTGACAATTGCGCGGTCATGCGACATGGCTCCCAAACAAAATTTACGTCCTTTTTTCCCCACAAGTAGAGCTTTCTTTTGGTGGTTTTTGATCGCCTGTGCGGTTTTTATTTTTTGCGCTATAAACAAAAAAGAGCGACAATTTTGAAGAAAAATACAATATTTTTTACTTGTTGCTATAATAAATATCCAAATTTAAAAAAAAAAACACATTTTTTTTTTCTCAGTTTAGGGCGATACGTATTCTTCTACATATTTTTGGTAAAAAAAAATCGCAATAAGCGACTGGTTGCGCAAAAGTTATAGCGTTTACAAATAGGGGAGAGAATTATTATTTTTTATTATTTTTTTTACTAGAAATGGCGGCGATCTGCGATTTTTATTGGTACTGCGACGTTATGGCGGACACATCGGACACTTTTGACACATTTTTGGCGCCATTCACATTTATACTGCGATCAGTGCTATAAATATGCACTAATTACAGTATAAATGTGACTGGCATTGAAGGGGTTAACACTAGGGGGTGAGGAAGGGGTTAAATGTGTATCCTAGGTGTGTTCTAACTGTGGGGGGAGGGGGGGTGACTGGGGGGGGTGACCGATCTGTGTCCCTATGTAGGAAGGAACACAGATCGGGCTCCTCCTCTCCAGAGACAGGATGCTGTCTCTGTGTAAAACGGCAATGAGAGATGATCTATGAGATCTCATTCGCCCACAGATCGCATGACAAACGGCCACTCTGATTGGCCGTTCGCCGCGATCTGTGATTGGCCGTGTCCAAGGGACATGGACAACACAGGGCTTCCCCGCAGCGCGCTCTACAACGCGCGCTGGGAACGCCCAAAGGAGATGCCGTCAAAAGACGGCATGTTGGATATTCAGACCCGCGCTGTTGCCGTCATTTGACGGTAGCGCGGGCCTGAAGTGGTTAAAAACTGGCTACCATGCACAGCTGCACCAAATTCAATACTTCACAATCCTTTCATACACTAAAGCTGCGTACACACGACCATTTTCTTTCTCGTACATCACGGGACACAGAGCGGCATATTCATTACTATGTGGGTTATATGGAGTACCTTCAGGTGTGGACACTGGCAATCTTCAAACAGGAAGTCCCCTCCCTATATAACCCCCTCCCCTAGAGGGAGTCCCTCAGTTTTTTCGCCAGTGTCTTAGGTGTTGGTCACGGAATAGCTTTGCTCCACATCCTTGGGATTAAGGGCGGGCTAACCGGATCTGTCCAAGGAGCCTCAGTGCCAAAGTGGACAGTACCCGGGCCCCAAACCGTGGGGTTTTGCCTATAATGCTCCTCTTTGGAGGGCTGGACCCTGGGCCCAGGACTTGGAGTTTGCAAAACCATAAAGTTCCTGTTTGCCAGGGTGCTATATAGGTCCAGGACAGTGGGTACCTTCATAGGACCCCAGGGCCTGAAGGTCTACTACGCTACCCACGGAGATGGGAGAAGATTGGATCAGTTTGCTGGTCAAACATCCTGCAGCATGGAGCAGGTAAGGGGGAGCCTGCGGGACTTGGTTCGACAGCAGGCTCCCCGGGGTAACCTAAAAGGGGGGATAGCCTAAGTATGCTCTGCATGGGCAACCGTGATCACTATGTCTAAAAGAGACAGGATGACACCCTTTCTCCCCCCATCACTAGGCCCCCCTGTTTAAATATGTGTTGCTAGCTAACCTGCTGTTTCTTCCTAGGGCTAGTAAGGATCCCTAGGGGCCTTGAGAGAGTCCTACCTGGCCGGGGGTTTGAATCTGCCGCCTGTTTCTGCGTGCCTGGATCTCCAGCAGCGCGGCTCCTCCATGTTCCTCCTGTTTCCGGCATACGCGCGCGCGCACGTCTTATTGACGTTTTTCGCGCCGTCCAGACAGGAGGGCGGGGGGGGGCGGGCCTGCGGCGTCATACAGGGGCGCGCCTTTGTGCTGTTATAGACAGCAGGCTTTGTCAGTGCTCAGTATGAGGCTGATCTTTCAAGGAGAGGACGCAGAGCGGCAGAACAGTGACTCCCGGTGGCGGAAGAGGGGTAGTACATGTGGACTTTGTTCCAATGCCTTTATTGTTAAGCCAAGAATCCCCCTTATTTTGCAGCAGGTTGGAGGCTGGCAAACTTAAATTAGGGTCACTGTATGTTGTCAAGGAAAATATATAATATATAATATATAATTATTTAAAAAAAAAAAAAAAAAAAAAGAAAAAAACCAACATACGGGCCCATCAGTTTTTGGGGACACTAAGTGATCTATTCTCCCCTAAACTCTGAAATTTGTACTCCTGCCCACTACAGTCTGTTGTGTGGGCGGAGTCCCTCGATTTTGTATTATGGCTTCCAAGGGTTCGGGGTCAAAGGGTACAAAAAAGACCAAAAAACAAAAGGGTTCCCTTTCTGATTCTGCTATGCCGATTCTTTCCCCGCAGCTTATTAATTTAAGGAGCGCCTTGGATGAGCCATTAGGGGGATCTGGTGCGGAGGCTGGCCCAGATCAGCCCAGCCCTGTGTTTATCACAGAGGAGATGCTAGCCGTATCCCTAGGGGGGCTAGAAGAGAGAATAGCGGCATTGATCGCTAGAGCTATTCCTGGTAAGAAACGGGTTAGATCCCCATCACCAGGGGGTGTATCCTCAGATGCTGAGATTCTCTCTCCGGAGGAATTGGAATCACAGGAGGATCAACTGGACCTGAACCAAGAGGGTTCAGGGATGGAGGGGTCTACCTCTGAGGAACCATTTTCAGACTCCCAGACAGAGAGACTGTGGGTACAGTCTTTGACGGACATGGTCCGCTCGGCATTTAGTTTACCATTGCCAGAACCTCAGGTTCCTCCGGTATCCTCTCTGGGCTCTTTGAAAGCCCCGTTAAGCAACGCAGTTTTTCCGGTCCATCCTCTCTTGGAGGAATTGATCTTTCGGGATTGGGTACGGCCGGACAGGATTTTTCTGCCACCGAAAAGATTTGCGGTCATTTATCCCATGGAGGAAAAATTCTCCAAGAAGTGGAGGCTCCCAATAGTGGATGCAGCCATCTCATGTGTGAATAAATCACTAACTTGCCCGGTGGAAAACATACATATGTTTAAAGATCCGGTTGATAAAAGATTAGAGACACTTTTAAAAGCATCCTTTGCTACGGCAGGAGCAGTGGTGCAGCCAGCGGTAGCTGCAATTGGAGTTTGTCAGGCATTAAAAGACCAGACAAAAGAGATGTTAAAGGACATGCCTACCCAACAAGCAGAGGAGTTTGCTGACATTCCCAGAGCTCTGTGTTTCGCGGTAGATGCTATAAAAGATTCCATCCAGCAGGCTTCTCGTTTATCACTATGTTTGGTGCACATGAGAAGGCTCTTATGGTTGAAGAACTGGGCGGCGGAGCCCCCATGCAAAAAGCTTCTGGCAGGATTTCCCTTCCATGGAGGACGACTCTTCGGAGAAGATCTGGATAAATATATTCAGACTATTTCAAATGGCAAGAGTACCCTTTTACCGGTCAAAAAGACATTCCGGGCTCCTACATTTAGGAGGCAGTTTTTTCCTGTCTCGGGGCCCTCTAATTCCAGGCAGTATCGACGGCCGCCTGCACGATCCAACGTTATCAGTAGATCGCAAGGACAGACCCCTGGGGGTAAGAAGCCGTGGTATCGCAAGCCGTCAAAGACAGCCCCTAAGTCTGCATTATGAAGGGGCGCCCCCACTCTCAAGGGTGGGGGGAAGGCTTCGTCTCTTCTCAGAAGTTTGGGAAGCCAAGATCCCCGACAATTGGGTCCGGGCATCTGTAACCACAGGTTACAGACTGGAGTTTCTAAGATATCCTCCGCCTCATTTTCAAGAATCAAGGCTACCAAGGGATCCAGCAAGGAAGGCCTCAATGCTGGCAGCTTTGGATCACCTGCTTTGCCAGGACGTAATTATAGAAGTGCCAGCCCAAGAGCAAGGCCTAGGTTTCTATTCCAATCTCTTTGTCATACCAAAGCCCAACGGCGATGTCAGGCCAATCTTGGACCTAAAGAGGTTAAACGGTTATCTAAGGGTGCGTTCCTTCCGGATGGAATCCATCCGGTCAGCAGCCGCCGCGCTTCAGAAAGACGATTTTCTGGCCTCCATAGACATAAAAGATGCTTACCTTCATGTACCAATCTTTCAGGCGCATCAAGGGTTTTTACGCTTCGCGGTGGGGCAGCGACACTTCCAATTCAGGGCGCTCCCTTTCGGGCTGGCCACGGCCCCCCGGGTATTCACGAAGATTCTAGCCCCAGTTCTGGCCAATTTAAGGATCCAAGGAGTCACAGTCCTAGCATACTTGGACGACCTTTTAATCATAGATCACTCACGGACGGGTCTGCAAAAGGCAGTAAACCTCACGGTTCGGTACCTCGAAGAATTCGGCTGGGTCCTAAACCAGGGAAAGTCAGCATTCCAGCCTACAAAGCAGTTGGAATACCTCGGCATGAGGTTAGACACAGAACATCAAAAGGTGTTCTTGCCCCTTGTAAAGATCAAGGCGATCAAGGGGTTGGTTCAGTTGGTTGTAAACAAGAAAAGACCAACTATTCGCCTGTGTATGCGATTACTAGGCAAGCTAGTGGCCACATTCGAGGCAGTACCATACGCTCAGATCCACACTCGCGTCCTACAGGCAGCCATTCTAGCAGCCTGGGGCAAGAGGGCACATGCCTTAGAGTCCCCTTTGACGCTATCATCAAGGGTCCGACAAAGCCTGGCCTGGTGGTTGAACCCTCAGAACCTTCTAAAGGGAAGATCCTTCAGCCCTGTTGTCTGGAAGGTAGTTACCACAGACGCCAGCCTGGCAGGCTGGGGGGCGGTCTTCGAGGGGTTCTCCCGCCAGGGAACTTGGGTGAAAGCAGAGAGGCAGCTCCCCATCAATATCTTGGAAATCAGAGCTGCTCGCCTAGCCCTGTTGGCGTGGACCTCCAGATTAAAGGGGTTCCCGGTGAGAATCCAGTCAGACAATGCCACGGCGGTGGCATACATAAACCACCAAGGGGGAACCAGGAGCCAGGCCGCTCAAAGGGAAGTGAACTTGATTTTTCAATGGGCAGAGGTTCATGTACCCTGCATTTCAGCGATATTCATTCCCGGAGTGGACAACCTGCAGGCAGACTTCTTAAGTCGCCAGAGTCTGTTGCCAGGGGAGTGGTCTCTGCATCCCCAGGTCTTTCAGACAATCTGCCAGAGGTGGGGAACGCCAGACGTAGATATAATGGCATCCAGGTTCAACAAGAAACTAGACAGGTTTGTGTCGCGAGCGAGGGATCCTATGGCCTGCGGAACCGATGCGTTGGTTTGCCCTTGGCATCAATTCAAACTTCTATATGCATTCCCTCCACTACAGTTACTCCCCCGCCTGTTGCGCAAGATCAGAGTGGAGCACAAGCCAGTCATTCTAATAGCTCCAGCTTGGCCCCGGAGGGCTTGGTACTCACTAGTCCTGAATATGGCAGTGGGAGACCCTTGGACTCTTCCTCTACAACCAGACCTACTCTCACAAGGCCCGATCCTCCACCCTACATTACAGCGTCTAAATTTGACGGCCTGGAGGCTGAATCCCTGATTCTCAGGGGTAGGGGTCTGTCTAGGCAGGTAATCCCTACCCTGATTAAGGCTAGAAAGCCGGTCTCCAGGGTAATTTATTACAGGGTGTGGAGGAACTATATAGGCTGGTGTGAATCCAAAGGATGGAATTGCCGCAAATATACTATTGATAGGGTGTTAAGTTTTCTCCAGCTAGGAGTGGATAAAGGCCTGGCACTAAGCACAATCAAAGGACAGATCTCAGCTCTGTCAGTGTGGTTTCAGAGGCCGCTGGCCACCCACTCGCTGGTAAAGACCTTCTTACAGGGGGTCTTGCGTATTAATCCTCCTGTCAAGTCACCAGTTTGTCCATGGGACTTAAATCTTGTCCTGTCCACTCTACAGAAACAGCCTTTTGAGCCTTTGGCTGAGATTCCTTTACTCTTACTGACAAGAAAATTGGTTTTCTTGGTCGCCATAGTTTCGGCCAGGAGAGTGTCAGAATTAGCAGCCTTATCGTGTAAGGAACCATATCTTGTTCTGCATAAGGACAGGGCAGTTCTCCGGCCCCATCCTTCCTTTCTACCAAAGGTTATATCCAAATTTCACTTAAACCAGGATTTGGTACTTCCATCCTTCTTTCCAAAACCTACATCTAGAAAGGAGGGGTTGCTGCATACCTTGGATATTGTCCGGGCCATGAAGGCCTATCTTAAAGCTACAGAAAAGATCCGGAAAACAGATGTGTTATTCGTTCTACCAGATGGCCCCAAGAAGGGGCAGGCAGCTGCAAAATCCACCATCTCGAGATGGATTAGACAATTAATCATTCAAGCCTACGGGTTGAAGAGGTTGCCTCCTCCGTTGTCGGTAAAGGCCCATTCTACCAGGGCCATGGGCGCCTCTTGGGCAGCACACCATCAGATCTCTATGGCTCAGATATGCAAGGCGGCAACGTGGTCATCAGTCCACACGTTTACAAGGTTTTATCAACTAGACGTGAGAAGAAATGCGGATGCTGCCTTTGGTCAGGCAGTACTACAGGCTGCAGTTTGAAATCCTCGGGATCAGAAACACCCTTGGTTATAAAAAAAAAAAAAAAAAAAAAGTTTTTTCTTGACTAAGTTGGAATTATTATTATGATTTGAGTTTATCTCTAAATTGAATCCTTCTTTGGAAGATGTCTCCCTCCCCTCATTAAAGCATTGCTTTCGGACATCCCACATAGTAATGAATATGCCGCTCTGTGTCCCGTGATGTACGAGAAAGAAAAAGGGATTTTTAAATACAGCTTACCTGTAAAATCCTTTTCTTGGAGTACATCACGGGACACAGAGCTCCCACCCCTCTTTTGGGTGACCATTTTGGGAGGCATACTGCTTGCTACAAAACTGAGGGACTCCCTCTAGGGGAGGGGGTTATATAGGGAGGGGACTTCCTGTTTGAAGATTGCCAGTGTCCACACCTGAAGGTACTCCATATAACCCACATAGTAATGAATATGCCGCTCTGTGTCCCGTGATGTACTCCAAGAAAAGGATTTTACAGGTAAGCTGTATTTAAAAATCCCTTTTTTCATGTCATGGGGAAAAAATTACGTTTTTCTCGACGTGGTTCTTGTCAAGCCTTGTCACGATCATGAAAAAAAATGCTCAAACAATGCGCAGTGACGAGCAACATGTACAGCGGCACTATAAAGGGGAAGTTCCATTCAAATGGCGCCACCCTTTGGGCTGATTATGCTAATTTGTCATCTCATAAGTTGCTTCTGAGCATGCGCTTCCAAACCCCCCGTGAGTGTACACAGCCCCATCCAGAAGGGCGTATGCATAGGTGTGTTCTTTTCAGCTGGATAGACAAGGGAAGGGCAGCAGCTTGTGGACCTATTAGGGATACAAAAATTGTTAATTTTCAAGGAAGCAGGCTATACTGAATGCAAGTCTAGATTTCCTGAACTAAAAAAAATAAAAATACAATAAAATTTGTATTTGTGCACCCCACTGTAATGGAATTTCTGATCCTCTATCTTGCTGGCAAAAAGATCCTGTGTTTAAAAATAATTAAATGTGGTGGCCATCGCTGTTGATTGATTAAACACAATTAGTGATGGTTCATCATTGGTGGTGGTGGACCATGTGATTACCTTTTGGATCAGTATATATATTTGGAATATATACCATTATGTTTTGGCTATGATTAAGCACTAGACCTCGCGTCAGCTATCTATATCCCACTGCTTGCTGTGCTTTGTAGTGCTTTTATCCTTGTGCACAAATAAAGGCTACCTTTTTTAAGGTTATTTTTTGGTGTGCGGCTGTCCATCTACTTTTCTCCCAACTTTTGCCTTGTGCATTGCCAGCACCCACGGTATCTGAGGAGGACATTGATTGCTCATTGCACTCACCCGGAGCGGCGGTCTCTTTCTCTCTATAGAGATATAGCGAGACAAAGACAAGCGCCCATACGTGACATGTAACATTCTACTTAAGTTTATGTATGAACATGTGTAAATTCCGACCTGTTAAAAAATGAAACTGACCATCCAAATGGCACCATACTTGCAGTAAAGCATTGAGATGGTAATATCCTGTTATGGGGGTGTTTCTCTTCAGCAGGGACTGGAGCACTTGTCAAGACACGTGGAAAAATTGATGGGGGGAAAAATACCGTAAAATCCTTGAGAAAAATCTGCTGCCCTCTTCCAGAAAGTTGTCAATGGAAAGAAGGTTTACCTTTCAATATGACAATGACCCAAAGCACACAGCAAAAATTACCACACAGTGGTTGAAGGAGAAAAATGTGAATTCCTGCATGGCCTAGTCAGAGCCCAAACTTAAACCCCATTGAGAATCTGTGGAATGACTTGAAGACTGCAATCCACAAATGGTTACCATCAAATTTAAATGAACTTCTGCAAAGCAGAGTGGGAGAATATTGCAAAGTCTAGATGTGCAAAGTTAGTAGAAACATATCCCAACTGACTAAAGGCTGTCATTAAAGAAAAATGTGGTCCAACAAAGGGGATTCTTTCTCCAGCTCCGCGATTCGGTTTTTGATTTCTTTTTTTTTTCTGACATGTAGGTATTATATTTTTTGCTTTGAAGTTATACAGTATCTCACAAAAGTGAGTACACCCCTCACATTTTATGATATATTTTCATGTGACAACCCTGAAGAAATAGTAGTGAGTGTACAGCTTGTATAACAGTGTAAATTTGCTGTCACCTCAAAATAACTTGACTCACAGCCATGTCTAAACCGCTGGCAACAAACGTGAGTACACCACTAAGTGAAAATGTCCAAATTGCACCCAAAGTGTCAATATTTTGTGTGGCCACCATTATTTTCCAGCAGTTTGTCAGAGCTTCACAGGTTGCCACTGGAGTCCTCTTCCACACCTCTATGACGACATTACGGAGCTGGAGGATATTAGACACCTTCGCTTCTCCACCTTCTGTTTGCCCCACAGATGCTTAATAGGCATGCTTGGACAGTCCACCTTTTTACCCTCAGCTTCTTTAGAAAGGCAGTGGTCATTTTGAGGTGTGTTTAGGGTCGTCATGTTGGAATACTGCCCTGCGGCCCAGTCTCCGAAGGGAGGGAAATCATGCTCTGCTTCAGTATGACACAGAACATGTTGGCATTCATGTTCCCCCAATGAACTGTAGCTCCCCAGTGGTGGCAACACTCATGCAGCCCCAGCCCCAGACCATGACACTCCCACCACCATGCTTGACTGTAGGCAAGCCACACTTGTCTTTGTGCTCCTCACCTGGTTGCCGCCAAACACGCTTGACACCATCTGAACCAAATACATAGTAATCCATGTCCTTAGTTTGCTTGTCTTCAGAAAACTGCAGGCTTTCTTATGCATCTTCTTTGGAAGAGGCTTCCTTCTGGGACGACAGCCATGCAGATCAATTTGATGCAGTGTGCGGCCTATGGTCTGAGCACTGACAGGCTTACTCCCCCACCCCCTTTGACCTCTGCAGCAATGCTGACAGCACTCGTACGTCTATTTCCAAAAGACAACTTCTGGATATAACGATAAACACATGCTCTCAACTTCTTTGGTCGACCATGGTGAGGCCTGTTCTGAGTGGAACGTGTCCTGTTAAACCACTGTATGGTCTTGGCCACCATGCTTCAGCTCAGTTTCAGGGTCTTGACATTCTTCTTATAGCCTATGCCATCTTTTATGTAGAGCATCAATTTTTTTTTTCAGATGCTCAGAGTTCTTTGCCATGAGGTGCCATGTTGAACTTACAGTGACTAGTGAGAGTGAATATAAAATATAACACACCTGCACCCCATCTTGTAACATTAACGAGTCACATGACAACGGGGAGGGAAAATGGCTAATTGGGACATTTTCACTTAGAGGTGTACTCACTTTTGTTGCCAGGGGTTTAGACATTAATAGATGTGTGTTATTTTAAAGGGGACAGTAATTTTACACTGTTATACAAGCTGTACAATCACTACTTTACATTGTAGCAAAGTGTCTTTTCTTCAGTGTTGTCACTTGAAAAGATATTATATCAATAAAAATGTGAGGGGTGTACTCACCTTTTGAGAGATACTGTAAATTGCACTAGTAAATATAGCTGAATAAAACAAAAACACTACCTGTCTTTATTTTAGGCTGCAAAGCAACAAAATGTTATTATTTTAATGGGAGGGGGGATTTTTTTTCCCACTGTAGAGCATTAGAAATGTGACCCACATTCCCAATATATTTTATCAACAAGTTGGCTTCATTGTCTGTTTTGGGTGTGGGACAATAAAAAGTGCAAACAAAAAGTGAAGAGCACAACAGCTGTAAAAATTTAAATTTCTTTTATAATATCAACAAAATACACCTCCCCATAAGTTACATGTAATCTGTGTTTTGCAATATCCTTTAACTGTGTAGCACTACCCCCGAAGGAGCTGCTGGTTTAAATTTGGGCCTGCCGTTGCCTTACTGTTCCATGCACTCATCTCGGGGGTTCTCCTTGAGTTATCCATATGAAATGTATGCACCAACACAAAGTCTCCTTTCAAGGGTTTTATTGAACAAAAATTCTCCAACAGAGGGGTAGAGGGATGGGGAGACTCGGGTACGTTTTTGCTTTGCGGATCATGAGTACAAACTTGGATCCAGAGGAGTAATTTGGTTCCACGCTGGATTACAGTAACCACCAGATAGGCCTACTCTCACCGGCCTAGCAGCTGGTGCGATGCTCGCTAAAGTCTCTGCCACAGACTCGATAAGTTCGTCGGGCCTGTCCCACGATCTTCTGCCACAAGACCATGCGACTACTAACGCACTAGGTAGAAATTTCAGTAGAGTACATGACTGACGGTGCCAAGAATCTTTCAGCCAACCTGGCAGCACAGTGAGGTAAAACTGACAGGATAAATCCTTCAAATGAATCCCAGTGGTTCTGCTCCCTTGGCGTAGGCGAGACAGTGAAGGACCCTCTCCGGACTAGTAGGCCTCGGCAACCTCCGGGCCTACTCTCAGTTAAGAAGCCTCGGGCTAGCCAGCCCCGAGACCAGGAGGACCATCAGGTCAGGATCGGAAGACCCCCCCAAACCGTTGTCGTTCCTTAAGTACCCTCCCCCAGAATGCACCGTGGGTTGACCACGCCTCCTGGGCTGCCCCCGGAAAGAGGTACCCAATACATCCAGCCTGTTGCCTTTCCAACCGTGACCTGTGGTGACAGCGACACCCACCGTCGAGAGGAAAATCATGCAACCCAGCTGAACTGAAACAGAACCGTAAATTTAACATAATCTTTCTGAGCCAAACTATTGCTCAGACAACTATAATTTAACACATGGCATCCCCTCAACGGGAGTAAGGCGCTACAACTGTATTTTGGTTTTCTCTAAATAGATTCCTATCTATATGTATTCTGGAATTGTGTACTTTGCAGTTTGGTATGTGTTCTCTTTCATTCACCTTGTAATTTTCTTGCTCTTTTTGCAGTGCTGAGACTGTGACACTAAATGAGTGCTTGCAGCTGTCCTACTTACCATCCAGACGTAATCACATGCTGCTGCTTTATCCCAGAGAAATCCTCATCTTGGACCTGGAGGTGAATCAGACTGTTGGAGTTGTTGCTATAGAGAGGACAGGCGTTCCTTTCCTGCAGGTACCCAATTTTCCAAAAATTACAAACTTCAAAAAATTCGCCATGCCTCCTATTTAAATACCTTGGACTGTCTATATTCCAGAAAAGGGTGATTTGGGGGATTTTTGTACTGTGCTGGCTTTTTTAGGCCTCAAGAAATGAGCTAGGCCATCAGTACATCAGGAATGATTGGTTTTCAGATATATACCATAGTTTGTGGACTGTAACTGGTCTGTAACTTTCCTACAGACTAAATTTTATATACACTGATTTGGGTTATTTTCACCAAAGAAATGTAGCAAAATACACTTTTGACCTAAATTTATGAAGGACAATTATTTGCAAAATTGTGTAACACAAATTTTTTTTCTGTCTTTTTCAAAAAATAAAAACACAGTGCTGATTAACTACCATTTAATAAACGCTCTAGTTGTGTGAACAAAATGATAAAAGTTTTGTTTGGGTACAGTGTTGCGTGACCGCACAATTGTCATTCAAAGTGCGGCAGAGCTGAAAATTGGCCTGGGCAGGAAGGGGCTAAACGTGCCTGATATTGAAGTGGTTTAAAGCTTCAGGGCTGTACTGTAATTCTATAATTCTCTATAACAGCTGTTATTTCTTTTTCTCTAGGTGACCCCATGCTTTCAGAGGGATGTCCTTTTTTGCCTTCATGAGAATGGCTGCATTACACTCCGGGTAGGAAGGCAGAGCTGTGGAAGTGGAGGAGCAACAAGTGAGGAAGCAGGCAAGTGTCCTGGTTTGGTAAAATAAGGAAAAAAAGCTTCTGTTGCACAGCAAAGATTCAGACCCTATGCATACATCTTAATTTTTTTATTGTATCTGGTTACCTTATTTACAAGAGAGGTCCAAGTAGTCGTTACTTCTGAATGGCTTTCAGCTGGTGCTTCATTTTGGACACTGAGAGCACATGTTCCCTGGGCCTTTAAGAGTGCTCTCATAGATGGCAGTGTTTCTATTAATCAAATGTTGTCCAGCCCTTCTTTGAACAGACTTCATTTTCGACAATCGATATACTGTATACCTAGAGCAGGGGTCTCCAAACTTTCTAAACTAAGTGCCACAACTAGAATTGCACAAATATATATCAGGTGAGTCAGTGCTTCACTGACATGCAAACGGGCATAATAAGTCCATGAAGATCATAGCAGCAGGACCAACAGTAGCGGGGGGAATGATTATCTTGATAGATGGAGGGACACATACATCACCGGGAACTCCTCATGTGTTTGGATTCCCTCATGAACATGTGAAACAATGAAAAAGGATACCAGGACCGTATGAGCACATTTTTCAGTAACACTTGCATTTAAAACTGCTGTAAAATGTAAACAGGTGTGGTGTGCTCAGCAATGAGGCAGCGGTCTCGTTGGATTGGAGGTCAGCTGCAGGCACAAGCTTGAACCCACCACGGGGGGACTGGCTGCGTCCTGGGCGCTCTCACACGCAACTGACGGTGGATCGAAGCACAGACAGGCGCAGAGAGGTGGTGGGCCCCAACGTGTTTCCGAGGCCCCTCCTTCTTTGTCAGGCTCTGATGAAGGAGGCGGGGCCTTGAAAACGCTTTCTTTCTTTCTTTCTTTCTTTCTTTCTTTCTTTCTTTCTTTCTTTCTTTCTTTCTTTCTTTCTTTCTTTCTTTCTTTCTTTCTTTCTTTCTTTCTTTCTTTCTTTCTTTCTTTCTTTCTTTCTTTCCCCCCCCTCAGTTCTCCCTGCTGAGGGTCCCAGCTTGTGCCTGCGGCTGGTCTCCAGTCCATTGAGACTGCTGCCTCATTGCTGAGCACACCAGCCTTGTATACCGTTTACAACAGTTTTAAATGTAAGTGTTACTGAATAAATTGCACTCTGATTTTGCTCATACTGAACTGGTGCCCTCTTTTAATTGTTTCATAAATCAAGGCCAAATTTACTGTCCCTTTTTTTTCAGATGTTAGGGGGGCCAGACTTTGGCTTCATAGTTAGTGTGAGTAGAAAAAATAACATAGTTCCCCTGTGGTCAGTAGGGGAAGAATAAAGACAAGCCAGGGGCTGTATCTGGCCGTGAGTGACTGTGTGGCGACCAGTGATCTGGAGCATAGTATTGTAAAATTTGCAGCACACACAGTTTAACCACCTTCCATCCAGACCACATGCGTGGTAGTTGGCACTAACATGATAATATCTGCTCTGGCGTCCACCTCATTCTCTATTTCAGTTTTTTCTTTGTGTGCGATAAATGTTTGCTGCAGTTTGAGTTTTTCAGTTCTATTTATTTTAGGTGACCCTTTCCTGTATAGTACAGATTATGCAGCACTTTTTATTTTTTTGTTATTTTTTGCTCTACGGCCCTTCCTTTTTTAAACCCGTCAGACGTATCCAGTTTAAAGAGAAGCTCTGCCAAAGAATGAGTAGTCACAGGGGATCATGGAAAACTACACAGAGCCTTAAAGCGAAAAGTGCAGATGAGCTTCTGGCAAAGGGCCCGGCCAGAACTGTAGGTGGAGGGGGGGCGCAACTGTAACCACAGGAACTGTAGGGGCCGGTGCCAAGAAGTGATGTCATAGCCTGGCGGAACTAACCAAGAAGATCCTACGACTGTGAGCAAACTCTGCTGCTGGGGTCGCTCAAAGACTGCTGATACCAGAGAAGTAAAAAATATCACACATTGCTGACTGGAGATGCTACGCCCCTTCTTTAGGTTATCTGTCGGCAAAGAGTGAAGAGTTAAATGGAGCAAAAACGGGAAATGAGGAAGCGGGTAGGGGAGGGGCTGACAGTGTTGCTCAGCCCCTCCCCTACCTGCTTCCTCATTTCCTGGTTCTGGTCAGGCCCCTTGTCAGAGGCGCACCTGCACTTTCTGCTCCACGGCTCTGTGTAGTTTTTTCCCTGAGCCCCTGTGACTTCCATGTGGCTCCAGCTCCTTATTCAAGTCTCCGCATGACCATCTGTAGACTGCTGTAAACCTTGGTGATTACCTTCACTTTTTTATAAAATAAATAGTCCTTGCTTCATACCTGAGGATTTTTTTTATGTGTCTGTTTGTTCAGCGCTGTCTTTTCCCCTGATTGTCAAAGAATGAGTGAGCATATGCATGTAAGACACGTAGTTTCTAATTTAATGTTTATTTTCATATCCGCCTGCAGTTTTAGTTCTTACAGTTGCGCCAAGCTAGGTAATTGAGAAATCTCTAAACAATGTAAGTAGGTTTTTATTAAGGCAAATCTGTCCTTTAAAAACAAATTAAATAAAAAAAACATGCATACCGTGCTCATGAATACTGTTACCTGGAGCCTGAAGTGTGAGCTGCTTTAATAAAAATAAAATGACTTCATCCCATAAAGTTTCTAAGTGGCCCTATCTGCCGCCACCCTGCTACTGGTAAGATGAACAGTCTCCCTGACCAGTCGTCAAGGCACAGGGGGTGAGGGTGAGGTCAAGCACCTGTTGAATAGGAAGCACTTAAAAAATGTATATCATCTCATAATTACTGGGTCTTCTGAAGATGGCACTTATACTACTTCAGTGCCAGCATTTAATTCATATTTTCAGTTTAGCTTTCTTTGGAGTACAGGTACATTTTAAAAGTTTATTTTATTAAAGTGGTATTAAACCTTTTTTGCGCTGAAAATACACCCCTCGGCTTATACTCAAGTCAGTGTACCTGAAGGGCTGCGAGCGTCCATTGTTTAAAAGTCGCGGCTTCCCCCTGGTCCCTTCCATGATGGGCGTTTCCCAGCAGACACTGTGTTCAGTGTTCCGCCTATCACGGAATTCTCTTGTGCAAGGATGAAATAACGTCTGTGATTGGCGGAACACTGAACACAGTGTCTGCTGGGAAACTGAGTCTGAGGATGAGAAGACGTCCGTGATAGGCTGCTGGGAAACGCCAATCATGGAACAGCACCAGGAGGAGACCGTGACTTTTAAGCAATGAATGGACGCCCTCAGCCTGTCAAGATTTTCAGGTACACTGACTTGGGCACAGGGAGGTTGCAATGGGCATTGTTGACCGTCTTTCTAGCTTACTGTAGCTGCTGCATTCTCATTCTAGGCTTATACTCGAGTCGATACGTTTTCCCTGTTTTCTGGGGTAAATTTAGGTACTTTGGCTTATATTCGGGTCGGCTTATACTCTAGTATATACGGGTATGTTGCAGCTTATAAATCCTGATATGTGATGGATGCAATAATTTTCTTCTGTATTTTCACCAGTTGATCTGGCCACTGAGTCTGTTTGTTTGTTTTTTTGTTTGTTTTTTTCAGCTTGCTTTAACAGACCAAGCTGTCTGGCAAATATGGCAGTTAGAGGGTTATGACAGACCATTTAACACTGATATAGGGGTTCTTATAATGGTCAACCTTTTATCCCAAAAGAGTAAAAAAAATAAACGGTTGCTGTAAATGCTTAAAGTTAGATGGAGTTCGGCTTTAATTTGTTAAGTCTAGTCCAGCTAAATCTGCTAGTGCATTTACCACTATGATCTTCCCAGATTGACAATTCTGCTACCCAAAGGTATCTTCGTGCACTAAGATTCACAACGTGAAAAATGGCCATTAAAAATTTAGAACATGCTCTATTTTTTTTCTTGTCATTTTTCACGTCGTCGTTTTTCTCGTCGTGAAAAACTGTTGTGTGTACGCTGTGACAGGAAAAAAACATGCATGCTCAGAATTACGTTATGAGATGGGAGCACTCATTCTGGTAACACTAGCGTTCGTAATGGAGATGGCACATTCATCACACTTAGACTGAAAAGCACGAAGACTGAAGAGTGCGAATCGTCTCTCACCAGACTTTTACTAACGTGCGGTAACACAAAATGTGTGGCCCCATCCGAATGCAACTTCCCCTTTTATAGTGCTGTTGTATGTCACCGCGCTTTGCTCCAGCATTTTTTTTCACTATCATGTGAATGCAAGGCCAGCTTGACAAGAATCGCCTCAAGAAAAAAGTTTTTTCCAAGACATTAAAAACCGCTGTGTGTACGCGGCATTAGACAGGAAATGTGGTGTTTGCTGAATTATTTGGGGAAAAGTAAAGTGTAAAAAAAAAAAAAATGCAGCCACCACATAAGAATTGGTAAGCTGCAATATGTTCATTTTCTGCTTTACGTTTTAATACCACTTTAAGTTTGAATATTTCTGATTGGCCAAGTGATAAATCACTATTTTCAACTAATAGACCTGAAATAAAAAGCTTGGAAGTAGTTGCGTTTCGTCTTTTAGTCCCCACTATGGAGTTTTATTACATTCTCACACATAATCAGCCAGTTGACAAGAAGATTAATCATTTGGACCTAATACCAACACTTGCAGTGTTTTATTACCATGGCAACAATACGCACTAACTTTAAAACTGTGAAACCGCATAAAAAGAAAGGGCAGTGGCATCAATTTTATATGGTATAACAGCTGCTGAGGTGTCAAACATCAGCATGGGACGCACCAAGCACAAACCGTTCTATGAAGAATTAATGAAGACGCTGGGACACCTGCAGATCCATCTCAGTCGCCGAGCCAGAAAGCCGCAGTCTGATTTAGCAGCCTTCCCCACAGGGCAATATTTGTATTCTCCTAATTCCCCTGAGTAGCTTTGTAAATTGTAGTGTACTGTTTCTAGACATTTACTCCTCTACAGTCTTCTGTATGAAAAATAAAGTGTTTTGGGTTGTATTTATTAACTTGTTGCCTTCCATGCAATAGCTACAGCGATTGTACCTCTTTTTTTAGGACGTATATATGCAACCTTGTTTACATTACAAGCTGAGAGCTGCTTCAGCCAGACTGCTGTGTATGTATACTGTTAAATCTCATTTAGAAATGGTTTCACTTACCCAACATTTTTAAGACAATGCTCATGCCACCTTTGTGGTGCCATGTGACCTCGTTGCACTTTTTAGAGTCTTCCGTTTGACAGTCAGGCTGCTGCCTTGTCTTAAAAGTTAAGTGGTCGTAAATCTCAGACATGAAACGTGAATAAAGCATATCTCCCCCTATAGCAGCCCTCAAAAAATCCACTCGCCTGCGGGGCAACTGGTGGTGAGTAACCCTTGAGGCCTGACTAGTAGCTCAGGACTTGAAATTTTGAGCCCTGCCCTATAGTGTGTACTTGTCTCATTTAGGAGCATGAACTGTCATTTTCTGTCTGCTGCTTCGTTCCTCTGCTATGGGCTTTGAACAGATTTAGAGAAGAGAAGACTGCAGAAAGACTGGTACAGCTTATGTAGGAGGATTTGTTTTATCTCTGTGTATCGCCTGATGCCAGTCACTTTACAACCACTTTAACTTTTTCACATTTTTAACACCCTGTGCATTCTCTTGTAACTCAACTATGCATTTCTCTTTCCAACATTGGGGGGTACAGAGCATGAATACATGCTTCAAACCTGTGTATGACAGTTGGGCTGCACTGTAAAAAAGATTCTCAGAAGAAAGAGAACCAAAAGGCTTAATAGATGTTGTTGCTTTAACCACTTGTCTACCAGCCGCCGTCAAATGACGGTGGCAAGGTATCTCTGTTCTGACAGGACTTAATATGACGTCCTGTTTTTTTAAAACCGCTAGGGGGCAACGATCGCCGCCGGGCACCCGCGATTGCCCAGTAACTGAGCAGGGACATGGATCTGTGTGTGTAACACAGAGCTCCATGTCCTGTCAGGTAAAGAGGAGACCGATCTGTGTTCCTTGTACATAGGGACACAATCGGTCACCTCCCCCAGTCACCCCCCTCCCTCTACAGTTAGAACACAAACTAGGCTACACATTTAACCCCTTCCCCGCCCCTAGTGGTTAACCCCTTCCCTGCCAGTCACATTTATACAGTTATCAGTGCATATTTATAGCACTGTTCACTGTATGAATATGATTGGTCACAAAAGTGTCCGATGTGTCCACTATAATGTCGCAGTCCCAATAAAAAATCGCAGATCGCCGCCATTACTAGTAAAAAAATAATAATAAAAATGCCATAAAACTGTCCCCTATTTTGTAAACGCTATAAATTTTGCGCAAACCAATCGATAAATGCTTATTGGAATTTTTTTTTTACCAAAAATAGGTAGAAGAATACGTATCGGCCTAAACTGAGGAATTTTTTTTTTTTTTTTTTATATATATATATATTTTGGGGAATACTTATTACAGCAAAAAGTTAAAAATATTGCATTTTTTTTTTCGAAATTGTCACTATATTTTTGTTTATAGCGCAAAAAATTAAAACCGCAGAGGTGATCAAATACCACCAAAAGAAAGCTCTATTTGTGGGGAAAAGGACGCCAATTTTGTTTGGGAGCCACGGCGCACGACCGCACAATTGTTGGTTAAAGTGACGCAGTACCATAAGTTGAAATTTCTCCTGGGCAGGAAGGGGGTAAAACCTTCTGGGGCTGAAGTGGTTAAATAGTTGGGTATACTCCTGCACATGTGATTGTACCCACATCAGACTGAAGGCACTGCTTTGCTGTGCCATCAACATATATGCTTAGGTAGGCTGAATGCACTCTCTGATGCCTATGGAGAGTGCTATGTTCTTTCCAGAACACCAAATGGCAGCTGGACAAGATTTTGAAACCTATCCAGGGGTCCTCTTGGAGAGTCGGCAGTCAGGGGTGATTGTTGGTGCTCTTGGATATGAAACGGTTGTACTATCCAACCACCCATGATATATATTGTATTTATTGGCGTATAACACTCAGGTTTTTACCCTGAAAATAGATGGTAAACTGTGCCTGCGTGTTATACGCAGGGGACTCACCTCTCCGCCGTCTTCCGGGTCTCCGCTGCCTCGCCCATAGTAAAGTCCGCGGCTTCGGACATCTTGGTCCACCCGGCGGCAGCCTAGGTGAGCTCCTAGAGCGGCGCGCTGGTGTCATCACCCCTCAACTGCTCATGGATCCAGACGGAGGGGGTCTGCCGCCTTCTATTCTGGTATGTCTGCTGGGGGAGATGTCATTACAGTGGGGGAAATGTCCGATATTACAGTGGGGGAGATTAGTCTTCTTTTATAATTAATCGAATTTAGTCGATCGATAAAAAAAATCGATTAATCAAACACAAAAATTGTAATCGGTAACAGCCATAATATATATATATAATTTGTCAGGTGGAAAACAAAGTTAAGTTAAAATCTGCTTTCAGCCCCCTGTTTACATCGGCAAGATTTGACATGCCAAACCGCAGACAATTTCCGACTTTGCGGCGCCGCACCAACTTCCAAAAGTAGTTCCTGTACTACTTTTGGTGATTTTGGGGGCAATTTCAATAGACATCTGTGCATGAACCAGCACAGATGTCTTTCAAATTGCCCTGAACTTGCACTGAAATGCGGGTTTCAAAAATGCGTTCAGTGTGAAGGAGGGCTCAATGTCTTTTAACAAATTGTTTTCTTTCTAGGAAATTATCATCATAAATTAGGACAATAGATGCATAAATATTTTGTGTGAGCTACAATACATTAAGAAAAAAAAACATTCAAGCTGCTGCGTTTTGAGCTTTACAAATTAGTCCCCGTGGGTAATTTAAATGGCTGTATTCGTCATTCTCACCATGGATTTGGAGTAAAACTGTTTCAAATTATGTGATCTCTCCCATAGGAATGTGAGATCTAAGTGAAGTAATTTGTGCTTTTTTTTCTCCACAGAGGCTGATCCAGTGCCAGAAATGACTTACGACCTGAAATGTCAGTGTGACGCTATCCGGGTAACCAAGACGGTGCGTCCATATAGCATTGCTTGCAGCCCTATAAGCGAGAATACGGTTGCTCTGATCATCAGTGACGGTCGGGTCATGATATGGGAGCTAAAGTCCAGTGTGCCTGGGAAAAAGATTCGGAATGCCAGGTTGTGCTTTTTAGATATTATTTGATAATCTGAAGAAATGTTTGAGAATTTTTTGTTCTGTGAATCTTGAAGTTGTCTATATGCCTTTTAGGCTGCATTCACCCTGAGCGTTTCCAGCTCATACCACGCCCTGAAAAACGCCCAACAAGTAAAATCCCATTCATTTCAATGGCACCTGTTCACATCTAAGCGTTTTGTCACCTGAAGCAAAATGCCTGAAAAATGCCTTGGCTGCATTCTCACCTGAGCGTTTTAAAGTCATGCCCTTTCCCTGAGTTTTTTTACACGATTTTGCCACAATTGTTTGTTCAGGTCACCAATGTAAAAAGTAGAAAAACGCCTGTAATCTGCCCTAAAGAAGCTCATGTTCTGTAATGTGACAAAACGCTCAGATGTGAACAGGTGCCATTGAAATTAATGGGATTTTGCTTGTTGGGCGTTTTTTTGAAAGCCTTAGGGCTCTTTTACACGTCCGTTCAGTTTTTTGGATCAGTTTTTTCCCCCTTCAGTTGATCCGTTTTTTCATCAGTTTTTCGTCAGTTTTCCGTCCGTTTACATCCGTTTCCGTTCTTCATCAGTTTTTCATCAGTTTTTCATCAGTTTTTCATCAGTTTTTTTCATCCATTTTTTCATCCGTTTTTTTTTTTTTTTTTTTAGAACTTTTTTTTTTTTTTACATATTTTGATGAAAAACTGACGTTAGCGGATCGGATGGTAAACGGATCATCCGCTAACGTCCGTTTTTCGTCCGTTCCGTTTTTTTGACGGAAGAAAAATAGGGTTTTCTTCCGTCCAAAAAAACGGAGCTTACCGCAGACGGATGTTAACGGACGTTAGCGGATGCTCATCCGCTAACGGACGCTAACCCATAGGGAAGCATTGAGGTCCGTTAACGGACGTCCAAAAAACGGACGAACTGAACGGACGTGTGAAAGGGCCCTTAGGCTCTGTTCACACCTAGGCGTTTTGTTTTTAAACAGAAAATTGGTTGTTTTTTGCAACATTTTTGTACAGGTCAAAAGGGACACCAATGTAAAAAGCGGAAACTCCTGTAATCTGCCAAAAAAGAAGCTCCTGTACTTTTTTGAGTTTCAGGCGTTTTGCTTCAGATGACAAAATGCTCAGATGAGGCCATTGAAATGAATGGGAATGGTCTTGGGTGTTTTTAGATCTGAGGCTTAAAGCAGAAAAACGTCCAAAAACGCCTAGGTGTGAACAGAGCCTTGGGCCCCATTCACATCTGAGCGTAGCCGTTTTAGGCAGAAAGTCGTGCGATTTTGCTGCGTTTTTTTTTTTGTACAGGTCAAAGGATCACCAATGTAATAAGCAGGAAAAAAACGCCTAAAGTTCCAGAACTTGTTTGAGCTTCAGGCTTTTTGGAGCTTCTGGCTTTAGGCATTTTAGAGTGGAGATGTGAACCACCTCCATAGAGAATAATTGTTTTTTTTTCCCCCTCCAGCGTTTTGTAGCTTCAGGGTTCAAGCTGAAAACTGCTCAGGTGTGAATGGGGCCTAAAGCTCAAAAGGAACACAAGCTTCTTTGGGGCAGATTCCAGGCGGTTTTCTGCATTTTACATTGGTGACCTGTACAAAAACACAGTAAAAATTGCGGTAAAAACATGTGATTTTGAAACGCTCAGGTGTGAATGCAGCCTCAGGGCTTTCAGTAAGAGGTACATTTCCTGCCGCTGAGCCTTTAAAAATGTAACACCTATTCCAACCACAAGTCACGTATTCACTATTTTGTAAATGTACTGTTGCAGAAAAACCTGTTGTACACATCTAAGCATTCTTCTTTAAAGCTGGCTAATTAGATCTGTTTGATTTACCGGTATATAAAGCTTGGCCATAGAAGAGATACATAAGATCTTCACAGGGATTGTATATGAAAGTGTACCTGTTTCTGAGGTTTGGCTGTTCAAAGAAGCATATGTATCTCTCGTCTTGGCCTCTTTCCTCTGGTATTTAACATTCTCTGTTGGTATATGAAGTTTATCCTCACAGTGTTTATTCTGGATTATTAAACTTCAGCTTGTAGGCATAATCAAGTCATTATCTGTCGTTTCACGGAATGCTGCCATTTCGATAAGAGGCAGAAGGATTCCCTGCAGCAATCTTTGTTATTAGCCTCCTGTATCTTCCTTACAATTACCATATGTTCTGCAGCAGGGTATGGGTTGACAAAAAAACATTGTTTTCTCTGGTAATAATGTGCTTGAAAAAGCCTGACCTTGTGGGTAAATGGGATACCTTTCTCAACTCTCTCCATTCCATTGACAGCCTTTATAGGTTGCCTGTACATCAGGCATTGCGCCTGCAGCAGTAAAGGATCTATTAGTCCCAGCATGCACTGCCAGTTGTTTTAGCCTTTGATCAACTGATGGGACATGCTTTAACCGAGCCTGTTATTTTATTAATCAGTAGAAAAGGTAATGGCAGGGAAATGAAACGAAACAAAATAAATTACTGTTGTCCTGCTGAAATCACAAACTAGTGTGAACCAGGGTTTAGTGGCAATGATCACCAACACAAATGGAGAGGGTGAATGTTTCTAAAAGGTATACACACATCAGTGACCCTTTCCTGGGTTATCCCTCCCTTCTCTATACAAAGCAAAAAAAAAAGCTTTGGCTATAAGTACACCTTAATATATCATTGTATTAGAAATGTCCCGTGTAGAAATAAAATATAATGTCTCATACTTTTAAAAGTTTTAAGAGCGGGAATACTTGATCTGGGTATTCTATGATGACTATAATGGTTATAATAACAAATGTGTTACTTTTTCTACAGTTCCAATGCCTGTGCTTTATATGCCCCTTCATCATTCTGTGGAAGATCAGTGGGACCGCTACAGAAAAAGTGTCCCGATCTTTCTTTGGACAGTATTATTGGTAAGCAAAATTTAACAATTATAAAAATGTATGTGTGTGTGTGTGTATATATATATATATATATATATATATATATATATATATATATATATATATATATATACTGCATAATCAACAGTGTGACTTATCAGCCTTTTTTACTATTCTAGAATTTTTGCTTTTTACCTGTGCTATTTTGTATCTGTAGTCCTTGATTGAGTTTGGGTTATGCTTTAACTAGACTGTGTAATGTAACCAGATTAAAAGAGAAATATGGAGGTTTTCTTTTCTCAGAATTATACTTGGGTCCCCTGCCGGCTCTGACACTAAGAACTGAGTGATCAAACACAGCCGATCGCTCAATTCTCAGTCTGTTGCCACTGTCTGCTCTGACCCCCCCCAATCATTGGCGTGCTGGGCTGGGGCGGAAGCGGCTGACTCAGGCTCTCAGCTCGCTGAGAGGCTGAGCTGGGTGCTGATACAAGCATGTGGGTGAATTCCGTCTTCATTGTCGCAATCTTGTATGAGCCTAGGCAAGCCCTGCGACGTCAGCCGACGGTGAGCTTTAGCCCGCTGTCTGCTGAAAATGGGCCACAGGAGTGTAGAACAAACTGCAGGAGAAGTACAGCCAAACAAGCTTTGGCTGTACTTCTCTTTTAAATTCAATTGTGTAGGGTAGCCTATAGCATCAAGGTTATGGATCTTATTAAAACATGCTGATTGGTTGCCAAACTCTTTTTTGCTCTGGCTAAGGTCTGTTTACACATTCTTTAATGAATCCGGGTGTGTTTTAATATGTTCGTTTGGCACACTGGTTGTTGCTCACACCAGTTAACTATTTATTCATCCACTTTGCTATATTGTTTTCTTACTTTGCAGCTGGTCAGGGCATTCTGTCTGGTAATTCTGCTCTCTCTGGGAGTTCACTTCAAGAAGCTCACCTCAAGTTTTTGCTGACCGGCCTTCTCTCTGGACTTCCTCAGCCCCCATTTGTTGTGAGAATGTGTCCCCCACTCACTACCAAGAATATTGCACAGTACAAGCCCCTTCTTGCAGTAGGTAAGTGCATTCATCACAAAATCCAAGCAGTTATTCCATGAACAAATATTACATTTTGTAAAAATAGGACTGAATTTACCAGATTAGGAAGCATTTTGTGTAGGCCATGTGACCAGTAATGAAATTCTCTATTTTTGGAAGCTACTTCATAGAGGAGGGAACTTAGGGGTGAGAGTATTTATATGCCACTACCAGGATTTGACTCAGAACATGTTGTAACATTTAAATCAACCCATACTGTAGCACCTGGAGTTGCCTCAGCATTTGCATCATAATATTTACCAGTTCTGTTCTTAAACTTTCATCCACCCAACTAGTTTTACAAAATGGGATTTTTGGTTTACCTGTAAAATAATTTTCGCTGGACACCGAGCATCTTCATGGCTGTGATGATAGGGTTATGCTGTCACTTACAGGTGATTTAATATATATAAATGGGAAATCCTTACCTAGGCATACCGTCTCCCCATTATTCAAAGCAAGCCATGAACCTTAAGGAAGAGGGATGGGATCTCTGTATCCCACGATATCCCAGCAGCTTGTAAAAACCACTGACCAAAAGTAGCGTCCTTTGCGGCTCTAAATCCACTTGGTATAACTTTATACAAGCATGAACCAAAGACCAAGTTAACATCCTTACAGCCTTGAGCTACCCAAGCCTAATTTGGAATAGCCCAAGAAGATTCTCCTGGTAGAATAAGCTGTTACCAAAATGGTGGCCCTTCTCCCTTCAGACCAGGAGAAGTGGCTATAGCTGCTGGAAAAAAAACACATGAAAAATCCAACAGGCTGGCTGTACCCAAGCTGATCGAACGACTTGAGTGTTACCAGTCTTGCCCATACATGGTTTGAATCTCGGGCGGTCCCTGCTGAACCAGCCAAGATGTGAACCATCTATGGCCGGCTTTAACCACAGTCACCTTCTGGATGTATACATCCAAAGTAGGACCAAACAAACTTTCATTTTTGAAAAAATAGGATAATTGTTCTACATGTTGCTTGCAGGGCATTTCTTTTGACTATCACTTCAGATAAAAGATCTGTGCATGGATAAGACCCCAAGACATCCTCAAATGTTCTGCTTAATTGGGTTTCTCCACTACTAGAATCCCTCTCTTGTCATGAAACGAGCCCAGACCTTAAAGTGAAAGGCAAATCAAAACATATCTACCCTGTAAAAAGAAAGCTGCCTAGACTTATTTATTCTGAAGTCGCTCTGGTTCCATCCCTTGATTGGGTTCTAACGCCAGCTTCTTTGTAGGGAAGCAACAGCCGACAATGGATGCCCAATAGTAAGCCTATGACTTAATTTCCCAGGCTCTGCAGCTATTGTCGACAATCTCTCCTCTACACTGAAGAATGTGGGTGGGAGTAGATTTAAGTTTAGTTAGGTTTTTGACTAACTTGCCTTCCACTTTAGGCTTTTGATGCACGCCAACAGCCGTAATTGCGGACTTTACAGCTGCTCCCCTATTGTAGTTGAGGCCTTGAATAAAACTTTTCCTGAGGCGTCTCTAAATACCAGGACCTCATCCACTGGGTACGTGAAGGTTTTGTCCAAATAAGAGACTTCTGAATTCAACGAAGGCATACACCATTTCTTAGTGAACTCACTCTCGAATGTGGTATTGCTGAGCAAATCTTTTTGGTGGCAAAAACACCATTTGAAGGTGAGCCCAGTCTGTATACAAAACATCCTTTAAATGAGTATGTATAGGAAGGATTATGCATGCTGTGGTGGATGCAATCATCAAACTCCTGTACATTTTGGAGTAGAGAAGAAGTCGTTTCAGATTTAGTCTGGACAACTTTTATGAGAAAACACAAAGGCCTTTTAGGTCTTGGATATACCTGGACCCTTGGTGTTATCAGATGAGGATTCTTCTACATTGCTTTTTGACCAAGGTGGTCCAAGCCAGCAACTATTTCACAAAGCTGCTGCTGTACTCCAGCAATAGCAGGTATGAATTCTTCCCTTATCACAAAGGAACTGGAGAAAGATGCCCCAGAGGTAGTGGAAATATAATTCTGTGGAAAAAAAATTACTGCGCAGGTCTGTAAAAAAATATTAAATAAACAAAACAATAAAGTGATAGGTTGCTGCTGCTGCATAGACAATGTGCGATACACATGAATTACCTATAAAATCAAAAAATATGCTGTGCTGCACTAACAGATGAAACATAAATTAAAATGTGACCATTCATCTTAATGAGAACAAAAGTGAAACGTGAATGACGTGACAAATCCAAAAAATATCACAATTGAATACAAATAATAAAGTCCATGTGTGTCAAACTTGCACCCGAAGTGTGTTTGAAAAAAGTTCTTAGAGTAAGATCAGACAAAGGGCACCTCCACCTCTAATAAAATTGCCTGCTTACCGACTCCCAATGATCTTATTGCTAAGATCACAATCGCATGTAGGTCTGTTTCTATGGTAGGCTTGCTTCTACTTTTCATCTACTTCAACTCCATATGTAGGTAAACCATACCACGATGCGTGCCAGATCCCGGAGTGTAGATAAAAATAAAGAGAAGGCCAAAATAGAGTAGTACCGTAGATAATGGGAAGTTTAATATTAAAAATTACACTCACATGGTAGGTGTACAAAATTAGCGTCTAAATTATGTAGCCGGCCGGCTTCAACATTCGCTCGTCCTTCCGGATAGTCGATAGCGGTGACGTCAGCACGCCGCTTTCCCTACGCCGTTTCGTCACAGATGACGTCTTCCAAGGGCAGGCTACATAATTTAGACGCTAATTTTGTACACCTACCATGTGAGTGTAATTTTTAATATTAAACTTCCCATTATCTACGGTACTACTCTATTTTGGCCTTCTCTTTATTTATATCTACACTCCGGGATCTGGCATGCATCGTGGTATGGTTTACCTACATATGGAGTTGAAGTAGATGAAAAGTAGAAGCAAGCCTACCATAGAAACATAGACCTACATGCGATTGTGATCTTAGCAATAAGATCATTGGGAGTCGGTAAGCAGGCAATTTTATTAGAGGTGGAGGTGCCCTTTGTCTGATCTTACTCTAAGAACTTTTTTCAAACACACTTCGGGTGCAAGTTTGACACACATGGACTTTATTATTTGTATTCAATTGTGATATTTTTTGGATTTGTCACGTCATTCACCTTTCACTTTTGTTCTCATTAAGATGAATGGTCACATTTTAATTTATGTTTCATCTGTTAGTGCAGCGCAGCATATTTTTTGATTTTATAGTGGAAATATAATATATGTGGAGAGACTCCGAGCCATATGAAACTGCACCCAGGGGCTACATTTCATGTGGCCCCTCACCCCTCTTCTTTGCAGTTGTGGAGACATGGCCTTCTGACACATTTATAGGGGCTCTTGCCGGGGAGCAGCAGTCAGCCAAGAGGGCACTGAGCCAAAAACACAAGTGCACTAGTAACCCTGGGTGATTTTCCACTAATCTATTAGTGCCCCTGGCCCCACCAAGGAAAGTTGGTGTGGTCTCTCAATACTTGTGACCTGTTGTAGAATACTGCACTGCCACCTGTGGTCCCACAAGGGGTTTGCTGCTGTAAACTGAAAGTCCTAAGGGCAGGGGGCATCGCTCCTACTGCAATCCCTAGTTCCACTAGATGCAAGATGGCTACCACCAGAGCATTCCACCTCACTCTTGATATCATGGCTGTACTGCACAGGGAGGACTCTCCCCCTTCTTACATTTAGTGTCCATAGCCTTGCACACTGCGTCTGAACTCTGCTACTTTGAGGCAACGACTGGGGCAGCCCAGGAGATTAATGGTGTACACCAAGTAGTACACTACCCTGAATACACATACAGTTACCCATAACCATAAACCGAACGGGACACTTTTTCTGTCGTGCCTAAGGAAGGATAGGGGGGGGTCTTGCTAGTGGAGTAACACCAGCATTGACTACCCCAGGGCACTCGTCGGTTCATGTCGCAAGACCCCCTAGTGGTCTGATCTTCACCTAGGCAATACCACATAGGCCTTTAGGAACTCTCTCCCCAGCAGAGGATCACTGCCCTGGACCCGTGTAGCACTGTACCAGTCCGCAAGACAATACGTCAGTATGGAGGGTCACGTTACTAGGTTCCAGTGCCGACCAGCAATGTTGTAGGCCACCAGTATGCAGGGTCGAGTTCACCCGATGCCTCCATCAGTCTAGTCTCCTAATCACAGATGAAACTGACGTGACCATCACCTTCTAGGACATTGGTAAAAAAAAACTGAAGCCTTGCCTAAAGGGGAGGGGTTAGTTCATGCCTTTTTTTTTTTTTTTTTACTAAAGAACATTTTAGCATGCTAAAATGTATCAAATTGTGCAAATAAAATACATCATGTTAACATGAGAAGTTGTAAGGGGCCAAAACTCCCACATTCTTATAGATGAGCCATTTATAGGAAGCTACTCCTCTGTCTGAGTGCAAAGTGTAAGTTGGATGTGTGTCCAGTTCTGAACAGTACCTTCTCTATATTTTTATTCAGAAATAAGATGTCGTATTTCACACTAGCTCTCTTATACATAATGTTTTGGGAAATAACATAAAATCATAATCTCCTAATCAACTGTTATGCAGCTTATCTGCCATTTTTGTCTGCATTAGGTTTATCAGCAGCGGCTCTGGTCTACCACACATGATTACGGAGAAGGAATTCAGCTAGGTGTATGAAAGTATCTTCGACAATGCAGTTGGTCTCAAATCTATCCAGTTGATAGGCTCCTAAAATGTTTCCCTGTTCATAGTCAAACGTTATTTGAACTTCTTTCTGTGTTCACAAGTCCTTTAACCCATACAATACCACCATATTCAGTAAAGTTTGGCTTGTAGTCTACAGGGATCTTTTTTAAATGCCAACATTTAAATCATGTTTGACTTAGCTGCTCTCTTTCTCCCTCAGAGACTAATACATAAAGACATAGGACAGCAATTAATGAGGGGTTTAGCACACTAAAGCTCTGTTTTGGGCAGGGTTATGTTTTTATTCTAATTGGAAGTTTATTTTACCAGTAGACCAGACGTGAGAGTTAAAGCATTAGGATAAATTAATGAGACAGAATGTCCAGTAGGTGGTAGATTACAGAACAAAATTCACAGCACATTTTAATTGGAAGAAAAATATAATTTGCTGCAGGTAATGATGGGTTTTATAATATGATATTTTGTGGTGCAGAGTCAAAGCCTTGGAGAGTAGCTGATGACAGTTCTGAGATTTTCTTTCTCCCCTTGGTTCTCCGCATTGATACAGAATATCTTTTATTTACAGGTACCAGCAATGGCTCAGTTTTTGTGTATAATTTGACTAGTGGGCTGCTGCACAAAGAGTTAAATATACATTCCTGTGAAGTCAGGTGAGTAATGAATAGTGCATCCAAGTCTTCTAGTATCATTAAAAGTCATGGTAGCTGCTGTAATGGAGCGGGATGAAAACAAATTGTAGAACTTAAAGTGGATGTAAACCCAATTTAATACATTTGAGCTGGCACATATATCTGTAGTGTTTTATGTCTCTGTCCCTTAAAGGGGTGTTCCAGCCAAAATTACACTTTTTAAATAAAAATACCCCTATAATACACAAACGTAATGTATTCTAGTAAAGTTAGTCTGCAAACTAAGATCTGTTTTGTTAGGTTATTACAGCATTTTGAAAGTTTATAAACTAGCATTAGGCCGTGGCCATCTTAAGTATGGGCATCCACGAAGCCAGACTGTATGACTTCCTGGATTTCAGCTTTGCAGATCTCGCACATGCTCAGTGCTGCACAAGGTTTCAGGTCCGCTTTCCATAGCAACGGGAGTGTCAGAGGAAGTTGCCGCCCCTTATCTATGCAAACCTCTCCTCCCCTCCTCCCTCCAGAAACCAGTAAATATACAAAATCATTTGTTTCTCTGCAGATATATATATGATGTGCACTGTCAATAAATTCATTTTGTTTCTTTTCTGTTTCGCATTAGCCATTATTTCGTAACCGAAACTCAATTCGGATTCGTACGAAATATGAATTTTCATTAGATTCGTTCACTTTTCCTAACAATTACCAACATTTGTTATGATGAATTTAAAATGCTGGACACTTAAAGAGGACTAATAGTATCGTCAGTGCTCATTATGAGGGGTTCCCACCATCCCTGTGCTGTGCTGACTTCCTGGGTTTGTACAGGGGAAAGCCATGTACAGAGGAGGGCACTGTGTACATGTCTGTGCCCTCCTGTGTGTGTATATGTGTGTGTGTGTGTGTGTGTGTGTATATATATATATATATATATATATATATATATATATATATATATATATATATATATATATATATATATATATATATATACAGTGCAGAAAATAAGTATTTGAACACCCTGCTATTTTGCAAGTTCTCCTACTTGGAAATCATGGAGTGGTCTGAAATTGTCATCGTAGGTGCATGTCCACTGTGAGAGACATAATCCAAAAAAAATAATCCAGAAATCACAATTTATGATTATTTAACTATTTATTTGTATGATACAGCTGCAAAGAAGTATTTGAACACCTGTCTATCAGCTAGAATTCTGACCCTCAAAGACCTGTTAGTCTGCCTTTAAAATGTCCACCTCCACTCCATTTTTAATCCTAAATTAGATGCACCTGTTTGAGGTCATTAGCTGCATAAAGACACCTGTCCACCCCATACAATCAGTAAGAATCCAACTACTAACATGGCAAAGACCAAAGAGCTGTCCAAAGACACTAGAGACAAAATTGTACACCTCCACAAGGCTGGAAAGGGCTACGGGGAAATTGCCAAGCAGCTTGGTGAAAAAAGGTCCACTATTGGAGCAATCATTAGAAAATGGAAGAAGCTAAACATGACTGTCAATCTCCCTCGGACTGGGGCTCCATGCAAAATCTCACCTCGTGGGGTCTCAATGATCTTAGGAAAGGTGAGAAATCAGCCCAGGACTACACGGGAGGAGCTGGTCAATGACCTGAAAAGAGCTGGGACCACCGTTTCCAAGGTTACTGTTGGTAATACACTAAGACGTCATAGTTTGAAATCATGCATGGCACGGAAGGTTCCCCTGCTTAAACCAGCACATGTCAAGGCCCGTCTTAAGTTTGCCAATGACCATTTGGATGATCCAGAGGAGTCATGGGAGAAAGTCATGTGGTCAGATGAGACCAAAATAGAACTTTTTGGTCATAATTCCACTAACCGTGTTTGGAGGAAGAAGAATGATGAGTACCATCCCAAGAACACCATCCCTACTGTGAAGCATGGGGGTGGTAGCATCATGCTTTGGGGGTGTTTTTCTGCACATGGGACAGGGCGACTGCACTGTATTAAGGAGAGGATGACCGGGGCCATGTATTGCGAGATTTTGGGCAACAACCTCCTTCCCTCAGTTAGAGCTTTGAAGATGGGTCTAGGCTGGGTCTTCCAACATGACAATGACCCGAAGCACACAGCCAGGATAACCAAGGAGTGGCTCTGTAAGAAGCATATCAAGGTTCTGGCGTGGCCTAGCCAGTCTCCAGACCTAAACCCAATAGAGAATCTTTGGAGGGAGCTCAAACTCCGTGTTTCTCAGCGACAGCCCAGAAACCTGACTGATCTAGAGAAGATCTGTGTGGAGGAGTGGGCCAAAATCCCTCCTCCAGTGTGTGCAAACCTGGTGAAAAACTACAAGAAACGTTTGACCTCTGTAATTGCAAACAAAGGCTACTGTACCGAATATTAACATTGATTTTCTCAGGTGTTCAAATACTTCTTTGCAGCTGTATCATACAAATAAATAGTTAAAAAAATCATAAATTGTGATTTCTGGAATTTTTTTTTTTTTGATTATGTCTCTCACAGTGGACATGCACCTACGATGACAATTTCAGACCCCTCCATGATTTCCAAGTGGGAGAACTTGCAAAATAGCAGGGTGTTCAAATACTTATTTTCTGCACTGTGTATATATAGATATATATATATATATATATATATATATATATATATATCTATCTCTATATCTTTATATCTTTATATCTTTATATCTCTCTATATCTATCTCTCTATCTCTATATCTATCTCTCTATCTCTATATCTATCTCTCTATCTATCTATCTATCTGATCCGGCTCTTCCGGGTAGTGGATGCGCATGCACGCTGCCGGTGGCTTGCTCCCGCAGAAAGCGGGAGCCCAGCGCGATCATCAAGCAGGGAAACGACCCTTCCTCCTCACATCAGGGTTCCCCCCCAGAGAGCACCCCCCTCCTCCTATCAGGGTCCCCTAGAGAGCACCCCCTCCTAGCATGGTTCCCAAAAGAGCACCCCTCTCCTCTTAGCATGGTTCCCTTAGAGAGTACCCCCCTCCTCCTAGCATGGTCCCCCAGAGAGTACCCCCCTCCTCCTAGCATGGTCCCCCAGAGAGTACCCCCCTCCTCCTAGCATGGTCCCCCAGAGAGTACCCCCCTCCTCCTAGCATGGTCCCCCAGAGAGTACCCCCCTCCTCCTAGCATGGTCCCCCAGAGAGTACCCCCCTCCTCCTAGCATGGTCCCCCAGAGAGTACCCCCCTCCTCCTAGCATGGTCCCCCAGAGAGTACCCCCCTCCTCCTAGCATGGTCCCCCAGAGAGTACCCCCCTCCTCCTAGCATGGTCCCCCAAAGAGCACCCCCCTACTCCTAGCAGGGTCCCCCAAAGAGCACCCCCCTCCTCCTAGCAGGGTCCCCCAGAGAGCACCCTCCCTCCTCACATCAGGGTCCCCCAGAGAGCAACCTCCCTCCTAGCATGGTCCCCCAGAGAGCAACCCCCTCCTCCTAGCATTGTCCCCCAGAGAGCACCCCCCTCCTATTAGGGTCCCCCAGAGAGCACCCTCCCTCCTCACATCAGGTTCCCCCAGAAAGCATCCCCCTCCTCCTATTAGGGTCCCCCAGATGTTAAGAGGAAAAGATAGAGAAAAACCTTGGGCGTCTTCAGCGTTTATATTTAGGGGGTAGTGGCAGGCTAGGTGATATGATATACAGTAGTGTCAGGTAAGGGTAGTAGTGCCAGGTTAGCATGGTAGCGCCAGAGTAAATACATGACATGAATAGATAAGAGTCCTGTTCCCCATTTCCATCAGGTGCACTAAAAGCATGAATCTATGACTATCCAGTTCCAAGGTTAGTACCTGTATACTAAAGCCCCCCCCCTCTCTGTATACTAAAGCTCCCCCTCTCTCTGTATACTAAAGCTCCCCCCTCTTTGTATACTAAAGCTCCCCCCTCTCTCTGTATACTAAAGCTCCCCTTCTCTCTGTATACTAAAGCCCCCCCCTCTCTGTATACTAAAGCTCCCCCCTCTCTCTGTATACTACAGCTCCCCCCCTCTCTCTGTATACTACAGCTCCCCCCCTCTCTCTGTATACTACAGCTCCCCCCTCTCTCTGTATACTACAGCTCCCCCCTTCTCTCTGTATACTACAGCTCCCCCCTTCTCTCTGTATACTACAGCTCCCCCCTCTCTCTGTATACTACAGCTCCCCCCCTCTCTCTGTATACTACAGCTCCCCCCCTCTCTCTGTATACTACAGCTCCCCCCCTCTCTCTGTATACTACAGCTCCCCCCTCTCTCTGTATACTACAGCTCCCCCCCTCTTTGTATACTAAAGCTCCCCCCTCTCTCTGTATACTAAAGCTACAGCCCCCTCTCTCTGTATACTACAGCTCCCCCCTCTCTCTGTATACTACAGCTCCCCCCTCTCTCTGTATACTACAGCTCCCCCCCTCTCTCTGTATACTACAGCTCCCCCCCTCTCTCTGTATACTACAGCTCCCCCCCCCTTTCTCTGTATACTACAGCTCCCCCCCCTTTCTCTGTATACTACAGCTCCCCCCCCTTTCTCTGTATACTACAGCTCCCCCCCCTTTCTCTGTATACTACAGCTCCCCCCTCTCTCTGTATACTACAGCTCCCCCCTCTCTCTGTATACTAAAGCTCCCCCCCCACCTCTCTCTGTGTAAAGTATACCTCCCCTTGCTCTGTAAAGTGTAACCTCCCCTCCTGTACCTCAACAGTGTAGTTCTGGCTCTCCATCACATGTAGTCTCTCTGCAGGCTGGTCAGGTGTAGTGTGAACACGAGTGTCGGTCTAGGCCCCGCCCCCTTCCTGCTCCTTTCTCCCATTCAGCAGAGCGTGTTTGTGTGCAATCAGCTGTGCACTGCTCGGGAAGGAGGGGGGCCCGGGGGGTTGTCACCGTACCTCGGAGAGCCCCCCCCTCCTCATATCAGGATCCCCAGAGAGAGGGCGGGCAGCAGAGAGATGATAAAATCTCTCTGCTGTCAGCAGCTTTGCACAGTAAGGGCGGAAAAGCAGGGAGATGTCCCCATGGCACTGTGAGGGCGGGCGGTGAGAGATATCCTCTCTGCTCGCTCTCCCGCCCGCTCTTTTCTCTCTTCACGTTTGGAGGAGATGTTTACTTCCTCCCGGCTGATCAGTAGCTCCTCCCACTCGCGTCATATGCAAAAAAAAGCGAGATTTCGGCAATAGGCGATTCACAAGGACTCCTGGGGTACATGACGCTGCTATCCCAGGAACCCTTGCGAATCACCATGTGACTTATTCGCCTAGGCGATTAGGGGCGGGGCAAATTAAAAAAACTTATTTAGAGGCATCAAAATGAATAAATAATTGCCATTGTGAGAAGTATAGGTTAAGGGCATGCAGCCCAGACAAAGTTCAAAAAATGGGTGGAACTCCACTTTAACTTTGTCCTCCTCCATAGCTCTGATATCAGCCCGATACTCCTATCTCCCGTCTCGGAGAAAGTGTGAGAAGTTGTGTGTCGGGGAGGTTGCTATATTTACAGGCAACTATTTTCAGGCAACCTCTGCATGTGTGCCTTTCCTCCAATCGGCTGTCTCACAGGTTTCTAGCAATACTCCACTCCTACAGATGAATGAGGAAAATATAAAAATCTAACAGGACGTGCACTTTCTAAACAGTGTATAAAGCTGAAAACTGCGGATTGGGACACTCCCACACAAAAAAAGCTAAAGCCAACAGCCATATAGCCCTGCCCCTAACAGTCATGCTTCTTTTGCTAGTGTCCTAGAAGGGTGGATGTCTTTAGCTTGACTGATAAAAGTTAAACTATACATTTTCTAGCCATAATAATCTTATTTTCTTCTTCAATTAAAAAACTCAATGCGCTATAGATGATGATATACAGTGGGTATAAAAAAGAATCACCCCCCCCCCCTTTTTTTAAATAATTACATTTTGTTGCTTTGCTGCCTGAAACAAAGACAGTTTTTGTTTGCCCTGCTGTATTTACTTAGTGCAACTTATAACATCCAATAAAAGATAAAACCCCAACATGTCAGAAAATAAGTAATTATCAAAAACCAAATCACTGGTTGAAATGAGCTGGGAAAAAAAGATCACCCCCCCCCACCGCAAATATGACTTGTAAACTCAATCAGATGTAGATGGTTACCTTCTCGGTGGCTCATCAAGTCTTGTGACAGCTCTTCTGCACCAGGTGACTTCAGACCGTACTTTCCTACTGATTCTGGGGACATTTACTCAGTATCACCAGAAAGAAATTATAACTGTAATTTTGATCTTGAGACCCATATGTGTTATACATCTACATTTGAGTTTTTTTTTGTTTGTTTTTTTTTCAAAAGGACCACTTTTGACATTTTGCCGGTTTGTCACCAATTACTGGGGCAATCTGCTTGCCAAGGTTCTAAGCGCACTTCAGCACCATCCCCAGAAGAGTATAGTTCTCCCTTTGAAAGCAAATTATTGTTAAGTTTTCTCTGCTCAGTGTAGATGCTTTAGTTATCAACGTTAATAAGTACACACCCAAATGGTTTGATGGTGTTTCTACCTTTTTTTAATTACATTCCTTTTTTTGATGTTAGTATGAAAGAACTGTGGAGTGACCCTCCATCTTATGTTTGTGGTGACTATGCCTATACTTTAGCTGTGTTTTCCTTTCAAGCAGCTAAGCTTGTGTGTCTCATTGGGGTGATAACAGTTCATTTCTTTATCGTACATCACGGGACACAGAGCGCATAGCCATTACATATGGGTTATATGGGTACCTTCAGGTGTGGACACTGGTGTAATCAACTTCACAGGAAGTTCCTCCCTATATAACCCCCTCCCACTGAGAGTGCTTCAGTTTTTTCGCCAGTGTCTTAGGTGTTGGTCACGTCTAGCTGTCCCTCGGAGGTCTCGGGACCCAGGATAGCTAGCCGGATCCGTCCGAAGTGCTTCAAAGCCAAGGAGTACGGTACCCGGGCCCTGCCTGCGGGGGGTGTTGCCTATAATGCCTCTCCTTGGAGGGCTGGATTCTGGGCTCCAGTGCCTTGGTCTCTCCCAGGACTAAACGCTACTGATGCCAGGATGCTATATAGGTCCAGGGGTGTGGGTTCCTTAAACACAGGACCCCGGTCCCTGAAGGTCCGAGACAATACCCACGGAGATGGGAGAAGATTGGGCCTCTTGCAGTTTGCAATACCCTGCGGCGTGGAGCAGGTAAGAGGGAACCTGCGGGACTTGGTTCGACAGTAGGTATCCCCCTGGGGGTTCTGGGTTGGCTAATGGTATGCTTGTGCATCAGCCACTATCTCCACTATGTCTTTTTAGGCAGGATGGGATGTACTAATGTTTACCCAGATAACATGTAGATATATGTATACTTGTTTAAGATATATATTTGCTACTCACCCCAGGTCTGCCTGTTAGCATTGATACTGCAGCCCCACGTACTATAAAGAGGGAATTGCTGGTGAAAACTCCTGTTTCTTAGGAAGCCTATGGGGACAGCTTCCTCTCTGTATGCACTACAGTAAGGATTAGTGCTTACCTGGTGTCTGTTGGTGCTGCTGGCGCTGGTCCATGCTTTTCCTCTGCTCTCTGCTTCCTCCATGTTGTTTCAGCGTGGGGAGGGGGGGGGGTGCGCGCGCGTGGGCGCGTGCACGCCGCCTTTTATAGTGTCGGCGTGCGTTGGGGGGGCGGGCCAGCAGCGTCAGGGTCAGTTAAAAGTAAAACGTTTCTCTCTGGCTGGTCTTTTCCCTCCTGGAAGCAAAGGAAGAAGGACACAGAGCGCGCAGCTGGGTCTTTTGGCCACAGTGACACCCAGTGGCGGTTTGTGGATCTTCAGGTCTAGGACTTAGTTCCACTATTGACCAGAAAAAAAAAAAAAAAAAAAGAGTTTTTTTGCTTAAAGGGACTCAGACTTAGATCCAGCAGTATCTGAGTCAACCTTGGACTCCGGCTAACGGGCATTGGTGTTGCAATACTCACAGGTTTTCCTCAGTATTGCCACCTCCCAGGCGGGTAAAAAAAAAAAAAAATGTTTTTTGGGAAAAAAAAAAAAAAAAAAAATATATATATATATATATATATATATATATATATATATATATATATATACCTGACTGTTGTAGCTAGGAGTAATTAATATGAGAACAGGCTGAGGAAAATGAAAAATGTATATATATATATATATATATATATATATATATATATATATATATATATATATATATATATATATATATATATATATATATATATATATATATAAACATTTTTCATTTTCCTCAGCCTGTTCTCATATTAATTACTCCTAGCTACAACAGTCAGGTGTTGGCTATAGGGGTGACTCAAGGTTGTGCAATGGCTCCAAGGGGATCAGGACCAGCCAAGGCTGCAAAAGGTGCCAAGAAACAAAAGGGGTCTCCATCGGGGTCAGAGGATTTGGGCCAAGCTTCAACGGCCCCACCCTCACCAGTTAGACCACCGAGTAGCATAGTACAAGAGCCATTGGGGGTGCTGGTGGCAGAGGCGGCCCCCGATCCACCCATTCCCGTTTACGTAACGGAAGAAATGCTAGCGACCACCCTGGGTGGGCTAGAGAAAAGGTTAACTGCTTTGTTTGCCCGCCCTTTGCCAAGTAGCAAACGGGCTAGATCCCCCTCACCTAGTTTGGTGTTTTCAGATGCGGAGGTCTCCTCTTCGGAGGAACGGGACCCACAAGGGGATCAAGCGGACCCAAGTCCCGACGGTTCAGACATGGAGGGTTCCACTGTAGATGAATATTTTTCGGCCTCTCAAGCGGAGAGCCTGTGGATCCAGTCTTTGACCGATATGGTTCGCACTGCTTTTAAACTTCCAGTGCCAGAACTAGTAGCCCCTGTGGTATCCTCATTGGGTTCTTTAAAGGCTCCATTAACTTGTGTGTCTTTTCCGATTCACCCCCTTCTGCGGAGCGTGATTTACCAGGATTGGGCTCGACCTGATAGGATCTTTATCCCTCCTAAGAGGTTCTCTATTCTCTATCCTATGGAAGAGGAATTTTTAAAGAAATGGGCACTCCCCACAGTGGACGCGGCCATTTCCTGCGTGAATAAATCCCTGACCTGTCCGGTTGAAAATGTCCAGATGTTCAAGGATCCGGTCGACAAAAAATTAGAGACCCTACTGAAGGCTTCTTTCACCACAGTAGGTGCCATGGTTCAGCCAGCGGTGGCAGCCATTGGCGTTTGTCAGGCCTTAAAGGATCAGGCAAAACAGATATTAAAGGACATGCCGGCTCAGCAAACTCGTGAATTAGCAGATTTCCCTAGGACTCTCTGCTTTGCAGTAGATGCTATTAAGGACTCCATCCAACAGGCATCCCGTTTATCTCTGCTGGTGGTTCACATGCGTCGTCTTTTGTGGCTAAAGAACTGGTCAGCAGAGGCACCCTGCAAAAAGCTTTTAGCAGGGTTTCCCTTTCATGGGGGAAGACTATTCGGTGCAGACCTAGATAAATATATCCAAACCATATCAAGTGGTAAAAGTTCTTCCTTACCGGTCAAGAAAAGACCGCGTGGGCCCGCGTTTAAACGACAGGCCTTTGCAGGCTCGGCCCCTTCGACTTCCCGTCAGTATCGACGGCCTCCCGGGCGTTCAGCAGTTAATAGCCGCCCACAGGGACAAGCCGCGGCAAACGAGAGGCCCTGGTCTCGCAAGCCGGCTAAACCAGTCATCAAGTCAGATTCATGAAGGGGCGCCCCCACTCTCTTGGGTGGGGGGAAGACTTCAGTTTTTCTCCGAAGTCTGGAAGGCCAGAATTCCCGACTCTTGGGTTCGGTCCGTGGTAGCCACAGGCTACAAACTAGAGTTTCGAGAAATCCCCCCTCCTCATTTTCAGGGGTCAAGTCTTCCAAGCGACCCGTTAAAGAGGGCCTCTCTCGTAAAGGCGTTGGATCGCCTCTTGCTCCAAGGAGTAATTGTAGAAGTACCAACCCAAGAATGGGGTCTGGGATTCTACTCCAACCTTTTTATTATACCAAAACCCAATGGCGACGTCGGGCCTGGTCTTCCGTACATACGTTTACTAAATTTTATAAGTTGGACGTCGCAAAGGCTACGGACGCAGCATTTGGGCAGGCGGTCCTACGGGCAGCAGTATAGAATCCTCTGGCCCGGTTCACGCCCCCTTTTTTTTCTGTTGGTGGAGCTATTTTACCTCCTGATAATGTTTTTTGTTTGGCTATTTTTGGCCTTACGGTCTCCCTCCCTTCATGGAGCATTGCTTTGGGACATCCCATATGTAATGGCTATGCGCTCTGTGTCCCGTGATGTACGATAAAGAAAAGAGGATTTTTAATAACAGCTTACCTGTAAAATCCTTTTCTTGAAGTACATCACGGGACACAGAGCTCCCACCCCTCTTTTGGGGAACATTGTGTAACCTCGGAGAAATTGCTTGCTACAAAACTGAAGCACTCTCAGTGGGAGGGGGTTATATAGGGAGGAACTTCCTGTAAAGTTGATTACACGAGTGTCCACACCTGAAGGTACCCATATAACCCATATGTAATGGCTATGCGCTCTGTGTCCCGTGATGTACTTCAAGAAAAGGATTTTACAGGTAAGCTGTTATTAAAAATCCTCTTTTTTGCACGTTGGCTACGTGTCTGGGATGCTGATGATATTTCCAAGGAGCATCCTCTTGCCTCAGTAGTTCAGGGTGTCTGTAGATGCTGGGAGGAACCCCACCCATTTCCTTAATTTGCCACAATACAAGTACCTTGTAGGCAGCCAAAAACGACCTTCCACTCAAGCCACAGGACTCAAAGCAGAAAGCCCCCTATCCCATCTATTCACTGTTCTGCATACAGGTGTGGCTCCACTTTTGCAAGTAGTGCATTTGTTCATTCTGCTGGGTTCTGTGGAAGTTTGCCTCCCAGGTGTTTGGATGATTGAGTCTTTCCCTGTAAACAGGATCCTCCCACAGCTGCCTCTTTGTACCTTTTTTGATATTGCTGCACCCAATTGTGCATTTTTCCAGGTTTTTCCCACACCCTGTGACCTCTGATTCCTCCTTTGGTGGGGACCTCACTTTGGAATTGGCATCCCACTTAAACTTGCATTACCTGAAAAGGAGGCCTTTCCCTCTCAAGAGGTTGCACACCTTGCGCTGCTTGTTTCTCCTCACTCATATCCCTCTTCAAAGGGCCTGCTTGACAGTCAGGATCTCTTCTCAATGAAAGGCTTAATTCTTCAGGGTCTTCCAATAGTTCTGGACCCTGCTCAGAGCACTAGCCCATGTTCCTCTTTCTGACTTCCCCATTGTGGAATGCTCAGGAGATCTTTCCGGAGGAGAGACAGTTTCCTGGGTTCTGTCAATTTGTGCAATACGGAAGGTCCTATCCCTTGTGGACGTTTGACCCCCCCCCTTTCCCTCCATAACCTTGAGGGTTTTTAGGGGAAGTACTTTTTAATTTTTCAAAAATGTATTTATTAAACATAATTTTCCCAACTATACAACAAATACAAACATATTATACATAGATTCCAAACTATACAACAAATAAATACACATTATACACACACACACATACATACATTGTCTCAAAATAATACTCATATTTTTTTTTTTACCATCATACTACTGTCTATACTACCTATAAATTGCATTACATTCCCATCTATCTTAGGAGTTTATTTCTCTATATTTTGTCTTCCTTTTACCACCCCTCAATCCCAATGGTTTTAATCGGGGTAGGCAGGATTCTTTGAAGTAATGGAGCGGCTTATCACGGGGTAATCCTAAGACTTTGAGGAGAGCCAGGGAGAAGGGATAGAGGTGGAGGAGAAAAAAAAATAGGAAAGGGATGAAGTGATTAAAAATATGTTGGATAAATGAAGGGGATAAAAAAAAGGAAGGATATGAAGTGATAATAATGTGTTCAATATACGAAGGGGGATAAAAAATAAATAAATGTAATTCCCCTATGAGTTGAGGCCTAAGGTCCTAAGTGCTATCAAAAAATAAATAAATGGGAAGGGCATGAAGTGATACTAATGTGTTTGATAGGTGAAGGAGATAAAAAAATTTTTTTAAAAAAAGGGAAGGATATGAAGTGATAATAATGTGTTCAATATACGAAGGGGGATAAAAAGAAAAAATATAATTCCCCTATGAGTTGAGTGTGGTTGATAAGTAAAGGGGATAAAAAAAAAAAAGGTGAAAGGAGCTAAAATACGAATTTTGTGATCAGTGTACCGGGGGAATAAAGGGTCCCCTGCAATTAGGGCATGGATACTAAGTAGAGGGAAAGGTAGAAAAAATATTGTGTTCAGTGTACGGGGGGGTAGAAGGTCCCCTATATATTAGGACCCAAAGTCCTAAGTGAGGGAAAAAAAAAGGAAAAATGGGGAAAGGATCCACATATTCCCTCTCTCTCTGTCTCTATCCTAAACCAACAGCACTCTGTTACCTCGAATTCCCCGTTTCTAAGCTTCCTGTTCCTTAAATTCTCTCCATTTACTCCAGATCTCCTCATGTTCTGACCTGCGCTCGTTATGGTTCGAGATTAATTCCTCCATCCTACAGATCTTATCCAGTTCTTTTATGTATTCTCTTATTGATGGAGCCTTCTTTTCCCTCCATCTCTTGGGTATTAATGCTTTAGCCCCATTCAATAAGAATGGGATCAGTTATCTTCTATACTTTTTCCTAGCTACTCCTGTTCCATGGAAGAGACAGTGCCAGGGGTCTAATTTCACCTCCTGTCCACTAATCTTTTTAATCATTTTTAAGATCTCGACCCAGTACCCCTGTATCGGAGGGCACTGCCACCAAATATGGGCATGTGTGCCCTCCATTCCACATCCTCTCCAACAGAGAGGTGATGTTTCAATATTAATTCTATTGAGTTTAGTTGGAACATAATACCATTTAGTAAGGAGTTTATAATTCATTTCTTTCATTTTGGAGTCTGTTGATGTAGAGTGGACGAGATCTAGTACCTGTCTTTTCTTATCATCTGAGATACTTTGATTCAGTTCTTGTTCCCATCCTCCTAATGCTTTTAGTGTACCAGATTCTCCAATGGAAGTCAATATTTTATAGATATTTGATATCCCCTGCCCTCTTTTTCCTCCATGCATGGACCTACTTTTTAGCACAAACTTTATTTGTCCCTTTTGACTTCTCCCCCTGTTGGGAACCTAGGTAAGGTGGCATCTTTAAACCAAGATGCCCAAGAGGATTTTTATCAGTCTATGGTGGGGGTGACCTTGTTCTTTCCTCCACCCTTGGAGGACCCCTTTTAATGAGCATATCCTTTTGCCTGGCAGTTGAGTCTTGTTCTCCAAAACGGACAGTTCTCAAGTCGTAAGGGACCCTTTGTAGGTTGGTCTTTTTGAATGGACTGCCACTGGACATCACACAAATAATCAAATACCTTCAAAAAGCTTGGAGTTTTTTCTGACAAATATGCTTTCCTGCTTCCTGCAGTAAACGGCACTGGATGTTGTTCATAATCACTTTCTTTTCTACTGGACCATCCTGTATTCCCATGAACAGCATGTATATGGGACATGCTGGGAGCTTGCCCCAGATCCTTCCTAATGAGCAGGGGGCTCATTGCATCTGGGGCTCTTTCTTCAAGTGGGGCTTTTCTATAAGTGGAAGCACTTCTGACTCTGCACTTGTGTAAAGATTTCTTCTCCATCTCTTCACAGGTATGTTCAGCTGTGTGCTATCCGCCCAGAATTGAAAACCTAAATGTATTTTTTTCTATAGTCCAAATTCCTAATGGTATGTTCAGCTGTGTGCTATCCGCCCAGAATTGAAAACCTAAATGTATTTTTTTCTATAGTCCAAATTCCAAATGGTATGTTCTGTGTGCCATCCTGCCAAAAATTGAAACATTGCGGTCTGCTGTGCCTATGTCTATTTGATAATACTGACATGTTGTTTTTGCTTAACCCTATGTAGGCCTGTCCACATTACAATGTTTTATTATCTCCCTTAACCTACCCAAAATTATGGTCCATTAATTTTATTGCCCTCTTGCTGATCTGTTTCTGAAGTAAGAATTTTGCCCTGTTGACCAGCAAACCTTTATTACCTCCTGATTAGATAATTGAAATGCACCCACCCCCTATCTCATCAGTATAAAAGTATGCATCTCTTTGGGGGAAGCCATAGCAGGGGGCTCATTGCATCTGGGGCTCTTTCTTCAAGTGGGGCTTTTCTATAAGTGGAAGCACTTCTGACTCTGCACTTCAGCGTATGCACACAGCGGAGAAAGCTGGTATGCCTTGCTTTAAAATAGGTATACGTCGATATTAAATTTTTATTTTTTTTCGGTTTAAAAAATGCACTGTCTACCACTCCTTCTGATAGCTGTGTCTTCTATCCTTAAACTGTCTTCCCTTCACCCCTCCTCTCCACCCCACACCCTATATATATCGCCCTCACTTCTGTCCTCTTCCTATTACTGCACGCACCAACTCATGCTAATTCTAAAGTCAAACACCCAATACTCCAAATCAATGGGGAATGTCCCTTCTTATAAATCACATTCCCACATTACCTCCCTCACCCTTCTGCTTCTCCTATCCTCTGGTGATGTATCCCAAAACCCTGGCCCTCCCTCACCTAACTGTGCTCAATGCACCCATTACCCTACACCCTCTGGCAGTAGCCGCAATGCACACAATCTGGTTCCCATTTCTCTTCTTCCCAAGACCAGACTCCCTTTTTCTTGCAGCCTTTGGAACGCTCGCTCGGTCTGTAACAAACTCACCTCCCTCCACGATTTCTTTATCACTAATTTATTTAATCTACTTGCCATTACCGAAACCTGGCTTCACGAATCCGACACTGTGTCTTCTGCTGCTCTATCCCACGGTGGTCTTCTTTGGACTCACTCCCAAGACCCTGTGGACGCAAAGGAGGGGGTTTTGGAATCCTATTAGCCCCACATAGCACCTTTCAGGTACTTCACCCCCCTCCCTCTCTGTCACTCTCCTCATTTGAGGCACACTGCATTCGTCTCTTTTCCCCAGTTTCTCTAAGGATAGCTGTGATCTACCGGCCCCCCGGCCCAGTATCCTCCTTTCTTGATGACTTCTCTGCCTGGCTACCCTACTTTCTCTCTTCGGAAATCCCCACAATCATTCTTGGTGACTTCAACATCCCTATTAATGCTAGCACTCCTGCAACTTCAAAACTTCTTAGTCTAACCTCCTCTTTTGACCTGAAGCAATGGATACATGCTCCTACTCACTCTGAAGGTAATACCCTTGACCTTGTCTTTTCCCACCTATGCACCCCATGCAACCTCTCCAACTATCCTTACCCCCTCTCTGATCACTACCTTATTAACTTCACTCTCTCCCTCTCCTCCGCCTCCTCTCCCTCCAAATGCCTAACAGTTACTCGTAGAAACCTTCACCATATCAACCCTTCTTGTCTATATTCTGCGACTGACCACCTCTATGACACAATCGCACCCCTGTCCTGCCCCCACCTAGCCACTTCTGTCTACAACACTTCACTTCTAGCATCATTGGACAGATTGGCCCCCCTCAATACACGCAGAATAAGGCCACGCCCCCTTCAACCCTGGCAAACAGATGATACTAGAAGCCTGAAAAAACACAGCCGTGCTCTCGAGCGCCAGTGGCGCAAGACTAAGTCCCAGGAAGACTTTGTCCAGTATAAATCTGCCCTCCAAAAATACAATTCAAACCTCCTCACTGCCAAGCAGACCTATTTCATCACCCTCATTAAAAACTTATCATCCCGTCCCCGGCAACTGTTCTCTACCTTCAACTCTCTCCTTCGTCCTCCATTGCCACCAACCACTAACTCACTCACCGCCCAGGAGATTGCCAATCACTTCAAACAGAAGATTGATACAATTCGCAAGGAGATCTCTACTGTTCAGATACCCTCTACACTTCACACCTCATGCCCACAGGCACAGTCATTACTTCCCTCCTTCAACCCCACCACCATAGACGAGGTCACTAAATTACTTGCTAACGTCCATCTTACCACCTGCACTCTGGATCCTGTTCCCTCGCAAATGCTACGTTCACCCTCTGACTCTATTCTACACTCTCTAACCCACATCTTCAATCTCTCCCTCTCTTCTGGAATCTTCCCTAACTCTTTGAAACATGCACTTGTCTGCCCCATACTTAAAAAGCCCTCACTGGATCCATCCAATCTTGACAACCTACGCCCCATCTCCTTGCTCCCTTTTTTATCCAAACTCCTTGAACGTCTAGTCTATAACCAACTGAGCGTCCACCTTGCTGATAATAACCTTCTTGATCCCCTTCAGTCTGGATTTCGTCCTCAACATTCCACAGAAACTGCTCTCCTAAAACTTACAAATGACATACTAGTGGCCAAAACCAAGGGACACTATTCTGTGCTCCTACTCCTGGACCTCTCTGCTGCCTTTGATACAGTTGATCATCCCCTCCTCCTCAAAAAACTCCACACCTTTGGTCTCCGTGACTGTACTCTTCGCTGGTTCTCTACTTACTTATCCAATCGTACCTTCAGCGTTACTTACAATTCTACTTCCTCCTCTCCTCTTCCATTCTCCATTGGGGTTCCCCAAGGTTCTGTTCTTGGACCTCTCCTATTTTCAATCTACACCTCCTCCCTGGGTCAGCTGATAGCCTCCCATGGCTTCCAATATCATCTCTACGCTGACGACACTCAAATCTATTTCTCTACCCCTCAACTCACTCCTTCATTCTCCTCCCGTATCACTAATTTACTATCAGATATATCACTTTGGATGTCGCACCACTTTCTCAAGCTCAATCTATCCAAAACGGAACTTATCATTCTCCCTCCCCCACGTGTCTCTTCCCCTGATCTCTCTGTCAAAATTGATGGCACAACTATCAGCCCATCCCCACATGTCAAGGTTCTAGGTGTAGTCCTGGACTCCCAACTGTCCTTTAAACCTCACGTTCAATCTCTGTCCAAAAATTGCCGCCTTAACCTTCGCAACATCTCCAAAATACGCCCCTTTCTAACCAAGGACACCACAAAACTACTGATTCACTCTCTGGTCATCTCTCGCCTTGATTACTGCAACTCCCTTCTCACTGGCTTACCACTGCACACTCTATCCCCCCTTCAGTCCATCATGAACGCTGCTGCCAGACTCATCCACCTTACCAACCGCTCTGTCTCTGCTGCTCCTCTCTGCCAATCCCTCCACTGGCTTCCGCTCACCCAACGAATTAAATTCAAACTACTAACAATTTCCTACAAAGCCATCCACAACTCTGCCCCCAGCTACATCACTGACCTAGTCTCTAAATACCAACCTAATCGTTCTCTTCGCTCTTCTCAAGACCTCCTACTCTCTAGCTCTCTCATCACCTGCTCCCATGCTCGTCTCCAGGACTTTTCCAGAGCCTCTCCAAGCCTATGGAACTCCTTACCCCAATCTATCCGTCTATCTCCCTCTCTATTAGCTTTTAGAGGATCCCTGAAAACCCTCCTCTTCAGAGAAGCCTACCCTTCCCACACCTAGCAACTGCACTTTTCTTTTGAGTCTATCTGACCATCCCCCACAGCTAACTACCCTTTGTTCCACTTGACCCTCCCTTCTAGATTGTAAGCTCTTACGAGCAGGGCCCTCTGATTCCTCATGTATTGATTTGTATTGTGAATGTACGGTCTTCCCTGATGTAAAGCGCTGCGTAAACTGTTGGCGCTATATAAATCCTGTATAATAATAATAATAATGCAAGTCTGGAGGTTTTCCTGGGCCCTACATTGGGAGAATAGGGTCTTTTTCTGAGGCCAAACTGTAGATAAAGTTTTGTTTTTCTTTTACTCTCCTATTTTCTATTAGAGGAATAGTCCTACCTATAGTTCCTACCACTTTCACCTCAGCAGAAAATGTTGCATGTTGGTTAGGCAGGTTCCAGTGTGGCTTGACAATCCAAGAACACCTCCGTGTGTTGGATGGAGCCCTTCTCTTGCTTCCAGTCCTGGTGCCCTCACACACCTTTCTAAATATCGGTGTATACAGTATTTGCCCCTGTTTACCCTTTTTATGATGTTGATCATCCTAAGCTTTCCTTTACGAAGATTCATGGTAAGAACCCATCAATTATTTTCCAGATTAAGGGTTTTCCCTTCTATCCATATAGATTTTATTTTGGGTGGGCTCTCCCACAACCTTTAGCCCCAACAAGCTTCCATCAGTCCATTTTTGCATTAGACTACATGGCCAGATGGTGTCTTCATTTGTGGCAGTGATGTTTCTTCACTCCAGGCCACTGCAGCTTAATGTGTAGACTATGTTGGAGAAACTTCCTCATTCTGTGGATTAGCCCATGTGACTTTTTCCAAAGGCCGGGATATCACTGGCCAGGTGGCTTACCCTGCCCTGCACTAGGATCGGGGAAGTCCTTTCTCATATTAACCTGGATGGTTCTCATAAAGGATGCCAGCCTGTCAGGCTGGGAAGGAGTCCTTGAAACTGAGACAGTTCAAAGTACTTGGTCGTTGAGGGAGTCCAGATTTCTCATCAAACCTTCTGTAACCAAGATCAAATCGCCTGTCGCTTCAGCAGTGAACCTGCCAACTAAAGGGATAAACGATAAGGCCGCGTACACACGATCAGTCCATCCGACAAGGACAGTCCGAAGGACCGTTTTCATCGGTTAACCGACAAAGCCGACTGACAGTCTGATGTGCCTACACACCATCGGTTAAAAAAATTATCGTGTCAGAACGTGGTGACTTAAAACACACGACGTGCTGAAAAAAACAAAGTTCAATGCTTCCAAGCATGCGTCAACTTGATTCTGAGCATGCGTGGCCCTTTGATCGATGCCTTTGCATACTAACAATCGGTTTTGACCCATCGGTCAGGCGTCTATCGGTTCAATTTTAAAGCAAGTTCTCTGTTTTTTGGACCGAAGGACAACTGACCGATGGGGCCTACACACGATCGGTTTGGACTAATGAAACTGAACTTCAGTCCGTTTTCATCGGTTTTGACCGATCGTGTGTACACGACCTAAGAGTTCAGTTTAGGAACACCATGGCTGAGTCTACGTCATCAGGGCTTCACCAGAAGTCTCCCAGCTCTTCAAGAGGTGGACTTGACTCTAGTTTGGGCAAAAATACATGTCCCAGCTTGGTGTGCAGTTCACATTCCTAGAATAGACAATTTCCAGGTGGACTCTTACGGTTGCGGTGAATGGTCTCTAAACCTTAAAGGGTCACTAAAGGATTTTTTTTTTTTTTAGCTAAATAGCTTCCTTTACCCTAATGCAGTCCTGGTTTTATGCCCTCATTTTTTCGTTTTTGCTATGATGTTGCTGTAATCCTTCTCTGTTCTGCACACTTCCTGGTTGTCTGTTTCCTTATGAAAAAAGAACTGGGAGTTTCTCTCTTTGGTCTCTAATCAAGGAGGTGTGATTACTGTGTGTCTAAAACACCTCAGAACGAATTAGTTTCATTTTAAAAACAAACACTGCCCTGTATTGGCTCTGTGTCCTTCACAGAAGCATGAAACTAGATGAACAACTAAACAAACAGCAGGCACATTATATGATTGATTTTTATCTATTTTAATCATTTTTAAAAGGAATCGGTTAACTATTATGTCTCTATACCCTGTAAACAGGCATTTCCGCAAAAAAAATGTTTTCCTTTACAACTCCTTTAAGTGTTCTATGGACATCTTTCACTGTTGGAGGATGCCAGGTGCGAATCGTACGGCATCCCACTTTAACAAGGTGGACACCTGCATAGCTAGGGCCAGGGTTTATCTGGCCTTTACAGTGGACACCCTGGTGATGCCTTGGGATTACTTTTGCTTGATGTATGCCTCTATCGAGGTTAAAGGTGTTCTGATGGTCCTTATAAAGGCCAAACTTGAAAATATGGAAAAAACACTGCGCTAAATCAATGGGGGTGGAAGTGCTGCTAGTACCAATAATACAGATACATATATTGGAAGAACTAGGAAAAAGGAAGTGAGGTATAGCGCAAAACCTAAATCCGTGAAATGAATGATAGTAATATCAGAAAATGATGTAAATGAATAATAGACCAATCTAGACAACACGATTGGTTATATAAACACACATTGTGAAATATGTCAAAAATTACAAGAGTATAGTAAATGATAAATATTATACCATACAATTGAATAAATATAACACCGGTATACAAAACCTGAAGTTATAACTAAAAGAAACCTACTAATGTGCACATTAAGATAAATATGAAGCAAATTAAAAAGTCCATAAATATTCCCAAAAGCATGAAAAAGGTATCCGTGTAAAAGTGAGCTTTAACCACTTTAGCCCCGGACCATATTGCTGTCCAAAGACCAGAGCACTTTTTGTGATTCGGCACTGCGTCGCTTTAACTGACAATTGCGCGGTCGTGCGACGTGGCTCCCAAACTAAATTGGCGTCCTTTTTTCCCCACAAATAGAGCTTTCTTTTGGTGGTATTTGATCATCTCTGCGGTTTTTATTTTTTGCGCTATAAACAAAAATAGAGCGACTATTTTGAAAAAAAATCAATATTTTTTACATTTTGCTATAATAAATATCCCCAAAAAAGATATAAAAAAAACATTTTTTTTCCTCAGTTTAGGCCGATACGTATTCTTCTACATATTTTTCGTAAAAAAAAAATCGCAATTAGCGTTTTTTGATTGGTTAGCGTTTACAAAAAAGGGGGTAGTTTTATGGCATTTTTATTAATATTTTTTTTTTTACTAGTAATGGCGGCGTTTTTTTTCGGTACTGCGATATTATGGCGGACACATCGGACACTTTTGACACATTTTTGGGACCATTGGCATTTTTATAGCGATCAATGCTAGAAAAATGCATTGGATTGCTATAAAAATGCCATTGGCAGTGAAGGGGTTAACACTAGGGGGCAGGGAAGGGGTTAAGTGTGTTCCTATTTGTGTTCTTACTGTGTGGGGGGGGGGGGTGGACTCACTAGGGGGGAATCACTGATCTTCTGTTCATACATTGTATGAACGGAAGATCAGCGTTTCCCCTGCTGACAGGAACGAGAGCTGTGTGTTTACACGCACAGCTCTCGTTCCCCACTCTGTAACGAACGAGCGCGCGTGCCCGGCGGCGATCGCGCCCGCCGGGCACGCGCGCGGGACTCGGGGGCGAGCGGGGGACGCGCGCGGGCCGCCGGCGGCGCGCACGCGCCCCCTAGTGGCCGCGAAAGTCCGACGTAGCATGACGGTCTCTCGCGCAGGAGAGCCGACCTGCCGCCGTATAACTGCGGCGGCTGGTCGGCTAGAGGTTAAGAAGTTTTCCAAAGAGATGTTCAAAAATTTGGCACCACCTTCCACCAAAGATACACCCGAGTGTCAGAAAATATAGTCTCCTTACCAGACCACCTGACCACACCTGCGGTCGGACTGCACACAGGTTTATTTAGAGACACCCAAACGACTATAGGCTGGAGTTGCTTCTAATCACAATAAGCCTAAGCGGATGGATATCTCAGATATAAAAGAGAAATAGAGAGCCCATAGTGCAGCTTTGCAATACAATTTTTTTTTTTTTTTTAAACGGAATATATTGCACTTACAAGAGGTCACTGTAAAGCAGGCTCAAACAGATGCACCATATGCAGACTTGTAAATAAATGGTTGTGGCACTAATGATTTGAGTTTCTATTATTTCTTATGGGGAATTTTGATATACAAGTGCTTTGGATTACAAACATGTTTCTGGAACAAATTATGCTCACAATCCAAGGTTTTACTGTAATATATTTTGAGTGTTTTTTTGTCTTAGAATTACAGAGTTATAAAGTATTTTGTTCTTAAACATGTGCTGATTAACCTTACTGTCATTTAGGGGCATTGAATGGACCAGCCTTACAAACTTCTTGTCTTTTGCCACCTCCACCCCAAACAATGCTGGTTTAGTGAGGAATGAACTACAGGTGGTTGATCTGCTTACTGGTGAGTCTGGGGATGATGGATAGTTTCATGTGCTTGTTAAGGGAGATGGGATAAAAATATGCATGCCAACATTGTGTTTTTTTTTTTTTTTTTTGTGGAGTCACCTTTTGAACCCATACCACCTCCTCATCAGGAATAAGCTGTTCTATACATCATACAGATGTACCACTTCAGAGGCAGTCTTTTAGGCGCACCTGATTGGATCCTTGACTGTTTACACGTGCCTACATCCAATCTGAGCCACTAAAACAGACTGCTGGACATCCATTCCCTATCCCTTAGCGGATCGGATGGCAGTCGGGTGTAAACGGACGTGTGGTCAATTTACATCTCCCCCCAATAGATGAAAGTGGGCTGTATCTGTGTCCGCTCAGCACACCCCCCCCGTGTGGAAGATGCCTGAGGGTAGACTTAGACATGCGTCTATATCTCCCTTGCCTCTCAAGCCTTATCTGGATTCAGATCACACTCCAGAGGCTACTGATAGGTGCACCTCTAACCACGTGTATTCCATACGGTTGCGGGGCATTTTCGGCGTTCCCTCATTGAGGTAATTGCACCCTACGGGGATGATTGTCCGGTGGCAGAAACTTAGATAAACAGCACATTTTTGCCCCCCATCCACAAGTTTAAAGAAGTCCTAAGGCCTCATTCATGTAGAAAATACTACAGTAAGGCTGTATTTGGCTGCACAGAGAAACACAGGTTTTCCGTGCATCCCCATACAGGCAGTCTCGTTGATTCCTATAAAGGCCTGTTCATGCCAATTGGGACACAGAGGCTTCATGGACTTGGCCACTGCTTCCAACTTAACATCCGAATGGTTGGATGTCCCCAAACTCACACTGTCAGCGTTTTGGGGCAATGCACATACACCCACATGGATTTTTTTTCAACTCTGACAGCTGTAAGTGAAAAAAAATGAAAACCTCCCCGATATTTTTTTTTTTTTTTTTTTTTGAGAAATTTCATTTACAGGTGTGTAAATTCCATTTTCACCATTCCATAAAAAGGTGCAATTTTTAATTTAGAAATATTTGTTAACTCAATACAGGTTAAACGTTTATATTTAGTAGGAATGTAGCAGCAATTTTGTAAAATGTGCTGTGTTTGTATCTGCTAATAATGATTTTAGTGTATTTTTAGTGAAAATATTTATTTGATAAACATTTGGGTAAAGATCATTGGGCCCTAAAAAATCTGTAGCACCTTCTTTTTATTCTTTTGTGCATTTGCTTTTAGAAAATTATATGGTGTTGAGGTTTGTTTGTTTTTTTTTTTTTTTTGTTTTTTTTTTGTTTTGTTTTTTTGTTTTTTTACAATATTTGAAAGCTGTAAGTACAAAATGAAAAAAGAATGGAAATATTGCAAAAATAGTCCGGTCACCAGAGTTTAAAAGTGGAGGTCCTAGAAGCGAAAAGGGTTAAAATGTCTGCTCTTTTTTACAAGGCAGCTCCAGAATGGTAATTTAATTACTGATACAGTCCCAAATTAACATACAGGAAAAGAGAGTAGGGAAAATAGAGGAACTTTTATGATGCCACAGAAAACTATTAGTCAATGACTCTAATTAAAGTCAAATATTTATTGAAATAGACATTTAAATGACTCCTGAGCAAAACTCATGGGAGGAAATGGACAACCTAAAGCATAATAGCATAAAAATGCCACATATTAAAAAGTGGTAGAAGGTAGTAAATGGTGAGTTGCCAAACAAGAACTGATTATGATCCTGATAGCATGCATCCAGAGCCCTGCACGTTTTGGCTTATTGAGTCTTCCTCAGAGTGATGATGGTTATTGGCATATCGGAGGAATCTCTACATGATCTTATGAAGTATAAACATCTCGCATTTATGCTGGAGGTCCACATAGAAGACAGGAATGCCATGCATCCAGGCACTTTGTCCCAAACACAAGGGACAAAAAAAGTCAACCCAACTTTTCACCCTTGTGGTATTTTTTGCTCCATTCTGCTTTACTCACCTTGGGGGTGCTTGAAAAAAGCTAAGGTGATGTCGCAGAAAATGTGACACGCTGGCCTAGGTACCCCCACCCCTCCCCCTAACAGCCAGGGACAAGCTGAGGAAGAAAAAAGGGGAGAAAAGTCACGTGACCCACTAAAGGAAATGGGTATTTAAAGTGTTTTCCATGTGGTTTGATTCCTGCTGGTGTGCTCCATCATTTAGATGCAGTGCTACTGTAAGGTTTTAGAATTATTTTAATGTCAGTACTGTTACTGACATTAAAGTTATAGCCTGTATTACTAACACAAGAATTATTATTTAGCACATAGACATGATGTAATGGTACATTATTCCATGATTCTTCCCCTGAAACCCTGCACTCACCTGGAATATATGTTTCCAAGACAGTTACAACTACACAGTGGTGAAGGCGATGGCTGGAAGGGTTCAGCAGCACTTGCATGTCATTTCCAACATGCTGCTGCTGATACTACATACCTGAGGGTGGGTGAGCAGCAAAGGGCTTGTGTGGGCTTGTCGCCTCCAGTCCACTTTGCCTGAAAAAAGATAATGCTGTAGAAGAGTGGTCTCCAAACTGCTACCTGAGGGCCGGATACACTATTCTTTCAACAGACACCAATGGGGCACCAGTTACACCACTGATACCAATAATGCAGCACGGGCTGAGTGCCCCCCCCCCACCTGTTTTCTTGGAAACGAGGATCCTGGCGGCTGCAAGAACGGCACTAGTGAGTAAGAGAATTAGTATAGGAACAGCAGCAGATTTGTCTTAAAAAATAAATAAAATAAAAAACGTTTTCCCACAGAACCTCCGCTTTAAGGACCTTTTCTGATATTGAGAAAGGTGTCTTCTCTTTTTTTTGCCACTAGAGGGAGTAAAGAGCTGTGTCGTACTCGCCACGCTCTAAGCAGTGTCAGATCCTATGGACAAGCACACTTCCTCCGCTGCAGAGCTCTGCCATAGACGGCCACTGCTTCTCCCCTCCAGACGCTGGGTAAGACACCACAGCACAGGCAGTAATAGGCAGGAGACGGCTCCCCTCACCCCAGGGCAACTGCCATTTGCCCTAGATCGCGCACAGGGGTGATTTATCGACGGCGGAGGAGTAGGAGTAGGAGCGGGGTCGCGTGCGCCGGCACGCTATTTTTGAAACCTGGAAAACGTATAGGGGAGAATCGCTACGCTAATCACAAAGTCCTCACAAAAAGCGAAGCAGATCTCCTTTGGTGCTTTTAGATCCCCTTTCAGAAAAATCAGAGAAGGATGGGGCAACACCTGCAGAGGACAGGGATGAGGAGTCGGATAGATCAGGGATATCAGAGGAACCTTTCTCTGCTTCCCAGATGCTAAAATCACAGGTACAATGTTATGCTAAAACAGTGCGTACTGCATTCAGGTTGCTCTCTTCGGAGTTAACTGAATCATCTGTCTCTCTTCCCTGGGTTCATTAAAATCCCTGCATGGTACATGCACTCTTCCAGTTTTTCCATTATTAAAAAAGCTAATTTGCACAGACTGACAACATCCAGATACACGTTTCTCACCTCCTAAGAAGTTTGACATTCTTTATCCTATGGAGGAAGAGTTTTCCAAGAAGTGAAGTCTGCCTTCTGTAGATGCAGCCACTTCGTGTATAAATAAGAACCTGACTTGTCCGGTGGATAACGTACAGGTGTTTTAAAGATCCTTCGGAAAAGAAATTGGAATCTTTACTAAAATCTTCTTTCCTTTTGGCTGGTTCAGTTGCACAACCTGCTTTAGCAGCAGTGGGTATGTGCCAGGTCCTCAAGGACCAGGTAAAGCAGGGGACTGAAGGATCTGCCTTCCGGAACAAGTCAAATTATGGGAGAATTTGCCTAAAGCCTTATGTTTTACAATAGAAGCTATGAAAGATTTGATTCAACAAGCATCTCGCCTCACACTCCAGCTGGTGCTTATGTGCAGAATTTTTTGGCTAAAGCATTGGTCAGCAGAGGCCCCATGCAAAAAGCTTTGGGCCAGTTTCCTCTTCCATGGCGAACGCCTCTTTGGGGAAGATTTTGGAAAAAATTTATCCAAAAGATTTTTAGTGGTAAGACCACTCTATTACAATGGAAGAAGAAAAACAAGCAGCCTTGTTTTAAACGTTCGCTCTCCCCGATTCCTGGTAAATCTACCTCCAGCCAGTGATGACTGCATTTCAGCCCGCCACAAGGGCTAAAGAAGACCAGGCCCAGAAAAACAAGAAGTCGTGGGGTTCAAAAGCCATTCTGGGTCTAAGATCTCTAAATCGGATTCTGAATATTGGTCATTTCTGAATGGAAAGTATTCGATCCGTGGTCGCCACCTTTCAAGACAGAGAATTTATGGCGTCAAGAGATCAAGAACGCATATTTACATGTGCCTCTCCATCCCGCTCACCAAAAGTTCTTAAGGTTTCTTTATGGGCTGTCCCTTATGCCCAGTTTTATTCGAGACTACTTCAAGGCAGTATTTTAGCCGCCTGGAACAAGAAGATCCAAGCTCTGGATTTACCCATGCGCCTGTCTCCACAAGTGCGCCAAAGCTTCAGTTGGTTAAAAACCAAGAACTTGAGAAAGGGAAAATCCTTTCTCCCAGTCACCTAGAAGGTGGTGTCTACGGATGCCAGCCTAATGGGCTGGGGAGCAGTGTTAGAAGAAGCTTCAGCTCAGGGAACCTGGATCAAAACCGAAAGGAGCCTGCCCATCGACATACTGGAGATGCGGGCAGTATACTTAGCCCCCAGAACCTGGACACACGGGTTACAGGGTCACCCAGTTCGGGTTCAATCCGACAATGCTACTGCAGTAGCTTACATCAATTACCAAGGAGGCACCCGCAGTTAGGGTGCTTAGGAGGTGAATCGGATTTTGACATAAGATCAGGGCAGAAGATCATGTTCCTTGTCTTTCTGCAATATTCATTCCAGGGCTAGAAAACTGGCAAGCGGACTATCTGAGTTGACAGCTACTGTCACCAGGAGAGTGGTCTCTCCACCCCAATGTATTTCAGGTCATCTGCCAGAGATGTGGGACCCCGGATGTAGACCTGCTAGCTTCCAGGTTCAACAGGAAGTTTGACAACTTTGTATCCAGGACGAGAGATCCTCTGCCCTACAGATCGGATGCTCTAATAATTCCCTGGAATCAGTTTTCACTGATCTATGCATTTCCTCCGATCACTCTCTCTTACCAAGGCTACTTTGCAGGATCAAGAAAGAGAGAATTCCAGTAATCCTTGTGGCCCTAAATTGGCCCAGAAGGCCCTGGTACGCCGAGATCATAAAGATGGCGGTAGGAAGACCTTGGAAGTTTCCGCTTCATCATTACCTGCTGTTGCAGACTGTTCCATCCTTCCTTACAAAAGCTAAATTTGAAGGTCTGGCTACTGAGACCCATGTTTTGAAGAAATGAGGGATCTCGGGTCCAGTGCTTTCTATACTCACTCATTAATGCTAGAAAGCCAGCCTCCAGGTTTATCTACTATAGAAATGGAATCCTCATAACTAGCCTTTTGCCAGTTAGGAGTGGATATGAAACTAGCCCTTGATACCATTCCATTAAGGGTCAAATATTGGCTCTGTCAGTCTTTTTTCAAAGATTGCTGGCATCTCCTTCGGGCTTTTATTCAGGGGGTACTGCAAATAAATCCGCCAGTCAAGGCTCCCTTGTGCCCATGGGATTTGAATTTGGTATTGTCAGTATTTTGCAAAAGCAACCTTTTAAACCTATTCGCCAGATTCCTTTAATTCTTTTAAGCAGGAAATTGGCCTTTTTGATTGCTATCTCTTCTGCTAGAAGAATTGGCAGCTCTTGCTTGTAAAGAGCCTTATTTAATTTGTCACAAAGACAAAATTGTACTATGACCCCATCCTGCCTTTTTAATTAGGGTGGTGTCGGTTTTTCATTTAAATCAAAACATTGTTCTGCCTTCTTTTTTCCTGGATCCGTGGACAGCGGAGAAAGGTTATTGCACTCTCTATATGTAGTGAGTGTAGTAAAAGTGTATCTGCAGGCAACCACTCGGATACGCAAAACATATGTTTTGTTAATTTTGCCAGAGGGTCCCAAGAAGGGACAAGCGGCATCAAAATCCACTATCTCCAGGTGAATTTGTCAAACAATTATTCAAGCCTATGGTTTAAAGAACAGGACTCCTTCTTTTTCTGTTAAGGCACACTCTACCAGGGCAAGAAGTGCTTCATGGGCAGTGCATCACCAGGCTTCGTTGGCTCAGATCTGTAAAGCTGCAACTTTGTCTTCAGTCCACACATTTTCCAAATTCTATCAAATAGATGTGAAAGGACATGAGGATGCCGCCTCTGGGCGAAGTGTGCTGCAGGCAGCAGTATATGACTTCTTGTCTGTAGCGGCCTGCTTGATCTGCGTCTCCCACCCTTCATATTGAGCATTGCTCTGGGACATCCCATTATGTAAATAATGGCTCTGTGTCCCATGGTGTATGATAAAGAAAATAGGATTTTTAAAAGGGCTTACCTGTAAAATCCTTTTCTTAGAGTACACCACGGGACGCAGAGTTCCCCCCTTCTTATGGGAACCTTATTGCTTGCTACAAAACTGAGATACTTCCCTGATGGGAGGTGTTATATGGAGGGGAACTGTCTTCAATTGGTTGTGCCAGTGTCCGATCACCGCTGGTGAACCTTAACCCATTATATAATGAATGGCTTTTTCCCGTGGTGTACTCCAAGAAAAGGGTTATACAGGTAAGCCGTTTTAAAAATCCTATTTTTCACCGCCACTCTTGGGAAAGCTGCCTATGGAGAACCATTCCCACTACACAGCTTGAGACCTGACTGAAAATACCTTCTGCTTTAAAAGATCCAGTACTCCACACCTTTCTTCTACTTCCCCCTATATTACAAGGAGTTTACAAAGCAGTGCTGTCTTAACCAGTTAAGGACCCCCGCACGCCTATGTACGTCCACAACATGGCTCGTACAGGCACAAGGGCGTAAATTTACGTCCTCGCCTTAGTGCGGTTCGGGGGTCCCATCGGGACCCCCTCCGCGGCGTGCGGCGGTCCCCCTGGCTCTGGGAGCGATCGCCGACGAGCGGGCGGATGTCCGTGTTTTCCGCCCCCCCCGCGATCGCTCCCAGCCAATGGGAGCGCGCTCCCAGCCTGTCACTTCCTCCTCCTGTGTTTACACAGGAAGGAGGAAATGATCATTTCTCTCATCGCAGCGCTGTTTCCCAGCGCTGCTGATGAGAGAAGACATGCCAAGTAAGTGTGCACCAACACAACACTGACACACACTCACATAGGCATATTAACCCCTTGTGATCGCCCCCCCCACCCCCCTGTCACAGTGTTACTGAATGCAGTGATTTAATCACTGCATTTAGTGTCAGTGTGACAGGCACTGTAAAAAACAGTTAGTGTTAGGTTCAGGATAGCCCCCCCACCCCCCCTAATAAAGTTTTAACCCCCTGATCACCGCCCTAGTTAACCCTTTCACTCCCTATTGCCAGCGTCACTAAGCGATCATTTTTCTGATCGCTGTATTAGTGTCGCTGTTCCCGCTAGGTAGCTATTTTTTTTATTACGATTTTTTTTTTTACTAAAGACATGTGGCTAAATAAATTTTGGCCTAAATGTTTTACTAAAATTTAGTTTATTTGATTTTTTTTATAACAAATAGTAAAAAAATAGTGATTTTTTTCAAAATTGTCGCTCTATTTTAGTTTATAGCGCAAAAAATAAAAATCGCAGAGGCGATCAAATACCACCGAAAGAAAGCTCTATTTGTGGGAAGAAAAGGACGCAAATTTTGTTTGGGAGCCACGTCGCACGACCGCGCAATTGTCTGTTAAAGCGACGCAGCGCCGAATTGTAAAAACACCTTGGGTCATTTAGCAGCGTAAGTGTCCGGGTCTTAAGTGGTTAAAGGTAAAGTTTGAAGGCATTATAGGGCCGCTGTTTTATGTCTTGGCAATTTGGAAAATATACCTCGCCGCCTCTGGAAGTGCTGCATGCACCCATTTCTTCCTCTGTGCACAATGTTCTTGTGGAATATTTCTATGGATTGCCATAAATGTGTTTGTCTGCCCATACATTGTTTTTTTTTTTTTTTTTTTTTTCAAAACCTGACCCAATTTCCACATCCACACATTCAATGTGGATGGAGGAATCCACCCCGCTGTGTCTTTCTATTCTGACCGCAGGGAGTACTCCGATTAGCACTGTAGCTCAAGAATACAGACTGGGTGGTTAAATAGAAGTCTATCAGCAGATCAACTGGCCACACATGGATCAGAATCCAGACAGTTGGACAGTCCCTGCTGAACAAGCTGATGCACAGCCAGCTTTTGTTTATAATGCATACTGTAGGATTGTTGCTCTTCCTAAAGTAAAAGATGGTCTTATAGGTTCATAATGTGTGAACAAGAAACTATAAAAAAAAAATTAAAATCACATGTGACATGAGTTTATGTAAAGTACTTTGTAGGTGTCCTACCGTTTCCAGTACAAATGATGTCATTTGTTTCCTTACTTCCAGGCAGAAGTATGTCATTCAGAGGAGAGAGAGGAAATGACGAACAGCCCATGGAGATGATCAAAGTATCTCATTTAAAGTAGGTTTGCTGTAACTATAACTTCCCTCCTGATGTAGTAATGTCTTGCTTTTCCTTGGCAGCATTAAATTGAGAATAACAGATGTCTGGGTCACCTGCTTGGTGAATGTTATTTAACAAATATTCCCACACTATCAGAGGAAGGGGAGAACCATACGTCTTTGTTGTGATCTGACACCTGTCCATGTGTATTGCAGGCAGTATCTTGTTGTGGTGTTTAAGGACAAGCCTATGGAATTATGGGATATCAGGACTTGTTCCCTGCTGCGTGAGATGTCAAAGGTCTTCCCTACAGTAACTGCCTTGGTATGTATGATGGACACATTCTAATGACCAAGCTAATATGTGTGTTTTTTTGTATTGCTTAACCACTTGCCTACTGTGCACCTACACCCCCTTCCTGCCCAGACAAAATTTTAGCTTCCGGCACTGCGTCGCTTTAACTGACAATTGCGCGGTCGTGCGATGTGGCTCCCAAACAAAATTGGCGTCCTTTTTTCCCCACAAATAGAGCTTTCTTTTGGTGGTATTTAATCGCCCGTGCTATTTTTATTTTTTGCGCTATAAACAAAAAAAGACCGACAATTTTGAAAAGACACTATTTTTTGCTTTTTGCTATAATAAATATCCCACATTTTTTATCTCCGTTTAGGCCGATACGTATTCTTCTACATATTTTTCGCAAAAAAATGTAAAAAATAAAATCGCAATAACCGTATAGTGACTGGTTTGCGCAAAAGTTATATTGCCTACAAAATACGGGACATAATTATGATTTTTTTTTTATTTATTTTTTTTACTAGGAATGGCGGCGATCTGCAATTTTTTTTTTTTTCGTGACTGGGGCATTATAGCGGACACATCGGACACTTTTGACACATTTTTGGGACCATTTACATTTATACATTGAACAATGCTATAAATATGCATTGATAACTGTATAAATGTAACTGGCAGGGAAGGGGTTAACCACTAGGGGGCGGGGAAGGGGTTAACTGTTTCTCCTAGTTTGTGTTCTAACTGTGGGGGGAGGGGGGGTGACTGGGGAGGTGACCGATTGTGTCCCTATGTATAAGGGACACAATCGGTCGCCTCTCTCCCTGACAGGGACGTGCAGCTCTGTGTTTACACACAGAGCTCCACGTCCCAGCTCAGTTACACGGCAATCGCGGGTGCCCGGCGGCCATCACAGCCACCGGGCAGACGCACGGGGGTCCCAGTGATGCGATGGGTGCGCGCGCGCGCCCCTAGCAACTTCTATGACTGCACGTCATATGATGTGCAGTCAGGACAATGGAGTTACCCGCCCGCCGTCATATGACGGTGGGCGGGTGACAAGTGGTTAACCACCTAACCCAGGGATCTTCAAACTATGGCACTCCAGCTGTTGCGGAACTACATATCCCATGAGGCATTGTAAGGTTCTGACATTCACAGACATAACTAGGCATGATGGGAATTGTAGTTCCTGAACAACTGGAGGGCCATAGTTTGAGGACCCCTGACCTAACCGCTGTATGTTTAAAGTAACTAAATGCAAAACTTTTTTTTTTTTTAAAGAGTGGAAAGGGGTTAGATCACCTGTCAGGTTATTAAGGCTCTCCGTGTCTCCATTCGAGAGACGCACCCTCTCTATTAGTACTGTTATCGCCTAAAGTAAAAGAGAAAAAAATCCCAAATTTATGGTTGTCACCAGAACAGGAAAAGAGGGAAAATGTTTCAGTAGACACTAGTTCTTGTGACTACCATAGATTTCCTTAACTTTGGAAGGAATTCCTTTAACTGCCTATTGTGTCTGTAGGACAGGAAGTTAAGGGGAATCCAGTAGACACACACAAAAAAAAAAAAACAGAAACCGGTTATAACCCTCCCTTGTAAACACACACAGCATTGCTTGGCCCCACCTCTCCGTTCCCTCTTCACTGGATTTGATTGATGGCAGCAGGAGCCAATGGCTCCCATTGCTGACTCTGTGCCTGTGAGAGGGAGAGAGAACCAGCACTGCTGTAGACGAGTAGAGCACTGGATCTAGAGAGGAACCAGGTAACTATTTAAGGGGGGGCTGATCATGGAAGGTTTTATCTTTTTTTTTTTTTTTTAACCTTGACCACGTCCATACCAGCCAATCAATGTGCTGATTATCAACACAGACCCCCCTCATTTTACACCATTTAAAGAGGAGTTCCGCCCCCACCCCCCTCCTTAACAAATAATTTAAAGTTGGCAGCTACAAGTACTTGGGCTGCTGACTTTTAATATTAGAACACTTGCCTGTCCCTGGATCCAGCGATGTCGGCACCCCAGCTGATTTTCCAATCGGCTTTCGGATGCTGCCTCCGCCATTTGTTGTAAGGTAAAGCGGCCTTGAGGCTTCACAGCCGGGTACCTACTACGCATGCGAGAAGCGCTGCGCTTTCTGAATGGCCTGGCGGCAGGGGAAAGAGGAGAGGGGGCCGACCTTCAGAAGGACCTCACCGTGGCAAAGTCTCCTGAAAGTGAGGACAGGTACCTGTCACAAATGGTATCCGATCCCCCTGAAAGGTGTCAAATGTGACAGCGGAGTGGGGGGAGGAAACACAAGCAGAGCTTTCCCTTTTTTGGGACACCAACAGCAAAAAACAAAATAAAACTTATGACGGATTTAGCAATTACCTTTATTGTATTTATAAATGTTTTGCCTGGCGGTGCACTTTACTATTATACTGTGAACGTACCTTGTTAGATCTGAGAAAGTGAGTAGCACCATTAATTCTTTTTTGCAGTAGAGTTTTTCTTTCTATGTACATTGTCACTTGTAGTCTGTCACATATAGCTGTTATATGAATAACTGCACAGAGATTTTACCATTTCTGTGATTGTGTTATGTCAGTAGCCCAGAATGTTTGGCTTTTCAGACATTACAAATGTAGTAACACTGCTTCCTCCTCTGTGTCTCAGGAGTGGTCCCCGTCTCATAATCTGAAGAGCCTCCGCAAGAAGCAGATGGCAGCTCGCGAGGCAATGGCACGTCAGACAGTGTCCACAGACAGTGATCCAAACAGCGTTGAGTCTTCAGTCATCAGGTGAAACATCTGGCACTTGTTTAGAGGCATAGTAATAATTCATAACTCTCCCATCACACTGTGCTGAACACTTGTGAAATCAGGGATATAACCGTGCATATAACTAAAACCAAAAAGCCTTATCAATGTACCCTTATTACAAATAAATGAAAAATGCACTAAGATGTTGTTTACTTGGGGCACATTTTTTTTTTTCATTTGCATATTAAAAACAATGTTTTCCTAAGGGAACATCTTGAATCTGATCGTATAGAGAGTAACTACACATAACCAATCACATGTCAGTAATCAGATGCGTGAGACTTTTTTTAATGGACACCTCTGGAGTACTTTGCTTTAGGCTGGGCTTACATTTGACTTTTATTTGGATTCCAATGCATGGTTGTGTAGGTCTGATGCTTTGGTATATAGGGGGTGCTGTTCAAAATGAGTGGCATCACAGCACACCTAAGCATGTAACATGTTTTACCACAACACAGTGATGTAAACCTGGCTTAAAGGATTACATTAATTACTGGGAAATTTGTAGGTGTTTTATGAAGATCCCATGTCCCACGTGTCATGTCACGTTTTTTTTTTATTAAATTAAAAAACACCCTAACCACACGGAGACTAGCCTTATCCTCACACCTCACGTTCCCCTTTATTAAAGTCCTTCCAATGGAAAAAGGTTATCCAGAAGGAACCATTTTTATTTATTTTTTTTCCTTTAAAAAAAGATTGCACTTTAAAGTATATTAGCTGATAAAAAACCTATGCAATCGTAAAGCAGTCAGAGACTAAAGCAGAAGTTATGAGAGCAATATAGCGGTTCTGTAGAACTCATTTATAAATGAGCAACTCGGCTGCCTGCCCCCCACGGCACTCGGCTGCCTGCCCCCCACGGCACTTTGTACCAAACATACTTATCATGTAAAGTGTATGAGATGTTTTTAAAATTACACATACAAATGAGCTCTTCATCTGATCTGGCTGTTGGTCTTTCTTGGACTAGAGCTTGAAGGGAAGAATTGGTTCTCTAGGGTAGATGATTCATTCCATAGGGGTAAGGCAGGCAATACATTGTCCATTTTTTTTCCTTTCAACCAACTGGTTAAGGGAAAAAAATAAAATAATTCCCATATCCACACAGTCATATGGATTGAGGAGTCTTTCCTGCGGAGTTATTGTGTTCTTATGACAGAGGGATCTTCTCACTGTCAGAATATACTGATTAGTGCTGCTGGCGGTACTGATCGTTCTTGGAAAATCTGACTGCCTGCTTGTACAGTGGTCTATCGTTATGCCCATTTTGATCTAAGTCTGGTGTGGTGGGTGCATGCAGCTCAGTTGCTTATTTATGAATGAGTTGTTCTCCAGAACCATTATATGGCTCTCATAACTTCTGTTTTTGGTCTCTGACTGCTTCAAGACCGCATCGTTTTTTTATCAGCTAATCTACTTTAAAATGCAACTCCACTTTTGTTGAGGGGGGAAAAAAAACGTTCTCTCTGGATATCATTGAAAAGATTTTAATAAAGGGAACGAGGAGGGGTGCAGATCAGGCTAGTCTCAGTGTGGTAAGGGTGTGTTTTTTTTTAATAAATAAAAAAATCTTGAGATGACACTTTGCCCTGAGCCTAGGTTCACACTCTGAACCGCATGTGATTCGCACTGCATTTCTGTGCAAATCACATGCGATTCTGTGCGTGCATTCATTTTGGATGGCTCAAAGCTTTTTTTTTTTTTTTGTAACTGGATTGCATGGGTGTTTTATATCCATGCAGTCTGGTTCAGGCAAATGCACTGCGTTTGCGACCTGTTTTTTGAGGTGTCGTTGGCTTTCCATTGGAATCCGCAGCAGACCGCATAACATGTTACGATTGCTATACGGTACAAGAAACGCACAGGAATCGCTGCATTTCCTGCATGACATCAGCGTGAACCAGGCCTAGTGAGCAAAGTGACAGCGTTCAAGGACTATTGTTTGCACTTTTTTACTTGTACCATGTAACTGCTGGGCAAAGGGAGGTTCAAATCATTCATGAAAATGCAGCTCAATTATGATGTCACATAGAAGCAGTTTCTTTTAATGTTTGTGATAAAGCTTCATTCTGTAGAATATTGTTTATTGTAAATGAATATCTTGCTTGGTATGCCAATGTACTTGTCAGTGGAAACTACTGCCCAATATGATCAACGTGTAAATGATCTGTGCCATTGGCCATCATTACTTTTTTATAACTGGAATATAAATTTAGTAATCCTTGGCCTCAGCGGCAGTTCTATAATCTATGTGTTCAAATGGTTAAATCTGCGCTGACCATCTGTGGTAGCTGGCTGAATGGAAACCATTGGCTATAAAGTTATGCCTTGCCTATCTCCCTCATCAGCTCAGCTCTTTAATTCTGCTGAGTTTATTCTTTCCTCCACCTCCAATTACTTTTCATGCCAGTGAAGGGATGTGGATCCCTCTCTAACACTTGCATTAACCCAAAGTACTGATTATACGAGTTGCTGGTTTGCTGCAATTTCAGTTCCTCCCTTTATAGCCACTGGCTGTGTATTAATAGGGCACTAATGAGGCCATTAGTGAAGAAAAGTGGTAAAGAGAATTAGTCAGTACCTGGTGCCAGCAGTTCTCTGCATTTACCTGCTGCATTAGTCTGTTACAGGAGGCGGAGAGCAAGTCGGAGCTGAGCCAAAACGTCTCTGCGCGGGAGCACTTTGTGTTCACAGACACAGATGGGCAGGTTTATCACCTTACTGTGGAGGGGAACAGTGTGAAAGACAGCGCCAGGATTCCCCCAGATGTGAGTTCATATTATTGCTTTTGTACCAGGACAGGTTTAGCCTATGGGCATGTGAAGGAATGATATCATTTAGCGGCACAGAAAATTAAACCTACTGATTGCCAGCAAAGATCATTACATCTGCAGGCCTGTGGGAACTGTTCTAGTGACTGTACAGGTTAACGCTTTGTATGTCTGTAATACATAATTCAGTATTTGTGCTGGAGACAGCTGGGCAGTGTGCAGTTTACCTTCTGGGCAATGCTTGTTAACTGTATTTTTATTTTATTAACTGCATACTCCCCAGGCTATACCAGAGCCCACTTATTGATATTTCTCTAAACAGGCTCACACTCTAATATCGCTGCCACATTTATACATACACACATCAACTCAGCACCGCACTTCCCATCCAACTGCAGATTGCTGTAACCTTACTTGTATATTCTGTGTGAGCATATACTGAAGATGCCTAAACCAAGGCTGATCAGAGAAGTGAAAGATTCTGGCACAGGGGTTATGGACACATAAAAGGACATCTCTAAGGGCACTTTTCACACTGAGGCTCTGGGGCGTCGGCGGTAAAGCTACCCTATTTTTAGCGGTGCTTTACTGTCACCTTAGCTGCATTTTTTGGCCGCAAGCGGGGTGCTTTTAGCCCCCGCTAGCGGCCGAAAAACTGTTAAAACTGCCGCTGCAGCAGCACTTTACCGGTGCTTCGACGGTGTTGCCGATTGATTCCAGTGGGCAGGGGCGATTTTTGAAGCAGTGTATACACGGCTCCTAAAGCACCTCAAAATGCAGCTTGCAGGACTTTTTTTTTTTTTTGCGTCATGTCAGCGCACCACTCCAGTGTGAAAGTCTTTGGGCTTTCATACTGGAGTGACAGGAGAGGCGCGTTGCAGGCGATATTTTTAGCGCTATAGTGCCTGTAAAGCACCTCGGTGTGAAAGTAGCCTAGTTGCAAAACCTGATGTCCTCTGTTGGTATTCTGTACTGGTTGCCATGAGGTGGGAGAGCATGTAAACGCACCAGGTGATACCGTGACTGTACTGAATATCTGGTGCTGGTCCAGTCAGTGAACTGGAAGACATTCAAAGTATGGCCTTCATGATGCTGTTTGTTCACTAAAGTTCTATAACAAACCTCTGAGGGCTTCACAGAACAACTGTATTTATACTGAGATTCATTTACACACAGGTGGACTCTATTTACTTAATTAGGTGACTTCTGAAGGCAATTGGTTCCACTAGATTTTAGTTAGAGGTATCCGAGTATAGGGGGCTGAATACAAATGCACGCCACACTTTTCAGATATTTATTTGTAAAACATTTGGAAAACCATTTATAATTTTCCTTCCACTTCACACGTATGTGCCACTTTGTGTTGGTCAATCATGAAATCCCAATAAAATACATTTACATTTTTGGTTGCAACATGACAAAATGTTGAAAATTTCAAGGAGTATGAATACTTTTTTAAGGCACTGTGTATGGAGGTGAGGGGGGACTCTCACACTCTGCCTTGTTGTGATGTGATACCTATAGTCTCATCCTCTGACTTTCTGTCATGTGTAACCTATAATCCTACCCTCTTACTGTGATGTTGTTAATCTTGCCCTCTCTGTCTTGCTGTGCTCTATTTTAGAGAGACATTGTGACAGGATAGCTTTCAGTATGCTTGCCAATGTATGTAGCCACATTTCAGTGTATTCAACCAGGTCCTCTGCTTTAAAACTAAGGCTGCCCATACACGGTTCAAATCTTGGCTGGTTCAGCAGGACCTGGCCGAGACTCGCACCATTAATGGGCAGGTTGAATGTATTGATCGATCAACCTGGGTACAACCAGCCTGCCGGATTCTCTTGCGATTTTCGTTAGCTAGCTGCTATAGCTGCTAGCAATAATCACGGTCTTCTCCTGGCGGGATGACCTCCACCTCCTGCCCCCGCTGGAAGAAGACAATTGCTGATTCCCCTGTTAACACCGTCTGTGTTGGTGAGGAGATCATGCAAATTTCTTTCCTGCAAACCGTGGTTGCAGGAAAGAAATGTGCACTGTGTATGGCCTGTGTATGGCCTGCCTAAATGTTATAGTTTGTTTAATTCTTTGTGCCGTTCGTTCTTCCCCATGGGATAAATTGTCAGCCTCACTAGGGGCTTTTTTTTGTTCTTCTTGTGCATCAGTATTATTAGAAGAAGGTTGGATATATATACATTACATTTTATTTTATTTTTTTACTTTTATATATTGTCCTATTGTGCTTCATTATTGTGTGTTTTGGGGTTTTTAACCAGTGAATCCTGTTGGAGGCTGCAGCTGCCAAGTAGTGATTAGCATGTGTTTCCACCTTTTATGGTCAAATTTGAGAAACCCTCACTATATTTTTGTGTTCTCATTTACACAGCATAGCTAAAAATTACACGCACACACATTTTCCTTACCTGCTTATTTTAGCAAGTTTGTCTGACAGTTTCTATTGCTTTAAATAAATGGCAATATGGAGATAGGGGACAAACTCTGGGAAAGTTTATTGTTTAGGCTCAACATCATACAATGCACCACCCAATCCTCTTTAACCATTTGTTAGGAAAGACCGTCCTTCATATCTAATGGAATATGTCAGCACAGCACAGACAGGGTTAATTATGGCAAATGCAATTACCCAGCCCCCTCATGAATATTTACATAGAAAGGGAGAGCTAGTTGGGATTATCTAGACCCCTTTCACACTCTTATAATGTGATGCTCGTTTTAGCAGCGCTTTTGTGCTGCTTTTCGGCCGCTAGAGGGGTGCTTTTTAACCCCAAAGACGGGGTTAAAAACTATTTTGTGTTACAGTGCTTCGGAAGCGCTGCCCGTTCATTGCAATGGGCTGGGGTGTTTTGGGAGCGCTGTATACAGCTGCTTGCAGAACTTTTCTGAGCGTCCCGAAAGCGCACCGCCCAGGTGTGAAAGCGCCCATTGCAGAGAATGGGAAGCAGTTTTCAGGTGCTATTTCTAGCGCTAAAACGCCCAAAAACTGCCTCAGTGTGAAAGTCCTGGAGTTTTCAGAAAAGAGCACATACAAAAGTAAGCAACAATTTTTAAATATTGTACTTATCAGCGTATAACACACACCTTAATTTTAAGAGGGAAGTTTCTGGGGAAAAAAATTTAATTTGTAAATAAAGAATTTTGATGCAAAATAAGGGTGCCCATCTGCAGCCTCACCATTGCCCATCAATGCAGACTGATCAGGACCAGGAGCTCCTGTGTACTGGGTGCTCGCAATCACACAGTTCTGCCTCTTGGCTCAGAACACCGGTCCAATGCTGGGCCTGGAGGCAGGACTGTGTGTGACTGCAAGCACTGGGTACACAGGAGATCCCGGCTCTATAATCTGGCTGCGCTTGCCCTCTCCTTCCCCTCCAAGGCAGCCAGATATCGTCATACAACACAGACTTGATTTTATTTTCAGTGGGGAAGTGTGGGTTATACGCAAATAAATACAGCATATATTTAAAGGGGTTGTAAAGGTACCATTTTTTTCCCCCAAATAGCTTTCTTTACCTTAGTGCAGTCCTCCTTCACTTACCTCATTCTTCGATTTTGCTTTTAAATGTCCTTATTTCTTCTGAGAAATCCTCACTTCCTGTTCTTCTGTCTGTAACTCCACACAGTAATGTGAGGCTTTCTCCCTGGTGTGGATTGTCGTGCTCGCCCCCTCCCTTGGACTACAGAAGAGTCAGGATGCTCTCTATGTTACAGATAAAGGAGCTGTGTGTTAGAGGGCGTCCTGACTCTCCTGTAGTCCAAGGGAGGCGGCGAGCACGACACTCCACACCAGGGCGGAAGCCTCGCATTACTGTGTGGAGTTACAGACAGAAGAACAGGAAGTGCGGATTTCTCAGAAGAAATAAGGACATTTAAAAGCAAAATGGAAGGACGAGGTAAGTGAAGGAGGACTGCACTAAGGTAAAGGAAGCTATTTAGGAAACAAAACAATTGTACCTTTACAACCCCTTTAAGCATAGGTATGCACAGCCTATTGTATTATGGTGTGCACCCAAAGCTTAATCGCATATGTGTGTGTGCATACGTGTATATATACTGACAGAGTCAGTAGGGCAGTGGACAGTGTCAATAATTTTTATTTATATATAATATTTTTTTTGTAGATTTGGTGAAATATCAGGGGTCTAAACTGGGGGAATCTGCACCACACTGGGTGATTAGGGTGTGCCCAGGCACCCCTGGCACACTGTGCGCAAGCCTATGCCTTTAAGGTTATGCTATGTGAATGGAACATGTTAAAAATATAAAGTAGGTGTTATGCAAGTTTGGCTGCAAAAGTGGAATAATGTCTGAGTCAGTAACATATTCTCCACTGTCCTTGTCCTCATGCAGCTCCTGTTCTATGGTCTGCTGTTACTTCTCCTCCCATAGTGGAGCTATTGGTGAGATTACTTGTGACGATAATGTCTTCTTTAGAGCTTCCTGAATCATACATTGTTGAGCAGGTATTGGCACTTTTATGGCATGGATGTGCTGTAATCGCTGTCATATATTGTGCTAACATTATATCAGTTGGGTCCGCGGCACATTAGCGAAGTGTGAGCATTCAGTCTAATGGTGCTCATGGGAATGCAGCAGACTATAGCAAGACCTCAAAACTTTCCTAACTTCTGCAAGCGCTTTAATATGGATAGTCATGGTTAAAAACTTTTGTTGTTTTAAGATGCTTAGTGTTAAACATTAATGCAATCATCATATATATTTTATATGGTAAATGCATGCTGTGTGTTATGAAGTGTAATACTACTTCAGGAATTACAAGTCAGAAAGATACAGTACTCCAGAAAATGCCTCCATCTTTCATTTCTGTGATTTAAAAAAATGAGACAAAGATAAATAATTTCAGAACCTTTTCCACCTTTTAATGTGACCTATAAACTGTATAACTCAGTTGAAAAACTGAAATCTTTTAGGGTTTTTCCTGTTTTTCATAAAAAAATAAACTTCAAACGCTGTATATAGCTGGTTGCTAAAGTGGGGCCGGGAACACAGCCGCCACATCCTTAACAACCGATAAATGATCAGCTAAATGCAAAAAGGAATGTGGGAAAAAAACCGGTGTGGGTTCCACATTCGAACACCGCCCCCTCCCCCCCCAAGGGGCTCTTCTCGACAACCCTGGCCCGGTGGTTGTCTGGGTCTGTGGGCAGGGGGATTATCAAAATCTGGAAGTCCCCTTTCACAAGGGAGCCCCCAGATTTCATCCCCTCTATGTGAATGGGCACCCCTACCCATTCATCCCAAAAAAGCAGTGAAATGGAAAATAAAAATAGCCAATTTTTGAGAAGTCGACTATTAAAAAAAAAAATTGTGCTGAGCTGTCTTGTCCCGCCGACCTGTCTTGTTCTGCGTCAATGTCTTCTTCCAAACCGCCGGTTATCCGCTAAAAACAAGTCATGAGGATGTGTTGTCCTGTCTGACATCTCTTGTATAGCCATGGTGTGGGGTCCCCCCAAAATCCATACCAGACCCTTATTCAAGCACGCAGCCCAGCGAGCCGCCTCCTGAACCATACAAGGCTGCATGACCTCAACACGGGGGATGGGTGCTTTGACAGCTGATGACTAATCGGTTGTTAAGGATGCAACGGCCAGCTTTCCAGCCCCCTCCTTAGCAACCAACTAATATACAGTGTGTTTAAGGGGGGGGTTAAAAATGGACATCAGCAGATCAGATGTAAGCGGATGTCGTCCGCTCACATTCATTTTTCATCCGTTCCATTTTTTTTTGACTGAAAAATTTGGGCTTTTATCCGTTCAAGAAAAACAGATGTTGATGGAAGTGAATGAAAACTGATGCAAATGAATGATCAGCCTTGTCCATTTTTCCATAGGAATGCATTGAGGAATGCCATCATTTTAAAGTGACTCTGATTAACCCCAAATAAAGTTCAGCTGTTCTAGTAGGTCTTTCCTGATATGTTTCTTAGTCACATCCTACTGCAAAAGCAATGGTTTGCAGAGAGCTTCCAAAGCATCAGAGGCATATCATTATTAAAAGGTATCAGTCAGGAGAAGGGTACAAAAATATTTCCAAGGCATTTAGATATACCATGGGACACGGTGAAGACAGTTATCAAGTGGAGGTTATATGGCACAACAGTCACATTATCAAGAACTGGATGTCCCTACAAAATTTATGAAAAGACGAGAAGAAAACTGGTCAGGGATAATGCCAAGAGGCCTGAAGCAACATTAAAGAAGCTACAAGAATATCTGACAAGTACTGGCTGGGTGGTACATGTGACAACAATCTCCCTTATTCTCCATATGTCTGGGCTATGGGCTAGAGTGGCAAAATGGAAGTCTTTTCTTGCGAAGCAAAACATCCAAGCCCGGATAAATTTTGCAAAAACACATCTGAAATCTCCCAAAATCATGTGGGAAAATGTGGTATGGTCTGATGAAACCAAGGTTGAACTTTTTTGCCCATGATTGCAAAAGATATGTTTTGCTGCAAAAACACTGCACATGACCAAAAGAACACCATAGCGTCATGCTTTGGAGCTGTTTTTCTTCAGCTGGAACAGGGGCCGTAGTCAAGGTAGAGGGAATTATGAACAGTTCCAGATTAACTTAATCTTTCAGCATGACAACGACCCAAAGCATACATCCAAATCAACAAAGAAATTACTTCACCAGAAGAAGATTCAAGTTTTGGAACGGCCCAGCCAGAGCCTAGACCTGAATCTGATTGAAAATCTGTGGGGTGATCTGAAGAGGGCTGTGCACAGGAGATTCCCCTCGCAATCTGACAGATTTGGAGTGATTTTGCAAAGAAGAGTGGGCAAATATTGCCAAGTCAAGACGTGCCATGCTGATAGACTCATACCCAAAAAGACTGAGTGTTGTAATAAAATCAAAAGGTGCTTCAACAAAGTATTAGTTTTAAGGGTGTGCACAGTTATGCAACCATAATGTTTTAACTAAGTTGTACAGTTAGTTGGGCACCCGCCATCGCTCGTTACAAAGCGGGGAACAGGAGCTTTGTGTGTAAACACAAAGCTCTCGTTCCTGTCAGCGGGGGAAACGCTGATTTTCTGTTCATACAATGTATGAACAGAAGATCAGTGATTTTCCCCTAGTGAGGCCACCCCCCCCCATACAGTTAGAACACACCAGGAATACACTTAACCCCTTCCCTGCCCCCTAGTGTTAACCCCTTCACTGCCAACGACATTTTTATAGTAATACAATGCATTTTTATAGCATTGATCGCTATAAAAATGCCAATGGCCCCAAAAAAGTGTCCGAAGTGTCCGCCATAATGTCGCAGTACTGAAAAAAAATGCTGATCGCCGCCTGTACTAGTAAAAAAAAAAATATTAATAAAAATGCCATAAAACGACCCCCTATTTTGTAAACGCTAGAACTTTTGCGCAAACCAATCAATAAACGCTTATTGCGTTTTTTTTTTTTTTTAACAAAAAATATGTAGAAGAATACGTATCGGCCTAAACTGAGGAAAAAAAATGTTTTTTTATATATTTTTGGGGGATATTTATTATAGCAAAAAGTTAAAAATATTGCATTTTTTTCAAAATTGTCGCTCTATTTTTGTTTATAGCGCAAAAAATAAAAACCGCAGAGATGATCAAATACCACCAAAAGAAAGCTCTATTTGTGGGAAAAAAAGGACGCCAATTTTGTTTGGGAGCCACGTCGCACGACCGCGCAATTGTCAGTTAAAGCGACGCAGTGCCGAATCACAAACAGTGCTCTGGTCATTGGACAGCAATATGGTCCGGGGCTAAAGTGGTTGAGGTCTGGTTTCCACTGGTGCAGTGTCCGAGATCGAATGTGATTTGCACTGCAGTGCAAATCACATGGCACCTCTGTACAAAGTGATTTTAGCCATACAGATAGTATGGCTGAATTTGCATCGCATTCGGACCAAACTTGCACAGTACCCTTTTTTTTTGGTCCACAGCAGAATCGGATCGCATGAGTTTTCACACCCATGTGATCCGTTTCCTGTCCGAATTTGCAGTTTGCACTGCGATATGCGAAATGATTTGGGGGTGTCATTAACTTTCAATTGACACTCCCAGCAGTTTGCAAAGGACAGTGTGAGCTGCTGCCGGGAGACATTCGATGCTGGAACCCGCAATGGATTCGCAGGCTGAAATGATCTTTTTCTACAATACAGAAACCTGACATTTTAACAGTGGTGTGTAGACTTTTTATATCCTGTGTGTGTGTGTGTGTATATATATATATATATGTATGTGTGTGTGTGTGTGTGTGTGTGTGTGTGTGTGTGTGTATATATGTATTATGTATGTTAGGGGTGCCCAACCAGTGGCTCGGGGGCCACATGTGGCCCGCGGAGCTCTCTGATGTGGCCCGCGACCTCCTGCTCTAGGATAGAATAGAATACTGTTATTAAAGGTAAGTTTATTACTAAAATAACAGTGTATTGTTAATGGACTTGTGTATGCCTACAAACACCTACCTCCAATCCAATCCGCAAAAAAAAGAGAGTAGCGTGGTCTCTATAGAGCCGAGTGAACTGTCATCCACCTGCTCTGCTCATTGTGGCCCGCGACCGGTTACCAAGTCGCTTACGTGGCCCTCGCTTTTCAAAAGGTTGGGCACCCCTGATGTATGTGAATATATATATATATATATATATATATATATATATATATATTTATTTATTTATTTATTTATTTATTTATTTATTTATTTATTTTAGAAATTTACACATTTATGAGTCTAATTTTATTTCCGCAGACTTGTAAAATTACTGATGGGTCTCCATGATACTAGATAGTAAACGGGAGTGCCTGCATCTGTCTGGTACATGTCTCCTGTACACCCTGTATGGGAGAGGTAGGGATAGTGCTCTAAACAAGTCTGTCCTGGTGCATGCTTGCATTTAAATGTATTGAATAGGGAATTTATAGAGCTATGCCTGGTATTCAGCAGTTTTGAATTGAGCAGAATTTTGTTTTGTATTGTGCAGGGCAGCATGGGGAGCATTTCATGCATTGCCTGGAAAGGTGACATCTTGGTTTTGGGAGATGTTGATGGGAACCTAAACTTCTGGGACCTAAAAGGCCGCATGTCCAGGTAAGAGGCATTCTTATTTCATCGAGTCAGGACTGACAATATTCTAAATCTATCTACAGTATACGTTCGAAGCCCATCTGATCTGTATAAATCATTTTTTAACTTGATGATTTATTTATTTTTAATGACCTTGTTCACCAAAAACTGACACGTTGGTGTTGTGTGGCCCTAGAAATAATGTCAAACTCTCATTGTATACACTGAGATCATAATGTGTGTACCTTTCTTACATTAAAGCCCTCCTCAGTGCCATTGCTATACACCACAAGATTATTTATTTTTCCGGTAGTGTTGTATACACATGTCATTTATTAAAGTGGTAAAAGTATTCTTGTTACCCGCAGAAACCAAGCAGATTTGTTATATATGAAAATTAGCAATTGGAGGGTTCCAATTGGGATGAAATCACTTTCATTAGTGCCCATTTTCTGTGTATGTACTTGGAGCCATACTTCTATTCGCATCCTATTGGCACCTTGCTACTGTTACTGTTTGTTGATTATGGTCTATAAAAGACCCAATTGATTGTGATATGGATGGTCTGGTCTAACGTAATGTATCATACCTGACACAGATGTCTTTCAACTGTTTCCTCTGGATGCAAACTTCTTTTTTTTCCTAAAAAAAAAAAAAAAAATTGTGAAAGAAAACCCTTTGATATGCAATACCCATCATGATGCAGCATCCTTGTGACTTGAAACGGAGTCTAAGCTCTGGGACATTAAAAATTTATTTATCATGGTAATTGTTTAAGCACATTATTGGAGCTCATTTATTGTGGTGCTTCATGTTGAACAAGCCTCTGATTAAAATCTACAAATATGTGTTATCCCGAAAGCTGAGGAAAAACCCATTGATCTGTAATGCATCTGTTCACCCAGATTCATTGCTAATTAAAATTCATCAGCAGTTAGTGCCTTTTATTGCTGCCTGGTACTAAATGTAATGTTTTAAGTGGGTTAATGGGATAAGTGACCTTTTGTAAGCATGCTGTGATCTCTATCATGCATTGTAATGTGTGCTAAGCTGTGAGCAATTTGGTATGCTCTCATTTATTTTAGGGGAGTACCTACACACCGGAACTGTGTGCGGAAAATCCGATTCGCTCCAGGCAAAGGAAACCAGAAGCTAATTGTGCTGTATAGTGATGGAGCTGAGGTTTGGGATACCAAAGAGGTAACTGTTCTTCTTCTTTTTTTATTTTTCTATACAGTATAATATTCCAAAAGGTGCATTTGCGAAGACCGAAGCAGAAAAAAATCTAGAGCAGCTGTGCATAGTAACCAATCGACTAGTGGTTCCTTTAAAAAACTTAGAGGTGTAGTAAACAACAAAAAACATTTTCTTCCTGCAAGCTAACATATTGTGCTAGTATCTCATACTAGCACATTATTAAAGACTTGCCTCAAAACGAAGCCCTCCAGTGCAGCGCTATCATGGCTCCCCAGGGCTTCTATCTTCACTCGCTCTTCCTTCTGGGTCCATGGGTTGCGGCTGTTCCACTGACCAAACTGCGATAGTTATGGTCAAGACACGGCTTTCTTTATGGATGGCTTGTTGGCCATTGAGAGCGCAGTGCGCATGCGCCATAGTAAATATCTCTTAAACCTTGCACGGCTAGGAGATATTTACTGTACCTACAGGTAAGCTTTAGTATATGGTAACCTGTAGGTAAAAATCGTTAAAAGACTTTTCCTACCACTTCCCACGAAACAATGTACCTGTACATCGTTTTGAGAAAGTGGTTGCACCACAGTAATACCTATAATTTTTCCGGTTTACTCGGCTAGCAGCGGCGCAGATTTAAAAAAAAATCCCTAGTATAAAAAAAAAAAAATTGGTGCAAAGGAGGGATCTGGGGTCTTTTAGACCCCAGATCCCTCCATAAAGAGGACCTGTCGCTGCCTATTACTGTCACAGTGGGTGTTTACATTCCTTGTGACCATAAATAAAATAAAAAAATAAAAGTGTTTTTTTTTTTTTTTTTTTTTTAAGGGACAGTGTTTTAAAGCACTCCCGCGAGCTCACACACCAAAGAAAACGCATAAGCAAGTCACGCCTGCAAATGTAAAAAATGTTTAAATCACACATGTGAGGTATCGCAGGCGATCGTCAGAGTGAGAGCAATAATTCTAGCAAAAGACCTCATCGGTAACTATTAAAAATAGCTGAGATTTTTAAGTACCCTAGTTTGTCGCCACTCCATGAGTGTGCGCAACTTTATACCGTAACATGTTAAAGTGGAATTCCATCCGCAATTTATTAATTTTTTTAAAGTCAGCAGCTACTAACAGTGTAGCTGCTGACTTTTAATAATTACACTTACCTTGTTCTACTTGCCAGCGCTGATGCCCCCCCCCCCGATGCCGGTCCCACGATCGATCCAGGTCCCGCGCCGCCATTCACACTAGGGGAAACAGGCAGTGAAGCCTTACGGCTTCACTGCCCATTTCCTACTGCGCCTGCGTGAGTCTCGCGCTGGTTTGTGAATGGGCGACTGCTCTCTGAGAACACACACAGTTCCCAGAAAGCAGCGCACCCCATTCACAAGCAGAAGAAACCACACCGCGTTGGAAGAGGCAGATTACGGACTTCCGCATAGCAACAGGTATTTCGGGTGAGTATAATTTTTTTTTTTTTTTTTTTTAGTCAATATGGCCAAATGTTGTTTTCCTGGGTGGAACTCCGCTTTAAGTATATATTTACTCAGCATAACATCATCTTCCACAATATACAAAAAAATTGGGCTAGCTTTACTGTAGAGTTTTTGTTTTGTTTTTTAAATAGCGTTTGCAAGACCACTGTGCAAATTCCGTATGACATAAAATATTGCTCCGACCGCCATTTTTTCTTTCTAGAGCCTTCACTATAAAAAATATATGTTTGGCGGTTCTAAGTAATTTTCTAGCAAAAAATACTGATTTTAACTTGTAAGCAATAAAGTGTCAGAAATAGGCCTGGTCCTTAATTGGGTAACTGAACACACTAAAGCTAGAAGCTGGTTGGTTGCTATTCACAGCTCTTCCAGAATCTGTCTGCTCCAGTTTTAGTAAATTAACCCCTAAGATCTCTGCAGCACTGGCACAGTGTATTGTTGCTGCAGGTAACCAGGATTTTTTTTTTTTTGTCCAGTGTTAAGGCATTAAGGATATATGCATACAGTATCATTTAAATATATTTGTAACTGTAAATGCTCATGTCTGACATCCGGGTATTGCTATAAAAAGGTCGTTTGTGCTATTCAAAATGCAGTTCCTCTTTGTAGTTGTGATTTTGTTAATTGTCCTGCAGGTGTCACTGTTGTTCAAACGACTGTACATATAAATCAATTTTGTTATAATGTGCTCTAAAATATTAAATAAAATGTATTTAAATCAATTAGCATAATGAAAACGAAAGGTAGTAAAAATCTTTGCAAACGTAGATGGAGGAAAAATGCAGTCTGTGAAAAAAAAATCTGTAAAGCCCTGAACACACGATCGGTTTGTCTGATGAAAACAGACCGCTGGACCGTTTTAATCGGACAAACTGATCGTGTGTGGGCCCCATCGGTTTGTTTTCCATCTGTGAAAAAAAATACATTTTCCTATGGATAAAAAACCGATAGAAAAAAACGATCGTCTGTGTGGAAATCCATCAGTCAAAAATCTGCGCATGCACAGAATCAAGTCGACGCGTGCTCGGAAGCATTGAACTTAATTTTTCTCAGCACGTTGTAGTGTTTTCTTTATCGTACATCACGGGACACAGAGCGGCAATCCATTACTATGTGGTTATAGATACCTTCAGGTGTGGACACTGGTGTAATTAACTACACAGGAAGTTCCCTCCCTATATAACCCCTCCCATACTGGGAGCTCCTCAGTTTTTTCATCAGTGTCTAAGGTGTTGGTCACGAGTGAACATGTGCTCTTAGGAGCTCCACTGGAGGGATCCATGCTGGATGTAAAAAACCTCCATAAATCCGGATCCGTCCAAGGTGCTTCATAGCCAAAGTGGACGGTACCCGGGCCTCGGTACGAAGAACGAGGTTTAGCCTATAATGCCTCTCTGCGGAGGGCTGGATCCTGGGTTCCAGAACTTTGTGCCTTCTAAGGACCAAATGTTTTTTCTGCTGCCAGGATGCTATATAGGTCCAGGGGAGTTGGTGTCCCTGGTCCCTGAAGGTCTAGGACAATACCCACGGTGAAGGGGGAAGATTGGGCCTCTTGCTTGGCAATACCCTGCAGCGTGGAGAAGGTAAGAGGAGGGCCTACGGGACTTGGTTCGACAGTAGGTCCTCCGTGGGGGACTTGGGTCTCGCCTATATTATGCTTCTATGCATGGGCAATGTAAACCACTATGTCTTCTGAGACAGGATGGCTCAGGGCACCCATATACCTCCCCTAGCCGGCATGCAGCCTGGCCCACCATGTCTGTTAGACAGGATGGCTGCAGTACCTATATATCTCCCCTTGAATGGGGCTGGTACATAAATAAAAAAATAAAAAATATATGCCCTTAATCCTATACAAAGGATTGTCTTCCGTGAGTAGTTGCAGGTCTTATCTGTGTTTCCACTACTATGGGCAGTAGAAGACATGCCTGATGTTTTTGCTTACCATGCTTTCCAGAAAACGGAAGCTTAAGTGTTAGCTGATCTATTGTGTCCCACTTCCTCCGCTTCAGGCTCTACCATTTTGCACGTGCTCACCGGCTCAGTGCAGTCGCAGAGAAGGCTCTTCAAAGGGCCCGGACGTCAGAGCTCTGTAAAGCTAGGGGGACACAAACGTAAGCACCTTGTGTGAGTTGGATACAGATTCATCTAAGACGCCTACTCACATCTAGCTGTGCAGATTAGCAGGCATTGTGTCAGACTAAATTCAGCTATTTGATGCACCTGGGTTAAGTGCCTCTGCTTTAGCTTAGGACTTGGTCTCCCCATTGAATAAGGTCAGGGGTAGGAATATAAAGAGGGATCGCCACCTGAACCTGGTGGACCCTTATTTTCCTCTGAAGAGACTTAAACAGCTCATAGATTGAGCCATCAGACCTGTCAGGCATTGCAGCCTTCCCCCAACATTGCAATCACTCTGCATGTGTTTTGTGTTTTGCAAGAAAAAAAAAAAAAAAAGGGGGTGTCCCCCTTTTCCTGCTTTAATCCTGAAACAAAGGGATTAGAAAGCTTGGGGATAAAAGTTTCACTGTCCGAGGACAGGAGACAGGAGCTGCAGCCTAACAAGGAGAAGCTATCAAAAGCCCTACAGGTTCTGATTACACCTCTATCTTCTCCTTAGAGTGTAAAGAGAGGTTTTCCTATAGGTGGCTAGTAAGACCTCCATATAATCCTCAGCCTGGTGTCGGCTTCAGGCTAACCAAATGCATCGGAGGGATGCACAGTTGCGGGCACACATTGCTAATGTCTCTTAATTGAGGAAACACACATCTGCAGAGGATAATTTCCTCTTTACCAGTCCGCATGTTGCATAACATACATGAGTTTGGAATGCATGTGGGATAAAAACAAGTAACAGAGCAGATTCTATTATGGATCGCATAAACATACATGTTTCTGTCTATATGGTGCTGCATGTTTCCACAAAAGAGGTCGCATAAAAGATGCTTGTAATGCTGAATCGCATAAAGACGTTTGTAGGCATAAAAATGCTGAATCACACATGATTACCTGATCACCCAAGTCCTTGTTTCCCCCAAGGATGTTTGGTTTCACAGAAGAGGTTTGTTTCCACAGAAAGGCCTAAAATCGCATAAAGTTGCTTGGATGCAAAAAAGATGCTGGATCACACATGGTTACCTGATCATCAGCATCCTGGATTACCCAAGGATGTTTGGTCACACAAATAGGCTTGTTTCCACAAAAGTACCTAAGGTCGCATAAAGATGCTTGTATGCATAAAAATGCTGAATCGCATAAAGGATGCTTGTATGCATAAAAAGAATCACACAGGATTACATGATCACCCAAGTCCTTGATTCCCCAAGGATATTTGGTCACGCAAAGAGGCTTGTTCCCACAGAAATGCCTAGAATCGCATAAAGTGGCCTGAAGGTATAAACATGCCCAATCACACAGGATTACCCGATCACCTAAGTCCTGGATTACTCAAGGCCTAAAGGGATCGCTTAAAGATGCTTGAATGCAAAAAGAAGCTGGATCACACATGGTTGTTGGATCAACAGAGTCCTGGATTACCCAGGGATACTTGATCACATAGAGAGGCTTGTTTCACAGAAATGCCTAAAGTCGCATTAAGATGCTTGGGTGCATAAGGATGTTGGAACGCACAGGCGTGCTTGGTCACACAAGGGTTCTTGTCCGCACAGTAGTGCTTAAAATGCATAAGATGTTGATCGCATGGAAGATGCTGAATCGCATGCATGGTTACTTTAAAGTTGCACATGGTGGCTTAATTAAGCAATACAGGATGCCTTGTGTTTGCATAGAGATACGTGTCTGCATGGGTTCATGTTGCACATTGTTGCATAACACATTTATAGCACATGCTTGCTTGCTTGCTTGCAAGGATGCTCGTTCCAGAGCACACATGCTATATGCATGTTTGGCGTGAGACATATTTATATGATTTCATGCTTCCATGAACACACACTGCCATGTACACACGCCTCCATTGAGGCATATGGCTTTAACACTTGCCACATACACATATCGGGAGCCAGTTGCATATGTGTTTATTTATTTGGGACTGCAGAGGTTGTCTGCGTTGTGCAGGGGAACAGCACTATCTCCAGTTGGTGGTCTTGCCCTTTTGGGTTAGCCTCCGTGTCTGGGTTGTCAGGGTGCTAGGGCCCGCCTCTAGCAGGTCTGTAGGCCCAGGGTATAGCAGTAATGGCATACGGAAGCAGACTCCTGCTGATGGATCAGTCAGCAGCATGGCTGGACCTAAGGGTGTCCAGCATGGTCAGGTATCTGGATCTCCTGGGTTAGGATTCCAGTCTAAAGATACATTCTTCATTGACAAGAAGCTGGGTATGTTTTGCACCAGGAGAGTACTTTTGGCCTAAGACAAGACCATCGCTATAAGAAAGCTGGTCTAGGTGGTTACGGCAAGGAACAGTTCCTTACTTTTGGCCTTCTGCTTAAGGCACTAGAGAAGATGCTGCTTCATTCAAGACAGTTCCCTATACTTTTATTCAGGACTGTTATAAACAGTATTGTGTTGGCCTAGAAGGAGTGGATCTTGACCTAGCATTATCCAAAGAACCGGTCCCAGAGATAGGCTGGAATTCCTCTTGGTGGTTCTTAACTAAAGGGTTTGCCAGGTCAGGAAGAGACCTTGGCCCAGGGGAAGTAGTCGAGCTCCAAGGGAGCCTTATCTGTCAGCTAGAGCTACCGATGGAGCATCTGGCTTAGGGGCCTGAACGTTCAGGGGCTGGTTGGTTCGGTCAGAGTTCAATCAGACTATACCATATTAAGTGATTTACTTAATTTACCAAGGAGGAGCTTGTGCCTTGCCTATTGACATTCGTCATTTCATGAAATGCAGAATTGGCAGGCGATTCGCTGTAGCCGTCAACAAGTGTCTCCAGGAGAAGGACCTCTACACCCCGACTGTTTTCCTGACCAAGGGCCACAGAAATAGTACCCTGTACATAAGATGTATTGGCGTCCAGGCTCAACAAGAAATTGAACAGCTTGAGGTCAAGGACAAGGGATCCACCCGCATGCGGGGCAGATGTGTTGGTAATCTGGTGGGACCAGTGGTCACTGGTTATGTCTCTCCCCCCAGTGCCGCGGCGTTTGTGGCTTCCATGCAACATTAGAGGATGGCGGAAGCTGGCCTGATTACTCCGGCATAGCCCTGACGACCTTTTCTGTGCAGGGACAGTAGGGGTGGTAGTAGAGGACCCACGGTCCCTTACATCTTGTCCAGGCCTACTTCGAAAGGGGGTATTACATCCTGTCGTGCAACAGGTGAATTAATGGTCTGGCTATTTTAGCCCACATTCTTCAGGATCAGGGTTTTTAGAATCAACGGCACTTCCTTGATTCATACAGGAAGGCTGGCCTCCAGGACCAGATATCCCAGGATCGGGAGAGCCCATGTTCCTGGTATGAAACAGATGGTGGCATCCTTGGAAGTTTGTCAAAGATAAAATTCCTGCCTTCCTGCATTTGGAAAGGAGACGGAGCCAGCCTTAAGTTACATCAAGGATCCGATCTCGGCCTTGCCTTCACACTCTTTGTTCCGAGCCATTATACAAGGGGTGACGCGCATAAGTCCACCAGTTTAGTCGCCCTTGTGCTTGGAGGATTGGCTCTAGTTTTGTCGGCTTACAGGGTCAGCTCTGTGGGCCGATGCACCATATTTCCCTTCAGCCTTTAACAAGGAAATTGGTGTTCTTGGTTGTGGTAGCCTCCAAGAGAGTTTCAGTATTGGCAACCTCTTGGTATAAAACCATACTTATTCTTACTAGTAGGGTGATGTTAATCCTCACCCAGCCTTATTTACTAGAAGGATCTAGTGTTCATTTGAATCTAGATATTCTTACCTCCCCCTTTTTCAAAACCTTGTTTTCGGAAGGAAAGGTTATTGCTTTCTCTCAGTAGAGATGAGAGCAGTTAAATATCTATCTGAAGGTTCAGATATAGAAATCTGAAGTTTTTATTGTGCTGCCAGAAGACCCTAGATGTGGGCAGGCAGTGTTCAGTTCAGCTATTAAAATGGTTACACTCTCTCCTTTGGAGTAGAAGGGTCAAGGCCTATCTGAAGCGGCTGCTCGGATACGGAAAGCTGATGTTATTGCGCTACCAGGAGGCCCCAGGAAGGGGCAGGCAGCGTCTAAAATCAACTATTTTCAAGATTGATTCATCAGGGTATTATTCAGGCTTGTGGTTCGGAGAATGGGACTCCCCCTGTTTCTTGGGGGGGGGGGGGGTGCTCTGTACCAGGATAGTAAGCGCTTTATGCGCGATGCTTTACCGAGTCTTTATGACGCAGATTTTCAGGGCCGCAACTTGGCGTCTGTGCTTAGGTTCACTGATTCTTGTCAGATGTACATAGGAGGGCAAAAGGATGCAGCTTTTTGGCGCAGTATGCATCTGGCAGCATTATAGATCCTCACATCTGATGGCGGCCTGCGTTGTTTGTGTCTCCCTCCCCTCAGTAAGCATTGCTTTCGGACATCCCACATAGTAATGGATTGCCGCTCTGTGTCCCGTGATGTACGATAAAGAAAATAGGATTTTTTATGACAGCTTACCTGTAAAATCCTTTTCTTGGAGTACATCACGGGACACAGAGCTCCCGCCCCTCTTGTTTGGGGGTATTGGGACACTTATTGCTTTGCTACAAAAACTGAGGAGCTCCCAGTATGGGAGGGGTTATATAGGGAGGGAACTTCCTGTGTAGTTAATTACACCAGTGTCCACACCTGAAGGTAGACTCTATAACCACATAGTAATGGATTGCCGCTCTGTGTCCCGTGATGTACTCCAAGAAAAGGATTTTACAGGTAAGCTGTCATAAAAAATCCTATTTTACGTCACCGCGTGGACACGGTCGGATTTTTGACCGATGATGTGTAGGAAAGACTGATGAAAGTCAGCTTCATCAGATATCCGATCGTGTGTACAAGGCATTAGTGTTGTATTTTACACATTATTATGCATTTGTCTGAAGGTAGAGACTATGAATTTATTTACTACACATTGTGTATATAATGCTGTATTTTTGTGTCCATTAGATTCAGATGGTGAGCAGCCTTCGTACTGGGAGGAACATGAATTATCGAGTTTTAGATGTAGACTGGTGCTCATCAGACAAGGTCATCTTGGCTTGTGATGACGGCTGTATCAGAGTACTGGAGATGTCTATGAAGTTTTCAAACTTCAGAATGGATGAGCAAGAACTGATAGGTAATATAAAATCCATGCTTTTATTGTGGTTATAAGCACAGTCAAGCTTGAAACTTTACCTGTCAAATACAAGGAACATGTACACAATGTGAAAAATGTATGAACTCTCTCATTCCTCCTCTCTCTGTTGGAACGTTCATTTCATTTTACAGAAGTTGGTCAGAACTGTGCTCAAGTGTGGACAACCTTTAAAGTAACTACTGTTCTGGAGCTTGGGTTCTCACTATTGCAAACACAGAAATTGCATGCGATTTGCACCGCATTACTGTGCTGATCACATGCGATGTCTGTGCAATGCAAATTCAACCCTACAGTTGTAGGGCTGAACTTGCATTGGATTTGCATGAAAAAGGTGCAGGGACCCTTTTTTTTTTTTTCTCTCCCCCCCCCCCCCCCCCCCCCACTGAGATCGAATCACATGGGTGTTCACATCCATGTTAACCCATTCCTGTCAGAGTTCGCACTGTGATCTGGGGGTGTCATGAACTTTTACACCCGCAGCGGTTCTCAAGAGGGCAGTGTGAACTGCCCCGCGAGGGAGATGTGGAAACTGGCACTAGAATCTCGCTGGTTCCCGCATCACAATTGTGTGAACCCAGGCAGAGAGTCTACTTTATGTAGGAGGTGTACAGTGGTACTGATTTACTTTAAAAAAAAAGTTACTGAAGCCAGCCACTGGGGTAATCATGTGACCAATCCAAATATATATATATATCGCCTTTACAGGGTAGTTGGAATAGGCTTGGAATGGGGGTGGGAGAAGATTTAGGTATAGTTAGTATTAGATTGGACTTCTGCTTGAACTGCTATTCTGGCTCTGTAATCAATTTAATTTTGGGCCATGCAGAGCACAAGAATGAGGAATGCACAACTGCAGGTCATGAAAATAATCCCCATAAAACAAAAGCGTGGGGGAAAAAAATTGAATAATGGCCAGGGGGCTCTACATTGGGGTCTACATTGTCTACCAGCAATTGACACTAGGCCAAGCCTTGAAGAGCAAGAGAGTGGTATCCATTTTCCCAATAAGGCCTACCCTATAGGTTTTCTGTGCTAAATACACATATCAGTATATCCAACTTTAATAAGCTGAACACACACCCTAAATTCTCCAGGACTGGAAAACACACAGGGAATTTATTCAAACTAGAACAGCTGGAATCTGAAGCAACTGTGCATGGCAATCAATCGGCTCTGCGCTTTCATTTTCAAAGCTTAATTGAACAAGCTAAAGATGGAAGCTGATTGGTTGACATGCACAGCTGCTCCAGATTCTAGCGGCTCCAGTTTTGATAAATTCCATCATGAGGCAGATTTCTGAAAAAATCTAGGAGTCTTTGTGAAAAAAGAATTTTGTGTATATTCACTTCAATAAGACAATTTGTGTGAAAAGCATTTGCACTTGACTGGCTATTCAAAGTGATTAAGAATTTGCTTTTTACATAATTGGATACATTTTTTTTTTTTTTTTTTTTATTTGGACTTCCACTTTAAAGTTCACTGGTTCTGCATTAAATCCAGTGTGATGAGTGTTCATGTATTACTGTCCCATTGACTAACCTGTCTGACTTGCTGTCATGTCATCAGGTTTTAAATTTCATAAGAAAATTGGGATGAACACTGATCCTCCTAAATGTCTGCATGCCTCTTTGCACAGATGAGTGAAATCTTTAATCTTCTTACCAGTCTATTGCAATTTGTACAAACACGAATACTCCAGTGATCATAGTAATCTGACTGTATGCAGATTTGATGATCCAATGATGGTGCAGAGTTTTTTTTTTTTATGTTGAATCTGGTACAGGACCATGGTTCTACAAAATACATTTTTAGATCTTTTGTTTAAGGGATACATTCACCTTTTTGCAGGTAAAACAAAAAAAGTTTATTCTTTTTTTTTTTTTTACTTAAAGCCTGTAAAGCATTGCACCTGCGATAAGCCGATTTGCAGATGCCATGCAGGACTCCTGCAGACTAGAAGTGTATCTGTCTGCTTGTATATCGTACATAGAGGCAGATACACAGATAGACAATGAACATGTTTTCCATTTACAGAGCTCTGTGAATGAATGATGTAATGATGTGGGCAGGACCCGGATACGGCCACTTTTTTTTTTTTTTTTTTTTTTTATAATGGTGACAGCAAGTGGGGGGGGGGGGGGGATACCCTGCTTTCTGTCACTACAGCTAGTGGAGTGGGCGGCGACTGCAGAAATGGTAACAAAAAAAAAAACAGGTGGAACATGTAACATGTTTCCAAAGGTGAACTTATCCTTTAAGTGAAACTACTAAATACACATTTGAAATGCATAGGATTTCTCAGTTTTTCCTGCCAGTCCCAAAATGTGCACAGTCCTGGCAGATGACCTGACTTATCTTTGCTGCAGTTAAGCAATACTGCTTGGCCAGCTTTCCACTAACGAACTGTGATTGAACAATGGAGAAACAGAAGATGATTGAACAGATCATCTTTCTCCTTCTGTTTCTTGTCTACATATGTGCATGTTGCAGGGTTTCCGGGTTTGATAGATTCAAAATACTGGCTATCCCTCTCTGAGTTTTGATATGCAGGGGATTACATACATTTATCAGTGATCCCTGGGTACCCCAAAAGCCATTATATATAGATATATATAGTTTAGTGAAAGACATGGTTTGCTTTAACTATTTAATGTAACTATTTAAAGTTCAATATACCCTGGAGTTCTTCTTTAAATGGTGCTTTATTCACAGCTGCCTCTAATTTAGTTTTACTCATCAGATACTGACCATTAATAAAACACTGTATTTTTCAGATCCTGTGTGGTGCCCATACATGTTACTTCCAAGAGCCTCTCTGGTGTTAAAAGCTTTCTGGATTCACCAGCCATGGGGGGAGAAATGCTCCTTGGATATTACAGATGTGTAAGTTGTTTGTTTTTCTTTCCCCATTCTCTTATATGTTAAGCTAGGGAATCGAACAATTGTACACTTGGGCCTTATCTAAAATATTGTTACTTTACTTCAGAAAAAGATTCTGACTTGCTTTGGATAATGTGAAATCAAATTTTGATCTTGGCTGCAAAGGTGCAATACTGACACTCTTTCATACACTTGGAAACATTGGCTTGGGATTGAGTTGCTAAAACTGGAGAGTGCAAAATCTAATGTAGCTGTGCATGGTAGCCAATCGGCTTCTAACTTCAGCTTGTTCAGTTAAGCTTTGACAACAAAACCTGGAAGCTGATTGGTTTCTATGCTGAGCTGCACCCGATTTTACACTCTCCAATTTTAGTAAAGTAACCCCCAGTGAAGTATGCCGATTTAAGAATTTTTTTTTTTTGGTGATGCTGTTTAGTTCTGGTTATTGCATATTGTCGGAGCACAAATACCAATGCATCTTAAAAGAGATGCGAGACCTTGAGGATTTCAGAGTTGGTAGTGTTACCAGTATTTCCTATGAGTTTTTAAATCCAAAAGCCAAGTTGACTAATAAATGTGTTTAATTGCAGTGTCTATCCAGAACATGAAGATTTGACAAACTTGATTCAGCAACAGATAAATTCTCTGACCAAGTGAGTGTCGGATGTTTTCAGTATACCATCAGTGGATGCTATGACTTGGAGCCTGTGTTTTTACAGGGATCACCGATGACATAAATGTACTGCATTGGCCCTATGTCCATGTACAGCCTCTTATAGGCTACTGAAAGATGTAAACACTGAAAATAATAAGACTTAAGTTTTATCTGCTGTTTTATTTTTACCATATTTATTTAAAATACAAAATAAATGTACCAACAGCTTTGTCCTCAATGTGGGATGCTGCCAAGTACCAAATTCTTATTTGCAAACAGAAAAATGCATTTCAAATGGATGTAAAACAGCAAATGTTATGTGTTGATGGTTAAAATGTATTGGACTTTTTATATTTGTGAAAGCCAGGGGTCATTCTGTCAACATGAAATGATTTTCAACAGTTTGGATAGAGTAGGGAAGGCTCTTCAATTTGTGTGTGGTCTTCAGGGGGACAAGAAGTGTACATCTATCAGAGGGGACAAAGAAATGGCTTTACTGATGTCCTGTCATGCTGCAAATTTATACAAAACTAAAAAAAAGCATGGTCTTCTTTAAGAAAGTTTTTCATTCTTTTTCAAGGATTAAACCTGAAATTTGAGGAGTTTGCAGTTGCAATCGGACGCCCAAGGCAACAATTGCAGCATTATTTATTTGATACATTAAATAGTTCAACGTTTCTATAATTCATTGTTGAACAGTAATATGGTGAATCGAGTAAAACGTAGATTTAAAGGATGTTAACACCATAAAATACTTTTGTCTTTGTAGTGACGTGAAGGACCTTCTTCTAGACCCAGAGTTTACACTTACACAGAGATGTCTGTTGGTGGCAAGGTACATTCATATCTTTCTTTAGTCTTGTGACCGTATACATCTTCCTCTTAAAACTGAGCTCCAGGCAATCGACTACATTCATTTTAAAATGCATAGGTGAGAAATGTCCAACCTACCAAAGAATTTATCATCAATGGAAACACTAATTCCTGGTTCAGATTCAGAGCATCATGTATCAAATGTTTACCACCAGTCTGCTCACGGTTTAAAGAGTATGTCTGGGCAAGAATACAAATTAAGTATATGTCCGCAATATACAATTGGATACAATCGGCATTCAAGTGGGGGGAAAAGGGATACAATCCTGCTGCAGGGAAATTTTGGAATATGTCCCTTTTTGTTCTTTTGCCTTTGTGATCACAATAGACCATGTCCACTGCTTTGTTACTTCCTAATATATAGTATCCACGACTTTGATGCTTCCCCCTATCTGGGACTCTTTTTTTTTTTTCTATCTAGATCAAACCATGCATAGTCAACATGTGACACCTTCATATAGCCTTAATTAAAAATTGTTGAATGTGATACTCTTTTATAGACATGTTAATTCACCTAAAACTGCATCCCGAAAGAGCCATGCTCATCCTTTAAGCCTTGTACACACCAATGACGTTAGCGCAAGCATATATGGTAAATACCTCCCAAAACCGTGCAGGTTTAGGAGATATTTTACAGTACCTACAGGTAAGCCTTATTGTAGACTTCCCTGTAGGTACAAGTGGTGCAATAGGGTTTACAACCACTTTAATAGGAAGGTGATCTGTAATCCAAAATGGATGAACTGCTGATAACACTGCTTGAGATTCCGCAGCAGGGTGCATAGAAAGATACAATTTAACTGGAATTCTGGTATTTTCTGTACATGCAGTGTTTTTTTTTAGCCCAGACATACTTTTTTATTTATTTTTCAAGACAAAAAAAGTTACAATATAGAGCCTCTGGGCATACCCCGGCTCAAACATAAACAGTATCAGAAAAAACATTTGTCTTTTTGTAATAAGATAAAAAAGGACACACAGATAAGTTTGTGTTGCCACATCCTCCACTAACTGTGGCTGTTACGATTCCAGATTCACATCCCTCCTTTTTTCTTCAGCTCTCCCAGGATTGGCTGCTCCAAACCTCAGCATGATTGGGCATGCTGAAGTCATGTGGTGCCTTTCATGAGTTTGGACTGGATGTTACTCAAAACTCAGGAATAGGACAGTAGCAGTGTGCAGAGGTGGGCGGGGGGAGTCTTGTGACATCACGACTCCACCCACGAGCTCTGACAGAGACCTACCCACCGATTTCAGAGTTTTGCAGGGCTCCTATTGCTGAAGAAGATGACATTTGCAATTAGTTTATACTGGGTGAATGGTGGGTTTATATCCATGTTCATCTCTCCCTGGTATTTCCTTTACTCCCCAATGTTGCTTTGTCCTGCATTAAAAAAAAAAAAGACATTAATTTAGAGTGTTATCTTGTATACAGCATGTTCAGTTTAGTGTTTGCATGTTGTGTTTTATTTTTTATCTACATCTCGGTTTTATGTATTATATTCAACAATAATATTGTGTTTGATGGTATGTGTTCAGATCAGGTTTTATTTCTTTTTTTTACTGACATATCTTTGAAAAACTAAATAGAGGAAAATATTCCAGAAACATGCTTGTAATTCAAAGCACTTGTATATCAAAACAAATTTCCCCATAAGAAATAATGGAAACTCAAATGATTCTTTCCACAACCATTTATTCATAGGTCCTTCAGTTTATAGTCCATATAAAAAGATTATAGCAATGTGACAGGTTGTGTAACCATTACATGTCCATCCACAAATGGAAGCCTCCACAAGGGGATTAGAAGCAAAATCAGGATCTACAGAGTATAAAAGAGAAGAGAGGCACATCTCCAAGTGTAGCAATATGTTGTACCTTCATTAAATGTAAACATATTGCTACACTTACAGGCGCCTCTCTTCTCTTTTATACCCAGTTGTGACATGACGCTATTCTTGTATCAAGACATTGCTTGTATATCAAGTCAAAAGTTATTTAAAAAGATTTTACTGTATATGCTTGGGATAAAGAGAAAAATTGAGGTTTCATACGAAAAACATTCCAAAAAGTTTTTTATTTTAACAAATTTGAATGTAAATTTCAAATCCTCTCACTTACAAATAGCTGTCACTTTATTAAAGACTGTGAAGACTGGCTTGATTGGTTGGAATAGAAAATGAGCAGGATGGTAGTGAAAGGGTTAAAGACAAATGACTTGTATGTTTGTATGTATGACAATTGCGCAGTCATGCGACGTGGCTCCCAAACAAAATTGGCATCTGTTTTTCCCACAAATAGAGCTTTCTTTTGGTGGTATTTGATCACCTCTGCAGGTTTTATTTTTTGCGCTAAAAAAAAAAAAAAAACGAGCGACAATTTTGAAAAAAATGCAATATTTTTTCCTTTTTGCTATAATATCCTCCAAAAATATATAAAACATTGTTTTTTCCTCAGGCCGATACGTATTCTTCTACCTATTTTTGGTAAATAAGCGTTTATCGATTGGTTTGCGCAAAATGTATAGTGTTTACAAAATAAAGAATAGTTTTATTGCATTTTTATTATTTATTTTTACTACTAATGACGGCGATCAGCGATTTATTTTTTATTTATTTTTCCGTGACCGCGACATTATGGCGGACACATCAGACAATTTTGACACATTTTTGGGACAATTGACATTACTGTGAAAATGACCATTGCAGTTTGGGAGTTAACCACTAGGGGGTGCTGAAGGGGTTAAGTGTGACCTCATATGTGTTTCTAACTGTAGGGGGCGGGGCTGGACATGTGACATCATTGATTGTGTTTCCCTATATCAGGGAACACACGATCAATGACAGCGCCACAGTGAAGAACGGGGAAGGTGTGTTTACACACGGCTCTCCTCGTTCTTCAGCTCCAGGGACCAATCGTGGGACTCCAGCGGCGATTGGGTCCCGCAGACACGGGGGGCTTGGACCGGGTCGACCCACGGCTGGGCACTTAAAGGATGTACAGGTACGTGCTTGTGCCCAGCCGTGCCAACCGACGTATATGTGCAGGAGGTGGTCCTTAAGTGGTTAATATCTGGAAGCTCCATCTGTAGGTGACTTAAACAGGACAAGCTCTTCCTAAGGCTAGCAATACATTTCTACAATTTTCATGTTAAAGTTCCTTTTAGATTTACCTTCCACTATGTAGTGCAAGGACCTTCCTGATTGCATACAAATTGAAAATGTTTTAGGTTTGATAAATCTAAAAGAAAATTTGAACAAGAAAATTGTACAATGATAGAGTTGGCCTGGAGATCACACATTACTACCTGAATGCTACTGTTAAGCTGTGATCCAGACCTTCTAGACAGTGCAATAAAAGTATATGACTTCCTATCGTGCCTCCTCACTGTTACTGTGGATACGGTTTGAAATGATTAACTTCCATCTCCGCTCCAGGTTATATGGGGATGAATCTGAACTTCATTTTTGGATGGTGGCTTCTCACTACCTACAGGTTTACCAAAGTGATTCACCTAATGTCACCTTTCCAGCAGACCCCCTGGACATCTGTTACGACCTGTTATGTGAGAATGCCTACTTCCAGGTAGGTGGTCTATGATTTTATATTGCAGTACAGGAGAACACTGATATTGGTCTTCAAAGGGCACCTGTAACGCAACAAACTATGATATTCAAAAATCGTCATCAGCTTGCAGTTAACCATAAATACGTGTGTGAGGAGCCAGGGAGCTTTTAATTTAATTTTTATTATTATTATTAATTTTATAATATTTTACGTTAGTTCCACTTTAATAAAAATAAAGTTCCTCTGTCACAAATTGCAGGCAGGTAGGCTCTGAATTGCAGAAGAGATGTGCAGTGTCTCTTCTCCAATAAAATACATCTACCTGTCTTCTGAGTTGACGTCATTCCACACTTGCCAATGAAGATGGCCAAAGACATGACCTGTAAGAAGATACCAGTATGGGATGGGGACCGTTGAAGATGAGGTAAGTTTTTTTTTTTTTTAGCCCAGCTTTAACTTCATTGCTATCACAAGAGGGATGGTAACCCCCCCTATGTGATGGCACTTTTTGACTGACCGGTAATATTTATGAAGGCAATTGTGATCAAGGACATGGCACCCTCGATCAGCTGCTTCACTGGCTTTTATAGCTGGAAAATAACCACTCTGAACAGTTCTTGGTTCACATTTCACAGGAGTGATTGAAGAATGGGAGCACAAAAAAGCACCATAGAAACGGATACAGCTGCTGGATCGCTTTGAAAAAGTAGCTCACAATTTGCTTTTTAATAAACGTAAATAAATCTGAGATGCTATTGCGGCCATGAGTTTGTTTATAAGCTGCTACTGCAAAACCAATGCAGTATTTAAGTTGGTGGCAACGGATCTGCTGCTGCGGTTGATTCCTTGCATTGTAGAATGCATGGAGCAGATGGTTGTAGTGTTAGGCCTCATGCACACTGGTTTATTTTAAACACTTTGCTCTTATTACCATTGATTTTATGCTTTTGTATTATACTTTTATTTATTGATTTAATCAACAGCTCAGCACCACTTTTATTATATTTATACACTCAGGTCTTGGTTTTACCTTTTCAGTGTTTTGTAGCAGTTGATCCACATGTGGTCCCTTTTCAGCTGTCGTTTAGCTGTTCCATAGTAGCGCGTGAATACTCTTTTTTTTTTTTTTTTTTTTTTTTTTTAGTAGAATTTTTTTTTTTTTTTTTTTTAGTAGAATTTATTAAAGTGGTTGTAAAGACAAAAATATTTTCCTCTTAAATTAAAGTATGACAGTAGCTGATAAAGTAAAATGTAATGTTTTGCATTATAACTAGTTTGAGACCTGTTGAAATTGAGCTGTTTTATTCACCTCTGTCACTCCTGAATCGTTATTCTCACTGACTTCCTGGTTTGCAGTGCGCATTCATTCTTGCTACATCCCGGCCTAATGGGATCTACAGTTCCCATTAGGCTTAGCCTCCATGCCTGTGAGGGATAAGAGAGCATCTTCACGCAGGGCTGTAGTCATAGGGAGGGGGTGAGCACATTCTGCTTTCCACCATGCGAAACGGCTCAGATGCTGGTGGGAAAGCAAGAAGAGGAGAGACAGGACATGGCATTTTCAAACCTGGATTACTGTATTTTGGTGGCAAAAAGAAAAAAGGGGTAAGTGATATTTAAATGCTCTAGCTTACAGCAATCAATTGATCTAATAAAAAACAAACCTTTAGTGTTCCTTTAAGGTAAATTGCAGTAAAATAAAAAATATGACAATAGGACTGAGTACACAAAGAATACAAATCACATTGTGTCATATATAAAAAGCAGAAACTAGATGGATCATATGAAAACTAGACCCTGAAAATATAAGGGTAGGTAACCAAACAAAAAAACAGCTGGGGGGGGGCCACACCACTAGAATGAGGGCATAAGCTCAAAGACCATGTATAAACGGGTATGTGAGAAGCAAGAGCTATGCATTTTCGGTGGGCTGCTGATATGCGAGCGTTGCAGGGTTGAGAAGAGGATTAACACGTTGTTTAAACAAAAGTTAGTTGTCGGATAAGGCTTCTTGACTCTTAATTGTTGAATGGGTCCCATTGTATGTGAAGTATGAGAAGGAGAACATGAAATTGTTATGTTTCTCTGGGGGTAAGGTCCCCTTTATAAAAGCTTCCCATCTGGAGTAAAAACGTTTGGCAGAGCCTTCACATTTGAAATCGGTATTGAGCTTGTCTTTATATAACAGGAGAAGGAGCTCCCCTTTAACCTGTGAGACCTGTTACCTGCTTAATTGATGAAGTAAAAATGGAGTAGCCCCACACCAGGCCATGAAACTGCTTTTGATTCAATTGTAAAACAAAAAACAAACTTTGCACCATGAAAATATTAATCTACCAATTGCCAACAGCAGTGTGAATGTGGACTGACTAGCGTCACTGTAATGATAGAGTAATTAAACACTGTGCTTAACTAGTACAAAATTCATCAGTTTTAACATAAAATAGTGAATCAAATACAACAATTGAATATTTTATTTATTATTTTATGTTAAAATTTATGAACTCTGTACCTGCTAAGTGCACTGTTTATTTACTTTGTCAATTATCCAATTACTTTTGGTTCCTTAACCACTTAAGGACCGCCTACTGCACATTTACGTCGGCAGAATGGCACGGCTGGGCACATCAACGTATATATACACGCTGATTTTAGTACCCAGCCGTGGGTCGCGGGCTTCCCCGTGCTTCTCTGTGGCTGTAGCATCGATCGCGTCATCCCTGTAATAGGGGGACGCGATCGATGACGTCACACCTACAGCCACACCCCCCTACAGTAGTAAACAAACCACATAGGCACACATCCCCTACAGCGCCACCTGTGGTTAACTCCCAAACTGCAACTGTCAGTTCCACAGTAAACAATGCAAATTTAAATGCATTTTTTACTGTGAAAATGACAATTGTCCCAAAAATGTGTCAAAATTGTCCGAAGTGTCCGCCATATTGTCGCAGTCACGAAAAAAATCGCTGATCGCCGGTATTAGTAGTAAAAAAAAAAAAATTTATAAAAATGCAATAAAACTATTCCTTATTTTGTAAACGCTATAAATTTTGCGAAAACCAACCGATAAACGCTTATTGCGATTTTTTTTTACCAAAAATACGTAGAAGAATACGTATCGGCCTAAACTTAGGAAAAAAAAATGTTTTTTTATATATTTTTGGGGGATTTTTATTATAGCAAAAAGTAAAAAATATTGCATTTTTTTTAAAATTGTCGCTCTATTTTTGTTTATAGCGCAAAAAAAAACGCAGAGGTGATCAAATAACACCAAAAGAAAGCTCTATTTGTGGGGAAAAAAGGACGCCAATTTTGTTTGGGAGCCACGTCGCACGACCGCGCAATTGTCAGTTAAAGCGACGCAGTGCCGAATCGCAAAAAGGGGCAAGGTCCTTTACCTGCATTTTGGTCCGGGTCTTAAGTGGTTAAAGGAGGGATGGCTATTTCTAACAGTTAAAATTCCAAAACCCTTCCTCCGATTCGGATGTACATGCCCTCAAATTAAACCTGACTTTCAGCCCATATCAATTGTATAACTATACATTTAATTTGTTTTGGTAAATACCTGGGGAAAAAAAACGAATATTGTGCCTGTGTCCAAATTGAATTGAACTGCTGGGGGGGTGGGAGGGGGTCAGACATGCTGGATGTGCTACACACACCCTGTGTACAATTATATTTTTTGGGGGTTGTGTAGCACGCTCAAAGTCTGGAACTGGTTAAGTTCAGCCAGGTGGATGTTTTGGCCTCATCCAATGCCAGCTTTGGACATAAGGTCCTTCAGGCAGTTTTATGTTTCTTTGGCTTATTTGTTGTGTTGCCTGCATCCTTACTTGGACTTTCCTGAAGGTTTAAGTCTTCCTGTGCCAGAAAGGTAAAATGGCATATAAAGAATTGTCTCACAACCTAATTTTATATCTCAAAGAATCACAAATGCATGCACCATATACGTACAGTTGACCACATGCATTAATATCACGAATGTGTATTACTAAACTAACTTTTGTGAGCTCAAATAGCATGGTATGATATTATTACGGTACTCCTAGTGCAAAACGATCAAAAAAAAATTCTTTGAGGTTTCACTCCCATATACTTCTACTCTCTGCTCCAAGACTTTCCTTCTCAGGCTCCTGGTTGGATCCCTCCAGAGTCATGGAACTTCCACTTACTCCTCCGGCCATGAAAAAAACTATGAACCTAGAGTTTACAATGCATGTGGATCAGTTGTATGTGTGTAGATGGTGCATTCATTTGTCATTTTTGGGGGAAATGTAAAATTTGTGTTTGGCTTGTGCAACACTTTAAAATGTTCATATATGTTGATGGTGTGTGAATACACAGAACAGTGTGGGCAGCAACTATAATTGAACATATAAATTGTTCTCTAGCCGTCAGGATGGAGCAGCGAATACTGTTTTTTTTTTCTCCCAAAAGGTGAAATGGTTTGGAGATATTTTAGAGGTTGGTGTAGTGATATAATGTATAGTGTCCAGTAAATAATTGATATTTAGGTATTAGTATGATGACTATAAGTTATGTTCCACAGCAACACCCAAGTTCTCCAGAGAGTGTAATTTATTTGACTTCCAATACAGAACAAAGTCCACAGATGATACAAATCCACAGAGTAAATATGACAATGAATAGTAGCTTTAGAGTCCCAACTTTTCCTAGACCTGTGCCTTCATATTCATAGAGAACATTCTGAGAATGACTAGACTGACCTCCAGAATTATATTGCCTATCCACTGAATGGCTGAGCAATTTGATTGGCCATCTTTGATCCACATTCTGTCTCTGAGTGACAGATAATGACCCCAGCCGGAGACATGCCCTAATTTGCATTCTAACACGTCTTCTTTGATATGTGCAATTAGATTACAGATACCAAAGATGGCCTGAGCACATCAGAGTGATTATCCCCTTTGATATGTGTAGCAAATCTTGTTTGGCCACTAACCCCTTTGGTCAACAAACACCCTTTGATGTGTAACCTTGAATGCCTGTATGCAACACATATATATTGTGCCATACATATCGCCCGGTTTATAAAATACCTACACATGTATATTAATATTACAACAGTTGGGATATGATTTAGGACTTGGTAAAGAAGGGAGTTGTCATGGATATTTTCCTTTCACTTTTCTTAGCATTGAAACATAATGTACTTGATGCAGTCTGTGGTTAGCCATATTGGTTTATTTCCATGAATATATACATTTTCTTTATTCCTTATTTAGGCTCACTGATTGTAGAATGGTTTGTTCATACCAGCATTTATAAAATGTAATATATATTTATTTAATGTACATAATATTTTCTCTTCCTTTACCTGCAGAAATTCCAGTTGGACAGAATTTGCCTTCAGGAAGTAAAACGCTCCAGTTATGAACACACCAGAAAATGTGCAGACCAGCTATTGCTACTAGGACAGGTGAGTTCACAGATCTCTGAAAATACATACAAGCTAAAGTGGTTGTAAAGGCTGAAGGTTATTATTGCCTTCATGCATTCTATGCATGAAGGTAAAAAAAAAACTTCTGTATGCTGCTCCCCCCACAGTCCCTCCTAATACTAACCTGAGCTCCCTCTTGATTCAACAATGTGCAAAAGAGCCTTGGCTGTCCTAGGACTCCCTCTCCTTACTAGCTGAGACAATCACACTGACTGTCTGTCACAGTCAGTGAGCCAATGAGGCGAGAGCAGGGGGAATGTAGCTAATCCGCTGCTGTATATGTCTTATAGAGGCATAGAGCAAGGCTTGGGAGCAAGCACACACCAGTGTCCCCATAGCAAGCACCTTGCTATTGGGGCCACTGGTCAAGAAAGAGGAGCCAGGATTGCCAATGGGGGACCCTAGAAAAAGAGGATTGGGGCTGTACTGTGCAAAACTATTGCACAGAGCAGGCAAGTATAACAAGTTAACCGTTAATACCATTTTAACTCTATTGTTATATACCATATTTTTCGCCTTATAAGACGCACTTTTTCTTCCCCAAAACTGGGGGGGGAAAGTTGGTGCGTCTTATAAGACGAATATACCTTTTTTTTTTACTCGCCGACCTCCGGAGCGTGCCGCCGCGGTCTTAGGAAAGGCCGCGGCTTTGGCCTAGCTCCGGAGCGGTCAGCCATCTTGGTACACCCGGTGCGCACTAAGCAGAGCAGACGGCTCATGCGATCTGCAACAGTAAGTTGGAGGTTAATGTGGGGGCAGGCAATGTTGCTGGCTATTATGTGGGGGCAGGCAATGTTACTGGCTATTATGTGGGGGCAGGCAATGTTACTGGCTATTATTATGTGGGGGTGGTGTGATGGTGATGACGAGTGGGGGGCAAATATTTTACTACAGTATTTGGTTCAGAATCTTTTTTTTCTAGATTTTCCTCCTTTAAAATTGGGTGTGTCTTATATGCCGGAGTGTCTTATACGGCGAAAAATACAGTAATTTCACTGTATTATGAAGAGTCAGTTTGTTGGCCTTTCTGGAAGCCACTGAGCTCAACATGGGCATCTCTACTGAGGGAGACATGTAGGCCATTGCTGATCTTCTGAAAATTCTAGTTTGGCAGTCAAGTTGATCATTGGTTCAGACTTGCAACAAACTATAGATCCCGGGTTCTGCCTTCCCTTACTGTATGTTTTGTTCTGAGACGGTGAGTCAGAAATTGATGACGATAGCAAATGGTATTTTCAGGAGGAAGTTGGCAAAAGTAGCCCACATATTCTCATGACAGGTTTCCTTGCTTGCTAGCAAGCATGCGAACCCCTTGCTGGCAATCATCTTATTTGCAGCATACTGATTTTAATGTGCCACAAATAACAAGAAGCATCAAATCGAGAAGACTGAGTGAAATGGGCTGAATTACGTGGATGTTTTTGAGACTGTTTACTGTATGTCTTACTTTATGTTTTACACCTTTCTGAATCTCGTTTTACTGCATAATATGTCTAAAATATATGAAGTGTAACATCAGTTCTAAAGTGAATATTTTATATAGAAAAAAATTGCCATCTGCACGTAAAAAAAAAAAAAGCAATGCTCAATTTCTGCCAGCACAGAAAATATGCGCTAATTTCAGAAAAGTTATGGGGCTTCACTTTGGTTTTTAAACTTTTTCACAGTCTGGTTGTTTGGAGCTAACGGAGTTTATAGACCGGCAAGTCTCAAAGATTTATTTGATAAACAAAATAGACCCCCAATAACAGCTGACTATACTGTATTATGGAACAAAATTATCAGGCTTATGCAAAGGGCAGAGTGGTGATGCACAAAAATTACCTGTTTGGCCATAATATAAAGAGATCTGTTTGCTATGAAGCACATAGCACTCCTTTATTGAGGAAAAATATTTTTGACCAGTTTACATTATTTGCATTGGGTAGTAACTTTCTGTATCTCTTTCTACAGACTGACAGAGCTGTACAGCTGCTACTAGAGACCAGCGCCGACAATCCGCAGTATTACTGTGATTCACTGAAGGCCTGTCTGGTGACCACCGTCACTTCCTCTGGACCTTCTCAGAGTACCATTAAACTTGTGGCAACCAATATGATCGCCAATGGAAAACTGGCAGGTGGGATTTTCTTTCTTTTTTTTTTTTTGTTCGCAGTACTAGCTAGAACAAACAAGCAAATCTACCAATGTTGGTAAACTGCACAATTCACCAACTGATTTCTGTGCTTTTATATTTTTATTACCGAATTGATTTTCATCTTGTGATTTTATGAAACATTAAGTCTATCTACACCCTAGCAGTGAACTCTTATCTTCCTTTTGGTCTGTTAAATATATCATTGGAAATCTTTTTTGTTATATTGGTTTGAAAAAAATCCCTGTCAGAATTTGAGAACTGTGCTGTGTCTTCTGCACACTTCCCTCCTAGATCTTATGAACGCCAGCATAGTTGGTCTTTTGTGTAGAGATCTGGGAGCAGTATATTAGTGGTTGAGAAGTTTTGAAAAAAAAATGTGTAGACCTGACACCTGTGTTGACAGTCCACAACAAGACTTATGCTGCGTACACACGAACGTTATTTACGTCATGATAAAAAAACGCTGTTTTGATCTACGTGATTTGTCGTGATCCCTCTCAAGCCTGCCTTGCATACAGACGTTTGTGAAAAAAAAATGCTTGAGCAAAGCGTGGTGACGTACGACTGCACTATAAAGGGGAAGTTCCATTCGAATGGCGCCACCCTTTGGGCTGCTTTTGCTAATTTCGTGTTACCGCGTGTTAGTAAAAGTTTGGTGAGAGACGATTCGCGCTTTTCAGTCTTCGTGCTTTTCAGTCTGTTACAGCATGACAAATATGCTATCTCCATTACGAACGCTACTTTTACCAGAGCAAGCGCTCCCATCTCATAACTTGCTTCTGAGCATGTGCGTTTTTTTCCCCCTCGTAAAAGCGTACACACGACCGTTTTTTTAATGATGTGAAAAACGAAGAGAAAAAATAGAGCTGTTTCTAAACAAATTTCGGGCATTTTTCTCGTTGAGAAAAATGCTCTGGAACATACACATGACCATTTTTCACAATTTAAAAAATTGTATTTCTCTCGTCATGAAAAACGGTTGTGTGTACGTGACATTACTAGCATTATTAACCAGTTAAGGACCCCCGCACGCCTATGTACGTCCACAACATGGCTCGTACAGGCACAAGGGCGTAAATTTACGTCCTCGCCTTAGTGCGGTTCGGGGGTCCCATCGGGACCCCCTCCGCGGCGTGCGGCGGTCCCCCTGGCTCTGGGAGCGATCGCCGACGAGCGGGCGGATGTCCGTGTTTTCCGCCCCCCCCCCCGCGATCACTCCCAGCCAATGGGAGCGCGCTCCCAGCCTGTCACTTCCTCCTCCTGTGTTTACACAGGAAGGAGGAAATGATGTAATCTCTCATCGCAGCGCTGTTTCCCAGCTCTGCTGATGAGAGAAGACATGCCAAGTAAGTGTGCACCAACACAACACTGACACACACTCACATAGGCATATTAACCCCTTGTGATCGCCCCCCCCACCCCCCTGTCACAGTGTTACTGAATGCAGTGATTTAATCACTGCATTTAGTGTCAGTGTGACAGGCACTGTAAAAAACAGTTAGTGTTAGGTTCAGGATAGCCCCCCCACCCCCCCTAATAAAGTTTTAACCCCCTGATCACCGCCCTAGTTAACCCTTTCACTCCCTATTGCCAGCGTCACTAAGCGATCATTTTTCTGATCGCTGTATTAGTGTCGCTGTTCCCGCTAGGTAGCTATTTTTTTTATTACGATTTTTTTTTTTTACTAAAGACATGTGGCTAAATAAATTTTGGCCTAAATGTTTTACTAAAATTTAGTTTATTTGATTTTTTTTATAACAAATAGTAAAAAAATAGTGATTTTTTTCAAAATTGTCGCTCTATTTTAGTTTATAGCGCAAAAAATAAAAATCGCAGAGGCGATCAAATACCACCGTAAGAAAGCTCTATTTGTGGGAAGAAAAGGACGCAAATTTTGTTTGGGAGCCACGTCGCACGACCGCGCAATTGTCTGTTAAAGCGACGCAGCGCCGAATTGTAAAAACACCTTGGGTCATTTACCAGCGTATTGGTCCGGGTCTTAAGTGGTTAATGTCAGGTTTCTGTGATGTCAAAAAAATAGACAAAGATAAATAATTTAATAATTTTTTTCACCTTTTAATGTGACCTATAAACTGTACAACTGGTTGAACAACAAATTCATCATTTTAAAGCTGTAGCACATAAAACAAACACTACTTTTTTTGGTATACCAAATTTTATTTATGATGTCAATTGTTAGTACTCAAAGTATTACATTTTTCAAACTACACCACCACCTTTTAGGCTTTATATGAACAGCGCCACACCTACACCTCTCCTAATTACCAGTAACTAATCAGAATACACAATTTTCAAAATGACGAAAAAAGTTTGGCTGGAGTTGGGCCTAAAATTTAATTCCACATTTTCCATACACTTTTATAATTTTAGTTTAAAAGAACGTTAACTGCAACGCTGGAAATGCTAGCTAGCAATCCTTTGGGTAATATATGGTGTTTTACAAGAAAAAAATGATCGTTTTGTTTTTCTTTACAGAGGGAGTGCAGCTACTCTGCCTAATAGACAAGGCTGCGGATGCCTGCCGTTACCTGCAGACGTACAATGAGTGGAATCATGCAGCATGGCTTGCCAAGGTTAGTAGTAGCAGAATCCATAGAAACACATTTAAATCCCACCAGCTTGCAGTACTCATTTATAGTGTGCGGGAGACTCAGAGGGGGTCCCTGTGATTAGCTGCTAATGGGAAGTGCCATTATAGCAATGGGAAGCGTACAGCTCCCCAAATAACACACATATTGCGATAGATCGCATGTAATGCGTATTCTGCAATTACCTGCGACTGTTCACCCCTGGGGGAAGACCATTGCATGAGTACTTGCATGCACTTGCCCATGAATAGCTGCAAGAGCATCCTCCTGTTGATTTCAGTGGGGTTTCCTTCCTGCAGCTAATCATAGTGAACCCCTGTTGGGTCTCCTGCAGTTAATTCCAAACAGGCCTTTCACTTTAGCTGTTTTTAAACTGGATACGAAAAGCTTTTTACCTTTATTTTAAGTGTAGCCAAGCAGATCTGAGACTACCATTAAAGAGCTGCTCTGCATTCTTCTAGTAAGAGGTTGCCCAGCCTAGAAAACAAATAAATCAGTCTGAGCCAGGCAACAGCTGGTATACTATGGCTTTGCTGAGCCGGGTCTGCATTGCATTGTGTGTAATGTAGCCTCAGGACATTTGCTAGAGCAGCTGAGCAGGGAGACCTCTGCTACACTACATTAGAGGGGCATGGAACCGTGGTTATTGTTTTCTGCTCTAAAACCTCTTCATTCTCTGCTCTAAAACCTCTTCATTCTCTGGACAAAAATCTTGGTAAACAACTTATACTTTGCTTTCACGTGTTAACTTGTCAGAGCCAGTTACCCTCCGGGATGGCGATCAAATGTCGTTCCCACAATGTAGCACTAGGTTCCTAAGTGGCCAGTCACCAGGCTTTAGGCCTGCTAGAGAGTCCACATTGACGTGTAAGTCCAAGCTAATGAACAATTGGAATGTTCCCATGCAGGGCTTTTTTTCAGCCAGAATGTGGCAAAACAAAGTTCCACCACCTCTGGCACCAAGTGACATGGCTCCACTCCCTGCCCTGCATATTCTTATGAGAGCAGAGTTTGGGGCAGGGAATGTGCACAACCACCCTAAACTCTTGGCAGCAGCTTTTTCTGAAGACCGGATGCTACTCTGTAAGCTCTGTACTTGGGGGGATTTGGGGTAAACGGGCCTGTAAGATATGCATGTAGCACACTCCTGAGTGCTGTATGCATGTACACCCACCCTTTAATGGTGTGTATGTTTGTATGTGGTTGAGTTCTATATATATCTTTAAAGATAAATGGGGCATTTAATCACTTAAGGACCGCCTCCTGCACATATACGTCGGCAGAATGGCACGGCTGGGCACAAGCACGTACAGGTACGTCCTCTTTAAGTGCCCAGCCGTACCCTACAGTTAGAAACACAGATGAGGTCACACTTAACCTCTTCAGTGTCCCCTTGTGGTTAACTCCCATACTGCAATTGTCATTTTCACAGTAAACAATGCATTTTTAATGCATTTTTTGCTGTGAAAATGACAATGGTCCCAAAAATGTGTCAAAATTGTCCGAAGTGTCCGTCATAATGTCGCAGTCATGAAAAAAATCGCTGATTGCTGCCATTAGTAGTAAAAAAAAAAAAATGCAATTAAACTATCCCCTATTTTGTAAACGCTATAAATGTTGCGCAAACCAATCGAACGCTTATTGCGATTTTTTTTTTTTTTTACCAAAAATAGGTAGAAAAATATGTATCGGCCTAAACTGAGGCCTTTTTTTTTTTTTTTTTTATGCTTTTGGGGGATATTTATTATAGCAAAAAATAAATAAAATATATTGCATTTTTTTCAAAATTGTCGCTCTATTTTTGTATATAGCGCAAAAAATAAAAAACGCAGAGGTGATCAAATACCACCAAAAGAATTTTCTATTTGTGGGGAAAAAAAAGGACGCCAATTTTGTTTGGGAGCCACGTCGCACGACCGGCAAATTGTCAGTTAAAGCGACGCAGTGCCGAATCGTAAAAACTGGCCAGGTCTTCCACCTGCCTAAAGGTCCAGGTCTTACGTGGTTAAGTAGGCAGAATTCAGTAACGGCAAGATGGGTAGGTAATGGAATTTGTCAGGTGGACTTTTTTACCAAACAGTTAACCACTTAAGGACCGTCGCATGTACATTTACGTCGGCAGAATGGCACCGACAGGCACATCAACGTATATATACGTTGGTGCCTTGGGGGGGATCGGGGGTCCGATCGGACCCCCCCCCCCCGTACATGCGGCGGGAGCAAGTGGGGGCGGCTATCCGTTTTCATCCGCCCCCTCCGGATCACTCCCAGCCAATGTGCGCGCCCGCCCGCCCTGTCACTTCCTCCTCCTGTGTAAACACAGGAAGGAGGAAGCGACGTGATCTCTCCCTCGGCGTTTGTTTCAAGCGCCGCTGAGGAGAGATCACAACACACCAAGTAAGTCTGCACCAACAGCACACTTACACACAGACACAAACACATTTAACCCCCGCGATCGACCCCCCCCCCCTCCCCCCTGTCACAGTGTCACTGAATGCAGTAATCGTACATGTATGATTACTGTATTTAGTGTCAGTGTGACAGACAGTGTGACAGTCAGTCAGTGTTAGTGTCAGGGTAGCCCCCCCAATAAAGTTTTAACCCCTTGATCACTGCCCTAGTTAACCCTTTCACTCCCTATTGCCAGCGTCACTAAGCGATCATTTTTCTGATCGCTGTATTAGTGTCGCTGTTCCCGCTAGGTAGCTAATTTTTTTTTAATGCGATTTTTTTTTTTTACTAAAGACATGTGGCTAAATACATTTTGGCCTAAATGTTTGACTAAAATTTAGTTTATTGGTTTTTTATTATAACAAAAAGTAAAAAATATTGTTTTTTTTTTCAAAAATGTCGCTCTATTTTTGTATATAGCGCAAAAAATAAAAATCGCAGAGGCGATCAAATACCACCAAAAGAAAGCTCTATTTGTGGGAAAAAAAAGGACGCAAATTTTTTGTTTGGGAGCCACGTCGCACGACCGCGCAATTGTCTGTTAAAGCGACGCAGTGCCGAATCGCAAAAACCCCTTGGGTCATTTGCCAGCGTATTGGTCCGGGTCTTAAGTGGTTAAGCAAGGGTCAAGCAGTATTTACTATACTATGGATAAGTGAGACAGACAAGGATATCAAGCAAGGATTGGTAAAAGCAGGGCAGACCAATAAAATAAAACTTGCCTCCTGTTTACAGGGATGCTGTATAGTAGCATCTAATGGCATTCCTGTGCTTGTTTACTAAACACAAATGATTTCCCATTTAAAATCAACACAGGCTGCAGTGCTGTCACTTTGTCATCATGGCTGCAAGAATAAGCAATAAGACCATTATATGTTGCTGTATTTATCCATACACTCAGGTTCTATTTTTAATGCTGTAAAAGAGATGCAGGCTAAATTACAGGTCAATGCTGCCTTGTTCACAAGAAGATTGTAAAGGGCACCTGTCGGGAGAGAAATGTTGGGGCTGCTACTGCTGATTTACCGATTTTACTAAATTACAGGCTTCAAGGCTGTCAAGTGTGAACTCCATCACTCATACTCATTTCAGGTCAAAGACACACTTGGTAGTGAAACCAGCATACGAATGACAGCCCTGAAGCCTTATACCTTTTATTTAATAATTCAGCAGTGTCTACTCCCATATCTGTACTGTATTAGGCTTCCTTTAACATGCAAGTGTAGGCAGTGGGTTTTTCATACCTCCTGGAAGTGCATCAATAATACAGTCCACTTGTGCTTTTCTATCCAAACAAAATCCACTCACTTCATTATAAAAATCCATCTGCCTGCTTGTTGTAGATCTCAGTGAGAGCTTCCTCTGCCTGGTCAGGCACCCCCTTCTTTTTCCAGAGGCAAACATTCACACTGGATTGCTGCACAGATCTGGAAGAAATGCACAAAACACATCAAGATTCAAGGCAGAATGCACATGACTTGTATATTGACTTTATTTACTTATCCTGGAGTTCTGCTGTTATAGGGCTGCTTTTAGAAGGTTTTCAAGGGATACCTATATGATCAGGTCACTCCTGACATGCTTCTAGCTGTATGTGCCTGAAATAGCACCAGTATAACATCACATTGTCTCTTTAGTGAATTCATCTGTCTGGTACTGCAGGTGTAGAAGGGTGCCTCGGAGTGGCATCTGGTATTCTTGATAACAGACTAGGAACGTAAGCTCCTGCTTGTTCCTGATTGATAATGCTTCAAATATTAGAAATCAGTTTGTTGTGACTAGACAGTGGAATTTTAGGCTCTTTTGTTTATGGACGGACACAGCAGCAATCTTGACAAAGTGGGTATTAGCCTTCATTCGGGAGTGACTAGGCAGAAACTTGTTAGAAAGTGTTCATCACATCACTCCCTGCATCTCGCAGCTCAATTTTTTTTCTGCCTACCAAAGAAGGACATGGCTCCCTTCAGGCCCATAGGCCTGGAGGTTTATTTGAATTTTTTGTTCCTGTAATTTGCGATCAACTGCCGACTGGGTGACAGGCTGGATCCCAGATCCTTCTAGTCTACCCATTTTTGGCTAGCGAGCATGTGCCGACCTTAGCTACTCACTGGGTCATCCACAACATGCCCGTCGCTCTACGGTTGGCCGGTGAGCTACAAGCTCCGGGGGAAGCATATGACTGGTCTAGACGGCTGAGTCGCAGCGTGCCCGGCCGACAGTCACCTGTGTAACTGCGCAGAAGATGGTCTGTATGGGATGCTTCCAGCATAATCCATGCAGGAAGGGTAAGTAGTAATCCCCTGCTTCGGCAGGAGGGACATAGCTGGACATTCCCGGGGAGGTCAAGTAGGAGTTCCATCCTTCCTTTCCTCCTCCCTGAGCTCTGTGAACTAGGCTGGGGGGCAGGGGTTTACCCGGGGGGGGGCTTCATCTGTGGCAGGAACTGCGCTGTACGTCCGCTACTGGGGTGCTATTGGGCTGCCATTTAAGGGTGTCAGTTTTTGCCCTTGTCTCTATGGCAGCTAGGAGGGTGGTCTGGTGTTGCCTTGCCTGGAGTCCCTGTGGGTGTCGGGTGCGTGGGTCAGCATGGCGTCAGAAGCGGACGCCTCTTCCCCTGAAATGGCAATTGATGCCCCTGCACACGATCGGTGGACGCTATGTCGGCTATCCTGGAGGCTTTTGTTGCCAAGGTAAAAGCGGCGCGTGGGAACACGAGATCAGCTAAACGGTGAGGATGACACTGGGTCAGCACGTGAAAAGGCTCTGGTAGATGACCTGATCACCGCAAGATACTCTAAAGATAGAGGAGTCTAAGGAAGCAACAGAGGCGTTGGTCCCTTTCCGGTTCCATAAGCCGACACGCATGGCTAAGGTGTTTCCTTGTGTGTCTTATCTAGACAACATTTTATACAAAGAGTGGGACAAACCACAGAAGGTTTTTTCGGTCCCTAAAAGTTTGGCGGTGCGTTACCCTTTTGAGGAGAGTTTCCTGAAAAAATTGACCTCTCCTCCGATAGTGAACCGTCCTGTGTCCAGATTAAATAAGGTAACCACGATTCCGGTGGAAGGGGGTTCTGTTTTCAAGGACCCTGCGGATAAGAAGGCTGAGGCTGAGGCGGTCACCCGCAACCTATACACGTGGTGGGCTTGGCTGTTAGAGGTAGACCGATATGGGTTTTTCTCTGGCCGATGCCGATATGTAGAAATTGGGGCGTCCGATGGCCGATATGATGCCGATTTTTGTGGCCGATTATAAAAAAAAACTTACCCACTTTACTCCTTCCTGCTTACTCCTGTAACTCTAGCACATACTTGATGTCCTCAGAATAGATGTCACTGGCAGGTGGCACTCGTTTGGAACTGACAGATGGCACCGATTGGCAGTGACACTGGTGGTGGCACTGGCTGGTTTCACACTAAGCCGAATGTAACTGTGTGGGCGGGACACAACAGCTAAATTACACCAGCCAATGATTGGGGCTGCTTTAGAAAGTGGTCAGCCTTGGATACAATTTTCTGCTTTCCAGACCCTCAAGCTATACGGTGGTGTTACGTCGTCTGCTCTGGCTTAAGTGTTGGTCAAGAAGGCCTTGATGGATTTGCCCTTTAAGGGCGACAGACTTTTTGGAGCATCTTTGGATGACATTATTTAAGATGCCACAGGAGGTAAGAGTACCATGCTCCCACAATCCAAAAAGGGTAAGGAGCCACGCCGTAGGCAAGCGCCCTCCTTCACTGCGCACACAGTTTTTTTTTTTCACCCCCCCAGCGGGGAAGATAAATGATCTCAGGCCAATAAAGCGCCTGCTAAAGGGAACAGAAGCGTCCCTGGTTTTGCAAGCCTGCAAACAAATCTATGTCCGCATGAAGGTCTGTCCCCGCCCATCTCTTGTGTGGGGGGGGGGTGTCGTTGCGTCCCGGTGGACATCTCTGACGGGTGGGTTTGCGAACTAGTTTCCTCAGGGTACAAGATAGTTTCTCTTGCCCACTGACCAGATTTTTTTCCATCCAAACTCCAGCTTCAGCCGACCCGTCGGTAAGCCCTGTATGGGGCAGTTCAGGATCTGCTAATACGCGGGGTGATCATTCCTGTCCCAGTACAGGAACGGTTTCAGGGGTTTTACTCAAATCTGTTCATAGTACCAAAGAAGGATGGTATTCGTCTAATCCTGGACCTCAAGGCCCTCAATTGCTTTGATGGTACAAAGATTCCGGATGCAGTCAGTTCAGTCTGTTGTCGCTGCTCTTCATCCGCGGGACTTTCTGGCATTTTTGGACATCAAGGACGCATACTTGCATGTTCCCATATGCACCAGGCATCAGAGATTCCTGCGCTTTGCGGTCTGAGAGGACTACTATCAATTTGTGGCTCTCCCTTTTGGCCTGGCTTCGGCACCGAAAGTGTTCACCAAGGTGCTCGCCCCTGATTCTGGCCCTGCTAAGACAGCGTGGCATCACTATCATGGGCTACTTGGAAGATCTTCTTCTGAGGGCCACTTCAAGCTCAGAATTATAGGTGAGCGTGTCTAAAACCTGTCAGACCCTCAGAGACTTTGGTTGGGTGCTGAACACAAGTCAGTATTGGTGTCGACTCGGCACCTAGAATATCTGGGGTTGATTTTGGACTCCTCAGAGGCGAAAGTTTTTCTCCCTGTGGAAAATTTGCAGACCCTTTGGTAGAGGTCGACCGATATATCGCCTTTTTAACCACTTCCCTACCGCGCAACGTCCTTTCTTCACGGCGTTCTAGGGCGGCACCACTCGCGATCCCGCGTGCGTGCCCGACGGCCACGATTGCCGCCGGCACCCGCTGATGACGGCAGGAGTGTGGATCTGTGTGTGTAAACACACAGATCCACCTCCTGTCAGCGGGGAGGAGACTGATGTGTGTTCCCAGTACAGAGGAACACACATCGGTCTCCTCCCCCTGTGAGTCCCCCTCCCCCTACAGTTAGAACATACTTTAGGTAACATTTTAACTAGGGTTGTCCAGATACCGATACTAGTATCGGTATCGGGACCGATACCGAGTATTTGCGGGAGTACTTGTACTCGCGCAAATGCTCCCGATACCTAAATAGAATACTTTTTTTGTATTTATCAACATGTTCTGTGAAAATTCTTTGAGTTTTATACTACTGCGTGACAAGAAAATAAAACATTTTTATTCATTTTTACTAATTTTTATTCTTTTATAATGTCTTGAGTTAGGATATTTTCTTTAGAATTATGAAGAACTTAGTCTGTATTGTGGTTTGAAAACTGTCACATGACATTTAAAAAAAGTATCAGTATTCGGTATCGGCAAGTACATGAAAAAAAGTATCGGTACTTGTACTCGTATCGGTATCGGGACAACCCTAATTTTAACCCCTTCAGCACCCCCTAGTGTTAACCCCTTCCCTGCCAGTCACATTTACACAGTAATCGGTGCAGTTTTATAGCACTAATCGCTGTGTAAATGTGAATGGTCCCAAAAATGTCTCAAAAGTGTCCGATATGTCCGCCACATATGCCATAAATCTATCACCTATTTTGTAGACGCTATAACTTTTGCGCAAACCAATTAATATACGATTATTGCGTTTTTTTTTACCAAAAATACGTAGAAGAATACGTATCGGTCTAAACTGAGGGAAAAAAAAAGTTAAAAAAAAAAAAAAAATTGTGATATGTATTAAATAAAAAGGAAAAAATATTGTGTTTTTTTTTTTTAAATTGTCGCTCTTCTTTTGTTTATAGCGCAGAAAATAAAAAACACACAGATGATCAAATACCACTAAAAGAAAGCTTTATTTGTGTGGGGGAAAAAAACATAACAATTTAATTTGGGTACAATGTTGCATGACCGCGCAATTGTCATTCAAAGTGCAACAGCGCTGAAAACTAAAAATTGGCCTGGGCAGGAAGGGGGTGAAAATGCCCTGTATGGAAGGGGTTAAAGATATCAGCATCGGCCGATTATTATGTAAAATAGGCCGATTGTCTGCCTGCTGGTTCGTTGCTGACTTTTTTTGTTTTTGTTTAGGAAGTCGGCAGCAAACCAGCGGGCTGGTAACAGCCAATCAGCGGCCGCAGCTGCCGACATCCTCCACTGTAAAAAAAAACGTCCCCTGACGTGCTGCGCGCCCTGCCTACAAACCCCAAAATGGAGCGCGGGCTGGTAACTGCCAGCCCGTGCTGCATTCTGGTGTTTGTAGGCAGAAGCAATGGGCGCAGCACGTCAGGGGCCATTTTTTTTTTCAGAGTGGAGGATGTCGGCAGCCCCCAGCCTGGCATTGAGACACAGAGAGTGTAAAAAGTGTAGACAGTCAGGTAAAAATTGGGTGAAATATGATTAATTTATATTTTATGTATTTGTATTTATTATAGTTAGGGCACTGATGGGCAATGATGGGATGCATTAGTGGGCATTGAGGTGGCACTGATAGACACAAATGAGGTGGCACCGATAGGCTGCACTGGTGGGCACTAATGAGGTAGCACTGATGTGGCACTGACAGGATGCACCCCACCTCTCCACCCTAAACAATTATCTCCTCCCCACCTCTCCACCCTAGGTTTTTTGAGATGAAGGGAAAAAAAAAAAAATCAGCCTAAAATATCGGCCACAAAAATCGGCAACACATATCGGCCATCCCGATTTCCAAATATCGGCATCGGCCAGAGAAAAACCCATATCGGTCGACCTCTACCCTTCGGGCTGCGGTGCGGCAGTTGACATATCAAAGATGGTCGTCACTCCGCTTTTGCATGCAGGTCCTGGGTCTCATGGTAGCCTCCTTTGAGGCGGTACCGTATGCTTAATTTCACATGAGTGTTGCAGAAGGAAGTGCCCATCGTCCCTGGATTGTCAAATCCAGGTGAGCCACCTAATCAAGACCTCCCTGGTTTGGTAGCTGACATCACTGGCACTCCTGTCCAGGAAGTCGTTCCTTCCTCATCACGGGATAGTGGTCACGATGGATGCCAGCCTTGCCGGTTGGGGGGGTTCAGTCGGCCCAGGGTCGCTGGACTCCGGAGGAATCCCGCCTGCCGATCAATGTCCTGGAACTCTGTTCGATCAGGCTGTGCCTCTCCACGTGGCCTCAAGGGGCTACAGGGGTGTCCAGTCGAACAAGACCACGGCGGTGGCATATGTTCACCATCAGGGGAGGAACAAGTAGCTTGGCTGCAGCATCGGAGGTCACCGACATCCTAAGGTGGGCAGAAAGGAGCGTACCGGCCCTGTCGGCCGTATACATTCCGGGTGTAGAAAAACTGCCAGGCGGACTACCTGAGTTGCCAGATGTTGGACCAAGGAGAATGGTCTCTACACCCGCATGTGTTTCAGCTCCTTTGCCAAAGATGGGGCAAGCTGGACGTACATCTCCTAGCTTCTCGACTCAATCGGAAGGTATTGAGGTTTGTGGCCAGGTCAAGAGACCCATGGGCAGACGCGACTGATGCATTGTTGGCACTGTGGTGTCTGTATCAGCTAATCCTATGCCTTCCCTCCTCTGAAGCTCCGTCCTTATCTGCTTCGCAGAGTAGAGCCAAAGGGGATTTCAATAATCCTAATTGCTCCAGCTTGGCCTTAGCGTCCTTAGTACGCCGATCTAGTGCATCTGGTAGCCCCTTGGCATCTACCTCTACAAAAGGACCTGTTGTCGCAAGGTCCCATACGCCATCCTGCTTTACAGTCGCTGGCTTTAACGGCATGGCTATTGAGAGCCAGGTGCTAAGAGACCGGGGCCTGTCGGATTCGGTGATCTCTACCATGAGGCGTGCTCGGAAGTCATCCTCTAGGAAGATTTACCATTGCACTTGGAAGGCCTACATATCCATGTGTGGAAATGGGCTGGCATCCGCGTACCCTTTGGTTTCCAGGGCCCTTACAGCGTGGGATGGACCAGAAGCTCGCCTTAAGTACGGTTAAGGGGCAGATATCTGCCCTGGTTGCTCACTCTCTAGTGAGAGCATTTGTGCAGGGGGTTTAGCATGTGGCCCCCGGTCCATCTTCCACTACCTCCATGGGATTTGAATCTTGTCCTCTCGGTGCTTCAGAAACCACTGTTTGAAGATATTAGGGAAATTCTCTTGTTGACACTTTCTCAGAAAGTGGTCTTTTTGGTGGCTGTTATGTCAGTTGGATGGGTTTCTGAGCTGGCAGCCTTGTCATGCAAGGCTCCCTATTTGGTCTTCTACAAGTATAAGGTGGTGCTGCGTCTGCAGCTATCTTTTCTGCCTAAGGTTGTTTTGGCCTTCCATCTCAATGAGGACATTGTACTTCCATCCTTGTGTCCTCATCCGTTTTCCAAGCTTTGAGAGTATACTCATCTGATACTGCTCTGTTCCGGCTGGTGCCAAGAAGGGCCTGGTGGTCTCGTTGGCCACCATCTCGAGGTGGATCTGACATATCGTGATTCAGGCTTACGCCATAAAGGATCGGGCATCCCCCTTTCCTGTCACGACGCATTAGCCGCCTCTTGGGCTTTCAGACATCAAGCGTCTGTTTCCCAGGTGTCGTTCGTTCACACTTTCACAAGGTTGATGTGAGTGTATCTTCGGATGCTTCTTTCGGCCGCAAGGTTTTGCAGGCGGCTGTTTAGAGTTTCAACTTCTCCGTAGAGGAGCCCTGTTTTGTTTTGGGGTGAAGTTTGTTTTAATGCTGTTCCCTCCCCTCGTTTTTTGACACTGCTTTGGGACGTCCCACTTTGTCAAGATTGCTGCTGTGTCCATCCAAGAATGAAAGAGAAAAACTAGGATTTTTGTACTCATCGTAAAATCCTTTACCCTGAGTTCATGGATGGACACAGCAGCAATCTTGACAAAGTGGGCATTGCTCTTTATTCAGGAGTGACTAGGCAGAAACTTGTTAGAAAGTGTTAATCACATCACATACTGTACAGTACTGCCCAGAAGGGCAGTCCCTCTGGGTACAACCCCTCTCCCTGCATCTCACAGCTCAGTTCGTCCAAAAAGCAGTACAAACTTAAAAAGGAACGGTGGGTGCTGTGTGCGTCCATGAACTCGGAGAAAAGGATTTTACGGCGAGTACAAAAATCCTATTTCCTAACAGTTAAAAAAAATGCTCCCTCCTAACACCTATTCTAACTAACTTGTGTAAGGAAGATGTACACTTTTTTTATACTAACCTATTTTTGGTCCAGTCACATGATCCGTCTCCCTTGTGTCAACCAGTGGCTGCTGCAAGGGAGAAGATTGAGCGCTGATGGGTGGGGCCATAGTAAGCCTACGGGTGATGTCACCACTCTCAGGCATCCATCGGCTCTCTCCTCTCCCTGCAGCCAACACTGATTGACATGGGGGAGATTACATGCCTGAAAATAAGTAAGCATATAGCTCGCTCTTACACAGATTAGTTAGAATTGGTGTCAGGAGGGGGAAGGGAGCGAGTTTTTAAGACTAGTTGGAAAAAGCCTGGTACCCATTTTAAATTTCCCAGCAAAAACAGTAGAACTCTGATTGGGAGCAAGTAAAGTCATCTAAGTGGATATAAATATCTTGAATTACTACATTAAGATAAGATGCCATGTTAAATTGTTAAAATTTACTTTTAGATTTTATAGAAAAGTGAGCACATTGGGTCCTATGTAGATAATTTAGAAATTATATCAGGAGTTGTTCTTTAGGTAGAGCAATAGCGATGAGGGGGAACAGATGCTTTGTATAGAGAGGCACAACAGTACATTGATATCTAAGGTATGTCGCCTATCCCATAACCATAACCTTTACTTTTTAACAGGTGCGACTGAATCCAGAAGAATGTGCCGAGGTCATGAAACGATGGGTGGACCATCTCTGTTCCCCACATATCAATCAGAAGTATAAAGCAATCCTTGTTCTTCTTTCTCTCGGCTGCTTCAGAAAAGTAATAGAAATGTTACACAGGTAAACCCTTACTCCCCCAATACAATGGTTTTGGACTGTGTGTGCTTTTTAGCTATCCAAGCAGAGCGGTATCCTGGCCTAGGCTATCAAGGCCAAGGCCTAGGGCAGCACTTTGCAGGGGGGCAGCACGAAAAGTCACCGCCGGCTTGCGCTACACTGTTAGGAAAACTAGTCTAGCGCCCCCAAAAGCGTCCGTGCTGCTACTGGTATGCAGGCGGCCGGCATTCTGCAACTGTTGGGGGGGCTTCCAATTTTGACTATTTTATCATCCTGGACCACAAACCTTCCTCATTGTGCTATATGTTTCTGCTGCACCATCTACTTAAAGTAGAACTATAGGCAACACTTTTTTTTTTTCATTTTGGGTAGAGTAAGGGAGGGTTATAGCCCCTGTCAGTTTATTTTTTACCATCCCTGTCCCATTGCGAAGATTTCCCTTCACTTCCTGCTCTATGGGCAACCAGGAAGTAAGAGGAAATCTAAGTAAATTAAGGGAATCCATTGCCACCCCCCCCCCCCCCAGGCCCTCAGAACTAGTGTCCTCACTCGAAAATTTCAGGGCGGGTCTTAAACACAGGAAGGGGTGGGTCATATTTAAATTAGGGGGTGCACGAGTTTCGTCAGGCCTAGGGCAGCACAAAACCTAAATACACCTCTGTATCCAAGGCCTGTATGATTTTCTAGACATATTTCACATAAAGTGTTTTTTTTTTTTCTGTTTCTCAGCATGAGGTGCTTTGATCGTGCCGCCTTGTTTCTGGAAGCCTGTCTGCAATGTTCAGCATTTGAAACCACTGATGAGTCCAATATCCTTTTTAAGTATTGCAGAATGCAATTTGAACTCTGCTCATTGCATAAGCTATTGTAGGTTTTAAAGTGCACCTGTACTTATGCAACTGCCTTATTTGCCTGAGAAAGCATGTGGCTCTGTCCCCTTCCTTCTATGTAACAGCATTGATGATCACCTGTCATAAGGGAGCATAAAAGCCTAAGTTCAAAGGAAAACATGTGGGCTAATAGTTTTTTTTTTTTTTTTTAAATGAACTGAATGTTCCTTTATTGAAAACATTGGCATGGTAGAAAAAAATCAGCAAAAGGGAATGGAATTCCATAAGGCCGGGTTCACACCTATGCGAATTGACTACGCGTTTCTCCACATTTAATTTGCACAGCAGGAGAATGTGACTGGCTCCCTATGGAGCCGGTTCACATATCTTCGCAGTGGGTCTGGTGCGGTGTGCCGGAAAAACATGTTCCTTTTTTGGTGCATTTCATGTTCAATTTTAGCCCAAAATTCAGGCTGAAATCAAACCTGAATCGGTGAACCAGCACGCACTGGACCCCTGCTGTGCACCGCATGCGGTGACAATGTGAACCTGGCCTAAAGAATGGAATTAAGGCAAAACACGGACTATTGAAAAACTCAATATTCACATGCCCTCACACAAGCCCATATATAAACTGTAGCAGTGTCAATGCCTCACATTGACTAAGTTGGGGTTCTGCAGCCACATCAGCACCCTGATACTCTATTAAAGTTCCCAGGGCAATTCCTTCTAAAGTAAGTCAGTTATGGCATAGGGAGAGCAGCGTTCATAGATTTTTTCACACCAAGGAGGGAGGGAAATGAACATTCCACTTAAGTATAATTTCCCTCTTGGCATAATATAACAAGTATGAGATTAATAGTTTGGTATATCTGGGCCGTTGCTCATCATCTGGTATACCTAACAGTGCCAGTTTGGTTGAGACCGGGAGGGTCAGCTGGAAATGAAAGTTAATAAGTTTAAACACTGCCACCCAAAAGCGGGCAAAATCGACTTTCTTCTGAAAATGCTACTTGTTGGCCTCTGGCTTCAATGCTTTGTGTCAATGACACCCAACAAATATGCAGGAAAGTCATAACGCCTGATCCTGCATACCTGTTTCAGCATCAGTGACTCAGAAAATGTAATTTCTATGGACAGTGGTAAATGCTGCCAATCTATTTTCTTGTAGAAAGAGAAATATTGAGGCTATCCTTGTAGACCACCTTCTAGCATACTAGTTGGCTGGTTATCTTGCTGATGGAGGAGCAATCAGCCAAGTCAGAATTCCTCCTCTAAATATTGGTTCCAGGTTGGTCCCTTTCTTATTTCAACGATGGTTTGAACTTAGGATGGGCAATCAAGTCTTTGACAGAAGTTATAGAACTAGGCTTTTACTGTTCTTAATGTGCCATACACTGATTAAAATGTAGCCAGTTCAGCAGACTAGCCAAATTTTGATCAGTCTGTGGCTGTCCTTGCTCCACAGATGTCAGTTGTTTCATCAAGTTCTGTTGAAGGGACATGTTCGAATACACTGATCTGCAGATGATCGATAAAAAAATTCTGACAGAGATGGATGCCATTGTCAGAATATAATGACCTTGTTTGTGTGAATTGAGGAATCCGTTTTTTTTTCCGTTCAGCATGCTGTCCGAACGAAAAAAGACTAGACTATGTGGAAAATTTACCAAAACTGGTGCAGCTGTGCGCATAGAAGCCGATTGGTTACTAACTTCAGTTCAATTAAACTCTGACAATAAACCTGGAATTGGTTATTATGCACAGCTACACCAGATTCTCTGTTACAGTGCCTTGAAAAAGTATTCATACCTCCTTGACATTTTCAACATTTTGTCATGTTACAACCTAAAACGTAAATGTATTTTATTTGGATTTTATGTGATAGACCTACACAACGTGGCACATAATTGTGAAGTGGAAAGAAAATGATAAATGGTTTTCAATACTTTTTACAAATATCTGAAAAGCGTGGTGTGGATTTGTATTCAGCCTCCTTTACACTGATACCCCTAACTAAAATCTAGTGGCACCAATTGCCTTCAGAAGTCACCTAATTAGTAAATAGAGTCCACCTGTGTGTAAATTAATCTCAGTATAAATACAGCTGTTCTGTGAAGCCCTCACAGAGCACTTTTCAATCCATCATCAAAAATTAAGAGTATGGCACAACTGCAAACCTACCAAAATTTGCCCTTTATTTGGCATTTTTCCATCAACTCTAACCAGCATCCCCATATCATGATGCTGCAGCCACCACCATGTTTCAGGTTGATGTGCAGTGTCAGTTTTCTGCCACATATGACATTTTTCTTTTAGGCCTAAAAGTTCAATTTTGGTCTCATCTGACCAGAGCACCTCCTTCCACATGTTTGCTGTGTCCCACACAAGGCTTCTCGAAAAACTGCAAACAGAACTTCTTATGCCTTTCTTCCAGCAATGGTTTTCTTCTTGCCACTCTACAATAAAGGCCAGATTTGTGAAGTGAACGACAAATATAGTTGTCCTGTGGACAGATTCTCCCACCTGAGTTATGGATCTCTGCAGCTTCTCCAGAGTTACCATGGTTGCTTCTCTGATTAATGCTCTCCGTGGACGGTCATGTCTTGGTAGGTTTACAGTTGTGCCATACCCTTTCCATTTTCAGATGATGGATTGAACAGTGCTCTGTGAGATGTTCAAGGCTTGGGATTTTTTTTTTTTATAACCTAACCCTGCTTTAACCACTTCCCACCCAAGGTACATCTATGGACGTCATTGACTTTAAGCGGGTATATCTGAATAATGCCTACAGCTACAGGAATCATTTGGATATCGTCTTTTAGAGCCAGCGATACTGTGCACTGTAAGAATGATCATAGCGCCTGTTCCATTGCTTGATCGTTTTTTATTATTGTTTCAGGCTTCCCAGCCTAGCGGTGAGATGTAGGGGTCTTATTGACCCCATATCTCACTGTAAAGAGGAGGACCTGTCATGATTTTTCCTATTACAAGGGATGTTCATGCTTTTTTTTTCTTTCCAAAAACCGGGTTAGAAAAATTGATGCGCAAATACCGTGCAATGACCGACATTGTATTCTCTAGGGCAGGGATATGCAATTAGCGGACCTCCAGATGTTGCAGAACTACAAATCCCATGAGGCATAGCAAGACTCTGACAGCCAGAACCATGACACTCAGAGCCAGAAGCATGATGGGACTTGTAGTTTTTCAACAGCTGGAGGTGCGCTAATTGCTTATCCCTGCTCTAGGGTCTGTGCTAAAAAAGAAAAACATGCATAATGTTTGGGGGCTCTATGTAGTTTTCTAGCAAAAAAAATAAGATTTCTACATGTAGGAGCTAAGTGCCAGAATTGTCCCGGATGGGAAGTGGTTAAACTTCTCCACAACAGTATCCCTGACCTGTCTGCTGTGTTCCTTGGCCTTCATGATTCTGTTTGTTCATTAAGGTTCTCGAACAAACCTCTGAGGGCTTCACAGAACAGCTGTATTTATACTGAGATTAAATTATGCACAGGTGGACTCTATTTACTAATTGAATGACTTCTGAAGGCAATTGGTTCCACTAGATTTTAGTTGAAGGTATCAGAGTAAAAGGGGCTGAATACAAATGCATGCGATACTTATTTGTAAAAAAAAAATGAAAACCATTTATAATTTTCCTTCCACTTCACCATTATGTGCCACTTTGTGTTGGTTGGTCCGTCACAAAAAAATCCCATTAAAAATACATTTAAGTTTTTGGCTGTAATATGACAAAATTTTGAAAATTTCAAGGGGTATGAATACATTTTCAAGGCACTGTAGTTCTGACTACTATAACTTGAATTATCTGTGACTGGCATAGCGACAGGTTTTTAAAGGTATACCACTAGTTTTTAGAGTGGGGCAGTTCTACGTAGGAAGCTGTCATAAATGTGACAACTTCCTGCCTTGGGTTCTATTCCCAGAGCCATTCAGCTGTTGCTAAATGTCAAAGGGACTAGAAATCCTAGTGATGCAATAACTCAAATCTGGTAATGCCCATACTTAGGAAAAGACTTGAGTCACAGAGAAGGTGGACTGGATAGGGCAATATGCCCCCAATGACACAGCCGAATGGGGACCTGAAAGACTAGTTCCCCATTAGGTCTACCTTGCTTTTTATTTGACGTGGGTGGCAGTGAACTGATTTGAAAGCTGAACAGTGTCTATGGCTCAGTCAGCACCTAGGCAGACTTGATAGGGAACTAGTCTCTTAGTTGCCAATCTGGCTCCACCCACTGCACTACAAAACTCCTGTCATGCGATGTGTGCAGGGTTGGTAAATGATGCACTGAGGAAAGAGCGTCCAGTATGATCACTCCAGTCTCTGTGTCGGCCTTTGACAGGTACATGAATAAAGCTCAAACACTGACAATTTTGTTGTGGCCCAATGGAATTGTCTAGAGTATCTTTGACACCCTTTATTTCCCCCATTGTATCGAGGCAGCATGTCTTTTCACACGAGGGCAGCATTGGCAGTTTATATAATTTATTACATTAAATTGAGTAGGTGGATCAGATTTGCAGCATTCAGTTTGAACATGAGTATAATGCAGGGATTATTCCCCACCCTTTTTCAAGACTGAATGTAATCTATACCCTCCAGTGGTAGCAATCCTTTGGAAACAGTACAGTTTGGCAACTTATTGTATTTTGAAACCAAACCCTCATGATTTACTCAACATTTCTACTAGAGGTGGAGTTCTAGGCAGCTATCTCTGTTATAGACTTATAGGTGGAGACTGTTACGCATATATATTAAGCATGATAAACTATGCAGCAGATCCTCTATGGATACATTTACTGTAGAACAGATCCCATTTGAATTTTCCTTAACCTCTGTGTACATAAACTGATATCTGCAGTGTTTGCAGATTACGCACGCAGTCTGCGCTCTCTAGGATTCACACAGGGAGCATTGCGATTTGCCAAGAAAGCAGGAGATGCCGGTACAGAGTTACTGTCTGAACTTCAGAGCCACAAACCCGAGGAAGAGAAGTGAGGATAAACCATACAGTCCCTCTATTGAGAGAAGAACTGAGTACATTGGTAAAAGAGAAGGCGAGCATTATGCTTCATGGAAGGTAGACCCCTAGTACTGTCTACGACAGACTACTGAGTCTGACATTCACTGGAATATATGCAGAAATGGGAGACGCTATACCGACATAGTAAAACATTCCTATACTGTGGTTCCCCATTGGACGTTGTCTCACACACACACTAAAATACAGATTTAGTAGAAATGTTATAGTCTGTTTTACCGATTCCTATTCTGTCCTACAAAGCCAGATTCAATTTAATGTAGTGCAGAGCAAAAAGTAATGAGACTGTCCCCAACTTTCAGTTTAGGACGATCAGGAGGGTAAATTATATTTTCTGATTGGTTGTGGTGAATTACTGTGCTTCATTTTCCAATAAGTTCAAGATGTTACAAAGAAGGTATACAGGCCATTCGTTACGAGAGTCAAGTAATCAAGAAGTAAGAACCTTTCTTTGAATGTATGTGGGATTGCTACTTTGTATCTTGGTATTCTGTATAACAGAACATATCTTTTCCATGACAAGTACTAAGGAAAGTTGCCAGCCATCTGAGAATTAAATACTTATACATCGAATATAGAGTACCAAAATAACTGCATTTACTGCTAAACCAGTGCTTTATGAAATCGTGATTCTTCTATTTTTGTAACATGCAAATTCTTGTAAAAAGCAAGAGTTTACCCAGGAAATGGTACTATCACAGTATTACAGTGAAGGATCCTGATTTTAGTAGGACTCCATTCAGAACATCTACACTTTTGGTTGAGCTCTACCATTAAAGTTGGAGTAAACTCCCATGGACTATTTTACCTATAGGTAGAGTAAATATCTACGTGTGAAGTCGCCCGTGACATTAACGGGAGCATGCACTCTGAAGGAAAGACATACCGTGCCATTCCTATAGAGCCTTGTGCTGCTGCTCAGGAGTGACCTCATCATGACTCATCCAATCCAAAGACCAGAGCCCGCCGACCAGGTGAACATGGAAGCCCTCTCAGCGGTGATAACATGCCGCTGGAGGGCTTTGTTTTAAGAGAAGTTTCACATAATGTGCTAGTATGTGATGCATACTAGCACATTCTAACTTTGCCTTGCAAGTTGAAATAAAAAAAAAGCCTGGGGTTTTTTACCACTTTAAAATTTCAGTCAACAACATTACTCCACCAAGGTGCTAGTAGAATTGACGCGATTCTGCTCATGATCCCGAATCTCGTGGCAATTGAAGTACTGTGCACATTTTGGTACCATTATCCCTTAATAGCACCCAAACGCGATGCAATTCTGCTGTGTGAAGCTTGTCACCTGAAAGGGAGAAAGAGCATCTTTCGGGCAACAAATGCACATAGGGCTGTTCAAATTAATGGGATGCCCTATGTGACCCACAGAATCGTATTAAAATCACAATGTTATAATTGCGTAGTGAAAAAGCTCAGATGATGTGAGGGGGGCCAAATGGTTAAAATTATATAGATATCTACACCCACATTAAATATACATCGACTAGCATCACTTGAGTAATATCCAGTGGAAGTTGTACTTAATTGATGGTTGTTAAATGTACCTCCTCCATCCCTAGCATTTCTAGGTAACACTTTTAAAGAATCTCTATTACAGTATTTATGTTGTGGTTTGCTGTAGTGCAGTGTATAGTGTGTTGGGTTACCATTTACAATGAATATCAAGGCAACACACAGAGCAGGTGTGTTGTAGAAATATATAAATGTAAATGGGCTGATATTTTATACATAAAATCTACCTAAAATAGCTGTTTCTATTTTGGCTGACATACAGTATGCCCAGCTTTCCACATTTCCCAGCTGGATTGGCTTTCATGGATTGCAGTACAATTACACTTGCCTAAGTTCTAGGTACAGTAGAATATCTAAATGCAAGTGTTAAACTTTTCTTACATTAGAATTTTTTTTCATTCAGCCCAAGAAATAGTTTGCTTTTCCCACCCGTGCTCAACAGTGTGGCTGGCTGACTCTTTTCTGACAGCTATTGCATTCTCATGGTAAATTTCCACCCAGCAAATTTTTGGACTAGAGAATGCAATCAGTGGCACCCATAGCAACTGATCAGTTCATCGCCAACCAGCTAACATTCGCTTTGTGTGGCCAGTTTTAGGCCAGGGCAACACTAAGGCTGGATTCACACCTAGGCGTGGGCGTATTTGGGAGACAAAGTTTAGGCGTTTTGTACCCGCGATTTGCGGCGACAAAACGCGCCGTTTTAAAATCCTGCTTTTTGTATAGCCATTGTCGGCTATGCGGAACGCCAAAGCCGCCCGATACGCGCGTCGAAAAAGGGTCCGGGACTTTTTTCAAAATCGGCGTTCGGTGTTAGGAGATGTGAACGGTCTCCATAGACAATAATGCAAATTCGACAGTACGATGTATTGTAGCGTCGCGCTTCAGACGGACAAAACACCTAGGTGTGAATGGAGCCTAATGATTAAATATTTTTGCTACTGTGAGATTTAACCACTTGTTGGCAGTCATCTAATTTGCAGCACACTGATGTTATGATGAGATAATTTTCAGTAAGCTGTCAACAGTCCCGAAGCAGAGTAGCCCTAGGCAAAAACACATAATGACCAATCCAAGCTAATGACTTCTGCAAAGATTTCTTGCTTAATAGCCAAAGAATGTTGCAATCGATTTGTGTTTATCTAAAATGAAGTGTCCATTTTATGTAGACATGACCTTTGAAATATCTTTTATGTGTACAGCAGTCCTGTTTATTTCTACAGTGCTTATGTTTCCAAGAAATACTGCAGTGATGACTCCACACCTTATTCCTTCCTACGTAATTCAAAGATGACTAATTTACAGTTCCAAAAAATGTTGGTAGATATTGTTTATGTATTGGGTTTAGAGTGTTATGGTTTTTGTAAGGGAAGCTTTGTGAGTGTGAATGAGAAATGACGTACGAGTGGGGGGGTTGCAGTTTAAAAGAGATGCCTTAAAGTGGACCTAACAGCCACAGCATTAAAGGACAGCGAGGTCTTATTTATGGATGAGTTGTATTCATGGCGGCCCTATGGCTCATCCATAGAAATATATAGGGCCTGGGCATGCCCAGGCGCGTAGTGGTAGAGCTGGCCTGAATGTTTCTTACTAAGACTTTGTAGTACAGCCATACACGGACGAACACTGGAATGGGGAGGAAGAGTATTTCACCAAGTGGACTGTACTCGGGGTGGTGGGGTAACTAATTAAAAGAGTATACTACTAAAGGATACAGTTGTTCTTTAAAGTCTCATATCAGGTTGTGAAGATATAATGCTCTTCAAAATATACACTAGATGATTTGAAATACTTTAAATTTACATTGTAAGAGTGATTCATCTTTAGCCCCACCCCAATGTCAATCTCATTAGCTCAACCAAGCTTGAGAGTGCTGCCAGTCAAGGCACATCCAAGGCTGTTATCCGACTTAAGCTGGCCTTGTATGGATCGAAATTCCAATCCATTTGTGGCCATGTGGTTGAACAGAAGTCAATCTACTGATAGACTTATACCTGTTGGTATATTTCTGCTCGCTCAGCTCCACAAGCAATAAGCTGCAGGGCTTATCTGTGTATTCTGATGGAAAGGGAGTCTTCCAGCATTTAGAATACAATGACACAGTGGAGAGGATTCCCCTATCCACATAAAATGTGTGGATGGGGGAATTGGGTCAGTTTTTCTTGTTTCTTGAATGAAAAAAACTGACCCCATGTATGGCCAGCCTAATGCTGTAACTATTTTATTGTAAAGAGGATGGTTCTAGTAGTAGTCTAATGTAAGGCTCTGGTGTACAGTGCTGCTAAATTTATTGGCTTTAAAAGCTGTTACTGTAGCGTTGGTTCTCAGTCTTCGTAAGTTATTATTTATTGTAAATCATACTGGTAGGAAGTGGTTCTTACTATTATTTTCCACTTTGAGCAGATACCTATAAGCATCAGTGTTATTATATGGACGTATCTAACTTGTATCATATTATTCTGTGCTCCCCACTTACTAAGATGGTAACCAACCCAAAAGATTTAGTAGATTCACCTCTGTCTTTGATGAGGTGAAAACTGTATAAATTTACAAGATCAAAATTTAAACTGGAAAATGACAGAAGGGCAGTTAAAGGATAAATTCACTTTTTTAACATTTTGACATTTTTTTTTTTTTGCAGCCTGTAAAGCATTGCACCAGAGATCAGTAGATCGCTGGTGCCCTGCAAGTCTCCTCTGTCAGTGTTTCTGTCTGGGCGTACATCATTCCACAGTGCCGTGGTAGTTCATTGAAAACTACAAGCCAACAGCTGCAAAGGATGTCGGGACTTGTAGTTTGTTTACACACAGGGCTGTGTGGGTAGAGCCTAGCCACTCATTTCAAAAACTGACAGCTAGTACAGGAACAGTAGCATGTTCCTAAAGGTGAACTTATCCTTTAAGACGATCTAAGGACTCCTCATGCATATGCAACCAGAGTGACCAAGTCACAATTCACCAACCTATAAAACATTGATAGCAGTATTCCATACATGAAATAAATACTTAATTAAATGCTGGTCTCTATACAGCCATTTAGTATGAACGACTTAAATCTATAGATTCCCTGAGCCTTGCTAAACAGCGTGGATTGACAAAACTCTTCCTGCCGGCTATTGTATAATGACACCCAGCACCCATGGCTGTCAGAGAACACAAACAGTGGGTGCGGTCACTCTTCATTCACATTTTTTTCATCTGGCTTCTTTGATTTATGTCTGTTGGCTACGGCCACTCGGTTTTGCCCGATTCATGGGAATCTGCCGAAATACAAGCCATGTACGACCAGTCTTAAGATATTACAGTAAAGTTTCTGCAATATTTTAAATAAGAAAAGATTAGCCATTTTAGTAAAAAGTGTGCAATATTCATATACAATTGGAAGGGCGGCCCAGAAGGCGGCATTCACTGTTACGTAATGTGCTAGTTGGCAAAGCATTCAGTGGTGCCTTTATAGAATATATTAAAGCTTGTACAATTAAAATGTTAGTTCACCCAACATGCAAGTTTAGAATTCCTTATGGATCTAAAAACTGATGTATTATGTATGGGACAATGCACACAGCAATGTAAAGATCCATGCAGGTACATGTATAGCTTGAAGGACTGGCAGCTAAAAGAAGATGGAAAATTGTATGTGTGTGTATATGCATGGGGCTTACAGAACATAACTTGTTTTTTTTGTTTTTTTTGCCCGCAAGATGATGAGCATAAACATCAATAAACTATTGTTACATCCTTGTGCAAGAGGGCTTAAAGCTGAATTCCAGGAATTCAGCCCATTTGTAAAATCTACTGCCATACTACGAGTTAAGACCAACGAGGTGCATGCCGTCTCCTGGACTGATCTCTGACATTTTTGTGGAGCTTTGGGAGTACAGATATCACACTCTTGGGGCTCTGACAGGAGAGATGTACATTTAAACAGAGAAAAGTTCACAAGGTTTCATGCACCTCGTTGGACTTAATCCCTAGTAATACAGCACATTGTACTTGGCTGAATTCCTGGAGTTCAGGTTTAAACTATTGTATTTTCTTTACTAACAAAATAGGAATCTGTCTGTACTTGGAAAATGATAGCCCAGTGCTGCTGTCTATGTGGGCAGACAATGTTTAGTGGTTTGCTTGTGATGGAGTTGGCCTTGTGACACTGATATGGATCCCAACATGTAGCACTTGCATCATAAATGTTCAGTCCTTGTCTATGATAGATATATACAAGTAACACCAAGTGGGTGAGCTTTGTAATTGACCTTTTAGTTGGTACTTTGATTTCTATATTGCTTGATACATTCCTTGTTGATTTATGTTTAAATTAATTATAATAAAAAACAATTAAATATGTGTGCTGTCTGTGTATTATGTCTTCCTATAAATAGGCTGCAGAACGTTATAAATGTAAATTAATGACTAGCGCCATTTACTGATATTTGTAAAAAGATTGGAAGCCATATAACATGCATGCCAAATATGTACCACACATCTCTGTTTTAATTCCAAATAATAAAAGCAATTCACTTTTAGGGCAAAGTGAACAGGTTTTCTTGATTGGGCATCCCCACCCACTGACCCGAAGTCCTAAACACGGCATCTGCTCTGTGTCTGCCAATGGTTGAGCTTACACAGTCTTAATGAGGTTCCCCCCCCCCCCCCCAAGCAGGCCCCGATTTACTCCCTTTGCCACCCCAAGGCTAGGTCCTTCAATGCCGCCCCCCCTCACTCACACACACACACACCATCACATGGGGAAATCCCCAGAGAGCCCCCCTTACATCAGCCTGCCCAGAGAGCCTCCATACTTCAGGGTCCAAAGAGAGCCCCCCTCACACCAGGGTCCCCAAAGAGCCATCCCCCTAAAATTACTGTCCCCAGAGAGCCTTCCCTCTTACATTACTGTCCCCAGAGAGCCTTCCCTCTTACATTACTGTCCCCAGAGAGCCTTCCCTCTTACATTACTGTCCCCAGAGAGCCTTCCCTCTTACATTACTGTCCCCAGAGAGCCTTCCCTCTTACATTACTGTCCCCAGAGAGCCTTCCCTCTTACATTACTGTCCCCAGAGAGCCTTCCCTCTTACATTACTGTCCCCAGAGAGCCTTCCCTCTTACATTACTGTCCCCAGAGAGCCTTCCCTCTTACATTACTGTCCCCAGAGAGCCTTCCCTCTTACATTACTGTCCCCAGAGAGCCTTCCCTCTTACATTACTGTCCCCAGAGAGCCTTCCCTCTTACATTACTGTCCCCAGAGAGCCTTCCCTCTTACATTACTGTCCCCAGAGAGCCTTCCCTCTTACATTACTGTCCCCAGAGAGCCTTCCCTCTTACATTACTGTCCCCAGAGAGCCTTCCCTCTTACATTACTGTCCCCAGAGAGCCTTCCCTCTTACATTACTGTCCCCAGAGAGCCTTCCCTCTTACATTACTGTCCCCAGAGAGCCTTCCCTCTTACATTACTGTCCCCAGAGAGCCTTCCCTCTTACATTACTGTTCCCAGAGAGCCTTCCCTCTTACATTACTGTCCCCAGAGAGCCTTCCCTCTTACATTACTGTCCCCAGAGAGCCTTCCCTCTTACATTACTGTCCCCAGAGAGCCTTCCCTCTTACATCACTGTCCCCAGAGAGCCTTCCCTCTTACATTACTGTCCCCAGAGAGCCTTCCCTCTTACATTACTGTCCCCAGAGAGCCTTCCCTCTTACATTACTGTCCCCAGAGAGCCTTCCCTCTTACATTACTGTCCCCAGAGAGCCTTCCCTCTTACATTACTGTCCCCAGAGAGCCTTCCCTCTTACATTACTGTCCCCAGAGAGCCTTCCCTCTTACATTACTGTCCCCAGAGAGCCTTCCCTCTTACATCAGTGTCCCCAGAAAGCCCCCCTCTTACATCAGGGTCCCCAAACAGCTGACTCCCCCCCTTGCAGAGGTTCCCCTGTACCTGGCAGGTGGAGATGGGAGGTGGCGATCGGCAGCTCTGTGGTGTCCACAGGCAGGGGGGGTCTCCCTGGGGCTAGTAGTTCTACTCCGAATGTATAGAGCAGAGAGGGGAGGTGCCTCTGACCCGGGAATCAGCAACAGTGTACAAGCAGAGCGAAAGTGATACCTATGGAAAAAATTGGAAGGACAACTGCGCTAATCACAATAGCAATAAACAAAATCGCTCAAGTACACAAAAAACAAGCTGCACCTTACTGTGGGACATAGAAACAGTATCAGCATATAAAGAAAAGAAAAAAGGTGCGCTATAGGGATCAGGAATTGCAGAGTAAAAAGGCTCATAATGTTCATTAATCACCATAAAACAAGCAATAGTGTAACAGCTAAAGAAACTATATAAAAAGTCCTTAAACACACAATGGTTCCTTCCACCGGTGAATAAAACAAACAGTCCATATAAACTCAAAAACTGTGATGGCAAACTGATAGAAGATATCCTCCACCGATAGTGTAATGAATTTCTGCTTACCAGATTTACCGTGGTCTCTTAATCAAAAGAAGACCTAAAACAGCATGTGGGTGTCGCAGCAGGATTTGGAAACGTGGTGTTCCAGATGCACTAACGATCACAGCTTCAATCCGGTAGATAGAAAACCTTGAGGGCCATAGGCCATGGAAGACATATACAGGACCGCAATAGTGTGAAATCGTAAAACATTTATTTAACCACTTGTCATCTGCCCACCGTCAAATGACGGCGGGCAGACGACTCCATTGTTCTGACATCACGTCATATGACGTGATGTCCCTTTAAAGCCGCGGGCGCGCGCGCGTCGCCGGCGGGGCGCGCGCGCACCCGCCGCTCTGCGGGGATCCCGTGCGAGTGCCCGGCGGCAACGATCGCCACCGGGCACACGCGATTGCTCAGTAACTGAGCTGGGACGTGCAGCTCTGTGTGTAAACACAGAGCTGCACGTCCCTGTCAGGGAGAGAGGAGATCGATTGTGTCCCTTGTACATAGGGACACAATCGGTCACCTCCCCCAGTCACCCCCCCTCCCCCTACAGTTAGAACACTCATAGGACACACATTTAACCCCTTCCTCGCCCCCTAGTGGTTAACCCCTTCACTGCCAGTCACATTTATACAGTAATCAATGCATATTTATAGCATTTTTCACTGTATAAATGTAAATGGTCCCAAAAATGTCAGAAAAGTGTCCGAAATGTCCGCCATAACGTCGCAGTCCCAATAAAAAAATCGCAGATCGCCGCCATTAATAGTAAAAAAAAAAAAATGCCATAAACTATCCCCTATTTTGTAAACGCTATAAATTTTGCGCAAACCAATCGATAAACGCTTATTGCATTTTTTTTTTACCAAAAATATGTAGAAGAATACGTATCGGCCTAAACTGAGGGAAAAAATATGTTTTTTATATATTTTTGGGGTTATTTATTATAGCAAAAAGGAAAAAATATTGAATTTTTTTAAAAATTGTCGCTCTATTTTTGTTTATAGCGCAAAAAATAAAAACCGCAGAGGTGATCGAATACCACCAAAAGAAAGCTCTATTTGTGGGAAAAAAAGGACGCCAATTTTGTTTGGGAGCCACGTCGCACGACCGCGCAATTGTCAGTTAAAGCGACGCAGTGCCGGAAGCTTATATTTTGTCTGGGCAGGAAGGGGGTGTAGGTGCACAGTAGGTAAGTGGTTAATAACAAAGACAAAAAACGCACTTACATGGTGACAGTGCTAAATGGCATAGTAATCTGTAGCTCCGGCCGGAAGCATAAACAGATTCCCGTCCAAAGGTATGGAGAATGTAACTCAGCAGGGGGTGATTCTGGTGCAGTACACGTTCCGCCCGACCGGTTTCGCGAAAAATCGCTTCCTCATGGGGGCACTCATTTCTCACTCATTTCGCGATTTTTCACGAAACCGGTCGGGCGGAACATGTACTGCACCAGAATCACCCCCTGCCAAGTTACATTCTCCATACCTTTGGACGGGGATCTGTTTATGCTTCCGGCCGGAGCTACAGATTACTATGCCATTTAGCACTGTCACCATGTAAGTGCGTTTTTTGTCTTTGTTTTTAAATAAATGTTTTACGATTTCACACTATTGCGGTCCTGTATATGTCTTCCATGGCCTATGGCCCTCAAGGTTTTCTATCTACCGGATTGAAGCTGTGATCGTTAGTGCATCTGGAACACCACGTTTCCAAATCCTGCTGTGACACCCACATGCTGTTTTAGGTCTTCTTTTGATTAAGAGACCACGGTAAATCTGGTAAGCAGAAATTCATTACACTATCGGTGGAGGATATCTTCTATCAGTTTGCCATCACAGTTTTTGAGTTTATATGGACTGTTTGTTTTATTCACCGGTGGAAGGAACCATTGTGTGTTTAAGGACTTTTTATATAGTTTCATCAGCTGTTACACTATTGCTTGTTTTATGGTGATTAATGAACATTATGAGCCTTTTTACTCTGCAATTCCTGATCCCTATAGCGCACCTTTTTTCTTTTCTTTAGAAAGTGATACCTGCCCGGGTCAGAGGCCCCTCCCCTCTTCTCTCCACTGTATATGCTGACACTCGAGCCCCCATACCTTAAAATACTATGTAGGTATTTCTCACCAGATAAACGCAGGGATGGGGAAGCACAGGTCAATGTCAGTGGGTGGGTGCCATATCAAGAGAACCGGTCACTTTGTCATTCAAGGCAAAGTGCCAGCCTAGCTTTAACTGAGTTTTCTGTGCTCACTAGCTGGATTGAGTGCTCTGAAATCTTTGAAGTATTCAGATGACTGTCCCATTTCATGGGAACCTTTGTGTTTGGGATGCTCATAGGTCAAAGGTTGGGGCCCAAACTATGCAACAGTGCCATGGCATTGCAGTATGCCTTTACATATTTTTGTCAAAAGTTTGCAACAAAAACCTGTTTCTTAATCTACATTTTGAAACGGTTTAATATTAGGTAATCTATGCTGATTAGCTGGCTTAAGTATAAGGAAATCTTAGTAATGTTCTTTATTCTGCCCCACACACGTGAAACTTTTGCTTGTCCGTTGTTGCTATGACTAGGATGTGTTTGCATTAACATGTATAGAGGGGTAAAATCAATGCAGCAATACAAGCATACATTAACATCCAGGGGAAATAATGCATTCCACGTCCGCTTTTCTCACTGATGTCAGCAACAAAACACAAATGCCTGTGCAGGTAACAGTTAAATTGGTCTAATATTTTTTTTTGTGTGGAAGAACTGCATTCAGGTAACTATATACAGTACTGTACATTAAGCAGGCTGCATCCACAGAGTAGGCCAATACAAGCTGCTTTTTCAGAATGAATATTTCAGTAGTTAAGACACAACTGCCACCTACTGGTTGTATAACAGAAGGCAAGTCATTCTTTATATGCAGCTTGAGAACATTAGTAACACTTCAAAAATTGTTTCTGGATTAGCCTAATCAGAAAGACGATTGTTTTTCTACATTCAGAGATCAAAATAGACATAGTGGTTTAACTTAATACATTTTAGCCCAACTTCAGTCAGAAAAGAAAAAAGACTTGTGGTAAAAAATGGCAAAAAAAAATCATCATTGCCGATTTTTTTGGGGTGGAGTTCCTAGCGCAACTTGCCCCCCCTCGTTTATTGTTTTAGTGTTACAGAGGGGGGAGGGGTGTACAGAGAACAGTCAAAAAATCAACAGAAGTTTTAATCCTTCCCCACTCTTTTTAGGTTTGAGTTGTGTTTTAAATATATTTGCTCAGAAGGACTCTTCTTTAAGGACAAGCTGTAAAGCAGGGGTGTCAAACAGGCGGCCCTCCAGCTGTTGCAAAACTACAAGTCCCATGAGGCATTGCAAGGCTAACAGTTACAAGCATGACTCCCACAGGCAGAGGCATGATGGGACTTGTAGTTTCGGAACAGCTGGAGGGCCGCCAGTTTGACACCCCTGCTGTAAAGGATTAGAACCTTGGTCAGATTTGTAATAGTGTGTCCCAGTGCACAGGTTTTTCCATCACCTTATTGGAGAAATATTTGTACATACAAATACAAATCTCGTTAACAGTAGGAAGAATTAGAACTTCTGTTAGTTTTCTTTTTTGCAGTATCCCCATTAGGGAAAAATTTCCATTCGCTTTATGGAGATCATTGGGCGAGAAAGAAAATGTCTCATTTCCACTAAAGTTCTAATGTTTTTTGCACTCTACAAAATTTAGAGTGAACAGATGATTTGGCCATGCAACTGTTTGGCCCTAAAACAAAAAAGCACTAGATATGCTGAAATTCACTGGAGAATTTTCTCGCACAAAGCTATTGCCTCCCTGTCTGACCGCATGGATTGGCCTAGTGCTGTCACATGGCCCAATCTGGTCCCCTCCGTCACCCCAGGGGATTACACAGTGTTTTATTAAAATAATATGGATAGTGAATTATGGGGTTATATGGATGTCTAAATCACAGCCCCAAAACAAGCATACAGAAAGTGATAAGAAAATTCCTGATCACCATACTGGTTATCTTCGGACCTGTAATTCAAAGTGCAGAATCCAGGGAATCGGACTACAACAATCTGAGAAGAAGTAGTTTAGCAATGGCTGCCCACATAATGCTGTTACTCTCACTTCTAACGACCATTTTTGTTGTTCTAGAAAAAAAAATTTGACGTGATTCTTGTCAAGCCTGCCTGGCATACACACGATCGTGAAAAAAAATGCTCGAGCAATGCGCGGTGATGTACAACGGCACTATAAAATTGAAGTTCCATTTGGATGGCAGCACCCTTTGGGCTGCTTTTGCTGATTTCGTGTTAGTAAAAGTTTGAGAGACGATTCGTGCTTTTCAGTCTGTTACAGCGTGACAAATATGCTATGTCCATTACAAATGCTAGTTTTACCAGAACAAGTGCTCCTGTCTCATAACTTGCTTCTGAGCATGCACGAAAAAATTAGAGCATGTTCTAAATTTTTAATGCCCATTTTTCACGTCGTGAAAAATGCTCTGGAGCCCACACACAAACGTTTTTAATGACCATTTAAAAATTTTTAATTTTTCACGTTATGAAAAACGGTCGTGTGCACGCGGCATAAGTTCCATGATGAATGCAGCCTGAACCATTCTACTTTTTTAGATTTCACAACTTCTAATGTATTTTTTGCTGCTGTCTCCTGTGCATGCCCTCTCTATATAGAAGCAGTTGATGGATATGATGAATGGCTCAGAAACAAGTGACAAGTTTAGGTAAACAACCTAAAAGCCAGAGAGGAGGAGGAGGGAGAGACCTTAGGGTTGAGCAACTTGTACTTCGCCCAATCTTGTAAACAGGAAAGCAGATCAGAGAAGCAAATCCCCCCCCCCCCTCCAGGCCAATTCCCCGGGACAAAATGAAATCCTACAACTAGAACAGAATGTATCACATTGTGTACAAACCTATCTAATCTGTGTACTGTTAGATCAAATGTCTTTGCTGCAGCTTGTAAAGGGCACTCTGCTCTTCTTATCGATATCTTCACAGCTAATATCAGTAAGCCTCTGTCCACACCTGAGCAGAGAGGATTACTAGTGATTTTGCTGTTTTCCCATTTTACAAGCTTGCATGCATTAAGGTGAAAAACCTTAAGACTTTACAACCACTTTAATAAGGTAACAGTTGCTATTAAAAGCTGAACTTCGGGGCCAGAAACTTTAGTTTAAACAGAATGGCTACAGAGGATTTAAGTCCACTTTGTGTGAATGAAATGCCTTTGCAAAGCTAGATATTATCCCTGTGCTGTACATAACCTATGCAGAGAGCAGAGCTGTGGGAGGAACCCAGGAGCCCACACTCACTACAGGCTGCCTGTAAAAAGTTACAGGAGGGGGCGAAGACAAGACCAGTCACCATGCACAAGGAGAGAGAGCAGTAGTGACTGGTCTTTATGAAGCTCCTGCACACAGGCAACGTTTCCACACTGGATTACTGCACTGATCTGGAAGGCTGGCAATAAATAAGCTAATCTAGTAACAGTGGTAATTACAAGGCTTTGTAGAACCATTCTTCCTCAAGCTGATAGCCACTGCAATAACTGCTGCATACTCTACAACATTAAAAAAAACAACTGTCACTGACCCTACCTATGACTGGTCTTCATAGCAAGGAGCTTTGGAAGGGCAGACGCATGTCAACAAAGACACAGGATAACCAACCTCAACCTACCAACCAATCAGCAACCAACTAAATTCACCTGTCTAACAGTATGCGTTAAAAACAGGGGTTTAGTTGCACGCATTTGCAAATACATGTGTAAGCTGTAGTCCCCGGTCAAGGCTCCCTGTGTACAGCAGTCCCAACTCTAAAATTTAAAGTCTCCTCAGTGAAAGCACATGTATGCTAATGGTTACTCTACAACATGGGTCTCCAAACTTTCTAAGCAAAGGGCCAGTTTACTGTCATTCAGGCTTTTGATGGGCCGGACTGTGGTCAGTGGAAGAAAGCAATACAGGCCTACCCCGCTTTAAGTACACCCACTTTACATACACTCGCGAGTAAGGACATACCCGTGAGTGTATGTAAAGTGCCTTACAAGTACTGTACAGAAACTTTGCAGCCACAGTTGAAGGAGCTGAAGCACCGAGAGCATAGCCCGCCCTGTTCCAGTGTGCCCCTGACACCCCCCACTACAGCCCCTGGGACCTCAACTACAGCTTCTGTCACCCCTACTACAGCCCCTGACCCCCCACTACATTCTAGAAGTGAAAAAAGATATTGTTTCACTTTAAGTACAGTTTCATTTTACATACATGCTCTGGTCCCATTGTGTACTTAAAAGTGGGGTATGCCTGTACACCATTGTTCGTTGTAATGGAAAGAATAGTGCTCCATCATTGGTTGTAATCGGAGGAATAATGCCCCTTTTTGGTATCAATGGGAGGAATAGAGCCCTATGGATGCTGTCTGTGAGTGGAATGGTATCCCATCATTGGAGTCAGTAGGAGGAGTAGTGCAACAAGGGCCAGATAAAGGCAACTAAAGGGCCACATCTGGCCCCAGGGCCGCAGTTTGGAGACTACTGCTCTACAACATTGCATTTAACATATCTGCATTAAAGTTTCCGCAGCAAAGGGAATATACAATGCAGTAATAGAGTGTGCTATTGACAATAGGCTTATGTATGGCCAACCATTTTTAATCTGTGGATATTTGGGCTAGGCATACATTGGTAGATTTCTCTTGTTCAGGCCACAGGCAGAGTGAAAATCAATAGATTCCTCTATCCATGCTGAACAGTATTGATGGAGGAACCTGCACTGCCTGCTTTTGTATTTGGACAGCCACAGCACCCGTTGCTGTCTGATGGCATGTGGTCTCAGTATCGATTAACTTGTATGCATCCCCCCCCCCAGCCCCTCCACTTCCTGATTTACTGCACTATTTGTACTGGTGACTATTTTCACCAAAAAAGAAAGTGAAAGGAAGTCCACAATTTTAGAATTGTCCCGAAAACAAAACTCACCTGTTCCAAGGACAACTATATAAGAGGCAAGTCTCTCCACTTTTGAAGATTTCCACCAACTTCTTGTTGGACCTCTAAACACAATTTTTTTTTCAATGGTACACGGGCTGCAAAATCTAACCTGTCAGCGGTTTTAACCTGTACTTTACTTTATCCCAAAAAAGCACAAACATTTTGGCTATACAGTAAAACCTTGGTTTGCAAGCATAATTCATTCCAGAAACATGCTTGTAATCTAAAGCACTTGTATATCAAAGCATTTTTTTTATAGGGTATAAAAGAGAAGAGAGGCACTAAGTTGCAATAAGGCAACTAAATTGCAGTAAGTTGCTAAATGTTGCACATTCATTAAATGTAACCATATTGCTACACTTAGAGGCTCCTCTCTTCTTTTTTTATACCCCGTTGTGACATAACGCTACTCTTCTATCAAGACATTGCTTGTATATCAAGGAAAAATGTATTAAAACATTGTGCTTGCCTTGCAAAACACTCTCAAACCAAGTTGCTCTCAAGGTTTTACACTTTAATCACTAAAGGACCACCGCACGACTAAATACGTCAGCAGAATGGCACGGCTGGGCACATGGACGTATATATACGTCCTCTTTAACAGCCCAGCCGTGGGTCGTGAGTGCACCGCTGGCTACACGCAAGCGACCCGGTCCGAAGCTCTGTGACCGCTCCCACAGGACCTGCGCACCCAATCGCCGTGGGTGTCCCGCGAAAGGGTAACAGGAGCTGAAGAAGGGGGAGAGGTGTGTGTAAACACATCTTCCCCGTTCTTCTCTGTGGCAATGTCAGTGATCGTCTGTTCCCTGATATAGGGAACGACGATCACTGACGTCACACATCCAGCCCCGCCCCCCTACAGTTAGGAACACACATGAGGTCACACTTAACCCTACAGTGGCCCCTAGTGGTTAACCCCTTCACTACTATTTTCACAGTAATCGGTGCATTTGTATAGCACTCTTTGTTGTGAAAATGACAATAGTCCCAAAAATGCGTCAAAAGTGTCCACCAATAATGTCGTAGTCATGAAAAAAAAATCACTGATCGACGCCATTTGGTAGTAAAAACAATAATAAAAATGCCATAAAACTTTTTTTTACCAAAAATAGGTAGAAGAATACGTATTGGCCTAAACCAGTGTTTCTCAATTCCAGTCCTCACGCCCCCCCAACAGGTCATGTTTTCAGGATTTCCCTCAGATGAAAAGGCTGTGGGAATTACTAAGGCAGTGAAACTGATCAAATCACCTGTGCAAAATAATGGAAATCCTGAAAACCTGACCTGTTGGGGGGGGCGTGAGGACTGGAATTGAGAAACACTGGCCTAAACTGAGGGGAAAAAAAATGTTTTGTTATATATTTTTTGGGGATATTATAGCAAAAAGTTAAAAATATAGAATATTTTTCAAAATTGTCGCTCTATTTTTGTTTATAGCGCAAAAAATTAAAACCGCAAAGGTGATCAAATACCACCAAAAAAAAGCTCTATTTGTGGGAAAAAAAGGACGGCAATCTTGGTGGGAGCCACGTCGCACGCAATTGTCAGTTAAAGTGATGCAGTGGCGAATCGCAAAAAGGTGCAAGGTCCTTAACCTGCATATTGTTCCGGGTCTTAACCGGTTAAAAGAAAAGAAAAGCATCTTGGGTTCTGTGAATATATTGAAAATGGAGCATGTTTATATAGGGACTATTTTTAATAGCTGTTTATACAATTTAACGTGTGTTTTTGCAAAAATGGTTCTTTAAATATCCATGTGTGTTCTTATCTGGACTGCGCTTGTTAGTGTAAAGCGTTCCTTCAAACAGCCAGTAATAATAGAAGAGGTCAGATGTGCAACAAAGAACATTTCTTCTTCAGCCACCTGGGAAACAAAAACCTGAACATAGGGTCACACTGGCAATACAGATTACTAATAGAATTTATGGCAGTGGTGCAAAGAAAGTAAGAGCAAATATTTCACTGAATATTAAAAAATCTAGAGGGCAAGGTCTACTCTCCTTTTGTTCCACTCTTTATTACACTTTGTTTTTCATTGTCTGATCATCTTGTACATTTCCCAAGTTTCAAAGCCCCAGACAATATGTTTATCAACTTTTAAATAAATAACAGTGATATTAAAAAAAAGTGTAATATCATTGCTCATTTGCAGGAACATTGGGCCAGATCCACATAGAAATAGATCCGCGCAGCGTATCAGAGATGCACTACGCCGCCGTACCTTACCTGGCGTAACTTTGAATCCTGAAAGATTTTGTGCCGTAAGCTACGGCGGCATAGTGTATTTCTGGCGGCGGAATTCAAATCGGCGACTAGGGGGCATGATTCATTTAAATGAAGCGCGTCCCTGTGCCAATCGAACTGCGCATGCTCCGTTCAGAAATTTCCCGCCGTGCATTGCGCTAAATTACGTCGCAACAACGTTATTTTTTTTACTAGCGTAAATTACCTACATTCCTATTCAGGGACGACTTAAGCAAAATTCCTATTCACGGACGACTTCAGCAAAATTTAAAAAAAATTAAAATTTCGACGCGGGAACGACGGCCATACTTAATATGCAAAAAAGCAGCTTTAACTATACGCCGGAAAAAGCCGACTAGAGACGCCGTAAGAGAATGCGACGGCTGCGCGTACGGAAATAGCTCATTTGCATACTCGATGCGGAAAACGACGAGAACTCCACCCAGCGGACGCCGAAGTATTGCATCTACAATCCAAAGGCGTAGGCCTGTCGGATCGAACCCAGATGCCGTCATAGCTTGGTTTGAGGATTCAAACTAAAGATGCGCCGCGGGAACTTTGAAAGTACACCGGCGTATCAGTAGACACGCCGACGTACTCTCTCTGTGGATCTGGCCCATTGTCTCTGTCTCTTATTCCTCTAAGTGTATCTAAACCCAAGAACAGAACTGGAATATATTGCACCTTACAAGCCCTTACTAAACTGCATGTCGCATACAGTGGGCAGTACTGCCTCTGAACACAACCCATTCAAATTAAAGCCACACATGGTTGCTGCATTGGTGTTTTGCATTTGTAGGGTTAAAACACACAAAGAGGAAGCTTTAAAATTTAATAGTAAACATTTAAAACACTGAAATCCAAAAACAATCACATCCAAATCCACAAAATGAAATATGTCATACAGAATGCGCAGTATGGAGATGGATAGGACCAGTGTACCCGACCGGTTTCGTCCGCAAAGACTTCTACGGAGGGGTCCAGTGTATGCCCCTGTAGAAGTCTTTGCTGGCGAAACCGGTCGGGTACACTGGTCCTATCCATATCCATGTCCATACTGCGCATTCTGTATGACATCTTTCATTTTGTGGATTTGGATGTGATTGTTTTTGGATTTCAGTGTTTTAAATTTTTGAATTTTTACTATTACATTTTAAAGCATTTTTACACTATGAGGAGTTGCTCTCCCCATTTTTTCCTTTCTTTCCCCGTTTGGAGTTCATCTGTCTATTGGAATTCGGATTGGAGTTTCGTATCTGGTGGCAGTCCTATCCAGGTGCTTTTTGAAGAGATCAACGCCTAGCCCAAGCAGTAAGTTGGACTGTGACACAGACCAGATCGGGCAATCGGCCTACTATGCATTGGTGACCCACCGCCGTATGGTGTGTTCGTGGGTCTACTTCATCTGGTAAGGGTATTTTATCTTCCTTGAGTTTCTGAGATTGCATCTTTGAGGGGAAACTTCCACGTTGACCTCATGGGGATCATCACAACATCATCCTTTATAGTTTATGGACACTTATTATCACTTTGAAGTGCATTCATTGTCCTAGGTTAAACCCTTGAACACCATAGGGTCATTCACCACTATACTAGAGTGTACTCACTGTTTATGAAAACCCTAGAGTATTATAAGGATATTTATTTTGTATCCATTAATTTCACGTATATATTTTTGAACTCACTCATATGGGAGTCCTTGTTCGGACACTCATAGTATCATTTCACAGGGTGTGTCACATTTATTAGGTATACAGTATATTACTTTAAGGGCGTCACTTCCCTTTTGGCACAGTATTTAGAACCCGCTAAACAAATAACGTGAATGCACCAACCAATGTAATCCAAAGCACTTGTATATCAAAGTGAATTTCCCCATAAGAAATAATGGAAACTCAAATGATTTGTTCCACAACCATTTATTTATAGGTCCTTCAGTTTGTAGTCCATATAAAAAGATTATAGCAATGTGATAAGTTGTGTAACCATAAAATGTCCATCCACAAGGGGATTAAAAGCAAAATCTAGCAGGATAAAAGAGAAGAGATGGGCCTCCAAGTGTAGGAATATGGTTACTTTTTAATGAAGGGACAACATTTAGCAATTCACATGGTTGATGATTAAAAAAGGCACATCCAAGTATGCGGGCATCCGGGGTAAAGCAATACACAAAAACCATCCTCCTCACTGCTGTCAGTCTGCTTTTGTGACTGGGAAGACTACCCTGCAGTAGAGCGATCTGAAAGTGAGGCTTAAACCGCTCGTGAAAGGTACGACATTAATGGTGGTGCAGAGGACGGTCTATGTGGACAGCTTTACCCCGGATCCCTGCATACTTAGATGTGCCAATTTTAATCATCAACCATGTGAGTTGCTAAATGTACCTTCATTAAATGTAACCATATTGCTACACTTGGAGGCGCCTCTCTTCTCTTTTCTACTCTGATGTGAAGTGAGGCTACTTGTATATTTGGCTTGTCTTGCAAAACGCTCTCAAACCAAGGTTTGACTTAGAAATATACAGTAGAAGATGAAAACGTGTGTAGTGTTGTTCTTTTACAGTTGAAATATGTAAAGGAGGAGGATATAAAGACGTTTGGCTTGGCTGGTGAATATTTTAGGCTGCCTAGACTCTGGTTGTAATCCAGCTCTGACAAAGTGACTGCCAACAAGTTCAGTAGAGATTAACATTGTTTATGCAGTTTTGGCCTCATCAATTCATGTGTTTGCTGGCTTACTTTGAAGGAAATCTTATTAAATTATAAAAGAAAGGACTACTACAGCCCTGGACAATCGTAGTCTCACAATGTGTCCACAAACTCGGGCCTCTCCCAAACTACAGAATGTGAATTCTAGTCATAATTTATTATTCTAGCAGTTCTGCAATGCATGGTCCTAAAATCTACATTGCATTGAATGGTTTCCTACAATCATTGTAATATCTAACAAGGGTGCAGCTTGTCTTTATTAGAGACAAAACACAATGACTTGAAGTGTTAGGAGGCTAAAGTCAAGGATTCTTTTTTCCCCCAACGATTAGATTGTCCCTTTTATTTTTTCTGCACAAGAATAATGTAGCGTGTTGTATAAATTGTTCTCAGAATGTAATGACACTCTGACCTTGGTTGGATCACAGTGAACACAGTGTTAGGAATCCATATGGTTACACAGCAGTAATGTCTCCTTTTCATGTATAACTGTTTACATTGTCTGATAGATCTCTGGTCTGGGCTTCTCCTGACTGCAGATTCATCATTGATATAAACTATGTGCAGTAGATGGTGCTGACCTACCAGGGCTCCCAACTGTGAGTAATAATACTTCATATGTTTTCATTATTATTTATAATGTGGAACCATATACAACATTTGTTGATAAGCGAATACACAAGACAAATTAAATTAAAAACTGATCCCAATCTACACAAGCCCTAAACCAGCTAAAATTAGGAAATTAATCTATGGCAAAGGTGCACCACAAATTAAAAAAGTGTTACTAAACCAACAAAGTAAAAATCAGTCTGTATGTGCAGTAATGCATTCTAGTTATACTCATTGTGGGACCTTAAACCCCTTTCACACTGAGGAGCGTTTTGAAGGCACTATAGCGTTAAAAATAGCGCCTGCAAACCGCCTTCACACTGGAGCTGTGCGCTGGCAGGGCGTCAGAAAAAGCAGTGAACGCACCGCTCCTAATGCGCTCCTGCCCAATGAAATCAATGGGCAGCGCATTGCTGGTGGTTTTAACCCTTTAGCGGGGGTTATAGGCATCCGCTAGCGGCCAAAATAAGCCACGAAACCGACGGTAAAGCATTGCTAATAATAACAGCGTTTTACCGCCGACACTCAGGGCGGCACAGTGTGAAAGGGCTCAATCTTCCACATTGTGTCAAAAGGCTGTTTGATTCTGTCTTCTCTGAACCTCCTCTTCTTTTACGGTCCCCAATAGTGCAGAGTCTTGGAGGCACTCTACACATGCTCAGTTTGGTGTGTAGCGTTTTTTCTTTATGGGAAGGTGCATGTGATCGGCATAAGGTTAATCAGCATGGTCCTGCCAACTCATAGGGCAGTCAGAGGGAAATGAAAAGTCCTTATATAAGCTTTAACCAGACACTGATAGAAGTCACAAGACTTCTATATACTTCTGATGAGAAAGGGTATTTAGCAGTTTATATTTACAAAAACAAATTGCATTTCTGTGTACTGTGGGAGACAAGATATAGTGAATGTGCGGTCCTGGGTTTAGTAACACTTTAAGCCACAGATCCATATCCCCTAGACTAGCCATACACATTGAACTTCCCTTGTTCACCCCATCGAGCTGAACGAGAGAGATCTATTATACCCCTCATCTACACTAAATTGGATTAATGGCTGAAGCTCCCGCTAGTAAATTTTTATAGGCAGCACCCATAGGTGTCAGCGTACCTCAAGGACCCTTTCACATGTGACTGTCCGTGTGCGGGCTCTGCTTTGCTCAGCGGGGATCGAGCGATCCCCACTGAGCAGGCAGATGACAGGTCGGTCCCTGCACACTTGACTGTGCAGTTCGGACCCTGCAGACTGTGCAGGGACTGACCTGTCAGAGCACCGCTTCCCTATAGGGGATCAGATGACAATGGACTGTAGAGTCCGTCGTCATCCGATCCACCAGACAGATGCAAAAGTAGGGTTTTCCTTCGTCAGACTTTGGCGGATGGAAGCGGGTCGGATGTCAGTGGGGATGTCACTGCTGACATCCATGGCTCCATAGAGGTGCACAGAGCGCCTGAACTGTCCGCCAGTGTGAAAGGGCCCCATCAGTGGTTGCATCCAATTGGATGCAGACTGTTCATTTTTAGTTCTGCGCCTTCAATTTTCAGATTGAAGGATATCAAGTGGAAATATGCCAAAAGTGCAACCCACATCTCATATTTTGCCCAGTTCACCAACTTTCTGTATAGCCAGCTTTGGTGTTTCATTATCATGACTGATTTATGATCACACCAAAGCCATTTCACTATTTTCTTGAAAGATTACAGTTGGTTGTGCACCATCCAGGAGCTCAGAGCAAATTCTATTTCAGATAGGTACAGCAGGTTTTCAGGGGGTGGAGAGGGTCAGGGATATCCCACTGCGTTAAAACAAACCAGGGCTAATATAACCCACTGGATTATAGTTTAATAAGGTTACTGTCAGAGGTCCCTGGAAGGCAATGAGAAATCCAGGGGTCCCACACTCACCTTAATTTAGACAAAGTACTATGCAGTCTGTCTGAGTTTCTCATTGATTAGGACCCGATGCATTTGGGCTGTACAGCATAAACTTTTACTTTAGAGCATCAGTATAGTAAGAACAATAGAAACAATTGTGTGTGTGACACAGCAGTACCTACCCATAAGGCATAAGGCCCAAAGGGCATAGTGACTATGTGTCACAGAATTTAAAGGAGTTGTAAAGGAACATATTTTTTTGCCTAGAATTAATGTCTGCAAGGTAGACAGACAGAATAGTGTAATGATTCTGTAAAAGAAAAACGAGTAAACACCTATTAAATTCCTTCATCTTTATCACCTCCGGCATTCTAGTTTCTGTTCTCTCATTCACTTCCTGGTTTGCGGTGCTCGTTCATGTAAGAACTACATTTCCCAGTATGCATTGTGGCACACCAGTAATTCACACCTCCTTGAAGTCTCTGACATGTAGAGAGCGTGCTGTCGCACAGATGTAGTTCCCAGGAGGGGGTGAGCACGTCACTGACCACTGCAGTAAAGCCTCCCTTCACGGTGGTGAGTAACAATCAGACAAGCAGTGGGTGAACAGAACAGAGATGAAATAGAGCAACTTCTGAGCAAAAATGAACAATGAAGAAGTGAAAAGAGGAATGTCTGCAGATAAAGGATGCTTATTATGAAGAAAAAATTCCTTTACAACCCCTTTAAAGAAGTAAGTGTGTGGGGATTGTGACAGGGTACACGACTCTGTGTATGTCAGTGAGAGGTTGGAAAGGGCAGCTTTCCCTGTCTTGGAAAGGGTTAAGCCTTGCCAACAGGTAAACCCAATCTCTCTCTCTATTAATTAGCCTGCACCTGATAGTGACGGGGGAGTGAGAGATCAGAGCGAGATCCAGGCTGCACTGGATGGACACTGCCTGAGAGTGTCTGCGTATTCGGGGAATAAGGTCTGTCAGAACAATTGCTGATATCGGACTGTCGTTTTTTTGTTTTTTTATACTGGAAGCCGGAATAGCCGCTCTAGTAAAGCGTAGTGAGGGACACTCCTGTTTAGTTAGCCTCCTAAGGTGGAGTAGGCTTTTTTATTTGTGTTACTTTTTCGTTGGATGCAATAAAGCTGCATTTATTCCCCATTTCTGTTTAAAGACCAGTGACTTTCCTACAAGTGGTGTCAGAAGTGGGATTTCGTTGTTGTACCGGCCAATTTCTCACAGTGGCCTTAAAAGTACAGGACCCAGAGAATGGAAGATATTGTAAAAAGCCCTGATACAAGCTGCCTCTGTGCAGCAAGAGACTAATAGACAGGTAGCTGCCTCAGCTGCAGCGCAACAAGAGACAAACAGGCTCCTGGCTTTACAGGTTGACGTTTTGACTGAAGCACAAAAGGCAGATCATGCTGTTCTCAAAGCAACCCTGGAACAGATGACTGCCCAAGGATATCCTAACCCACCAGCAAGGGGGGGTAAGCCAAATATGTGCAAGCAGCTGTCTGCAGAAAATTACCCCAGATGATGATGTGGAGACCTATCTGCTGGCGTTTTGAACTGACCATCGCCCGAGAAGGCTGGCCTCCAGAACAGTGGGCTGGAATCATTGCACCCTTTCTCCTGGGAGAAGCACAGAAAGCCTATTTTGACCTGGACAAGGAGACGGCTGCAGACGATCCCAAACTGAAAGCAGAGATCCTGGCTCGGTTAGGGGTGACTGCCACAGTGAGGGCCTAGCGTTTCTACAACTGGAGGTTCAAGGAAGGAAAAGCTCCAAGATCCCAGATGTTTGACTTAATCCATCTGGCTTGGAAGTGGCTCAAACCAGAGACTCAAACCCCTGCACGGATCATAGAAACGCTCGTTCTTGACCATTACGTGAGAGAGCTTCCAAATGGCCTCCAGAAGTGTGTCACTCAGGGAAACCCCCTGGACTGTGATAGCATGGTTGCACAAGTGGAGCGGTATCTGTCTGCCAAAGATTTGGACCGATCTCTCACTAGGTCGAGTGGAGAAATACAGAGACCGGGAAACCGGAAGAGGATTAGAAGCAGACTTCAGATCAGGAGCCCGTTTTTCTAAAACAGACTCTAAAAGTCAAAACCCTGGGAAAGAGGACCACCCTAGGAAAAATTCCATAACTTGTTTTGAGTGTGGCACAAAAGGACATATCAGGGCGAGATGCCCCAACCTTCCTGAGCCAATGCAGTGTGGGCTAGGGGAAGATTCTTCAGACTTTTGCAGACTCGTCTGTTTAGCAGGCCTGGTGGAAGGGGGACATACCTTCCGAGTACCTGTCCTGCTGGACAAACAAGAGACAGTGGCCCTGGTAGACTATGGCAGTGCCCTGACTCTGGTAACCAGTAAATTAGTAAGACCTTGTTGGGTTCAGAAGCATAGAACCATGGGGGTATTGTGTATTCATGGGTGTACTCTGCGGTATCCTACTGCCAACATAGAGGTGTTAGTACAGGACAGTCTGGTAAGGATCTTAGCAGTGGTAGTTCCTCGTCTACCATATCCGTTGATAATAGGAAGGAATTTCACTAACTTCCACACTCTTTTACAACCCCCTGTGATGGGAAAACAAGGGGAACCTGAAGCGGAGTAGAGAAATACAGGGCTCAATGAAATATTTCCCTTTATTCATCCGGACTTGTATATCTCTAGTTCAAAAAGAGGTAAAACAAGACGGGAACGCAGGGAGAGCAAGCTGAGATTTAATAGGGCTGTCAATGAAGTCCTGTTAAATCAGCGTGGGGAGCTGTCTAGGAGAAGGTGAGGCCACACGACAGACAGAAAATGAGGCAGAGGTAGGTCAACCAGAACCCGGCCCAGAGGCAACCAGTGAAGGTGATGATGAGGAGGGTATAAATATCCTGGATATTTTGGGTAGTGGCTTTGGCCAAGACCAGGCAGGTGATCCCCTGTTGCAGCAAGCCAGGAGTAAGGTTATAGAGGTTAATGGGGTACCATTGGAAGGGGCAACAGAAAAGGCCTGTCCCTACTTTATCCTCAAAACCTTTATAGAGTAACCTCCGATGAGCGACAAGAACTCGAACAGCTGGTTGTGCCTTCATCATACACCCGAAAAGTGCTGGATTACTCTCACTCTCATCTTCTGGGGGGACACTTGGGGATGGAGAAAACCCAAGAACGGGTGCTCAGGAGGTTCTTTTGGCCTGGGGTATATGAGGGGGTTAAAAGATATTGCGCTTCTTGCCCAGAATTCGAACTGGCATCTCCAAGACCAAAGTTGAGAGCCCCACTCATACCTCTCCCCATAGTCGACGTTCCTTTTGAGAGGATTGGCATGGACCTAGTGGGTCCCTTAGAGAAAACAGCTCGAGGGCACCAGTACATCCTTACATCCTTGTCATCCTCGACTATGCCACCAGATACCCTAAAGCCATCCCACTATGCAAGGCTAATGGTAAAAATATTGCAAAAGAGTTGGTTCAGATGTTTACACGTGTGGGAATGCCAAGGACGTTGCTCACGGACCAGGGACACCGTTTGTTTCCCGTATTATGAAAGAGCTATGTCAGCTATTTAAGGTACAGACCCTGAAAACGTCAGTGTACCACCCACAGAGAGATGGGCTGGTAGAAAGGTTTAACTGAACCCTAAAGGGGATGTTGAGAATAGTTGAATGGGAAGGATTGGGACTTGTTGCTTCCTTACCTGTTTGCAGTTCGAGAGATTCCCCAAAGTTCTACGGGCTTCTCCCCATTTGAGCTTTTATATGGTAGGCATCCCAGGGGTATTCTGGATGTCCTAAAGAAAACCTGGGAAGAACAGGGAGTAGCTAGGACCAATGTGCTCCAGTATGTTAAAGTTATGCGGGTGCGTATGACTCGGATTGCTCCTCTTGTTCGCCAGCATATGGAGCAGGCACAGAGTAGGCAGAAGTCCTACTATGACCAGAGGGCCCTAGTGAGACAGTTTGAGAGGGGGGACAGAGTAATGGTTCCAGTACCCACCGCAGAAAGCAAACTTCTAGCACAGTGGCAGGGACCCTATGAGGTCTTGGAAAAAGTGAGCCTAGTAAATTATAAAGTTAGTCAGCCAGGGCGCCGGAAGAAGGAGGATTAGAGAGGACTGCATGGCCACAGTGGGTGACACCAAGCCTGATCCACAGGCTCCTAGACCTTCAGTGACAATCTCTCCAGAGCTGACACCTGAGCAAATAGAGGAGGATAGAGGCTTGGTTGAGAGAAATAGCAATATCTTCTCCCTCAACCCTGGACAAACCCGAGAGATTACCCATGATATTGTTACAGAACCAGGGGTTATCGTAAGGGTGAAGTCTTACCGCATTCCGGAGGCCAAGAGGGAAGCTGTAAGGGATGAAGTCAAGAAAATGCTTGAACTTGGAGTGATAGAGGAGTCTCACAGGCAGTGGTCCAGCCCCGTTGTTCTAGTGCCTAAACCTGATAGGTCCATCAGGTTCTGTAATGACTTCAGGAAGTTAAACAAGGTGTCTAAGTTTGACACCTACCCCATGCCTAGGGTGGATGAACTAGTAGAGCGACTAGCCAAAGACAGGTTCTTTACCACTTTGGACCTGACAAAGGGTTATTGGCAGATCCCATTGACAAAGCGTGCCCGGGAGAAGACAGCTTTTGCTACTCCTGATGGCCTGTTCCAGTACAGGATCATGCCTTTTGGCCTCCATGGGGCCCCAGCCACTTTCCAAAGGTTAATGGATAAGCTGCTCAGGCCCCACACCAAATATGCAGCTGCATACTTGGATGATGTGATCATTCATAGCCCGGACTGGGAAGGTCATCTGGACAAAGTGCAGGCAGTGTTGGACACTTTTAGAAGTGCGGGACTGACAGCTAACCCCCTCTAAATGTGCCTTGGGCCTAGCTGAGGTTAGATACTTGGGTTATCTGGTTGGCAGAGGACTTGTTAAACCGCAAATGAACAAGATAGGAGCTATACAGAGCTGGCCCAGACCGCTGAGGAAAAAACAAGTCAGAACCTTTTTGGGGATCGTAGGCTACTATCCAAGGTTTATTCCTTACTTTGCTACAAGGGCTGCTCCGCTCACTGACCTTATTAAAGCCAAAAGTCCAGACATGGTAAAGTGGAACAGCGAAGCCTTTGCGCGTCTGCTGGCATCGCTTTGTGCCCAACCTGTGCTTGTGACTCCCGACTTTAGGAAGGAGTTCTTTCTCCAGACCGATGCCTCAGAAGTGGGTTTGGGTGCAGTTTTGTCCCAATATGTGGGTGGTGAGGAACACCCTGTTCTATATTTTAGTCGGAAGTTGTTACCTCGAGAACAGCGCTATGCCACAGTGGAAAAAGAGTGTTTGGCGATTAAGTGGGCAGTAGAAAAACTCTGCTACTATTTGTTGGGCAGACGGTTTACCCTGGTCACGGACCATGCTCCGTTAAAGTGGATGCACACCAACAGGGACAAGAACGCTAGGGTCATGATTTTGTCCCTACAGCCCTTTACTTTTGTGGTACAACATAGTTCAGGTCTCCTCCACAGTAATGCAGATGCATGTCCCAAGTACATGGGTTTGCAGAGGTGGCCGCTTCCCACGCAGGTGTTAAGCTGGGGTGGAGGATATGTGACAGGGTACACGACTCTGTAGGTCAGTGAGAGGTTGGAAAGGGCAGCTTACCCTGTCTTTGAAAGGGTCAAGCCTGGCCAACAGGTAAACCTCCTCTCTCTCTCTCTCTCTCTCTATTAATTAGCCTGCACCTGATAGTGACGGGGGGAGTGAGAGCTCAGAGCGAGATCCAGGCTGCACTGGATGGACACAGACTGGAGAGTGTCTGCGTTTCGGGGAATAAGGTCTGTCAGAACAATTGCTTATATCGGACTGTCGTTTTTTTTGTTTGTTTATACTGGAAGCAGGAATAGCCGCTCTAGTAAAGCGTAGTGAGGGACACTCCCGTTTAGTTAGTCTCCTAAGGTGGAGTAGGCCTTTTTACTTGTGTTACTTTTTCGTTGGATGCAATAAAGCTGCATTTCTGTTTAAAGATCAGTGACTTTCCTACAGGATCTTCACAAAGTAAGTTTACAAACTTCTAGATCAGTGTTTCTCAAATAGGGTTCTGCAAGAAGTCTCCAGGTGTTCCGTTGCAAATCAACATTGTGGCGGATCATATGCATACTGCCCAATGTTTCCAGTATTGTTCTCAATGAGCGCTGACAGACAGTACCGTCAGTGCGCATTGATACCCAATGCCTCCTCTGTAGTTCTGGCTCTTGTGAACCCAGAGGGAGGCACTGGGAGTAGTGCAAGGAAATGAAGAGGAAGGTGACTTCCTATGACAGTGCTGATCACTTTTTTAAAAAGCGCTTACTTCAGATTGTTTGTGAGTAGGACCATTGCTTTTTTATCTTGTTTATTAAACTTTTAAGTGGTAATGCACAAGGTCGGTGCGCCCTCCTTTCTTTTCTCTTTTTAAGCACAGTGTGTGAACCCATGGCTTGATCAGGAGGTGAGATTCCCTGATGAGTCTGTATGGCAGCGGTGTGATGGAGAGTGCTAAGAGCACTGTGTATGTAAGGCAGCACTTAATGCAAACTGGGGGTTGAGCATAGAGAGGGAGCACATGGCTAAAGTAGGAGCTGACATCCAGTGTATGGCAGCAGTGATGCAGACTGCATAGAGGGGAGCACACAGCTAGATGAGACTGAAAGTAGTAGTCTGGGAGATTATAATAGCTTTATGTTATGCTATAATTGTACATAAAGCTATTTATGATCTCACATCTTGCTACATTTAGTCTTATCCAGCCACGTGCCCTTGCGCTCTGCTCCTCCTGTCTGTAGTCTGCATTCAGCGCTGCCATACACTAGATGTCACCTCCTGCTACACCCATTCATGTGCTCCTACTCTCTACTTCCCCCCTCCACAGTCTACATTCCCTGCTGCCATAGACAGGTTGTCACCTCCTGATCCAGCCATGTGTTTCTGCTCTCTGCACTCCTCTCAATACTGAGTTCACAGGAGCCACAATATTGATCTGTGGTGAAACCGCATTTGAAAAACCCTGTGTTATGTATTTGCAGAGCAGTGCAGGGAAGCATATTGTTTAATTACTACACTGTTACCCACAGGTCCTCCTTTTCTGTCTGTCCCATGCTCTTGTAAGTGATAAACAATAAAGATATAAAGAAGCGGGCACACCAGTCTTGTGCATTACATCAAGATAATTTAATAAAAACAATTAAAAAACTACTCACAAACAGATGATGAATAAAAGCCTGTAAAGACCACTTATTTGTGGCAAATGCATTGGTCCTGTCTTGCCCTCTGCTACATGGAAATTGTCAGTTCCAGGATTGATTGTCAGACATAAGTGGTCTTTACAGGCTTTTATTCATCACATGTAGTTTAATTGTTTTTATCAATACATATCTTGGGATAATGCACAGGACTGGTGTGCCCTCTTCTTTATATATTTTTTGTGACTATTAGGATATCCCTATCCTGGAGGGCAGCCAGGCCAGAGACACTTTCCCTTAATTCATCAATTGCCCGGTCATCACACTAATGTACAAGAGTGTTTGTTTGCTATCTTGTATGTGATATCAACTGGGATGGACTAGAGGATGGCTAGCGGGGATCAAGGGGAAAAGGCATGTTACAACAGCAGCTTCCCTGCACTGCTCTGCATTTGTTAATTGTTATAAATATATCTCACTGATCAGATCCAATGTTCCATGAGCTGAAGGTATAACATTTTGATTCAGGAGTTCCCCTAGATCTCAAACTTTTTTTGCCAATGATTCCTCCAAGTTAAAAAGGTTGAGAAACACTGTTCTATATTGTTCTGAATAATAGGAATAGGCTAGAAATAATTGCATTTATACTGTATGTGGAAATATGTGATTTTAAATTTTCACCATAGAAATGGTTTTATTTTTAAAATAGTTTTATGTTGAAAGGCTAAGAACTAGTATTAAATCATTTCTACCCACCACCTTGCTTGTATATTCACTGGGTGTTCCATTGCTACAAATATATAGCTCCATAGTTTAATGTAACAAACACAGCACAAATAAACATTGTCAGCCAGCTTAAAACCAAATATCCCACTGTTATAACACAAGAATACCATACAGCCCCAGCTTGATGCAACAGACATATACAACACCGCAAAGGAGACACCCAGAGGAATTCACAACTGACCGACATGTCTTTTTGTTAATTTTTCCAGCTGAAACTTTTTGTTTTTTTTCAAATATGTGGTTTTCAGACATTTTCCAGGCATGTGTATAGATTATTTATGTCTCAGCTTTTCACACAAACGTGACATATAAGATTAAAACATGCATTTTATATTCCCTCATACTAGCCACAAGCCTTGACTTAAAGCTGAACTTTGGATGAACAGCAAGACGCATAGATTAAATATGTATACAGTGCCTTGAGAAAAAGTATTCACACCCCTTGACATTTTCCACATTTTGTCATGTTACAACTAAAAATGTAAATGTTTTTTTATTGAGATTTCATTAGCAAAGTGGCACATAATTGTGAAGTGAAATAAAATTGATAAATTATTAACATTTTTTTTACAAATAATATATTTGTATTCAGCCCCCTTTAGTCCGATACCCCCAACTATGATTATTGTCTTCAGAAGTCACCTAATATAGTAAATTAGTGAACAAACGGCATCATGAAGGACAAGGAACACACCAGACAGGTCAGGGATAAAGTTGTGGAGAAGTTTAAAGCAGGGTTAGGTTATAAATAAATATCCCAAGCTTTGAACATTTTAGAGAGCACTGTTCAATCCATCATCCGAAAATGGAAAGAGTATGGCACAACTGAAAACCTACAAAGACTAAACTAACAGGCCCGGGCAAGGAGAGCATTAATCAGAGAAGGAGCCAAGAGGCCCACGGTAACTGGAGGAGCTGCAAGAGATCCTCAGGTGGGAGAATCTTTCCACAGGACAACTATGAGGCATGGTTCACACTAATGCACTGTGAGATATCGCATATGATTCGCACCGCACTGTTTTGCAAATCACATGTGATATCCATGCAATGCGATTTCAGCCATACAGACAGTATGGCTGAAATGGCTGATATTGCACCGCATTCGAACCAAAAAAGCACAGGACCCTTTTTTTGGTCCGCACCAAAATCGGATCTCATGAGTGTTCACAGCTATGCGATCCAATTCATGGCCGAAATGTCAGTTCGCAGTGCGATATGCAAGCTGAAATGGGGGTGTTGTTAATGTTGTTTGACACTCCCCAGCAGTTCGCATATGTCAGTGTGAACTGCCGTGCAAGTCAGGTGCGATGCGGGAACCCTCAGTTGATTCGTGTGAACCCGGCCTTAGTCGTGCACTCCACAAATCTGGCCTTTATAGAAGAATGGCAAGAAGAAAGCCATTGATGAAAGAAAGCCATAAGAAGTCCCATTTGCAGTTTGCGAGAAGGCATGTGGGGGACACAGCAAACATGTCGAAGAAGATGCTCTGGTCAGCTTAGACCAAAATTGAAATTTTCGACCTAAAAGCAAAACGCTATGTGTGGCAGAAAACTAACACTACACATTTTTTCCCCTTTATAATTTTTTTTTCTTTTTTTACCCCAATTGATGAGCTTCAAAAATAGTTTATTGGCCCTTATATATACATAATATTTCTTTCAGACTATATGCATTGCTCCTGATGAGGCGATATAGTCGCCGAAACGCGTCAAGCCAACCCCATCCTAGATGCTTTACATTATCATATATGATGAGATCTAGTAAAAAATATTTTATAATTGATGTTAACTTATGTCTTTATGTGGAGCCAGATGGGCAAGATATTTTGTATAACTTGTGTTCACTCTATTAACCACCTGAGGCCCACGCTATAGCCGAATGACGGCTTCAGCACAGACCTGAAAATCCAGGAGGATGTCAATTGACGTCCTCCCCTTTGCTCGTTCCCTTGGACACAGCCAATTACAGATCGCCGTGAATGGCCAATCAAAGTGGCCGTTTGCGATGCTATCTGTGCGGCCAAAGAGAGATGATCTCAAATGCAAACATATGAGATCATCTCTCATTGCCGCCTCTCCCTCCTCACACAGAAACAGCGTGTGAGGAGGGAGAGAGGTCTGTGTTACAGTGCCATCCCTGTGCCGCCGATTAGTGGCATTCCAGTGCCGCCGATCCGTGCCATCCCTGTGCCGCCGATCCGTGTCATCCCTGTGCCGCCGATCTGTGCCATCCCTGTGCCGCCGATCCGTGCCATCCCTGTGCCGCCGATCCGTGCCCATTTGTGCTGCCAATCAGTGCCCACCTGTGCCGCCGATCAGTGCCCATCTGTGCCGCCCACCAGTACCCACCTGTGCCGCCGATCAGTGCCCATCTCTGCCGCCAATCGGTGCCGCCGATCAGTGCCCACCTGTGCCGCCAATCGGTCCCCACCAGTGCCGGCAATCGGTGCCCACCAGTGCCGCCTTATCTGTGCCCACCTGTGCCGCCTCATCTGTGCCGCCTCATCAGTGCCACCTTAGTGCCCACCTGTGCCAATCAGTGCCCATCTGTATTTGGGGGGCATTTGTACTTTCCTGGCTTGTTAGGGTCTCAAGAAATTAGATAGGCCTTCAGTACATCAGGTGTGATCAGATGTGATAATTTTTTAGGATTTGCACTATAGATTGTAGACTCAAAAAAGGTTCACACATGAATAAGATGCCTCTTCACCCTATGACCCAAATCACTGATGTTTTTCTTTGTATTTAATTATTTTTTTTTTTTCTTTGTTCATGTCATCTATGTTTAAAACTGTTAAAACTAATAAAAACTATTGAAACTAAAACTTTCACACAGACCAAATAATTTCCAAAAAACGTGGGTTATTTTTATTAAAGACATGTAGCAGTATAAATTGTGCCCAACATTTATGAAGAAAAATGTATAATTTGCAAAATTTTATCACAGAAACTAAGAAAAAATCATTAAAAAAAAAAAAAAAAAAAAATCGGTCTTTTTTCATTAATAGCGCAAAAAATAAAAAGCCCAGAGGTGATCAAATACCACCAAAAGAAAGCTCTATTTGTATGAAAAAAAGGACAAAAAAAATAATTTGGGTATAGTGTTACATGACTGAGTAAATGTCATTCAAAGTGTGAGAGCGCTGAAAGCTGAAAATTGCTCTGGGCAGGAGGGGTGTTTAAGTGCCCAGTAAGCAAGCGGTTAATATTGTTTTTTTCAAACTTATCCATTGTTCCACCTATGTGCCTCATTCAAAGTCCCAAACCCGTTCCCAATTTCAAATCGATTTAGGGATGGAGACACTTATCTAAGGTGTCTCATTTAAAGTCCCACGTTCCTTCGCCCATATTATAAGCTTCACATGTTGCCACTGGAGTCCACCTTCCACTCCTCCATGACGACATCACGGAACTGGTGGATGTTAAAGACCTTGCGCTCCTCCACCCTCCATTTGAGGATGCCCCACAGATGCTCAACAGGCTTTAGGTCTGGAGACATACTTGGCCAGTACATCACCTTTACCCTGAGCTTCTTTAGCAAGGCAGTGGTCAACCTTGGAGGTGTGTTTGGGGTTGTTATGTTGGAATACTGCCCTGCGGCCCAGTCTCAGAAGGAAGGGCATCATGCTTTGCTTTAGTATTTCACAGTACATGTTGGCATTCATGGTTCCCTCAACTAACTGTAGCCCTGCCCCCCCAGTGCCAACAGCACTCATGCAGGCCGAGACCATGACACTCCCACCACCATGCTTGACTGTTGGAAAGACGCACTTATCTTTGTACTCCTCATTTGGTTGCCGATACACACGCTTGACCCCATCTGAACCAAATACATTTATCTTGGTCTCATCAGACCCCTGGACGTGTGTTTAGTCTTTTAGGTACCAGATCTGCTGTCAAGACCATCAGAGAATGGGGTGGGATTAGACAGTTAGTGAAGGGAGGTAGAATGTCATATGTATATATAATGTGATGGACCCATGGTAGGGCCGGCCCTGCTTTAGCTCTATTCTCATCTCATTCCAGTAACGGGATGTACATTGCACTGCACATGTAACACACAGTTAGTATTGAAAAATTGATAGGAGCATGGGAAAGGTCTTTCTGCAAAAGAAATGTGCATGTCCCTTTAGGCAAAGAAAAAAAACTAACTCCCAGCTATTTCTTCAAAGTGAGACTTGAGTTCTGCTATAAATCCCAGATGAAACATCTAATATCATGGTGATAAATACCTTATTTTTACAGCTATAAAAACTATCACAGCAATAAAAGCTGATTTTACTAACAAAGGTCATGCAATGGCAGCATTGATGCCTATTTACAGAGCATCAAATTCTTGGTGCCAAGAAACCTGCTCCACAAGATGTGCGCCATAGTAAAATTAGAATGGATGATAGGGAGACGGGGGCCCCATAAAGATTTTGCAATGGGCCATAATGTATGAAGTGAAACTATTGGGCTTGCTAGAATTTTACTGTGTTGTAGATTAGAACCTGAAACTATATGATCTGGCAGAAATTCATGTAAATACTCCATACATCCTATAAAACCAAGAATGAAGCCTTTTTTTTAATCCGGTCTTGGTTAGTATGTGAGCTCGAACAAAGTGTAGCTTTGAAAGTTCACGTGCAAGCAGCTTTTGTTTATGTTCACCCCATAAATGTAGAACAGGCTGGATTTAGTCCAGTTTCTCCAGGAAAACTGTGCACTGCAAATGTACGAGGAGGTTTCCTTCAGGGAGAACCCCCTGCATGAATCAGTGTATGCTTCTAGTATATAAACAGTGGTAGTGGATGAACTTTGCATTTCCTTGTCATGACTGTTGGAACATCTGGCAGATGTGCTATTGCATACAGGGGATAATGCAGACCCCTGTGCCTGTGCTCCAAGCATACTGCTGTCCACGTCACAGTACTGAGGGGAGGCATTGGATGTTCATACCCTAACCTTTCTGACGTACAACAGCTACAAATGTGAAAACATATGTTTCAGCTTCCCGGGCCTGTCATGTCTTTCCAAGAAGGCAAAACAGGCTTGTTTATATGTGCTGTTTGGTTCCTCTTTTAGTACAATAACAACTTTAATGCTAGTCTGTCTTGTATTAGTATGCTTCAGATCAGGTCAGGGGATGATTATTAATGTGCTATGAGGTGATGGCACCCAGGCCCTTTAAATCCAGAACTCTTTTTTCTTTAAATGCGTTTTAAGTTTGGCAGATTAACTGGACTGCTTAAAAGGTGCAAAGTATTCTATTAGAGCAATTTCAGCCCAGAAAATGTAGTTTAATCTTGTGAGGTTGCCAGCACATGAAGTGCACATCTGGCCATTTGAAACAAGTACTGGATCTTTAGACTGGATTCCCACCTATGCACTTGCAATAATGCGTATTAAAACCTGTGTTTAAATGTGAGGTACAGCACATTAATGCAGTGTATATTGTGTGCTGCCATCATTGTGAATGAATAAGGTAAAAACAAGTGAACCTGCACTTCAGCAAGTCACAGCACACAGGTGTGAACATTATCTGTGCAGTAGGATTTTATTGCTGAACTGTGTCTCCAGGAGGACGATTTCCTTCACTTCCTGCCCAGGTGACAGGTGTCTTGTAGACAGAGCTGGGAGCGAAGAGTCAAAGAGAGCAGTTCAAGTTCAGAGGAAAAATATTCTCAACGGAGACAAACAACAACAAAACCTGAGAGAGGTTCTAAGTTCTAAACCTTTCGCTACATAACCATTTCTTTGTAGTTGAGCTTTAAGGCTGAGAGGGGCTACTATTCCACTATCTTAATAGTTTTCTTTATAACTAGTTGTCTTTTTTTTCATATGTCAGCAATAAGGTAATTCAAGTTGCCTATGTTGAGTTAATAAAACAACACAAACAATATACCAAAGCGCTAAACCTTATTGGCCAGTAGTGACTGAAGTAGTCCCAATAGTCCGGCTGCTGTAGAAATCCACTTGAGGGTAGAAGTTGTCAAAAGGAAACACACAAAAGGCAGCACAAGGACCACGAGAGTGTATATGGTGTCCAAACAACCCAGATGATGGTGATGTCTTTATAAATTACTTGGCTCTGAGTGCCAATTATGAACTAATTCCAGTGCCACACACAATGCTTAACTACATGCCCAAGCAATAAACACTCTTATGGTGGTGTTGAATTGTTGTGCCCGGATACCAATCTCATATAAAATACTATGGACACTTTATGAAGTCAAAAAGGGGTTAAAAACAATGACCACAGTGGGAAAATGGTATCTACATATAATTAGCAATGATAAATGCTTACACTGGTTTCTGTGTGCAGTGGTTGAAAAGCATTTCTAAACCACGGTAGGACTGTTGTCCGAGGTGCACTCTCACAAACTACCCGGCCAGCGGGTATAATGTGGCAAGATTTGTGCTCCCTAGAAGTTAAGAGTGGAGAAATCTGCACCATTCATGCCAGTGGGTATGCTAGAGCTCCTCCCTCACACTGGAAGTGCATCACTGCTAACAGGAAGTCCTCAGATGGCCATATTACTGAAGTCTATAGTGCCAGTAAGCAAAAACGTCCCTCTTAAAGTTAGACGCCGATAAATACGGTACATGTTTTGATGTCTTGCTGCTTTGTCATATTTCAAGAAGTGGAAACTCCTCCATGGTAATGCTTTTAAATGCCTGTAAAGCCAATACTTGTTTTTAGTTTTAAATATAGCCAGCTTAACCCCCATCAGGTTATTTTTTGCCGTATATGTCTTCCAGGGGAAAATTTCCATCACTTCCTATTTTGGAGACAAACAAGGATAGGGAATCACTTAGAAGTGGGGGAAATTTCCCTGTTAGACAATAGTCACCCACACAAAGATTTCCTTTTCCTTCTGGATCTCATGACAACTCAGGATGAAATAAATGTGGGATCTCTCTTTGCTCTCTGCCACAGTGATGGTAGTAAAAAAGAAAAATAGCATGTTGAATCACTTCAGCAGGGACACAGACAGCATTAAAAACTTGGCATAAGGACTAATCTTTCCCAACCCTATCCAAATTTTAAACTAAAAAAGGTTTCAGGAACATCCTTCTGTATAACTTCTCCCATTCATAGTTAGCCTCAGTTTTGTAGAAATAAGTAGATCATAAGTACAGAGGAGGGGACAACCCTGTGTCCTGTACTATACTCCAAGAACAGATTTTACTTGCCAGTCAAAAATTAATTTTCCCAGTCCTATGGTACAGAACACAGGCTCTTTATTCATTACGACTTGACTGGGATGTCCAAAAGCAGTTCAAAGGAGGGGTGGGCAAAACAGCAAACAACATTAACATAATAATCAGGTCAAGAAGGCTATACAGACTCAGAGAGCAGCTTATAGTATCTTATGTTGGGGGCGTGGCCGGACCTAGCTAGAAGATGGACGTGTGATCTCTGAGCTCCCGCCACCTCAGAGCAAATTCACTTGATTACCGGAGATTTCGGATTATTCTCGCTCGATAGCCATGGGCACTGCTTCTAGAACATCCTCCGCCTCCAGATCGCGGTCCCCCAGGTAGAATACCGGCGCAGCATCGCAGAATATACCGGACATGTTCCGCTCTCAGAGAGGCAACATGGCGCCTTCCCGCCACGGCTCATCCCCGAACCCCCTACAACCCTCTCCTCACGGACCATCGGACATAATACTCTTATCCCAGCCGGGTGTGTGCCCACCGGAATACGTCCAGACCGGACCCCCTGTCCCCTCCCAGCAACAACCGCTATGCATAGCCGATCTGAGGGCCGTCGCGGCCGACATCAAGGATGCTCTGTCGGCTGCAGTTGCAGAGCTCCGGCTGGACATCAGAACACTTACTGACAGGGTCTCGCAGACAGAGAGAGTGGTGGAAGACCATGACCTCATCCTCAAACGCTCAACGAGGAAGGTGGATGACCACACACTGCAGCTCCGGGACATGAATCGCCACCTTGAGGACCTTGATAACCGAGGACGCAGGCACAACTTGAGGGTACGGGGCCTGCCAAAGGCCATTGAAGGAGACCAGGTCCCCAGGGTGGTTGCAGACCTTTTCAACTCGGTACTGGACAGACCACCACAGGCGCCCGTCCCCATGGATAGAATTCACCAAGCTTTGCGGCCCAGGGGACGAGACACGGACCCTCCACGAGATGTAGTCTGCTGCCTCACAGACTACAGAATGAAGGGAAACATCCTGAAATTGGCGCGCAACAAGCGACTGGTGCATGAGGGTGCCCCGATCCACATCTTCCAGGACCTTTTGGGGATTACACTGAAGCACCGTAGGGATCTACGGCCTTTGCTAGACACCCTACGTGACCGTGACATCCGCTACAAGTGGAAGTTCCCGTTCTGCCTGTCAGCCACTCATCAGGGCCGTACCGCGTTGTTGAGAGTCCCGGAAGATCTACCCCGTTTCTGTGAGACGCTGGGCTTGCCCGTTGTTGCGGTCCCCGACTGGTATGCGGCCTACCGCCAGTCTGTGAGTAGGTGGCCGAAAGCACATGAGGAACCGATGGAGACCCAGGCCTCCCGATTTAGACGCCAGAGGTCCCCCCTCACCTCCCCAGCCTCCCCCGGGCTCGCATGTCCCCAGGGCTGATCGTGATTCGCTCCCCCTCCCAGGAGCTGGACGGGCTCAGAGGGATTATTGAAGATTTGTCACATGGGCTCGCCCTGCCTTCTTATTTTATTTATTTTTTACTATGTTTTTGGCGCCAGTTGTTCAACGCTTTGGTTAGACTGTTTATTGTTCTACTACCCACGTCCACACTGTCTTGGAGACGATTCTGACTCTCACTGGACATGCGAGGGCCCTGTCAGCCTGACGCGCGGCTTTACGAGATCACGCCTCCCTCCCGCCTCTCATCGTCTGACTGGAAAGCCGCCCCGCTGGCCACGCCTGTCGGCAAACTTCAACGGAACTCTTCCTGCCTCCTACAATGCCCAGAGTGCAGTGCGGTGAGCGACAGCCTTAGGCCCACCTGGAGAGGGGCGGAACTGTTGCAGTCTCCTGCAGACTACATTTCCCGGCAAGCGCAACGGCGGCCTGATGCGATGACCCCGGAAGTGATAGTGCCACCATCACACTGCGTCATCCCCCAGCGCCGGAAGGGATCTACTACGTGGCCGTTTGCTGTCCCCAACCGACCGACTGCGGGTGATCGGGCTGCCTCCAGATTCCTTCGTGTTCACCACACAAGGCCCCGACGTCCACGCCCCATCAGCGCTTATCACTCTACTGAACCACACCGAGAGACGGCAGTACCACCCTCCATCCGGATTGGCCCTCGATGACAGCAGCCCGTATGCAGCGATCAAGTCAACCGGTGCTGTAGATCTCCCGGACATTCCAAGCCCATCACAACTCTCCACCCGGCTGATGTCTTCCCGGTGCCCTTGCACCGCCACCGCCGACCACCGTAGGTCTCCCAGCCATGCGGACTCTGCTACGAGACCTGCCCAGAACTGCCTCTGCCATACATCCCTACAAACGCCGCACTTGGATGGCCACCAATGACTGTTGGGCCGACTCCTAGACTCTCTGCTCTACTGTGGACTGCTGTTGCGGACACACCTCGCCTCCTTCACAAGTTTCTGATGTAAAGGGTTTGTATTCTGAGACTTTGGTGGGGGATCAACTATGTGCTCTGCCTGTGCCCAAATTCCTGTCACAGTCGCATACTGGCTGTGCCGGGTTTCGCATGTCTCCCTGTCGGGGCACCCTTTGACCCCCCAAGGGGGGCCGCGGCAGTGCCGGGCGCCCCCCCCCTGCTGGTTGCCGTGTCTCCGACTGCGGAGGCGGTGATCGGCCGGGGGGCCGGGATGACAGGGGTGTGGCCGGGGGGGGGGTGGCCTGGTGGGCCGCACGGACCGGGCGGGGATACCCTCACGATCCATCGCCCGGGTGTCCGGTCCTCTCGGCGATCACTCCCTTCAGGACAGGACACAGGCATGCTTTATAGCGTAATATGTTCCACTCCGCACCCAAATCTCCCCAATGACGCTAGACCTTGTAGTCTTCTCTACTCTGAGGTGGCGTGGTGTATTTTAGTATTGTTTAGTTCAGTTTTCAGTTTCTTGATTGCTACCCTTAGTCTGTTAATCAACTGTATCTGCCTTCTGGCGTGTTCCGCCCAACCCCCCCGCGGTTGTTCGAGGTGATCTGCTCGCCCATTACTAAGGGGCGCAGTTCCCGCGTACACCATACACCTCCGAGTGCCCCCCCCACCGGACGGGGGAAACTCACTCGTGTTTCGCTCCCCTTCCACCTCTGTTAGAAACCGCCCTCATCAAGACATCCACCCACTCTTGAAGGTACCCAAGACCACTTACCCTCCCCCACTGCTCCCCTCGACCCTTTTTGTCACCCAAAACGACCTTGCCCTGCTCTCGGGTGCCTCTATCAAACCCATGCTACTCTCGGACCATCACCCGATCACAATGACCTTAACCTGGCAGGGAAGACGCCCCCCATCAGGGATCTGGAGAATGGATGACTCCATCCTCCTAGACCCTGGAGAAGTGGCCACTTTGACTTCTAAGCTAACCCAATACTTTGAGGATAATGAATCGGGAGATGTGGCCCCCGCCTCAGTGTGGGCTGCCCACAAATGTGTCATCAGGGGGGAAATACTCTCTCTGATGTCTAGACGGCGTAAGCAAAGGATGGCCCGTGTCACCGAACTGACACACAAAATCAAGTCCCTTGAGCAAGCACACAAGCGCTCCCTTGCTATTAGTGCCCACGATGCGCTCCTGAAAGCTAGACAGGACCTCTTGGACTTATTCCAAACCAGACTGAGACGTAAATTTACTTTGACCCAGAAATTGTCTTACGAGTTTGGAAACAAGTCAGGGAAGCTCCTGGCCAACGCCTTGCAAAAAAAGAAAGCAGCTCTTACAATACACTCCATACTCTCGGCAAATGGCGACTCAGTCACCAGGACCGACCTCATAGCACAACAGTTTACTCGTTACCTCTCCTCACTCTATGACCTGCCCACACCACCTATACTTAAAGCGGAGGTTCACCCTAAATATAAGATCTCCCATGCGATCCAGCATACTGGCGTCAGCGCCAGTATGCTGGGTTGTTTTTTTTTTAATAGCACACTTACTGTATTATTGAAGAATTCCTTTTCTGTCCCCCGCGGTGGACGGCGCCAGTATAGCGCGTCACATCTTCCTAAAATACCCGATATGGACTCGGGTAATCTCGGCGAAAATGCGGCGCCTGCGCACAGACCTAGGAGCTGACTGCGCAGGCGCCGTATTTCTCCGAGTCCTATTTCGGAGGGCGTGACGCGCCATAGCCGTAGGACTCGGAGAAATACGGCGCCTGCGCAGTCAGCTCCTAGGTCTGTGCGCAGGCGCCGCATTTTCGCCGAGATTACCCGAGTCCATATCGGGTATTTTAGGAAGATGTGACGCGCTGTACTGGCGCCGTCCACCACGGGGGACAGAAAAGGAATTCTTCAATAATACAGTAAGTGTGCTATTAAAAAAAAAAAAACCCAGCATACTGGCGCTGACGCCAGTATGCTGGATCGCATGGGAGATCTTATGTTTAGGGTGAAATACCGCTTTAACACAGAGACACCAAGAACTAGACTCATAGATGACTTCCTCGCCACGTACGGCTCGCCTCCGTCCCCTGCCCCAGACATGTCCCTCCTCGACACGCCAATTACGACAGAAGAGACCCTCGCAGCCCTAAAACAACTAAAGCCAGGGAAGAGCCCGGGCCCAGACGGACTATCTTCAGGCTACTACAAGACTTTCTCTACAACGCTTGTTCCCAGGTTCATCAAAGCATTCAACGACATCCCGCTCCCCCCCCACACTGACAGAGACATACTGGAGGCACACATCACATTAATACCTAAACCGGGGAAAGATGCCGCCCTAGTCTCCAATTACAGGCCCATTTCTCTACTTAACGTAGACGTCAAATTGTACGCCAAAATCCAGGCTAACAGGATCCTCCCCTTTCTACATGACCTGATTTCCACTGATCAGGTGGGCTTTGTCCCTGGCAGAGAAGCCAGGGACAACACCACCAAGGCCATTAACGTTCACCATTGGCTCACCACGCAAGGGGTGAACGGCTTCTTCCTTTCCCTTGACGCGGAGAAGGCGTTTGACAGAGTGGCCTGGGACTACATGCTGGCGGCCTTACGCACGACAGGCTTGCCGACCCGATTCCTCCAAATGATTATGGCACTATACTCTACCCCGACCGCTAGGGTGAGGGTGAACGGCCACCTGTCGGACGCCTTCTCTGTCCACAACGAAACCAGACAGGGATGCCCCCTCTCCCCCATACTTTTTACTATATCCCTCGAACCATTCCTTCGCCGGCTGAGAGACAACCCAGATGTGCAAGGCGTCACGATTGGCCAACGACAATATAAAATTGCTGCATACGCAGACGATATTTTAATGTTTCTGACGAATCCCCTCGTCACCATACCTAACCTCCTCAAAGACCTTCAGACGTTCAAGACCCTTTCGAACCTCCAGATCAATTTCCACAAGTCGGTGGCACTGAACGTCTCCCTACCCCAAGCAACGGTTGCCCTATGCAAACAGGACTTTCCGTTCAAATGGGGAGATCGAGATATCACATATTTGGGCATAAAACTCCCAAGAAAACTGACCGACCTTTACGCTGACAACTTCCTCCCTGCCCTTCGTACAATAAAAACTGATCTGCTTAATTGGACTAAGGGCAATTTTTCCTGGTTTGGCAGGGCGGCGGTGATCAAGATGAATGTCCTCCCGAGATTACTGTATTTACTTCAAGCGATACCGATCAGCCTGCCCACATCCTTCTTCACCTCCCTTAAGCAGAACTGCCGGGCATTTCTTTGGGCTGATCGCCCCGCTAGGTTAAGCTGGAACACACTGACCCTACCTAAGCACAAAGGAGGCATAGGCCTCCCTGACCCACTTCTCTATCACACAGCCTGCCACCTCACCAGGATTGTAGACTGGCACGTTCATAAGAACAGCAAGGACTGGGTGTCTTTAGAGGACGCTCTATTAGGAATGCGGTCCGCCCACCTACCATGGATAGACCCCCGCTCCGTCCCTGACGCAGGCAAGACCCACCCGCTTATTGGCCCTTCCATGTCCATTTTCAGGAAAACTTGCAGAGCCATGGACATGACGCCCTCACCGGGTCCCATGACACCCCTTACCCACAACCCCGATTTTTCGGCGGGTATCCAAGTGTTAGCTGGCTCCGCTTCCTCCCGTGAACAAACGTTTCGTGCCCGCCAATTCTTCGAGAACGGCACACTGCTCACACATGCGGCTGTACTCTCGAAGCTCCCAGAGGCCACCATTCCTCGCTTTAACTTCTTCCAAATCCGACACTTCCTTCACAATGCGCCGACTGTCCGGGTTTGGTCCAGGGACCTCACCCCCTTCGAGCGCCTGTGTAACCAACCAGACCCACAGAAACACCTAGTCTCGACCCTGTATTCCCTACTGACCTCCAAACTCCAACCCAACGCCGATATCCACCACTCCTGGGAAACTGATTTATCCATCTCCCTCTCCAGCGACGACTGGGAAGCGATCTGGGAACATACCCACAAGGGATCGATCAACGTGTCGGCCCAAGAGAATAGATTCAAACTCTACTCCCGTTGGTATAGGACGCCCGAGAAACTCCACAAAATATTCCCCTCCATTGCACCCACGTGTTGGAGATGCAAATCGGGCCCCGGCACACTCCTCCATGTGTGGTGGGAATGCCCGGTCTTGCGAACGTTCTGGACGGAAGTACACACCCTCATATCCCAAATTACCACCTATACACCTGACTTCACCCCCGCACAATACCTTCTGCACCACACATCTTTACCCAAATCAACATATCGCAAGTCATTGACCCTACACCTCATCAATGCAGCTACACAGTGTATTCCGGTTCATTGGAATGACCCCCACTGTAGCTGAATGGCGGTCCCGAGTCAACAGAATAGAGGAGATGGAAATGCTCATCCACCAAGCCAAAGACACCCAGGACAAATACAGACAGACATGGGCCTGCTGGACCCACTACAGGACATCTTTGAACTCTACCGGCCCTTCCCTGGGACAAACCGACCCAACATCACCCACTATGTCAACCGACGCTGGGGTCCAATGATATTAACATCCGTCAATCCCTCTCCCTCGTGTCCCCCCTTGCCACTACCAACGCTCCAGCTCCTCTCTCTACCGTTGACTCACGAACATTTCTACCAGACGGTACACCTATCCTACAACTCCCCCGTGCGGATTACACGCCCCCTGCGGATCCAGAGGGACGGCTTCGGGGATACACTTAGCCGCCCAGTTGGCGGATGTCACCGTCCCCTGGACTGACCCTTTGCTAAGGAGTCTATTCCCGTTCCTTGGACAGCGCCAGTCAACCCTTACACATTTAAAGGTTTCTGTTGCCTCCCTGGGGATAGTGACCTCTGAACAATGGGACAAGATATTGAAACAAGGAGTATTGGTGTTGATGGCCCCATCGCAAAGATTGTCCGACTTGTTCTTATTGTACAGAGTATACTATACTCCCCAAAAGATGTTCAAACTAGGATGAAGGCAAAATAACGAATGCCCAAGATGTAAAGGCAAGGGTGATCTTATCCATATGGTTTGGAAGTGTCCCAAGCTTTATAGCTACTGGATAGAGATAATTGTGAGGATTAACAAGGCTTTTGGATCCTCTCTCAAACCAGAAGCTTTGACTTGCCTACTAGGCTGCATGGAGGACACTCGAGTCCTACCAGGCAGCTGGGAAGCAGTATTGAGATGCCTTTTTCAGGCTCGCAAGATAATCGCCCAAAAATGGCAGGCCCACATCCCCCCCGTCCATAGAAAACTGGATGGCGACCATAAACCAAACCATTTCCAGCGAAAGAGTGTGTCTCAATAGACAGGGGAACTTTTGTAAACTGTGGGGACCATGGCTAAGAGCAGTGGGAGATCCCCTGTAGGAAAAACTAACAATGAAACCCAGCCCGGTTCACTCGGAACCAACTCCCACTGGCTAAGACGGCCAGAGATTTCCTGTTTGGCCACCCCCCTTTAACAGACCTACGGGTAAGATCTTAATCCACTTTTCGCTCCACTGGAAGCCTCCCTTAGCCAACAACTTGAGTTCGAAGTGAATACATCAGCGCAATCCAGAACTTTTCTGGATAAGGCAACACAAGAAGAACACGTTTCCGTGGGAGGGGGGGAGGGAGGGGAGGGGTGCCACAAGGGGGAAGACACAAGGGGATACAAGAGGAAACCTATATTTTCGCTGTCTTTAAACAATAGCATATCGACGGCGCGGTATGTTAGCTTGATATCTGCAAATTTTGTAATAATGAAATCGTATCTGTCAAATGTTGTACCTAAAAAAACAAATAAAAAACATTAATGGAGAAAAATTGGGCGTGCAAAATTATTCAGCCCCTTTACTTTCAGTGCAGCAAACTCTCTCCAGAAGTTCAGTGAGGATCTCTGAATGGTCCAATGTTGACCTAAATGACTAATGATGATAAATAGAATCCACCTGTGTGTAATCAAGTGTCCGTATAAATGCACCTGCACTGTGATAGTCTCAGAGGTCCGTTTAAAGCGCAGAGAGCATCATGAAGAACAAGGAACACACCAGGCAGGTCCGAGATACTGTTGTGGAGAAGTTTAAAGCTGGAATTGGATACAAAAAGATTTCCCAAGCTTTAAACATCCCAAGGAGCACTGTGCAAGCGATAAGATTAAAATGGAAGGAGTATCAGACCACTGCAAATCTATGAAGACCTGGCCGTCCCTCTAAACTTTCAGCTCATACAAGGAGAAGACTGATCAGAGATGCAGCCAAGAGGCCCATGATCACTCTGGATGAACTGCAGAGATCTACAGCTGAGGTGGGAGACTCTGTCCATAGGACAACAATCAGTCGTATACTGCACAAATCTGCTTTTTATGGAAGAATGGCAAGAAGAAAGCCATTTCTTAAAGATATCCATAAAAAGTGTCATTTAAAGTTTGCCACAAGCCACCTGGGAGACGCGCCAAACATGTGGAAGAAGGTGCTCTGCTCAGATGAAACCAAAATCAAACTTTTTGGCAACAATGCAAAACATTATTATAACGGTCACCACCGCTTACGACCTTCCATCCATCCACGACAAGCTTATCTGACACACTGTGACCATACTGCATACACGATCCATATCCATTCCCATAAACAAGACGAGACTCAAGCTCTGCACTTGCTTCAAAGATATGACAATTTATTGGTATTTTCTCAGCTTCTTATACAGTCTCAAGCATAATGCAGTTAATCACAGGACAATGCAATCTCCACCCCCCTATTCACTCACTGAGGATAATTCTTTAATTGGGAGCTAGACATGACGGCACCGTATCATCAATAGGGTTCAATTAACCTTGAATAATAACACAGACATCTAGTTGAATAAGTTATCTAGACAGCTTTATCACACAATGGCAGAGTCTTGTGAGAGTGGGTGCAATCAACACCTTCAACGGAATGTATTTACAGTGAATAGCCAACACCTTAAGATATTTCAATAGCCTATTATACAAAAGGTATGACTCACTGTCTGGCTGACCTGGTCATGTCATCATGAGCTCCTTGTGATATCTCAGTCCTGAAATATGAAGTATTAATAATGTTCCATCTCATGTAATATATGAATTATGATTCTTTGTCACCGCAAATGCCCCCGATGCCTGAATAGAATACTTCCCCCCCGCATCCCGCCGCGTTAATCTCCGTGCATTACAGCGCACATTACATGCAGCTTTCATTTGAATACTTGTAATGCCCGCCGTGCCGTGCATAGACACTCCCCTTCTCGGGATTGGACGGATCTGTCCAATCCCGAGCAAGGCAGAGTGTCTATGCACGGAGCTGTGTATAGACACTCCCCCTTGCTCGGTATTGGACGGATTCCGTCCAATCCCGAGAAGGGAAGTGTCTACACAGGGTGCGGCGGGCATTACAAGAATACAAACTAAAGCTGCCTGTAATGCGCGCTGAAATGCACAGGGATTAACGCGGCAGCATCGGCATCATCTACTACTAGGTATGGGGGACATGGCTGCAATATGGGGGACAGGACATGGCTGCATATATGGGGGACATGGCTGCATCTATGGGGGGACATGGCTGCATCTGTGGGGGACAGGACATGGCTGCATCTGTGGGGGACAGGATATGGCTGCATATGTGGGGGACAGGATATGGCTGCATATGTGGGGGACATGCATGGCTGCATATGTGGGGGACATGCATGGCTGCATATGTGGGGGACATGCATGGCTGCATATATGGGGGACATGCATGGCTGCATATATGGGGGACATGGCTGCAATATGTGGGGGGGGGACATGGCTGCAATATGTGGGGGGGGACATGGCTGCAATATGTGGGGGGGGACATGGCTGCAATATGTGGGGGGGGACATGGCTGCAATATGTGGGGGGACATGGCTGCAATATGTGGGGGGACATGGCTGCAATATGTGGGGGGACATGGCTGCAATATGTGGGGGGACATGGCTGCAATATGTGGGGGGACATGGCTGCAATATGTGGGGGGACATGGCTGCAATATATGGGGGGACATGGCTGCAATATGTGGGGGGACATGGCTGCAATATGTAGGGGGACATGGCTGCAATTTGTGGGGGGACATGGCTGCAATATGTGGGGGGACATGGCTGCAATATGTGGGGGAACACATTTAAAAAAAAGTATCGGTATTCGGTATCGGCGAGTACATGAAAAAAAGTATCGATACTTGTACTCAGTCCTACTTCAGCAGGGACAGGGAAGATAGTTAAAATTGATGGGAAGATGGATGGAGCCAAATACAGGACCTGGAAGAAAACCTGATGGAGTCTGCAAAAGACCTGAGACTGGGACGGAGATGTGTCTTCCAACAAGACAATGATCCAAAACATAAAGCAAAATCTACAATGGAATGGTTCACAAATAAACATATGCAGGTGTTAGAATGGATTTAGGTCTGGACTTTGACTTGACCAATCGGAAATCTGTGAAAGGAACTGAAAACTGCTGTTCACAAACGCTCTCCATCCAACCTCACTGAGCTCCAGCCGTTTTGCATGGAGGAATGGGCAAAAATTTCAGTCTCTCGATGTGCAAAACTGATAGAGACATACCCCAAGCGATTTACAACTGTAATCGCAGCAAAAGGTGGCGCTACAAAGTATTAACTTAAGGGGGCTGAATAATTTTGCACGCCCAATTTTTCTGTTTTTTATTTGTTAAAAAAGTTTGAAATATCCAATCAATTTCGTTCCACTTCATGATTGTGCCCCACTTGTTGTTGATTCTTCACAAAAAAATACAGTTTTATATCTTTATGTTTGAAGCCTGAAATGTGGCAAAAGGTTGCAAAGTTCAAGGGGGCCGAATACTTTCGCAAGGCACTGTAAGTACTAGGGACTGAACAGATGCACGGTCACCCCCAAAAGCTGAGCCTGAGCTGGCAAGCCCATCTGACCCCTTTTTCTTGTGATGTGCCATGCCTAGGGAAATGTGTCCAATGAGGGTAACTCACAATCCTGAGCAACAGAGGGGGAGCCTAGACTAGCACCAGTAGGCCTCAGTAACTCAGAAGTTGCAGGAATAATTGCTAGTAATGTGTTCTTAAAGAAAGAACTAGGAGAAGTTGCTGGTTCAGAGTCCCATTAACAAAGAAGAAGAGGCAGGGAGTGCAGCAATTCCCATGAGAAAGAGGCTGCAAAGGCACAGAAGGCAGTGATACAGCCTATTGATAAAAGACGCAACTTGAAAAATTATCATCCAGACAAGGAAAGGGAGAGAGAAATCCTGCATATAAGAACGGAAGCTTCTTTTCGTAGAGAGAGAAGAGGTTGATCACCTAAGGACACTAGCAAAAAGCCGAGGCTATCTGGGAATGGGAAGGGTTACATTTTTTTTGTTTGTATACCAGTGTCCAGTTACCTGAAGGTAGCTGCATATAACCCAGTCATAATGGCTGAATAACCTGTGTCCTGTACGTACTGTATAATGGGTAAATACGTTTTGCCATTACATATATTTTAAGCTGTGCATGCAATCAAATTGAAAGTTTAATTCCTCTAATTTATATATCTTCAGAATGCTGCAGTTGGATTTAGAAGATGATGAAGGTTTTTTTTGTTAACTCCCCTGCCTCACATTTAAAACCATTTCTTCTACTATGCAGCTTTCACTCTACTATCACTATATGATAATTTTTTCTCTCCGGCATTGTCTGAGCTTATTACTCCTGAATGTGTTAGCAGTATTTTTTTTATTAGTCTATTAAGCTCTTTAAATTTTGTAAATTCAAATATCTCCTCTTGACCTGTTCAAAAGACAATATCATGTCTGCAGTCTTAACAACCCAAGCAGCAGTCCATGACTTTATTCACTAGGTGGCAGGAAAAGTTAGCAGATCAAGCCTGCCAACTGATCCTGAAATAATAAGGGGCAGACTTGTTGCAGCAGGCAAGCTAAACAAGAGCTTTACACCCTCAGTTCCTGAGAACACAGATACATCGCAATCCCTACAGACAATGATTACTTCATTCTTATTATGATTTTGACTTCAGTTACTTTGCAGTGAAAACATAAAACTTGTAGATCATTTGATAATACGGTCTAAAATCTAATTTTTTCATAAATCAAATAAACGTCCAAGAATATCTTGTGCATACATGTTTTGAATTCTGATACAACCACACTATAATACAGTGAGGACTAGTGCTGAAAACGAAGCACGTAATTGTGGAATATACAGGCAGAGAAGAGTGCAGATAAAATCTGCAAACATAGTTGTAACACTGACAAGATGGCAGAACTCATGGATGCCAACTACAGCAATAAACAAAACTTATCACCCTGCAATACCCTAAAGATCAGGGGGGAATGTCTGTTCCCAATGCTCAGACGTATTTCTATGCAGCACAATTACAGCATTTTACGGGGTGGAATCAGTCGGAGGTGACTGACCCCTCTAAGGCCTTGCTCATAGACCCAACCACTTTGTATTCTGCATTATCCCACATGGAGATGGGTTTCCCTGGTGCCCCTGAGACATGTCCTACGGTCTGTCTTTTTAAAAAACTGTGGAGTAATGTTAAGAGGAGAATGGGGATCACGGGTTTCCTACCTAGTACACCCATCTGGCAGAACAGATTTTATACTGAACTAGCTAAACTTCAGGACTGCTCTCGGTGGGAAGCAGCGGGCATTAAATATTTGGTTCAAATCCTGGACGGGGTGGTCCTTAAGTCTTTTGAAAGGCTAAAAAGAGGAATTCCCTCTGCTGGGCGAGTCCCATTATCAATACCTTAGATTGGCGCATGCACTCAGGTCCCAGGGAAATTGCTCATCTCTGCGCCTAGAGAACTCCAACTTTCTGGGCTCAGTGTTTGATGAAACTGAAAAAAAGGGCTTCATCTCCAGATCCTACCTACAATTACTAGCACCTGTACAAGCACCTGACGTTCTACCCTGCAGGGAAATGTGGGAGAGGGACATTGGGCCCATAGACGGAGAACAATGGGAGCAAGTACTGCGTGCGGGTCCATTGGTTTCAGTATCGGCGGCTCAGAGACTAACGCATTTGTTCATTCTACACAGGGTATATAGGACTCCAGTACAATTACATCAATGGGGCAGACGTGACACACCCATATGCCCCAAATGTCAGGTTCACCCAGGGGACCTTATCCATATGTTGTGGAGATGCCCCAAGCTTGTGAGGTATTGGAACGCAGTTATCGTGGTCATTAATTCCACCTATCAGGTTCAGTTGCCTGTGAGTCCGCTGGTATGCTTGCTCGGGGGCCTAGAAGAGGACTTATACTTGCCTCATGTTTACACTGCTCTGCTTAGACTATTGTATCTGGCTAGAAAGCTTATCGTGAAATATTGGCTGTCTTCCCGGGTGCCAGTGAGCCGGCAATGGATCCAGGAGGTTAACACGATCCTCATAAGGGAAAAGAACACATACTCTCATAGGAAAGCGTCACGAAAATTCGATAATATATGGCAGTGCTGGTTGGAATCTCCGGAGATAGCTCCTCCACAACTAGTCCTGGATAGGTTGTTACAGGGATGATGACTTGGATAGGTGGGCCATTGAGATGTGACTGGGTTTTTCAAACTACTGGAAACAAGGGTAATGGGACAGATGGCATAAGAAATGATTTATTGGTGTCTTCAGGCTGTATTGGTCTTTGTTTCATTTTGTCTTTTCTCCCCCCCCCCCTTTTTTTTTGTTTGGTTATTGTTTAGTTGTTTTCTGTCTTTATTCCACTCCTGAAAGATGTAACGAGGGGCGAATTGAAAGTTGTACATGGTACTTGTTTTAGTGATGTTATTGAGATTGTGTATTGCTCCTTATTTTTGTACAACTGATAATGTATCCTATGTAGCCCTTTCTTTTGGGTCACTTAATTGCTGTGTACATGCCCTTTGTTTTTGTTTTTTTTGCCTTACTCATAATAAAAACTTTTCTGATTTAAAAAAAAAACTACAGCAATAAACAAGTGCAACAGTAAAGCTGCTGTCCACAGCAACCAAAAAAAATAGCAGTGTTTGAATTCTACAAGAATTACATTTAAAAACATGATCGACGGCTATGTGCAGCAGCTCTAGTTTTCATATTTCGGTTCCATGGTCATACACTTGAAAATGTCTCCAACAATTACAACACAACCCACCACAACTTCCTATAAAAAGTTGGCGTTATTTCTTTAATGCTTGCACAGTAAAAGAATCATTCCTCATTCTATGGAAAGAAGACCACAAAGTTTTCAGATACCACTGCGTGACTAAACTAGTATTTTTATTTAATCATATTTGGGCTGAAACAAACACATTCTCTTGTGTAAAGGGGAATGTGTAGAAAATATACTATTTTTAGCACAGTTGCAACTACTGGAGTATTTAGTTGACTCCCTCATATGGTGACTTCTCACTTTATAGGGTTGCCTGTGACGTGGGAGGAGTAAAATCAATTTACATTGCTTTCTCCAACCACAACAGAAGCGCTAAACACTTTTCCCATATTAAGTTACAATATAATGTACTGTATTTATTGGTGTATAACACTCACTTTTTTACCGTGAAAATAGAGGGTAAACTGTGTGTTGTACGCAGGGGGCTGTGGGAAGTTTTTTTCCTGAAACCTCCCTCTTAAAGTTAGGGTGCGTGTTATACGCCGATAAATACGGTATATAAAAGATAACTTTTTATCACCGAAAAAACGTTCTTGAGCTCCAGTCAGTGACTTTGCATAGGCTGAGATGATATCATCAGTCTGTTGCAGGCAGGAGGAAGCATTTGTCTACTTTCCCCAGTGATTAGGCTGCAAAGTTGTAGCAAATAGTGTGAATGGTTGAAATGGCGCAGCGAAGAACTGCACAGACAGTGGGATTTACATGACTGTACCAACTTTTAGCCATCATCTTAGACCAAGAAGTACAGGCTGACCCCAAATAATGCCTGAAAAAAAAAAAAAAAAGAACATGGTGCTGGCCTTTTAGGCTGGGTTCACACTTGTGCAGTGCGAATTTCAGCTCTGTAATCTCTCTGCAAAGATAAGAGAAGTGTTCAGCAGATTAGCTCCGTTTTTAGCTGCAAATTTGGAGACCTGGGAGAAGTTCCGGGTGAGAGGAGAGTGAGGGAGAAGTGTATTGAGCTGAATAACAGAAATTCCTGAAGAGAACTGAACACATCTGCGAATCAGCTGCGTACCCATAGAAGATCATGGGACTGAATTTGCACCTGAGCCGCACCGCAAGGCATAAAATCCGCACACGTTTTTTCTGCAATGCACATATGTGAATCACCCTCATTGAAAACAATGTACCGTATTTATCGGCGTATACCGCACACTTTTTTGCTCTGAAAATCAGGGCAAAATCGTGGGTGCGCGATATACGCCGATACCCGCGCCGATTTTGAATACTGCGCCGGCATATACCGAGCGCAGTACACTCGTGTATAGTCGGGCAGGCTCGCCTACTCTCGCGCTCATGTTCTGGATGTACAGGACGTGAGCGCGAGAGTAGCCGAGCCTGCCCGACTATTTACGAGTGTACTGCGCCTGCATATACCGAGCGCAGTACACTCGCGTATAGTCAGGCAGGCTCGGCTCCTCTCGCGCTCACGTCCTGGACGTACAGGACGTGAGCGCGAGAGTAGCCGAGCCTGCCCGACTATACACGAGTGTGCTGCGCTCGGTATATGCAGGCGCAGTATTCAAACTCGGCGTGGGAAAGCGAGGATTGAGCGGGGAGGACGCCGCAGAAGGACGCCGGACCCGACGAAGAGGACACCCGAAACCGCCGATGGACACCGCGCAAGACACCAAAACCAAGTATAAAAATATTTTTTTTCCACATAAATGGGGGCCACTTTAGGGGTGCGTGCTATACGCGGAAGCGCGCTATACCCCGATAAATACGGTATTTAGAAATGTTCTGCGTATTAGATGCGGTTTAAGCCGCACTCAATCTGCACAAGTGTGAACCCAGCCTTAAAGGGCAAAGTAGATAATGCCATTGTCAAGGATAGTAATCTCTAATGCCCCGTACACACGATCACTTTTTCTGATGAAAAAAAATGACATTTTTAAAAATGTAATTTAAATGATCGTGTGTGGGCAAAATTTTATTTTATGTCTTCTGAAAAACGACCAAAAAAAAATTTGAACATGCTCGTGTGTGGGCAAAACGACGTAAAAAATGACATTTTAAACCCGCACATGCCCAGAAGCAAGTTAGGAGACGGGAGGTAAAACTACTATTCATAATGGAGTAAGCACATTCATCACGCTGTAACAGACAAAAAAGCAGGAATCGTCTTTTACCAACAAGTAACCAGCTAAAAGCAGCCTCAAGGCAAATAGAACTTCCCCTTTAGAGTGCCATTGTTTTGTTCATCATTTTCCAAAAATGATGGTGTGTAGGCAACGTCATTTTTGAAAATGAAGTTTGAAAAATGTTGTTTTTTTCATGAAGAAAATTACTTTTTTTCATCACAAAAAGTGATCGTGTGTACGAGGCATGAGAGTTCACCCACTCGCCACCTATTTTTACCCATCATTTTACAAAGGAGACACTCCCAGTGCAAGCCTTTTTTTAAATTTTACCTAGCACTTGGCAATGCGATTTCAAGTTCAGGCAGTTATGCTAAAACGAAAAACAAAAAAATACAATGATTAAAAAAAAAAAAAAATGGTTTGGATATGTCACAGGATGTTCTGATTTGAGATTAAAGGATAAGTATAAAATTGTAATGATACTGCAGCTGTCCCACGCCAATTCTAAAGCCCCATACACACTATCAGTTTTCCTGACGGTTTTCTCATCAGGTTTACCAAAACCATGTAGTGCAAGGGCCTGCCTGACTCTTGAGGTTTGACCTTATATTAGATGGTTTTGGTAAACCTGAAGAGAAAACCATCAGGAAAACTGATAGTGTGTATGGGGCTTAAGACTAATACCACGTACACATAGGAAATTCCGACAAGAAAACTGTGGATTTTTTTCTGACGGAACTTTGGCTCAAACTTGTGTTGCATACACACGGTCACGCGAAATTCCGACCATCAAGAACGCGGTGACGTACAACACTGCAACGAGCCAAGAAAAATGAAGTTCAATGATTCCAAGCACGTGTTTTTTTGCGCGTCGGAATTGCATATAGACGATTGGAATTTCCGACGAGAACTTTTCCCGTCTGAAAATTTGAGAACCAGCTCTCAAATTTTTGCTGTCGGAAATTCCGACAGAAAAAGTGCAATGGAGCCTACACACGGTCGGAATTTCCGACCAAAAGCTCACATCAAACATTTCTTGACGGATTTTACTATCGTTTGTACGCGGCATAAGACTAAGAATTGAGCAATCACATGACTGCTCCAACCGGAGAGCAGTGAGGCTCAGTAAATGCTCCCTGCTCTGCTCCTCCAGCAGTCACAGGGGTGTCAGGGTGCGGAGGAGTTGGGAGCGGTCTGCTTCAAGCAGGGCAGTGACTGTCATTCATTGCTCTCTGCTCCTCCAGCACTCACTGGAGCGCTGGGCTGTAAAGAAGGTTGGAGCGGCTGGCTCTGATTCTCAGCCGCTGAAAGGCAAAGCCTGCTGTCAATCAGGCAACGGGTGGATTCTACCAATAATGTCGGGATGCTCTCTAAGCCTGGAGTAGTTCTGCCCTATCACCTGACAGTTTCTGAGTTACAAGAGGACAAAAGTAATTGTACTCCTGTGACCGACAAAATAAGTATGGCCAACAAATCTATGGTCATACATCTCTTAACTGATGTTAAGAACAGGTAAAGAATATGCATTTGTTAAATATATATGCATGTACCCCATGAAAAGGCTGTATGCCCAATCACTTTATTCCTATTCTTTCTTTCAACATGCATGGCAAGCCTTAACCTAATTGACTTTCCCACCAACTAAGTAGTACACCACAGTCAGTTTAGATAGTCCAGCATTCTGCAATTCTCCTTAGGGGAACACAGGTCCCTAATAAAAACCTGACAGGGGTTTTAACCTTTCCCCAATATATGCAAATAGTTCAAAACAAGTTTTCGCTAGAGTTTGGCTTTAATAAATCCTGGCATCTGCAGAAGTCTATTTCATATTAGTTTAAAAGTCACCACCAGCCATGGTATCAGTGGCGGCCCGTCCATTAGTGGCACCCGAGCGCCACCCCTTCTATCAATGGCTGCCTCCTCCCATGCTCTATCCACCGCCATCACCCCCTACTCATGTGTCCGGCCCTTTTCAGGACACAGGGCGCATGAATTAAAGCTGCGGTTGTGTTTTTTTGAAGCACCCGATTAGAGCCAGAGGCTCTAATAGGCTTTAAAATAGGTTGGGCTCGTGGCACAGACTATTGCGCCAGGATCTCACCCTGGTGTTACAACATCAAATCCGCCATTTTAAAAGCAGGTCTGAGACCTGTTTTGCGATTGGCCAAAAAGAGAAGTGGCACAATTGGGCGTCGAGGAGGAGGGAGTAAAGTGATGCCACTGCAGAGAGCAGGGGAAGGCAAAGCCGTTGTGAGCCCAGGAAAATTGCTGCCCACCATAGATAGGATAAGTGCACCAGCCACCACTGTATGATATTATAAATGTGCAAAACATTATTAGGAAATGTTTCGGAATTAACCCACACATATCCAGATCAGAGAAGGCAAACATTCCTAAAATGCACATGTGCATTGATGCTGCACTTTTTTACCCTGCTGCCCTAGGCACAGGCCCACAAGTATGTAATGGTACATATGGCTCTCTGCCCTGCTCATTAGAAGCATATGTACATAGGAATGTCATTTCTGTTAATCCTAAATTCTGATTAAGCCATCACAGGAACATTGATCCTAGGAGAAAGCAGAGCGTTGCATTATAGGCCAAAAACAACGGAGACATATTTGGCAAATACCTCACTGGGATTTTTCTTTTACTGGCTTCATCTGGATCATAATAGCTATAAATATAAAAAATAAGTGTTAGAGTTTAACAAAAGGTGAGCTCAACTGGCATCTGTCTTTTTCCAAACTTGATTTACTGCTAGCATGTGTTACATTTCCCCAGTTCATCCACTGATTTTCCAGAAGAGCCTGGATAGAAGTATTATGCTATGTTAATATAAGCAGCGGCAAAGTTAAATTCTAAGAATTACGATAGATATCTGTAGTTTACATTCTTAGTCTTCATAGTCAGTTATATTTAGAGTGTTTAGCTGTTCTAAATTCCTATTTATAGGTCCCTGGCAATTACCTACAAAGGACAGTAATTCTTGCAAACTTGCTGGAAAGTAATATAGATCGCTAAAAGCCCAACCTAATATTCACTTTTAATTTTGGTAAATACATTCCATACATCAAGACAAAAGGGGTGCAAAGTCTTTAAGATCCTTTTCCTTAGAAAGCAGCCACAGCCTTAGTAGATACTGTAAGCCTGTCCCCTGCCAGCATGCTGTTTAGAAGGACCCATGGTCTCTGTTCAGAAGCAGTGGCCTCTATGCAGAGATCCAACACACACCTTACAAAGTCAGACCAATAGCCCTACAATCAGCAAAGCTGATCCATCCCCGTTACCCAGGATAGTCCTTGTTGTGAGGTGTCTGTCCCAGGGGACACAGACATTGCTAAATTTGTCCCTGGGAGCCGACACTTTAAACATCACAGTGCATGGGTTCCAGTTTATCACACCGCACAAATGTCAATTCAAAAATAGCACCAGTAGTGTCTTCTGCATGTTCACAGCCATTCATGCACAGACTACTCCAGCCATGTTGTTTGGTACTGATGCATGCACAGCACGGCTGAAGTGGTCTGTACATGCATGGCAGCATGAATGGCCAAGCATGCACAGAATACAGTCTACGCAGCTCCTGGAACAATACTGGGCCCTAAGACAGGGGTGACACACACAACCCGCTATCTGTGAGTAACTGCATGATCACTGTACTCCTGATCTCTGTGCATTAGTCAATCCTGACTCCTGAACTCTGGGCATTGCCTAATCCTGACTCCTGAATTTAAGGCACTATTTAATCCCGGCTCCTGAACTCTGGGCATTACCTAATCCTGACGCCTTAACTCTGGGCATTACCTAATCCTGACTCCTAAACTCTGGGCATTATGTAATTCTGACTCCGAAACTCTGGGCATTATGTAATTCTGACTCCGAAACTCTGGGCATTACTTAATCCCAATTCCAGAACTCTGGGCATTACTTAATCCTGATTCCTGAACTCTGGGCACTACCTAACTCGGACTCCTGAACTCAGGGCACTATTTAATCCTGACTCCTGAACTCTGTGTGTCACTGCATCCTGGCCTCTAAACTCTGTTACTTGTGTTACTTAATTACTTACCCTGAAGTTCCTTACCCCAATAGCAGCATAGTTTCAGTTTTTTTTTTTTTAACCATACCTCTTCAAGTCCTGCCCAATGTTAATCCAATGTGGCCACACCCACAGTTCACAACGCACTAGGCACACCACAACGCACTAGGCACACCACATCATTGCCCTCCTCATGGTGCTCAAAGTATTTTGCCTTTAGACATTATTCAGTAACCTTAATGCAGAAGGCAGGCCTATCGATTGAAAAATTACAAGGCTATGCACTTATTTTCTGATGGAATGTAAACTGTATTTCAGTTAGGATTTAATGGATATCTAAAGCCCAAGAACAAAATTGTGATATGTTGCAGTTTAGCAATCCTAAGATGCAGTGGCTGCAATAGTTTTTTTTAAACTAAGTACATTTTCTGCAAGTACAGAGAAATACCTCTTCCTAGAAATCTAGTGTCATAACTGTATTACATTAAACAGTTTTTTTACATTTCCAGCAATCTTTTGCAAACTCCAAAACAACTCCCCTCTGTGTAATAGAGATGATCAGAGAAGGCGATGTTTGTAGTCCAAATCATATATAAACACGATGGGGATCGAAAGTTTGGGCACCCCAGGTAAAAATTTGTATTAATGTGCATAACGAAGCCAAGGAAAGATGGAAAAATCCCAAAAGGCATTAAATTACAGATTAGACATTCTTAGACATTCTTATAATATGTCAAAAAAAGTTAGATTTTATTTCCATCATTTACACTTTCAAAATGACAGAAAACAAAAAAATGGCGTCTTCAAATTTTTTAGCATGCACTGCCCCCTTTGCAAAGCTGAGACCTGCCAGTGTCATGGATTGTTCTCAATCATCATCTGGGAATCTGGGAAGACCAGGTGATGTCAATCTCAAAGGTTTTAAATGCCCAGACTTATCTGACCTTGCCCCAACAATCAGCACCATGGGTTCTTCTAAGCAGTTGTCTAGAAAACTGAAAATAGTTGACGCTCACAAAGCTGGAGAAGGCTACAAGAAGATAGCAAAGCATTTTCAGATGTCAATATCCTCTGTTCGGAATGTAATTAAGAAATGGAACAGTGGAAGTTAAAGCAAGATCTGGAAGACCAAGAAAAATATCAGACAGAACAGCTTGCAGGATTGTGAGAAAAGCAATTCCAAACACACGTTTGACTGCACGATCCCTCCAGAAAGATCTGGCAGACACTGGAGTTGTGGTACACTATTCCACTATAAAGAGCCATTGTGTAGTCCAAGGGAGGGGGCGAGCACGACACTCCACACCAGGGAGAAAGCCTTGCATTACTGTGTGGAGTTACAGACAGAAGAATAGGATGTAAAGATTTCTCAGAAGAAATAAGGACATTTAAAAGCAAAATTGAAGGATGAGGTAAGTGAAGGAGGAATGCACTAAGGTAAAGGAAACTATTTAGTGAAAAAAATTGTACCATTACAACCCTTTAAGCAAAAGCATGCACGTTTTTTTTTTTTTAAACATTCAAGTTTATTAGAGATGTATAAAAAAGCTGGAGAGTAATCCAGACAAGTCCAGACAACACAATCAAAACGTTAGACAGACATTGCATCCACAGCATGCGACTTAAACAAAAACTAGAATACGGGGAAACATCGAGTAATTCTAGCAAAAGAAAAGAAAAAAAAAACCCTAACAAAGGTTAGGCAATACTGGCAAGTCCAATCGGACCTTAATATAAAATAAAAAGCTGCGGTAATTGGTTTGACAACGGTGACACAGTATCTGCTGGGTTGTCTGTGAACAGTTAACCATAACAATGTAGATCAAGAAGAGCAAGAAGAAAAGTATTGGGAAGAAAAAATAACATGAATAGAGGGAGAAGAGAGGCGAAAGAGAGGTAGGTGGGAAAGGATGGGTAGGGGAGGGGAAGGGTAGGTATCCAGTAGCAGTGTGGTCTAGGGATCAGTACTTCGCAGAACTAGCCTGAAGAAATTTCAGAATATGTTCGTGATGCTTTAAAAAGGAACCATGGGGACCATGTTTCATGGAATTGATCCACCCTGTCCAGGGATTGTGCTACAGAATCTTCCATGTAACATGTGTCATCGATCTTCCTAAGCCAGTCTTTGATGGACGGTGCCTTAGTACATTTCCATGCAAGCTGAATTTAAGGAATTGGCTGCGTTTAACAGATGTTTAGTCAGAGATTGTTTGCATCTCTTTATAGAAAAATTAGAAATATGAAGTAAGCAACATGCTGCATCTAGGACCATGCTAGTCTCCGTGATAAATTTCACAATCTCTCTAACCTTGTTCCAGAACTCACTTAGCATCGGGCAGTCCCACCAAATATGAACAAGACTGCCCAGCTCCTCCTTGCACCTTCAGCAACGATCTGAGGTATGAGGGTACCACTTCTTAAGTTTAACTGGTGTAGCATACCACTGAGTCAAAAGTTTGTAAGATGTTTCTTGTGCCCTAGTACTGATTGAGCATTGATGGGCCAAGACACATGCTGCCTTTCATTGTTTATCAGAAAAGTTCTTATGTAAAGTGCTGGACCAGGTCTGTCTAAATCTATCGTTAGGGGTCTTTGTTGCATCCTGGAGCCAAGCGTAGGTCACCGAGGTCACGTTTGCAATGCGGGATCCACCGGCACACACCTTCTCCAGTTCCGTCAGCTTCCTAATGAAGGAAAGTCTCCGTGGGTTCTTACTTAGTGGCATAATCACGTAATTGAATGCACAGTTTTTTTTATCTACAGACACAAATTATCTGCATAGGCAATTTTTTGTTAGGCCCCATACACACGAGCAGACAGATTTGTTCAAATCGGTTGGACAGACCGATTTGAACAAATCTGTCTGCTGGGATGTATTGGTTTGATCGTGTACACACGATCAAACCAAAATCCCCGCCGGCAGACGGCACGCTGACGTGTCGGTGACGTGGCGGTGATGTTGACGCCGCCACGTCACCGCACCAGGAAGTGAATTACTTCTGCGCATGCGTCGAATCCATTTGACGCATGTGCGAGAAAATATGTCTGCTGGTTAGCGTACTAACCAGCAGACATATCGGGCCGACGGGTTCCCAGCCGACAGATTTGAAAGCATGAAAATGTGAAATCCTTCGCGCTAAAACAATCAATATGACAATAATAATGCTCAGATTGCAGCAAAAACTAATAGTGTTTACCATACACAAGTGAAGCATAAATATAAAAGTGAATTTGCGCAAAAAAACACATCAATCAATATAAAACATATGTGATAAATATGTAATAAGTAATAAGTGAAAAGTAGATAAATAAATTAAAATAGAAATAAAAGTCACCTGGAAGTGACGTGAGATATATGGCAGATGCCGCCTTGTTTATTATTTGATGCCTGCTTTTATTCTTTACTGATGTAAGGAGATTACTTTGTTTTTCAATAAATATATATGTTGTGACATACTACACCATTGGAGGCCTATCTTTCTTTATGTTTCCCCGAGTAATACAGCGAAGGGGTACTACAAGACATAGAGATGACTGAATAGCTCCTGGTGTCGTCCACTATCATTGAATTTACCCAGAGGATTTGTTTGGAGGCTTTGTTTGATCTATTGAGAGGTGAGAGGCCTGTGAGGCTGTGTGTTTGGAGTGGCACGGGCTATTTTGACCCATTATCACGGCATCTATATATGCCACCAAGGTGAGAGGCCTGAGAGGCTGAATGCACAGAGGAGCACTAGCACTTTATTGTCAGCTTTACAGCCTCACTGAGAGCAACTTTTGTGCACTGCACGTTTGCACTATATGGACTTTTCCAACACATATGGACTTTTATTTCTATTTTAATTTATTTATCTACTTTTCACTTATTACTTATTACATATTTATCACATATGTTTTATATTGATTGATGTGTTTTTTTGCGCAAATTCAGATTTGAAAGCATGCTTTCAAATCTGTCGGCTGGCCAAATCCGTCAGCTCGCCTGTACACACGATCGAATCTGTCTGCTGGGATAGATTTGATCGTGTGTACGCGGCCTTAAAGGTGAACTAACCAAGCTCCATTCTCCTATATTCACATATCAAGTTCAACATTCTCCAGCAAATCTCTTACAATCATAAGTGAACCACAAGCCACAAAGAGCTGAATACCCTACTCACCCACCTTTTTTTTACAAGCTCTGCCTTTTGTGTCATGTGATTGTTTCAGTAAAAACTACTTCTAGAATGTGCAATTTGAGGCATGGGGCCTGCTTAATTTTCAGAGCTACTCTTTAAAATGAACCTTTCCACTTCCCCAGCATCTAAAAACACAGTGGTACCCTTAAATTCGATATGTTTTTCAAACATCTGCTTGTTTTCTAACTAAAATTTCCCACACATGCTTCATATATGATTTTACAAAATTCTAAGCTTTTTTTTTAAATATATTTACTTTAATACAGTACCTCTGCCCACAGAAAAACCTTTAGGGTATTCTATACTCCATGTACCGCTAGCTGAAACCCTAGAATTCATGCCATTCAGACCACCTCCAATGTCACAAAACCTCTCCTAGTTCCCCAAATCTTTTGAAACCAAGCCTGCTTCCTGTAGGCCCCACATCTATAGACATCAAGGCAGAAAAGAATGTCCCGCTGAAATTAGAATGTTTAACAAATATATACCACAAATATGAAATGGGTAATCCGATAGGCCAAATAGCTAAAGGCAACCAGTACTCTTTAAAGTGCTTTATAATCCAGCATGGTTTCCCTACTTTACTTTGTAGTTTTCAGTTCACTAACATTCAAAATTTTTTTTCAACTTGCTTCACAGAATTTATTTGATTAAATATAATTAGGAGAAGAGTTGTACATATATTTTGATAACATCGTTGGTATCGACATCTCAGATTAGATGAATGAAAACAAAAGAAGAAACAAGTCATCACGTATATGATAACTTTGTTTAACACAATGTCCAATCATAATAATATCACATTAGATTGATTTGTATCCATAACAAAAAAATATTTGCATAAACAAAGCTACGACTTTTTTTACCAAATTATATATATATATATATATATATATATATATATATATATATATATTTTAGTTAAATCTCAGAATTATGGAATACATTTTTTTCCCCCAAACTATTACTAATTGAAGTGTTTTTTAGATTGCAGTCTAACAGTGGACCCTCTGATAAACACACCCTCCTTTAAGCCATGCTGAAGGGCCCCCAGTTTCCAAAAGCACAATAGTTATTTCTTCTGTATAAAAAGAGGACCAGTTTCACGTACAACACAAGGCAAAGTAAGCATTATGGATGAAGTTCCAGATTGCCGCTACTACCATAGGTTTAAGGTTTTTGTAGGTTCAAGATTTCGGATCACAGTTATTTATATGCAGATTTGATCAGGAGATTTTTTTTAAAAACCACAATACACTGTATGGCTTTAAAACTGTAGCCAGCAGGTTTAGAAGGGCCATTAAAAAGGCGTTTGGTTATGCAAACCCCCTCACTATAAAAGGAAAGGGGGTACAGGGCAGTCATAGTGTCACTGATTTGGAAGCTTTAGTAAGAAATGCATAGGGAAAGCTGACAAAGGGAAAATCAGAGCCATTTTTTTTTTACCTAAGAGCAACAGTGATCTCCTATAGCGTGTCTCTACCAAAATGAAAAAAAAAAAAAACATTTACCGTATTTATCGGCCTATAACACGCATCCTAACTTTAAGAGGGAAGTTTCAGGGAAAAACTTTTCACAGCCCCCAGCGTATAACACGCAGGCACAGTTTACCCTCTATATTCAGGGTTAAAAAGTGAGTGTTATACGCCAATAGGGATTAGCCGAACACCCCCCCATTCGGTTCGCACCAGAACCTTCGAACGGACCGAAAGTTCACGCGAACATTTAGAACCCCATTGAAGTCTATTGGACTTGAACGTTCGAATTCAAAAGTGTTATTTTTAAAGCCTAATATGCAAGTTATTGTCGTAAAACGTCTGAGAACCTGGGAAAAAAAGTAAATAAAACGGTTGTTTTTTCAGAAGCAGGACTCCTGAAAAAACGACAGTTTTTAAAACTTTATTTCCATTGATACATGTTCCCTCGGGCAAGACCCAGGTTCTCAAAAAACTTTTTCACAGGCAAACTATAGACACCCAGCAGGTAGCAGGAGCAGTGATTTTAATGATGCTTAAATAAAAAAAAATATGAAAAATTCCTTTAAATATTGTACCTGCTGGGTGTCTATGCTTGTGATAATGTCTTTAAATATCACAATCACCTGCCTGCCAGTAAATTAGGAAGAACTGATCTAGCTCAGCTATACAGTGTATAAATATATGTACAACACCTGGGATGTATATATATCCTCTACACACTGTAACATTAACTGACTAGCCTGCCTGCTTGCTCTATCTACCTGCAAAAAAATTACACTCTCTCTGTTCTCTGTTAACTGCCGCAACCCACTACACACCTGCAGGCGGCCTTTTATAGTGTGGGGCGTGTACTAAACCCCCTGAGCCATAATTGGCCAAAGCCACCCTGGCTTTGGCCAATTATGGCTCTCCATTTTTTTGTGCGCTGTGATTGGCCAAGCATCAGCGTGCAATGCCGCAGTGAATTATGGGCTGTGACGCGCCACTCAAATTTGGCGCGAACACCCCACAACGTTCGAATTTCGACGAACGGTCGAACAGACAATGTTCGAGTCAAACATACGTTCGAATTGAACGCGGAGCTCATCCATATACGCCAATAAATACAGTATATAAACAGTCACTCCAACATGTGAATACAGTAACTTTTAACATGTGATCCAAATAAGTTGAATTTCCACCTGGAGATAGGCTTCACACTCTACTTTATTAAAAAATAGATTTATAGAGAAAGTGTATTTAAAAAGGGATATAGATAGAGAGATTGAGAAGATTTATAAAATGCAAAGGAATGAAATATTGGAAGAAAAGCACAGAAATATCAGGCAAAAGAAAGACGTTGAATACACAACCCACAACAGTAAAATCAGTCTGTATATGCAGTAAAGCAGGGGTCGTCAACCCTGTCCTTAGGGCCCACAAACAGGCCAGATTTTATGTATTACCTTGGGCACATGCAGACTAGAATACTGCAATCACTGAGCGGCATAATAATATCACCTGTGATGTGTGATGTATTTCAGTTATCTTGCAAATCTGGCCTGTTGGTGGGTCCTGAGGACAGGGCTGATGACCCCTGCAGTAAAGCATGTGTGGTGTAATCACTGTGGAACCTAAGGAGTCATATGGTCTCGAAAATGTATACACTGTTGACTGCACCACCGGAAGACTTTAGAATGCCAAGCCTCGCCAAATGGGAGAGAGATTTAGGCCAAACCTTTTCCCCAATACAATGCCAAAATATCATAAATTTAGCGTTAAACTCCTCAAGATGTACGAAAATACAAGAATTAAATTATAAAATATTAACAAGGTGGTACTATACGCCAGCGCGTCTAAATATATTCTTTCCTGAAATTTCAGAGAGATGCTGGAGAGGGTGTGGGGAGAAAGGGACAATGTTGCATATATTTTGGGGGTGTCCAATAATACAACAATTTTGGGAAACAGTACGGAGAATTACCCAATCACTTACAGAACACCAGATTCCAGGTGACCCCTCATTCTTCCTATTACATCATACAGAAATTTCTTTGAAAAGATATACAGGATCAATGATAGGTCATCTGATAAATGCGGCTAAAAGTTGCATCGCAATAAAATGGAAAGACCCGGAAGCACCTCCAATATCTATGTGGCTTAAAAAAGTAAGGAAAATAGGAATAATGGAGAAACTCTTACCGAGGCCAATAGATAAGAAAGAGCAAAATAAAATAATATGGGCACCCTGGGAATTATTTGTACAATCAGAAGAAGGTAAAAAGTTACTAGGGGAGTAAGAATAAAGATTAGAGGTCGAGGAAAGAAGGGAAATGGAGGAGGGAAGGAAAGATGAAATTTCTCGCCGAGGGGGGGACAGCGGAGGGGGGGGGGAGGGTTGTTGTGTTATGGGGCTTTGTGTGAGGTGTTTGTTTTTTTGTGTTGTTTTTTTTTGTCTCCTTCTTCCTCTCCTCTTCCCTCCGTGTCCGTGGGTGTACGCGGATGGAGGAGGAGAAGAGGTGGAGATGGGGGTCTTGAGGAGGGGATAAGGGGGGAGGGAATGAGGGGATAAAATAGGGAAGGCAACGTGATGGAGATAAAAGAGGGAATTTGTCGAATACATAGAGAATATATGGACAATCAGGGAGGAGATGGAACATTTGGGGAAGTTTGAAATTTAGTTAAAAGTTGAAATAGTATTTTAGGGGGGGAATGGAAACTGCTTGTGATATAAAATATTATAATTTCCCTCTGCTGCAGACCAGGAATAGTAAAAGAGTCTAAGATAGAGATGTGTGAAAAAAAGTGTAGCGCCAAATGAACCAGAAGTCCCTCAATGGGAATACCCAACAAAATTGAATAATAATCCTAACTAGGATATGCAAATCCGGTGTGTGAAAGTGTCAATCCCCACCAGAAAAAAACTATTCAAGAAAGTGACAAGTATCAAAATAACAGTGCTGTCAATAATACAAACATGGTGCAATCCATTAATGGTAAAATGAACTAATCCAATACTAAATTGTGACAAACATAAAAATCTTCTAAACAGTCCAGTTACAATGATGAATGAATGTAAATGGTAAAGTCCTCTGTTAGATAGCTTTCCGGCTTCTAGGGATTATATGTAACCAGAAGAGGGCTCTTAGTACTGGTCAGTGTCATGCAATATTTCCTAAAACTCCACTTCCTTGTCAAACTCCACATTGATGTATAGAAGGCGTAAAGTACAGTTGGATATAATACGCTTACCAACAGGTGTAGACCCGCAGCTCACCATACGGTGGGGGGTCCCTTGAGCTTGGATGGGCTGGATACCCGGTCACTATCACAGTGCAGATCTGATTATGGATATTCCAGGAATCATCACAGGAAAACAGCCAAGGTTCTTCAAATGGAGTTGAATCCTCATACAAGGTTGATCCAGGCAGGAAGTAGGAGATATGAAAAAAAGGGAGAAAATCGTCTCCTCATAGTGTAAAAAAAATTATTTTAAAAATGGAAATACATTTAAAAATAAAACAGGAAGGCAATCCAAACAAACTCCCTTATAAAAAGGGAAAAAATTGGGTAGGGTGTATAAAATTCAAGTATACATGTCCTACTGGAACCTACCTGAATTTCTTTGCGCTTCTTGGATTTATTATACAAAATTTTTTGTTCCTTGATGTGAATTTTGCTGTGGTGTGTTAGGACATGTATACTTGAATTTTATACACCCTACCCAATTTTTTCCCTTTTTATAAGGGAGTTTGTTTGGATTGCCTTCCTGTTTTATTTTTAAATGTATTTCCATTTTTAAAATACATTTTTTTACACTATGAGGAGACGATTTTCTCCCTTTTTTTCATATCTCCTACTTCCTGCCTGGATCAACCTTGTATGAGGATTCAACTCCATTTGAAGAACCTTGGCTGTTTTCCTGTGATGATTCCTGGAATATCCATAATCAGATCTGCACTGTGATAGTGACCGGGTATCCAGCCCATCCAAGCTCAAGGGACCCCCCACCGTATGGTGAGCTGCGGGTCTACACCTGTTGGTAAGCGTATTATATCCAACTGTACTTTACGCCTTCTATACATCAATGTGGAGTTTGACAAGGAAGTGGAGTTTTAGGAAATATTGCATGACACTGACCAGTACTAAGAGCCCTCTTCTGGTTACATATAATCCCTAGAAGCCGGAAAGCTATCTAACAGAGGACTTTACCATTTACATTCATTCATCATTGTAACTGGACTGTTTAGAAGATTTTTATGTTTGTCACAATTTAGTATTGGATTAGTTCATTTTACCATTAATGGATTGCACCATGTTTGTATTATTGACAGCACTGTTATTTTGATACTTGTCACTTTCTTGAATAGTTTTTTTCTGGTGGGGATTGACACTTTCACACACCGGATTTGCATATCCTAGTTAGGATTATTATTCAATTTTGTTGGGTATTCCCATTGAGGGACTTCTGGTTCATTTGGCGCTACACTTTTTTTCACATATTCACATACAATATTTTCCATTGGTGTGTTGGCTGCCTTCACCCCCTTTTTTTCAGCTTTTCACGTAATATCACAAATATTATCGTACGTCACATTTTTTACCTATATTTTTATTTTGGATTAGCGCAATATATTTTTTATTTAAGATAGAGATGTATTATAATGTCCATATATAAACAAGCTGTTGTATTGGATTCTGCATATCCCGTTTTCATGTGTTTTTCGTGTTGCTTTCTAGTTTATAAAAATAAATAAAAGATAATTATAAAAAAAAAAAAGGAACCTAAGGAGTTAATTCTACGCATTGTGTAAAAATGCTGTTTGATCCTATATGCACAGATCATCTTCCTACACTGACTCCAGAACATGTCAGGATAATACAGAGCCTTTGGAGTCAGACTTCACATGTTCAGTTTGGTGTGTATTGCTAGAGAGGTTGAACTTGTGATCATGCATGTGATCATCACAAGGCCAATCAGCATTGTCCAGACAGAAGAAGGTCAGGGTTCCTGAAACCTGATAGGACAGCTCAGTGGAGTATACAAACTACTCCTACAAGCTTTACCAGGAACTGATAGAAGCCACAAGACTGCTATATACTGCTGATAAAAAAAAAGAAGGTATTTAACAGTGTATATTTATGAAAAAAAAATGTCCACGTTGTGTGCACTGTGCGAGACAAGATATAGTGTGATTGCAGGGTCCTGGGTTTATTAACACTTCAAGGATTTCAATACCCAGTATAGGAAAGTAGAGGAAATCTTCATTAAACCCTTTCCAGTTTTGAAAAAGATCAAGTATTAGGTCAGTGGCTCCAAAATAAGCTTACATTTGTTTATGGGAAGGCTTGGAATATTAAAGATAGAACAGTGAAATAAAAAAAAACTATTTACATTCTTTAGTGAGAAGGAGCTCTAGTCATGTAGGAGATGTAAAATAATAAAAAGAGAAGAAAAACATTTCGGATCAGTTGTAATGTGGATGGAATTTAAGATAAAATGCGTTTTGTGTTATAGTAAGCATGTGCAACATGTACTACAATGTGGGCTACTACAGTGCGTGGCTAAACAGTACACATACAGTACAAAAAGATGGGGAAAAAAAAAAAAAGAGTAAAGTGAAATGCTAATGTAGGGTATATGAATCAGTATCTATTTTAAAAGATTGGACAATAAGTATCCTATCCAAATACACTTTGGGGGGGGGGGGGGGATATGTCAAATTAAGGGTCATTGAAGAGGTAATAACCTGATGAGGAAATATTGGAGAGTAATTGCCTGAAGCTTAATGGGTTAAATGTGGTAGACTCCACATTTTGATTGCATTATTAGTAACTTATTGTGAAGAAAATAGACTTTATTCTGAATTTTCTCAGACTCTGTTTGTCTTTTAAGAACCCCTGGACCGATCTGGGTGAAATTTGGATATGTTGGTCCCCCAGATCGGGGCTATCAGGAGATATGTAATGGCAGGGATACCTTGTGTGGAAGAGGGGTGTTCTAATGTTGGGTAAATTAGGGTGCTCTCTACCTGGAGATAATTGGTTTATTCCTTCAACTGATCTCAATATCTCAATGTGTCATGTAAATGAGCTTTAGTATGTCTCTCAAGAAGTGTTCATTGTGTGAAGTTCTATTGTTTAGCAGGTGAGAAGTTCTAAATCACCTTGTCTGGGCAAAGGACCAGTAATTACCTCATGTGGATTCTACCGGAGACAGCCGTCTGTGTCCTACAATAGGTCTCTTGAAAGGGGCCTCGTTAGTAACACCATTGTATGATGATGTGGGAGGAGGATGTAATTGTATATCTGAATACATCAAGTATTTCTTTTGCTGTATATAAGTAACCTGTCTCTCAATAAAGCATTCGATATCTGGACACCCTTCATGAAGTCTTGGCTCATGCTTGGGGATGGGGAACACTCTAACCATTTGGAAGAATCATCTTGGGAGATGGAAAGAAGGCCGCAGTACCCTAACCACTGCAGGTCTTAACAACTATACTCCCCCTTAGTTCCATGGGTCGGCATACCCGCCTAGACCCTGCCGGGTTGGCTAGGGGATGTCCGGGTCAAAATTATACTTCCAAGCCGGTTTGGCGTGAAAGTCCATCCGCATTGCCGTTCTGCTTGCCCGGGCGGTATTGCAGTGTGAAATTGTAAGGTTGCAACGCTAGACTCCAGCGCAGCAACCTGGGATTGTCTCCAGAGACTCGGTTGAGCCACATGAGGGGGTTGTGGTCAGTGAGAATGGTAAAGGCATGGCCCTAAAGGTACGGATGGAGCTTCTTTAAGGCCCATACTAGAGCCAGGCATTCTGTTTCCATGGTGGCATAGCTGACCTTCCAAGGTAATAACTTGTCGCTGAGGTATGCCACCGAGTGCTCCATGCCGTCTTAAGTCCCTGGAACGCCAATGCACACTCCGAGAACCAGGCTACCTGCTTGGGTAGGGACCTTTTGGTCAGGTCGGTGAGGAATTTCGCTAGGGTGCTACACTCCGGGACGAACTTTCTATAATACCCGGTGGTGCCTAGGGACGCCAATACCTGCGACTTGGTGTGGGGCTGGGGCCAATTGGCTATGGCCTCCACTTTCGTGGGTTTGGGGCCCTGTTTCCCAGACCCTACTCTAGGCCCTAGGTATTGAACCTCTGCCATGCCCCCATGGCAGTTCTCGGGTTTCAGGGTGAGATTTAGTTTCTCCCCCAACCCAACTTGCTCTAGGTTACCTTGGTTAGCTGCCAGCCGGTCGGGTAAGGGAAGTCCTTCACTAGCGTCAGTGGACGGGGCACAGATAGCGGCCACGTCCTCAGATCGCTCGAAGTACGGTTTCAACATGTTCACATGAAAGGCTTGTCTGCTCCTTTCATCCGAACATTTGGCCACAATATAGGTGGTGTCGCTAATCCGTTCCACCACTTTGAATAGACCCTGCCACGCTGCCTGCAGCTTGTCCTTTTTGGATGGTCCGAGGGCTAATACTTTTTGCCCTACTTCCAGGTTCCTATCTCGGGCTCTCCGGTCATACCATTGTTTCTGTCGTTTCTGGGCTGCCTGTAGGCTCTCCCGAACTGATTCGGTCAGTGCCCGCAGGCGGTCCCGGAACTCCAGCACATACGGCAAAACCGGAATTCCTTTCTCTCCTGTGTTGCCCTCCCAGTGCTCCCGTATGAGGTCCAGGGGTCCCCGGACTTTTCTCCCGTATAGGAGTTCGAAGGGGGAGAACCCGGTCGACGCCTGGGGCACTTCCCGGTAGGCAAACAGGAGATGGGGTAGAAATTTCTCCCATTGACCATAGGACTCTGTGAACGCTGTGAGCATCTGCTTAAGTGTGCCGTTGAATCGTTCACAAAGGCTGTTGGTCTGGGGGTGGTAGGGGAAGCTAAATAACGGTTTCACCCCGCAGCTCTGCCATAACTGTTGAGTGACAGTTGCTGTGAACTGGGTTCCCTGATCTAAGAGTATTTCCTGGGGGAATCCTACTCGAGAAAAGATCCTGACGAGAGCTTCTGCTACTGTCTCCGCCTCAATGTTGGGGAGCGCCACCGCCTCAGGGTACCTGGTGGCATAGTCCACCACCGTGAGGATGTAGCGCCTTCCGGAGGCACTGGGTTTGTTGAGGGGCCCTATCAGGTCTACTGCCACTCTGGAGAATGGTTCCTCTATTATAGGTAGGGACCATAACTTGGCCTTGGGGTGGTCCTCCCGTTTCCCAATCCTTTGACACGAATCACATGTCCTGCAGTACGTCTGCAAGTCTTTTGATATCCCTGGCCAGAAGAACGCCTGGGTAAGGCGATCCTTCGTTTTCTTGATACCCAGATGTCCGGCTAGTGGGATATCATGGCTGAGCTTTAGAAGCTCTGCCCTGTATTTGCGGGGTACAACTAGCTGCCTTTTTATGACTTGGGCTGCCCCACTTCCCACTCCCCCTGTGACCCTATATAGCAGTCCCTTGTCCCAGTGGAAGTCCTCTTGAGCATTACCTTCCTTAGGGGTACCTACGGCCTTCCTGTAACCTGCTAAGGTGGGATCTGACTGCTGGGCTTGGCCAAAGTCTTGTGGAGTGCCCCAGAAGGGGATAGGGTCAGGGCATACTACAGGGTTTTCGGTTCCTACCTGGGGTTCCTCAGAGTGCGTCTGTCCAGCTCGGCGTGCTTGCGCCCTGGTAGTCACAGGGCAGGTTCCAGCAGGATATGGGGTAAACAGCTGTGAAGTTAGGCACCCCAAATCGTTCCCCAACAATACTTCTGCAGGTAGGCCCGACATAATGCCTACTTCCATCTGCTTGGCTCCGGTGCCCCAATTTAGCTGCACTTGGGCTGTGGGTAGTTTGTGGATGGCGCCTCCTGCCACTCTTACTGCAACAGTCCTGTTGGTGCGCGCCTTCGCAGATATGGTGTGAGGTTGCACCAGAGTGAGGGTGGCCCCAGAGTCTCGTAGTGCCTCAGCCTCTTTTCCATCTACTGTGACCCATTGTCTGTGGTGCACCCGGTTGTCCCCCTCGACTTGTGCTATGTTCACCTCATGTAGTTTGGTCCATTGCTCAGATTCAGTGCTGTGGTTTTCCAGCAGCTCATGCTGATAGTGATGAGTGGCTGCCCTCGGTGGTGGGGGTGATGGCCGCTCCCAATTGCCTCTGCTCCGCTGAGGGCAATGTATCTTGTAGTGCCCTGGCCGATTGCATTGGTGACATACCAATGGCGGTCTCCGGTTAAAATTAGGTGGTGTAGTGGGTGGTACCGCAATCGGTCGGTGGTGGGTCACAGGACCCTGCGTGGGGGTGCTGGACCTTACCAGGGGGCGGTTTCCACTAGCCTCTCCTTTTCTTCCCTCGCGATGCTCATCTGCCAACTTGGCCGCTTCCTCGATTGTGGCCGGCTTCCTGTCCCTGACCCAGTCCTTGGTGTCTGCAGGTGTGTGGTCAAAAAATTGTTCTAGCAAGAAGAGTTGTAGCACCTCCTCTAGCGTCGCGGCTTGGCAGCCTTGTATCCAGTTTTGGGCTGCCCGATACATCCTAAAAGCCCATTCAGTGTAGGAGTCTTGGCCCCCTTTCCGTAATGCCCGAAACTTTTTCCTGTAAGTCTCTGGGGTCACGGCATACCTGGCTAGCAGAATGTCCTTTACCCTGACGTAGTCGTGTATGGCTGTATCAGGAACTGCTCGGTATGCCTCCGCTGCTCGGCCTGTGAGTTTGCTGCTTAGAATCGCGGCCCATTGTTCCGATTCCAGACCCTCCAAAGTGCATTGACGCTCAAAGTCTTGTAGGTATGCGTCAATTTCCATTTCTCCATCCGAAAAACTTTTAAACGCTGCATAGTTAATCTTTCTCCGCTGCCCTCCATTTATAGATCCGGCTGAGGAAGCGGTGTCTCCTTGGTTTACGCTTGCCTGTTGTGCTCTGCGTTCTGCGCTCACCTGCTCCAGGACTTGCGTCACCATCTCTGGTGTGGGATTTGGCCCATATAGGTTCAGCCTCCACATCACCTTCTGTTGGAACTCGGCTTCCTCCTGGCTGACATTCGCCATGCTGCTGGTTTGGTCGCCCTCCATTAGTTCTGCTATGAGGGTAGCTTTCTTTTTGTTGCTTGCCCCCTGACCTCGGGCTTCCAGCAGATCCTATAGCGTAGTCCTCTTTAGTCTCTCGTAATGCTGGGACATTCACCTGCTGTCTTTATGCGTCTCATTCAATCCCACTGCTGCCACCAGTTGTTAAGACCTGCAGTGGTTAGGGTACTGCGGCCTTCTTTCCATCTCCCAAGATGATTCTTCCAAATGGTTAGAGTGTTCCCCATCCCCAAGCATGAGCCAAGACTTCATGAAGGGTGTCCAGATATCGAATGCTTTATTGAGAGACAGGTTACTTATATACAGCAAAAGAAATACTTGATGTATTCAGATATACAATTACATCCTCCTCCCACATCATCATACAATGGTGTTACTAACGAGGCCCCTTTCAAGAGACCTATTGTAGGACACAGACGGCTGTCTCCGGTAGAATCCACATGAGGTAATTACTGGTCCTTTGCCCAGACAAGGTGATTTAGAACTTCTCACCTGCTAAACAATAGAACTTCACACAATGAACACTTCTTGAGAGACATACTAAAGCTCATTTACATGACACATTGAGATATTGAGATCAGTTGAAGGAATAAACCAATTATCTCCAGGTAGAGAGCACCCTAATTTACCCAACATTAGAACACCCCTCTTCCACACAAGGTATCCCTGCCATTACATATCTCCTGATAGCCCCGATCTGGGGGACCAACATATCCAAATTTCACCCAGATCGGTCCAGGGGTTCTTAAAAGACAAACAGAGTCTGAGAAAATTCAGAATAAAGTCTATTTTCTTCACACTTATATTACGCATTTTGGATACCACATACTGCATATCACAGGTATTGATCATAGGCATGTTAAAATAGTCTTTTTTTTTTACATAAATGTATTATTGTTTTGTTCATTTTCAATATTTTATATACAGTAGATACATTATCATGTTAGTCATTTATAATGGAATCGTTGTCCTGCTGTAGAATAAATTTGGGGCCAATTACACGTCTCCCTGATGGTATGGCATGATGGATAAGTATCTGACTGCACTTCTCAGCATGAAGGACACCATTGATTGGGCAATGTGGAGGACCATAGACACAGTGGTCAGATGAGGAAACAATGCAGAAGACAAAAGACACATCTACTTACTTCCATTCAGCATCAGAAGATGTTCATCAGCACAAAACTGGCGGAAAACAGTGGGACCCAGGTACATCCTTGTACTAAATACAGTCACTTCCAGCACTAATAGGTCTTCCAAGGTGTGATGTAACAAATATCAGATTAAATGGTGGTGTAAAAAGGTATATATGGTATCCCAAAGCTAGGTGGATGCTGCCTTCCTTTTTTTTTTGTGTGTAGTTGAGTCGCTTAGCCTTGTTGCTACATCATCTTTTTGACTGCAAATCTTCCATAAAGACCACTTCTGGTCAGACTTATCTGGACAGAACAAGGGTGTACAAGAAAAACAGAACTGGAAGGCGTGCACACCTAGTGCATTACCAGAGATAATTTAATAATAAAAACATTTTAGTATAAAAGTGGGTACTCACAAAATGCAGAAAAAAACACTAAAAACCAGCGCTCATGGCTCTCAAACACATAAAGTTAATACCAAAAAATATAATTAAAATGTAATTAACTTACATTTTAATTATATTTTTTGGTATTAACTTTATGTGTTTGAGAGCCATGAGCGCTGGTTTTTAGTGTTTTATCTGTACTTCCGGGTACGATTTTCTCCTGCTCTGGCGTCTCTCTCATTTACACTCTTCTAGGAAACATTGGGTAAATCATTATTTATCATTATTTTTTATCCAAACTACCATGTCTTAGCGCCAGTGTTTTTTTTTTTCATACTCACAAAATGCAGCTGACAAAAGGCCATAAACACAGTGCATGGACATGCACAGAACACGGGGTACAGCCAATGCATTTTGGGGGCGCACCCCCTTCCTCAGAGCTAAGCCTAGCTCTTTCAAAGGGGATGCCCCCCACAAAACACGTTAGCTGTACCCCCTGTTCTGTGCATGTCCATGTACTGTGTTTATGGCCATTTGTCAGTTGCATTTTGTGAGTACCCACTTTTATACAATTTTTTTTTATTATTAAATTATCTCTGGTAATGCACTAGGTGTGCGCACCTTCCATTTCGGTTTTTCTTGTACACCCTTAGTCTGACCAGAAGTGGTCTTCATGGAAGTATTGCAGTCAAAAAGATGGCGTAGCAACAAGGCTAAGCGACTCAACTACACACAAAAACCTAGGAACTGGAGTACAGAAAAATCGCAGCAGGTGCTCTAAACTGATGAGCCAAATTTGAAATTATTGGCTGTAGCAGGAGGCAGTTTGTTCACCAAAGGGCTGGAGGGCAGATATTTATCCATCATGCCCTACCATCACGGAGGGGTGGGATTGGCTCCAAATGTATTCTGAAGCAGGATAACAACCCCAAACATACAGCCAATGTCATTAAGAACTTTATTAAATGTAAAGAAGAACAAGGAGTCCTGGAATTGATGGTTGGCCCCTCAGAGCCCTGATCTCAAAATCATGGAGTCTGTCTGGGATTACACGAAGACATAGAAGGATATGAGGCAGCCTACATCCACAGAAGATCTGCGGTTAGTTCTCCAAGATGTTTGAAACAACCTACCTGCTGAGTTCTGTCAGAACCTAGAATAATTGATGCTGTTTTGAAGGCAAAGGGTGGCCACACCAAATACTGATTTGATTTGGATTTCTGTAATTAGTTCATTTACATTCCATTTTGGTAATTGATAAAAAATAAGATATTAGCACTTCTATTTCTGAAAGCATTCTTCGTGCCCGCCGCATCACTGAGATGCCGATGCGCGTGCCTGGCGGCCGCGATGTCCGCCAGGCGCTCGCGATCGGCGGTTACAGCGACAAGGACGTGGATATGTGGATGTAAACACACAGATCCACGTCCTGTCTGGGAGAGAGGGGGCCGATCTGTGTCCCTTGTACATAGGGACACAGATCAGTCACCTCCCCCAGTCACCCCCCTCCCCCCACAGTTAGAACACAATGTAGGGTACACATTTACCCCTCCCTCACCCCCTAGTGTTAACACCTTCAATGCCAGTCACATTTATACAGTAATTAGTGCATTTTTATAGCACTGATCGCTGTATAAGTGTGAATGGCGCCAAAATTTGTAAAAAGTGTCTGATGTGTCCGCCATAATGTAGCAGTCACAATAAAAAATGCAGATCTCAGCCATTACTAATAATAAAAAATAACAATAATAATTATGTCCCCTATTTTGTAGGCGCTATAACTTTTGCGCAAACCAGTCGCTTATTGCGTTTTTTTTTTTTTTTTTTTTTACCAAAAATATGTAGATGAATACGTATCGGCCTAAACTGAGAATTTTTTTTTTCAAAATTTGGCTATTTATTACAGCAAAAAGTAAAAAATATTTTTATTTTTTTTCAAAATTGTTTGAGTGCAAAAAAAGCGCAAAAAAAAAAACAAAAACGCAGAGGTGGTCAAATACCACCAAAATAAAGCTCTATTTGTGGGAAAAAAAGGACGCCAATTTTGTTTGGGAGCCATGTCACACGACCACGCAATTGTCAGTTAAAGCGACGCAGTGCCGGAAGCTGAAATTTCACCTGGGCAGGAGGGGGGTATATGTGTCCAGTAAGGAAGTGGTAATTTACAGCATTTTTTCACACCAGCCTAAACCTTTTGCACAGTAATAAGTATATATATATTGCTAACAAATAAGGGTGCAAAGAATAAAAAAATTGTATTGAGTCTTTTCCTTACAAATGCACTTTAGGGAACCATACCCTTGACAAAGTCTATTAGTTCAAAATGCATCCGTGCAGAGTCTAGCAACATTACGGAAACAGCAGGTGGAGCTTCTGCAAGCCAGGGTGGCAGTGTAAATGTAGCATACAAGTGGAGTTCAGTGCACAGACAAGCTGGAGAACACGGCATATACAATTTTGCCAATTAGGATTGTTGTATATAGTGCTGATGAGCACTCACAATTTGTGAGTGCAATGTATTTATATATTTTTTTGTAAATCAATAAACATTTTATACTCTATTTCTATGCAATTTCTCGGCTTTAATTACCGTAACTGATGACACATATGACGGGAGGATACCTTTGGAGTAGTTGTCAGAAGCAGACACCAGTTGTGTGTATTGTGACGCGACAGAGGGGAGAAGGAGAGACTGTCTGCAAGCTGGAGACGTGATATCTATATTAAGTGTGCTTGTCTTTTCATAATTAGAGAGACAAAGGAGTTGGTGAGAACAGTTTCAGCTTTGGGTCGAGAGGTACACAATTTGTGGTGGAAAGTAAAAAAGGAGTTTGATCAAATTTAACTTATTGGATCACATCTTGTGTGTGTATATATATTATTAATATACAGGGAGTGCAGAATTATTAGGCAAGTTGTATTTTTGAGGATTAATTTTATTATTGAACAACAACCATGTTCTCAATGAACCCAAAAAACTCATTAATATCAAAGCTGAATATTTTTGGAAGTAGTTTTTAGTTTGTTTTTAGTTTTAACTATTTTAGGGGGATATCTGTGTGTGCAGGTGACTATTACTGTGCATAATTATTAGGCAACTTAACAAAAAACAAATATATACCCATTTCAATTATTTATTTTTACCAGTGAAACCAATATAACATCTCAACATTCACAAATATACATTTCTGACATTCAAAAACAAAACAAAAACAAATAAGTGACCAATATAGCCACCTTTCTTTGCAAGGACACTCATGCAGCCTGCCATCCATGGATTCTGTCAGTGTTTTGATCTGTTCACCATAAACATTGCGTGCAGCAGCAACCACAGCCTCCCAGACAATGTTCAGAGAGGTGTACTGTTTTCCCTCCTTGTAAATCTCACATTTGATGATGCACCACAGGTTCTCAATGGGGTTCAGATCAGGTGAACAAGGAGGCCATGTCATTAGTTTTTCTTCTTTTATACCCTTTCTTGCCAGCCACGCTGTGGAGTACTTGGACGCGTGTGATGGAGCATTGTCCTGCATGAAAATCATGTTTTTCTTGAAGGATGCAGACTTCTTCCTGTACCACTGCTTGAAGAAGGTGTCTTCCAGAAACTGGCAGTAGGACTGGGAGTTGAGCTTGACTCCATCCTCAACCCGAAAAGGCCCCACAAGCTCATCTTTGATGACACCAGCCCAAACCAGTACTCCACCTCCACCTTGCTGGCGTCTGAGTCGGACTGGAGCTCTCTGCCCTTTACCAATCCAGCCACGGGCCCATCCATCTGGCCCATCAAGACTCACTCTCATTTCATCAGTCCATAAAACCTTAGAAAAATCAGTCTTGAGATATTTCTTGGCCCAGTCTTGACGTTTCAGCTTGTGTGTCTTGTTGAGTAGTGGTCGTCTTTCAGCCTTTCTTACCTTGGCCATGTCTCTGAGTATTGCACACCTTGTGCTTTTGGGCACTCCAGTGATGTTGCAGCTCTGAAATATGGCCAAACTGGTGGCAAGTGGCATCTTGGCAGCTGCACGCTTGACTTTTCTCAGTTCATGGGCAGTTATTTTGCGCCTTGGTTTTTCCACACGCTTCTTGCGACCCTGTTGACTATTTTGAATGAAACACTTGATTGTTCGATGATCACGCTTCAGAAGCTTTGCAATTTTAAGAGTGCTGCATCCCTCTGCAAGATATCTCACTATTTTTGACTTTTCTGAGCCTGTCAAGTCCTTCTTTTGACCCTTTTTGTCAAAGGGAAGGAAGTTGCCTAATAATTATGCACACCTGATATAGGGTGTTGATGTCATTAGACCACACCCCTTCTCATTACAGAGATGCACATCACCTAATATGCTTAATTGGTAGTGGGCTTTCGAGCCTATACAGCTTGGAGTAAGACAACATGCATAAAGAGGATGATGTGGTCAAAATACTCATTTGCCTAATAATTCTGCACTCCCTGTATATTATATTTTTTTGCTGGAGATATTTTTTAGGATATTGTATTCACATTTTGTATTCACATTTTGTTTTTTTGTTTGTTAATACAACTTAATATTGACACACAGCGGTAATTAAAGTGGTTGTAAAAGGTAAAAAAAAAAAAAAAAAAACATTCAGTTTAAAACAGGAATTCTGGGAGCAGCCAGAAGGGGGCCAAGGATATACAAAAAATAGTGGTGCTTTACCACTGATATCTCCACCGCCCCAGTGTGAAAGGGCTCTAAGAGCTGGGGGAGGAGAAACAGCAGAACACTAGTCTTGTCAGTGAATGGCTGTGCGAGGGGGCAGTGTCAGGACAAGTCTGATCATTAGAGGAGAGCAGGCTGAGTTCTCAGCATAGAGAGCTGACCAGGGTGGGTCTTCCTGCTTTGTGTGGTCAGGAAAGCAGCGGTTTCGATTGGGCTTATTTTACGCAACAATCTCTTTAGTGTGCCCCAAGGCACGCTGACTGCCCCACTATTTATTACTTGCCTATTGGCCCCCCATTGCGTACTGCTCCCTGACTACCCCACCACTACACACTGGTCACTGACTGCCTTACCCATATACACTGCTCGCTAACTGCCCTGCCATTACATACTGCTCATTATCCTGACACTGTATACTGTTCACTTACTTACCTGCCCCTGCCAGTACATGCACTCCTGGCCTGCTCTGCACTGCCATTAGGTACTGTACATGGCTCTACTTCTTTAGCACTACATACAGCTCACTGCATACAGGTCCCTACCCTGCACTATCCTACTACTACATATCAAACACTCCAGATTGCTATTTTTTTCTGCATACTACTCCCTGCACTTTCTGTACATACTGCTCTACACTGACACTACACACTCAAGTCATACATTGCACTCACTAGTGCACACAGTCCTGACCCCCACACACTATACACTACATAATGCTGACCTTTTCACGCTATAGACTATGTTTTATGTTTCACAATGAAGGGGGCATTCTTACTGCTATACTCTTGGGGGGTTATTTTTTGTGCAGTGCTGGGGGTTTATTATTGTGCTGTGCTTGGATTTTTATTCTTGTGCCATGCTAGGGGTTATCATTGCTGGTTCCGATTAGGCTTATTTTACTCAACAATCTCTTTAATGTGCCCCAAGGCCCTATTCTGTCTAAAAAAGGGGGAATGGTGACACATTACAGGTCATAGACTGGGAAGAAACACCCACTGTTTGGCCATGACCACCTTTGGTCACACCCACTTTTTAGCCATGCCTATAAGACCACTTCAGAACATAAGCATAAGCTCTTAGTTCCAGCACCCCCCCAAAAAATGGTCTGGAGCTGCCCCTGCCTTGGTGAATTAAATCCAGGCAATATAGGGCTTGCTTCATCTGTTTCTGTATGTGCAGTAAGTTTCATTATAGTATATAATGCAAAAGGGTCTTCTGGGGCAGGGTGTAAAGCTGGAGATCCATCTGTGCGAATCCATGAAGTGAACTCAGAGGTTCATATTAAAATCTGTTGAAAATTTGGAAAACCTTTTTTCCCCACACATGAGCAACTTCCCAGGGGCCAATATTTGTGAACCAAGACAATACCAGCTTTGCTTGCAGCCAGTGGCGGCTGGTGCTCAAAATTTTTGGGGGGGCGCAAACGAAAAAAAAAATATTGCAGCCTCACTGTGCCCATCACATGCAGCCACTGTGCCATGCCACCAAATGTAGCCACTGTGCCATGCCACCAAATGCAGCCACTGTGCCATCAATTGTCACCACTGTGCCATGCCATCAAATGCAGCCACTGTGCCATCAATTGTCACCACTGTGCCATGCCATCAAATGCAGCTACTGTGCCCATCAATTGTCACCAATGTGCCATGCCATCATATGCAGTCACTGTGCCATCAATTGTCACCAATGTGCTATGCCATCATTTGCAGTCACTGTGCCATCAATTGTCACCACTTGTGTCACTAATTGTGCCATGCCATCAAACGCCACCACTGTGCCATCAATTGTCACCAATGTGCCATGCCATCAAAAGCAGCTACTGTGCCCATCAATTGTCACCACTGTGCCATGCCATCAAATGCAGTCACTGTGCAATCAATTGTCACCACTGTGCCATGCCATCAAACGCCACCACTGTGCCATCAATTGTCACCACTGTGCCATGCCATCAAACGCAGTCACTGTGCCATCAATTGTCACCTCTCTGCCATGCCATCAAATGCAGTCACTGTGCCATCAATTGTCACCTCTCTGCCATGCCATCATATTCAGTCACTGTGCCATCAATTTTCACCACTGTGCCCGGCCTGTGCTCATTGTTGCCTCTGTGCCCCATGATGCCACTGTGCCCCATGCTTCTACTGTGCCCCATGCTGCCACTGTGCCCCATGCTGCCACTGTGCCCCATGCTGCCACTGTGCCCCATGCTGCCCCTTTCCCTGTAAAAAAATCACTTACCTGACGCTTCCATGTCCTCCCTCGATGTCTTCTGCCGCCCTGGAGAAGCTTCAGCCAATCAGGTTCCTGAAAACCAGAATCCGGGAACCTGATTGGCTGAAACGGCTGTCAGTCTAATGCAAGGACCGCAGATTGTCTGCGCTCCGAGCATAGACTTCCGAGAGCCGGAGGGCGGGACTGGAAAAGCCTATCAGAGCCACTGGCTTTGATAGGCAGTTCCCCTCAGCCAACCAGCTGTCGCTATTCGGGTAACCGGCGTCCCATGTCCGGTTATACGAATAGACCAGGCAGCTGGCAACAGTAACACACGTCCAATGCATAGCATTGAACGTGTGTTACTTGCGAGAGGGGGTGGCGCTGCAGCGCCCTCTATAGACGGCCGCCAGAACTTCGGCTAAAATGTCAAAATGACATTTTAGCCGAATAAAAGTTCTTAAAGGGCCCGTTTTTTTTTTTTTTTAATTCTTTTTTTTTTTTGTGACTGCGGGAGGGGGGGCGGCGCCCGTGCGCCCATATGGGCGGGCCGCCACTGCTTGCAGCATGTTTCTACCTATAAATACCTAAACCAATTGAGGTCACGTTAGGCCCACATTTTCCTGCTCATACATATGTTCAGGCTTGAGCTCTGCAGATTATTGCACAGACATCTAGTTCATGAGGGCAGCTCTGCCCAGAATGAAGCCTTTAATCACACTCTCTGGCTCACATCTACCCTATTTTGGTTAATAATTTTTAAGCGATCCTTGAAGCTTTATTTTGCGACCTCAACACATTATTCGCTGTCAAATGTGTAAGTAATAACAGGATCGCATAACCCAACCCTGTGTTGAAAGCTGCTTACTTTATATTTTCTTTGGATTTTGTTATCTAGCTCTTTCAAAATAGTCAGCTTTTAACTCCAGAATCCTTTCCAAATGCCTTGCAAACATTACAATTGAAATTGTGAAGTAATGTAATTACTGGTGCATGCCTGGGCACTTCATACATCTCAGCCTAGGTTTAAGCACAGGATTTATGAGGAGGCAGTGCCAGGGATGGAGTAGTAGCTGTCTGGCTCAGCAGCAAAGATGGAGTTAATGGAGCAATTCTCTGCTGAAATAGAGGGCAGGAATTCAGGCGCCTAGCAGGGCCCTTGAGAGCTGGAGAGCTTTCTCACTTGTGTATCAGAAGAGGGGTGACGTTCTACTTAGATATGAATGCCTGCAGAGCACACAGCTCCATTGTAAACTACAATGTAATGAGATATACAGAGCAGCTAAGGTCCAGCATTGGAGGGTTTCAAGAGCCCTTACAGGATCAGAATGCTTGAAAAGGGTGAATGTGACTTTGTCACTGTTTGCTGCCCTGGCCTTATCTCACAACTCCATCCTTGCTGTCCGGTGCCACCATGCTGTTAGACAAGAGGAATATTCAGGGCAACAGAGGTCGCATAACTTTGTGTCAGAACAAACATAATATGCTGTATAAAGTCGCACAGAGGTTGATATTGATATTATAAGAGCTTTAACATGTTCTTATTCTTAATAAACTATTTTAGGAACTATTTTTTAAAAGTTCTCTTCAGAAAACCTGCTGATTAGTCAATAAATGCTTTAAATTAAATGGAAAAAGTTGTGCATTTTCAGTGAGCATATTTTGAAGCATTATTGTAATATATCTATAGCGCTGCAATGCGCCTTTGTTTTAGCATAGCTCCCAACTGTCCCTAATATTTAGGGACTGTCCCTGATTAGGAGCAATGTCCCTCTGTCCCTCATTTGTGCCTCATTTTGGTCTGATCTATATAACAGAAAAAAAATGCATTTTTATATACAATCAAAAAGTGTTTCCCAGTGCAAAATTTTTCACCTGATTTCTAAACTGCTAGATTTGTAAATTCCAAAAGCCAATACAAAGGAATAGTAGTGGTAAAAAAGCACTTGAAGGTTTAGCCAATCTTGTTTTTGGTACAAGTCTCCTTTAAGGGGGTGTGGCAAGGGGTGTGTCCTATGCCTGCATACTTTTGCTGATAGGTGTCCCTCATTCCCATCTCAAAAAGTTGGGGGGTATGGTTTTAGCACACTCCAACACATACCTATGCTGTGTGCATTGCATGATTGCTCAGGACAAAAAAAGACAGTCCAGCATACATTTTTTATATTATTTTGCGAGTTAACCGTAAATTCATTTTGAATTTGCTGGCTTAAGCAATGCACCTCACGGAACAATACAGTTGCATTGTGGTGCGAATGTGCTTTTAAAACGGCATTATGCTAGAGTACAATATTGGAATTTTGAGGACTATGCTCTCACGTGGGGGCCAAGACTAGGCACAGTGATGTCAATGCCTTCAAGAAGAGTCCAGAAGCCTGGGTGCATAGTTAATATATTTAGCTTTTTTCTTATAATTTTAAAAAGTATAAAAAAGGGTAAATCCCAGGAACACTTTATATACATACAGAAAAATAAATATGTTTTTAATCCATAATCTATAAATATATATATATAGTTTACATGTGTTCAAATATACTTATCAGCAATCTTTTCTATAACTTGACTGTTGAAATGTGTTTGAAAGTGTTAAAACTCACCAATCACGATGAGCTGCTGTTGTGGTTGTTCCTGAGTGCAAAGTTAGAAGCGCTGCTTTGTGGTAGTTCTACTAGCTGTTGATGACCTTTCCTCTTAAGTCTTGTAGAGATGTCGGAATGACCACAAGCTGAGAATAAAAATAAATAAATATGAAAATCAAAACAACCCAACAAAAACTCCAGCCTGGGAGACGTGCAAAAAAATAAAATATATGTCCTAATTAAAAGACACCATCTATAATTATTTGACCCCCTGCAGATTTTGTAAGTTTTCCCACTTACAAAGAAATGAAGGGTCTATAACTTTTTATCATAGGTAGATTTTAAATGATAGAGACAGAATATCAACCCAAACTCCAGAAAAAAACACAATACATTTGTATTGTGTGTTTTTTTTTTTTTTTTTGGATTTTAGTTGATGTTCTGTCTCTATCATTAAAAATAACAACTATGGTAAATATTTTATTCTATCTTTTCATGTGACAACACTGAAGAAATTACTTTGCTACAATGTAAAGTAGTGAGTGTACAGCTTGTATAACAGTGTAAAGTTGCTGTACCCTCAAAATATCTCAATCTTATTAATTTTGGCAACAAAAGACACCGTAGGGCTTATTTTCGGGGTAGGTCTTACCATGTAATGTGCTGTCTTCTCTCCCCCACTCTAGCCCCGCCTAACAGGAATCCCCAGTGTGAACTGGGTTAAAATGCTTGTAAAATACTCTAATCTACTCTATTACAGTAGTATATAATGTACAATGTGTGTATATCTGTAATATAATTGTGCCAAATACCTTTGCTATAGCGCCACTCTGCGCTTCTGTGACCCGCCGGAGCTCTCTTCCCCGCAATTATATCACAAAAACTCACTACAGAACAGGCAACAAAGTGTCCATTTAAATCAGCTTCAAATGTTTTGCTGAAACAAAAGGTACAGAGATGCAAATCTTCATCATATACTTCCATTCGGCAGATATATAAAGAGGCCGCTTACCAGATAGTTGGATCTCTGTCACAGCTCAGCATGCAGGATCACTCCCGGTGTCAGCAGTAGTAGATCGTGCAATCATCCGGATCCTCTCCTCCACTAACCAGCTGGGGACTACCAACAATCACCTTCAGGGTTTTGATGTGGGTGGGCTCTTTCATAGAGCACAATGAGGAAACATATTTAAAAGAGGAAATTAATACTTCTTGGTGCAGTGGGTTCTAAAAAAAACTAATACCCTTTTCATGTACCGGGTAACTGACATCAACATGAAAGTATTGAAACGAACACGCTAGGAAGCAAAACAACCAACCACGGCTCGAGCCAGCCAGCTGGAGCGTGGTGACGTCTGGATCTTTGGCTCCGCCCTACGATGCGTTTCTCCGTAAGAGACGTCTACTGGGAAAGGGTATTCGTTTTTTTAAAAACCCACTGCACCATAAAGTATTCCTTTCCTCTTTTAAATATGTTTCCTCATTGTGCTCTATGAGAGAGCCCACCCACATCAAAACCCTGAAGGTGATCATTGGTAGTCCCCAGCTGGTTAGTGAAGGAGAGGATCTGGATGATCTACTGCTGCTGGCACCGGGAGTGATCCTGCATGCTGAGCTCATTTGATCTCTGTGACAGAGATCCAACTATCTGGTAAGCCAGTGTTTTTCAACTCCAGTCCTCAAGGCACACCAACAGGTCAAGTTTTCAGGATTTCCCTCAGATGAAATGGCTGTGGTGATTACTAAGGCAGTGAAACTGATCAAATCACCTGTGCAAAATAATGGAAAGCCTGAAAACATGACCTGTTGGTGTGCCTTGAGGACTGGATTTGAAAAACACTGTGGTAAGCGACCTCTTTATATATCTGCCGAGTGGAAGTATATGATGAAGATTTGCATCTCTGTCCCTTTGGTTTCAGCAAAACATTTGTAGCTGAAAGTGCATCCAGTTACATCCAACCCTTCTCATAATTGATTAAGCCCTGACTTCACAGTTCTGTGGAATTTCAAAAACATCAAAAAAAAAAGTCTACAGTTTGAGAAAATGTATTTTGCACAAAATCTGGAACTTCTGTACTCTGTATACATTTCCAGGCCTGCAACTGATATTTTTGCTTGGGATGAACATCAATTGGTTGATTCAGATGCCACCTACCTATACTTTGTCAGATTCCCCTTCTGTAGGCCTCAATACTTTAATTATGGTGCTATTCTTTTTCAGTATGTAGCACCCCCCCCCCCCTAGTTCCAGGGCGTTATGCTAAAGTTAGTGGGGAATGGGAGAGTTAAGTTGCTCTCATTCACAAATTGCCTAAATTTGGGTTGCTGCCAGTTTTGGAATTGCCTTGTAGGTCAGTCTGCATGCCAGTGGGGTGTTATTACCCCTGGGTGACAGTCGGCGCTAGAAGGGGTTCTGACAGACCCACCTTCTCCCAGCAGCCAGAGGAGCGGTTCTTTCTCTGGACATGCTGGCGGGAGGGTATATCTGGGGCAGTCACCTGTGAGAGTTGTAGTATGCTGGGCCTGAGTTCCAGGTGCAGCATCCACCTTCAGTGTGCGCGCACCCATGGGCCCCGCCATCGAGGCCCGCCTGGCCGAGGTTGCGTACCAAGCGGAACCTCATTCTAATGCAAAGAGGGGCCCCAGCGGCTAAGCGGGAGCTGAACGGTGGGGGATCGGCTCGGGAGAACCCAGAGTCAGAGGTTGTCTGTGAGGTCTGGACGAACCACTGGGGATCCGGTCACCACGCCATATGACAGGTACACTTCAGCTGTCAATCGGTGACCTTGAAATTGGACTTACTGGGAGGATTCATTGGTTCTAGCCTTTGACAAATCTAAGAAAATTCACCAGGCCTGTGGCAGAGGCCCTGTCTCCTCCCAGTTTGAAAGTGGCCCTTCGGCTGCCAGGCTCAAGTTAATTGCCTTTCCGGGGGCACTTTACCCACTCTGGTGAGAGTGGCGACGTTTGAACTTGACTATGCTGAGAGCAGGCTTGCTCTCTCTCTCTTTGATATCCAAGGCCTGATACTACAGTTCTCTCTTTGCTCATCAACCTTTCCTCTATCGTGTGCCATGTTAATGTCGGCCATGTTGGGCCTTGGAATAAAGCATTATATTCCAATTATTTGCCCTTTGAACTTCAATGACTGGCTATACCATAAAATCCTAATGGAATCCCACTGAAGCTACAAACTAGCTCCGAATTCTGGAGATGTGTGTGAACAATGGAGGTGGCACATTGACTGCGGTGTAACCAAAAGCAACTGATCTGTTTTCTTTTCTGAATTGGAAAAAAAAATACTCCTCTTCCTATTCTTTGCTCTCAACAACAGAACACTGTCTTTTCCTTTTAGTAAATAAATGAGCTCAGCTGTTTTACCTTAGTTGGCTTTTTCTAAAATCACCTTTCATTTATACAACATGCTTTTCCAGGTTTCTCTGGCAGTGAACAGGTTGATAAACACTTGGGCTGGGGGGATAATTTAAAGCATTTTGAAATGGAGATTACTTTGTCAGTCAACAAATCTTAAACCTGCCCTTACCTGCTAAGGTGCAAAATCTACAGCCACTGACTGCATCTTGCTTCTGAGACATGATTCAGTGAAATAGCAGACAGGGAACCTGTAACCCACATTGTCTACCACCCAGGTTATTAATCATATTACTTCATGTCAGCACTGAAATCATCATTGGCAGCTTTACTGTATATCACTATAGATCAGTGCTGGAGGGCTGCATTTCTGATATATGTACATTGTCATGTATTAGATAGGATTCATAATTGATGACATGTAATAAAATATAACATTTTCCAGGAAGATTAGAGCCAAAAGAAAACTGATATATGGATGTTACTCAGGGGCTCAAGGCAGTACTAGTGTGGTCAGTTATATGTGTATCTCCACTGATAACTACATATGTACTTGCCCAAAAGAGAAATGCAATGAAGTTTAAAAAACCCATACCAATAAGCAGTTCAATATACTGTATTCAGCATAGTCAAACAAAACTTTAATTGTTTTCTAGAAGTTGCAGCACTTTATGGGCAGCTTAGTGGTCATCAGTTTTTTTCCCCGTAAAACAATAGGTGCTGGAACTCAACCACGACCCCCCAAAACCCCACACACCCTCCAAATCACATCAAATAGTGGGTGTGGTCATTAGGGTCTTAAAGGGGCATTAAGTACCAGGATTGCATTGCATACAGAGTGCAGAGTTCAAGGGGGGTTACATACAGAGTGCAGAGCTGTCACTTGTAAACACAGAAACCGGGCATCGGTGTTTAGAAGTGATTGTGGTGAGCAGACCCCTCCTCCCAAGGGTCTTAGAGGTGGTGGAACTGTATTCCACCAAGTTCCCCCTAAAGAAAAAACCCTGGTGGTTATCATTTATGACTTGCAGCACTGAGGTCCTTGGTTTTAATCTTCTCAAATACACAATTTGTATGCAGTTTGCATGTTCTCCCTGTGCTTGAGTGGGCTTCCTCCAGGTACTCGGATTATTTCCCATACTCCAAAGACATGGTGACAAGTTAATTAGTTCCTGTCCTGCCCTGCCCTAGTATGTGTGCATAAATAGGCTATGCACATGGGTAGTTAAAGTCTGCGTGTCAAAAGCCCTAGAAAACAAAGAGAGTTGAAGAAAGAATTGGTGACCTATCTCGTAGATGGCAGACATGGTGCCCAGAGGGCTGGCAAAGATTTTTGTATAACTGAATAGATAATTCACACACTCTGCATTTCATACATTGAAAACAGCCTTGCTAAGTAAACTTAATTTTCTTTCGCTCAGCCCATAGGCTCAATTAAAGTAAAGTGCTTTCCACATCAACGCTAACCCAATGGATGGAAGGATCTTCTCTGGTGGCTATTAATAGCACGCAGTCAATGTTTCACTGATAATTTTCCACTTGGCAGAGTGGAACTTTGACTATTATCAAGCCGGGTGTCACGTATGGCTTAATTTTTGTTTTCTTTTATAAATCAGATTTGATTTAAAAAAATTAAATTTTAAATGAACATTCAAACAAGACAAACAAAATGCACCACACAGGGCATTGAAGAAGGAACACAAAAGCATATCCATGGAGCATACATATCCAGTAAGAGGCACTTGCGGTGACATCATATCAACTTCCAAACATTGACATTCAGAGAAATATATCAATAAAAAAACAATACCAAGAAACAAAAACTTTTACAGCTATACTTTAAAAGTAAAGAGCCTATCCAAAGATGGGGCACAATTTCAAGCCATTTCGACTAGTTTGCATTAAACTTTCTCATTGAATTTCAAATGAAATGGGTATGTTTTTCAAAGAACATACACTTGTTGAGGTTTGTTATCCAATCAGATAAGGTAAGGGGGTGTGAGGAAGTCACCCAGGGACAATTTGTCTGCAAGCCACAAAAAAAAACACGCAAAGCAGTTGTCAGTACATAAGGGTCCAAGGAGAAGGAGTCAATGTAGCCCAATAGACAGGGGAGTAGTTTAACTGGGAGATTTACCTCCAATAGCCCAATAGGGGAACCCACTGCCTCCGCTCAATTCCTTTGGAGTTTGGGACAACGCCATAAAAGGTAAATAAGGAAGCTGGGATTACAATATCTAGCACAAGTTGGGTTAGATCCTAATCCTATGGCACAAAGAAATTCAGGGGTCCCATTTACCATTTGTAGTTAAAAAATCTGGCTTAATCTCAGAGGGAGAAAGGGAAACTAGGGGAAGAGACTGGAGAACAGATTCCCAAACATGCCCTGAAATAGGACCAATGCCTTGCTCCCATTTCGTTATGGAGAGCATAGGAAATGTCAGCAGCAAGAATGTAAAGGAAATTGACAGATGCTCAAGAGATTTTAATACAACCAGCCCCTGAAAGCCTTGAAGGGAGCTAGTCATTTCCCCAGATAGGGATGAGATTATAGGGCGAATGATCGTCCATTGTTTTCTTTTTTTGCATGCTAGCCTCCAGATAGAAAATTAAGAGGCAACTAAAGTACAATAATTCTTATACAACAGAATACAAATTTGGAAGCAATGTCATGTGTTGCTGTGTGTTTGTATTGTATTTTCGGACAAAAACTGTACTAATTAAACAAAAATCGTACAATTTGGTATCGTACGATAAAAATGTTTGAGTTTGTCCTTTGGAAAATTTTGTACGAAAGCGTTGTATGAATGATCAGATTATCTCATGATCACTTTGAAAGCGGTATTTTTTGTACAATTTTTGATTGTGTCTATGGGCCTTAAGAGGAGCACTGCGCTGATGAGCTAATCTCCGTTCACAGTTCCTATCAGCATATCACATGAGCACTGCAGCACAACAGATTGCTTTTCCCTCTTGCAGTCTGAGTTATGCTGTATAGACGATTGCAATAGGCTATTGCCAAGAAAAGTTCGGGGACCGTATATACTCGAGTATAAGCCGACCCGAATATAAGCCGAGGCACCAAATTTTACCACAAAAAAATGGGAAAACGTATTGACTCGAGTATTAGACTAGGGTGTCCATCAGCATGCCTCACTGTATCCATGTGCATGCCTCACTGTGCCCATATGCATGCCTCACTGTACCCACGCCTCACTGTGTCCATGACTAGACTTACGTTTAACATGGGAGTATATAGAAGGGATGCCCAGGTTTGAAAAATTAGTGCTCCCCGGCCGTAGGTCCCTCAGACAGCAAACGTTGCACACTTGTAGATGAGAACTGGGGCTACATGTGTGCCAAGTTTTGGGTCCCCAAAATTACCAGAGAAATTACCATTTGACATGGGAAGCTATGGAAGGGGTGCCCGAAAAAAAAGGATTTTTAATAACAGCTTACCTGTAAAATCCTTTTCTTGAAGTACATCACGGGACACAGAGCGCATAGCCATTACATATGGGTTATATGGGTACCTTCAGGTGTGGACACTGGTGTAATCAACTTCACAGGAAGTTCCTCCCTATATAACCCCCTCCCACTGAGAGTGCTTCAGTTTTGTAGCAAGCAATTTCTCCGAGGTTACACAATGTTCCCCAAAAGAGGGGTGGGAGCTCTGTGTCCCGTGATGTACTTCAAGAAAAGGATTTTACAGGTAAGCTGTTATTAAAAATCCTTTTTTCTTTATCGTACATCACGGGACACAGAGCGCATAGCCATTACATATGGGATGTCCCAAAGCAATGCTCCATGAAGGGAGGGAGACCGCAAGGCCAAAATTAGCCAAACAAAAAAACATTATCAGGAGGTAAAATAGCTCCACCAACAGAAAAAAGGGGGCGTGAACCGGGCCAGATGATTCTATACTACTGCCCGTAGGACCGCCTGCCCAAATGCTGCGTCCGTAGCTTTTGTGACGTCCAACTTATAAAATTTAGTAAACGTATGTACGGAAGACCAGGTTGCCGCTTTGCAAACCTGTGCCATAGAGATCTGATGGTGTGCCGCCCAAGAGGCACTCATGGCCCTCGTAGAATGGGCCTTAACTGATAAGGGAGGTGGAACGCGCTTCAGACCATAGGCCTGAAAAATCAGCTGCTTAATCCACCTAGCCAAGGAAGACTTGGCAGCCAGCTGACCCTTCTTGGGGCCATCCGGGAGAACGAAAAGCACATCTGTTTTCCGAATCTTTTCTGTAGCCTTGAGATAAACCCTCATGGCTCGGACCACGTCCAAAGTATGAAGTAATCTTTCCTCTCTGGACTGGGGAGTAGGAAAGAAGGATGGTAGGACTAGGTCCTGATTCAAGTGAAAACTGGATATGACCTTAGGAAGGAAAGAAGGTTGAGGCCGCAGAACCACTCTGTCCTTATGCAGAATCAGGTACGGTTCCCTGCAAGACAAGGCTGCCAGCTCGGAGACTCTTCTGGCCGAAGCCATAGCCACCAAGAAAACCAACTTTCGGGTTAGCAGCACAAGAGGGATTTCTTTCAGAGGTTCAAACGGCTGTCTTTGTAAAGCTGACAAGACCAGATTTAAATTCCAGGGGCAGAGGGGAGCTCTAATAGGGGCTTTACATGCAAGACCCCCTGCAAGAAGGTTTTTACAAGCGAATGCGTGGCCAAAGGCCTTTGAAACCATATCGATAAGGCAGACACCTGCCCCTTTAGAGTACTAAGAGCCAACCCCTTGTCAACGCCAACCTGGAGGAATCGCAAGATCCTGTCAATAAAAAACTTGCGAGGATGCCCTCCTTGAGACTCGCACCATTCCACATAGGTCCTCCAGACTCTGTAATAGATATTTCTAGAGACTGGCTTTCTAGCCTGAATTAACATAGATATGACTTGGGCTGAGAGGCCTCTGCCCTTAAGAATTAAGGATTCAGCCGCCAAGCCATCAAATTTAGCTGCTGTGAAGCAGGGTGGTAGATCGGGCCCTGAGACAGCAGATCTGGGCGCAGGGGGAGTGGCCACGGTGCCCCTACCGACATCCTCACGATGAGTGTGTACCAAGACCTTCTGGGCCAGGCTGGGGCCACCAGGATCACCGGCCTGCGCTCCACCCTGATCCTTCGTAGAAGGCGGGGAATCATCTGTAGTGGAGGGAACGCATACAGGAGAGAAAACTGGTGCCAGGGGCAAACCAACGCATCGGTCCCGTAGGCCGAGGGGTCCCTGGCTCGGGATACGAATTTGTCCAATTTCTTGTTGAATCTTGTTGCCATGATGTCCACATCGGGAACTCCGAATCTTTGGCAAATCTCTTGGAATACCTGGGGGTGAAGAGACCACTCTCCCGGGAGTAACCGTTGACGACTCAAAAAATCTGCTTGAGAATTGTCTATCCCTGGGATGAACACTGCTGAGATGCAGGGTACATGGGCTTCGGCCCATGAGAAAATCAGGTTTACTTCCCTTTGAGCCGCTAGGCTCCTTGTGCCCCCCTGGTGGTTTATGTATGCCACCGCCGTGGCATTGTCGGACTGTATCCTTACTGGCAGACCCTGCAGGGGGAGAGTCCAGGCGACCAGGGCCAACCGAGCAGCTCTGATCTCTAGGACATTGATGGGAAGCAGACTTTCTGCCTCTGACCACTGTCCCTGCTGGGTCCGTTTTCCTAAGATTGCCCCCCAACCTGTTAGGCTGGCATCTGTGGTTACTATTTTCCACGTGATGGGGCAAAAGGTTTTCCCTTTTGACAATTTTTGAGGGATCAGCCACCAGTACAGGCTGCGCTTGACCCCTGGGGAAAGAACTAATGGTCGGTCTAATGCCTGTATGGACTTGTTCCAAGCAGAGAGAATAGCTGCCTGAAGAACTCTGGTATGGATCTGGGCATAGGGCGCTGCTTCGAAGGCGGCCACCATCTTTCCCAGCAGTCGCATGCATAGGCGAATAGTCGGCTTCTTTTTGCCTAAGACTATTTGAATCGTTTGAATCAACGACCTGATCTTCCCTTGAGGTAAAAATACCCTCTGGCATTCTGTATCTAACCGAAGGCCTAGATATTCCAACTGTCTTGTGGGTTGTAACCTTGATTTTTCTTGGTTCACAATCCACCCGAATTCTTCTAGATGCCGCACTGTGCGGACTACTGCACGATTGAGGTTGGAAGCTGATCTGTCGATAACCAGGAGATCGTCCAGGTATGCCAGGACCAAGATGCCTTCTGTCCTTAGGACGGCTAGCACCGGGGCTAACACCTTTGTGAATACCCGCGGAGCTGTTGCCAACCCGAAAGGGAGGGCTACGAACTGGAAATGACTTTGATTTATCGTAAAACGAAGAAACTTGTGGTGTGCTGGGTAAATCGGCACATGCAGATATGCATCCTTTATGTCTATAGATGCTAGAAAGTCGCCCTGATGCAGGCTGGCTGTCACTGAACGTATGGAGTCCATACGAAAGGTCTGAATCTTTAGAAAGCGATTTAGGCGTTTGAGGTCTAATATAGGCCTGACGTCGCCATTGGGTTTTGGTATAACAAAAAGGTTGGAGTAGAATCCCCGACCCCATTCTTGGGTTGGTACTTCTACAATTACTCCTTGGAGCAATAGGCGATCCAACGCCTTTACGAGAGAGGCCCTTTTTAATGGGTCGCTTGGAAGACTTGACCCCTGAAAATGAGGAGGGGGGATTTCTCGAAACTCTAGTTTGTATCCCGTGGCTACCACGGACCGAACCCAAGAGTCGGGAATTCTGGCCTTCCAGACTTCGGAGAAAAACCGAAGTCTTCCCCCCACCCGAGAGAGTGGGGGCGCCCCTTCATGAATCTGATTTGATGACTGGTTTAGCCGGTTTGCGAGACCAGGGTCTCTTGTTTGCCGCGGCTTGACCCTGTGGGCGGCTATTAACCGCTGGACGCCCGGGAGGCCGTCGATACTGACGAGAAGTCGAAGGGGCCGAGCCTACAATGGCTTGTCGTTTAAACGTAGGCCCACGTGGTCTTTTCTTGACCGGTAAGGAAGTACTTTTTCCACTTGATATGGTGTGGATATATTTATCTAGGTCTTCCCCGAATAGTCTTCCCCCATGAAAGGGAAACCCTGCTAAAAGCTTTTTGCAGGGTGCCTCTGCTGACCAGTTCTTTAGCCACAAAAGACGACGCATGTGAACCATCAGTAGAGATGAACGGGATGCCTGTTGGATGGAGTCCTTAATAGAATCTACTGCAAAGCAGAGAGCCCTAGGGAATTCTGCTAATTCATGAGTATGCTGAGCCGGCATGTCCTTTAATATCTGTTTTGCCTGATCCTTCAAGGCCTGACAAACACCAATGGCTGCTACTGCTGGCTGAACCATGGCACCTACTGAGGTGAAAGCGGCTTTCAGTAGGGTCTCGAATTTCTTGTCGACCGGATCCTTGAACATCTGGACATTTTCAACCGGACAGGTCAGGGATTTATTCACGCAGGAAATGGCCGCGTCCACTGTGGGGAGTGCCCATTTCTTTAAATATTCCTCTTCCATAGGATAGAGAATAGAGAATCTTTTAGGAGGGACAAAGATTCTATCAGGTCGAGCCCAATCCTGGTAAATCACGTTCCGCAGAAGGGGGTGCATTGGAAAAGACGCACAAGTTAATGGAGCCTTTAAAGAACCCAATGAGGAAACCTCAGGGGCTACTAGTTCTGGCACTGGAAGTTTAAAGGCAGTGCGAACCATATCTGTCAAAGACTGGATCCACAGGCTCTCCGCTTGAGAGGCCGAGAAATATTCATCTATAGTGGAACCTTCCCTGTCTGAACCGTCGGGACTTGGGTCTGCTTGATCCCCTTGTGGGTCCCGTTCCTCTGAAGAGGAGACCTCCGCATCTGAAAACCCCACACTGGGTGAGGGGGATCTAGCCCGCTTGCTACTTGGCCAAGGACGGGCAAACAACGCAGTTAACCTTTTCTCTAGCCCACCCATGGTGGCTGCTAGCATTTCTTCCGTCACGTAAATGGGAATGGGTGGATCGGGGGCCGCCTCTGCCCCCAGCACCCCCAATGGCTCTTGTACTATGCCACTCGGTGTTCTAACTGGCGAGGGTGGGGGCCGTTGAAGCCTGGCCCAAATCCTCTGACCCCGATGGAGACCCCTTTTGTTTCTTGGCACCTTTAGCAGCCTTGGCTGGTCCAGATCCCTTTGGAGCCATTGTACAACCTTGAGTCACCCCTATAGCCAACACCTGACTGTTGCAGCTAGGAGTAACCAATATGAGGACAGGTATGAGGAAAATGAAAAAAAAATATATTTTTTTTTTTCCAAAAACTGGGAGGTGGCAATACTGAGGAAACCTGTGAGTATTGACACACCAATGCCCGTTAGCCGGAGTCCAAGGTAGACTCAGATACTGCTGGATCTAAGGCTGAGTCCCTTTAAGCAAAAAACTCCCTTTTTTTTTTTTTTTTCTCTGGTCAATAGTGGAACTAAGTCCTAGACCTGAAGATCCACAAAACCGCCACTAGGTGTCCCTGTGTGGCCAAAAGACCCAGCTGCATGCTCTGTATCCTTCTTCCTCTGCTTCCAGGAGGGAAAGACCAGCCAGAGAAAAAGTTTTTCCTTTAAACAGACCCTGACGCTGCTGGCCCGCCCCCCCAACGCACGCCAACGCTATAAAAGGCGGCATGCACGCACGCGCACACCCCCCCACGCTGAAAACAACATGGAGGAAGCAGAGCAGAGGAAACAACATGGACCAGCGCCAGGCAGCACCAACAGACACCAGGTAAGCACTAATCTTATTGTAGTGCACACACAGAGAGGAAGCTGTCCCCATGGGCTTCCTAAGAAACAGGAGTTTTCACCAGCAATTTCCTCTTTAAAACATGTGGGGTTGCAGTATCAATGCTAACAGGCAGACCTGGGGTGAGTAGCAAATATATATCTTACACAAGTATACATATATCTACATGTTATCTGGGTAAACATTAGTATCCCATCCTGCCCACACAGACATAGTGGAGATAGTGGCTGATGCATAAGCATACCATTAGCCAACCCAGAACCCCCAGGGGGATACCTACTGTCGAACCAAGTCCCGCAGGTTCCCTCTTACCTGCTCCACGCCGCAGGGTATTGCAAACTGCAAGAGGCCCAATCTTCCCCCATCTCCGTGGGTATTGTCTCGGACCTTCAGGGACCGGGGTCCTGTGTTTAAGGAACCCACACCCCTGGACCTATATAGCATCCTGGCATCAGTAGCGTTTAGTCCTGGGAGAGACCAAGGCACTGGAGCCCAGAATCCAGCCCTCCAAGGAGAGGCATTATAGGCAACACCCCACGCAGGCAGGGCCCGGGTACCGTACTCCTTGGCTTTGAAGCACTTCGGACGGATCCGGCTAGCTATCCTGGGTCCCGAGACCTCCGAGGGACAGCTAGACGTGACCAACACCTAAGACACTGGCGAAAAAACTGAAGCACTCTCAGTGGGAGGGGGTTATATAGGGAGGAACTTCCTGTGAAGTTGATTACACCAGTGTCCACACCTGAAGGTACCCATATAACCCATATGTAATGGCTATGCGCTCTGTGTCCCGTGATGTACGATAAAGAAATCTGTGTTCCCCGGCCATAGGTCCCCCGGACAACAAACTTTGCGGTACCGCGTCCCCAAAGTCCAGGAGATCAGGCACAAAAAGGTGACTCGAGTATAAGCCGAGGGGGGCATTTTCAGCCCAAAAAAATTTGCTTAAAAATTTGGCTTATACTGCTTCATTGAAAAATAATAACTACAAAGCCACAATAATGTCTGTTTTTTTTTTTTTATATATGTGTCAAGTGTTCAGTTTTAAGTGTAAAAGTAGCCTAACCTTTATTTCCTTAAAATCCAGTCCTAACCTCAACTTCATCCATGAACTCAACACCAAGTTAACCCCTTCAAATCCATGTGTATTTTCTCCTCATCTAAAAGGATCAGAGCTAAAACCATCTATTTCCAATCTTACAACAAAGCATCACCAAAACACCGGCATTCACTGCTTGGTTTTCGGTGCTAGAGAACCATGCATCAGGTAATTCTAGAAATGTATTTCCTGCAAACCTTTTGCTTTCATTGAGAGTGCAGTGTCATCACCGGCTGTTACACATGTAAATATCTCCTAAATGGTACACTCTTAGGAGGTATTTAGTGTACCTACAGGTAAGTCTTATTATAGGCTTACCTGTAGGTACAAGATAAAAAGCAGAGTTTACTACCATTTTAAAAGGACAAAGAGTGAAAGAGAAATCTCCCCAGCTGGACACAGGCAGCAAAACATAACTTTAAAATGATAAATAACATTTTGGCTTTAATGGATTATAATAAATTAAGTTTCACACCAGTTGAGATCTGCAACAGACGCTCTTTACAAAGGTACAATGGCTTTATTTGAGTTAAAATCCCACCCACAATTCTTCATTACAAATAGACCATATTACTAACTCCGCAACAGCACTGACAGTGTTACCAACCAAATTTAATTCTACAGGGCACCCAGGAAATTGTTTATTGTTCCTTTCCATATATCAGATTACACTGCTGTGTTAAAAGAGTGGAAAATTGGCAATATAAAGTTAACGTGAAACTTAACCCTTCCATGGTTCATCACACATGGAATTTGTGCAAATGAAACGAGGGGAAAGACCATATTAATATAATACAATAATTTATGATGAGTCTGCATTCTGCAATTAATCCAATCTTTTAGTACTGATACCTGGAAGAAGTGTTGGGTTTAAATTGCAGTAGCTGGGTAGTATTTAGAATTATCAAGTAAACCAATTCCCAATGTAGCACTACCCCCTCAGGAGCCGCTGATTAGATTTGGGATCGGCATATTTAAGTTACCTCTGTGTGATGTCTAGGGGTGAAGGTGGTGAGCAGAGCAGTAATTGAATGTCCAGACTGATAGCTGAGTTTTCCGATGCTTTATTCCTAGTCAAACACAACCAACATCAACTTGAGGTAGACAGGATAGGTTGATGAAAGAAAGAAAATTAACCTTGCAGCATCAGGCTTTGGATAAGGAAGGCAGTCCTGCCTTCAACAGTAGTATCTATCACGTCGCCACTCTAGCCAGAGTGGGTAAAGTGCCCCCGGACAGACCCCTCCCACAGGCCTGGCAGCCGAAGTGTCACTCAAAGCTTCTGGGAAGGAACAAGTCTCTGCCACCAACTTGGCTCTTATTAAATTAGAATTTTAAGATGGAAACCTCTCTCACAGGCCCAATGTTAGCGAAGTAGAGTTGTAGAGCAAATACTCCCAGTAGGCCTTTTAGTAGAGGTCACCAGCTGGCAATCTGACTATGTTCTGTCAGTGTCTGGTAACCAGATCCCCGGTGGTTCGTTCAAGCCCTGTTGGATCACCTGCCTCCGGGTTCTCCTCAGACCGATCCCCCACCAAACAGCACCCAGCTTGGGATCTTCTCAGTGGAAGTGGGAACCCAGTTAGTCACTGGGGTCCCTGACAGCATCAATTGCCTTGAGCCATGAGGCCCAAAGTTCATAGCTCCGCGTAGTGTAGGCCCCTGCCAGGTAGGCCATAGTGACGGCCTCGTGGTGTGCGCACACCCTGAAGGTGGGTGCCGCACCTGCGACCCACTGCGGGTAGGAGACCCAGGTAGAAGGCCTGGACAAAAAGGCGCCTGCACCAGATATACTTTCCCCAGCATGCCCAGCGAGGGAAACATTCCTCTGATTGGCTGCTGAGGAAAGGCGGCTCTGTTCTGGAACCCCACTGGCGCAAGGATGGTAACATATCCTCAGCACAGAGAATGGGACCACAGGCAGCCCAGCCCGAAATGCAAATTTAGGGAATTTAACATGGATGAGAGCAATGTAACTCTTTCATCTCCCCTGTAAATTTACAATAGTGCCCATGACTGACAGTAGGGGGTGCTACACCAACATTTCCAAACTACTACAATCTCATGCATTCATCTCTTCCAGATTATTTACATTTTTTTCACATGGTACCCAAAGAGTGTGGCAGAATATGGTGTCTGTTAGGGAACACTAAAACCTTCTCCAGGTAAAAAGCCTTGCATTACTGTGTGGAGTTACAGACAGGAGAACAGGAAGTGAGAATTTCTAAGAAGAAATAAGGACATTTAAAAGCAAAATCGAAGGAGGTAAGTGAAGGAGGACTGCACCAAGGTAAAAGGAAAAAAGATGTACCTTTACAATCCTTTTAAGGTCCCTAACTGACATTCATACATACAAAAGGGCCAATTAAGATAGGATCCATACAATTATATTACCAGCATGTCTCTGGAGTGTGGGAGGAAATTGGAGTACCTGGAGGAAACCCACGCAGGCACAGGGAGAATTTGCAAACTCCGGGCTGGTAATGTCTTGGTCGCTGGATCAATGTAATAGAATAAAGGGCGGCATCGCCATTTTATCTGCAGCCCTCACAGCCAGCAGTTAATATGGCGGTGCAGCCTTTGTTTTATTAGGTTGATCCAGGGGCCAGTAGTTAAGATGGAGTTGGAAGTGTATACAATTTGTATGCATGATGACATGGCCAGTCCCAAGACGACGTCCGTTAGTGACAAAGGGTGGAGCCTACGATGGTGACGTCATCACGGTGTTTCCTCTCAGGTGGTGGACGGGCAAACATTACAGGAAGTGGAGTGAAGCTGATGGAGACGCCGTGGTTTAGTTTTTAAAGACATGCTGCTTTACCGCTATTGAATGGCTCCTACTTTGTAAGTGCAATCAATTTGTCTTTATTAAATACATATTGTTCAACATACTGAACTATGGGAGCATTTATTCTTATGTCTTTGAGTACTACCAGTTTGTAGCTGCTGTTCCAGACATTACTAAGGGTCCTGGGAGACCGATTTCCCTGAGGTGGGTGAGACTACTGTATAGTCTACTTTTAATTATTTGTTATGCATTCATTTTGAATTGGCTGCCTAAGAGGCGGTTCACACTGGGGCGACTCATCAGGCGACTCAGCAGCCTGTCAAGTTGCGTTCCATTCTATTCATTATAACCGTTCTAATAGGAGCAACGCAAGTCGCTCTGACTTAGAAAAAGGTTCTTGTACGACTTTGGGGGCGACTCGGGGTGACTTGCATTGACTTCTATACAAAAGTCATTTTGCAAGTCGCCTCTGAAGTCGTCTTCAGGACGCCTTGCCGAGTCACCCCCAAAGTCGTGCCGCCCCAGTGTGAACCGGCTCTAATTTCATGCAATGTACCTAAATGCACAAAAATTAGCTGCTATTGTGCAACCTGCTGAGAAGTGTCAGGGGGGCAACACTTGGGGCCCTCTAAAATTTACAAATTACCCACCACTAATCTACCATTAGTTCCCTAAAATGTGGGAAAGGGCGTCAGATATAATTCTCTGCAAGCTGACTGGAGTTCAGCTTCAAACATATAGGGTTTTCATTCATCCGCTATAAGAGGGCAATAGTCATTTTTATTTTACAGAAAAATTGCAGTTTTCCAGTCCATTGTAGCATAAAATGTTCTGTACTGCAGGTAAAACAAACTGCCATAAGGAGCTAAAACGTGGATTCGGACCAAGAATTTCATTAATTCCCTCATTGTAATTAACATTTGGTGCTCCGAAGCACAGAGCCAACTTGGACATGAAAAACAGTGCTTTGTTTCTCTAAAATGTCGGACACATAATACATTTTGATATAGGTTTCCAAGGAAACTGCTCGAGTTTGTAAGATTTGAGAATATTTGATGTTTATACAAGCCTTTTTGAAATGTGTGTCTACAGGCAAATTGTCAATCGGCAGATATTTTATTTGTTTTCTTTGAAGGTAATTGGTCTGCCGTCAGCAGCTAGAAGATGACTATAGTCATCCAACAGGCTAATCGGAGCCAGTTTTACATTCCACATGGCTGAATGAATAGTATCATATGCCCTTATCAAGTGGACATTCAATACATATGGCCATTGTGTGCAAACAGATTGTATATACTTGCACAAACAAAAGCATTAAAAATGTATATATATTATACAGCAACACACTTTTAAATGTAACAATTGAGAGGAAAAAAAGTTAAACTTTGGAATTCAAATATTTTTGGAAAAAAGAACACTGATAGAGAAATGTAATGTCCAAAGATATACTGCCTCCTGTGAGGGACCAAAGAGCCTAATGTACCTTTGTCACATTGCTATTTTTTGGTAGGGGGCCTCCATCCCACAAGAAGCAAATTTTGTCCAAACTGGTTGGTGTCTACACAGCAGGGGACCTGCCTGCAGGAATGTAAAAATTTACTGGTTAGAGGGAACAGGGAATGTTGAAAGGAGTATAGAACTTTCTGAAAACATGAAGCCATCCCTCCTTTCTCTAATTTAGTGGTAGGTACATTTGAAGTTTAGAACAGAACCCATGTTGTCTTCATTGGAGCATTCTAGCAGTAGGGATACAAGTGGTGGAGCTTGTACTAAAAGGCATAACCATTCAGATGTGCTTATGGCAGTATGATGTCCACAGGCCGTGGTCTCAGCGGGAGATCATCAATGGTTTCAAGAGTCTATAGTGCCAAGCACCTGAACGACCACAACATACAGGGATTAGAAAGGTAATACTGACATAAAATAACACACATAGGTTGGCCTTTGTGACTTTTTCCAACCTCGCCTACTATGTAACTATATGTAACTATGTCTATTTACAATGGTGACAACATGTCTTTTTGTCTTCTTGCCCTGGTATATGTATACCTGGAAGGTTAGCAAATTCAGACCTGTGAACCGAGTCATAAGAGTGGATCATGTGAACTTCCAGCTAATAGGTTTTTTGAAAGTATATTAGAGTATACCTACCATGAAAAAAGTATGGAGGCTGAAAACTTTTTGACCTGGTTATGCATTCTGTCAAAAGAGTCAAAAATTAGAATTGATTAAGAAAATATCGAAGCTCAAAGATCAGCATGACAGTCAGAAGTATAACAGTTTGTTAATTTCAACTCGAACAAAGAGCTCTACTACAATATTTATTGGACATTTATTGCTCTATACCATGGGTCTTCAAACTATGGCCCTCCAGTTGTTCAGGAACTACAATTCCCATGATGCCTAGTCATGTCTGTGAATGTCAGAGTTTTACAATGCCTCATGGGATGTGTAGTTTCGCAACAGCTGGAGGGCCATAGTTTGAGGATCCCTGCTCTATACCTATTGTTTTTTATATAACATAGTATGTACTGTATCGCCTGCAAAAAAACAAAAACAAAAAAAAAACACCCTTCCTGTTCCACAATTTTTTGTTTTAAAGAGGTTGTAAAGGTTTGTTTTTAATTTTCTAAATCGGTTCCTTTAACCTAGTGCATTGTTAGTTCACTTACCTTTTCCTTAGATTTCCCTTCTAAATGTATTTTTTCTTTGTCTGAATTTCTCACTTCCTGAGTTTCTCCTCAGTAAAATTCACACCATCATCCGAGCGGTGGTTAGTCAGCCAGAACAGCTTACGGAGGAGGAACAGGAAGTGAGAAATTCATTTAGAAGGGAAATCGAATGAAAAGGTAAGTGAACCAACAATGCACTAGCTTAAAGGAACCTATTTAGAAAATAAAAAACAAACCTTTACAACCCCTTTAAAGATAGTGTATGGAAAGATTAGAACCTCTGTCAGCTCTATTGGCGTTTATTTCTATGTCCCTGCAGTTTCTCATGTTCAATAAATCATTACAAGGAAGGCTATGAAGGAAAAATCTCTTGAATGGGTTTTTAGCATTAAAACGGTTTGACTTATACGTTAAAACATCTCTACCTGCTTAAGTCAACTGGGGAGAAATAAAATGCATTTGATGAATCTAGAGACCCTAAATTGAATAGGTCTATACTACCAACTTGTTTTCAGCAACAGCTATCATAATGGAGCTTTTACCTTCAAAGTAATAGGCAATATAGGAAACATTGAGCCCTGCATTATTTGGCCAAATGTCTAAGCCAATCTGCCTATGCAGTTTTATCCATTCATTTCATAGACAAAACAGATATTTTGGGTGAAAAGCAGTCCCATATGGCTGGTCCAGCCAGAAGATTTTGTTTTCATATTTCATGGCAGAGTGTGAAATTTCTTCCAGACACAGCTCTAATGGGGCAGAGGGTTAAAATGTGTTTGTTTTCCATAAGTATGGATTTCATCTATCTGAAAATCTGACTAATTTCGGCTCTGCCCCAACAAGTGACACATTACTGGATATGTATGCAGGGGCGGAACTACCGCCATAGCGACCCAAGCGGACATTATGGGGCCCGCAGCCGAGTGGGGCCTGGTGAGGATGAGGAATGTAAGTTTCAGTGGCGGTGTGTCCATAAAGGGCGCAGGAGCGCCACCCCCTCTCTTCTGCACTGCTCTAATCACCATAGATTCATGCATTGCATGAATCTATCTATGGTTGCTGCTGACACCCCCTATTCGGGTGTCTGGTCCCTTTTTGGGCGCCAGGCACCTGAATTACAGCGGCAGGGTTTTTTTTTGGAAGTGTGAACAGCAGGTACCATGCTGGGCATTCACTGTTCACTCGGCTGTGTGTTAGCTAAGTGAAGGAATTCACTTTGCCAACACTTAACGGTTACCTGATTGACTGAAAGGTCTGGGGCTGCGATTGGATGCCTGAGAGATGACGGAAGAAAACATGGACATGCAGGAGACCGCCGCTGACCCGCTGTGAGACAGGTAAGTGTCGGGCAGCATCTGATGGGGCACAGTAGCAGCAATTGATGGGCACACTGGCAGCATCTGATGGGGCACAGTAGCTGCAATTGATGGGCACACTGGCAGCATCTGATGGGGCACAGTAGCGGCAATTGATTGGCACACTGGCAGAGGGGGCTGTTTGCAGGGGGGCCCCCATACAACCTTTTGCTAAGGGGCCCTGTGATTTCTAGTTACGCCCCTGTATGTATGGATTATGAAAAATGGAGTGTAGTGTCTTTTTAACCCTTCTGTCAGTGATCAAGGCTTTGCAACAGAGGGCCATAAAGGTGCAATTACTAACAGTGCCTCCTATGCACGATTGCATCCATGCAATTTCAAAACACTGACATCACACTTTTTAAATGTATATATGAAGTCATGACGTGATTTTCAGGGTGTTAACATTTTGTATAGGTAAGATGCCTACTCTTTCAACACAGTCAAACATGTGATTGAATAGTTAACATAAATCTTTCATCTTGTTCTTAATTTAGAGCACAGCTGTGTTTTATTTTGTAGTCTTCATCAGAGCAATCACTTGCATAAGACTGACTCAAGATTATTAAGTGAATGGTGGAGCAGTATACAAACATTCTTTTAGTTGCAGTACTTTTTAAATAATAAAAAAAAAATCTTAACCCAAGAGTCTGATCTGTCCTGACTAGGGTGTTATTAAGTACATTATGCTTCTTCCCTACATGTATTGGGTTTCCTTTGGCTTCCTCCAACAGTGCAATAGAATAAAATGGCAGGCAAGCCTGCATTTCTGGACGCACAAGATAGGACAGGTTTTAAGGCAGCAACATTTTAAGGGGATGGCCGATTTCCTCCTTTGTGCTGGAAGACTCAGTGACAGTTTTATGCTATGCTATCTGCTGATGGTTACTCCTTGCATGGTAACATCATGACCGGCATGCCATTGTTGCATTTTGACATTTAGCCATTTAGTGCTTCTCTACCAGTACAAGGGGAGCCCATCAGCAAGAGAAATCCAAATTGTCCCCAAGCGAAGAAGTAATTTGTGAAGGCCTTATGATTTTCTAATTCTATGTGTTTGGGAGGGGAATCGGAGTAACAAACAGGGCCCTATCTAGTATCTAGCCTTGTAGGCACAGGAACAGCTATACATCCTGTGAAAACAGTATTTACTTCATGGATGATTATCCAACAAAGTTGAAAAGTGGTATTTTGGATACAAGTACAATGTGACAGGCTAAGTTACCCACCGTTTTTTGTATACCTCTAATGCCTAGTACACACGATTGTTTTTCTCGTCGGAAAACTGCTGTGTTTTCCTTTGGCCAGGAAAAACTGGCAGTGTGTATGCTTTTTAGCAGTTTTCCCAACAGCAAAACTGCAGTTAAAAAAAATTTAAACAATTTCTCTTTTTTTCCCTGCAGTTTTCCTATGGAGCATACACACGGACGGTTTTCCTGACCAAAGTTCTCCTAGCAGTTTTCCTGTCGGGAAAACCTGCCACGTGTACAGGGGAAAAGGGACCGAGCTGATTCACGGTTTTCCCCTCGTTTTTTTCTGGTGATCTTTTGACCGTCAGGAAAACTGATTGTGTGTACTAGGCATAAGGGTCTCCAATGGCAGATTTCTCTGTTAAAGCACCTGGCTTTATTCCTCTACACCTTTATGTTTTTGTTGTTTCCACCTCCTTTTGGGATTTTTTTTAATTTTCCTCTTGTGTTCGCTATAATGAAGGTAAATAAAAAGTCTAGCAAGGAGAGCAGGACACCCTTATAATAGCCATGGCAAGCATGCAAACTTACAAACTGAAGCACAAAACTCTACACTGAAATCTTTGAGAGATATAGGAAATACGGTTTTTGCTTTCTACAAAATATATCAAATATATAAAGACCCGTTTCAGGTGAACTTGTCTTTTAGAAAAAATACATTCAGTAATTCATAATATTATTTGCAAAGCTGGATACAGGTATAGGAGTGCCAGGATTATTAATATATACAGTTCAGCAAACAACAGCATGGATTAACAAAATGAATAGCTGAAAACCCTACAAACCAACTTCCAGAAATCCAATCTCTTTGTTAAGTAAACATGAACAGGATGTGTTGTATATGCTACAGAAACACATATAACAAACCAAACCTACTGACTGTACAGATAAATGTAATGATATATACAGTTCTGTGCAAAAGTTTTAGACAGTTGTGAGAAAATGCTTTTAGAAATAGAAGCGATTATAGTTTGTTAATTTATCAATTAACAAAATGTAAAGTAAATGAACACAAGAGAAATGCAAATCAAATCCATATTTGGTATGACCACCCTCTGCCTTCTAAACAGTATTAATTCTTCAATTTTTCTAGGTACACCTGCACACAGTTTTAGAAGGAACTCGACAGGTAGGTTGTTCCAAACATCTTGGAGAATGAACAGTTTGTGGATGTAGGTTGCCTTAAATCCTTCTGCCCCAAACACATGTTGTTGAGATCAGGGCTCTGTGAGGTCCAAACCATCCCTTCCAGGACTGCATGTTTTTCTTAACACTGAAGATTGTTAATGACATTGGCTGGTTTTTGGGGTCGTTGTCCTGCTGCCAAATAAATTTGAGCTAATCAAAAGTCTCTCTGATGGTAGGGCATAATGAATAATCTGCCTGTATTTCTCACCATTGAAACAAAGCTAAACTAATCAAACAAAGCTAAGCAACTCAACTATGCCTAAAAACATAGTTGCTTAACCACTCAAGGACCGCCGCATGTACATTTACGTCGGCAGAATGGCACCGACAGGCACATCAGCGTATATATACGTTGGTGCCTTGGGGGGGATCGGGGGTCCGATCGGACCCCCCCCCGTACATGCGGCGGTCCGCGCGGCTGCAGGAGCGATCCGACAAGTGGGGGCGGCTATCCGTTTTCATCCGCCCCCTCCGGATCGCTCCCAGCCAATGCGCGCGCCCGCCTGACCTGTCACTTCCTCCTCCTGTGTAAACACAGGAAGGAGGAAGCAACGTGATCTCTCCCTCGGCGTTTGTTTCAAGCGCCGCTGAGGAGAGATCACTACAGAACAAGTAAGTCCTGCACCAAACAGCACACTTACACACACACAAACACATTTAACCCCCGCGATCGCCCCCCCCTCCCCCCTGTCACAGTGTCACTGAATGCAGTAATCATACATGTATGATTACTGTATTTAGTGTCAGTGTGACAGACAGTGTGACAGTCAGTCAGTGTTAGTGTCAGGGTAGCCCCCCCCACCCCCCCCAATAAAGTTTTAACCCCTTGATCACTGCCCTAGTTAACCCTTTCACTCCCTATTGCCAGCGTCACTAAGCGATCATTTTTCTGATCGCTGTATTAGTGTCGCTGTTCCCGCTAGGTAGCTAATTTTTTTTTAATGCGATTTTTTTTTTTACTAAAGACATGCAGCTAAATAAATTTTGGCCTAAATGTTTGACTAAAATTTAGTTTATTGGTTTTTTATTATAACAAAAAGTAAAAAATATTGATTTTTTTCCAAAAATGTCGCTCTATTTTTGTATATAGCGCAAAAAATAAAAATCGCAGAGGCGATCAAATACCACCAAAAGAAAGCTCTATTTGTGGGAAAAAAAAGGACGCAAATTTTGTTTGGGAGCCACGTCGCACGACCGCGCAATTGTCTATTAAAGCAACGCAGTGCCGAATCGCAAAAACCCCTTGGGTCATTTGCCAGCGTATTGGTCCGGGTCTTAAGTGGTTAATAGGGATGAGCTTCACGTTCAAAACGAACGTATGTTCGACTCGAACATTGTCTGTTCGTACGTTCGTCGAAATTCGAACAAAAACGATAGTTTGCGCCAAATTCGAGTGACGCAAAATGGCCCATAATTCACTGCGGCATAGCGCGCTGATGATTGGCCAATCACAGTACGCAAAAAACGAAGAGCCATAATTGGCCAAAGCCTGCTGGGCGGCCTCATGTAGTGTGTTCCGGCTTGTTAATGAAAGCAGTCAGAGAGACAGAGAGATAGTCTTTTTATATAGTTAGATAGAGCAGGCAGGCAGGCTAGTCAGTTTAGCTTAATTTACAGTGTGTAGAGAATATATATACATCCCTAGGAGTTGTACATATATTTATACACTGTATAGCTTAGATAGATCAGTTCTTTCTAATTTACTGGCAGCCAGGTGATTGTGCTATTTAAAGACGTTATCACAGGTATAGACACCCAGCAGGTACAATATTTAAAGGATTTTTTTTTTTTTTTAAGCGAAGCATCAATAAAATCACTGCTCCTGGAGCAATGATTTTAAGGATAACGTTCGAGCCCTCCTCAAGGTAAAAATCACTGAATCTGACAGGCCCCAGTCTCTCAGCTGTAGACATCAAGGGACGTCTATTACTAGACGCACTAGGTCAGCGAGTTCGCAGTCCTCAAGTTTGCCCCACCAGGGTGTGAGCAAGCCGAGGTCCAATAGCGGGTAAACAGACAAGGATGAAACAGCAGTGTGGTCAGTAAACACGCCAAGGGATCAATCACGAGTGGCTGCAGGTTGGGATTAAGCAGTAGAGTAGTCAAAGAACAGGCCGAGGGTCAAACACGGGTGGTTGCAGGTACAGATGGTTGCAGGTACAGATGGCAGCAGGAAAGACAACAGCAAAGCACTGTTAGGGAAGGCACAATAACCTGGCAAAGAGGAAGTGCTGAAACAAGGCTTTTATAGAAAGTTCATGGGAGTAGCAAGGGGTTCAAGGTTCAACAGCAATCAAGACACCCAGCAGAGTAGTCTAATGGATCAGATAGGTTTATCCAGCAGGTCAGGCAAGGAACTGCCCAGCATCCCAGATAGCTCAGTGGGAAGAGTCAATGCCAGACACAGAAGAGGTCCCAGGTTCAAGCCCAGGTCCTGACAAACGAGTCCTTCGCGTCTGCCCATGGGTCTCTTGACCTGGCCACAAACCTCAATACCTTCCGATTGAGTCGAGAAGCCAGGAGATCTGCGTCCAGCATGCCCCATCTTTGGCAAAGGAGCTGAAACACATCCGGGTGCAGAGACCATTCTCCTTGGTCCAGCATCTGGTGACTCAGGTAGTCCGCCTGCCAGTTCCCGTCCAGATCAAGAAAGTAAGCACAACCTAGTATATTACATAAGGTCTGTAACCTTTTTTGTTGGCAAAAACCACCACAATGTGTTCTGCATCAAAATGTACTACGTAGGCATCTTTTGAATGGAGGTAGTTGGCCTTACAGACGTCTATGGAGGTTCCTAATTACTTGAAGATTCATAAATACGCAAAGTTAAAAGGCCCTGGACAGTGAAAGAATGCTGTGGAGAGCCAAAGTATACTTTTAATAGTACACTTTCCTTGTGTTGACACAAAAACAATTCCTAAAGTATGAAATCTCCCTGTTCAGACCTGTGATCACAGTGCATAGCCAAGCAAGGTTTTCCAACACTGACGTCCTTTGTTGCTCTGAGATGCCATATGACCGATGTCCATAACCACAGAGGTCTATCCCTACCATAACTGCTGTCTCCAAGAAACTTTTCAGTCTTCTCACATAAATAACATGTTTTACAGTGAGATTCAGGCAGCTAATGATCTAAAAATTGATCATTCACTCCTATAAAATATGTTCTGAAGTGCATTGGCTAGCATGGACGTCATTGTCCATACTGAGGTTGAGCAGCCCACAGGAACACTGACCAACTCACAAATAAATACCTTCCTATCTAGCTAATACTAGTATTGTCAGACTACAAGTCTGAGCCTGGTTCCATATGCTTAATAAAACCAAACCACTTATGTTGTAAGTAGCTTTACATTTATTCCATAAATCAGAACAGTGTAGCAACTAGTGACTTGGGCATTAGACCAATCTTTCCAAACAATGGTAATTAAAGAACAATTAAAAGTGCTGCATTTTCTGGGCATGTTTAAAATTCTTTTGACATTTAGCAATCTCTCCGTCTGTATACACATAACCACAAAGCTCCAAGTAGGCGAGGGTGTGTGACAAAGGTATATAAGCTGCATTATTAAAAATAGCTTGTAAGTCATCCTGCAAACCAAAAATACCAAAGACATACAATCAATGCCCTCATTTAGTGTAACAAATGCTGCAATTACTAATGCTTGAACACTGGTTTCACTTGAATATTATAGGGGTGAATATAGCCCATGGTCTATCAAGTTTGTATACTGTGTAGCGCTACCCCCATAGGGGCCACTTGATGATGCTTGCCCCAGTTGTTGCCCTGACCTTGCATGCCTCCTGACCCCTCTGACACTCTAGGTTCAGCTCAACATAAAAATACAATGTTCTTTGGTAATAACTCTATATTAGAATTTGATCAAAAGAAGACCAAATTAAACAATGTAAATAGTACATATAGGGGTCAATTCACAAAGAGAAACGTTATTGGTTTTCTTCAGGTGTTAAATTAGCACTCCTTATTTAACCACTTCAGCCCCGGACCATATTGCTGTCCAAAGACCAGAGCACTTTTTGAGATTCGGCACTGCGTCGCTTTAACTGACAATTGCGCGGTCGTGCGACGTGGCTCCCAAACAAAATTGGCGTCCTTTTTTTCCCACCAATAGAGCTTTCTTTTGGTGGTATTTGATCATCTCTGCGGTTTTTTTTTTTTGCGCTATAAACAAAAACAGAGCGACTATTTTGAAAAAAATGCAATATTTTTGACTTTTTTATATAATAAATATCCCCAAAAATATATAAAAAAAAAATATTTTTTCCTCAGTTTAGGCCGATACGTATTCTTCTACATATTTTCCGTAAAAAAAAATCGCAATTAGCGTTTATTGATTGGTTTGCGCAAAAGTTATAGCGTTTACAAAATTGGTTGGTAGTTTTATGGCATTTTTATTATTATTTTTTTTTTACTAGTAATGGCGGCGATCAGCGTTTTTTTTCGGTACTGCGATATTATGGCGGACACTTCGGACACTTTTGACACATTTTTGGGACCATTGGCATTTTTTTAGCGATCAATGCTATAAAAATGCATTGGATTACTATAAAAATGCCATTGGCAGTGAAGGGGTTAACACTAGGGGGCGGGGAAGGGGTTAAGTGTGTTCCTATTTGTGTTCTAACTGTATGGGGGGGGGACTTACTAGGGGGAATCACTGATCTTCTGTTCATACATTGTATGAACAGAAAATCAGCGTTTCCCCCGCTGACAGGAACGAGCGCTGTGTGTTTTCACACACAGCTCCCGTTCCCCGCTCTGTAACGAGCGATCGCGTGTGCCCGTCGGCGATCGCGCCCGCCGGGCACACGCACGGGACTCGGGGGCGAGCGGGGCGCGCGCGCGGGCCGCCGGCGGCGCGCACGCGCCCCCTAGTGGCCGCGAAAGGCGCGACGTAGAGCTACGGGCTCTCGCGCACCCGTGCCGACCTGCCGCCGTATAACTGCGGCGGCTGGTCGGCAAGTGGTTAACGCTAGCAAACATGGTATTCACGAAAGCTATAATCGTTATTTAACATAGTCGTTATGGTTTTCAACTGACTCTTTATCCAAACGTTATGCTAACTACTCAGACTTATTATTAACATTTGGGACGTTAAAATAACTCTTAAGATCGTTAAATAATGCTGGAGAGATGCATTCTGGGAGCAGAATCGGAGGAGAACAGCTGCATGTGGAAAAGAGCAGATACAGAGAGAGAGAGAGAGACACAAGCAATACACATGGAGATTGAGCATGTGATGTGCAAAACTTCTAGTGTGTGTTTTTCTAAAGCCATGTGTATTTCCTCATACAGAGAATAAATCATGGGAGATGATAATCGGAATTTAGCTATCACCTGGGTTTCAGAAAAGTCATCCAAAATAGTATGTGAACCGGATTACACGTTTATAAATCTGAACAACATTCTAACATGTTCTTCTTCGCCTCTGGATAATTTTAAGTTCAAATAGAGCACAGTTCTAGCTTGCCCAACACTACACTACACTACAAAAATCGCCAAAAGCTTCCTCATACAACAAAATATTGCCTGGGAAATTTCATAACGCCACCCTGAGGGAGGTGTTAATTTAACGATTGCTTAACGATTGATAACTGTCAAAAAAAAATTTGGGAATTGCACTTCTGTACATATTTAACGATTTGACTCTTTAAAATAACGTTTTGAATCTTTAAAATAACGATTTGACTCTTTAATAAGGATCCACATCTTAAAATATCGGTTCTGTGTAGGGAAACGTTATTTGATGATTTTTCAAAGCGTTAAATCTTTTAGTGAATTGAACTAGCTTCAATAACGTGCAAAATCGTTAAAATAACACTCGCAATCTGAAAATAAAGCTTTGTGAATTGACCCCCATAGTCTCAAATCGGAGCTTAGAAGCAGTAGACATTGAATAAAGCAATGCTAGTTTGTAACAGGGTACGCTCCCTGCTAATCTATTTATAGCAACATCCCTGGACAGAAATTTCAGGCTGCTTTTATCTGATGTGTCAGAGAATTTTTCAGAAGTTAACAGGCTGATAACAGAGGAACAGGTCAGGAGAGAGCTATGGGACTTAGCTCTTTGAAGACAGATAAAATACTGAAGATATATGTGCCCAGCTCAAATTTCATGAATTGGGTTTACATCCACTTTAATTATACACCCAGCGTATAGTTTTAACTAATTTTACACTTTGAAGCAAAATATACCTTTGTATAAATATGCAGCCTATCTCTTAATTCCATATCTTTCATTCCTGGACTTAGATCCTGTTTGTGTTCCCAGTTCCAATCCTCCCCTCCCTTGGGGTATGGAAACTCTTTATTTTGACTTACAGATGCAATTACTTACAAGTCAAGGTGCTTCTTAAAAATAACACATTTGGTGAAATATGTCCTGAAATACATACTTTCTCGGCTCCCAGCAGTGCAGGTTGAGACAGGGAACACTATCAAATAAAGCAATCTTTTAATTAAGTTTTGCCCTTGAGAAAAGATTAACCCTTCCTACACTGCTACCTTCTTTTGACGGAATCCTGTCTGTAGCTGGCACAAAAATTCAACATTCTGAACTCATGCACTCAGTGCAAATATTTTTGGTCAATCGCTATTGTGAAAAGGCATTCTTTGAAAGCACCCCTGGGGCACAACATTATTCGTTCTTGGAAACTTTTCTAAAAATGGAGACATCTTAAAAATCAAAAGTTTCCTTTATTACCCTTTTTGTTTTAAAGTGTCTTTTTATTAAAACAAAACTTTCATTACCATTTCATCACAATTCTTAACCATACTTTCCATTAACCCCCTCCTGTACTTCCTCAAATCAACATTACAACTTTGTCAAAAATATAAATTTCTAGCTCATCTATATACAGTACATTGCCAGGAATCTTAATAAACTCCAATTATTTAATGAATTCTTTCTTTACTATAGAACTAAGCCAGGGGTCTCCAAACTGTGGCCCGAGGGCCAGATGTGGCCCTTTGCTAGCCTTTATGCGGCCCTTGGGGCAATATTCCTTCAACTGATATGAGGCACTATTCCTTCCACTGACACCAACAAGGGGGCACTATTTCTTCTACTGATATCAATTATGGGATACTATTCCTCCTACTGATAGGGGCCCTACTCCTCCTCCTGACCACCAACCCTGAGGCCATATTTACTCTCACTGGTGCTGGGCCCGGGACATTTTCTGCCCCCGCTGGCCACAATCCAGCCCTCCTAAAGTCTGAAGGACAATAAACTGGCCCTTTGTTTGAAAAGTTTGGAGACCCCTGAACTAAGCCATGCCCTTGCACACTCTGAAAGTAATATCATTCCATTAAAGCAGTAGTAAACTGCTGGCTTTAAAAGAAAAAAAAACATGCAAGGCAGAATCCCAATATGCTAGTATGCATTGTATCGGAGCACCGTCAATGCAGGAGCCGCCGTTCATGGCACTGCACTCTGAAACAATGGCACGGGTATGCCGTTCCTTCAGACCGCATGTGCCGGTGACGTCATCGGCTGAATCTACAGCAAATATACATGCACCGTTTAGGAGATATTTACAGTACCTATAGTTAAGCCTCATTATAAACTTACCTATAGGTAAAATTCATGCATGGGAGTTTAGTCCACTTTAAGCATAACGCTTGTAATTTAACAATAATTTTTTTCAAATTCATTAGGCGTCCTTTCAAAATATAAAGAAAGAAAGTGGATACCCTGCGCTGTCGAATAAGTGTAGATGGTAGCAGCTAACACGGCTCATTCAAAAAAGCAAAAAACAAAGGAATACATAAGTGTAGCGCTAAATGACTAAATAAATGATCAATTAAAATACAATAAAAATTGCATCATATAAACAGTGACATGTTAATGTGCATGAAAGTCCTTCAGATGAAAAACAAATAATGTACAATCCTTTAGGTGGTGGGATTGTCATGTTGAAGAAGTCACATATTTCACGTTCAGTCACATAGTCACTTGATTAAATCTCCAGATGAACTTTTTCACTTCCTAATTTTTGGACTATCAGTATATTCTTTTCAACTAACCGGTGCAACAGTACACTTGCACTACGTGCCGGATAGGCACATTTGTTTATTTCATCTGAAGGACTTTCATGCACATTAACATGTCACTGTTTATATGATGCAATTTTTATTGTATGGTAATTGATTTATTTAGTCATTTAGCGCTACACTTATGTATTCCTTTGTCCTTTCAAAATATGTATTGTGCTAACGTACATGCATTAGCACAGAGTGTCAGTGTTGTGCTGCATTAACCAAGCCCATTCATTTTGAATGATCTGTCAGCATACAATGCACTAAAAAAAAGGACCTGACCCACTATTATAACAGTGCATTAGGTTGCTATTCAAAATGAACGACATCGCACCCACAGTAACACACACGTGTATAGGCTAAACCTCCATTTAATGGTTGTTAGATTGTTCATTATCCTGTATGTAGAGGTCAATTAATAAGGATGACATGGTAATTTTTCCCTAAAAGTATCACAATTTTTGCTTAATTTTGGTAATTTTCAGGGTTAATAGAGCTAATAGACAAGCAATTGTAAAACAAAGGGCATAGGGAGCTGGGCACTGCCATGGTTGACATTTAAAGTAGGGACACAGGTGATATTTAGGGAACGCTTTGAATGTTTTCAATGTAAGGACATTTTCTCCGATTGGATGAGGGGGAGAGACGGTGCGAAGATATTACAATCTCCACCTAGTCCAATCAGAGAAGACTTTGCCTTCAGTGAGAAAATGCAAAGCAAACTCTGAATGGCACTCCTGCCAAGCAAGCAGCCTTCTGTGTTCAATAAGCAGCAGGGCAACCACTCAGAAGCAGACCCTGAAGCAAGCAGCAATCACTGAAGAATTTAGGGTTGTACCGATACCACTTTTTTGAGACCAAGTACAAGTACCGATACTTTTCTTCAAGTACTTGCCGATACCGAATACCAATACTTTTTTTAAATGTCATGTGACAGTATTTTATATATATATATATTTTTTTACAGTGATTTTTTTGTGTTTTTTAGGGGGGGGGGGGTGGATTGTCAGTGTGTGTTTTTTATTTTTTTATTTACATTTTATTTTTATTTATTTTTTCAAAAAAATATTTAATGCAATTTTTTTTATTTTTTTTATCAGCCCTGTTGGGGGTCTTTGGAGAGATATCAGGGGTCTTAACAGACCTCTGACATCTCCCCTTTAAGATAGAGAAATAGACTAAGGACACAGATTCCCCAGTCCTTTTCTCAGCAGCTTCAGGTAAGAATGGAGAGGAGCTCCTCTCCATTCATAAACTGAAGCATTGTAGTCACAGGTTACGATGCTCAGTTATGTGAATGGACAGTCAGTGATCACTGACTGTTCATTCTGAAAAGGTAGGAGCCGGGTTTAGCGGCTCCTACCTCCGCTCTCCATCCTGACAGATTGAGGGGGGAGAGAGGACAGCACGGAACACGGGGGGGAGAGAGGACAGCACGGAACACGGGGGGGAGAGAGGACAGCACGGAACACGGGAGGGGGGAGAGAGGACAGCATGGAACACGGGAGGGGGGAGAGAGGACAGCATGGAACACGGGGGGGGGGGAGAGGACAGCACGGAACACGGGGGAGAGAGGACAGCACGGAACACGGGGGAGAGAGGACAGCACGGAACACGGGGGAGAGAGGACAGCACGGAACACGGGGGCGAGAGGACAGCACGGAACCCGGGGGAGAGAGGACAGCATGGAACCCGGGGGAGAGAGGACAGCATGGAACCCGGGGGGAGAGAGGACAGCACGGAATACGGGGGGGAAAGAGGGCAACAGCATGGAACACAGGGGGAGAGAGGACAGCACAGAACATGGGGGGGAGAGAGGACAGCACGGAACACGGGGGGAGAGAGGACAGCACGGAACACGGGGGGAGAGAGGACAGCACGGAACACGGGGGGGAGAGAGGACAGCACGGAACACGGGGGGGGAGAGAGGACAGCATGGAACACGGGGGGGGAGAGAGGACAGCATGGAACACGGGGGGGGGGGAGAGGACAGCACGGAACACAGGGGGGAGAGAGGACAGCACGGAACCCGGGGGAGAGAGGACAGCACGGAACACAGGGGGAGAGAGGACAGCACGGAACACGGGGGGGAGAGAGGACAGCACGGAACACGGGGGGGAAGAGAGGACAGCACGGAACACGGGGGGGAAGAGAGGACAGCACGGAACACGGGGGGGAGAGAGGACAGCACGGAATACGGGGGGAAAGAGGGCAACAGCATGGAACACATGGGGAGAGAGGACAGCACAGAACATGGGGGGGAGAGAGGACAGCACGGAACACGGGGGGAGAGAGGACAGCACGGAACACGGGGGGAGAGAGGACAGCACGGAACACGGGGGGAGAGAGGACAGCACGGAACACGGGGGGGAGAGAGGACAGCACGGAACACGGGGGGGGAGAGAGGACAGCATGGAACACGGGGGGGGGGGAGAGGACAGCACGGAACACAGGGGGGAGAGAGGACAGCACGGAACACGGGGGAGAGAGGACAGCATGGAACCCGGGGGGAGAGAGGACAGCACGGAACACAGGGGGAGAGAGGACAGCACGGAACACGGGGGGGAAGAGAGGACAGCACGGAACACGGGGGGGAAGAGAGGACAGCACGGAACACGGGGGGGAGAGAGGACAGCACGGAATACGGGGGGAAAGAGGGCAACAGCATGGAACACATGGGGAGAGAGGACAGCACAGAACATGGGGGGGAGAGAGGACAGCACGGAACACGGGGGGGAGAGAGGACAGCACGGAACACGGGGGGAGAGAGGACAGCACGGAACACGGGGGGAGAGAGGACAGCACGGAACACGGGGGGAGAGAGGACAGCACGGAACACGGGGGGAGAGAGGACAGCACGGAACACGGGGGGAGAGAGGACAGCACAGAACACGGGGGGAGAGAGGACAGCACAGAACACGGGGGGAGAGAGGACAGCACAGAACACGGGGGGAGAGAGGACAGCACAGAACACGGGGGGAGAGAGGACAGCACAGAACACGGGGGAAAGACAACGGAGCACGGGGAAAAACAGCACGGGGGAGAAGACTTGCAACTCCCCTGCCTGCCCAGGTATCGGCTGAGGCATCGGAGCATTCCCCCCCCCCCCCCCCCCCGAGTACAAGTACTCGGGAAATGCTTGGTATCGGGACAACCCTAGTAGAAATTATGCCTACTACGGTGATTTCTAAAGTCCACAAGAATCCCATAGGTGAGGCATGTACATACATACATTAGTCCAAGCTTGATCATTGTAGCTATGTAAACATTTCCATACCTAAAATTCAAACTATAGGCTAATTTTAGGTAAAATTAAAAGGACAAAGGTTACTTACATTTGTAGCACCCTGGAGTTTAGGGTGGACAGCACGGGGGACAGGGAGGTGAGGTTTGACATAGGACACAAGAAGCTGAGAAGAGTCCGCGGAACGCAGGGTAGCGGTTTGAGATTCGTATACCTGGAGGCAACGAACGACACAGAGGGGCGGATGAGCAGGAAAGGAAGGATAGAAGACAGAGTGAATACCGGTTTTGGTTCTGCATACAATGGAAAATTCAACCCCTTGCGGCGAGAATTGTCGCCTGGAGATGTCTAGAGCCCTAACGTCTGACACTCTCTTGATAGAGATTAGACATAAGAGGACCGTTAGTTTTATGGATAAAAGTCTCAGAGACAGGTCCGCGTTGTCCCCCCAACTGGTGAACATATCAAGCACCTTGGATACATCCCAGGTCGCTTGGTATCTAGGCCTAGGGGGGCGTTGAAACTTCACGCCTCTTAAGAGTCTACATACCAGTGGGTGTCTGCCCACTGGCAAAGAATCCACGGGGCAGTGATAGGCTGAGATGGCTGATCGGTAGATGTTAATAGAGCTGTAAGATCTGCCGGATTCATAAGAATCCACCAGGAAATTCGCTACTAGTGATACAGGGGCTTGTACGGGATCAACCTGTCGTTGATCACACCAACAAACCCAGTGTTTCCAGGCTGATCGATATGCCGATCTAGTCCCGGGGGCCCAGGCCATGGTGAGGAGGTCCTGAGCTGATTTCGAAAGGTCTCTATCTGATGTTGGGATCCCGAAACCAACCAAGCCAGAAGTGGCAGGTTGTTCTCCAGAACCAGGGGGTGAAGATCCCCGCTCGGACTGGTGAGAAGGTGAGGGAACAGGGGAATCAGCCTGGGAAGGTCTACCGTCATTCCCAGCAACAGAGGGAACCATGGTTGGGTCGGCCACCATGGCGTAATCAATACCACAGTCGCCCCCAGGTAGGTTATTCGTAGGAGAAGTCTGGGGATCATTTGGAAAGGGGGGAACGCGTAATGTGTCCCCTCTGTCTTACGCATAGATGTGTCCATGGGAATGCCCCCCTTTATTTATGCGAAATAATAAAAGCTCATAACCCCAATCGCGTTTTGCGATCCACTAATCAGAACCTGCTCCAGGTTCCGAAAGCCAACTTCAAGTCCAAAGGAGAAAGAAGATTCGCGATCCAAGGTCCTAGACTATGGAACGCTTTACCAACCAGCATTCGGTTGGAGGAGAACCACTTAGCATTCAGGAAAAAGGTCAAGACTTTTCTCTTTTGATATCAAAGGAGACAGGAACAACAAGCGCCCAGAGGCGATTCAGTTCGCATGTGCCGCGCTATATAAGTTTTCATTCATTCATTCATTCATTCTGGCCAAGGTTGGCGAAGAGCGTCCACCGCATATGCCTCCGGATCCGGCCTCCAGCTGAAGAAGCGAGGCAGTTGGTGGTTGAGGCGGGAGGCGAAGAGATCTGTAGACAGCGGTCCCCAGAGCCGCTGCAAGCGAAGAAATATTGACCGATCCAGTCTCCAGTCGCTGGAGTCGCGAAGATACCGAGAGTTCCAGTCGGCTACCGAGTTTGAGACTCCTGGGATGTATTCCGCTATAGGGGTAATGCCGTGGGCTATGCAAAAGTGCCAGAAATCCCTTGCGATATACGCCAGAGTTTTGGATTTGGTGCCTCCCAGACGGTTGACATATTGCACCGCCGCCACGTTGTCCATGCGAAACAGAATACAGCATGTGGAAGTATGAGGCATGAAACTCTTGACAGCGAATAGGGCTGCCAAAAGTTCCAGCGCATTGATATGCAGAGAGGTTTCCGTTGCGGACCACGTCCCTCCTGTGGAGGCCGTACCGCACCGGGCGCCCCAGCCCCGTCGACTGGCGTCCGATTCTATGACGACGTCCGGGCTGGGATTGAAGATGGTTTTGCCGTTCCATTCGACGGCGTGGTGAAGCCACCATCTCAGTTCCTCGGTAGTCTCCTGGCAGAGAGGAATCTCGTCTGAGTATTTGAGGCCCTGTCTCAGGTGCATAATTTTGAGCCTCTGAAGGGCCCTGTAATGCAGTGGGGCTGGAAAGATGGCCTGGATGGAGGCCGCAAGCAAGCCCACTAGGCGCGCTAGTGTACGGAGGGATAGGTGGCCCCTGCGTAGCGCTGCATGAATCTCCTTGCGAATAAGGGCAAGTTTGGTTTTGGGGAGACTGAGGGTGGATTGAACGGTGTTTACCGTAAAGCCCAAGAACTCCATCTGTTGGGATGGGATCAAAATGGACTTTTCGTGATTGATAATAAAGCCCAGCTCTTGTATTAGGGATATAGTCCAAGACATGTGGAGGAGGGCTTGAGTCTTGGAATAGGCCATGATGAGGATGTCGTCTAGATAGATAATCAGACGTACTCCTCTGCTTCTGAGTGCTGCCACCACTGGTTTCATGAGCTTGGTGAAACACCATGGGGCGGACGACAGGCCGAACGGAAGGCAAGTAAATTGCCACATCCTGCCTTTCCACGGGAAACGAAGCTGGTGCTGCGATTCCGGGTGTATAGGGACCGTAAGGTATGCGTCTTGTAGATCCACCTTCACGAGCCAGTCTCCCGGGTGGAGAAGGTCTCGGAGAAAATGAATTCCCTCCATCTTGAAATGTCGATACTCGACATATTGGTTTAGGTCCCTGAGATTTATCACCGGACGGTAACCTCCCCCTTTCTTGCGTACCAGAAACAGGTTGCTTATGAAGCCTGGGGAACAGGGGTCTACTTCTAAAATTGCCTGTTTGATCAGTAGGTCTCGTATTTCTTTGTCTATGAGAAGGCCGCTTCGTCTTGCAAACCGAATGGGAGGAGGAATTATGTTGAGAAGCGGTGGGGATTGTATGTCTATAGCAAACCCCGCTACGGAGTGTAAAATCCATGCGTCTGCCGTAATCGCAGACCAGGCTTGGGTAAAATACCTCAGACGTCCCCCCACAGGAATGTGATTGAGTGTGGTGTAAGGCATACTCACCAGTAGGAGGTCGGGATCGTGGGTAACCGCGTCCACCACGTCCGCGCCAGGGTCTGCCTCGGGGAGGAAAGAAGGGTGCAGGTTGCGCCACCGAGGTGGCATAGGATGGAGCCTGGTATTGGTATTGAACAAAGGGTCTGCCCTGCGGCCTGTAGGAAGTGGAACGGCCGGCAGAACGGCCTCTATTTCTGCCGGCCCTGTTAAAAACCTTGCTGGTTCCGGTTCTCCTTAAGGAGTTTTGGGCCTTGTCTAGGCTGGTGAACAGTCCTACAAATTTGTTTATGTCTTTGATCACCATGTCACCAAAAAGCATACCCTCGGCCGACGGGCCGGGCTCGGATTCCGCCAGGTGTGATAACTGGGGATCTAGTCGCATGAGGATCGACCTGCGTCTCTCCACCGAACATGCCGTGTTGGCGGTGCCAGCTAGGCATAGGGCTCTTTGTGCCCAACCCCTAAGCTGCGGGAGGTCAACTGGTTGTCCAGAAGCCGCAGCCTGTTCGGAAAGGTTCAGGATTTTGGTCAGTGGACCCATAAGGTCCAGGACGCGGTCTTGTATGGCCCGGAAGGATCGTTCGATGCCCTGTCTTTAGGAGATATTTTGTTAAGACCGGGTCCACCTCTGGGGTGGCCACAACCTTCTTAGGTATGGAGGGTCTGGGGCATTCAGCCCTTAATTTGTTACGGCCATTTTTATCCAAGGACTTCCTAGCCCAAAGTTCCACGAACTGTGAAACGTGAGGCAGAGGCGTCCACTCTCCAGAATGCGGGTGGATAATTGCGTCTGGGTGGAAAAAGGGTTCTCCAAGAGCGTCCAGGAGGACCTCGTCCTGCGTGGCAGGAGTGGCGGTTGTGACAAACGCCGTAGCCCCAGCATCTTCAATGTATGACCCGGACTCCGATACATCCGACCCATCAGAAGGGTCAGCCGAGTCCTCATCTGAAGAGTCATCATATGAGTCCGGTTTAGCCTTTCTAACGGCTTTATACCCCTTTTGTGGAATCTCCCTGGGGTCCAGGGGTCGAGACATGGTTGGTTGATGCTGGGGGTGGTAGCCCGTGGTAGGGGCTACCTGAAGCAAATTGTTTACTTCCCCTGCCGGGGAGTCATGTGCCGCCAGGGTGTGTTTCCACTTGTGCGAGGCTTTACCCTTTTTTATGGGCGGTTCACCGCTCTGGGGCGGTAATAATGGGGTATTTACGGGTTGCTGGGCCCAGGCAGATGGGGTAGCAGAAGTCAGGGCAGCTTGTATGGACATGTGGATGATGTCCTGAAGTTGTGTTGCACTTAGGGTGTGTGAAATGCCTGCTGAGGGGATGTCCCCACTGGGGGACAATTGGTTAAGTTCAGCCATGGCAGACACGTGATGAGGAGATGATAGCAGGGGTCTGCAGGTTAACAGTGTACACTGTCTATTGGGCAGAGTCAGAATATGAATGTGTCAGCAGCCCTAGGGGTGATATTTAAATGGATGCGGGTATGCACCTAATTACCTAACCCACTGCACTATTAGAGGTCGCCAGGCTCCGATCCTATCCTCCCCACCGTCGGCGCCGAATGGTGACGGCGAGGGGAAGAGCCTGAGACCTCCAGCAACCCGGGAACGAAGTCTCGCGAGACTACGGCCGCTGGGCGCTGATAGGTTGAACGGGCGAGCGTCTGAAGCTCCGCCCTTTGTATTCGCGCGATTGTCTGAGGAAAGAAGGAGGGGGAATTGGCGGCGACAGAACAGAGCGCTCAGCAAAGCGCATACAGGGCGGAGGGGAGATAATGCCTGGCGAATCTAGCTGACGGGGGGGTAAGCCCCCGGACCTCCGCGCATGTAAAATAGAGACAGTGATGGCGCCGAAGACAACAGCTGAGACTGAAGGGAAAGAAAACGAACGTATTGCAATACAAACAAAAAGAGGGAAATAAGGGAGTGCAACAAAAAACATAGAAATAACATAGATAAAAAACATAGAAATAACCAATAAAGAAGTAATAGGGGGCAGAAAAAAGCCCCCTGTACTCCCAAAATGTATAAACACTATGAGCAAAGTACTTATCTGTCCGTGAGCAGAAAGAAAGAGGAGGAACCTTCACAGACAGCCCCTTATATGGAGGTCACTGTCAGGGGCGTGGCCAGAGGTTATATGGACTACTGAATGTGGTAGTCTGTTTTAAAAGTTTTCTTTTACACTGAGTTACTAGAAATAGATTCTGCTGTGAGCATTAATAAAGAAAGATTAATGCATAGATATGAGCCTCCTGTCTGATATATAATTGATGATTATAAATGGTGACATCAGAGAAAGTGCTGGTGCTTAGAAAGTGTAGAGTATCAGAAAAAATTGTGACACTGACTTCGGTGATCAGGATCTTCATTTTGTTTTACACCCAGTGGGTGTACTAGCTTCTTACCTTAACACTGTAAGGTAAACAGCAGAGTAATAATTGGTGATCAGAGAAATTCTTCAACGGTCCCTCCTGGTAATTCCGGTCTATATATGGCCTAATTAATACTTCCTTTATGTTCCATTCTCCTATGGGGCTTAGGTCAGTATAGTTCTGCTCAGGATGACATATTAGGTGATAAAGGAAAGTATGGAGAAAAAAGAAACCTCTATGGTGAAGTACCGTATTTTTCGGACTATAAGACGCACTTTTTTCTCCCAAATGTATGGGGAAAAAAGTGCCTGCGTCTTATGGTCCGAATACTGAATATACAGCCCCCCCGGCACCGCCATTTAACATACCAGGGATAGCAGAACAGTCGGCACCATCAGCGGGCTCACAGGATCAGGCTGGTCGGATAGTGTAATGGCGCGGCTGGTCGGATGGTGCAACGGTGCGGCTGGTGTAATGGCGCGGCATGTCAGCATTGGGAGCGGGCTACAGAGAAGCCCCAGGAAGCATTGCGCCATGTCGAGTCCACGGAGCTACGCCAACGCGGCGTCACTACGTATTGCTCTCCTGAGTCAGCTGATCCCCTGAGTCAGGTGACCAAAATAGTGTAATCTCATTGGTTGCTCCCTCAGGAGCATCTGGAAAAGCATCTGTTACATCCGGAATACAAGATACAGAATACAGTACACTAGCAGTGTCATTTAAAAAAACGTAATTTACAGTAATAACGAATTACAGTAACTAAATACTGGTAACACTGACCATGTGCCAGCTCAGCCTCCCAGTCTAGGGATCAGTACACCATTTGGGTCAGAATCTTTTTTTCTAATTTTTCTCCTCTAAAATCTAGGTGCGTCTTATGGTCAGGTGCGTCTTATGGTCCGAAAAATACGGTATGTATGGCTTAGCAATTAATTTATTTGCTTTGAATGGGGACTCGCTTCCCTGGTGAAGTCACGTGAGGACACAAGTAGGAACATACAGACACCAGAGGTACTCGCATTTAAAAGTTTACAAACGTAAAAAACAAAAACGAGAAGCAAGCTCGCTGCAAAGACGGCACTTCCGGTGTCTGTATGTTCCTACTTGTGTCGTCACAGTCACATGACTTCATCAGGGAAGTGATTCCTCATTCAAAGCAGCTAGATAAAACATGACTAATCACATACTGACCTCTGCTGCTCTTTGCTAAGCTAATAATTACTTATATGATCAAAGAGTTCCTTAAATTCCTTGCGTCAGTTGTCCAATTTACTGGTAAATAAGATAAATTATTACAATCTTTTGCTGGTGAAACATCAGTACCCTTGACCTTGTGCTATATGCATATTGGGGCAGGTAATGCTTTTGTGCTGACCACACTGAAGTAGAGTTTTGTTTATGAGAGTCTGCCATAAAATGGACATTTTGCCTGGCTTAGGTAACATTTAAGCTTGAGTGTAGTTCTGTAATGTGAATGAATATTTGTGTTTTACTTCATTTGTGTGTATTGTTAAATGTCTACTGACAACTGAGGCTCTGCTTCACAATAGTTAGCATTTTCTAATTTTGGCCCATTCCTGCTAAACTGGCCAAAATTCAAGCAGTGTGTGGCCAAGTGACCCCAACCAGCTTGGCAAATTTTGATTGAAAAGTGCAGGAGGTGGGTGAAAAATTGTTAGCCATACACTGACTGCAGCAAATAAGATTGAGCCCTGGTTCACATTGGTGTAATTTGACATGCCAATTTCAAAAAGTAATTTCTGTACTACTTTTTGCGATCTTGGGGAGCAATTTCCATTGACGTCTGTGCAGAAATCCACACAGATGTCTGTAAATTTGCGGTCGAAATCAGGACTGACATACGGGAGTGAAATTGTGCGAGTAAGCTGTACAGTACTGTACATCTATCTCTAACAAAAACTTATATGAGTGTAATTAATCTTCTATTTCTCCAAACAGACACAAGAAAACTAATGCTAGACAAAACCTGAGCACAGGTCACAAAGGAAATGTGGTTTTCTTAGGGTTTCTAACAACTCCTCTTCTACACCAAGTCATTAAACAAGGAAGGTGTACATCTCCTCTAGGTCCCCCAGGCAAAATCTCTACATTTACATAGTCTTTGCTTAAATCTGAGCTGTGTAGTTTCTGTCTGTGACAAGAATGTGTGCCCTGAGTGCCAGAGAAAGGGAGAGAAATGTTTCTTCCCCGCCTGCCTCGCAGCCTTATCCTGTCAATTTCCCTCCTCGTCTTTCTTTGGCTGTAATTATTTTCCTTGAAGGAAAGTTCTACATGTTGTGTTCTGAACAGGTCTAGGCAAAGACGGAGAATTTGCTCGCACAAGTTTGGCTGTTTGCCAAAAGAGACAAAGCCAAAGGCAGTGGCAATCTTAAGAAACAAAAAGAAAACACAGTGTAGGAAAGATAACTTTGAAAATGACATATCAGATCATAATGCTAATACTTGAAAGTAAGATCTTAATTCAGTTTTAGATGGGTTGTCTGTTGACACATGCACAGTAATGACACAATATGTAATATTATATTTTTAACAGTATAAGAAAAATGAATAACTCTACCTTCAGTAATATTTCATGTGTTTGTTCTGGTGTTTGAGTAGATCATTTATTTAAATTAGTTACCCTAATGCAATGCATGGTAATACATGGTAAAACATGGTAATACATGTTTCAATGCACATTAATGTAACGCAGCAGAACAAAAAAAAAAAAAAAACTGAATGGATCCTTAACCACTTCAGCCCTGGAAAAATTTACCGCATTCCTGACCACTTTTTGCGATTCAGCACTGCGTCATTTTAACCGACAATTGCACGGTCGTGCTACGTTGCACCCAAACAAAATTTCCGTTCTTTTTTTATCACAAATAGAGCTTTCTATTGGTGGTAATTGATCACCTCTGATCACCATTTAAATTTTTTGCTCTATAAACAAAAGAAGAGCGACAATTTTGAAAAAAAAAAAAAATATTTTTAACTTTTTGCTATAATAAATATCCCTAAAAAAGATATAAAAAATTATTTTTTCCTCAGTTTAGGTCAATATGTATTCTTCTAGATATTTTTGGTAAAAACAAAAACAAAAAATCACAATAAGCGTATATTGATTGGTAAGCGCAAAAATTATAGAGTCTACAAAATAGGGGATAGTTTTTTAGTTTTATTATAATTTTTTTTTACTTGTAATGGCAGCGATCTGCGATTTTTTATCATGACTGCGACATTATGGCGGACACATCGGACACTTTTGACGCTATTTTGGGAACAATGTAATTTTTACAGCGATCAGTGCTATGAAAATGAACGGATTACTGTGTAAATGACACTGGCAGGGAAGGGGTTAACCACTAGGGGGCAAGGAAGGGGTTAAGTGTGACCTAGGGAGTGATTCTAACTGTGGAGGGTTAGGCTACCAGTGACACGACAGTCATTCTGCCGACGTACATCGGCGTGCAGCGGTTGGCAAGCGGTTAAAGCCTAATCTTTTTTTCTTAGTTAAGGATAGATTTGGGAAGGATTTTGATGCCTTGTTTGGACTCTCCAACAGCAACACAGTTAGAAATAAAAATGCTTTTGTATAGTAGAGTAGAAGAAGGCTAGTACCCCAAATCCAAATGATATTTTTTCTGTGTTCCTGCTGCATATTTTCCCTAACTTCCTGCGAGACTGTTGCCACCTGGTAGACCGACCACCATCCACCTCCGCTTCAGCTCAGGACTCAAGAAACCAGTAAAACTCAGAGATCCGCAGACAGTTACTGCCAAGTATCAGAGTGTTTATTAAAGTATAAATCAACTTTTCACAGTGGGTCACTATTTAAAAGTTTTATAATGGTTTGCTGCTGATATTAGTTGATTTATACCTTAATAAATGTCTCAAACTGGGCAGGAATTGTGTGTGTGCATCTTTATTTTTTGTAGCGGTAGGGAGTGACGAGACACTCAGTTAACTCATACAGTTTACAGATATTGGAAGCAATGCTTGGATGGATTGCTTAGTTTGGAAATATCAAATTGCATATCAAATACTTACAGTGAAATCTAAAACCAGATGTTAAGCACATCGGTGGAAATTTCTGAGTTGGGAAAATTTTAATTGATCATGTAGTGATTACAGAAGCTGTCAGATAACGTCACAATTTGACAAGACTTTCCAGCGTGGAATGAAACACAGATCAGAAATTAATAATGCAGTGAAAATCATTTTTTTGGAATATTTAAAAAACTTTCAATGCACAGTAACTGATGAAGCCATCCATAGAAAATAATTGAGCTCATAGAGGATCTGTCTGCTATTACATTATATGGCCAAAAGTATGTGGACAAGCCTTCTAAAAGAGGTGTTCCACCCAAATGTAATGTTTATTAAAAGTCAGCAGCTACAAAAAGTGTAGCTGCTGGCTTTTAATAAACAGACACTTACCTTCTCCACGTTCCAGCGACGCGCCGACCGGGGCTCCTCTCCCCCCCTCCCCGGCCGGCATCCTCATTGCGACTGTGGGCACCCAGCCGTGACAGCCTACGGCTTCACTGCCGGGCACCCACTGCGCATGCGCACGCGGCGCGGCCTGCCGCTGATTTGACAAGCGATCGTCTAGGACCTGTCAGTGTCCTAGACCAAGGATCTCCAAACTACGGCCCTCCAGCTGTTTCGGAACTACATTTCCCATGAGGCATTGTAAAATTCTGACATTCACAGACATGACTAAGCATGATGGGAATTGTAGTTCCTGAACAACTGGAGGGCCATAGTTTGGAGATCCCTGTCCTAGACGATCGCCAAAGGGAGGGGCTGCAGTAAGGCGATTAGGCCTAATCGCCTTACCAGCCCCTCGGCGGAAGCAGGAAGTGGGACAGGAAGTCCCACTCCTACTGAAGCCCCCACTCCCCCCCCCCAAAAAAAATGACATGCCAAATATGGCATGTAAGGGGGAGGGGATTAAGCGGAAGTTCAATTTTTGGGTGGAACTCCGCTTTAGGTGAATGTGTTGAAGCTAAAGCATTGTTAACAAGGCATAAAATAATGCACATAGCCATGCAATTTCCATTGCCACACAGTAGCAGTAGAATGGTGGCATCAAAAAGTTTAGTGACTTTAAACATAACAGTGTCATAGGATGCCATCTTTGGCATAAACTTTAGAAATTAATTGAAATCCAAATCGAACACCAGGTCTTTTCCTCCAATATCAGTGCCCTATGAATATTCCAATGGCTGTGTGGAACAAATGGCTGCAAAGAACAGTGCCAACTCCATAGTAATGCTAATGGTTTTGGAATAGGATATTTGGTAGGTCGAATCGGCCGTCCAGGACACTCCCTCTTGATTGGTTGACAGCAGCGGGAGCCAATGGCACTGCTAATGTGTCTTAGCCAAAGTCAGGTAGCCAGGAGGCGGGCCAAACCGTGGCTCCATGTCTGAATGAATACACAGCTCTGGCTTGGTTTAGGTGCCCATTAAGCAAACTGCTTGCTGTGGGGGCACTCGACAGGAGGGAGGGGCCAGAAGCGCTGTTGAGGGACACAAGAAGAGGAGGATCTGGTCTGCTCTGTGCAAAACCACTACACAGAGCAGGTAGGTATGACATTTTTTGTTTTATTATTTAAAAATAACAAAGACTTCAGTATCATTTAAAATGTAATAATGTTCCAGTCTATATCTTATACCGATTTATTAAATTGCAGCATAGTGTATATAGTATATTAAAAATAGGAAATTGATATACTATTGCAACTCCCTCCTCATAGGTTTACCTCTACGCAGGCTACCCCTCCTTCAGTCTGTCATGAATGCTGCTACCAGACTCATCCACCTTACCAACCACTCAGTGTTAATTACCCTTCCCTGCCAATCCTTCCACTGGCTTCCGATTGCCCAACAAAGTTCAAAATACTAACAACATAAAAAATGGAGTTACTTACCGGTAACATCCTTTTCCAGGAGTCTTTCAGGACAGCACCTTCGAGAGATCCAGGGCTCCTCCCCTTCTAGGAAAAACCGCCTTCTTCAGATCTTTAAAGCCTCATCCTTCCCACTGGCCCTTCAGTTCTTTCAGAGTACCTCCGGCCAACTGGGGAGCCACAAGACAATGTCATACAACAATTCTTTATCTTACCTGACGTCCTTATGTGATGAGTCCTCCAATCTTCAAACCCTGGGTGGGTAGCAGTGCTGTCCTGAAAGACTCCTGGAAAAGGATGTTACCGGTAAGTAACTCCATTTTTCCCTAGGTCGTCTTTCAGGACAGCACCTTAGAGAGGATAAGCGAGCACCTTACCTTAGGGTGGGACTACTGCCTGTAGCACCTTACGACCAAAGGCTTGGTCCTGTGCTGACAGCAAGTCTAGTCTGTAGTGCTTCACAAAAGTAGCAAAACTTGACCATGTCGCTGCTCTGCAGATCTGCTCCGGAGAAGCACCAGCCCATTCCGCCTGTGAAGTCGCCACTGCTCTAGTAGAATGTGCCCTGATTCCCACTGGAGGCTCCATCCCCCTTAACACATAAGCTTGAATAATAGCTGCTCTAATCCAACCCGCTATAGTACACCTGGAGGCTCTAGAACCTTTTCTAGCCCCTGAAAATAAAACAAAAAGGGAGTCTGACTTCCTAAACTGTCTGGTGCACTCCAAATATTGAAGGACGCACCTCCTTACGTCTAAGTTGTGAAAAATACGTTCTTTTTCCCTCACCGGGTTTGAACAAAATGTAGGTAAAATAATTTCTTGGCCTCTGTGAAATTTCGAGGCCACCTTTGGCAAAAAGGCCGGATCGGTCTTAAAAACGATGCGATCCGGAAAAACTTGAAAAAAAGGAGTTCTAAATGAGAGGACCTCGAGTTCACTTACTCGTTGTGCCGTCGTAACTGCTACTAAAAATGCAGTTTTGAGAGTGATTAACCTCAAAGAGCATGACCCCAATGGTTCAAAAGGATCTCCCGTAAGGGCCTGCAAAACTAAAGAAAGATCCCATACGGGAAAAGAGGTCATACCAACTGGCCTCTGCCTACTCAAAGCTTTAAAAAATCTCACTATCCAGGGATCCCCTGCTAGATTTTTCTCCAAAAAGACACTCAGGGCTGACACCTGTCCCTTCAAGGTGCTGAGAGCCAATCCCTTATCTGCCCCCGCCTGTAGGAACTCTAGTACTGCTACAGAACTATGCACACTAAAGGAGCTTTCAGAGCACCAGGAATTGAACCGTCTCCACACCTTATGGTGGATGGTTTGCGTTTCCTTTTTTCTGCAATTTAGGAGGGTCGCAACAAGGCGATCTGAAAACCCTTTTCCCCTTAGCAACTCCTCCTCAGAAACCAGGCCCCAAGGTTCCACCTGTCTACGTGAGGGCAGCAGACTGGACCTTGAGTGAGAAGGTTGTCCCGAGCTGGTAGAAGCCAGGGGGGCTCTACAGCCAAGTTTTTTGAATTGAAAACCATGGTCTCCTGGGCCAATGTGGGGCAATTAGAATTAAGGTTCTCTCCTGTTGAAATTTCCTCAACACTGCAGGGATCAGAACTAGTGGGGGGAAAGCATAACACCTGAAAAATGCCAATTTCTAAGCTAGTGCATCTATCCCTAAAGCTCCATCGTACCTGCTTAGAGAAAATAACCTGTCCACCTTGGCGTTCTGCCTGGTGGCAAAGAGGTCCACGCATGGCGGCCCCCAGCTCTGGACTATCATCCTGAAAACCTCCTGGCTCAGTGACCAATCGCCCACCCTCAGCGTTGTTCTGCTGAGGAAGTCTGCTAAGCAGTTCTGATCCCCCTTCAGATGTAAGGCCGACAGGGATAGGACATTGATCTCGGCCCATTTGAGAATGGCTTCTGCCAACAGCCAGAGGGAGCCGCACCTTGTGCCCCCCTGCCTGTTGATGTAAGCCACTGCCGAGGAGTTGTCTGTACGAACTCGTACGTGGTGACCCTGCAGATCCTTCTGGAACGAGACAAGGGCCAGTGACACTGCCCTCAATTACCTCCAATTGGAGGACTTTGCTGCATCCACTGATGCCCAGGTGCCCTGCAGGGCCGATCCTAGGGTCACAGGCGCCTGGGTGCAGAATAATTTCTGGCGCCCCCCACATGGGCGTAGTCATCTTACTAACTCCTCCCATTTACAAAATGTTTCAACGACTCAGGCCGCGTACACACGAGGGGATATGTCCGCTGAAAACGGTCCGATGGACCGTTTCAGCAGACATCTCCGCTCGTGTGTATAGGCTAGCGGACAGATTTCTCCACCCGACAGATTTCAAAGCATGCTTTGAAATCCATCCGGTGGAATCTGTCCGCCCGACATGTCTGCTGGTTAGTACACTTACCAGCAGACATGTCGTCCCCCTCCGCCGCCGCGCCGCCGCCGAATGGATTCGGCGCATGCGCGGAAGTGTTTTACTTCCTGGTGCGGTGACGTGGCGGTGACGCGGCGGCGTCAACGTCACCGCCGCGTCACCGCGCCGTCCGGCGGCGGGGAATTTGATCCGATGGTGTGTACACGCCATCGGATCAAACTCCCGATCGGACATATCCGATGGAAATGGTCCGCGGACCGTTTTCATCGGATATGTCCGATCGTGTGTATGGGGCCTCAGACACAGAGATGCTCCCTTAAGAAGTCTTCATTATCCTGGGATCCTCTTAACAATAAACAAATTACAAGAAAAGAGTACACTAATGAGACCTGGGGGGGGGTCTCTTTGATAGATAGAGAGAGGGCTTATGTTAGGAGGTCTGGTAGAAAGAGCCCTCAGACTACATACATAGTACAGGGGATGGTCAGAGACTGTAGGCATGATACAGGAGATGGTCAGAGACTGCAGGCATGATACAGGAGATGGTCAGAGACTGCAGGCATGATACAAGAGATGGTCAGAGACTGCAGGCATGATACAAGACATGGTCAGAGACTGCAGGCATGATCCAAGACATGGTCAGAGACTGCAGGCATGATCCAAGACATGGTCAGAGACTGCAGGCATGATCCAAGACATGGTCAGAGACTGCAGGCATGATCCAAGACATGGTCAGAGACTGCAGGCATGATCCAAGACATGGTCAGAGACTGCAGGCATGATCCAAGACATGGTCAGAGACTGCAGGCATGATCCAAGACATGGTCAGAGACTGCAGGCATGAAACAAGACATGGTCAGAGACTGCAGGCATGAAACAAGACATGGTCAGAGACTGCAGGCATGATACAAGACATGGTCAGAGACTGCAGGTATGATACAACAGATGGTCAGAGACTGCGGGCATGATACAACAGATGGTCAGAGACTGTGGAAATGATACAAGAAATCAATGCATCAAATGCAGCCTACCAGTGCCCACCAATTACAGCCCCATCAGCGCCAATCAAATGCAACCTACCAGTTCCCACCAAATCCAGCTCATCAATTTTAGTGCTCCTCGATCACACAGAGCAGCGACGATCTCCTGCTGTCACAGAGCTTGGATTTAAATCTCCCGGGCAGCCACTGTAACAAAGTCCCGCCTCCTAGACCAGCTTGTGGCTTCTATGATACACGTCACACTGATTAAATTTTACTGCATTGGATCAGTGTTCCGTCTATCTCACAGGAGGCGGGACTTTGTTACAGTGCCGCCAGGAATTTTAGACCAAAGCTTGTGCGATGTGCGAGACACACACAAGCAGTGGCATCGCTAGGGTTGGGGTCACCTGGTGCGGCCAGCAGGAACCACAGGTCAGCGGCCCGCAGGAACCACAGGTCCACAGACAGTTCCCAGCAGGACCTACAGCCTGTGGGTCCTGCTGGGAGGTGGCTGCGGATCTGTGGATCCTGAAGGGGGCTGGCTAAGAATCTGTGGGTCCTGCAGTGGGCTGTCTGCAGACCTGTGGGTCCTGCAGGGAACTGGCCGTGGACCTGTGGGTTCTGCAGGGAGCTGGCTGGTGATCTGTGTCCTGCAGGGGGCTGGCAGCGGACCTGTGGGTCCTGCTGGGAGCTGGTCATGACCAGTGGGCCCTGCTGGCCTGTAGGCTATGGCTAGCTTCCAGCAGGACCCACAGGTAATGGGCAGCTCCCAGCAGGACCCACAGGTAATGGGCAGCTCCCAGCAGGACCCACAGGTAATAGGCAGCTCCCAGCAGGACCCACAGGTAATGGGCAGCTCCCAGCAGGACCCACAGGTAATGGGCAGCTCCCAGCAGGACCCACAGGTAATGGGCAAAATGATCATGTGGGGGTCAGGATCTCTCACCTCAGCCATGGTCCAATGGCAGCTGCCAGCTCAGCAGGACAGGTCCTCCTGCTTCCAAGTTGCATGGCCTCCTCCAGTCCTGGGGGGGGGGGTGGTTTTGATGCTCCTGTGGGGTCAATAACATCGACAGGCCCGAAGTTGTAGCACAACTTCTCTTCCTTGTTTACACCACCCACGGGGAGCCTCCCTCAGAAGTCACAACTCCCAGAAGCCACATCGGCAGCCGTCACAATACAAGCACAGTAGCACTGTTAGTGGCGGCGCCGGGAGTGCAAGGAGCCGCGGCCGCCCGCTTACATGTTTTTTTCTTGTTCCTTCAGTCCGAGCGAGCGCGTCAATCGTCTGGGTCAGAGGAAGTTGCGGACTACAGCTCCCAGAATCCACAGCGGCGGCCGTCACGTCAGTGAAGTCAGCTGACATGCCGGCCGCCGCTGTGGCTTCTGGGAGCTGTAGTCCGCAAGTTCCTCCGACCCAGACGATTGACGCGCTCGCTCGGACTGAAGCAACAAGAAAAAAACATGTAAGCGGGCGGCCGCGGCTCCTTGCACTCCCGGCACCGCCACTAACAGTGCTACTGTGCTTGTGTCTGCTCGCGGACTGCACCGCACGTGCGAGTGACTCTTTGGCACAGTTCAAGGAGAGGAGGAGGGAGGAAGCACTCTGACACTTCGGCGCCTCCCCCCTCAGGGCGCCTGGGTGCCAGGCACCCAGTGCACCCGCCCAGGATCGGCCCTGGTGCCCTGCACCCAGCGGGAACCCAAATGTGCTCCCCAACCTGTGTTGCTGGCGTCGGTTGTGACCGTCCTGGATATCGGTAGGATCCACTCTAGGCCTTGAGACAAGTTTGCTCCCCTTCTCCACCACCAGAGGGACTGTTTGACTTGACTTGGGACAGAAACTAGGGAATTCAATGACCCCGGGCTGTGGTCCCAAACCTTCAAGATGAAGAGTTGATGGGGACGGAAATGAAGGCCCACCCACTGCACTGCTGGAAGGGTGGAGGTCAGCAACCCCAGGGCGGACATGGCCTTTCTTATGGAGACCTGGCCGCTGCCCTGCAGAAACAGGTAAGCGTCTTTTAAGTCTATCGAAAGCCATAAAGCAGTTTGGCGGGAGAAGAGCTTTTACTGAATGGATTGAATCCATTCTGAACCTGTTGTACCTGACCGAGGTGTTTAAAGGTTTTAGGTTGAGGATAAGTCTGAACTTCCCCGATGGCTTGCGGACCACAAAGATGTGGGAGTAAAAACCCCCGCCTATCTCCTTGGTCGGGACCTGGACAACCACCTGCTGCTCTTCCAATTCCTGAAGTGAGGAGAGGAGGGCACAAGATTTTTCCACACACTTCGGCAGGTTGGTAATTAACAGTCTGAGGGGGGGAGGGGTTAGGAATTCTAGCCTGTAACTCCTTCGGATGATCTCCAAGATGTACTGGTTGGAGGTAATCATCTTCCACTGTGGGAGGAAGACCCCCAATCTTCCTCCCACTGTTTGGGTGTCAGTTGGTCTTTTTGGGGGGTTCAGGAGGGCGAAAAATTGCTCCCCCTCGACCCTTCCCCTTCTGTCCCCAACCTTTCTTCTGGGGACCTGACGTAGGTGTTTCTGATTTCCCACGAAAATCGAAACCTCTTTTTTGGCTGCTCCCCAAACTTCTTTTTAATGGGAAACACCTTCTTTTTGTCGGCGGTACGATCTAGGACTGCCTCCAGACCAGGCCCAAACAACAAATCCCCTTTGTTTTACTTTGGACGCACTGTCCCCCTGCCACGTTTTGAGCCACAAGGCCCTTCTGGCTGAGTTGCACAACGCTGCAGACCTTGCGGAAATATGAATAGCCTCCGCTGAGGCGTCTGCCAAGAAAGCTACCCCCTTCAGTAGCATGGGGAAAGAGGAGAGGATTGTTTCTTTTGCCATACCTGCCTCGATATGGGATTTAATCTGAGTCAGCCAATACTCCATATTGTGGGCTACCACTGTAGCCGCCATCGCTGGCCTACGATTACCCTGGGAGGAATCCCAGGTTTTCTTTAACAGGAAATCCATCCTCTTATCCATGGGATCAGAGAGTACCCCTATATCCTCAAAGGCCAGGTCTGTGTGTCTAGAAACCTGGGAAAAGGCCGCGTCAAGTTTAGGCGACTTGCTCCAAATTAAGGTTTCTCCCTCCTCAAAAGGAAATCTTCTTTTCAGAGCCTTTGAGAAAAAAGGTTTCCTTTCCGGATCCTGCCATTCCCTCTTGATGGCGTCGACCAGAACGTCATGGACTGGGAAAACTGTTCTTTTCTGTTCCCCTAAGCCTCTGTAAATTTGGTCGTGCAGGGACAGTGGCTTCCTTTCCTCCTGTATCCCTAGGGTGGTGTGGATAGCCCCTCAAAGCTCCTCAAGAGAGAGCTTGTAACGTGAGGGCTTGGTGGACTCCCCGTCCATCCCCTCTTCATCTGATTCTCCTTGAGAATCAGAGGGAGCGCTGCCTGCTTCTTCCTCAATTTCCTCCGACGACCCTACCGGTCTCTCTGCACCAATAGCAAGGGGTTCCAGTGGATCAGGTGAAACCGCCTGTTGAACTGGGGGAGGGGTGTTTTGGGGCTGGGGCAACTGAAAGTTAGCAAACAGAGTTTTAAATGATTGAAAGGTGCTTGAAAGCTCCTTAACTGAGGCCGCCAGATCTACCCCCTGTTCTGCTGCCTGCTCTCTTACTACCGCATCCATACATCCCCTACAGAGAGTTTTGTCCCAAGTCTCCCCTAATGTGGATCTACAGACAGGGCACTTTCTCTTAGAGCCATGTAGCGATTTGCTTGTGTATTTCTGAAAAACACAGAAAAAAAGAGCAGCAGTGTTAACCAGAACCCCCCAGCTAAGGGCAACAGGGATCACCGAGAGTGCGTTATCCCCAGGACCGTCCACCACCAGGGACCCACTCAACTCCCACCAACCACCGGGTAGGGAAAAAACACCACTGTGGAGCTAACAGGTTTGTGAGACAGGGAAACACCACTCCAGGGTTCCACTGACCTTTGCTTGGCTGGCGACTTTCTCCTCAGGAGCGATTTTAGAGGCCTCTGCCTCCGACATCCTGCACACGGAAGCGGTGGTCTTTGGTCCCGCACAATGCTGTCTCTACAGCAGACCGGCGACCGCACCAGCCAAATGCACAGTCCGCCTTACTAGGCCGCGTCCGGAACCGGAAGACGCGGCCTCGTGTGTCGTTCTGACCCCTTCCGCCGGAACTGACGTCACCCGTCATCCGGCGCAGCCTCTGAGCTCCAAGCTGAGGATGGAAGGGGAAGTGGAACTACACACAGCGCCACCCTAGGCGCACACAAGAGCGGATCTCCCAGCTGCTACTTTTCCCCAAAGAACGCTGAGATGTGCGGCGCTGCCACAGGTACACGAACACCCTCGTTCTGAATCGGCGCCAAAGTTCAAATTTTTGCAAAAAAAGGAGCAAACTACCGGACCCTCCCGGATTCTGCCCTTCCAGAAAAACACTGCCTTAGCCTCCCTGGCTAACAGCCCTGGTTACCAGTGATGTCTCCCATCGGAGGAAACACCATAACTAAAGGGCCAGTAGGAAAGATGAGGCTTTAAAGATCTGAAGAAGGCGGTGTTTCCTAGAAGGAGAGGAGCCGGGATCTCTCTAAGGTGCTGTCCTGAAAGACGACCTAGGGAAAAGGTAATTTATAATTCTGCACTAATCTTGTTTCAATATATCACCCAAACCATCCTCTCTGCTCCTCTCAAGACCACCTGCTCTCTAGCTCTCGTCTCCTCCACCCATGCTCATCTCCAGAGCCTCTTCAATCCTCTGGAACCCTCTACCCCAATCTGTGGGCTATCTCTTACTCAGTCCACATTTATGCAATTCCTGAAAACTAATTTCTTCAGGGAAGCCTATCCTGCCTTCACCCAACAACTGTGAATCAATACACCCACACCAAATAAACTATTCAGAATAAATCAATAGCAGCTGCTATTCCAAACCTAAATGTGAATTGCTAAAAATGTGCACAAAAACCTAATGTGAACAAAAACCTAATGTGCAAACAGCGCTAGCCATAATCACATATTTAAGTGAAAGGTGTAGCAATGTAAACTGCATAAACTTTGTGCAAACAAATAAATGGCAGACAGTGGTGATTTGCATAGAACAAAAAATAGACCATTAACCGCGTGTAAAACACTAAGTACCCAAACATATTCCCTAGTTTCCAAAAAAGTGTTTAATTGTGAAAAACAAAGTAGCAAACATATTTTTTCACCTTTGGAGGAAGATACATGCTGAGGTCACCACGCTGTCTCACTAGGACAATGGGAGCTTGTTTGCAGCCAGCCGACTATGTTTTTATATGCGATTTGTACTCTGCAAATGTAAGTGAAATACTGCTTCATTTAAATAAATACTTGGTTAGAAAATATTATGCTATGGTTGGTTTCTCTTTCTGGGTTTTATTGCTGAGTTTGTTGCTGAACTCAACGATATTGGACTGAACAGGGTGTGGATATACCAATGCAGCCATCCAGGGCTTAATTCCACGATCTTCTGTGCAAGCAGAGGGAAGAGGACGCCTTGGCAGCTGCTTTGCCAGAAAAACTTAGATCAGTCTGTGTGAGAGAGGATGAGGAGGATGAGGACGGCTTGGTCATCCACTCTACTAATTTCTCTGCATGTTGAGGCTCAACACGGCCAGTTCCCGAAAAGAAGGACGAGCGGCCACGGCCACGGCCACGTGCTGAAGAGGATGCACCACATCCACCACCAGCGTTACCTCTAGATGCAGAGCCTGCTTGCCCTCGTGACTCTCTGCCTCTCTTTGTTGTCCTTCCAGACATATTTATGCGTTCAGGTGCTATGTAACAGCAATGACACCAAATGCGCTCAGGTGGTATGTAACAGCAAACATGCAGTGACACTAACTGCGCTCAGGTGGTATGTAACAGCACACGTGCAGTGACACCAAATGCGCTCAGGTGGTATGTAACAGCAAACGTGCAATGACACTAACTGCGCTCAGGTGGTATGTAACAACACATGTACAGTGACACCAAATGCGCTCAGGTGGTATGTAACAGCAAACGTGCAGTCACACCAAATACGCTTAGGTGGTAAGTAACAGCACAAGCGCAGTGAGACCAACTGCGCTCAGGTGGTATGTAACAGCACACGTGCAATGACACTAACTGCGCTCAGGTGCTATGTAATAGCACACACGTAGTGACACCAACTGCGTTTAGGTGGTATTAAACAGCACACGCACAGTCAGAGCGACTGCGTTTCTGTGCAATTCAATAGCCCACTTGCATTAACAGCAACTGCGTTTCTGTGCAAATAAATAGCACACTTGCAGTAACAGGTAATGTGTCTATGTGCAATTAACTAGCACACATTGACTAACACGGAGTACTATGTTTAAGGTAAACCCTAATGCAGGCAATACAACACGTTAGAGCACTGCATCAAGCACAATCTCCTGCCTGACAGATACTAATAGCAAATCTAGCTAAGCTATACAGTTTATAAATATATTGACAACTCCTAGGGATGTCAATATATTCTCTACAAACTGTAAATTTAACTATACTTACTACTAGCCTCCCTGCTTTATCTATCTATCTGAAAAGACACTGTGTCTCTATCTATCTATCTCTCTCTAACTCACTGTCTGTCTGACTTCTCTCTCTGAAAGCAAGCCGGAACACACTACACGAGGCCATCCGGGAGGCGGCCTTTTATAGTGTGGGGCGTGTGCTAAAGCCCTGAGCCCTCATTGGCCAAAGCACCCAGGCTTTGGCCAATTAGGTCTCTTAGTTTTTTGGGCGCTGTGATTGGCCAAGCATGCGGGGTCATGGTGTATGCTTGACCAATCATCAGCGCGCATCGCTGCAGTGAATTATGGGTCGTTTTGCGTCACGAATTTGGTGCGAACGCCCCGTTTTGTTTGTATTTCGACGAACGATCGAACAGCCGATGTTCGAGTCGAACATACGTTCGTTTCGAACACGAAGCTCATCCCTAATTGCAACTGTACGGTCTCCCTTTATATTGTAAAGTGCTGTGCAAACTGTGCTATATACTGTGTAATAATATTAACAATATAATGTGTCATTTTTGAAAAACAAATAGTCTTTATTTACAAATATACTTTTACTATTAAATTTGTATTTTTCTAAAATTCCAAAAATAATTAAAAAAAACTGTAGTTCTAAATGTTAATACTCTTTTGCTGTATACCGATTGCATATCACCATGCCACAGTGGTATGCCACAAGCTACTGACATTCGATTACCTATGATTTACAGCAGTAATTCAGAATATCCAGTTTAGATTAAATCACCATTAGAAAAACAATGGAAAAAATGATTGGACCCAGCATATAAAAAAAATTGTAACTATATGTACTGTATGTACTATTATACCGTGTAACCAGGCGCTTGGTTAAGAATGGAGAGTGAGAGAAACACTGGCTGCAGCTGCTCTCTGTAGCTGCTGCCCTTGAGGCGTAGGACTGGTTAACAGTAAATCAACAGCAGGAAGGAGCTGCTGAGCAGAAAGAGTTCAATAGGCTGAGTCAGGCAGCACAGTACACTGTGGGAACTGTAATCCAGAGGAAAGAGAATCTACTGTAATCAAGAGCTAATATACTGTAATCAAGAGCTTTTCCCTCTGCATTCCCCAGAGGCAGATTGCCAGGACGAGGTGGAAAGATCTGAATTTTATCAGGCTGTACAGGACACAACCTTCTCTTGCCACAAGGGAGCCCAGAGAGCGCACATCACTGTTCAGTATGCGCCACCACTGCTGCATACCAGCGGACTGAGCAAGATCTGAATTCACATGTGCCGACAGCCATAATGACCTGGGTATTGAGCAAAGAGTGGACTAGTAGCTTTGTGTGATCAGATGGTGAGTTGCAGTAATCACTGGGACTAGTGAGCCGCTGCTGTGGGGATTTACCATCTGCTGCTAATGGGACTGAGCCCTTTAGGAACTGACCATACAGCCATCTAGTAGCCTTACTGCTGCTTGCAGGCTTGATTGGGACTAGTCTCATGTGCACCAATGGTACAACTGGGCCCTGGTGCCAACTGGCTGAAGAATAGGGACTAAAGACTGTCTCTTTACAGCTGCTACATAGAGACTTTCATCTATTGCTTATCCTAAGAGGTACCTCTCAGGGGACACTGCACCATATCTAAGCCATTTTCACCCTGGACTAGTAGTTATAGTATTATAATTCACATTGCAGTTAATGCTTATATGCACATTGCATTTATTTGCGGACTATGCTGATTCATGAGTTAATCCCAGTCTAGTGGTACAGAACTCTATTCTAAGTTACCTTGGCTTAGTGATTATACTGTCTAGCACAAGCACCAAAACTGCAGATCGCTCAGTTCTCACAGCTTCCCGAGCAGAGAGCTGCTGACTTTCAGTCACCAGCTCTCTGCTTTACCCTCCCCTCACTGGCGTGCTGGGCTGTGGAGGAGGAGGAAGCAGACAGCTCAGGCTCTCAGTGACTCGCTGAGAGTCTGAGCCAGATGCCGGTCCAGGCATGTGGGCAGATCCCAATCTTGCCTGATCCTGGACCGGCTCTGATGTCAGCAGGCTGTGGAATGTCTGCTGAAAACGGTTTACAGGAGTGCAGAATGAACTGTACACCTGTGATCCACAGGGGAAGTGCAGCCAAACGAGCTTTGGCTGTACATCGCCTTTAAACTACCGTTTATTGTAACCCATACCCATGAGTTAAATTACCACTACAACGTTCTTGTGTATTTCCTGGTTTAAAGATATCTATACTCGTGTTCTTATAAGTGCTTGCAGTAACTTTCATTCAACCAAATGTGTACGGGGAGCTGAGCATGTTCATGAAATCAAGACACAGAACAGAGAATTCAAATTACCAAGTGGCTCCTGTGGGGGTAGTGCTACAACTGTAACTATATTGGTTTTCATAGTTATTGCCAAGCAATAGAAACAGATTGGTATTTTATTGATACCTGGTAAGGAAAGACTTTATTGAGTACATATTTGTAATGCTGATGTCACCTGACATTAGCTATGCATTTGGCTTAGTATTGTATGAATGCTTTAGTGCAAGAAAAAACTTGAAGTAAAGAATTGTATTTAACTCGCTATTTTGTCTCTGTATCGATGCTCTAAAACTGCTTATTGCCCAAAGCAGTTTTTCAAACTTAAGCAGAAATACATCAGTATGATGACAGATGCCTTTTTATATTTTCTGTAGATTACATGTAATATGTATAGAAGCAGGGCTGGCCCTACTATAGGACCCAATGATAGCATTGGTCCCCAGCAGAACTTTCTGGGGGCTGGCAAATTGCTGCCCGCCAGCCAGCCCGTTTTCCCTGCTCTGCTTATCCCACTGTGAGGAGTCCCGCGCCGAGGTGACAAAAACATAACAGGGGAACAGTCGGGCGTGCCATTTGGCAGGTGAACAGGCTTGCTTGCCTTCTCTCGCCAACCACCATGCATCACTGCAGTTCCGCCCTCACTGTGCACCTGTGAACAGCGGAGAGATTAAATCATCTCTCTGCTGCCTGCCTTCACTCTGGGACACAGCAAGTGACAATCCGCTATGTGCGACAGGTGACATTGTGGCAAGTGATAATCCGCTACGTGTGACATGTGTTGTGGCAAGTTACAATCCGCAACGTGTGGCAGGCGACATTGTGGCAAGTGACAATCCACTATGTGTGGCACGACACTCTTTTAGGATATTTATTTGTAAAAAAAAAAAAAATTCCTTCCACCTCACAATTATGTGCCAATTTGTGTTGGTCTATCACATAAAATACATTTATGTTTTTGGTTGTAATATGAAAAAATGTTGAAAATTTCAAGGGGGTTGAATACTTTTTCAAAGGCACTGTAGTCGTTACACTACTGCAAATACACGGTTTTATATTTGCCTAGAGATGGGCTCTAAAGCAGAAGATTGGTATGACTGGCACACAATTAGCAATTTCACAAGTACTAAAAAAAATATGAGAGCCTGCATATTTCATTCAGCACAGGTAGCTAAGCAGAACTGCAAATCCTTTGTAAGATATTTTAACTATGTATTTAGATGCTTGCCTCAAGCTCTGCTAATAACATGCTGTTGCTGAGAGGCATTTTTTGGTTTGCTGCTATAGGCCATAATACATCAAAACATTTTGTGTTGATATTAATTAAAGCCTGGTACATTCCCACAGGGCTGGTCTGCCAAACACCGGACACTCCATATAATAATTGCCTGCGTTCCAGTAACTAGGAAGCATGTTTCTCAATGATTTTGGATGCTACACTTTTACCTTCAAATCAAGATAACTAAGTTACTGTAACAATGTTTAAAACCATAGCAGAACAGTATTTATTGCATGGACTTGATCTATGGTAATACGGCCTATTCATTGAAAAATGAAAGAAAGGATTTATGGGGGGGGGGGGGCGGGGGAGGCCCACTCCATCAACTTGGATTAAAAATAAACAATGTGAATAATATGTAATTAGTTGTACTGCCTGGAGTTTGCCCTGTAATAAATTAAAACAATAATATCGTACAAGTATAGACAATCACCCTACAGAAAAAAAAAAAAAGGCAAGAAAGAAAAACTCAAGAAAAATAATTTCTAGATAGGAATGGCCTTTGCACATGAAAAATAGTGTATAATGAAGAATAATGATGGAATGTGCCCTGTGAAGTGGTCGATTCATTAATCAATCACTTGTTTGAGCTGAAATCAGAGGTGATTTCATCCCAGGTCTGTTTGAGCAGTCAGTCAGTGTAAGGAACAATATACCGGCTGTACTCGCACTCTAATCAACACAGGAGTGAATTCACAGAGCAAATAGTTTTTGTTTAGAGGTATAATGGAAAAAAATAACATGTCACAGCCAGAGCAGGAAATAGTTTATTAGTTACACAAGGAGGGGAAATAAATTGTATTCAGGACATTTTATGAAAAGGCTATTATGTGGAGAAATATGAAATGGGTTCGCACTAGGGCAGGAGAGGACGTTGGCTTGGTATTGGAAGACTGCCACCAAATTAACCCCCTTATTGCAAGGTTGTAGTAGAATTTCTTACACCAATGTTGGAGGGCCCTTTCAGATATATGCGCTGCAGCAATTAGCACATACAACTAGTAACACAACTGGTAACACACTGTACTTTATTGAAGTTGAGTTGTAGGGCCATTCTTTTAGAATGGTACCCCAGCGCACAAATACAGTAGGTGCCAAAAGACTTGACTTGCAGCATACCACAAAGCACACAAGCGTAATGGTGCACTGCACGAAAAACAAATTGCTGCAGGTCCTGTCTGTCTTTCATCAGTTGCCCTGCGTTGAAAAAAAAAGATGAAATTTAAAATGAAATTTTGAAGTATAGCCAAAGCTATTTTGACTATAATTCTCATATGGTTCACAGGAGTTCAGTTAGTTCTGCCCTCCTGTGACCCATTTTCAGCCAGAAGCAAGCTAAAGTCTGCGGATGGCTGACATCACCGAGCCAGTCCAGGCACTAAAAAGATCCTGTCCATATGGTTGATATCCACCCAGCAGCCTGGACTGGCACCTGGCTCAGCCTCTCAGTGATCCGCTGAGAGCCTGAGCCTGCTCCTCCCACCCCCACCACAGCTAAGCTCTCCAGTGAGCGCTGGAGGGGCAGAGCAGAGAGCCAGAGGCTGACAGTCATGGCTCACTGCTCAGAGTGGAGGGGGAGGACTGAGCAATCAGTGGTTTTAAAATGCTCAGTTTTCACTGCAGATCTGGCAGGGGACAGATGCAGCATCGAGTCGATGTAGAATACATTTGTTTTTACATACTTCTTTTTAAAAGTGGTTCTAAATTCATATTTATTTGCCTTTTTCCTTTTTTCCCCTGAGGAAGTCACGAGTGGTGACGCAACAGGTGGGAGGAGCCACACGAGCTGGATTGCGGCTGTAATCGTTAAAGGCATATTTACCCATTTTAAATGTAAGTGCATTTCTAATAATAAATCTGGGATTGTTTTAAATACTACACTATGGGTAACCACCTTGTGTTTCTTTGAGTGATTGGGAGTAAAGGAAAAGGGACAGAGGGCCTCTTAAAGAGATACAAGCCCAGTATTACCTCCAAGAATGTTGTAACTCCATGAGGATACCTGTATTGAAGAAAAAACTATCTATTCATACCCCTGAGGGGTCCAAGCACATTTGACCTCATAAACGTATGTTGTTTAGGTCCATTCCTTAAGGTGAGTGTAGTGGAGTGAAGGTGGTGGGATAACACTTGCATAACGGTGGAGACACATTGTTGTTATTTAAGCACAAAGTGGATAAGGATTGTGGACATTTCACTTTTGGAACTTGATTGGATCAATATTGAAGTCATAGATATTTACAGACATTTATCATATCACGCAATTTGTGACGATTTATTGTGTTAGTGGAGTATTAGACTATTTCTGTGTTTATTTAACATTTTTGTACCTATTAATTAATTTATGGAATAAGTGATGCATATATATATATATTTTCTCATACAATACATAAGGTATCGCAAGGGAGCACTACATAATAAGCTATAACCATTACATCTACATGCAGGAACGCATATGTATATCAGCTGCACCCATACTACACCGATTTGCAGCTTCCAGGGACATCGGCCAATTGGGATATATTCAAAGTTACTTGGGTCCAAGCTGGACCAATATATCCATGTATAAAATATCCATACCTGGAATTTCTCTTTAAAGCCATAGTAAACACCAGTGCAAAAATCATCCGCAACTACAAGGCCACGGATTTATACCTTTTAAAACACATTGCAATCTGATGTATTCACCTACAATGCGTATTGCTTATTTTCCAGTGTAGTGTCCAGTGTGTGTGTCTTGTGCATTCGCAGTGGACCTGCTTGCTCTGCTGATGCTGAGCGCCGGTTTTACGCTCCCTGTGACGTAGCAAGTCACATGGGATGCATCAGGAAAATGTCAATGGGTCCGTAATCTTGCAAGATTACCTGCTGATGATGCAGGCATGAAAAAGGAGGAATAGACTGATGGTACATGAAGCATGCCATAAATGGAGGCCAAAATGTGGATGTGCCGTCAATGAAGTAAACATCGGCGATTAATCCTAAAGGCCGCACATTGGGACAATATGAAAGAATGAATGAATGAATGAATGAAAAACTTATATAGCGCGACACATGCGAACTGAATCGCCTCTGGGCGCTTGTTGTTTCTGTCTCTCTTGACATCAAAAGAGCAGAGTTTTAATCTGTCTTCTGAAGGTCAGGTGGTTTTCCTCCAACCGAATGCTGGTTGGTAAAGCGTTCCATAGTCTGGGACCCTGGAAAGCAAACCTTCTTTCTCCTTTGGACTTGTATCTGGATTTGGGTACCTTGACCAAATTTTGGTCGGTGGATCGCAGAACGCGATTGGGATTGTGGGCTTCTATTTTTTCGCAAAGATATCGTGGGGCATTCCCATGGATGCACTTATGCATCAGACAGAGTGTTTTAAAAGCAATTCTGTCTTTTACTGGCAACCAGTGAAGGGATCTCATTTAAGGTGAGATGGATTCCCAGGGTTTTTTCCCAGTCACCAGTCTGGTGGCCGTATTTTGAACGGTTTGCAGACAAGTGATTTGGTACTTGGGGAGTCCGAGGTAAAGGGCATTTGGATAGTCCAGTCTGGAGTTCACAATTGTTCCCACCGCGACTGCTACGTCTTCTTTGGGAATAAATGGAATAAGTCTGCGTAGTAGGCGCAGCAGATGGTGAGATCCGCTGACTACTGACCCTATTTGTGCATCCATGGTCATGTAGGAGTCAAAGAGGACTCCAAGACTTTTGACTTTGGAGTTAGGGGTGATGATCTGGCCAAACATGGGCGGAGGTGTCCAGGTTGTTGCCAGTTGACTCTTGCGACAGGCATGAAACAGAAGAAGTTCTGTTTTTGAATTGTTGAGTTTGAGATAACTCTTAGTCATCCAGTTTTCTATCAAAGAGAGACAATTCTCTAAACTGAGATGATGATCCTTTTTATTGCAGATGCGAAAATATAGTTGCGTGTCGTCTGCATATGAGTGATAAAGTAGTTGTTGAATACTAATGACTTCAAAGAGTGGGCGAAGATAGATGTTGAAGAGCACCGGTGACAGGGGGGATCCTTGAGGGACTCCACATGACACCATGCGTTTTCCAGAAGTGAACGGTCCCAATTTCACTGTTTGTGATCGGTTTTCCAAAAAAGAGGAAAACCATGGTAAATCAACTTCTGTGACTCTGGCTACCTCAGCCAGCCGAGTCAGTAAAAGACACTAATATTTAAGTTACTCTAGGCTGCTTAACATGAGGAAACCTTGTTGAATGAGAGTTTACAACCACTTGAAGCAGTGGCGTCTCCAGCTTTCATATTTAGGGGGGGCACATAGGGGGGCAGGGACAAAAGTAGGGGGGCCCAACTATAAAATGCAATTATATATATATATATCTCCTGGGGCCCTTTACTACGATCCCACAACGGGCCCTTTTACATGTTCTGCAGTGAGCTCCCTTCCTACTATACTGGGGCCCCCCAGAGTGGCAGAAAACAAGAGCTATGTGTCACCAGCACACCAAGAAAATATAAGGGTCCAAAGCAGTGAGAGAACTTTCAGGGTTGCAAAGGTTGTTTTGCCTCCGAGCCCTGGTGTTCTGCCACTGTGGGGTTCCCCAGCTGTCCTGTCCCTGCTATTGACAGTGCTGGTCTGGCATTTGTCTCCTTGGCAGCGGCGGCAGTCCATTAGGACCTAGTGCTGGTGACATTATGGGTGCATGCAGGGGAAGGCTGGCACTATTAGTTATAGAGAGCTTAGCCCCCAGCTGGTCACCTAGCAGCAGTAATGCTGTATAACCTTCTCTGTTGACATGCTGATCGGGATGTGATCCAGGTAATGCTCCCAGTCAGATCTAATAAATACAGTATTTATTAGCATCAAGAGTACAACTATATATATATATATATATAATCAAACGTATGTTCCGCAGCCGTGTGGGCTCTATGCCTGTAAAGTGTGGGCTCTATGCCTGTAAAGTGTGGGCTTTGATCAATAAAATCTCTGATATTTAAGACTAGGATTTGACTGGGAGCATCACCTGGATTGCATCACGATCAGCATGTCAGAGAAGGCTCCACTGCTGCTAAGCAACCTGCAGGGAGCTCAACTGTCTACAACCAATAGAGATGGGCTCGGGTGTGTTTGAAATCCCACATGCCCAATCCCACCAGAAAGCCAACACTCCACAGTGCTAATCACAGGCAGTGAGACATTTCCTGATCTGTGCAGAGCTGCGGACCGGGAAATCTCTCACTGCCTGTGATTAGCGCTGTGCAGTGTGGGCTTCCTGGCGGGCTCTGGCATGTGAATTTTTGAACATGCCCAGCCCATCTCTAACAAATTGTGCTGGCCCTCCTATACATCAGCCCCATAAAGTAACCAGCACTGGGTTCCAATGTGCTGCCGCCGCTGCCAAGGAGACAGAGACCAGCGCTGTGAATAGCCGGGACAGGACAGCAACTGTGGTTATTCCAGCACTGGTCCACACTGGGAGGATTCCCCCATCCACCTATAATGTGTAGATGGGGGAATTGGATCATCTCTTTTATTTTCATTCAACCTAATAGTTGAATGAAAAAAAGTGATCAATGTATGGGCTGCCTAAGAGCTAAGACCAGCCATAGACAGTTTAAATCTCAGCTGGTTCAGCAGGTACTGGCTGAGATTTGAACCATTATTAAGCAGATTCTCTTATGATTATCACTAGTGGTTGCTGTATAGCCACTAGTGATAATCACTGTTTGTCAGGAGAATACAATTGCTGGGCAGGAGGGATATTCCCGTCAGCACTGTCTGTGTTGATGGGGGAATCATGCAAGTTTCTTTCCTGCAATCTGTGGATGTAGGAAAGAAATTTGCACTGTATATTACCTGCCTAAGTGAAAGTGTAACAGAATGGCCCGTGACAGCCAGAGACTTTTGAAGGATGGGGGAGACTCGAGTGCCAGCATCACTAATGACTCTTGGGTCTAGGGTCATCCTGTGCCCCTTTTGGGCATAGGGTGACTGAGAAATTATAAATTACATGGGATGGGACATTACTGATAATTCATGTTTTGCAGGATATCTTTAAATATTACAAGTTGGTAAAGTCTGACTCCGACAGGTCAATAGAGTATAAACAAAAAAGACCGCGCTATAACAAAAACCCCTCCCCCCAAGAACAGCAGGCTGCAGCAAGCGTGTGATAAACAAAATAGACAATGGAATATAAAAAGCCGCGCTAATAGAGTGTTTTCATTCAATGTGGGGACACATGCTTTTGAGGTGTCAATTGAGTCTGCTCCTAGACATTCCATTGTGTGATGCTAATACTGTTTTGTGTCCATTGTGCTAATTAGGTCTGCCACTGTTAAGATGTGGAATGTGACTTGTCAAGCTGTAGTAATTAACGCTTCTAAATGCGGAGCCAGACCGTCTGGGTAATGAGTAGTAATTAACTCATCGGAATGTCATTATCTAAAATAATGTGTATGAAGCCCCCCATTGTGTGATGTGTGGGTGGAGTGTGTCTTTGTCCCTGTGATTAACTGTAACATGCTTGTACTGTATATATAAGAAAGCTAAGTTACCATTAAAGGATTCATTCATTCATTTTGGAACCAGTACCAGAGCTTGTGTTGTCTCGGTTATTCTGGAAAACGAAATGGGTCGTGTCTGATGTCTGTCGGACTGTCGGATAAGCTGTCGTGGGGCGATGGAATGGAATATCGTAAACGGTGGTGACAGTTACAGAAAGTAAATTGTGAATGTCTAGAAAGAACAGGAGAGGGGAGGGAGACAGATGGGGGGAGAAGGGATGGAGATAATGCAGTTCAGTGATTACAGTGAACTGCAGTCTGCAGTGAACACACTTACCCACGGTCCAAGCTAGAATCTCAGGCATCATTCACACACATGCTGCTGATTTTAATGTTTCCTGAACACACATCCCCTCTCTTCAGATACAGCACACCAAGATAGTGTGGGCGGGACTGAAAGGAGGAGGAGGAGGAGGAGGAGCTGTATTCCTCCCTGCTCGTATGTGAGGAGAGTGGGGGGGAGGTGGCTGGACTCGCTGGGCTGTAAAAGAGTGTCATATACTGACACTCTGCTCAGCTTGCAGTCACCACTCTCAGAATTTACAGGCTGGTTCTCCTGTCCTAAGGACGGGAGAAATCAGTCTGTTTTTTCAGTAACTGAGATGAAGGCTTGGGCCCCCCATCCCCCACAGTGCTCATGGAGGCCTTTCTGCAACTCACTCTTCTCCGTGCCAATGAGGATGCAGGGGAAGGAGCAGATCCGGCGGCTGTGGTTGTGTGAACGCTTGCAATATGCAGTGTCAGCGAGCAGAGGGAGGGGGAGGAATGCCCCGCAGAGCTGACTGGGGACGCTCTTTCTCTCAGGAGAGACTGTTACTCCAGGGGCGGCCCGAGAAAAAAAAAAGCAAAAAAAAATAAAACAATTTTTTTTTGGGGGGGCACAGCATAATGTTGGGGGGGTCAGGGCCCCCTCTGCCCCACCCCCTAGAGACGCCTCTGACTTGAAGTCTGACACAATTAGCAAAGACTGGCATTCTTAGGTGGTAGGCAATGGCAGCCTCCATATTTCTTTCATTAGAGGTGTAAATGTAAAGACTTGTCATGTAAAAAACCTTTTTCCTAATTAAAGGTTCAACTGTTACATTACATTGTTTACCAAAAAAATGTTGTGTATAGTACTTTAGTAAAGCCAATTCAGTTATGTTTCCCATGCTGACTGCAAAAGCAGGACTAATCAGGCCTTGAGGCTAAACCACTCTCAATGGATGGGTACTGCAGCTCAGTAGAGCACAGTATTCTTTGAAGACCCACTGAAGGGGGTATTTACTCACATGCCTGCTATGTAAAGGTAGCATTTATCTGGAATTCCTTCTTCATTTTGAAAAAAAAAGTCATGAACAAAGAAGGAGGTCACTGATAGATTAAGGAGCTGCGGTGGAGGAATAGTCTACAGTACCATCCAATTGTGGCCACTGTGTCCTTTGCTTTCAGCCACCAATATTGTTCTTATGTCAGGTAGTAAAACTAATCTGACCAGGTTAAAGAAGTTACATACAGCTCATCAATGGCACAAAAAGGCAACAATAATAATGTGCTCCCTATTTTTCCAAATATTGTTTTGTTGAGAAAGCAGACAGCCAACCAACAAGAAAGATTGTTACTAGGGACAACTACAGGACAAGCTGCCTATGGATCAGTGGCAGCCTGTGCATGCACCCCCAGCCACACATCCGGACCCCCTGATCTACATAGTGAGCTGGACTATGGATTCCAATGGGAATCCCCCTGGTGGCGGGGGGTGGGGTGCTGTCAGTGCGGTGCCAAAAGAGGGGGGGGATTTGCTGTCAGTGCCGCGCCACCTGTGGGGTGTTTGCTGCCCCCCCCCCCCAAATAACCCATCAGCCACCATTTCTATGTGGATACCTTTGATTTCAAAGGATACACATTCTCACTGCTTTTGTACTATGTTTCAAAATGTCCAGAGGTCCAACAACATCCAGTGTGAGGGGTTAGCTCGGCAGCGGGTGTGTGTGACCCCCTGGAAGGGTTCAGCACACACACAAAAAACAGTAGGCACAGCAGACCGTGGTAGGAGAAAACAAAAAGGTGCGGTTTTATTTTAAATACATTAATAACTAAAAATTATGACAGAAAACAAAAGAAATACAAAAAAATAAATCCTGGTCAACTTGACCTGCTTGCTACACACGCTGGTGTCCCTAACTACCAAATGGGTACAGCCTTGTGCTGCCCCAGTCCCTGACTCCCTGGAATTTAAATGTTTTAGAAATAGCCACACAGGCTTTAGCTCACCGCACACAGCACAAAGCACAGACAGTCCACACAGGTCTGCTTCCAGCTTGGAGTGCAATTCTATTCATGCTGGGAGCTTTTGGAGAAGCCCCAACGAGCCCACCTGAAACAGCTGGGGTGATCAAGTCCCCCCAGCAGGACTACAGCACTCCCCTAGAGATACAAAGTGGCATAAAGCCTGAATCTACTAGAAATATACCTATCATCTTGGACGCAACCAGGGGATTTAACCTGCCTACGGTTACACCAGATATAAGATAGATAAAAGTTTAGGTTTGTATCTGCAAGGCATAAGATTCCAAAGAGGCTTCTCTGTTGCAGAAAGAATCACAGCTGAGAATGTAACTATTTCAATCTAGTCTTGAACATCTTTGAGGCCGCGTACACACGACCGAGAAACTCGATGAGCGAAACACATCATTTTCCCTGTCGAGTTACTTGTTCGGCTGTCAAAAAACTCGTCGAGCCAAATTTTCCCATTGCCCGTCGAGGAAATAGAGAACATGCTCTCTTTTTGGCTCGACGAGTTCGACAGTTTTCTTGGCGAAAAGTGTACACACGACCGGTTTTCTCGACAGAATACGTCTCCCATCGAGTTTCTTGCTGAATTCTTCTGAGGAAACCGGTCGTGTGTACGCGTTGTCTATGTCAATGGAGATGCTGAGAGGATGATTCAATCCATGAAACTTCTCATTAAATCATTCAGCACTGGATTGCAGACCAAGTAGTCTATATGAGGTGTAGACACACGCTGGGGGAATTTATTTACAAGCTCATATTTTCCAGTTTCTCTTTAGTCTTCTTTAAAGCGGAGGTCCACCTAATTTTTTTTTTTTTAAAGCCAGAAGCTACAAATACTGCAGCTGCTGACTTTTAAAAAATGGACACTTACCTTTTCCAGTGCGCCCACGATGTCAGCAGACGAGGCTGAGCAATCATTCGGTCCTCCATGCTCGGTGAGGGAATCAGGAAGTGAAGCCTTGCGGCTTCACTGCCCGGTTCCCTACTGAGCATGCGCGAGTAGCGTGGCGTGCCGTCACTGGTCCCGCTCTCTCCTGGGAGATGGGAAGGGTTCTGAAAAGCGCAAGCCATGATTTTACTTCATCTCTGGATAGTTTTGAAGGGAAAGAACCTCTGTCAAGTTTTTTTTTTTTCCAAGTCTGTGCCTTATTGGGGAGATTTCCCCTCACATCCTGGCCTATAACAACGGTTTCAAATGCAACTTTATGCATTGGCATAACGCCTTAGACCCAGTTTATCCTTGGCACCATCCACTGGCAGCCTAACTCTTCAGTAGGACACAATTTTACATCAGAGAGACAGCGCTTAGGAAAGTCATTGTCTTATTGTACTTTTACTACTATTTTAGTATTAGTCATATTTTAGTCATCTGAATTGTTTTAGTTTTACTTGAATTTTAGTCAACTAAAATCTCCAGTACAAAAACTGACAATTTTGAAAAAAAAAATATATTTTTTTTTATTGTCTGCTATAAAACATGCCCAATAAATAAAAAAATAAATAATAATAATCACATCTGTTTATCAATTTAGGCAAATATGTATTTTGCTAATTTTTGGGTAAAAAACCCCCAATAAGCATATATTGATTGGTTTGCAGAAAAGTTATCGTGTCTACAAAATAGGAGAAAGATTTATGGCATTTTTATTATAAAATTTTTACTAGTAATTTTGGTTATCAGCGATTTTTAGTGGGACTGCGATAATGCGGCAGACAGATCGGACACCTGACACTTTTTTTGGGAACCAGTGACATTATTACAGTGATTAGTGCTAAAAATATGCTTCGACATTGTACTAATGACACTGGCAGGGAAGGGGTTAAAATCAGGGGCAATGAAGGGGTTAATCGTGTCCCCTGGGTGTGTTTACTAACTGTATGGGGGGGTGGGCTTCCTGGGACAACACACAGATCCGTCTTCCTGCATAGCAGAAAGACAAGATCTCTGTGTGATCCCCTCTAAGAACGAAGATCTGCCTCGTTTACTTTGTCTCTGCAGGGAATGATTGCAGGTGGCTGGCATACATTGAGTCCGTGAGCACTGGCCCACAGAAAGCCGCGAATGAGCCCGACGTACACCTATGTTGATTCGCGCAGCCGAGCCAGCTATCCACAGAATAACTGCGGTGGTTGGTCGGCAAGTGGTTAAACAGCCGAAATACATTTCAGATACATCAAATAAAATATGTGTAATGTCCAGATGCTGCAATCTTTAGTTTTAGTAAATCAACCCAAGTGTATCTTCTTTCTAAGGCCTGGTGTTTTTCAGGGTTTTTTCAGTTTTGCAGAAACGCACTGCAGTTTATTTAACCACTTAACGCCTGCCGTATGTATATGTACGTACACAGAATGGCACGTACAGGCAGATGGGTGTACTAGTACGTCCCTGCCTTCTTGCGGGTCGGGGGTCCGATCGGGACCCCCCAGCTACATGCGGCGGGCGTCTTACCTCTGGGAGCGATAAGGGGGCGGCTGTTCTTTTTTTTGTCCGCCCCCTCGCGATCGCTCCCAGCGAATCAGCAGAGCCCACGCCCTGCACTTCCTCTGCCTGTGTAATGTAAACATTGGCAGAGGAAGTGATGTCAGCTCTCCTCTCAGCGGTATTTTCAATCCGACGAGAGGAGAGAAGACATCACAGTAAGACACACCAACACTACACTGACACCAGTACACATAGGCACACTTAACCCCTTCTGATCACTCCCCCCAGCCCCCTATCACAGTGTCACTGATTGCACTGATCACTGCATTTAGTGTCAGTGTGACAGTTACTGTGACAGGCAATTAGTGTTAGGTCCAGGGTAGCCCCATACCTCCCCAATAAAGGTTTAACCCCTTGATCATCACCCTAGTTAACCCTTTCACCCCCTATCGCCAATTTAACAGTCTATTTACTGAATAAATAATGCAAAATGCACCCTTAGAACGTATGACCAGCAACACCGCTCCCGCACCAAAGATGCTGCTTGCAGGGTCTTTTTCTCCTGTCCTACAAGCGCACCACCCCAGTGTGAAAGTACTTGGGCTTTCACAATGGGGTGGCTTGAGAGCAGTATTGCCAACCTACCAGATTGAAATTTACTGGCACGACACCTGAAATTTACTGGCCCAGCCATGTTTTTACTGGCACTTCACAAAAGTTACTAAACGACATTATAGGTGCAAATTTCCGTATTTAGGCTACAAACAAGTACGCTAGGCAAATAGCAATGTGATTTAAGGTAGATATTAAGGTAAAAAAACATTTTTGTTATTTTCGATATAATAGGGCAAATTATTTAGTCACATCACCCCCTCTGCGGTGCCTCCAATCTCCCTCTGCCTACAATCTCCCCCAGGCCACTTGCCTCCAATCACCCCCTGCCTCCATCGTTCTATGCCTCCATCCCCCTCTGTGGTGCCACCAACAACACATCTCCATCCCCCACCCTCTGCGGTGCCACCATCCCTCTCTGCGGTGCCACCAACACCCCCTGCCTCCAATCCCCATCTGCCACTAACACCCCTTGCCTCAATTGCCCCCTGCCTTCACCCCCCTCTGCGGTACCCCCAACAACCCGTCTCCATCCCCCACCCTCTGTGGTGCCACCATCCCCCTCTGCGGTGCCACCAACACCCCCTGCCTCCAATCTCCACCTGCCTCAATTGACCCCTGCCTCAATTCCCCTCTGTGGTCCCACTGCAGCCACCATCACCCCCTGCCTCCAATCTCCATGCGCAGTTCCATACCGAACCGATCTCGGCTATTTTTAAACGGCACATTCCCGCAACCATGGACATTTACGAACGGGGAAAAAAGTGCCTGTTTTAACGAACTGTCCGTAAAAATACGGACGGTTGGCAACACTGCTTGGGAGGCACTTTACAGTTGCTATTTTTAGCGCTAAAATGCCTGAAAAAATGACCAAGTGTGAAAGAGGTCTAACAAAAAATGTTTTTGTTTTGGATAGAATGGTGAATTTAGAACCTCTGTCAACTTGCGGTCTGTGTCTCTATAAAGCAGATCATAGATAAACATAGTGCCAGGTGAACATAGTGATTATTGATAGCGGCTCTAGCCACTGGCAAAAAACGCATGTCAAATTCTCACATGCTGGCTGTACCCAAGTCGATCGATGAATTGACTTTGGTACAATAAACCTACCCATAGATGGTTTGAACCCTGCTAAACCAGCCAAGATTGGAACCATCTACAGCTGGTTCAACACAGCAAGTATGAGAAATCTTGCCACAGACAATAAAAAAAAAGAAGAGATTCTTTGGTGACTATACTGCAAATGAGGGATATTCTCTATTGGGGTCAATTCCAAATCTTACAGGTGTTCCTTCTTCACACAAAAATAAATAAATTAAAAAAATAAAAAGGATTGTGATTTAAAAAAATTAAACCCATTTATTTTGTTGAAGGGTTTTCAGTGTTCCCATGATTTTTTTTTTTTTTTTATAAAGTCTCTATAAAATAATTAAGATTGCAATTGTGATTTTTTTTTTTTTTATCTTGTAACTTAAGGTTATGTGCCCATAAAAGCAATAAAAAAAAGACACCAAAGTTGAAACTACAGTTGGGGGACAAAAGGTCTATTGTATGTATCTTACTATAAGTGCAAGTTTATGTATTAAAAAAAGCAGGGCCCTAGGTCACCCGGGTGAATGTACAGTAAAAGTCTTTGAGTTGCCGTCCTTATCTATACAGTTAGTAATAGGTTCATAGAGATTCCTGTGATTTCCGACTTGAGATAAGTTTTTGTTTTTTCCTGTGCCCCATTTCCTTTGTTTAAATGTGATACAATTAAACCAGTGTTAATCTTTAGCTGAGTCCTCCAGTTATTGAATATAGTTTAAGCATACCGCGCGCTACATAAAAAAGGGTGACTAACATTTCCTGTTAAAATATGATCTTGTAGCAACACCATAATTATTTTCTGCATGAGTTCCATACCTTAAAATAGAGAGCTGCGTTTTCCTTTGGGGCACTCACCTGCACAGAAGACCATATCAGATGTGTATATCTAAGTTTTGCACGAGTCTCATTGTTGCATACTAAATCCTACTCAAAGTCCCATAGTGAGCTATGTGTCATATCTATTACTCCTTCAAGGGTTTTTGTTCTCGTTATTCCGACTTTTATATTCCTCACTGCAAATGACCTTGAGTTTACTTTTTCAGTTGGGTGGATATAAGTTTGTGTGGGTATAACTGCTACTGGTCAGCTAGGATATGGAAATGGGATAGATGAGACGCCACTATGGTCATTAACACTTTATAATGGTGACCATGTGTCTGGGAGAATTAGTGTTTCTATCAACAGGGGTACTTGTCATGCTTCCCTATTATATCCAGAGCTTGATGCCCAGGTAGAACACGCAGTTCCTCATAACGCTATACTACATGCAGTGCTTCATGGCTCTTTAGAAGATGCAGTATCCCTGAAGATGCATTCCTGGCTTTGACCCTTGCTACTTTGACAACAAGGCAATGATTGGAGGCTACATTGCATGCAGTGCTTTATACTATTTTACACCCTCTCATCATAAGGATCTGCAAAACTTTGGAAGTGGAATGCCTTGTGCCTATAGTTATTACTCCTCCCAACACTGCCCGACAGTACAGGAAAGGTCCTGGCTAAATGAGGGGTAGAAAGGGAAAGAGAAGAGAGCAGTGTGGTAGCATGTGATCAGGTAAGGACCATGAATACAGGGTGAGATGGTGGTTTTATTTATTGCCACTGACCAGCATATGCACAGATGAGATAACCAGCACTGCCTCTGACCACCAAAGCAAGGGGGGTTAACAGCATTGCCACTAAGAACCTGTAGGCAGATGCAGTCCACTTTCTCCTTTGTAGGTGGAAGACAGGAGGAACATCTTGGGTCTAGTAGAGCCTATTTAAGGCCCTGGCTCCCAGGCTTGGTGCGTATTTCACGTGTGGGTAGTGTTGGGACAGCTCATCCATCTGACAAGGACAGTGACTAGCAGCAGGAAGAGGATACTGATGATTAGGGAAAAAGTACAGACACACCATCCTACCTGAAGACCTCTCCATTTGGGTCCGGACCAGCCAGGCTACCTTCCTGCTCCATAAGACAGACACTGTTGGCACATAGGAGACCTGCTCTGCTACACGCAACTCTTATTTGCAGTGAGTGTTGCGGTTCAGATACCTTCCTGCCAGGTCTGTTGTGACTTTCTGGATTCTGTATTAACACAAGTTCTGTTCTCTGCAACCATAGTCTGTAACTACTGCCACCGCACCACATTATACCTCTCCATAAACCAGTGAGGGGGGGGGGTAATTGTACTGCGACTGACACCAATGTAAAGGTTATTATTGCAATCGCTGACACCAATGCTGGAAGTTAGTATTACTAACATCAATGCTAAAGGTTAGAAGTGCAGTCACGAATACCAATGTTGGGGATTATAATGGCTGCCACTGACACCAGTGCTGAGGGTTGTTATTGCTGTCACTGGCACAAATGCTGTGGGGTTTTCATTGCAGCCACTGATACCAATGCTAGGAGTTATCATTCCAAGTCACTGACACCAATGTGGAGGGCTTTATTACTGCCAATGACACCAGTCGCTGACAGGAAGAGTTCAGGTGTGTTCACATCCTATTCTAAACCCACTTAAGCTATCCTGCCAAAAAGTTGCCACTACACACCACCAGCCATAAGCAGCCAAGGTATGCCCCACTCCCTGCAGCATATATACATGACCCATGTGTACGTGTGGTTGCAGGGCACAGAATGCCTTGCCTCTGTTCTCTCTCTCTCCAGCCGACTGGAGCTTGTAGTCTATAGCAGCCCGGCTTCAGTGCAAAACCTGCCTCTTTGGACTACATGTCCCAAGATCTTCTGCTCCACTCTCAGGTCTTAATCGCTCTGCATTCAGGATGTGACAACAAAGTCCTGGCCAGGGCCCTTGGGCAAGAGACCACGCTGCAAAAAAAGTGTTGTAGAGTGTCTCCTGATAATGCAGGCCATTAAAGCCAGTTCTTCGCTACACGTGCATCCCTGCGCAGGCATAACAGTTGAAATGCTGCAGAGACATGATCACTACTACCAAGTTATACGCCGATACCCTGTCTCTGAGCGCCGCCGCGACATATACCGAGCACAGTACACTTGGGTACACTCGGCTAGGCTCGGCCACACGCGGCTCCGCCTGCGGTCACACCCTGCGAGAGGAGCCGAGCGTGCCGAGCCTAGCTCAGTGTACCAGAGTGTACTGCGCTCGGTATATGTCGGCGGCGGCACTCGGAGACAGCGCAGGAGAAGCGGGGAGGACACCACGAAGGCCCAAGATGGACGCCGGACCCGACAAGGCCGCCGATGGACGCCGGGCAAGACACTGAAGATTTAAACTTTTTTTTTTACAGGAAATTTCCCTCCTAGAACTGGGTGCGCGCTATACCCAAATAAATACGGTAATTTATCTGTTCTAATTTTCTCTTATAGGTTCACACACTTTTTTTTAGCAATTCAGATGGTGTGGGCAGGCTGGTGTTTATATTAGTAATTGCAACGGAATGAACCGTGACAACCAGAGACTTTGGAAGGATGAGAGATACTCATGTGCCAGCGGCACTAATTACTCCTGGGTCTAAGTCCACCCTGTGCCCTTTTGGGCGTAGGGTGGCTAATAAAATCAGTCTCCTTCGTGGGCGGAGTTACTTTCTCCCCGATCAGAGCCCCTCCTGGCTCACGCACGGCCTGCGTGGCGTTGGTGTGCGCCATTACACAGCTGTGCACAGGGATATAGGGATGTATATTAAAGGCTGTCCACACACAGTCCTTTCCAGTTTGACGGGGCCATGCCATACTATTGATGGACCCCTGTCCTTGGTCACTTAATACCCAGGTATTTTTTGCCATTTTTTGCCATTAGACTTCAATCTAGCTTGTGCATTTTGCTCAGATTTTATTTTATTTTATATTTACTATTATCTTCTAGGCAGCATCCTGGGCATTCTTCCCAAGTGACCACCAATCTGGCTCAATTTACCTCCTGCTCTGGCCACCTCCCCTTACGAGATAACTTAACCCTGTGCTCTCAGCTGCCTTTGGCGTACTCACCTCAGCTCCCGGGACTGACACCCTTAGTTGGCGGTGGTTCAGCACTCAGTGTAGGACTGGTATGTATGTTTTTTCACCTCATGTTTAGTGTTATTGTAGACTAATATATAATCTCATCTTCCAGATTTGGAAGCATCAGCCCCTGATGAGTGCTACCAGCACGAAACGCGTCAGGAAATTTATAGATGCAAACCCATTCCATATCTGACCCACCAGCAATTATGAACTACAATTGTCTACCTCATGTTTTTAACTGCATTGTGCCATTTAAGGAAAAGTGTGTGCTCATATTCTGTACTCATGGGAAGCTGTCCACTGTTCTTCACACTGTGTTGTATCATTTATTGTTGGTATTGTATGCCCTTGATGTCCATGTTTCATATGTTAAGCCATATGTCATGCATTTTCCAAGTTGACATTAATATGTACCTTTAAATATTCATCTTAGTTATGTTGGTCTATGTACAGCTCCATGGTTCCAGTGAGCCACCACATACTGTTTCATGCCAATAAACAAGTTTTTCCTTATATATTATCCCACCCTGTCCGAATCCTCATTCAAAGTCCCAAACTTCCTTGCTTTTTCTAATGTATTAGGGATGGAAGCGCAGACAGTTGCTTCATTTAAAGTCCCACCTATGCAAATGCATAGTTCCCCCCCCCCCCCCACTTTGTTGTAATAAAACCATACATCATAAATTCTATGAGATGGGACATTACTGATAAATCATGTATGGCAGGATATCTTGAAATATTAAAAGTTGTTGGCTTATTCTGAACCACAACCGGTCAATAAGAGTGCTCATTCCTCTGTGTAATAAGCTGTTGAAATGCTAAGTGAAGCCGGGCTTGTGAAATACCTTTCCATTGTGTTCTGCAGGTGAATAGATGTCAGAGATGGAATGTCTCGGGGAGATAATTACCTAAATGTCTTTTAGACTGTGATTGAGGTTCATTGTATGTGTCAAGCTTTGCGGTGCCGAAATGTCTAGCTACCGATTAGATAATTAGCTCAACTGAACGTCATTAGCAAACGAATGCGTGGGTGGAGAGTTCATTGTTTCTGTGATTAACTTTAACAAGCTGTACTGGATATAAGAAAGCTAAGATACCAATAAAGGGTTCATTCATTTTTTGAAACCAGAAAGAACACAGTCTCGTCCTTATTCTGGGAAATGGAATGGGTCATGTCTGCCGGATTGTGGAGTGTCGGAAGCTGTCGTGGGTGGATGGAAGGTCGTAAACGGTGGTGACATTAATATATTTCTATATATACACCTTTTTTTCACTTGTATAGTCACTACTGTTAATGGCTTTTGTAATGCAATTTGCACACGATGCAAAGCATCATGGCCTCTCTGTTTACACTCGACTGCCATCCAATCCACCCAACGGATGTGGAACGGATCCCTATCCCCCTGTTTTTAGCAGATAGGATTGGATCGGATGTTGGTGGATGTCAACAGACATGCTGCTCCATAGAGGGTCTAATCAAGTCTGCCTGAAAAACTGACAGCCGGATCCAATTGGTCCGCTAGTGTGAGAGACCTAAGAGTTGCTTCTGCATTCTAATAGCATCAATGCATTAAAAACATATTTATTTTTATTCTTTTTGGAATGCTTACACTTTAAAGTGTTATTAAAGTAAAAAAAATACCATAGCTTACATGCGTTTTAATTTTATTTTAAATGTCTTTCTTGTACTTTCCATTTTCAATTGTTTCCTGGCCACTTAGCTATATTTTGTACCCCCTGTGAGTCTCTGCAACATGCGCACTTCTGCTCCGAACTACACCTCTACGTTGTAGTTCAGAGCGCCACATACCCAGCCAGCACGAGAGGAACGCAGAAAACAAAGCCACACCTCTCCTCCTCTACAGTGATGATTGACAGTAAATATGTGTTCCTCTCCTGCTGGCTGTTTGTACGATGCTCTGAATGGCTGTACATAGTGATGTAGTACAGAGCAGGAGCACGCACATTGATACTTACACGGGGCTTTATAGGTCACGGCGTCACAGGGGCACAAAGTATAATGGCACGGCCAAAGGACAATTAAACCACTTTAGCCCCGGGCCTGTTTTTCAGATTCGGTGTTTACGAGACTAAAACATTTTTTTTTGCTATAAAATTACTTAAAACCCCCAAACATTATATATATTTTTTTTTCTAACACTCTAGAGAATAAAATGGCAGTCATTGCAATACTTTTTGTTACACCGTATTTGCGCAGCGGTCTTACAAGCGCACTTTTTTTGGAAAAAATTCACTTTTTTAAATAAAAAAATAAGACAACAATAAATTTGGCCCAATTTTTTTACATATTGTGAAAGATAATGTTACGCCGAGTAAAATGATACCCAACATGTCACGCTTAAAAATTGCGCCCGCTCGTGGCATGGCGTCAAACTTTTACCCTTAAAAATCTCGATAGGCGATGTTTAAAAAATTCTACAGGTTGCACTTTTTGAGATACAGAGGAGGTCTAGGGCTAGAATTATTGCTCTCGCTCTAACGATCGCGGCGATACCTCACTTGTGTGGTTTGAACACCGTTTTCATATGCGGGCGCTACTCGCGTATGCGTTCGCTTCTGCGCGCGAGCTCGTCGGGACGGGGCGATTTAAAAAATTTTTTTTTTGTTTTCGTATTTATTTGTATTCATTTTACCAATTTTTAACACTAAAATAAAAAAAATAAAAAAATTATCACTTTTATTCCTATTACAAGAAATGTAAACATCCCTTGTAATAGAAAAAAGCATGACAGGTCCTCTTAAATATGAGATCTGGGGTCAAAAAGACCTCAGATCTCATATTTAGGCTAAAATGCAAAAAAAAAAAAAAAAAAATTTTTAAATGTCATTTTTCAAATGACATTTAAAAAAAAAAGTCTCTTTAAGACGCTGTTTGGAACTGACGTTTGACGTCACTTCCGCCCAGCAGAGCTACGGGGATGGACGAGGGAAATTTTTTCCCTCACTCGCATCCCCGCTGACCAGACGAGCGCACCCGATCGCCTCCGCCGCTACCGACGGCTCCGGTAAGCGGCGGAGAGCGCGGGAGCGCAGCGGGAGGGGGGGGGACGCTCGTCCGCTACCGATAACGGCGATCTCGCGGCGATTCCGCCGCGGAGACCGCCATTATCGTTTACCCGACCGCCCACAGAAGAGATGGATATCTCGGTTGTGGCAGCAGCTGCTGCCGTTACCGAGATATCCATCCTCAAAGTGCCGACGTATACCTGCGGTGGGCGGTCGGGAAGTGGTTAAAAAGAAGCTCTGAGGAGGAAACCTAAAAAAAATATATATATATAATTATGTTATTTTTAGCTTATTTAGGAAAAACTTGACTTTAATATCACTTTAAGCCTACAGGTATTTTGACATGCAATATAAACCAAAAGGAATTTGCAACAACAGATGTATGTTTAACAGTTAGAGCTTCCGTGCCATTCATTGATGCTGCTACAGCAGGTGCAGAGAAGAAACCATAGCAAAATATCATAAAGTTTTTATCTTTGTTTACAGAAAACAAAAAGTACTGGAAAAAAAAAAACGTAATTAAATGTTTAATCCCCTCTCTCTGATATAATAAATTGAGGATCCTTATAGAAGTTGCGTGAACGCAGAAGCAGATGGCGGTGAAGGCTGCTGAAGCTGTAAATGGCAACTGTCGTTTATGACAGGTTTGGTAGGATGTCTGAGATCAGTTTACACCAATGTATTCAGAAAAGCCTTGTTTTATTTATTTTTTTCCTAACTGCGTAGGTGTCAAACTGATCATAAATATTTCACTCAATCAAACATGACATTGCGGTACAAGCAATATTTCAGCGTATAACAAAGTGCTGAACAAACATCAACTTTTACTGTATGAAGAATACAATGGATACAGTTTATTGCGACGTACACCTGGTCAGCGCATGATGCAATTTCCCCGCTCTGCCAGTTGGATCACAACTAACTTTCTCTTCACAGCCTTGAATCTAAAGTCACACCTGCTGTTCCTGTCGCTCTCACCTTCTGGCTTGTACAGAGAGGTCTCTGGGTTAAGACAACATCATTTCACAGTGCAGTAATAAAAGCCACGAGGTTAATGGAATCAGGGGTAAAAGGGAGAAGAAAGACTTTTTAGACATATGTACATATATACCTATTTAAATGTTGTTTATACTCATACCTGAAAAATATAATGTGGCCCAACATCCTCCAGTTTGGACTTGGAAAGTGCACATGGACAGACACCACTCACAAACTAGGACATGCGTGGTTTGTTTTGTTCTGAATAAAACATTTTCGTAATTTGGAGTTTCGGATGTCTGCGAATCTCCGAATTACAGTACAAACTAATTTTACCGAATTCGCTGAATAACTAAATAAAATTAGTTTGAATTTCAAATCGATTTTTAAATCGAATTCCAATTGAATTCGAAAGGGGTTTTAAACTGTTAACATATTGCTGAAATCAAAGACTGTGTGTCTTATTAGTAAGTGTCACCATCATCTACTAGTTTACACACCTTTGTCTGGGAGGTGTTTTTTGTCCATTACCTCTTCCAATTCTTGGAGGATGTAGCTATCCATCTACAATTTTTCTACTGTCTTATGTTGGAATATATGCAATTACTAAGTCTTTTATACGGACAATACCTTTAGCTTATGTTATTTCCTTCATGTATTCTATGTCAATAAATATATACTACATATTTTGTTTTACTTTTGTAGCCCCATGCCTCATTTACCAACCAGCATTCGGTTGGAGGAGAATCACTTAGCCTTCAGGAGAAAGATGAAGACTCATCTCTTTTGATATCAAAGGAGACAGCAACAACAAGCGCCCAGAGGCAATTCAGTTTGCATGTGCCGCGCTATATAAGTTTTTCATTCATTCATTCATTCATTCATTCATTCAAAGCCTTTTTCTTATACAATGCAACAGTTATAGAGGCACATGAGTTTACTAAGTAAAGGCCTCATTTAAAATCCTACCCGCCTTCTTTTCTTATTAGTGTAATTTGGAATAATGCTGTTTTTTTAAGCCAAAGGGGGATTTATAGAGTAAAATCATTCATTTGGTAAAGATTTTTTTTTTGTTTGTTCACTTTTTAATGGAGGGTTATAACCCTGTCAAGTGCTTTTTTTTTCTTGCCATCTGTGTCCGGTTGGGGCGATTTCCCTTCACTTCCTGTCCTATAACCAATCAAAAATGCAGGCTTTTGAACCTTGAGCTGAGTGTTGATAACAAGCTGGAAGTGTCCCTCTCCTCTTTAGTATGAAGGACTTGCCCATGGTTGTCAGAAAGAACGTAAAATTTGGATTCCTTTGTCCACAGAACAGTTTATCAAATTAAAACAGACCCAGTGGTGTTTTATGAAATCAGTGGGCCTCTGTGCAAGATCATAAGATGAGCCCTAATGTTTGATAAAAAAAAAAAGCATCGCGCCTAGAGTGGGAATGGTTTTCATTGTTGTAACAAATTGCAGCACTTAAAATCTAATAAAATGCAACAATCAATCCATCTGCAAAAATCAAGTGAAAAAATTCATGAAATTCATAGAAAGGTTCACACAAAATTATCCCTGTCCCTGTTCTGTAACACCACATTCAATGAATAAAAACCTCTCATTTTAAAGACACCTTCAGTGGTCCAGCAAAAATACATTTCTTGTGCAAAGTAACCTGTGAGTAAATTGAACACTCACTAGACAAACTGGCAGCCAAATTATAAGCAGCATGCACGCTCACATTACGATTTACAAATGGTAAGATCTCCCTGGTATCCCAGATACATCTACACATCACTGGTTCCAAGGCTGGCACTGTTATTCCTCCAAATGCTGGGCTGACATCCACTCATGTGAGTTTACAAGCACACAATACCCGCGTTTTGCATGGGCTGAAAGAGAGGTCCACTAGTTATTGAGGAATACTGTTCCAGAGCAAGGGGCCCACTTTGTGGGTATGAGAGCCGAGCCTGATGTTGACTGCACCTACACTATTTTGGAGTGGTGGGCGAGTATAACGGCCAGGTTTCAGAAAGATATAGTGAGTTTGGCCCGAAGGATTGGATGTCCTAATACCATTACAGAAAAATAATGGAAACCCCTAGGGTGGGACTTTACAGGCACTACCACAAAGATAATAATTGTGTAGAAAAGTATAAACAGTATTTATTGAAAACACATAAATAAATAGTACATAAACGTGGATACATGTAAATTGCAATACAGATATGGATTCCTAAAACCAACGTGTTTCAGAAAATAGGGTTTTTCTTCGTTCATCAGGGTGGTGACAGACTTTCACATCAAGGTAGTTATTTTTTAAATAACTTTGGCAGTAGACCTGTGCTACATATATATTTTTGAAGTGTTATAATTACCCATTTCTTAACCTGCTTAGCGGTATTCCCGAGTGAGGCTCGGGGTGAGATTTCTGTGCTACTATCGGTAACCCTGAGCCACACTCGGATTCCCTCGCTGGATGCTGGAAAAGGTTACTTACCTTTTCCCTGGGATCCAGCGAAGTATTTCCGCAGTGCAGAACGGCCGGATCTTCCACCCCATACACTGTGTTCCTCCGATTCCCTTCCCTGCGGGCGTCCAGACATTGGGGCAGAATGACGCCAAATTCAAACAGTACAAAGTGAAACACAGTAAAACGCACCGATACAATGTAATCCTATTGCATTACAATAAAAAATAAAATACAGTGACCTTAGATTGCCCCCCAGTGCTTTCTCCAGTGCCCTTATATGCAGATGTACTGTACTTTGTGACTGTAAACTGCACAGCGACCATGGCATCAAAAAATCGTGACTCTACCTCAAAATCGCTATGCATACAGAATCGCTTGCAGAGGAGTTGAGTGACAGCGACTCGTGGGGAAGTTCGTCATAAGACACAGAAAGTTATTTGCACGATGATCCTGTGTCTGTGCCCAGCGATGTGCGGACGTGATGATTGTGTGGTAGGGGGCGCTGTGAAAAGTAACGGTCACTGTATAAATATAGTGACTAATTAGTGGTGGGTTAACATAAAATTACTGATTTTCAAACTGGTGGATGGCAAAAACAATAAGTGAATTAGTACCAATAGTAAAGTGATAAAGTGCAAGTGCTGGAACAAAACCAAAAATCCTGTAATGTGCAAAAAAACATATGAACCATGCGTGGCAATCCAAATAAGGTGCAGTACACAATGACTAATAAATGCTAAACAATATGCAAGTCACACGCATAGTGAAAATATACAAGTCCAAAGTGTGGTTGGATATTAAGTGCTGGGTACGAGTTATACGTGGCAGTCTCTTATGAATAATCCACTCTGTGGGTAATCTTCCAGTGGTGGTGAATGGGTGGCCTCTTACCTTACTGCTGTGAGGTTACAGCATGTAAATATACCAGTCTGGCCTGGTTCTTGTTTCAGAGCCTGGGGATATATTGCCTAGGTATGTGGGACACTTCACCTTTCCATGGGGTATTGGTTCTCCAGAGACCGTAATTTGCCAATTACAAAAACACTTTTTCAAATACGAGCGCCGAGCTCGTACGCGTCACCTCCGATGCTTGTGTTGTCCCGACGCGTGTCGTCACTGATCACGTGACTTCAACAGCACCATATTCATTTGGAACCATTTCCCTTTTATGAGGATCCTTGCACTTTAAATATCATCAGTGCAACACTATTTCTTATATGCAAACCCTTGGCATATTGGGTATGAATGGATAATTAAAGAAACAGCCCTCCGACTTAATTATCACCCACTGCGGGCGTGGTCATTTATCTTTGATCCTGTGTAAACCATACGGACGCACGATATACTTCTAGCTGGCCAACTCCATTACCATCTTTACATCGAGCAGCGTCCAGGGTGCTGCGAGTACACTGGGAACTATCGAGGGTCCGCCGTGACCACTAGCTTGTTGTTTTGGATACTTGGAAACCTATGCTGTCACTTGTTTTTCAAAGTTTGGTGAAAGATTACGTTTGTGAGTGCATTTTATGAAGTTTTTTTCGTGGTGTGATTAAAACTGGTTTTACAATATTACACTATAGTGCTATTTTTTCTTTATTTATGTGAACACGTTGGAATTTACCACTGAATTGGACACTGATATCGATTATTTGGAGAGATTTGGAGTTTTGCTTTTGTGCCACAGCACGAGAGTGCTGGGCATTTATTTGTGGTGAGTGCGCATTTTGGAAGGGTGAAGGATTCACTGAGCACAGGCGGTGTGGTGGAAGATTGAGAAGATTGACACTAACAATTTATCTATGAACTCTTCTTCACCTTTTCACTGATTATCACAGGATTTGAACTTTTTTTTGCTCTTTTGTTTAATGTTTCACTGTATCAGGTGATTTACGTTATACGATATATGTTATGTGTCACATATAGTCACATTATTTAGTTAGTGGGAATCACATTTTTCACTACTTTAAGCGCTGCTTTTATATATTACATGTCACCTGTTTAGTTTGATGGTGTAGTACATATATATTATTTTTCACAAACCCTTGGCATACCTCCAACTTTTTTTGACCAATGAAGTTATTGCCAAAATTGTTGTGGAGACGAATCGCTACCAGGAGCAACAAGCTGCTACCCATCAGAGATTTTCAAGGCGCAGAAAATGGGAACCAGTAACCAGCGAGGACATCTGGAAGTTTCTTGGCCTTATAATTTTACAGGGAGTGGTGGGGAAACCCCTGCAGAAATGGTACTGGACAACCAACAAATTATTGGCCACACCTTTTTTTGGCACCCACATGTCGGAAAATCATTTTCGCTGATTATGAAATATTTGCACTTTGAAAATAATGAGGACTTTGATGAGAGTTCTCATCCAGCTCCAAAGCTGAAAAAACTTTGGGAGATTTACCAGCTTATTTTGAATAATTTTCAGCAGACCTATATTCCAGAGAGAGACATTACTATTGATGAAAGTCTCATGGCCTACAAAGGTAGACTCAGCTTAATACAGTTCATTGCATCAAAGCGCGCACAATTTGGCATAAAGTAATTCATGCTATGTGAATCCAGCTCTGGGTATATCTGGAGATCGGTCCTGTACACCAGGAAAAGTGACCAAATTCTGCCAGCGATTCAGCAGTTTTGTAATGGCAACCTCTTTTGTTCTTTCCTTGATTGAGCCATTGATGAACCAGGGCTACTGTGCCACCACAGTAGCCCTGAACAAGACGGACGCATATGGGACCGTGAGGCCTAACCGGCGTGACATGCCGTCAACCTTTGACAATAAAAAGCTCGGGGCAGGAGAAGTAGTTGCCTGGCAGAAAGGGAAAATTATGGCACTGAAGTGGCGGGACAAAAAAAGTGTGCCTTATGAGTACCATTCATAACACCTCGACTTTGGTACACACCAAAGGTGGAAAGGATGTGATGAAGCCACAGGTTGTGTTGGACTATAACCGCACCATGGGAGGTGTGGACAGAGCTGACCAGACCATGACTTTTTATTCAGCCATGAGGAAGCAACAAAAAAAAAAAAAAAAACATTTTTTACGGCATCTTCTGGAACAGTGCCTCTGGAATGCCTTCATTCTGATGAAAAAAAAAAGGACAGGCCTATGGTCTATGCGGACATTGTGTGGAGGTTGCAGAACTAATCTTTCTAAAGCACCAGACGCCAACCGATCTGGACGTCGGGCTGCTGGTGTTGTGAACCCTGAACGACTGATTGGTCGTCACTTTATGGACCACATTCCACCCACTGAAAAAAAAAACAGCACCCACAAGGATGTGTGTGGTTTGTTGCACCAAGCGTGACAACACCAGAAGAAAAATCCAAAAAGAAACACGTTTCTATTGTCCCGACTTGTTGTGCTGTACCTTGTTTTAACATTTTCCAGACGTTTACTTACTAATAATATTGCACCCTTGTTTGACCCCCCAAAAAATCTGAGTCTTTGAATATATTATTTACTAAAATGTATTCAATAAAAAGTATTGTTATTATTAAATTATTATTTATGATTTTGTGTTTCAAACATTATCATTCCCTAGACGTCTACTAGACTCTGGTTTGGACAGATTTAGGTGAGTTATCCCTAAGAATTACAAACCCGCAATCTAAAACACCAAATTTCCATGCATAATAATGGTACCGCTCTCAATCTGAAAGAATCATACAGCCAGGAAGGTTAATTGGCTTTGCCACCAAGTTACTGTTGCCTTATCAGCTGTATGTTACTAATGCTTTATTGCTGATTTAATTGTCTGCCAGTAAACACATTTAGCTGGTTTACTTTGCATGTGTGTCTCTAAATGTATTTTTTTATAACAGAAAAGTCAGAACATAGAGTGTCGGAGGTATTGGAGCACTTGCAAGGTCAAGCAACTAGTCGGGTGCAGAATCTTTGAGCGGCCCTCACATGGGTGGTGCAACATTAGCTAAAAAGCAGGTCCCCTTTTGAAATGCAGACAAGTTTAAAATCTAACACACAACCATAAAGGAATTTTATCACCTTCCATTGCAATGGTAATTTATCTAAACAAATTCCTGAGAAAACCTGTTTGCCAAACAGTAGAACAGGACTTTAGATTTCCTTAAATTAGAATAGTTATTATGCTACAAGTAAATTTTTAGCATGTAGGATTGATAAACAGCATAATTCAGGGCAATTTCACCCTCTTCCTGCCCAGACAATTTCAGCTTTCAACGGTGTTGCACTTTGAATGACAATGCTGTCATATGATGTCCACCCAGAACAAAAGCTGCACCGCTCCTCCGTCATTTGATGGTGGGTGGGCAGCAACAAGTTAAACAATACAGAAAATTGATACAGATAATTGAAATGATAATTTTCTCAACAAGAAATAAACAATACAAAGAATTAATACAGATACAAAATGCATACATTTAAAGTGAATTTTTTTATTTTTGAAACTGCTGACAGGCAGGGCTTTTATAACAGATGAGACCCTCGTGATCTCCTTGGTCATAATGCCAGGCCCTGCCTGTCAGCAGCACAGTAATTTAAACTGTGCATGCTCCATCTCAGACCACATTTACGTGACCCGCTCTGTGCCATGGTGACTCCTGTGACATCATTGCAGTCCAGCCATTGAAACAGCCGAATAGATCGAACCAAAAAAAGAGATTAGGCGGAGCTTAATGCAGCTTTAACCCATGATTGGATTCAGTGCCATATGCCATCACTTAAAACAGAGTAATGCTCAAAAGTGGGCCAAATCTAACAGTAAGCCCTGGTTCACATTGATGCTACTTTGAAATTGCGCTGCTTCCCGTGATGTAGCGCAATTTCAAAGTAGTAAGGTCAGCGCGATTTCAGGTGCTACTTGATGAACCTCTGTGCGGCTTCATGCACAGATGTCTATTGAAGTCGCACCTGAAATCTGAAAAAGTAGTGCAGGAACTACTTTTGCAAATAGGTCTAGCGCTGCAAAATCGGTGTCGCACCGATTGTGACATTGCCATTGCCTCCAATAGGCAGCGACTTGCCATGCGATATGATGTTTCAAATCGCTTGATTGACAAATCGCTCCAATGTGAACCTAGGCTTATGGTCAAAAGGGGGCAAGTCTAAGATCAACTGAACTCTTGAGCAGATTGATACAAGCTGAGGTTTTCGCAATAGATACATCAGTTCCCTGATTGCTTTATGGTAATGTTTTGATCAGATGATGAGATTTTTTGTTATACCCATATGTTGGTGGAAGGATCCTATTAAAACGAGGACATAAAAAATATATATATATTATATATATAGAAAAATTATCCCATGTCATTAATGTATTACCCACATACAGTGCCGATACTGACCTCCTTGGGGCCCTTAAGCAAAATTCTGCAAAGGGGCCCTAACCCGTCAAAAACGGGCGTGGTTTAGGAATACTATTGGGCATGGCTTAAAGGGTGTGGTTAGAGTCTAAGATGAACGAGGGATGGAGGGAGAAACAAAGGAGAAGAGAGAGAGAGAGAGAGAGAGAGAGAGAGAGAGAGAGAGAGAGAGAGACAGCCAGCCAGCGGAGTGCCTCCTTACATTTCAGGTGTCCCCAGCGGAGTGCTTCCTTACATCTCAGGTGTCCCCAGCAGAGTGCTTCCTTACATCTCAGGTGTCCCCAGCAGAGTGCCTCCTTACATCTCAAGTGTCCCCAGTGAAGTGCCTCCTTACATCTCAGGTGTCCCCAGCGGAGTGCCTTCTTATATCTCAGGTGTCCCCAGCGGAGTGCCTTCTTACATCTCAGGTGTCCCCAGCGGAGTGCTTCCTTACGTCTCAGGTGTCCCCAGCGGAGTGCTTCCTTACGTCTCAGGTGTCCCCAGCGGAGTGCTTCCTTACATCTCAGGTGTCCCCAGCGGAGTGCTTCCTTACATCTCAGGTGTCCCCAGCGGAGTGCTTCCTTACATCTCAGGTGTCCCCAGCGGAGTGCTTCCTTACATCTCAGGTGTCCCCAGCGGAGTGCTTCCTTACATCTCAGGTGTCCCCAGCGGAGTGCTTCCTTACATCTCAGGTGTCCCCAGCGGAGTGCTTCCTTACATCTCAGGTGTCCCCAGCGGAGTGCTTCCTTACATCTCAGGTGTCCATGGATTGCTTCCTTACATTTCAGGTGTCCCCAGCGGAATGCTTCCTTGCTTACATTTCAGGTGTCCCCAGCGGAGTGATAACTTACATTTCATGTGTCCCCAGCGGAGTGATTCCTTACATTTCAGATGTCCTCAGCGGAGTGCTTCCTTACATTTCAGGTATCCCCAGCGGAGTGCTTCCTTACATTTCAGGTGTCCCCAGCGGAATGCTTTCTTCCTTACATTTCAGGTGTCCCCAGCAGAGTGCTTCCTTACATTTCAGGTGTCCCCAGCGGAGTGATTCCTTACATTTCAGGTGTCCCCAGCGGAGTGCCTCCTTACATTTCAGGTGTCCCCAGAGGAGTTAACAAAAAAACCTGGGGAATGCCCAGGGAATAACCAAGCCTACTTACCAACCAGCTTGCAGAACAACCAATTAACCTGTCTAACAGTATGCGTTAAAAACAGGGGTTTTGTCTGCACGCATTTGCAAAGGCATGCGTGAGCCACAGAGCCGCGCCAAGGCACCCTGTAATCTGTGGTCCTAACACTAAACAATTTGTGTCCCCACAATGGAGGCACATGCATTCTAATGGATAGATCGGAGCAGGTGGACTGAAGGGAGCAACCCCTCCTTAAAGGTGCAGGAGCACACCAAACACAGCATATAGCACAATGGCTGCAAAGGTGTTGGTGTGTTGCTGGACCAATACAAGTACCACAGGCGAAACATAAACGTGTCCACCGCCCCATCTATAGCTGGCCATAGCAGTAAGTAGCATTGGAAGGCTAAAGCAGATAACAAAAAACCTGGGGAATGCCCAGGGAATAACCAAGCCAACTTACCGACCAGCTCGCAGAACAACCAATTAACCTGTCTAACAGTATGTGTTAAAAACAGGGGTTTTGTCTGCACGCATTTGCAAACGCATGCGTGAGGTTTTTCAGGTGTCCCCAGTGGAGTGCCTCCTTACATTTCAGGTGTCCCCGGAGGAGTGCCTCCTTACATTTCAGGTGTCCCCAGCGGAGTGCCTCCTTACATTTCAGATGTCCCCAGCGGATTGCTTTCTTACATCGGATCGGCCCTGTCTGCACCACCCCTTCACAGCTCTTTTTTGTTTCTCCTTTTGTGATTTATTGAAGGCCTCGTACACACGATCAAATCTGTCCGCTGGAAACGGTCTGCTGGACCGTTTCAGCAGACAGATTCGATCGTGTGTACGGCCGAGCCGACGGATTTGGCCACCCGACAGATTTCAAAGCATGCTTTGAAATCTATCGGGTGGGAATCCGTCCCCCCGACATGTCTGCTGGTTAGTACACTTACCAGCAGACATGTCGTCCCGCACCGCCGCCGAATGGATTCGGCGCTTGCGCGGAAGTGTTTTACTTCCTGGTGCGGTGACGTGGCGGCGTCAACGTCACCGCCACGTCACTGACGCGTCAGCGCGCCGTCTGCTGGCGGGGATTTTGGTTTGCTCGTGTGTACACGCGAGCAAACCAAAATCCCAGCAGACAGATTTGTTCAAATCGGTCGGACAGACAGATTTGAACAAATCTGTCTGCTCGTGTGTACGAGGCCGAAGAGGTTTTACTTTTTTCATATTTTACAATTTTTTTGGGTGGGGAATAATGCATTTGATTTTGTTTTACTTTTTTTTTAAGGTTAGGGTATGCAGCACACACAAATATTGGAGTTGCCTTATGTATGCAGCAGTCTCCTATGTTATAACTATTGTACATCAAAAGTAGCAGCACAATTAATAAAATGTAAGCATTCCATTCACCTCCCACAAAATACTATAATGAGATGCAACCATAGCTGTAGTAAGGGGCAAGCAGGTAGCACAGCACATAGTAGAGAAATGGCATGTGTGCCATTTTTTTTCCCAAAGTGGCTGGCCAGTACTGTACAGCAGATCCCACAGATACTTAACAGGCTGACAAAACCTTCCACATCTACATCCTCCCAGGTGCAGAGCAGTCATATCTTCAGTCTTTATTGATGCGTCCTTCTCCTTCTCTGCCAATCACACCATAGCCTGTAGAATCATTCCATAGCCGACTTGCCAAAGGAGGAAGTTACAATACACAATACAGAACCCCCTCCCCCTACAATACAGAACCCCCCCCCCACCCACAATACAGACCCCTCTACAATACAGAACCCCCTCCCCTTTAACCACTTCAGACCCGCGCTATAGCCGAATGACGGCTACAGCGCAGGTCTGAATATCCAACCCGCCGTTAAAAGACAGCCGCCCCTTTGGGCTCTCCCAGCGCTCGCTCCAGAGCGTGCTGCGGGGAAGCCCTGTGTTGGCTGTGTCTCTTGGACACAGCCAATCACAGATCGCGGCGAACGGCCAATCAGAGTGGCCGTTTGCGATGCGATCTGTGCGGCGAATGAGAGATGATCTCATAGATCATCTCTCATTGCTGTTTTACACAGAGACAGCGTCCTGTCTCTGGAGAGGAGGAGACCATCTGTGTTCATAGGGACACAGATCGGTCACCCCCCCAGTCACCCCCCTCCCCCCACAGTTAGAACACTAGGATACACATTTAACCCCTTCCTCACCCCCTAGTGTTAACCCCTTCAATGGCAGTCACATTTATACAGTAATTAGTGCACATTTATAGCACTGATCGCAGTATAAATGTAAATGGCGCCAAAAATGTGTCAAAAGTGTCCGATGTGTCCGCCATAACATCGCAGTACCAATAAAAATCACAGATCGCCGCCATTTCTATTAAAAAAAAAATTATAAAAAATAATAATTCTGTCCCCTATTTTGTAAGCGCTATAACTTTTGCGCAAACCAGTCGCTTATTGCGATTTTTTTTTACCAAAAACATGTAGAAGAATACGTATCTCACTAAACTGAGAAAAAAAAAAAAAAGTTTTTTTTTTAAACTGGGATATTTATTATAGCAACAAGTAAAAAAATATTGTATTCTTTTTTGTTTATAGCGCAAAAAATAAAAACCGCACAATCGATCAAATACCACCAAAAGAAAGCTCTACTTGTGGGGAAAAAAGGACGTCAATTTTGTTTGGAAGCCAGGTCGCACGACCGTGCAATTGTCAGTTAAAGCGACGCAGTGCCGGAAGCTGAAATTTCACCAGGGCAGGAGGGGGGTATATATGCCCAGTAAGCAGGTGGTTAAATACAAAAAACCCTCCCCCTACAATACAGAACCCCCCACAATACAGAACCCCCTACAATACAGAACCCTCCCTACAATACAGAACCCTCCCTACAGTGCAGATCCCCCCACAATACAGAACCCCCCTACAATACAGAACCCCCCCACAATACAGAACCCCCTACACAATACAGAACCCTCCCACAATACAGAACCCCCTACAATACAGAACCCCCCCACACAATACAGAACCCCCCACATAATACAGAACCCCCTCCCCCCACAATACAGATCCACCCCTACAGTGCAGACCCCCCTACAATACAGAACCCCCCCCACAATACAGAATCCCCTCCCCCCACAGTACAGAACCCCCCACAACACAGAACCCCCCTCCCCCTTAATACATAACCCCCCTCTTATAATACATAACCCCCCCCCTACAATACAGATCCACCCCTACAGTGCAGATCCCCCTACAATACAGAATCCCCCACAGTACAGAATCCCCCACAGTACAGAATCCCCCACAGTACAGAATCCCCCACAGTACAGAATCCCCCACAGTACAGAATCCCCCACAGTACAGAATCCCCCACAGTACAGAATCCCCCACAGTACAGAATCCCCCACAGTACAGAATCCCCCACAGTACAGAATCCCCCACAGTACAGAATCCCCCACAGTACAGAATCCCCCACAGTACAGAATCCCCCACAGTACAGAATCCCCCACAGTACAGAACCTCCCCTACAATACAGAACCCCCCACAATACAGAACCCCCCACAATACAGAACCCCCCACAATACAGACCCCCTCCCCCTACAATACAGACCCCCCACAATACAGACACCCCCCCTTCATACCTGGCAAGCTGTTCATCTGAGCCACGTGCTGCACACACAGACAGCACAGGATGGAAAAGGGGGAGGCGGATTCACTGCTCGGTTGCATGACTGTGAGACAGTCAAAGGCAGCCAAGACTTATCAGACCCGCGGCGCTGCACAGGGAAGGGGGATCATTGCGGCCGGGTGCCTGATATGCCGAAAGCTCACTCAGGTGCGGCTTGCCTCCCCCCCCCCCCGCAAAGCCAGACTTCAGCCTGCCACTGCCTCCCTGTCACCACGCACGGCATGCCACCCGTCCTATTTAGTCGTGTAATGTAAACGGGTGCATGGTGCTGTGTAGTGTTAAGGGGTCCAGAGGTGCAGGGTGCTGTGTAATGTAAAAGGGTCCAGAGGTGCAAGGTGATGTGTAATGTAAAGGGGTCCAGAGGTGCAGGGTACTGTGTAATGTATATACACAAACGGGAGTGAATGTGACCAAGAGCATGAGGTTGCTTGAAATATTTAAAGCAACAGTGGGGGGGCTAATTATATGTATAGACAAAGTAAGGAGCCACTCCTCAAATATGGGGTTGTTGCCGTAGCCAAAACATATGAGCATAAATAAGGGAACTGTCAAACAGGGAGTCTCCAAAGGTTAGAGAAATCACTGCTGACAAAAGAAGCTACATTGGCAATAATGGGCTATACTCAGATTAATAATATATACATAAATTTATTTAGAAAAATATATTATCTAAAAGGACCCCCCACCCCAAGTATGGAAGGGCTGTGAACAATTAAAGCCAAGTGAGTCTCTAAATAGACAAAAAGTGGCACATCAATGAACAAATAGTCCACTGTATAAGTGTTGGATACCAACACACAAAGACACATACAAACATATAACAAAAATTAGAACGGGTGTCCGGACAGTAGTGACCGCACTGATTGAGGTTCCCAGCGGTAATACACCGCATGAAAATATGGTATATAATGAAAAAATTGAATAAATTTTAATAACATATATAGAGGGAAACCCCAATGAGTGCGTCCCCGCGGGGGATAGAAATAGCGGTGGCTAATAACAGGGGATCAAAAGCTGAGGGGAGATAGCTGTATATATTCTGACATCCAGATGTAGCAAATGGTTTTCCAATAATGTCACATAGAAAAATAGGATTAATATCCAGTAGAGTCTAGTCCTGAATAGCTAAGTCCCATATGGATTAAGGTGTTGATTAGAACCATCAATGATGATGTAATAATATTATTCCATAGAAATCTATGTGGTTCATAATTTTTGACAACCTTCATGTATTTTGAACAGCAAAAAATGAGGTGCACCTGTTATTCCCCTTAAGTGAGCATATGTCCAATGATAGCTGAGTGGGGGTCCAAGTTGAACACCCCTGCAGACAATAGGTGAATGTCACCTTACCGTTTCCTCGGGAACATAGGTAAATCTCGTTTCCGTTGCTTGCCTGAGTTGCTCTATGGGGTTTCACTATATGCCGTGAGTGAATGGCCAGAGCAGGGAAGACTCCACAGCTATAGTCACCGGAGGTGTCAGTAATGATACTGAGCCGCGCCGCAATGAAGGGGAAAGTTGGTATCGTTATTGCAGCGTATAGCAGTCGGCGTGTATACGCTCGCTCTCTTCGGTTGTTTGTTGATCCGGGGGATCACCACCGTCCGTCGCCCGTGATGACGTCAACGCGTTTCGCTGGGCGTGGTCGCGTAGCTTCTTCTGGACGATGGGAGGGTTGGCGTGCACGGCTCCTATATAGTCCGTCAGTGCACGCCTCCTCCTGATTGGATTTTTTGGTATTGATTTGCGGAGTTGGTATAACGGGTTCCGTCCCCGTGTGTTGATACAGTTACCGAGTTGAATGTATGTTGTTCTACATGGCAGTAAGTCCCAATGTAATCTTAATGGCATTGTCTATAGGGGCGCCAATTTACAGCTTTTTTTGAAAAAGAAAGGGAATGGAAGCACCACCACTATTTCAAGTGTCTTAATACAGTGTTATCTTTCCATTTTTCTTTCCTCTCCTTCCCATAAGACATAATCTTTCTTTGATAAAGATTAAAGTATAATGACCTAATAGGGCCAACAAAGGGTACACATAAGGGGAGGGGGGTCACTACTGTCCGGACACCCGTTCTAATTTTTGTTATATGTTTGTATGTGTCTTTGTGTGTTGGTATCCAACACTTATACAGTGGACTATTTGTTCATTGATGTGCCACTTTTTGTCTATTTAGAGACTCACTTGGCTTTAATTGTTCACAGCCCTTCCATACTTGGGGTGGGGGGTCCTTTTAGATAATATATTTTTCTAAATAAATGTATGTATATATTATTAATCTGAGTATAGCCCATTATTGCCAATGTAGCTTCTTTTGTCAGCAGTGATTTCTCTAACCTTTGGAGACTCCCTGTTTGACAGTTCCCTTATTTATGCCCCTACTGTGTAATGTAAAAGGGTCCAGAAGTGCAGGATGTTGTATATTGTAAAGGGGCCAGAGCTGCAGGGTGTGGTGTAATGTAAAAGAGTCCAGAGGTGCGGTGCTATGTAATGTAAAGGGGTCCAAGGTGCTGTGTAATGTAAAGGGGTCCAGAGGTGCAAGGTGCTGTGTAATGTAAAGGGGTCCAGAGGTACAAGGTGCTGGAACCCCACATCCTATCATTAATCACCGCCACAAAGCGCCGCCGCCGCACCCCCCCTACTCCCAGCTGCTTAGTCTAAAAATGTCCGGGCCTATTTTTTGTCCCAGTCCGGGCGTGCATAGGCCTGTGACTGATTGCAAATGAGCACAGGTTGATTATAGCTGGTGATGTAGCTGGACAGACAAGCCTTGATTATTAATGTGTATGTAAACCCTAAAAATTAACCTATTTTCTCCTATTTGGTCACTTAAATAAAAGTGTTTTTGAAAAGTGTTTTGTTGCATCTGTTCGAAAAATTCAAATGCAATATTGATACGAAAAGGAGATGTACTTTGAAGTCCAGGCCTATAGTAATACAATTGCTTCTTAATAAATCCAGTGAGTATATTTTTGCAATAGTTTTGCACAGAGCAGCCCCGTTCCTCCTCCTTTCGGTTCCCATGCTGGCGCTCCTGTCCCCTCCCTTCCAGCCGACTATTCCCCCATAGCAAGCATCTTGATATGGTTGAACCCGAGCAGGCTCAATCCTGAGCTGCTGCTCTGTGTGTCCATTTACACAGGGAGCCCCCTGCTCACCTCATTGGCTGACTGGCTATGATTGACAGTAGGGGGAGCCTATGGATCAATGGAGTAAGAGACCCAGGAGAGCCTCTGTTCTCATGCATATCGCTGGATCAAGATGGGGCTCAGGTAAGTATTGGGGGGTGGCTGCACACAGAAGATTTTTTTACCTTCATGCATAGAATGCATGGAGGTAAAAAACCTAGAGCCTTTACAACATGGATCTGTGCTAGCCACTCAAATTTCTCCACATTAAATTAATTAACGCATGCATTTTTGGAGTGCAAACGATAGAAATATAGAAAGGAGCACCAAACTAAAACTGGATGAAAAAAGTCCAAGATAATTTAATAGTTGGTAAAACTTAGATTAACAATTTACAAGCAGCTGCTGAGCGGCAGTGATGTTTTGGAGCTGGTTTTGTGCACATAGGTGTTGTCATGCTGAAATACAAAAGGGTATTTCCCATACGGTTTTCATGTGGTTGGAAGCACACAATTGTCATTGAATGCTCTAACATTACCATACTCTTCACTGGAAAAACGATAACTTGGGGGCAGGTGTACACAAAGTATATATTGAAAATAATTATACTAAGCCTGATCAATAACAGAGGCTTAGAGTGTCCTTGTACAAGCAGCTGCTGTGCTGGCATGTTGTCATCATAATGTTCATAGTATTTTTCACACAGGTTATTAAGTTATAAAATGGAGCCAATACAAGGCAGCTTTTGCAACTGGCACCTGTTAGCAGAAGATCCAGATTGTAATCAACTATCTTTACAGCATCATAAAGCATTTAACACTTACCCATTTCCCAGGCAGCAGCATGCTGGGATGTGTGTACATGCTCTGATAAACATGCATCTCATTGAAGGCCACATGATGGCAATAAAATACACCCAGGTGTTTACTATTATCACCGCCTTTCCATCATTAAAGAGGTATTAACATGGTGAGCCTAATCATTTCTCACCTCAAATAAACTGTCCCCTCAAGGAGAACTCATTACATCGAGGAGTAAACACTACTTTCCTCTAATATGCATCACATTCAGAAAGAAGTTTAACTGAACATGCTTGGTAGATGTCATTCCTTTAAAGGAAAAAAAATATTTCTAAAGTTAGTTCACATTTATTAAATACTACCAATTACTTATTATAAAATGTGGCATACTACTTACAGTAAGGGAAACCGTAAGGTAAAAAATAAACAGTGCAGACTTCACACTCTCCATAAGCAACGATTACATACTCATAACAAGATAAAATGATTTAGTATCTTGCAGTAGGAAACTTTTTTTTTTAAATCTGTCCACCCAATATGTAAGACCCCTTTCACACTGAGGCAGCGGGTCTGTTAGTGGTAAAGTGCTGCCAGATTTAGCGGCAAATTATCGTTGTTTTAGCAGTGATTTTCAGCCGCTAGCGGGGCGCTTTTAATGCCTGCTAGTGGCCGAAGAAAGGGTTAAAACCGCCCATTTTGCGGCACTTCACAGGTGCTTCAGAAGTGCTGCCCATTCATTCCTATGGGCAGGGGCGGTGTAGGAGCACTGTATAATGCTGCCAGCATTGTTGAAGAGGTTAAAGGGGTGGGGGGGTCAGCATGTCAATGCTCAGACCATACACCGTGCACTGCATCAAATTGGTCTGCATGGCTGTCGTCCCAGAAGGAAGACTCTTCTAAAGATGATGCACAAGAAAGTCCACAAAGAGTTTGCTGAAGACAAGCAGACCAAGGACATGGATTACTGGAACCATGTCCTGTGGTCTGATGAGACCAAGATAAACGTATTTGTTTCAGATGGTGTCAAGCGTGTGTGGTTGCAACCAGGTGAGGAGTACAAAGACAAGTGTGTCTTGCCTACAGTCAAGCATGGTGGTGGGAGTGTTATGGTCTGGGGCTGCATGAGTGTTGCCACCACTGGGGAGCTACAGTTTATTGAGGGAACCATGAATGCCAACATGTAGTGTGGCCCAGTCTCCCAAGGGAGGGGATCATGCTCTGCTTCAGTAAGCAGAGCATGATCCCCTCCCTTGGGAGACTGGACCACTTGGCTTCAGGGCAGTATTCCAACATGATAAACGACCCCAAACACACCTCCAAGACCACCTCTGTCTTGCTAAAATGTTAAGGGTAAAAGTGATGGACTGGCCAAGCACGTCTCCAGACCTAAACCCTATTGATCATCTGTGGGGTATCCTCAAACGGAAGGTGGAAGAGAGCAAGGTTTCTAACTTCCACCAGCTCCGTGATGTCGTAATGGAGTGGAAGAGGACTCTAGTGGCAACCTGTGAAGCTCTGGTGAACTCTATGCCCAAGAGGGTTAAGGCAGTGCTGGAAAATCATGGTGGCCACACAAAATTTTTACTTAGGGGGTGTACTTACTTTTGTTGCCAGTGGTTTAGCCAATAATGGCTGTGTGTTGAGTTATTTTGAGGGGACGGCAAATTTACACGGTTAAACAAGCTGTACACTCAATACTTTACCATTGTAGCAAAGTGTCATTTCTTAAGTGTTGTCACATGAAAAGATATAATAAAATATTTTCAAAAATATGACAAGTGTACTCACTTTGTGAGATACTTTATGTGGCCTTTTATTAACCAGTTGCAGGCTGAGCCATAGCCGAATGATGGCTACAGCGCAGTGGTAAAACTCTGGAAGGGTGTACTATGACGTCCTCCCAGAATCGCTACCATGCTACCCCTGGGGCACGCACAGGGCCGGACTGGCCTACCGGGATACCGGGAAAATTCCCAGTAGGCCGGCTGCCTGTCAGTCAAATCAATCAATGCAGGGCCGCACACGCGGCCGCACTTTGAAATTATGCATAATGCAGGGTGGACGCCTGCCTGCCCTATACCTCCAGTCAGTGACATGGGTACAGTGTTGTCGGTAAAAAGCAGCGGTGCCGGCCGGCTGCCGGCGGGTTGCGGCCGCCATGCTCACCGCCGCAGTGCCGCACTTTCTTTCCTTCCCGCTGTGTGGACTCAGTCATCACTCACTGACTGGAGAGATCATGTCACGAGTCACTCTGAGGGAGGGGAGGAGCGCCGAGCAGGAGAACCGAACGTGACCGGCGTCATCATCCCATCGTCCCATGCGGTGCGGCGCCAGTACCACTTTCTCCTGCAGGGTGATGAAGGAAGGCCGCAGAGGAGAGGAGTTAACCGCGCCGCCCGGCCACCCTTGGAGCACGTGCGTGTGTTGTCACAGCAGACACAAATTACAATTGGCAGTGGCAAGGCAAAGGTAGGACAAGCAAACGGTCAAGGTGAACTAGAATTATCCTACTAGGCCTGCATTATCTCTCTCTCTCTCACCATATGATATAACGGTGCACCCCCGGGCCCCCCCCTCCTCTCTCTGTCACCTACCTTTTTGCTGCCCCTGTTGTAAACTGTATAATAATCTCAGAGAGAAGGGGGGGGGAGTGCACCGTGCAATGGTGTGAGAGAGAGAGATTATACAGATTACAATTTGCAGGGGCAGAAAAGGTAGGTGACAGAGAGGGGGGTAGGGAATTGACCAATGACCATGCAATGGTGAGAGAGACATTATACAGTCCAGATTACGATTTGCAGGGGCAGCAGCATGGTGCACCCAGGCACCCCCCCCCCCCCTCTCACTCTGTCACCTTTGCTGCCCCTGCAAATTGTAATCTGGACTGTATAATCTCTCTCTCTCTCTCTCTCTCTCTCCATTCCATGGTCAACCCCCACCCCCCCCCCCCTGCACCTACCTTTTTAAATGCCAACAAAAATGTCATTAAAAAAAAAAAAAAATCTGCCTGCGCTTAACTGGTTGGGGACCAGTCTCCCCCAACCATTGCAGCCCCCCTCTCTCCCCCCCACTATTGCAGCCCCCTCTCTCCCCCACTATTGCAGCCCCCTCTCTCCCCCACTATTTCAGCCCCCCTCTCTCCCCCACCATTGCAGCCCCCTCTCTCTCACTCCCACCATTGCAGCCGCTCTCTCTCTCTCCCGCCATTGCAGCCCCTCTCTCTCTCTCCCACCATTGCATTGCATTCTCTCTCTGTTGCAGCTCCTCTCTCTCTCACTATTGCAGACCCTCTCTCTCTCTATTGCAGCCCCTCTTTCTCTCTATTGCAGCCCCTTCTCTCTCTCTCTCTCTCTCTCTCTCTCTCTCTCTCACCACTGCAACCACTGCAGCCCCTCTATCTCTCATCATTGCAGCCCCTTTTTCTCTCTCTCTCTCTCTCTCTCTCTCTCACACCATTAAAGCCCCTCTCTCTCACCATTGCAGCCCCTCTTTCTCACCATTTCAGCCCCTCTCTCATGGATTTCTTTTTTTTTTTTTAAAAAGCTAACTTATGTATTATAATAAAATATACTGTAAATAATAATAAATTGTGAATGTATTTATTATAATAAATGAAAAAAAATTCAGGTAAAAAAAAAATGCGCATTTATATATTTTTTGCCTGTTCTCTCTGCATTGATCTCTTGTATCATGTCCACAGTCTCTGACCATCTCTTGTTTCATGTCTGCAGTCTCTGACCATCTCTTGTATAGTGTCTGCAGTCTCTGACCATCTCTTGTATAGTGTCTGCAGTCTCTGACCATCTCTTGTATCATGTCTGCAGTCTCTGACCATCTCTTGTATCATGTCCGCAGTCTCTGACCATCTCTTGTATCATGTGAAGTCTGCAGTCTCTGAGGGAGTTTGGAGAGGAGTCAAAAGTGGGAGTGTCGCTGGGATGGGGATCATGGGAGAAGTCAGAGAAACCAGAGCCACCAAGCTGGAGCCGATTGACTGATCCCTGCAAGGTGCACCTAAAAGGAGGTCAGTGACAGCACCGCAAGGCCAGCCTAAGTGGGGGGGGAGTCACTGATGTAAGGGGGAGTGAATACAATAATGTAAAGGGACACTGATATAAAGGTTTCCCCCCTTATATCAGTAACCCACCCCTTACCTAGGCTGCTTTCACATTGAGGCGTTAGGGGCATCGGCGGTAAAGCGCTGCAATTTTTAGGGGTGCTTTACCGACTTTTTTGCAGTGCTTTCGGCCGCCATTGGGGACTTTTAACCCCCGCTAGTGGCCGAAAAAGGTTAAAACGGTTAAAATCGCCCCCAAAAAGCGTTGCTGCTGATTTCAATGGCCCCCCCACAATCCCAGATTTCCTGGGGTCCCCCTTGATGATTGACCACTTTTAAATGGTATTTGCATATATATAAAGCCCTATGTGATTTTTATATCTGTCTTCTGTATATATAATACACTCTTCAAATGTGCATAGTTTTCCCCTTCATGAATAAGAAAATAATGACGTTATGCTATGGGGCTGGTATGACATTTTTTCCAGGGCTGGTTTTTATTCCCAGTCCGGCCCTGGGCACGCACCTGGGAATGTCCATGACCATCAGATCTGTTAGACCCGACACATCACGGAACGGGGTAAAGGGCCAATGACAGCAGCCCTTTACCATGTTATTGCACCATCCAATGACAGAGTGATCCAATGTCAACAGACGTGAGCATGTCTGGTTCAGCTCCTCCCCTCTCCTTGCACTGATTAGTACAGTGTGCAAGGGGAGGAAGGAGCCAGTTGCAGCAGCGCTGTGGGCTGGATCTGAAGTGTCCACAGCACTAATCTCTCTGCCCATTCCTACCCAGCCATGCTCATCCATGGCTTAGCCATGGCTCATTCATGCTTATCCATGTCACACTAGTGCTCACCCATGCCACATCACTTCTCATCCGTGCCACATTCATGTCACATCAGTGCTCATCTGTGCCACATCCATACCACTACAGTGCCCATAAGTGCCACACAAAAGTGAAATAGGTAGCAGAATGTATTTTGGGGTGCTATGTACATGCTGTGTGTTAGAAATATCTTATACGTGTTTTCATTTTCTTTCCACTATTTACAAAAACTTGTGGGAAAAAATGACATGTTAAAAAGACTCATTATGCCTCAGATTATTTGTTTTACAAATTGGGGCAAAATTTTGGAAGTTTCCATTGTCCTGGTGCTCCAGGACCTTTAAAAGTGTAAGAGGTAGTCAAGAAATTAAATGTGTAATTTATGTTCCTTGAATGCCTGATGGTGCTCCCTGCATGTTGGGCCTCTCACACATGTGGTATCACCATACTCAGGGAGGAGTAGTAGAATGTATTTTAGGGTGTAACTAGTGGTATGCATATGCTGTGTATGAGAAATAACTTGTTTGTCATGGACGCATGCCTTTTAGACCTGCAACAGGGCTCAGGTGCATCCCAGCCAGCAGGATTCCAACAGTAAAAAGACGTGCGTCATTGCGCATGCGCCAATCACGGAGAGCGCACACGCACGCACAGTAACGATGCCATGGTGCCCAGTGGCCTATAAAAGGGGGCTCCTACTGCTCATCCGTTGCTGTTTGAGCTGCAGCTTATCCTGAGACCTGATCCTGAACCTGCACCTGATCTGATACTGACCTGGCTCTCTGACCTCGCTGCTGTCTCCAGTCCTGACCTTTGGCTTCCTTGACCCTGCTCTGTTTACCTGTCTGCCTGATCTACTGTTGCCAAAACCAGCCTGAAGTCTGGCTATCCCTTGTCTGCTGCTTCTGCCGGAACTGATCCTCTGTATATGACCTGGCTTGTATTACCCCTCTCCTGCCTGCTGTGTGCGCCTGCTGTTCCCTGGCGCATCAGTATCCAGCTGACCTGCATCCGCTGACCTGCATCCAGCTGACCTGCATCCCCTGCACTCCAGCCGGCTCCAGCCTCTCTCAGAGGTCATCATCTCTGGTCTTAGAGTACCCAGCAGGCACTCATACCTCACTGTGCTCCTACGGTCACTGTCCCAACTCCAGGGCTGTACAAGAGGTCTCTCTCTGCACATCAGGCTCATCTCCAAGGTATGTGTCGTTATGACAAATTTGTGAAGACATTTTTACTAAAAATTACTAAAAATTACTAAAAATTGTGGGAAATAATTACAACGTCAAAAAACTCACCATGCCTCATACTAAATACCTTGGAATGTCTACTTTCCAAAAATGGGTCGTTTGGGGGGGTATTTGTATTTTCCTGGTTTGTTAGTGTCTCAAGAAATGTGATAGGCCATCAGTACATCAGGTGTTATCAATTTTCAGAGACTGGCTCCATAGTTTGTAGACTCTATAACTTTCACAAAGACCAAATAATATACATTTATTTGGGTTATTTTTTTTTCTTATATAACATTTTTGCTCTTTTTTCATTTACAGCGCAAAAAAAACCCCAGTGGTGATCAAATACCACCAAAAGAAAGTTATATTTGTGTGGGGAAAAAAAGAACAAATATTTCATATGGGTACAATGTTGCATGACTAATAGTCTTTTAAAATGTGAGTGCACTGAATACTGAAAATTGGTCTGGTTAGGAAAAGCGTTTAAGTGTCCAGCATCTTCCCAACTATATAAGCTAAAGTGGTCTACAGTTATTTGGTAAAGACTTGATCCCTTTTAAATAGGCACCATTAGACAGTGGGCAATGTAAACTAAGATTGGCAGCTGCTAAAGAATATGAGTTATAGCACGTAGCATCTTATTTTGGCGCATCACGTGTCAAATAAACTATGTTGCAGCACATATAGCTTCATTGAAGAATAGTAGAATGTTTAACTGCTTCGTTCCATCATTCCTTTGGCACACTACTGATCACCTCTGCACCTCAACTCTGCCAAAATCTTGGCAAACCCATGTTCTGTACCGTTATTCCATGCCAAAAAGTTGCACTTGAGATTTTTTTCAATTCAAACCCTCCAAACTTGACTATTATTTGATACATCCAAAAAAGCAGGCTTCAATGTTCTAATTATTTGACACACAAACCGGTTATTTGGCCCAGGGTTTTTTCCCACAATATGATATTTACCTATAATTTTCCTGATATAATCTGCAATTTTCTTTTCTTTTGATATTCTAGAAATCCCCTATAGCAAATATATAGTACATCTGCACATTTAACACCACTGCAATAAATCGCTGTTCATTCACAAAGCTAACTGCGTAATGAAAATAAACCCATTGACCTGCACAGTAATACGCTGCAGCTAGTAAGGTCTGGCCCTGTTCAGACTTGTGCTTAGGAGGATGGAAACATGGGGCCCACAGAAAAATCATGTTTACTCTCCTGAGTATTACAACAGGATGAAACAAAAAAAAAATATACAAAGTCCTAAATCATTTCCGCATGCAGTAATAAACTGCATGCAAAGTGGGAAAGGACCGGAAGAAAGCATTAGCTTCATATATCCATCAACATTAGACATATATGAGTGTAAATAAATCACAGATCCACAGGTATTTGTATAGTACATTTATAAATACAGGGTGGAATGCTTTATAATGACTGAAGTCACCAGCAACTTCCACACAACGTTTTACTGCACAATTACATTCCAAGTAACAAAATCATGTAATTTACATCTGTGACTTCTAGCAAGCTTACTGTATATATGTTTTTACAGTTCTCTACCTTTACCTTTATTACACAGCATATGATGTTTTGAACTATTCAGTCCTCTCAAATATTTTAGCAGTTTAATCACCCACTTGTTATCTATTACCTTAATATTTCAAAAGACAACTCCAAATATAATACTAAGCCCAGGTTCACACTGGGTACGATTTAGTTTGATTTGAGATGCGATTTCACATGTGAAATCGCATCTCAAATCGGCGGCAATTGCCAGCAATGACACCGTCCTAATCGGTGCGACGCCGCATTTGCGGCGCTGCACCGATTTCAAAACGTAGTTCCTGTACTACTTTTTGCGATTTCAGGACACAGATGTCTCCTAAATCGCGACGAAATCGGGACTGCCAGAGGGAGTGAAATCGCGCAAAATCAGCTGAAATCGCACGATTTCACTCCCGCAGCCCAGTGCGAACCAGGGCTAAAGGGGAGATTTAGTGCAAAATCTAGTGCTCTGGATAGAAACCAATCAGCTTCCAGGATTTTTTGTCAAAGCTTAATCGAACAAACTGAAGTTAGAAGCCGATTGGCTACCACGCACAGCTGCACCAGATTCTGTGTGCTCCATTTTCATTTAATCTCCCCTTACGGGTCTGTTTACATGGGCTTTCTGCCTGACGGACTCCATTTTGCATAGCGGGGGATCGATCCATTGATCTCCGAAGATTAGGCGGATGACAGGTCCGTCTCCAATCACTGATAGGAGATCGGATAAAAATTGGACCGTCTCTCCATTTTCATCCGATCCGATTCTCCAGACGAATGGGAAAATTTGTTTTACCCTTTTTTCAAACAAATAGAGCTTTCTTTTGGTGGTATTTGATCAACTCTGTGGTGAGACTAACAATTTTGCCGACTTTAGAACGTTATGGGGCATTTGTGGAACAATCTCGTCCTTGTGACAAATTAAATAAGGCTCTTTACAAGAAAGAGCTGCTAATTCTGATACTTTCCTAGCAGAAGAGATAGCAATCAAAAAGGCAAATTTCCTGCTCAAAAAGTTCAAATGAATATGGCAAATAGGTTCAAAAGGTTGCCTTTGCAACACTGACAATACAGTACCAAATTCAAATCCCATGGGCACAGGGGAGACTTGACTGGCAGATTAATCCGCAGTACCCCCTGAATGAAATCCTGAACTAGGGAATGAGATGCCAGCGGTCTTTGAAAAAAAGACCGATAGAGCCGATATTTGATCCTTCATGGTACTAAGGGCAAATTTCATATCCACTCCTAACTGGCAAAAAGCGAGAATCCTACTTATGTCATACTTCTGAGGGTTCCATCTTCTGTTTTCACACCATGAAACATATTCATTTCAGACTCTTTAGTAGACAAGCCTGGAGGCTGGCTTTCTAGCATTAATGAGTGTAGAAAGAACTGGACCTGAGATCCCTCGATTCTTCAAAATGTGTGTCTCAGTAGCCAGACCATCAAATTTAGCTTTTGTAAGGGAGGATAGAACACTGGACCTTGTGACAGCAGGTCGTGACGAAGCGGAAACTTCCAAGGTCTTCCTACCGCCATCTTTATGAGAGTAATCACGAGAAAGAACAGCAACCAATCATTGGATTGTTACCTGGTTAAGGGATAGGTCCTCTGGTAGCGAGGAGGGCGATGTTCTTATATTTCCTCCCTAGCAGTCCCTCTCCGCCAGTCACCAGGTGTGGACTAGCGTTACGGAGATATATGGCCCAATCACTAGGTATTGGAGAAGAAGTGTGGTGGTGATCAGGACACTGGTGCTGGTGTATACTGGTTTGGTGGCACTGCAATCAAGAACACTGGCACTGGCATGGCAATGATCCGAACACTGTTGCTGGTTTGATTTGCTCTGCTGACACTGGTGTGACTAGTGATACGAACAGTATTAATGGCTTCACTAGCTCTGTTGACAATGGCACTGATGTGGAGTGATCAGGACACTGGTGCTGATGTATACTGGCATGGCATCACTGTATTTAAGGGCACTGGCACTAACATTCCCCATGATTAGGCTCTGAGGGGCCGAGCAAAATGCATTGGGGGCCTGGCCTGGGCGGGGCGGGGGCCCAGTCTGAGTTTGTCTTTTTTACTACTGAACACCTGTGTGGATGTGTGGCACCAGAGATTTCCCCCTCTCTCTCTCTCTAACTAACTAGCATGGCAGTGTTCAGAATACTGGTATGGCTGTGATAAGAACACAAGTATGATTTTTTTTTAGGAGACTGGTGCTGGCGTATACTAGTCTGGTGTCACTGCAATCAGGAACATTGGCTGGCGGTAGTGGTCTGCTGACACGGATTGGTATAGGTAGTGATAAGCTAGAGTGTTAATGGCAGCACTGGGGGCTAGACATATGCAGAATAAAATATTTTGTTTCGTAATTTCGTTTTCGTCCGGAAAATAAATTAATTTCGTTACTCCCGAAAATCGTTTTAACTTATTTCGTTTTCGTCGGGAAAGTTTTCGTCCGAAAACGTCGATTTTCGATGCTTTGTCGAATTTTCGTCGTTCAATTCCTACCTATATTCACTTTCTTCCTATTCACTGTATTCAGAACAATGATTTTCGATGCTTTGTCGAATTGAACGACGAAAATTCGACAGCATCGAAAATCGTCGCATCTGAACGAAAATAAAGCATTTTTTATGTCGGATCTTACGGTTTTCGTTTCTTGCGCTTTTGTTAAAACGATAACGAAAATACCCGATTTTCGGACGAAAATGCATTCTAACTAAAATGAATGCACAGGTCTACTGGGGGCTAGTGATTAGGGACACTGGATGGTACTGGTGTGTGTGTCTTCTTTATTCTATATAGAATTGTTTTTCTGTGCTTGATCGAATGCTGGGGAATGTTTTTATGATTCAGATGAGGATTGTCAGGAAAAAATATAGCAAATTTATAAGATTATCAAATAGGTTTATAATCTTTGTGGGACTTCCATAAATCCAGGTCTGAGGATTATTACAAACTAAAGGCAAAATCATTCTCTACCCAGGTTCTGTGAAACCCTGGGGTTCCTCCAGTAGTTTCTAGGGGGTTCTTTGTGGCTTCCTGACTTCCCATTGGATATTACTTGCATAGTTCCAGGGACAACACCACTTGGCAGCTGCATGACCTCAATTATCTATCCCAGCTGTCTGTAAGGGTGACATTCTGGCCACCATGCTAAGAGGGGCATTCTTGCCACTGATCGCTATTGTATGGGGGCATTTTCTCCACTGACCCCAAATACATGGGTTTTAGCAGGGGTTCTCTAAAACCCCAAAATAATTTTTAAGTGTTTCTCTGGGGTAAAAAGTTTGAGAAAAGTTGCTATAGGTTGTCAAGCAGAAATGTAGCAGAAGAAGCCCAAAACCAAAAAGATATCTACAGTGGGGGACAGAAAGCATTACTAAATTGTTCAGGCCCCATCAGTGGTGGTGACTGCCATGAATGACAGAATTTGGCTCCTCAATCACCACCCTAGCACACAGCAGATTTTATGCATGTTTCTTATTTGGTCAGAGAATGTCTCCTTCAATGAGAGCACACAATGGTGGATCTAGAACTGCCTCCTCATGTTTTAGAAAACATAACACCATTCCAAGGAGTCTTTGGGACCTTTTCATAACATTGTGGTAAATACATATTTTCTGTTTATGAGAAACTATGCAATATTTTCCAATAATATCTCCCACAGCACACAATAACATACGTGATGAGAAGCATATTACTAATACATTGCAGTAAAAATATAAATAGCATTATGTAATGTAGCCTCCAGCACAATACACAATTATAAGCACAAGTTCGCGCCCACACTGTCAGGTATTATGCAATGTTTGGAGCCTTGAATAGGTAATTAGTTCTTACGGACCATGTTTTTCAATTTAAAATTAAGATTTTTTTAATCTGCAGAGGTTACAGCTTGTAAAACCACATGGTGTAAGAAATATGATGTGCTTTATGACATACTGTACGTCATCTCTGAAAATAGCTGGTGGGTGTCATGGGTTGGCATGGGCTTTCTCTGCCACTAGTAGATAGGCAGTGTGTGCACAACAAATGACAAAGCAAGAGAATTATACACAAATCCATAGCACACACACCATCAGATACTGAAATGCACCCTATTAGCGGCAATTGAACTGTTCAAATTGGTGTGGTGCTGCACCAATTTGAAAATGTAATTCCTGCAATACTTTTGGCGATTTCGGGGTGCGACTTGCATAGGCAACTGTGCATGAAGCTGCGCAGATGTCTTCCAAATTGCACTGACAGATGAAGTCACCCGATTTCAAAGCCGCAGTCAATGTGAACGAGGGCTAAAATTTTGTTGTGTGGACTGACTAGTAGAGGTAAAATAAACCAGTGTTTCATAGGGCAATTTTCTACAAATTTGAATCACTTTTAATCACCATCATGACCAAATACATTTTTGCATAACAAAAAAATACAAGAAAATATATATATATATTGTAGCTTTTAAATGGTCTTTAAATGTGTTGGCTGCATGTGTTTTTATTCTTCAAGCAAAGAACATTTTCAGCAAGTACAGAAAATACCTGTTAAGATGCAATGTCCTTGTCTCATGCATGCTGTAAGCTGAATTTAATATTATGTTTTTCATGTAATGAAGATGAACAAGGGAAGACTGATTTGAAGTCCATAGCTACAGTGGATGAGTGGATAAAAATATCACTTATTCGTTTCAAAGTTAAAATAAAGAGGGGGGGGGGAGTTAGAAAAGTGAAAACGAATACCACTGCAATGTATTACACGTATGGTTTTGGGGTTTAGATATGCTTTAACCACTTAAAGACCCCCGCACGCACATATACGGCCACAACATGGCTCGTACAGGCACAAGGGCGTAAATTTACGTCCCCGCCTGAGTGCGGTTCGGGGGTCCCATCGGGACCCCCTCCGCGGCGTGCGGGGGTCTCCCTACCTCTGGGAGCGATCCGGGATCTGCGGGCGGATGTCCGTGATATCCGCCCCCCCCCCGCGATCGCTCCCAGCCAATGGGAGCGCGCTCCCAGCCTGTCACTTCCTCCTCCTGTGTTTACACAGGAAGGAGGAAATGATGTATTCTCTCATCGCAGCGCTGTTTCCCAGCGCTGCTGATGAGAGAAGACATCACAAGTAAGTGTGCACCAACACAACACTGACACACACTCACATAGGCATATTAACCCCTTGTGATCGCCCCCCCCCCCACCCCCCTGTCACAGTGTTACTGAATGCAGTGATTTAATCACTGCATTTAGTGTCAGTGTGACAGGCACTGTAAAAAACAGTTAGTGTTAGGTTCAGGATAGCCCCCCCACCCCCCCTAATAAAGTTTTAACCCCCTGATCACCGCCCTAGTTAACCCTTTCACTCCCTATTGCCAGCGTCACTAAGCGATCATTTTTCTGATCGCTGTATTAGTGTCGCTGTTCCCGCTAGGTAGCTATTTTTTTTTATTGCGATTTTTTTTTTTTACTAAAGACATGTGGCTAAATAAATTTTGGCCTAAATGTTTGACTAAAATTTAGTTTATTTGATTTTTTTTTAACAAAAAGTAAAAAAGTGTTTTTTTTTCAAAAATGTCGCTCTATTTTTGTATATAGCGCAAAAAATAAAAATCGCAGAGGTGATCAAATACCACCAAAAGAAAGCTCTATTTGTGGGAAGAAAAGGACGCAAATTTTGTTTGGGAGCCACGTCGCACGACCGCGCAATTGTCTGTTAAAGCGACGCAGTGCCGAATCGCAAAAACACCTTGGGTCATTTACCAGCGTATTGGTCCGGGTCTTAAGTGGTTAAAAAGTGACAATAAAAGATATCCTTATTTCCCAAAAATAATTCATAATAATCCACTACATAATAGCCCTGTACTCTGTTTTTCATGAAATTGTTTCTTACTGTGTTTTTCTGTCTTCTTGTAACGTCCCCTGTGAGCTCCCAAATCTCTAATTTTCCTTCTTTGTTTGTGACCAAGTGCAATACTTTGTGCATGCTACAAATACCATACTTTATGTCAGCTGCAAGCAAGAGAGGGTAGCCATGTTCGTGCATACAGTGGGACCATACAGAATGAATGTAGCCACCCTCTAAGTCTAAGGCCGCGTACACACGAGGGGATATGTCCGCTGAAAACGGTCCGATGGACCGTTTCAGCAGACATCTCCGCTCGTGTGTATGGGCTAGCGGACAGATTTCTCCACCCGACAGATTTCAAAGCAAGCTTTGAAATCTATCCGGTGGGAATCTGTCCGCCCGACATGTCTGCTGGTTAGTACACTTACCAGCAGACATGTCGGCTCCCACCACCGCCGCGCCGCTGCCGAATGGATTCGGCGCATGCGCGGAAGTGTTTTACTTCCTGGTGCGGTGACGTAGCGGTGACGCGGCGGCGTCAACGTCACCGCTGCGTCATCGCCACGTCACCGCGCCGTCCGGCGGCGGGGAATTTGATCCGATGGTGTGTACACGCCATCGGATCAAACTCCCGATCGGACATATCCGATGGAAATGGTCCGCGGACCGTTTTCATCGGATATATCCGATCGTGTGTATGGGGCCTACCAGGTAGTCCGATAATAACATCCCTCCAAAAAAATGGATCTGGTAATTTGGAGGCAGCCAATAGCAAAATAATAATGTTAAGAATACATACTTGAATAGATAATTTTTTAAAACCAGAGTTTGGTGCGCTTTTAAATCCTTGCCACTGAGTGTACACATACAGATGAAACTTGAAAAATTAGAATATCGTGCAAAAGTTCACTTATTTCACTAATGCAACTTAAAAGGTGAAACTAATATATGAGATAGACACATTACATGCAAAGCAAGATAGCTCAAGCTGTGATTTGTCAAAATTGTGATGATTATGGCTTTGTCAGGAAAGGTTCCATCCGCTGGTGCTATTTATGTTCTGTCTTGCAGTGCTGCGTCCCACCAGCAGGGGTCTCCTGGCAGTTCGGAGCTGTCAGGGGAACTTCCCCCTGCTGGTATATCACCTTTGGGACGCAGTACTGGCCTCCACCAGCGGATGGACCCTGGCAGTGTGGAGCACCTGGCCCTTGCTGCGTTCAGGTGTGACCTGAACATAATTAACACGCCCCTATTTATACCCGGCAAGTTCAAGCAGAACTCGCCCTGGTATCTGTCTATTTACCGGACCCTGAGCCTGATACCTGACCCTGCTGTCCCCGTTCTGGACTTCTGACCCGACCCAATCCGATCTGTCCCGACCTGATCCCTCTCCTGGACATTTCCTTCCTGCCCATTCCCTGTCTGCAGCTTCTTTGGTGATCTCCTGGTATTTGACCCCGGCTTGGCTTTTGGTTTATGATTACGGCATTTCCCCTGGACTTGTATATATGCTTTGTGTTATTTGTGCACTGGTTGTCGTCACCTGTTTGTTCACCTTTGTAAATAAAACACCTTTTTATTCCACTATATACAGTGTTGGTCTCCTCTGTGTAGGCACACAGTCCTGGTCCATTTAGAATCACTGGCAGGCTTACAGCTCATGGAAACCCCAAATCCACAATCTCAGAAAATTAGAATATTGTGAAAAGGTGCAATATTCTAGGCTCAAAGTGTCCCACTCTAAAAAGCTAATTAAGCCATAACACCTGCAAAGGGCTCCTGAGCCTTTAAATGGTCTCTCAGTCTGGTTCAGTAGGAATCACAATCATGGAAAAGACTGCTGACCTGACAGTTATGCAGAAAACCATCATTGACATCCTTCATAAGAGGAAAGCCTCTAAAGGTAATTGCAAAAGAAGTTGGATGTTCCCAAAGTGCTGTATCAAAGCACATTAATAGAAAGTTATGTGGAAGGGAAAAGTGTGGAAGAAAAGGGTGCACAAGCAGCAGGGATGACCGCAGCCTGAAGAGGATTGTCAGGAAAAGACCATTCAAAAGTGTTGGGGACTTTCACAAGGAGTGGACTGAGGCTGGAGTCAGTGCATCAAGAGCCACCACACACAGACGGATCCTGGACATGGGCTTCAAATGTCGTATTCCTCTTGTCAAGCCACTCCTGAACAACAAACAATGTCAGAAGCGTCTTACCTGGGCTAAAGAAAAACAGACCTGCTCAGTGGTCCAAAGTCCTATTTTCTGATGAGAGCAAATTTTGCATCTCATTTGGAAACCAAGGACCCAGAGAATAGAGGAAGAATGGATTGACACACACTGCAAGATTCTTGAAGTCCAGTGTGAAGTTTCCACAGTCTGAGTTGATTTGGGGAGCCATGTCATCTGCTGGTGTTGGTCCACTGTGCTTCATTAAGTCCAGGGTCAACACAGCCGCATACCAGTAGTGAAGAGCTTAGAGTTCAAGTCAAACCCATGTTCGTCTCGAACATCTTCTGTTCAGTCATTCGCCGAATTTCGAACATTATGGGCCGTTCGCACCAAATTCGCCATAATTCACTGCAGCATGGCAGTGCATTGCTGGCTGATGATTGGCCAAGCGTGCACTATGACCCGCATGCTTGGCCAATCACAGCGCCGTAAGCAAAGAGAGACATAATTGGCCAAAGCCAGGATGGTTTTGGCCAATTATGTCTCAGGGGGTTAGTACACGCCCCACACTATATAAGGCTGCCTACGTGACGGCCTTGTGTAGTGTGTTGCGGCGGTGGTGAAAGACAGGGAGAGAGGCAGTGTCATTTCATTTGAGTTAGATAGAGCATGCAGGCGAGTCAATTAGCTATAGTTACAGTGTGTAGAGAAGATATATGCATCCCAGGTGTTTTATATATATTTATACACTGTATTCAGTTTAGCTAGATTCATTCCTGTATTCTCTTCCTAATATACGGACAGGCAGGTGATTGTGCTAGCTGCAATATTTTCAGTTAGTGTACTGTCTCCTCTGCACAGTGTGCACCTAACGCTATCTGAATACAATTGCTGGTGTTCTCTTACTAATAATACTACAGGCAGGCAGTTGATTCTGCTAGCTGCAGTATAATCAGTTAATATATACACATCCCAGCTTTGTGCAGCTACATCTGCCTGCAGGCCATTAGTATGTCTGGAAGGACAACAATGAGAGGCAGACAGTCACGTACCGATAAGAGGGCAAGCAGGATCTGCGTCTAGAGGCAACAGTACAGGTCGTGGACACATGCACATGGCCGTGGCAGCTGGCCACGTTGAGCCGCAACATGCCGAATACTTGGTTGAGTGGATGACCAAGCCGTCCTCGTCCTCCTCACCCTCTCTCATTCAGGCTCAGGGTACTTTGTCTGGCAAAGCAGCTGCCAACACAGCCTTTTCCCTTGGTTTAATGGCATCAGTCACTCCTTCCCTAGCCCTATCATGTCCTCCTGAGTCCCCTGAACTGTTTGACCACAGTGTTGGGTACATGCTGCAGGAGAATGCGCAGCATTTTGAAGGCTCCGATGATGGTATCCAGCTAGAGGAAGGCAGTAATGTGAGCCCAGAGAGAGGGGTGCCCAAGAAGGACAGCAATCTGGCAATCATGTTCCCCCAGCTGCAGCATACTGCCAGGTTTGTCCCAGTGATGAGGAGGGAGGGGATGATGAGGTCACTGACTCCACATGGGTGCTTGATAGGAGAGAGGAGGAGGCACATCAACAAGGCAGGATGCCCTCCAGGGGACAGCTTAAGGGCAGCACACCGACTGCACTACACCGCAGAGCTCGCATGTGCAGGGCACTGCTGTCTCTCCCCTTTATTCTAATTTTTTTTGGTGTGGGCTTTTTTGAGAGGAGTGCATCAGATCTCACCACTGCTATTTGCAACATATGTCTCAAGTGTATCAAACGTGGCCAAAACATCACCCGCTTGGGCACCATATTCTTGATCAGACATATGTCGACCTGCCATGCAATTCGTTGGCAAGCATACCTAAAAGACCCACACCAAAGAACAAAGCAGACCTCTCCTTGCTCCTCATCAGCTGGGATCTCCAACCCCACTATACATTCAGTCCTCTCAGAAACCTCCACTGAGAGGAATGAAGGTGTAGAATTAGGTGTGTCACAGCCAAGTACTTGCGGGTAATCTGCTATCGGTACACCGATATCAGGTTGTACCAGGCAAATTTCCCTGCCCCAGCTGCTGCAGCGCCAAAAGCAGTTCGCTCCCAGCCATCCACATGCCCAGCGGTTGAATGCTAGCTTGGCTAAATTGCTAGCACTTCAACTGCTGCCTTTTCAGTTGGTAGACTCTGCCCCCTTCTGTGAGTTTGTGGGTACCTTTTTCTCATGGAAGGTGATTCCGGCTCTCTACCGGCATGTGGAAGGCAATGTCCATGCCTCGCTGGACAGGGCGGTCAGCGGTAAGGTGCATATTACCGCTGACTCATGCTCCAGCATGCATGGACAGGGATGTTACCTATCGCGCACGTCACATTGGGTTACGGAACCAGCGTTCAAGGGGCTACACAAGTACGCAGGCAAAAATATACCATGCAGTGCATGAGCTGATGTGCTTGGGGAACAGGAGCCACACTGGGGCAGAGGTTCTGTCAGCTCTGCAGGGGCAGGCTCAGAGGTGGTTGACGCCACGCCAGCTTAAGCCAGGAATGGTGGTTTGCGACAATGGGACCAACCTCCTCTCCGCCTTTCCGATAGGGACAAATGACCCCCATGTGCCCTGTTTAGCTCACGTCCATAACTTGGTGGTGCAGCGGTTCTTGGGCAGGTACCCGGGCTTACAGGATGTCCTGAAGCAGGCCAGGAAACTGTGTGCATTTCCGCCGGTCATATAATGCCAGTGCTCGGGTGTCTGACTTCCAAAAGGGATACAAACTGCCCAAGAACCGACTAATCTGTGACATGCCCACCAGGTGGAACTCTACGTTGGCCATGCTGCAGTGGCTGCCCACGCAGCAAAGGGCCATCAATGAGTATCTGTGCCAATATGGCACCAGGACAGGGTCAGGGGAGCTTGTTTTTTCCCCCACGCCAGTGGGCCACGATCAGGGATGCATGCAATGTCACCATTTGAGGAGGCCACGAGGATGGTGAGCAGTGACAGTGCATGCATCAGATACACTGTCCGTCTTATCCACCTGTTGGAGCACACACTGCATAGGAATAATGCACAGGGCACTTGAGGCAGAACAGAGAGAGGAAGAGGAGGACTTCCTTACCTCTCAAGGCCCCCTTTATCCAGACAGTGGTCCTGCTTGCCCGCCTATCACACAGGAAGAGGACGAGGAGGAGGAAGAGGATTGTGTCAGCATGGAGGTAGCACTCCGCACTAGCACTCAGCATCAGTCTTCAAGGGATCAAATGCCTCAGCAAACCTACACTGCATGGCCTCCCTGATCCTGCAAAGCCTGTGGAAGGATCCTTGTATTCGTGGCATCAAGGAGAGGGATCATCATGGCTGGCAATCCTTCTTGATCTACGTTACAAGGGTAAGGTGGCATACCTTATCTTGCTGTCGCAGAGGGAGCAGAGGATGAAACATCTTCGGGAGGCCTTGCAGAAAGATCTGTGCAATGCGTTCCCAGAGACTGGGAGGTTACAAAATCCTGGTGCTGGACAATGTGTTGCTGAGGCTTCGGTCAGTCAAAGAAGGAGTGGTGGAGAAGGTGGCCGTCTGACGGATGTGTTCAGACAATTTTTTAGTCCGCAGCCCCAAGGTATGATCGGTTCCAGCAACCATCGCCAGTGTCTGTTTTACATGGTACAGGAATACCTAGGGGCAAGAACAAACTTTTCCCCACCGAAAATCTTCTGGGTCTTGAGGATGGATCACTAACCAGAGCTTGCACAGTATGCAATTGAGCTACTGGCCTGTCCTGCATCCAGCGTTCTTTCGGAATGCACATTCAGTGCTGGTGGAAGCTTTGTAACCGATCACAGGGTGTGCCTGTCCACGACTCGGTCGATCGACTGACCTTCATAAAAATAAAATCAGTCTTGGATCACCAGCTACCAAGCACCTGATGCTGATGTAACCGAATATTTTTTTTTGAAATGTCAGAGCCCTTCAAGACTGCCTATGCTGATGCTGAGTGACTAGCCTTTTCCTCCTCAATGATCATGCTGATAGCTTGTAAGAACATTTTTGGTTCTGGGCACCGGCACCAGTGGCTAAAGCCCAATTTTTCTGCCCCTGTTTAACAGGGGCGTGTAATTACAATTTTTGATGCAATACTTTGCAGCAGGGCTTATTCCTGCGCTCCAACTATAGTATCTGTGAGGGATTGCTGTGTTGTTGCACCACTGCCTAAGGCCCAATTTTTCTGCCCCTGTTCAACAATGACATGTAATTACAATTCTTGATATAATAGTTCACAGCAGGGTGTTCCAGCACCCATCAAGACTAACTGTGAGGGCTTACAGTGTTGTGGCAACACCAACACCTAAGGCCCAAATTTCTGCAGAGTATATACGGCAGGCCCCTACTTTCAAACATCCAACTTACAAATGACTCCTATTTGCAAACGGAAGGAGACAACAGGAAGTGAGAGGAAATCTACCCCTAGGAAGGGAAATTCTCTACTGTAATTAGATAGATAATATGGGAAAAAGGTGTCTTCTCTCCACTGATGCTTTATCACCAATCCTTGGTTCACTAAGAAAATTGTCACTGGGACAGAAAGTGAGGTGAAATCTTTTGAACAGGTGCATAGACAGCAAAGCAAATGTTACAGTGGTAATAACCCTTTCCTATGTTTTCCAAAAAGCTTAACTGCTTGCCGACCGCCCACCGCAGTTATACGGCGGGACGGTGGCACTGCTGGGCGAGAGCACGTAGCTCTACGTCCTACCTTTAGCGGCCACTAGGGGGCGCGCGCGCCGCCGGCGCCCCGCGCCCCCGCTCGTCCCCCGCCGGGCACGCGCGCTCGTTCGTTACAGAGCGGGGAACGAGAGCTATGTGTGTAAACACATAGCTCTCGTTCCTGTCAGCGGGGGAAACGCTGATCTTCTGTTCATACAATGTATTTAACAGAAGATCAGTGATTTCCCCTAGGGAGTCCACCCCCCATACAGTTAGAACACAAGCAGGAACAAACTTAACCCCTTCCCTGCCCCCTAGTGTTAACCCCTTCTCTGCCAATGGCATTTTTATAGTAAAACAATGCATTTTTATAGCATTGATCGCTATAAAAATGCCAATGGTCCCAAAAATGTGTCAAAAGTGTCCGATGTGTCCGCCATAATATCACAGTACCGAAAAAAAACACTGATTGCCGCCGTTACTAGTAAAAAAAAAAAATATTAATAAAAATGCCATAAAACTACCCCCTTTTTTGTAAACGCTATACATTTTGCGCAAACCAATCAATAAACGCTAATTGCGATTTTTTTTTTACGAAAAATATGTAGAAAAATACGTATTGGCCTAAACTGAGGAAAAATGTGTATTTATATATTTTTTGGGGATATTTATTATAGCAAAATGTAAAAAATATTGTTTTTTTTTCAAAATAGTCGCTTTATTTTTGTTTATAGCGCAAAAAATAAAAACCGCAGAGATGATCAAATACCACCAAAAGAAAGCTCTATTTGTGGGAAAAAAAGGACGCCAATTTTGTTTTGGAGCCACATCGCACGACCGCGCAATTGTCGGTTAAAACGACGCAGTGCCGAATCACAAAAAGTGCTCTGGTCTTTGACCAGCAATATGGTCCGGGGGTTAAGTGGTTAAAAATACATTTTTGGGCTGGAGATGCACTTTAAAAATGTACCAGTTCAAAATTACAAACAGATTCTACTTAGCAACAAACCTACAGTCCCTGTCTTGTTTGCACTGCCTGTATACTGCTGTTCAGAGTATATAAGGCCTGGCGCCTTTCCTTTTTTTAATTTGGGTGCGGGGGTTCCCCTTAATATCCATACAAGACCCAAAGGGGCTGGTAATGGCCTGGGGGGGGGGGGGGTGGAGAACCATGTCATTTGTCTCAATGATTTTCATCCATATTGCCGGGACCAGACATTACATTAAAGCCCCAAGCAGTTTTAAATGACTTTTTTTCCTATAGAAATGTCTTTTTGTTCAGGAACAATTCTAAACACATGCCACTTCACAGGCATACTATAGACACCCAGCAGGTATGATATTTAAAAGGAATATTTCATTTTTTTTCACTTTAAGCACCATTAATCACTGCCCCCGAAAAAACTGCAGTTTTTAAAAACATTTTTTCGCATTGAAACATGTCATTTGCAGGTTCTGGTTGTGAACCGAACCGGGGGGGGGGGGGGGGTGCGTTTGGCTCATCCCTACCCACCAGGAGATTTTGGAGCACTTCATGCTTCCTTTTGCAGATAAGCTCTATGGGGATGCCGAATTCATTCTCCAGCAGGACTTGGCACCTGCCCACACTACCAAAAGCACCAAAACCTGGTCCAATGACCGTGGGATTACTGCAGGGCCGATCCTAGGCAGGGTGCACAGGGTGCTTTGCACCCAGGCGCCTGAGGAGGTGGGGGCGCCGAAGTGGCAGAGTTCTCCCCTCCCTCCTTCTCTCCTTGTTTGTGTCTGTCCAGAACTGCCCCTGGATTGGCCCTGACTACTCAGACACCAATGATGTCATGTACTCTTTCTATAGATTTCCTTGTTTCTTTTTCCTTATCATATTCTTTGAAGCTCCTTGGCCTTTTTTTTTGTTTACCTAAGAACCGGATACTTTTTTTTTTTTAGTCGCTTTCATCTTCTTTTCTTTTTCTTTTTTTGATTACTGTGGATTGGTTCTAGGTAACACCTAACCAGCGGCGCGTAGACGCTCACCCCCCAGTGGGTATTTGGCGCCTAACCAAGCTTAAAATCAAATCAAATCAGAACAGTACTGTGCCTGCAGTCTCTGACCATCTCCTGTACTGTGCCTGCAGTCTCTGACCATCTTCTGTACTGTGCCTGCAGTCTCTGACCATCTCCTGTACTGTGCCTGCAGTCTCTGACCATCTCCTGTACCATGTCTGCAGTCTCTGACCATCTCCTGTACCATGTCTGCAGTCTCTGACCATCTCCTGTACTGTGCCTGCAGTCTCTGACCATCTTCTGTACTGTGCCTGCAGTCTCTGACCATCTCCTGTACTGTGCCTGCAGTCTCTGACCATCTCCTGTACTGTGCCCTGCAGTCTCTGACCATCTCCTGTACTGTGCCCTGCAGTCTCTGACCATCTCCTGTACTGTGCCCTGCAGTCTCTGACCATCTCCTGTACTGTGCCTGCAGTCTCTGACCATCTTCTGTACTGTGCCTGCAGTCTCTGACCATCTCCTGTACCGTGCCTGCAGTCTCTGACCATCTCCTGTACCGTGTCTGCAGTCTCTGACCATCTCCTGTACCGTGCCTGCAGTCTCTGACCATCTCCTGTACCGTGCCTGGAGTCTCTGACCATCTCCTGTACCGTGCCTGGAGTCTCTGACCATCTCCTGTACCGTGCCTGCAGTCTCTGACCATCTCCTGTACCGTGCCTGGAGTCTTTGACCATCTCCTGTACCGTGCCTGCAGTCTCTGACCATCTCCTGTACCGTGCCTGCAGTCTCTGACCATCTCCTGTACCGTGCCTGCAGTCTCTGACCATCTCCTGTACCGTGCCTGCAGTTTCTGACCATCTCCTGTACCGTACCTGCAGTCTCTGACCATCTCCTGTACCAAGTCTGCAGTCTCTGACCATCTCCTGTACCAAGTCTGCAGTCTCTGACCATCTCCTGTACCAAGTCTGTAGTATGTCTCGGGGTCTTACATGATCTATATAAGAGATCATGTAAGGATCCCAGGGTAATAAAGACTTTGTGGGGAGAAATATTTTTGCACCCAGGCGCCTGTGACCCTAGGATCGGCCCTGGATTACTGTGTTTGATTGGCCAGCAAACTCGCCTGACCTGAACCCTATAGAGAATCTCTGGGGCATTGCCCGTAGAAGACAATGGCACGACAGGAGGGATTCACACATCAACACTGTCTGTGCCAGTGATTTACTAGTGTTGACCAAACGTGGGAAAAAAGCAAGTAGTACAAAGAAAATGAGCATCTTGAATGTTGGTGCTGCCTCCCCCCACCACACTGTTGCCTTAGGCAAAATCCCATGCATGACTCGTGCCAAGTTCATCCCTCTTCAGAAAAGAAAAAAAAAAAAAAAAAGTTCACAGTATACTAACATTTGCTGCGAACCTGAGCATGACATATAATTTCACATTGTTAACCTAAGTTTGAATTCATGGGATTATATAAAAATATCCTCCTGCGCTAACAAGCCAAAATATATGAACTCAATGGATGTGAGCTGTGCCAGCAATTTATGTACTATTATAACATAAATAAATCAACCAAACATAAATTAGCTCACTGTTGTTGAAAACAGAATATATACGCAAAAAAATCACCTTAGTGAAAAACAAACCGTACATCCGTGCCATCACACCAAAATAATAAAAATCATGAAAGTTCTATTCTTTAGAGTTATATGATATTGTGACACACAATATGCAATGTGCTCTTGATATGCTATTCCACATGAATCCCGCATGGAAAATATTGACACACACCACCACTCAATGTTCCTTTCTATAAATAAGATGGACTCTCACCTTAAACATTGGAACCTGGCTACTATAACTGTGAGCTGTGCCAGCACTGTATATGCTATTCTAAATACAAATAAATCAACCAACCAACACAAAAAAAAAAAAAAAAAATCACAAAGTCTTAACAAAACATATCAAGTCAGAGCTCACATGTTGACTTTAAGGCTGGTTAAGAAAGTTTTCAGTGGCAGCTTTTGCAGTCTATAATGGACTACACAGCCTGGGTCTGACAGAATTGTGGATAGGCAAGTATACCGCCCAGATCCTGTAGCTTTGCTCTGCATGAGGAGTGTAGTGTGTTTTTACAGAGCACATATTTTGAGTTATTATTGCTGTACTTTTTTTTTCAAGGCCCCGTACACACGAGCAAATGAATCTGCTCAAATCGGTCAGACAGACCGATTTGATCAGATTTGTCTGCTGGCTGTTTTGGTTTGATCGCTGTACACACGATCAAACCAAAATCCCTGCCGGCAGACAGCGCAGTGACGTGGCGGTGACGTTGGCGTACTAACCAGCAAACATATCGGTCCGACGGGTTCCCAGCAGACAGATTTTAAAGCAGGCTTTAAAATCTGTCGGCTGGCCAAATCCGTCTGGTTGCCCGTACACGATCGAATCTGTCTGCTGATACGGTCTGTCAGACCGTTTTCAGCAGATAGATTTGATTGTGTGTACGCGGCCTAAGAGAAGCAGAAATCCATTTCAGAATTTTATAATAGTACAGCCTTAGCTTGTGATTTGCACAGCTTATTTTTATCCGCCACGCTTTACAGCTAGACAAGCGAAACACCCATTTCCTAGATCAGCAACAAAGCTTTCTACATCACCTATCCACCTTTAGCATGCCAGTTCGATATTTAGGGTTCTTGCACACAATCCAAAACCAACAGTTCTTGGTGCCTTTAAGATTTTACAGAATTCCTCAAGCCTAAATTGCATCTCATCGTCATTCTAATAACATCCACTGTTCAAGCCCTGAGGAATGGAAAGGTCTTTCCACCAAAAAGCAGTGGCTGTATTTGATGTATTTAACCAAAAAATGTTTCAATCTCTGAATGATACAAACTTTTGTACTAGGCACTCCCCAACGCTGTATCCTGGACCAGCCCTAGGGCAGCACTTTGTAGGGGGGCTGCATGAAAAGAGTCCCCACTAGTCTCGCATTTTGCAAGTCTGTCCCAGGCACATTCATTCCAGGACAATACACTGTCGCGGAATGAAACTGACACAGCCACCCCCCTGGCCAAACTGATGCCCCCAAAAAAGACTGCCACATCACTGCTTTACTCACTGACCGTACTTGTCCTGGCCAGGAATGCCTAGGGGAGCACAATCCCCGCCCCCTGCTTGTAATTGGAGAAATCATAAATTCCGCCTCTTGTGTTCAATCACTGTGCTGCGATTCGTTACAGCACAAGCTGATTTTTGGGAAAGGAGGGTGTCCCTGAATGGTAGTTTGGAAATGTGGTCACCCTACCATGAAAAGACACATCAGCGTTCACAAGCATACAGCCACATACAGCCATTGATCTGTATGGCTCTGCGCGGCATGTGCGGCACCTGGGAAACTGCTGGGAGATTTACACTAGGCATACAAAAATGCCTATTTTAGTTCATGTGCATGAAACCTTAATAGGAATCATCGCCTCTGTGCAGTTGGCAGGCATACATGTTTTGCAGCTGTGTATTTAGTGGTTTCCCTGGAGTTCCACTAACCTAAGGCATATCCAATTAAATAGATTGTCACTCAAATTTTGCAAGTCATTCTCAACAAAAGTTTCTTCATTTTAAATGTATCTAATCGGTTCCTTATTCATCAACATTTTACAAATGTGTAATTTTTCCTTACTGGCCTTAAAAGTGTGACATATCAGTCTATTGAGAACTGTGTTCATTATGAATGTCCAACTCTAAAGCATTTTGACATAGTTCTCCCATAGTGAAGGGGTTAACCAGCAAGCAGGTCATTACAAATGGAACAGGCAGAATAAACTTTTGCTCATTTCCTTACAACGGAAGAGCATCAAATAGACGAGTTTGGAAGCTTAGGGTCTAATGATTACTGCTATCTGGACTGGTATATACGTATACACTAGGAAGTGAATATTAAAACAAACTTTTAAAAGAGAGGGCCCCCTGACTGGAAAGAGGTGAATGGATTTAGCGAAGCTTCACATCTAATGCAGAGAAATTGTAAAGAGGCAAGTTATATCTACAATGTCACCTTCAACCTAGTACACACAAGGGTGGGGGACCTCTAAGTAACATTGATTCATTGCTGCTACTACAGGACAATCAGTGCCATTGCTTTACAAATAAATTGCTGACCCCCTCTGGCACAGAAAGCATTACATAACTTTCCAAGGAAATGTCAGTGGGGGTCTCCATTAAGCAACTGAAAATGAAAACTATGTAAGCGATCAATAAAGAAAAGTAATGCAGTCTGAAAATTGATCTTGTGCAATAAATATGATGGAAAGCAAAGGGTTCAGAAGTAGTACATTAGTGCAGACAAGCTTTTCAGCAGACAGAAGTATGTGGTCTCCTCCTGCCTACCTCTCACTGTGTGGACATGCCATATAATACCAGCATGCTTTTCATTTATGGCATGGCTGAGAGATGGAATACTTTGGAACTTTATATGTAAGATTAGAGGTTAATAGCAAACACTGTGACAGATTGTTCTTTCTTGCCAAACTCAAACTATGGTAGAGTAACTATAATGATTCTGCAATATTCCGTGTTGCTACGATTGTTAAACCCTAAGTTTATAGCACCATCATCCAAAGTATCTGTTATGCCATCAATACATTTTCAAGAGAACTTTAAAAAAAATACATGCAAATGCATTTGTAGCGCTACCACCGGAGGAGCCGCCGGTTAGATTTGGGATCTACTCTCTTTAATTGAATCACCCCCTTTAACTAGCTCAAACCCTCCCTTGGCACACCAGGTGAATTGCAAAAGGTATTGTGGCCCCTTCTTGGTGGAGGCCACAATAGCATGCATATAACATGCAATGGCAATACAATAATATGATTACCTGTCCCTGTGAGCGATCTCCAGAATTAAAGACACATCACACAATTAGTGTATTCAAACCAAAAGAATAACTTTACTCTATGTCTGGTAGAGAGAATAAAGGGGGTTTGAATAACAAATTAATAACAAATATATACTAGTACACAATGACTCTGCAAGGGCCCTTGCGGGAGTCCGCAAATAAAGAAAGGAAACAGGATTAAAACAGAGGAGATCAATACTATGAGCTCAAATTACTATAGCCAGTCTATGCTCACAAGCTCCCCCTAGCGGGCAGCCCTGTAAAACCGCTAATGCAAGGGAAACTCCCTGCCAGTCCTGGCTCAATCTGCTCTCAGAGATCTCTTAAGAATTAAGTTTATGTTGCGGCCGTTGGTGCACTTTAGATTGTAATCCAAAAAGGGTAAAAGGTGGGATAAACTCAGTAAAACAGGGTACGATGTACTTAAATGATGGACTGATCGCTTGTCAGCGTCAGTCAGCTCTGCAGAATAACTCTCAACTTAGTAGGCCTCTCTGGTTCAGTCAGATATCAAACACGTGCCTCCGGCTGATGGAGTGACACTTAATTGTATGTCAAAGTGAGGAAATGAAAGTTGGGCGTGTGTGCCCTCTCACCCGAACAGGCCTGACCTGCCTGAGTACTTCTCCAAAAAGGGCGCGTTCCTCAGTCGGCAGCTGGCAAACGTCTCCGGTCTCCTGGAACGCAGGCTGGGCACCCTTGGTCTTGCTTCCCTCAGGATGGTTGGTCTCCCGATGGACTCAGGCCCAGGCTTCAGGCCTAACAGCTTGGCTGTGGAGCTCCACACAGCTCCGCAGAGGAGAAGATGCAGGTCCCGAGAGAGCGAGTTTTTGCCCGCCTTTCTCTTAAGTAACCTCCCCCATGAGGCCGTGCGGAGTTATCACGTGCTCCAAAGAAAGGGGTCAGGCATTGTGGGAAATATAGTCTCTCTCTACCAATAGTCAATGGAGTCCGTATCTCCCGCTTCTTGTAGTCCCACAATGCACTGCTCCAACAATATCAATGTATTTACATGTTGACTCAAACAATGGCAGGGTTTAGTTCTGCATCGCTATAAATTATAGTCCACGATGACAGGACCCGCTACAAATTCATTTAAGACTAGAGTTGAGCGGACACCTGGATGTTCGGGTTCGACGGGTTCAGCCGAACTTCGGAAAAAAGTCCAGGTTTGACTACTAATGCCTTGTTTCCACTGCACGGGTCGGGTCAGTAATTTTGGAGCGGTTCGGATGGGGCCGGTCTAATCGCGTGAGCGTTTCCACTGCAAATCGGACCGTGAGGGACCATTCAGGTTTTAGAAAAAATTCCTAGCGCATCCACCAATCAGTGAGATGCATTTGTAGGTCCGCCCTAACCGAACCGTTCCACTCTCTCTGGTCCCTCATCTGAAGCAGGACCCTTGCTGGTGCGGTACGGTTCGGTTTTACGGTACGCTTTCATAATGGAAACCGATCCGCTCAGTGGAAACGAGGCATAAAATGTCTCTAAAAAATGAATGGAAAGGGCTAGAGGGCTGCAAATGGCAGCAAAATGTTGGTAAGAGCATGGCAAGTACTCTGCAAATGTGGATAGGGAAATAACTTAACCACTTAAGGACCGCCTCCTGCACATTTACGTCGGCAGAATGGCACAGCTGGGCACATACACGTACAGGTACGTCCTGTGCTAGTGCCCAGCCGTGTGTTAAGGGCGGGCGCCCGCGGCGTGCTCCCATGACCCAGTCCGAAGCTCTGGGACAGCGGGACTCGCAGACGAGATCGCCGCTGGAGTCCCTCGATGGGTCCCCGGAGCAGAAGAATGGGGAGAGCCTTGTGTAAACACGGATTCCCCGTTCTTCATTGTGGCGGCGTCATCGATCGTGTGATCCCTTTTTAAGGGATACACAATCGATGACATCACACCTACAGCCACACCCTCCTACAGTTGTAAACACATTAGGTCACACATAACCCCTTCAGCGCCCCCTTGTGGTTAACTCCTAAACTTTTAAATGCATTTTTTGCTGTGAAAATGACAATGGTCCCAAAAATGTGTCAAAATTGTCAGAAGTGTCCGCCATAATGTCGCAGTCATGAAAAAAATCACTGATCGCCGCCATTAGTAGTACATTTTTTTTTAATAAAAATGCAATAAAACTATCCCCTATTTTGTAAACGCTATAAATTTTGCGCAAACCAACCGATAAACACTGATTGTGTTGTTTTTTTACCAAAAATATGTAGAAAAATACGTATCTGCCTAAACTGAGGAAAAAAAAATTATATATTTTTGGGGGATATTTATTATAGCAAAAAGTAAAAAATATTGAATTTTTTTCAAAATTGACGCTCTATTTTTGTTTATAGCGCAAAAAATAAAAACCGCAGATGTGATCAAATACCACCAAAAGAAAGCTCTATTTGTGGGGAAAAAGGACGCCAATTTTGTTTGGGAGCCACGTCGCATGACCGCGCAATTGTCTGTTAAAGCGACGCAGTGCCGAATCGCAAAACCTGCCCAGGTCCTTTAGCTGCCTTAAGGTCCGGGTCTTAAGTGGTTAAAATAACATAAAATACATAAAAATAAATAAATAATAATCTTGGCCTAGGAGGACGAGGTCCTTATGGAGTAGGAGGTT